>JAWMBE010000090.1:0-1244980 GCA_036325905.1 Lepus oiostolus
GAGAGACGCAGTATACCTGCGTTCTGTAGCCTGAGTTCAGCAGACGCAGTTAGTGAGAATTCTGTATCCTGAGTGTAGAGAGGCGCTGTTAATGGGCACTCTGTAACTTTTGGGAGGAAGACACAGTTTATGGGACTTCTGCAACTAGGGGTTAGGCATACGCACTATATGGGAGTTCAGTAGCTCACGAGTTGGCAGACGCAGCATACAGCAGTGCTGTAGTTGGGAGGAGAGAGAAGCAGTTTACAAGAGTTCTGTATGCTGAGTGTAGAGAGCCATGGCTTGCGGGAGTTCTGCAGCCTGAGTGTAGGAGTGGTAGCTTAGGGCAGTTCTGTAACCTGGGTGTAGAGAGACGCAGTATAGCTGCGTACTGTAGTCTGAGTTCAGCAGACGCAGTTAGCAAGAATTCTGTATCCTGAGTGTAGAGAGGCACTGTTAACGGGCATTCTGTAACCTTAGGGCAGAAGACACAGCTTATGGGAGTTCTGTAGCTTGGGGTTAGGCATACGCACTATATGGCAGTTCTGTAACCTAAGTGTATGAAACCCACTATATGGGAGTGCTGTAGCCTGGGAGGAGAGCGAAGCAGTTTACAAGAGTTCCGTATGCTGAATGTAGAGCGACATGGTTTGCGGGAGTTTTGCAGCCTGAGTGTAGGAGAGCCATGGTACGGGAGTTGTGCAACCTGGGTGTAGAGGGATGCCGTATATGTGATTTCTGTATCCTGAGTGTAGGAGTGGTAGCTTAGGGCAGTTCTGTAACCTGGGTGTAGAGAGACGCAGTATACCTGTCTTCTGTAGCCTGAGTCAGGAGACGCGGTTAGAAGGTGTTCTGGAGCCTGAGTGTAGAGAAGTGCTGTTAATGGGCATTCTGTAACCTTCATGTGGAAGACACAGCTTACGGGGGATCTGCAGCTTGGGGATAGGCATATGCAGGATACGGGATTTCTGTCGCCTGAGAGTTGGCAGACGCAGTAAACGGGAGTTCTATGACCTGGGTGTAGAGAGTCTAAGCTTACAGAAGTTCAGTACCCTGAGTGTAAGCGACCCAGCTTTCCGGAGTTCTGTAGCTTGGGGTTTGGCATACGCACTATATGGCAGTTCTGTAACCTAAGTGTATGAAACCCACTATATGGGAGTGCTGTAGCCTGGGAGTAGAGCGAAGCAGTTTACCAGAGTTCTGTATGCTGAGTGTACAGAGACATGGTTTGCGGGAGTTTTGCATCCTGAGTGTAGAAGAGCCATGGTACGGGAGTTGTGCAACCTGGGTGTACAGAGATGCAGTATATGTGAGTTCTGTAGCCTGAGTGTAGCTTAGGGCAGTTCTGTAACCTGGGTGTAGAGAGACGCAGTATACCTGCGTTCTGTAGCCTGAGTTCAGCAGACGCAGTTAGTGAGAATTCTGTATCCTGAGTGTAGAGAGGCGCTGTTAATGGGCACTCTGTAACTTTTGGGAGGAAGACACAGTTTATGGGACTTCTGCAACTAGGGGTTAGGCATACGCACTATATGGGAGTTCAGTAGCTCACGAGTTGGCAGACGCAGCATACAGCAGTGCTGTAGTTGGGAGGAGAGAGAAGCAGTTTACAAGAGTTCTGTATGCTGAGTGTACAGAGCCATGGCTTGCGGGAGTTCTGCAGCCTGAGTGTAGGAGTGGTAGCTTAGGGCAGTTCTGTAACCTGGGTGTAGAGAGACGCAGTATAGCTGCGTACTGTAGTCTGAGTTCAGCAGACGCAGTTAGCAAGAATTCTGTATCCTGAGTGTAGAGAGGCACTGTTAACGGGCATTCTGTAACCTTAGGGCAGAAGACACAGCTTATGGGAGTTCTGTAGCTTGGGGTTAGGCATACGCACTATATGGCAGTTCTGTAACCTAAGTGTATGAAACCCACTATATGGGAGTGCTGTAGCCTGGGAGGAGAGCGAAGCAGTTTACAAGAGTTCTGTATGCTGAATGTAGAGCGACATGGTTTGCGGGAGTTTTGCAGCCTGAGTGTAGGAGAGCCATGGTACGGGAGTTGTGCAACCTGGGTGTAGAGGGATGCCGTATATGTGATTTCTGTATCCTGAGTGTAGGAGTGGTAGCTTAGGGCAGTTCTGTAACCTGGGTGTAGAGAGACGCAGTATACCTGTCTTCTGTAGCCTGAGTCAGGAGACGCGGTTAGAATGTGTTCTGGAGCCTGAGTGTAGAGAAGTGCTGTTAATGGGCATTCTGTAACCTTCGTGTGGAAGACACAGCTTACGGGGGATCTGCAGCTTGGGGATAGGCATATGCAGGATACGGGATTTCTGTCGCCTGAGAGTTGGCAGACGCAGTAAACGGGAGTTCTATGACCTGGGTGTAGAGAGTCTAAGCTTACAGAAGTTCAGTACCCTGAGTGTAAGCGACCCAGCTTTCCGGAGTTCTGTAGCTTGGGGTTTGGCATACGCACTATATGGCAGTTCTGTAACCTAAGTGTATGAAACCCACTATATGGGAGTGCTGTAGCCTGGGAGTAGAGCGAAGCAGTTTACCAGAGTTCTGTATGCTGAGTGTACAGAGACATGGTTTGCGGGAGTTTTGCATCCTGAGTGTAGAAGAGCCATGGTACGGGAGTTGTGCAACCTGGGTGTACAGAGATGCAGTATATGTGAGTTCTGTAGCCTGAGTGTAGCTTAGGGCAGTTCTGTAACCTGGGTGTAGAGAGACGCAGTATACCTGCGTTCTGTAGCCTGAGTTCAGCAGACGCAGTTAGTGAGAATTCTGTATCCTGAGTGTAGAGAGGCGCTGTTAATGGGCACTCTGTAACTTTTGGGAGGAAGACACAGTTTATGGGACTTCTGCAACTAGGGGTTAGGCATACGCACTATATGGGAGTTCAGTAGCTCACGAGTTGGCAGACGCAGCATACAGCAGTGCTGTAGTTGGGAGGAGAGAGAAGCAGTTTACAAGAGTTCTGTATGCTGAGTGTACAGAGCCATGGCTTGCGGGAGTTCTGCAGCCTGAGTGTAGGAGTGGTAGCTTAGGGCAGTTCTGTAACCTGGGTGTAGAGAGACGCAGTATAGCTGCGTACTGTAGCCTGAGTTCAGCAGACGCAGTTAGCAAGAATTCTGTATCCTGAGTGTAGAGAGGCACTGTTAACGGGCATTCTGTAACCTTAGGGCAGAAGACACAGCTTACGGGAGTTCTGTAGCTTGGGGTTAGGCATACGCACTATATGGCAGTTCTGTAACCTAAGTGTATGAAACCCACTATATGGGAGTGCTGTAGCCTGGGAGGAGAGCGAAGCAGTTTACCAGAGTTCCGTATGCTGAATGTAGAGCGACACGGTTTGCGGGAGTTTTGCAGCCTGAGTGTAGGAGAGCCATGGTACGGGAGTTGTGCAACCTGGGTGTAGAGAGATGCCGTATATGTGATTTCTGTATCCTGAGTGTAGGAGTGGTAGCTTAGGGCAGTTCTGTAACCTGGGTGTAGAGAGACGCAGTATACCTGTCTTCTGTAGCCTGAGTCAGGAGACGCGGTTAGAAGGTGTTCTGGAGCCTGAGTGTAGAGAAGTGCTGTTAATGGGCATTCTGTAACCTTCGTGTGGAAGACACAGCTTACAGGGGATCTGCAGCTTGGGGATAGGCATATGCAGGATACGGGATTTCTGTCGCCTGAGAGTTGGCAGACGCAGTAAACGGGAGTTCTATGACCTGGGTGTAGAGAGTCTAAGCTTACAGAAGTTCAGTACCCTGAGTGTAAGCGACCCAGCTTTCCGGAGTTCTGTAGCTTGGGGTTTGGCATACGCACTATATGGCAGTTCTGTAACCTAAGTGTATGAAACCCACCATATGGGAGTGCTGTAGCCTGGGAGTAGAGCGAAGCAGTTTACCAGAGTTCTGTATGCTGAGTGTACAGAGACATGGTTTGCGGGAGTTTTGCATCCTGAGTGTAGAAGAGCCATGGTACGGGAGTTGTGCAACCTGGGTGTACAGAGATGCAGTATATGTGAGTTCTGTAGCCTGAGTGTAGCTTAGGGCAGTTCTGTAACCTGGGTGTAGAGAGACGCAGTATACCTGCGTTCTGTAGCCTGAGTTCAGCAGACGCAGTTAGTGAGAATTCTGTATCCTGAGTGTAGAGAGGCGCTGTTAATGGGCACTCTGTAACTTTTGGGAGGAAGACACAGTTTATGGGACTTCTGCAACTAGGGGTTAGGCATACGCACTATATGGGAGTTCAGTAGCTCACGAGTTGGCAGACGCAGCATACAGCAGTGCTGTAGTTGGGAGGAGAGAGAAGCAGTTTACAAGAGTTCTGTATGCTGAGTGTACAGAGCCATGGCTTGCGGGAGTTCTGCAGCCTGAGTGTAGGAGTGGTAGCTTAGGGCAGTTCTGTAACCTGGGTGTAGAGAGACGCAGTATAGCTGCGTACTGTAGTCTGAGTTCAGCAGACGCAGTTAGCAAGAATTCTGTATCCTGAGTGTAGAGAGGCACTGTTAACGGGCATTCTGTAACCTTAGGGCAGAAGACACAGCTTATGGGAGTTCTGTAGCTTGGGGTTAGGCATACGCACTATATGGCAGTTCTGTAACCTAAGTGTATGAAACCCACTATATGGGAGTGCTGTAGCCTGGGAGGAGAGCGAAGCAGTTTACAAGAGTTCCGTATGCTGAATGTAGAGCGACATGGTTTGCGGGAGTTTTGCAGCCTGAGTGTAGGAGAGCCATGGTACGGGAGTTGTGCAACCTGGGTGTAGAGGGATGCCGTATATGTGATTTCTGTATCCTGAGTGTAGGAGTGGTAGCTTAGGGCAGTTCTGTAACCTGGGTGTAGAGAGACGCAGTATACCTGTCTTCTGTAGCCTGAGTCAGGAGACGCGGTTAGAAGGTGTTCTGGAGCCTGAGTGTAGAGAAGTGCTGTTAATGGGCATTCTGTAACCTTCGTGTGGAAGACACAGCTTACGGGGGATCTGCAGCTTGGGGATAGGCATATGCAGGATACGGGATTTCTGTCGCCTGAGAGTTGGCAGACGCAGTAAACGGGAGTTCTATGACCTGGGTGTAGAGAGTCTAAGCTTACAGAAGTTCAGTACCCTGAGTGTAAGCGACCCAGCTTTCCGGAGTTCTGTAGCTTGGGGTTTGGCATACGCACTATATGGCAGTTCTGTAACCTAAGTGTATGAAACCCACTATATGGGAGTGCTGTAGCCTGGGAGTAGAGCGAAGCAGTTTACCAGAGTTCTGTATGCTGAGTGTACAGAGACATGGTTTGCGGGAGTTTTGCATCCTGAGTGTAGAAGAGCCATGGTACGGGAGTTGTGCAACCTGGGTGTACAGAGATGCAGTATATGTGAGTTCTGTAGCCTGAGTGTAGCTTAGGGCAGTTCTGTAACCTGGGTGTAGAGAGACGCAGTATACCTGCGTTCTGTAGCCTGAGTTCAGCAGACGCAGTTAGTGAGAATTCTGTATCCTGAGTGTAGAGAGGCGCTGTTAATGGGCACTCTGTAACTTTTGGGAGGAAGACACAGTTTATGGGACTTCTGCAACTAGGGGTTAGGCATACGCACTATATGGGAGTTCAGTAGCTCACGAGTTGGCAGACGCAGCATACAGCAGTGCTGTAGTTGGGAGGAGAGAGAAGCAGTTTACAAGAGTTCTGTATGCTGAGTGTAGAGAGCCATGGCTTGCGGGAGTTCTGCAGCCTGAGTGTAGGAGTGGTAGCTTAGGGCAGTTCTGTAACCTGGGTGTAGAGAGACGCAGTATAGCTGCGTACTGTAGTCTGAGTTCAGCAGACGCAGTTAGCAAGAATTCTGTATCCTGAGTGTAGAGAGGCACTGTTAACGGGCATTCTGTAACCTTAGGGCAGAAGACACAGCTTATGGGAGTTCTGTAGCTTGGGGTTAGGCATACGCACTATATGGCAGTTCTGTAACCTAAGTGTATGAAACCCACTATATGGGAGTGCTGTAGCCTGGGAGGAGAGCGAAGCAGTTTACAAGAGTTCTGTATGCTGAATGTAGAGCGACATGGTTTGCGGGAGTTTTGCAGCCTGAGTGTAGGAGAGCCATGGTACGGGAGTTGTGCAACCTGGGTGTAGAGGGATGCCGTATATGTGATTTCTGTATCCTGAGTGTAGGAGTGGTAGCTTAGGGCAGTTCTGTAACCTGGGTGTAGAGAGACGCAGTATACCTGTCTTCTGTAGCCTGAGTCAGGAGACGCGGTTAGAAGGTGTTCTGGAGCCTGAGTGTAGAGAAGTGCTGTTAATGGGCATTCTGTAACCTTCGTGTGGAAGACACAGCTTACGGGGGATCTGCAGCTTGGGGATAGGCATATGCAGGATACGGGATTTCTGTCGCCTGAGAGTTGGCAGACGCAGTAAACGGGAGTTCTATGACCTGGGTGTAGAGAGTCTAAGCTTACAGAAGTTCAGTACCCTGAGTGTAAGCGACCCAGCTTTCCGGAGTTCTGTAGCTTGGGGTTTGGCATACGCACTATATGGCAGTTCTGTAACCTAAGTGTATGAAACCCACTATATGGGAGTGCTGTAGCCTGGGAGTAGAGCGAAGCAGTTTACAAGAGTTCTGTATGCTGAGTGTACAGAGACATGGTTTGCGGGAGTTTTGCATCCTGAGTGTAGAAGAGCCATGGTACGGGAGTTGTGCAACCTGGGTGTACAGAGATGCAGTATATGTGAGTTCTGTAGCCTGAGTGTAGCTTAGGGCAGTTCTGTAACCTGGGTGTAGAGAGACGCAGTATACCTGCGTTCTGTAGCCTGAGTTCAGCAGACGCAGTTAGTGAGAATTCTGTATCCTGAGTGTAGAGAGGCGCTGTTAATGGGCACTCTGTAACTTTTGGGAGGAAGACACAGTTTATGGGACTTCTGCAACTAGGGGTTAGGCATACGCACTATATGGGAGTTCAGTAGCTCACGAGTTGGCAGACGCAGCATACAGCAGTGCTGTAGTTGGGAGGAGAGAGAAGCAGTTTACAAGAGTTCTGTATGCTGAGTGTAGAGAGCCATGGCTTGCGGGAGTTCTGCAGCCTGAGTGTAGGAGTGGTAGCTTAGGGCAGTTCTGTAACCTGGGTGTAGAGAGACGCAGTATAGCTGCGTACTGTAGCCTGAGTTCAGCAGACGCAGTTAGCAAGAATTCTGTATCCTGAGTGTAGAGAGGCACTGTTAACGGGCATTCTGTAACCTTAGGGCAGAAGACACAGCTTACGGGAGTTCTGTAGCTTGGGGTTAGGCATACGCACTATATGGAAGTTCTGTAACCTAAGTGTATGAAACCCACTATATGGGAGTGCTGTAGCCTGGGAGGAGAGCGAAGCAGTTTACCAGAGTTCCGTATGCTGAATGTAGAGCGACACGGTTTGCGGGAGTTTTGCAGCCTGAGTGTAGGAGAGCCATGGTACGGGAGTTGTGCAACCTGGGTGTAGAGAGATGCCGTATATGTGATTTCTGTATCCTGAGTGTAGGAGTGGTAGCTTAGGGCAGTTCTGTAACCTGGGTGTAGAGAGACGCAGTATACCTGTCTTCTGTAGCCTGAGTCAGGAGACGCGGTTAGAAGGTGTTCTGGAGCCTGAGTGTAGAGAAGTGCTGTTAATGGGCATTCTGTAACCTTCGTGTGGAAGACACAGCTTACGGGGGATCTGCAGCTTGGGGATAGGCATATGCAGGATACGGGATTTCTGTCGCCTGAGAGTTGGCAGACGCAGTAAACGGGAGTTCTATGACCTGGGTGTAGAGAGTCTAAGCTTACAGAAGTTCAGTACCCTGAGTGTAAGCGACCCAGCTTTCCGGAGTTCTGTAGCTTGGGGTTTGGCATACGCACTATATGGCAGTTCTGTAACCTAAGTGTATGAAACCCACCATATGGGAGTGCTGTAGCCTGGGAGTAGAGCGAAGCAGTTTACCAGAGTTCTGTATGCTGAGTGTACAGAGACATGGTTTGCGGGAGTTTTGCATCCTGAGTGTAGAAGAGCCATGGTACGGGAGTTGTGCAACCTGGGTGTACAGAGATGCAGTATATGTGAGTTCTGTAGCCTGAGTGTAGCTTAGGGCAGTTCTGTAACCTGGGTGTAGAGAGACGCAGTATACCTGCGTTCTGTAGCCTGAGTTCAGCAGACGCAGTTAGTGAGAATTCTGTATCCTGAGTGTAGAGAGGCGCTGTTAATGGGCACTCTGTAACTTTTGGGAGGAAGACACAGTTTATGGGACTTCTGCAACTAGGGGTTAGGCATACGCACTATATGGGAGTTCAGTAGCTCACGAGTTGGCAGACGCAGCATACAGCAGTGCTGTAGTTGGGAGGAGAGAGAAGCAGTTTACAAGAGTTCTGTATGCTGAGTGTAGAGAGCCATGGCTTGCGGGAGTTCTGCAGCCTGAGTGTAGGAGTGGTAGCTTAGGGCAGTTCTGTAACCTGGGTGTAGAGAGACGCAGTATAGCTGCGTACTGTAGTCTGAGTTCAGCAGACGCAGTTAGCAAGAATTCTGTATCCTGAGTGTAGAGAGGCACTGTTAACGGGCATTCTGTAACCTTAGGGCAGAAGACACAGCTTATGGGAGTTCTGTAGCTTGGGGTTAGGCATACGCACTATATGGCAGTTCTGTAACCTAAGTGTATGAAACCCACTATATGGGAGTGCTGTAGCCTGGGAGGAGAGCGAAGCAGTTTACAAGAGTTCCGTATGCTGAATGTAGAGCGACATGGTTTGCGGGAGTTTTGCAGCCTGAGTGTAGGAGAGCCATGGTACGGGAGTTGTGCAACCTGGGTGTAGAGGGATGCCGTATATGTGATTTCTGTATCCTGAGTGTAGGAGTGGTAGCTTAGGGCAGTTCTGTAACCTGGGTGTAGAGAGACGCAGTATACCTGTCTTCTGTAGCCTGAGTCAGGAGACGCGGTTAGAAGGTGTTCTGGAGCCTGAGTGTAGAGAAGTGCTGTTAATGGGCATTCTGTAACCTTCGTGTGGAAGACACAGCTTACGGGGGATCTGCAGCTTGGGGATAGGCATATGCAGGATACGGGATTTCTGTCGCCTGAGAGTTGGCAGACGCAGTAAACGGGAGTTCTATGACCTGGGTGTAGAGAGTCTAAGCTTACAGAAGTTCAGTACCCTGAGTGTAAGCGACCCAGCTTTCTGGAGTTCTGTAGCTTGGGGTTTGGCATACGCACTATATGGCAGTTCTGTAACCTAAGTGTATGAAACCCACTATATGGGAGTGCTGTAGCCTGGGAGTAGAGCGAAGCAGTTTACCAGAGTTCTGTATGCTGAGTGTACAGAGACATGGTTTGCGGGAGTTTTGCATCCTGAGTGTAGAAGAGCCATGGTACGGGAGTTGTGCAACCTGGGTGTACAGAGATGCAGTATATGTGAGTTCTGTAGCCTGAGTGTAGCTTAGGGCAGTTCTGTAACCTGGGTGTAGAGAGACGCAGTATACCTGCGTTCTGTAGCCTGAGTTCAGCAGACGCAGTTAGTGAGAATTCTGTATCCTGAGTGTAGAGAGGCGCTGTTAATGGGCACTCTGTAACTTTTGGGAGGAAGACACAGTTTATGGGACTTCTGCAACTAGGGGTTAGGCATACGCACTATATGGGAGTTCAGTAGCTCACGAGTTGGCAGACGCAGCATACAGCAGTGCTGTAGTTGGGAGGAGAGAGAAGCAGTTTACAAGAGTTCTGTATGCTGAGTGTACAGAGCCATGGCTTGCGGGAGTTCTGCAGCCTGAGTGTAGGAGTGGTAGCTTAGGGCAGTTCTGTAACCTGGGTGTAGAGAGACGCAGTATAGCTGCGTACTGTAGTCTGAGTTCAGCAGACGCAGTTAGCAAGAATTCTGTATCCTGAGTGTAGAGAGGCACTGTTAACGGGCATTCTGTAACCTTAGGGCAGAAGACACAGCTTATGGGAGTTCTGTAGCTTGGGGTTAGGCATACGCACTATATGGCAGTTCTGTAACCTAAGTGTATGAAACCCACTATATGGGAGTGCTGTAGCCTGGGAGGAGAGCGAAGCAGTTTACAAGAGTTCTGTATGCTGAATGTAGAGCGACATGGTTTGCGGGAGTTTTGCAGCCTGAGTGTAGGAGAGCCATGGTACGGGAGTTGTGCAACCTGGGTGTAGAGGGATGCCGTATATGTGATTTCTGTATCCTGAGTGTAGGAGTGGTAGCTTAGGGCAGTTCTGTAACCTGGGTGTAGAGAGACGCAGTATACCTGTCTTCTGTAGCCTGAGTCAGGAGACGCGGTTAGAAGGTGTTCTGGAGCCTGAGTGTAGAGAAGTGCTGTTAATGGGCATTCTGTAACCTTCGTGTGGAAGACACAGCTTACGGGGGATCTGCAGCTTGGGGATAGGCATATGCAGGATACGGGATTTCTGTCGCCTGAGAGTTGGCAGACGCAGTAAACGGGAGTTCTATGACCTGGGTGTAGAGAGTCTAAGCTTACAGAAGTTCAGTACCCTGAGTGTAAGCGACCCAGCTTTCCGGAGTTCTGTAGCTTGGGGTTTGGCATACGCACTATATGGCAGTTCTGTAACCTAAGTGTATGAAACCCACTATATGGGAGTGCTGTAGCCTGGGAGTAGAGCGAAGCAGTTTACAAGAGTTCTGTATGCTGAGTGTACAGAGACATGGTTTGCGGGAGTTTTGCATCCTGAGTGTAGAAGAGCCATGGTACGGGAGTTGTGCAACCTGGGTGTACAGAGATGCAGTATATGTGAGTTCTGTAGCCTGAGTGTAGCTTAGGGCAGTTCTGTAACCTGGGTGTAGAGAGACGCAGTATACCTGCGTTCTGTAGCCTGAGTTCAGCAGACGCAGTTAGTGAGAATTCTGTATCCTGAGTGTAGAGAGGCGCTGTTAATGGGCACTCTGTAACTTTTGGGAGGAAGACACAGTTTATGGGACTTCTGCAACTAGGGGTTAGGCATACGCACTATATGGGAGTTCAGTAGCTCACGAGTTGGCAGACGCAGCATACAGCAGTGCTGTAGTTGGGAGGAGAGAGAAGCAGTTTACAAGAGTTCTGTATGCTGAGTGTACAGAGCCATGGCTTGCGGGAGTTCTGCAGCCTGAGTGTAGGAGTGGTAGCTTAGGGCAGTTCTGTAACCTGGGTGTAGAGAGACGCAGTATAGCTGCGTACTGTAGCCTGAGTTCAGCAGACGCAGTTAGCAAGAATTCTGTATCCTGAGTGTAGAGAGGCACTGTTAACGGGCATTCTGTAACCTTAGGGCAGAAGACACAGCTTACGGGAGTTCTGTAGCTTGGGGTTAGGCATACGCACTATATGGCAGTTCTGTAACCTAAGTGTATGAAACCCACTATATGGGAGTGCTGTAGCCTGGGAGGAGAGCGAAGCAGTTTACAAGAGTTCCGTATGCTGAATGTAGAGCGACACGGTTTGCGGGAGTTTTGCAGCCTGAGTGTAGGAGAGCCATGGTACGGGAGTTGTGCAACCTGGGTGTAGAGAGATGCCGTATATGTGATTTCTGTATCCTGAGTGTAGGAGTGGTAGCTTAGGGCAGTTCTGTAACCTGGGTGTAGAGAGACGCAGTATACCTGTCTTCTGTAGCCTGAGTCAGGAGACGCGGTTAGAAGGTGTTCTGGAGCCTGAGTGTAGAGAAGTGCTGTTAATGGGCATTCTGTAACCTTCGTGTGGAAGACACAGCTTACGGGGGATCTGCAGCTTGGGGATAGGCATATGCAGGATACGGGATTTCTGTCGCCTGAGAGTTGGCAGACGCAGTAAACGGGAGTTCTATGACCTGGGTGTAGAGAGTCTAAGCTTACAGAAGTTCAGTACCCTGAGTGTAAGCGACCCAGCTTTCCGGAGTTCTGTAGCTTGGGGTTTGGCATACGCACTATATGGCAGTTCTGTAACCTAAGTGTATGAAACCCACCATATGGGAGTGCTGTAGCCTGGGAGTAGAGCGAAGCAGTTTACCAGAGTTCTGTATGCTGAGTGTACAGAGACATGGTTTGCGGGAGTTTTGCATCCTGAGTGTAGAAGAGCCATGGTACGGGAGTTGTGCAACCTGGGTGTACAGAGATGCAGTATATGTGAGTTCTGTAGCCTGAGTGTAGCTTAGGGCAGTTCTGTAACCTGGGTGTAGAGAGACGCAGTATACCTGCGTTCTGTAGCCTGAGTTCAGCAGACGCAGTTAGTGAGAATTCTGTATCCTGAGTGTAGAGAGGCGCTGTTAATGGGCACTCTGTAACTTTTGGGAGGAAGACACAGTTTATGGGACTTCTGCAACTAGGGGTTAGGCATACGCACTATATGGGAGTTCAGTAGCTCACGAGTTGGCAGACGCAGCATACAGCAGTGCTGTAGTTGGGAGGAGAGAGAAGCAGTTTACAAGAGTTCTGTATGCTGAGTGTACAGAGCCATGGCTTGCGGGAGTTCTGCAGCCTGAGTGTAGGAGTGGTAGCTTAGGGCAGTTCTGTAACCTGGGTGTAGAGAGACGCAGTATAGCTGCGTACTGTAGTCTGAGTTCAGCAGACGCAGTTAGCAAGAATTCTGTATCCTGAGTGTAGAGAGGCACTGTTAACGGGCATTCTGTAACCTTAGGGCAGAAGACACAGCTTATGGGAGTTCTGTAGCTTGGGGTTAGGCATACGCACTATATGGCAGTTCTGTAACCTAAGTGTATGAAACCCACTATATGGGAGTGCTGTAGCCTGGGAGGAGAGTGAAGCAGTTTACAAGAGTTCCGTATGCTGAATGTAGAGCGACATGGTTTGCGGGAGTTTTGCAGCCTGAGTGTAGGAGAGCCATGGTACGGGAGTTGTGCAACCTGGGTGTAGAGGGATGCCGTATATGTGATTTCTGTATCCTGAGTGTAGGAGTGGTAGCTTAGGGCAGTTCTGTAACCTGGGTGTAGAGAGACGCAGTATACCTGTCTTCTGTAGCCTGAGTCAGGAGACGCGGTTAGAAGGTGTTCTGGAGCCTGAGTGTAGAGAAGTGCTGTTAATGGGCATTCTGTAACCTTCGTGTGGAAGACACAGCTTACGGGGGATCTGCAGCTTGGGGATAGGCATATGCAGGATACGGGATTTCTGTCGCCTGAGAGTTGGCAGACGCAGTAAACGGGAGTTCTATGACCTGGGTGTAGAGAGTCTAAGCTTACAGAAGTTCAGTACCCTGAGTGTAAGCGACCCAGCTTTCCGGAGTTCTGTAGCTTGGGGTTTGGCATACGCACTATATGGCAGTTCTGTAACCTAAGTGTATGAAACCCACTATATGGGAGTGCTGTAGCCTGGGAGTAGAGCGAAGCAGTTTACCAGAGTTCTGTATGCTGAGTGTACAGAGACATGGTTTGCGGGAGTTTTGCATCCTGAGTGTAGAAGAGCCATGGTACGGGAGTTGTGCAACCTGGGTGTACAGAGATGCAGTATATGTGAGTTCTGTAGCCTGAGTGTAGCTTAGGGCAGTTCTGTAACCTGGGTGTAGAGAGACGCAGTATACCTGCGTTCTGTAGCCTGAGTTCAGCAGACGCAGTTAGTGAGAATTCTGTATCCTGAGTGTAGAGAGGCGCTGTTAATGGGCACTCTGTAACTTTTGGGAGGAAGACACAGTTTATGGGACTTCTGCAACTAGGGGTTAGGCATACGCACTATATGGGAGTTCAGTAGCTCACGAGTTGGCAGACGCAGCATACAGCAGTGCTGTAGTTGGGAGGAGAGAGAAGCAGTTTACAAGAGTTCTGTATGCTGAGTGTACAGAGCCATGGCTTGCGGGAGTTCTGCAGCCTGAGTGTAGGAGTGGTAGCTTAGGGCAGTTCTGTAACCTGGGTGTAGAGAGACGCAGTATAGCTGCGTACTGTAGTCTGAGTTCAGCAGACGCAGTTAGCAAGAATTCTGTATCCTGAGTGTAGAGAGGCACTGTTAACGGGCATTCTGTAACCTTAGGGCAGAAGACACAGCTTATGGGAGTTCTGTAGCTTGGGGTTAGGCATACGCACTATATGGCAGTTCTGTAACCTAAGTGTATGAAACCCACTATATGGGAGTGCTGTAGCCTGGGAGGAGAGCGAAGCAGTTTACAAGAGTTCCGTATGCTGAATGTAGAGCGACATGGTTTGCGGGAGTTTTGCAGCCTGAGTGTAGGAGAGCCATGGTACGGGAGTTGTGCAACCTGGGTGTAGAGGGATGCCGTATATGTGATTTCTGTATCCTGAGTGTAGGAGTGGTAGCTTAGGGCAGTTCTGTAACCTGGGTGTAGAGAGACGCAGTATACCTGTCTTCTGTAGCCTGAGTCAGGAGACGCGGTTAGAAGGTGTTCTGGAGCCTGAGTGTAGAGAAGTGCTGTTAATGGGCATTCTGTAACCTTCGTGTGGAAGACACAGCTTACGGGGGATCTGCAGCTTGGGGATAGGCATATGCAGGATACGGGATTTCTGTCGCCTGAGAGTTGGCAGACGCAGTAAACGGGAGTTCTATGACCTGGGTGTAGAGAGTCTAAGCTTACAGAAGTTCAGTACCCTGAGTGTAAGCGACCCAGCTTTCCGGAGTTCTGTAGCTTGGGGTTTGGCATACGCACTATATGGCAGTTCTGTAACCTAAGTGTATGAAACCCACTATATGGGAGTGCTGTAGCCTGGGAGTAGAGCGAAGCAGTTTACAAGAGTTCTGTATGCTGAGTGTACAGAGACATGGTTTGCGGGAGTTTTGCATCCTGAGTGTAGAAGAGCCATGGTACGGGAGTTGTGCAACCTGGGTGTACAGAGATGCAGTATATGTGAGTTCTGTAGCCTGAGTGTAGCTTAGGGCAGTTCTGTAACCTGGGTGTAGAGAGACGCAGTATACCTGCGTTCTGTAGCCTGAGTTCAGCAGACGCAGTTAGTGAGAATTCTGTATCCTGAGTGTAGAGAGGCGCTGTTAATGGGCACTCTGTAACTTTTGGGAGGAAGACACAGTTTATGGGACTTCTGCAACTAGGGGTTAGGCATACGCACTATATGGGAGTTCAGTAGCTCACGAGTTGGCAGACGCAGCATACAGCAGTGCTGTAGTTGGGAGGAGAGAGAAGCAGTTTACAAGAGTTCTGTATGCTGAGTGTACAGAGCCATGGCTTGCGGGAGTTCTGCAGCCTGAGTGTAGGAGTGGTAGCTTAGGGCAGTTCTGTAACCTGGGTGTAGAGAGACGCAGTATAGCTGCGTACTGTAGCCTGAGTTCAGCAGACGCAGTTAGCAAGAATTCTGTATCCTGAGTGTAGAGAGGCACTGTTAACGGGCATTCTGTAACCTTAGGGCAGAAGACACAGCTTACGGGAGTTCTGTAGCTTGGGGTTAGGCATACGCACTATATGGCAGTTCTGTAACCTAAGTGTATGAAACCCACTATATGGGAGTGCTGTAGCCTGGGAGGAGAGCGAAGCAGTTTACAAGAGTTCCGTATGCTGAATGTAGAGCGACACGGTTTGCGGGAGTTTTGCAGCCTGAGTGTAGGAGAGCCATGGTACGGGAGTTGTGCAACCTGGGTGTAGAGAGATGCCGTATATGTGATTTCTGTATCCTGAGTGTAGGAGTGGTAGCTTAGGGCAGTTCTGTAACCTGGGTGTAGAGAGACGCAGTATACCTGTCTTCTGTAGCCTGAGTCAGGAGACGCGGTTAGAAGGTGTTCTGGAGCCTGAGTGTAGAGAAGTGCTGTTAATGGGCATTCTGTAACCTTCGTGTGGAAGACACAGCTTACGGGGGATCTGCAGCTTGGGGATAGGCATATGCAGGATACGGGATTTCTGTCGCCTGAGAGTTGGCAGACGCAGTAAACGGGAGTTCTATGACCTGGGTGTAGAGAGTCTAAGCTTACAGAAGTTCAGTACCCTGAGTGTAAGCGACCCAGCTTTCCGGAGTTCTGTAGCTTGGGGTTTGGCATACGCACTATATGGCAGTTCTGTAACCTAAGTGTATGAAACCCACCATATGGGAGTGCTGTAGCCTGGGAGTAGAGCGAAGCAGTTTACCAGAGTTCTGTATGCTGAGTGTACAGAGACATGGTTTGCGGGAGTTTTGCATCCTGAGTGTAGAAGAGCCATGGTACGGGAGTTGTGCAACCTGGGTGTACAGAGATGCAGTATATGTGAGTTCTGTAGCCTGAGTGTAGCTTAGGGCAGTTCTGTAACCTGGGTGTAGAGAGACGCAGTATACCTGCGTTCTGTAGCCTGAGTTCAGCAGACGCAGTTAGTGAGAATTCTGTATCCTGAGTGTAGAGAGGCGCTGTTAATGGGCACTCTGTAACTTTTGGGAGGAAGACACAGTTTATGGGACTTCTGCAACTAGGGGTTAGGCATACGCACTATATGGGAGTTCAGTAGCTCACGAGTTGGCAGACGCAGCATACAGCAGTGCTGTAGTTGGGAGGAGAGAGAAGCAGTTTACAAGAGTTCTGTATGCTGAGTGTACAGAGCCATGGCTTGCGGGAGTTCTGCAGCCTGAGTGTAGGAGTGGTAGCTTAGGGCAGTTCTGTAACCTGGGTGTAGAGAGACGCAGTATAGCTGCGTACTGTAGTCTGAGTTCAGCAGACGCAGTTAGCAAGAATTCTGTATCCTGAGTGTAGAGAGGCACTGTTAACGGGCATTCTGTAACCTTAGGGCAGAAGACACAGCTTATGGGAGTTCTGTAGCTTGGGGTTAGGCATACGCACTATATGGCAGTTCTGTAACCTAAGTGTATGAAACCCACTATATGGGAGTGCTGTAGCCTGGGAGGAGAGCGAAGCAGTTTACAAGAGTTCCGTATGCTGAATGTAGAGCGACATGGTTTGCGGGAGTTTTGCAGCCTGAGTGTAGGAGAGCCATGGTACGGGAGTTGTGCAACCTGGGTGTAGAGGGATGCCGTATATGTGATTTCTGTATCCTGAGTGTAGGAGTGGTAGCTTAGGGCAGTTCTGTAACCTGGGTGTAGAGAGACGCAGTATACCTGTCTTCTGTAGCCTGAGTCAGGAGACGCGGTTAGAAGGTGTTCTGGAGCCTGAGTGTAGAGAAGTGCTGTTAATGGGCATTCTGTAACCTTCGTGTGGAAGACACAGCTTACGGGGGATCTGCAGCTTGGGGATAGGCATATGCAGGATACGGGATTTCTGTCGCCTGAGAGTTGGCAGACGCAGTAAACGGGAGTTCTATGACCTGGGTGTAGAGAGTCTAAGCTTACAGAAGTTCAGTACCCTGAGTGTAAGCGACCCAGCTTTCCGGAGTTCTGTAGCTTGGGGTTTGGCATACGCACTATATGGCAGTTCTGTAACCTAAGTGTATGAAACCCACTATATGGGAGTGCTGTAGCCTGGGAGTAGAGCGAAGCAGTTTACCAGAGTTCTGTATGCTGAGTGTACAGAGACATGGTTTGCGGGAGTTTTGCATCCTGAGTGTAGAAGAGCCATGGTACGGGAGTTGTGCAACCTGGGTGTACAGAGATGCAGTATATGTGAGTTCTGTAGCCTGAGTGTAGCTTAGGGCAGTTCTGTAACCTGGGTGTAGAGAGACGCAGTATACCTGCGTTCTGTAGCCTGAGTTCAGCAGACGCAGTTAGTGAGAATTCTGTATCCTGAGTGTAGAGAGGCGCTGTTAATGGGCACTCTGTAACTTTTGGGAGGAAGACACAGTTTATGGGACTTCTGCAACTAGGGGTTAGGCATACGCACTATATGGGAGTTCAGTAGCTCACGAGTTGGCAGACGCAGCATACAGCAGTGCTGTAGTTGGGAGGAGAGAGAAGCAGTTTACAAGAGTTCTGTATGCTGAGTGTAGAGAGCCATGGCTTGCGGGAGTTCTGCAGCCTGAGTGTAGGAGTGGTAGCTTAGGGCAGTTCTGTAACCTGGGTGTAGAGAGACGCAGTATAGCTGCGTACTGTAGTCTGAGTTCAGCAGACGCAGTTAGCAAGAATTCTGTATCCTGAGTGTAGAGAGGCACTGTTAACGGGCATTCTGTAACCTTAGGGCAGAAGACACAGCTTATGGGAGTTCTGTAGCTTGGGGTTAGGCATACGCACTATATGGCAGTTCTGTAACCTAAGTGTATGAAACCCACTATATGGGAGTGCTGTAGCCTGGGAGGAGAGCGAAGCAGTTTACAAGAGTTCCGTATGCTGAATGTAGAGCGACATGGTTTGCGGGAGTTTTGCAGCCTGAGTGTAGGAGAGCCATGGTACGGGAGTTGTGCAACCTGGGTGTAGAGGGATGCCGTATATGTGATTTCTGTATCCTGAGTGTAGGAGTGGTAGCTTAGGGCAGTTCTGTAACCTGGGTGTAGAGAGACGCAGTATACCTGTCTTCTGTAGCCTGAGTCAGGAGACGCGGTTAGAAGGTGTTCTGGAGCCTGAGTGTAGAGAAGTGCTGTTAATGGGCATTCTGTAACCTTCGTGTGGAAGACACAGCTTACGGGGGATCTGCAGCTTGGGGATAGGCATATGCAGGATACGGGATTTCTGTCGCCTGAGAGTTGGCAGACGCAGTAAACGGGAGTTCTATGACCTGGGTGTAGAGAGTCTAAGCTTACAGAAGTTCAGTACCCTGAGTGTAAGCGACCCAGCTTTCCGGAGTTCTGTAGCTTGGGGTTTGGCATACGCACTATATGGCAGTTCTGTAACCTAAGTGTATGAAACCCACTATATGGGAGTGCTGTAGCCTGGGAGTAGAGCGAAGCAGTTTACCAGAGTTCTGTATGCTGAGTGTACAGAGACATGGTTTGCGGGAGTTTTGCATCCTGAGTGTAGAAGAGCCATGGTACGGGAGTTGTGCAACCTGGGTGTACAGAGATGCAGTATATGTGAGTTCTGTAGCCTGAGTGTAGCTTAGGGCAGTTCTGTAACCTGGGTGTAGAGAGACGCAGTATACCTGCGTTCTGTAGCCTGAGTTCAGCAGACGCAGTTAGTGAGAATTCTGTATCCTGAGTGTAGAGAGGCGCTGTTAATGGGCACTCTGTAACTTTTGGGAGGAAGACACAGTTTATGGGACTTCTGCAACTAGGGGTTAGGCATACGCACTATATGGGAGTTCAGTAGCTCACGAGTTGGCAGACGCAGCATACAGCAGTGCTGTAGTTGGGAGGAGAGAGAAGCAGTTTACAAGAGTTCTGTATGCTGAGTGTACAGAGCCATGGCTTGCGGGAGTTCTGCAGCCTGAGTGTAGGAGTGGTAGCTTAGGGCAGTTCTGTAACCTGGGTGTAGAGAGACGCAGTATAGCTGCGTACTGTAGTCTGAGTTCAGCAGACGCAGTTAGCAAGAATTCTGTATCCTGAGTGTAGAGAGGCACTGTTAACGGGCATTCTGTAACCTTAGGGCAGAAGACACAGCTTATGGGAGTTCTGTAGCTTGGGGTTAGGCATACGCACTATATGGCAGTTCTGTAACCTAAGTGTATGAAACCCACTATATGGGAGTGCTGTAGCCTGGGAGGAGAGCGAAGCAGTTTACAAGAGTTCCGTATGCTGAATGTAGAGCGACATGGTTTGCGGGAGTTTTGCAGCCTGAGTGTAGGAGAGCCATGGTACGGGAGTTGTGCAACCTGGGTGTAGAGGGATGCCGTATATGTGATTTCTGTATCCTGAGTGTAGGAGTGGTAGCTTAGGGCAGTTCTGTAACCTGGGTGTAGAGAGACGCAGTATACCTGTCTTCTGTAGCCTGAGTCAGGAGACGCGGTTAGAAGCTGTTCTGGAGCCTGAGTGTAGAGAAGTGCTGTTAATGGGCATTCTGTAACCTTTGTGTGGAAGACACAGCTTACGGGGGATCTGCAGCTTGGGGATAGGCATATGCAGGATACGGGATTTCTGTCGCCTGAGAGTTGGCAGACGCAGTAAACGGGAGTTCTATGACCTGGGTGTAGAGAGTCTAAGCTTACAGAAGTTCAGTACCCTGAGTGTAAGCGACCCAGCTTTCCGGAGTTCTGTAGCTTGGGGTTTGGCATACGCACTATATGGCAGTTCTGTAACCTAAGTGTATGAAACCCACCATATGGGAGTGCTGTAGCCTGGGAGTAGAGCGAAGCAGTTTACCAGAGTTCTGTATGCTGAGTGTACAGAGACATGGTTTGCGGGAGTTTTGCATCCTGAGTGTAGAAGAGCCATGGTACGGGAGTTGTGCAACCTGGGTGTACAGAGATGCAGTATATGTGAGTTCTGTAGCCTGAGTGTAGCTTAGGGCAGTTCTGTAACCTGGGTGTAGAGAGACGCAGTATACCTGCGTTCTGTAGCCTGAGTTCAGCAGACGCAGTTAGTGAGAATTCTGTATCCTGAGTGTAGAGAGGCGCTGTTAATGGGCACTCTGTAACTTTTGGGAGGAAGACACAGTTTATGGGACTTCTGCAACTAGGGGTTAGGCATACGCACTATATGGGAGTTCAGTAGCTCACGAGTTGGCAGACGCAGCATACAGCAGTGCTGTAGTTGGGAGGAGAGAGAAGCAGTTTACAAGAGTTCTGTATGCTGAGTGTACAGAGCCATGGCTTGCGGGAGTTCTGCAGCCTGAGTGTAGGAGTGGTAGCTTAGGGCAGTTCTGTAACCTGGGTGTAGAGAGACGCAGTATAGCTGCGTACTGTAGCCTGAGTTCAGCAGACGCAGTTAGCAAGAATTCTGTATCCTGAGTGTAGAGAGGCACTGTTAACGGGCATTCTGTAACCTTAGGGCAGAAGACACAGCTTACGGGAGTTCTGTAGCTTGGGGTTAGGCATACGCACTATATGGCAGTTCTGTAACCTAAGTGTATGAAACCCACTATATGGGAGTGCTGTAGCCTGGGAGGAGAGCGAAGCAGTTTACAAGAGTTCCGTATGCTGAATGTAGAGCGACACGGTTTGCGGGAGTTTTGCAGCCTGAGTGTAGGAGAGCCATGGTACGGGAGTTGTGCAACCTGGGTGTAGAGAGATGCCGTATATGTGATTTCTGTATCCTGAGTGTAGGAGTGGTAGCTTAGGGCAGTTCTGTAACCTGGGTGTAGAGAGACGCAGTATACCTGTCTTCTGTAGCCTGAGTCAGGAGACGCGGTTAGAAGGTGTTCTGGAGCCTGAGTGTAGAGAAGTGCTGTTAATGGGCATTCTGTAACCTTCGTGTGGAAGACACAGCTTACGGGGGATCTGCAGCTTGGGGATAGGCATATGCAGGATACGGGATTTCTGTCGCCTGAGAGTTGGCAGACGCAGTAAACGGGAGTTCTATGACCTGGGTGTAGAGAGTCTAAGCTTACAGAAGTTCAGTACCCTGAGTGTAAGCGACCCAGCTTTCCGGAGTTCTGTAGCTTGGGGTTTGGCATACGCACTATATGGCAGTTCTGTAACCTAAGTGTATGAAACCCACCATATGGGAGTGCTGTAGCCTGGGAGTAGAGCGAAGCAGTTTACCAGAGTTCTGTATGCTGAGTGTACAGAGACATGGTTTGCGGGAGTTTTGCATCCTGAGTGTAGAAGAGCCATGGTACGGGAGTTGTGCAACCTGGGTGTACAGAGATGCAGTATATGTGAGTTCTGTAGCCTGAGTGTAGCTTAGGGCAGTTCTGTAACCTGGGTGTAGAGAGACGCAGTATACCTGCGTTCTGTAGCCTGAGTTCAGCAGACGCAGTTAGTGAGAATTCTGTATCCTGAGTGTAGAGAGGCGCTGTTAATGGGCACTCTGTAACTTTTGGGAGGAAGACACAGTTTATGGGACTTCTGCAACTAGGGGTTAGGCATACGCACTATATGGGAGTTCAGTAGCTCACGAGTTGGCAGACGCAGCATACAGCAGTGCTGTAGTTGGGAGGAGAGAGAAGCAGTTTACAAGAGTTCTGTATGCTGAGTGTACAGAGCCATGGCTTGCGGGAGTTCTGCAGCCTGAGTGTAGGAGTGGTAGCTTAGGGCAGTTCTGTAACCTGGGTGTAGAGAGACGCAGTATAGCTGCGTACTGTAGTCTGAGTTCAGCAGACGCAGTTAGCAAGAATTCTGTATCCTGAGTGTAGAGAGGCACTGTTAACGGGCATTCTGTAACCTTAGGGCAGAAGACACAGCTTATGGGAGTTCTGTAGCTTGGGGTTAGGCATACGCACTATATGGCAGTTCTGTAACCTAAGTGTATGAAACCCACTATATGGGAGTGCTGTAGCCTGGGAGGAGAGCGAAGCAGTTTACAAGAGTTCCGTATGCTGAATGTAGAGCGACATGGTTTGCGGGAGTTTTGCAGCCTGAGTGTAGGAGAGCCATGGTACGGGAGTTGTGCAACCTGGGTGTAGAGGGATGCCGTATATGTGATTTCTGTATCCTGAGTGTAGGAGTGGTAGCTTAGGGCAGTTCTGTAACCTGGGTGTAGAGAGACGCAGTATACCTGTCTTCTGTAGCCTGAGTCAGGAGACGCGGTTAGAAGGTGTTCTGGAGCCTGAGTGTAGAGAAGTGCTGTTAATGGGCATTCTGTAACCTTCGTGTGGAAGACACAGCTTACGGGGGATCTGCAGCTTGGGGATAGGCATATGCAGGATACGGGATTTCTGTCGCCTGAGAGTTGGCAGACGCAGTAAACGGGAGTTCTATGACCTGGGTGTAGAGAGTCTAAGCTTACAGAAGTTCAGTACCCTGAGTGTAAGCGACCCAGCTTTCCGGAGTTCTGTAGCTTGGGGTTTGGCATACGCACTATATGGCAGTTCTGTAACCTAAGTGTATGAAACCCACTATATGGGAGTGCTGTAGCCTGGGAGTAGAGCGAAGCAGTTTACCAGAGTTCTGTATGCTGAGTGTACAGAGACATGGTTTGCGGGAGTTTTGCATCCTGAGTGTAGAAGAGCCATGGTACGGGAGTTGTGCAACCTGGGTGTACAGAGATGCAGTATATGTGAGTTCTGTAGCCTGAGTGTAGCTTAGGGCAGTTCTGTAACCTGGGTGTAGAGAGACGCAGTATACCTGCGTTCTGTAGCCTGAGTTCAGCAGACGCAGTTAGTGAGAATTCTGTATCCTGAGTGTAGAGAGGCGCTGTTAATGGGCACTCTGTAACTTTTGGGAGGAAGACACAGTTTATGGGACTTCTGCAACTAGGGGTTAGGCATACGCACTATATGGGAGTTCAGTAGCTCACGAGTTGGCAGACGCAGCATACAGCAGTGCTGTAGTTGGGAGGAGAGAGAAGCAGTTTACAAGAGTTCTGTATGCTGAGTGTACAGAGCCATGGCTTGCGGGAGTTCTGCAGCCTGAGTGTAGGAGTGGTAGCTTAGGGCAGTTCTGTAACCTGGGTGTAGAGAGACGCAGTATAGCTGCGTACTGTAGTCTGAGTTCAGCAGACGCAGTTAGCAAGAATTCTGTATCCTGAGTGTAGAGAGGCACTGTTAACGGGCATTCTGTAACCTTAGGGCAGAAGACACAGCTTATGGGAGTTCTGTAGCTTGGGGTTAGGCATACGCACTATATGGCAGTTCTGTAACCTAAGTGTATGAAACCCACTATATGGGAGTGCTGTAGCCTGGGAGGAGAGCGAAGCAGTTTACAAGAGTTCCGTATGCTGAATGTAGAGCGACATGGTTTGCGGGAGTTTTGCAGCCTGAGTGTAGGAGAGCCATGGTACGGGAGTTGTGCAACCTGGGTGTAGAGGGATGCCGTATATGTGATTTCTGTATCCTGAGTGTAGGAGTGGTAGCTTAGGGCAGTTCTGTAACCTGGGTGTAGAGAGACGCAGTATACCTGTCTTCTGTAGCCTGAGTCAGGAGACGCGGTTAGAAGGTGTTCTGGAGCCTGAGTGTAGAGAAGTGCTGTTAATGGGCATTCTGTAACCTTCGTGTGGAAGACACAGCTTACGGGGGATCTGCAGCTTGGGGATAGGCATATGCAGGATACGGGATTTCTGTCGCCTGAGAGTTGGCAGACGCAGTAAACGGGAGTTCTATGACCTGGGTGTAGAGAGTCTAAGCTTACAGAAGTTCAGTACCCTGAGTGTAAGCGACCCAGCTTTCCGGAGTTCTGTAGCTTGGGGTTTGGCATACGCACTATATGGCAGTTCTGTAACCTAAGTGTATGAAACCCACTATATGGGAGTGCTGTAGCCTGGGAGTAGAGCGAAGCAGTTTACAAGAGTTCTGTATGCTGAGTGTACAGAGACATGGTTTGCGGGAGTTTTGCATCCTGAGTGTAGAAGAGCCATGGTACGGGAGTTGTGCAACCTGGGTGTACAGAGATGCAGTATATGTGAGTTCTGTAGCCTGAGTGTAGCTTAGGGCAGTTCTGTAACCTGGGTGTAGAGAGACGCAGTATACCTGCGTTCTGTAGCCTGAGTTCAGCAGACGCAGTTAGTGAGAATTCTGTATCCTGAGTGTAGAGAGGCGCTGTTAATGGGCACTCTGTAACTTTTGGGAGGAAGACACAGTTTATGGGACTTCTGCAACTAGGGGTTAGGCATACGCACTATATGGGAGTTCAGTAGCTCACGAGTTGGCAGACGCAGCATACAGCAGTGCTGTAGTTGGGAGGAGAGAGAAGCAGTTTACAAGAGTTCTGTATGCTGAGTGTACAGAGCCATGGCTTGCGGGAGTTCTGCAGCCTGAGTGTAGGAGTGGTAGCTTAGGGCAGTTCTGTAACCTGGGTGTAGAGAGACGCAGTATAGCTGCGTACTGTAGCCTGAGTTCAGCAGACGCAGTTAGCAAGAATTCTGTATCCTGAGTGTAGAGAGGCACTGTTAACGGGCATTCTGTAACCTTAGGGCAGAAGACACAGCTTACGGGAGTTCTGTAGCTTGGGGTTAGGCATACGCACTATATGGCAGTTCTGTAACCTAAGTGTATGAAACCCACTATATGGGAGTGCTGTAGCCTGGGAGGAGAGCGAAGCAGTTTACAAGAGTTCCGTATGCTGAATGTAGAGCGACACGGTTTGCGGGAGTTTTGCAGCCTGAGTGTAGGAGAGCCATGGTACGGGAGTTGTGCAACCTGGGTGTAGAGAGATGCCGTATATGTGATTTCTGTATCCTGAGTGTAGGAGTGGTAGCTTAGGGCAGTTCTGTAACCTGGGTGTAGAGAGACGCAGTATACCTGTCTTCTGTAGCCTGAGTCAGGAGACGCGGTTAGAAGGTGTTCTGGAGCCTGAGTGTAGAGAAGTGCTGTTAATGGGCATTCTGTAACCTTCGTGTGGAAGACACAGCTTACGGGGGATCTGCAGCTTGGGGATAGGCATATGCAGGATACGGGATTTCTGTCGCCTGAGAGTTGGCAGACGCAGTAAACGGGAGTTCTATGACCTGGGTGTAGAGAGTCTAAGCTTACAGAAGTTCAGTACCCTGAGTGTAAGCGACCCAGCTTTCCGGAGTTCTGTAGCTTGGGGTTTGGCATACGCACTATATGGCAGTTCTGTAACCTAAGTGTATGAAACCCACCATATGGGAGTGCTGTAGCCTGGGAGTAGAGCGAAGCAGTTTACCAGAGTTCTGTATGCTGAGTGTACAGAGACATGGTTTGCGGGAGTTTTGCATCCTGAGTGTAGAAGAGCCATGGTACGGGAGTTGTGCAACC
This sequence comes from Lepus oiostolus, assembly GCA_036325905.1. Classification (NCBI taxonomy): domain Eukaryota; kingdom Metazoa; phylum Chordata; class Mammalia; order Lagomorpha; family Leporidae; genus Lepus; species Lepus oiostolus. The sequence continues at coordinate 25,385 of JAWMBE010000090.1, forward strand.
TGGGTGTACAGAGATGCAGTATATGTGAGTTCTGTAGCCTGAGTGTAGCTTAGGGCAGTTCTGTAACCTGGGTGTAGAGAGACGCAGTATACCTGCGTTCTGTAGCCTGAGTTCAGCAGACGCAGTTAGTGAGAATTCTGTATCCTGAGTGTAGAGAGGCGCTGTTAATGGGCACTCTGTAACTTTTGGGAGGAAGACACAGTTTATGGGACTTCTGCAACTAGGGGTTAGGCATACGCACTATATGGGAGTTCAGTAGCTCACGAGTTGGCAGACGCAGCATACAGCAGTGCTGTAGTTGGGAGGAGAGAGAAGCAGTTTACAAGAGTTCTGTATGCTGAGTGTACAGAGCCATGGCTTGCGGGAGTTCTGCAGCCTGAGTGTAGGAGTGGTAGCTTAGGGCAGTTCTGTAACCTGGGTGTAGAGAGACGCAGTATAGCTGCGTACTGTAGTCTGAGTTCAGCAGACGCAGTTAGCAAGAATTCTGTATCCTGAGTGTAGAGAGGCACTGTTAACGGGCATTCTGTAACCTTAGGGCAGAAGACACAGCTTATGGGAGTTCTGTAGCTTGGGGTTAGGCATACGCACTATATGGCAGTTCTGTAACCTAAGTGTATGAAACCCACTATATGGGAGTGCTGTAGCCTGGGAGGAGAGCGAAGCAGTTTACAAGAGTTCCGTATGCTGAATGTAGAGCGACATGGTTTGCGGGAGTTTTGCAGCCTGAGTGTAGGAGAGCCATGGTACGGGAGTTGTGCAACCTGGGTGTAGAGGGATGCCGTATATGTGATTTCTGTATCCTGAGTGTAGGAGTGGTAGCTTAGGGCAGTTCTGTAACCTGGGTGTAGAGAGACGCAGTATACCTGTCTTCTGTAGCCTGAGTCAGGAGACGCGGTTAGAAGGTGTTCTGGAGCCTGAGTGTAGAGAAGTGCTGTTAATGGGCATTCTGTAACCTTCGTGTGGAAGACACAGCTTACGGGGGATCTGCAGCTTGGGGATAGGCATATGCAGGATACGGGATTTCTGTCGCCTGAGAGTTGGCAGACGCAGTAAACGGGAGTTCTATGACCTGGGTGTAGAGAGTCTAAGCTTACAGAAGTTCAGTACCCTGAGTGTAAGCGACCCAGCTTTCCGGAGTTCTGTAGCTTGGGGTTTGGCATACGCACTATATGGCAGTTCTGTAACCTAAGTGTATGAAACCCACTATATGGGAGTGCTGTAGCCTGGGAGTAGAGCGAAGCAGTTTACCAGAGTTCTGTATGCTGAGTGTACAGAGACATGGTTTGCGGGAGTTTTGCATCCTGAGTGTAGAAGAGCCATGGTACGGGAGTTGTGCAACCTGGGTGTACAGAGATGCAGTATATGTGAGTTCTGTAGCCTGAGTGTAGCTTAGGGCAGTTCTGTAACCTGGGTGTAGAGAGACGCAGTATACCTGCGTTCTGTAGCCTGAGTTCAGCAGACGCAGTTAGTGAGAATTCTGTATCCTGAGTGTAGAGAGGCGCTGTTAATGGGCACTCTGTAACTTTTGGGAGGAAGACACAGTTTATGGGACTTCTGCAACTAGGGGTTAGGCATACGCACTATATGGGAGTTCAGTAGCTCACGAGTTGGCAGACGCAGCATACAGCAGTGCTGTAGTTGGGAGGAGAGAGAAGCAGTTTACAAGAGTTCTGTATGCTGAGTGTACAGAGCCATGGCTTGCGGGAGTTCTGCAGCCTGAGTGTAGGAGTGGTAGCTTAGGGCAGTTCTGTAACCTGGGTGTAGAGAGACGCAGTATAGCTGCGTACTGTAGTCTGAGTTCAGCAGACGCAGTTAGCAAGAATTCTGTATCCTGAGTGTAGAGAGGCACTGTTAACGGGCATTCTGTAACCTTAGGGCAGAAGACACAGCTTATGGGAGTTCTGTAGCTTGGGGTTAGGCATACGCACTATATGGCAGTTCTGTAACCTAAGTGTATGAAACCCACTATATGGGAGTGCTGTAGCCTGGGAGGAGAGCGAAGCAGTTTACAAGAGTTCCGTATGCTGAATGTAGAGCGACATGGTTTGCGGGAGTTTTGCAGCCTGAGTGTAGGAGAGCCATGGTACGGGAGTTGTGCAACCTGGGTGTAGAGGGATGCCGTATATGTGATTTCTGTATCCTGAGTGTAGGAGTGGTAGCTTAGGGCAGTTCTGTAACCTGGGTGTAGAGAGACGCAGTATACCTGTCTTCTGTAGCCTGAGTCAGGAGACGCGGTTAGAAGGTGTTCTGGAGCCTGAGTGTAGAGAAGTGCTGTTAATGGGCATTCTGTAACCTTCGTGTGGAAGACACAGCTTACGGGGGATCTGCAGCTTGGGGATAGGCATATGCAGGATACGGGATTTCTGTCGCCTGAGAGTTGGCAGACGCAGTAAACGGGAGTTCTATGACCTGGGTGTAGAGAGTCTAAGCTTACAGAAGTTCAGTACCCTGAGTGTAAGCGACCCAGCTTTCCGGAGTTCTGTAGCTTGGGGTTTGGCATACGCACTATATGGCAGTTCTGTAACCTAAGTGTATGAAACCCACTATATGGGAGTGCTGTAGCCTGGGAGTAGAGCGAAGCAGTTTACCAGAGTTCTGTATGCTGAGTGTACAGAGACATGGTTTGCGGGAGTTTTGCATCCTGAGTGTAGAAGAGCCATGGTACGGGAGTTGTGCAACCTGGGTGTACAGAGATGCAGTATATGTGAGTTCTGTAGCCTGAGTGTAGCTTAGGGCAGTTCTGTAACCTGGGTGTAGAGAGACGCAGTATACCTGCGTTCTGTAGCCTGAGTTCAGCAGACGCAGTTAGTGAGAATTCTGTATCCTGAGTGTAGAGAGGCGCTGTTAATGGGCACTCTGTAACTTTTGGGAGGAAGACACAGTTTATGGGACTTCTGCAACTAGGGGTTAGGCATACGCACTATATGGGAGTTCAGTAGCTCACGAGTTGGCAGACGCAGCATACAGCAGTGCTGTAGTTGGGAGGAGAGAGAAGCAGTTTACAAGAGTTCTGTATGCTGAGTGTACAGAGCCATGGCTTGCGGGAGTTCTGCAGCCTGAGTGTAGGAGTGGTAGCTTAGGGCAGTTCTGTAACCTGGGTGTAGAGAGACGCAGTATAGCTGCGTACTGTAGTCTGAGTTCAGCAGACGCAGTTAGCAAGAATTCTGTATCCTGAGTGTAGAGAGGCACTGTTAACGGGCATTCTGTAACCTTAGGGCAGAAGACACAGCTTATGGGAGTTCTGTAGCTTGGGGTTAGGCATACGCACTATATGGCAGTTCTGTAACCTAAGTGTATGAAACCCACTATATGGGAGTGCTGTAGCCTGGGAGGAGAGCGAAGCAGTTTACAAGAGTTCCGTATGCTGAATGTAGAGCGACATGGTTTGCGGGAGTTTTGCAGCCTGAGTGTAGGAGAGCCATGGTACGGGAGTTGTGCAACCTGGGTGTAGAGGGATGCCGTATATGTGATTTCTGTATCCTGAGTGTAGGAGTGGTAGCTTAGGGCAGTTCTGTAACCTGGGTGTAGAGAGACGCAGTATACCTGTCTTCTGTAGCCTGAGTCAGGAGACGCGGTTAGAAGGTGTTCTGGAGCCTGAGTGTAGAGAAGTGCTGTTAATGGGCATTCTGTAACCTTCGTGTGGAAGACACAGCTTACGGGGGATCTGCAGCTTGGGGATAGGCATATGCAGGATACGGGATTTCTGTCGCCTGAGAGTTGGCAGACGCAGTAAACGGGAGTTCTATGACCTGGGTGTAGAGAGTCTAAGCTTACAGAAGTTCAGTACCCTGAGTGTAAGCGACCCAGCTTTCCGGAGTTCTGTAGCTTGGGGTTTGGCATACGCACTATATGGCAGTTCTGTAACCTAAGTGTATGAAACCCACTATATGGGAGTGCTGTAGCCTGGGAGTAGAGCGAAGCAGTTTACCAGAGTTCTGTATGCTGAGTGTACAGAGACATGGTTTGCGGGAGTTTTGCATCCTGAGTGTAGAAGAGCCATGGTACGGGAGTTGTGCAACCTGGGTGTACAGAGATGCAGTATATGTGAGTTCTGTAGCCTGAGTGTAGCTTAGGGCAGTTCTGTAACCTGGGTGTAGAGAGACGCAGTATACCTGCGTTCTGTAGCCTGAGTTCAGCAGACGCAGTTAGTGAGAATTCTGTATCCTGAGTGTAGAGAGGCGCTGTTAATGGGCACTCTGTAACTTTTGGGAGGAAGACACAGTTTATGGGACTTCTGCAACTAGGGGTTAGGCATACGCACTATATGGGAGTTCAGTAGCTCACGAGTTGGCAGACGCAGCATACAGCAGTGCTGTAGTTGGGAGGAGAGAGAAGCAGTTTACAAGAGTTCTGTATGCTGAGTGTAGAGAGCCATGGCTTGCGGGAGTTCTGCAGCCTGAGTGTAGGAGTGGTAGCTTAGGGCAGTTCTGTAACCTGGGTGTAGAGAGACGCAGTATAGCTGCGTACTGTAGCCTGAGTTCAGCAGACGCAGTTAGCAAGAATTCTGTATCCTGAGTGTAGAGAGGCACTGTTAACGGGCATTCTGTAACCTTAGGGCAGAAGACACAGCTTATGGGAGTTCTGTAGCTTGGGGTTAGGCATACGCACTATATGGCAGTTCTGTAACCTAAGTGTATGAAACCCACTATATGGGAGTGCTGTAGCCTGGGAGGAGAGCGAAGCAGTTTACAAGAGTTCCGTATGCTGAATGTAGAGCGACATGGTTTGCGGGAGTTTTGCAGCCTGAGTGTAGGAGAGCCATGGTACGGGAGTTGTGCAACCTGGGTGTAGAGGGATGCCGTATATGTGATTTCTGTATCCTGAGTGTAGGAGTGGTAGCTTAGGGCAGTTCTGTAACCTGGGTGTAGAGAGACGCAGTATACCTGTCTTCTGTAGCCTGAGTCAGGAGACGCGGTTAGAAGGTGTTCTGGAGCCTGAGTGTAGAGAAGTGCTGTTAATGGGCATTCTGTAACCTTCGTGTGGAAGACACAGCTTACGGGGGATCTGCAGCTTGGGGATAGGCATATGCAGGATACGGGATTTCTGTCGCCTGAGAGTTGGCAGACGCAGTAAACGGGAGTTCTATGACCTGGGTGTAGAGAGTCTAAGCTTACAGAAGTTCAGTACCCTGAGTGTAAGCGACCCAGCTTTCCGGAGTTCTGTAGCTTGGGGTTTGGCATACGCACTATATGGCAGTTCTGTAACCTAAGTGTATGAAACCCACCATATGGGAGTGCTGTAGCCTGGGAGTAGAGCGAAGCAGTTTACCAGAGTTCTGTATGCTGAGTGTACAGAGACATGGTTTGCGGGAGTTTTGCATCCTGAGTGTAGAAGAGCCATGGTACGGGAGTTGTGCAACCTGGGTGTACAGAGATGCAGTATATGTGAGTTCTGTAGCCTGAGTGTAGCTTAGGGCAGTTCTGTAACCTGGGTGTAGAGAGACGCAGTATACCTGCGTTCTGTAGCCTGAGTTCAGCAGACGCAGTTAGTGAGAATTCTGTATCCTGAGTGTAGAGAGGCGCTGTTAATGGGCACTCTGTAACTTTTGGGAGGAAGACACAGTTTATGGGACTTCTGCAACTAGGGGTTAGGCATACGCACTATATGGGAGTTCAGTAGCTCACGAGTTGGCAGACGCAGCATACAGCAGTGCTGTAGTTGGGAGGAGAGAGAAGCAGTTTACAAGAGTTCTGTATGCTGAGTGTACAGAGCCATGGCTTGCGGGAGTTCTGCAGCCTGAGTGTAGGAGTGGTAGCTTAGGGCAGTTCTGTAACCTGGGTGTAGAGAGACGCAGTATAGCTGCGTACTGTAGTCTGAGTTCAGCAGACGCAGTTAGCAAGAATTCTGTATCCTGAGTGTAGAGAGGCACTGTTAACGGGCATTCTGTAACCTTAGGGCAGAAGACACAGCTTATGGGAGTTCTGTAGCTTGGGGTTAGGCATACGCACTATATGGCAGTTCTGTAACCTAAGTGTATGAAACCCACTATATGGGAGTGCTGTAGCCTGGGAGGAGAGCGAAGCAGTTTACAAGAGTTCCGTATGCTGAATGTAGAGCGACATGGTTTGCGGGAGTTTTGCAGCCTGAGTGTAGGAGAGCCATGGTACGGGAGTTGTGCAACCTGGGTGTAGAGGGATGCCGTATATGTGATTTCTGTATCCTGAGTGTAGGAGTGGTAGCTTAGGGCAGTTCTGTAACCTGGGTGTAGAGAGACGCAGTATACCTGTCTTCTGTAGCCTGAGTCAGGAGACGCGGTTAGAAGGTGTTCTGGAGCCTGAGTGTAGAGAAGTGCTGTTAATGGGCATTCTGTAACCTTCGTGTGGAAGACACAGCTTACGGGGGATCTGCAGCTTGGGGATAGGCATATGCAGGATACGGGATTTCTGTCGCCTGAGAGTTGGCAGACGCAGTAAACGGGAGTTCTATGACCTGGGTGTAGAGAGTCTAAGCTTACAGAAGTTCAGTACCCTGAGTGTAAGCGACCCAGCTTTCCGGAGTTCTGTAGCTTGGGGTTTGGCATACGCACTATATGGCAGTTCTGTAACCTAAGTGTATGAAACCCACTATATGGGAGTGCTGTAGCCTGGGAGTAGAGCGAAGCAGTTTACCAGAGTTCTGTATGCTGAGTGTACAGAGACATGGTTTGCGGGAGTTTTGCATCCTGAGTGTAGAAGAGCCATGGTACGGGAGTTGTGCAACCTGGGTGTACAGAGATGCAGTATATGTGAGTTCTGTAGCCTGAGTGTAGCTTAGGGCAGTTCTGTAACCTGGGTGTAGAGAGACGCAGTATACCTGCGTTCTGTAGCCTGAGTTCAGCAGACGCAGTTAGTGAGAATTCTGTATCCTGAGTGTAGAGAGGCGCTGTTAATGGGCACTCTGTAACTTTTGGGAGGAAGACACAGTTTATGGGACTTCTGCAACTAGGGGTTAGGCATACGCACTATATGGGAGTTCAGTAGCTCACGAGTTGGCAGACGCAGCATACAGCAGTGCTGTAGTTGGGAGGAGAGAGAAGCAGTTTACAAGAGTTCTGTATGCTGAGTGTAGAGAGCCATGGCTTGCGGGAGTTCTGCAGCCTGAGTGTAGGAGTGGTAGCTTAGGGCAGTTCTGTAACCTGGGTGTAGAGAGACGCAGTATAGCTGCGTACTGTAGTCTGAGTTCAGCAGACGCAGTTAGCAAGAATTCTGTATCCTGAGTGTAGAGAGGCACTGTTAACGGGCATTCTGTAACCTTAGGGCAGAAGACACAGCTTATGGGAGTTCTGTAGCTTGGGGTTAGGCATACGCACTATATGGCAGTTCTGTAACCTAAGTGTATGAAACCCACTATATGGGAGTGCTGTAGCCTGGGAGGAGAGCGAAGCAGTTTACAAGAGTTCCGTATGCTGAATGTAGAGCGACATGGTTTGCGGGAGTTTTGCAGCCTGAGTGTAGGAGAGCCATGGTACGGGAGTTGTGCAACCTGGGTGTAGAGGGATGCCGTATATGTGATTTCTGTATCCTGAGTGTAGGAGTGGTAGCTTAGGGCAGTTCTGTAACCTGGGTGTAGAGAGACGCAGTATACCTGTCTTCTGTAGCCTGAGTCAGGAGACGCGGTTAGAAGGTGTTCTGGAGCCTGAGTGTAGAGAAGTGCTGTTAATGGGCATTCTGTAACCTTCGTGTGGAAGACACAGCTTACGGGGGATCTGCAGCTTGGGGATAGGCATATGCAGGATACGGGATTTCTGTCGCCTGAGAGTTGGCAGACGCAGTAAACGGGAGTTCTATGACCTGGGTGTAGAGAGTCTAAGCTTACAGAAGTTCAGTACCCTGAGTGTAAGCGACCCAGCTTTCCGGAGTTCTGTAGCTTGGGGTTTGGCATACGCACTATATGGCAGTTCTGTAACCTAAGTGTATGAAACCCACTATATGGGAGTGCTGTAGCCTGGGAGTAGAGCGAAGCAGTTTACCAGAGTTCTGTATGCTGAGTGTACAGAGACATGGTTTGCGGGAGTTTTGCATCCTGAGTGTAGAAGAGCCATGGTACGGGAGTTGTGCAACCTGGGTGTACAGAGATGCAGTATATGTGAGTTCTGTAGCCTGAGTGTAGCTTAGGGCAGTTCTGTAACCTGGGTGTAGAGAGACGCAGTATACCTGCGTTCTGTAGCCTGAGTTCAGCAGACGCAGTTAGTGAGAATTCTGTATCCTGAGTGTAGAGAGGCGCTGTTAATGGGCACTCTGTAACTTTTGGGAGGAAGACACAGTTTATGGGACTTCTGCAACTAGGGGTTAGGCATACGCACTATATGGGAGTTCAGTAGCTCACGAGTTGGCAGACGCAGCATACAGCAGTGCTGTAGTTGGGAGGAGAGAGAAGCAGTTTACAAGAGTTCTGTATGCTGAGTGTACAGAGCCATGGCTTGCGGGAGTTCTGCAGCCTGAGTGTAGGAGTGGTAGCTTAGGGCAGTTCTGTAACCTGGGTGTAGAGAGACGCAGTATAGCTGCGTACTGTAGTCTGAGTTCAGCAGACGCAGTTAGCAAGAATTCTGTATCCTGAGTGTAGAGAGGCACTGTTAACGGGCATTCTGTAACCTTAGGGCAGAAGACACAGCTTATGGGAGTTCTGTAGCTTGGGGTTAGGCATACGCACTATATGGCAGTTCTGTAACCTAAGTGTATGAAACCCACTATATGGGAGTGCTGTAGCCTGGGAGGAGAGCGAAGCAGTTTACAAGAGTTCCGTATGCTGAATGTAGAGCGACATGGTTTGCGGGAGTTTTGCAGCCTGAGTGTAGGAGAGCCATGGTACGGGAGTTGTGCAACCTGGGTGTAGAGGGATGCCGTATATGTGATTTCTGTATCCTGAGTGTAGGAGTGGTAGCTTAGGGCAGTTCTGTAACCTGGGTGTAGAGAGACGCAGTATACCTGTCTTCTGTAGCCTGAGTCAGGAGACGCGGTTAGAAGGTGTTCTGGAGCCTGAGTGTAGAGAAGTGCTGTTAATGGGCATTCTGTAACCTTCGTGTGGAAGACACAGCTTACGGGGGATCTGCAGCTTGGGGATAGGCATATGCAGGATACGGGATTTCTGTCGCCTGAGAGTTGGCAGACGCAGTAAACGGGAGTTCTATGACCTGGGTGTAGAGAGTCTAAGCTTACAGAAGTTCAGTACCCTGAGTGTAAGCGACCCAGCTTTCCGGAGTTCTGTAGCTTGGGGTTTGGCATACGCACTATATGGCAGTTCTGTAACCTAAGTGTATGAAACCCACCATATGGGAGTGCTGTAGCCTGGGAGTAGAGCGAAGCAGTTTACCAGAGTTCTGTATGCTGAGTGTACAGAGACATGGTTTGCGGGAGTTTTGCATCCTGAGTGTAGAAGAGCCATGGTACGGGAGTTGTGCAACCTGGGTGTACAGAGATGCAGTATATGTGAGTTCTGTAGCCTGAGTGTAGCTTAGGGCAGTTCTGTAACCTGGGTGTAGAGAGACGCAGTATACCTGCGTTCTGTAGCCTGAGTTCAGCAGACGCAGTTAGTGAGAATTCTGTATCCTGAGTGTAGAGAGGCGCTGTTAATGGGCACTCTGTAACTTTTGGGAGGAAGACACAGTTTATGGGACTTCTGCAACTAGGGGTTAGGCATACGCACTATATGGGAGTTCAGTAGCTCACGAGTTGGCAGACGCAGCATACAGCAGTGCTGTAGTTGGGAGGAGAGAGAAGCAGTTTACAAGAGTTCTGTATGCTGAGTGTACAGAGCCATGGCTTGCGGGAGTTCTGCAGCCTGAGTGTAGGAGTGGTAGCTTAGGGCAGTTCTGTAACCTGGGTGTAGAGAGACGCAGTATAGCTGCGTACTGTAGTCTGAGTTCAGCAGACGCAGTTAGCAAGAATTCTGTATCCTGAGTGTAGAGAGGCACTGTTAACGGGCATTCTGTAACCTTAGGGCAGAAGACACAGCTTATGGGAGTTCTGTAGCTTGGGGTTAGGCATACGCACTATATGGCAGTTCTGTAACCTAAGTGTATGAAACCCACTATATGGGAGTGCTGTAGCCTGGGAGGAGAGCGAAGCAGTTTACAAGAGTTCCGTATGCTGAATGTAGAGCGACATGGTTTGCGGGAGTTTTGCAGCCTGAGTGTAGGAGAGCCATGGTACGGGAGTTGTGCAACCTGGGTGTAGAGGGATGCCGTATATGTGATTTCTGTATCCTGAGTGTAGGAGTGGTAGCTTAGGGCAGTTCTGTAACCTGGGTGTAGAGAGACGCAGTATACCTGTCTTCTGTAGCCTGAGTCAGGAGACGCGGTTAGAAGGTGTTCTGGAGCCTGAGTGTAGAGAAGTGCTGTTAATGGGCATTCTGTAACCTTCGTGTGGAAGACACAGCTTACGGGGGATCTGCAGCTTGGGGATAGGCATATGCAGGATACGGGATTTCTGTCGCCTGAGAGTTGGTAGACGCAGTAAACGGGAGTTCTATGACCTGGGTGTAGAGAGTCTAAGCTTACAGAAGTTCAGTACCCTGAGTGTAAGCGACCCAGCTTTCCGGAGTTCTGTAGCTTGGGGTTTGGCATACGCACTATATGGCAGTTCTGTAACCTAAGTGTATGAAACCCACCATATGGGAGTGCTGTAGCCTGGGAGTAGAGCGAAGCAGTTTACAAGAGTTCTGTATGCTGAGTGTACAGAGACATGGTTTGCGGGAGTTTTGCATCCTGAGTGTAGAAGAGCCATGGTACGGGAGTTGTGCAACCTGGGTGTACAGAGATGCAGTATATGTGAGTTCTGTAGCCTGAGTGTAGCTTAGGGCAGTTCTGTAACCTGGGTGTAGAGAGACGCAGTATACCTGCGTTCTGTAGCCTGAGTTCAGCAGACGCAGTTAGTGAGAATTCTGTATCCTGAGTGTAGAGAGGCGCTGTTAATGGGCACTCTGTAACTTTTGGGAGGAAGACACAGTTTATGGGACTTCTGCAACTAGGGGTTAGGCATACGCACTATATGGGAGTTCAGTAGCTCACGAGTTGGCAGACGCAGCATACAGCAGTGCTGTAGTTGGGAGGAGAGAGAAGCAGTTTACAAGAGTTCTGTATGCTGAGTGTAGAGAGCCATGGCTTGCGGGAGTTCTGCAGCCTGAGTGTAGGAGTGGTAGCTTAGGGCAGTTCTGTAACCTGGGTGTAGAGAGACGCAGTATAGCTGCGTACTGTAGTCTGAGTTCAGCAGACGCAGTTAGCAAGAATTCTGTATCCTGAGTGTAGAGAGGCACTGTTAACGGGCATTCTGTAACCTTAGGGCAGAAGACACAGCTTATGGGAGTTCTGTAGCTTGGGGTTAGGCATACGCACTATATGGCAGTTCTGTAACCTAAGTGTATGAAACCCACTATATGGGAGTGCTGTAGCCTGGGAGGAGAGCGAAGCAGTTTACAAGAGTTCTGTATGCTGAATGTAGAGCGACATGGTTTGCGGGAGTTTTGCAGCCTGAGTGTAGGAGAGCCATGGTACGGGAGTTGTGCAACCTGGGTGTAGAGGGATGCCGTATATGTGATTTCTGTATCCTGAGTGTAGGAGTGGTAGCTTAGGGCAGTTCTGTAACCTGGGTGTAGAGAGACGCAGTATACCTGTCTTCTGTAGCCTGAGTCAGGAGACGCGGTTAGAAGGTGTTCTGGAGCCTGAGTGTAGAGAAGTGCTGTTAATGGGCATTCTGTAACCTTCGTGTGGAAGACACAGCTTACGGGGGATCTGCAGCTTGGGGATAGGCATATGCAGGATACGGGATTTCTGTCGCCTGAGAGTTGGCAGACGCAGTAAACAGGAGTTCTATGACCTGGGTGTAGAGAGTCTAAGCTTACAGAAGTTCAGTACCCTGAGTGTAAGCGACCCAGCTTTCCGGAGTTCTGTAGCTTGGGGTTTGGCATACGCACTATATGGCAGTTCTGTAACCTAAGTGTATGAAACCCACTATATGGGAGTGCTGTAGCCTGGGAGTAGAGCGAAGCAGTTTACAAGAGTTCTGTATGCTGAGTGTACAGAGACATGGTTTGCGGGAGTTTTGCATCCTGAGTGTAGAAGAGCCATGGTACGGGAGTTGTGCAACCTGGGTGTACAGAGATGCAGTATATGTGAGTTCTGTAGCCTGAGTGTAGCTTAGGGCAGTTCTGTAACCTGGGTGTAGAGAGACGCAGTATACCTGCGTTCTGTAGCCTGAGTTCAGCAGACGCAGTTAGTGAGAATTCTGTATCCTGAGTGTAGAGAGGCGCTGTTAATGGGCACTCTGTAACTTTTGGGAGGAAGACACAGTTTATGGGACTTCTGCAACTAGGGGTTAGGCATACGCACTATATGGGAGTTCAGTAGCTCACGAGTTGGCAGACGCAGCATACAGCAGTGCTGTAGTTGGGAGGAGAGAGAAGCAGTTTACAAGAGTTCTGTATGCTGAGTGTACAGAGCCATGGCTTGCGGGAGTTCTGCAGCCTGAGTGTAGGAGTGGTAGCTTAGGGCAGTTCTGTAACCTGGGTGTAGAGAGACGCAGTATAGCTGCGTACTGTAGTCTGAGTTCAGCAGACGCAGTTAGCAAGAATTCTGTATCCTGAGTGTAGAGAGGCACTGTTAACGGGCATTCTGTAACCTTAGGGCAGAAGACACAGCTTATGGGAGTTCTGTAGCTTGGGGTTAGGCATACGCACTATATGGCAGTTCTGTAACCTAAGTGTATGAAAGCCACTATATGGGAGTGCTGTAGCCTGGGAGGAGAGCGAAGCAGTTTACAAGAGTTCCGTATGCTGAATGTAGAGCGACATGGTTTGCGGGAGTTTTGCAGCCTGAGTGTAGGAGAGCCATGGTACGGGAGTTGTGCAACCTGGGTGTAGAGGGATGCCGTATATGTGATTTCTGTAGCCTGAGTGTAGGAGTGGTAGCTTAGGGCAGTTCTGTAACCTGGGTGTAGAGAGACGCAGTATACCTGTCTTCTGTAGCCTGAGTCAGGAGACGCGGTTAGAAGGTGTTCTGGAGCCTGAGTGTAGAGAAGTGCTGTTAATGGGCATTCTGTAACCTTCGTGTGGAAGACACAGCTTACGGGGGATCTGCAGCTTGGGGATAGGCATATGCAGGATACGGGATTTCTGTCGCCTGAGAGTTGGTAGACGCAGTAAACGGGAGTTCTATGACCTGGGTGTAGAGAGTCTAAGCTTACAGAAGTTCAGTACCCTGAGTGTAAGCGACCCAGCTTTCCGGAGTTCTGTAGCTTGGGGTTTGGCATACGCACTATATGGCAGTTCTGTAACCTAAGTGTATGAAACCCACCATATGGGAGTGCTGTAGCCTGGGAGTAGAGCGAAGCAGTTTACAAGAGTTCTGTATGCTGAGTGTACAGAGACATGGTTTGCGGGAGTTTTGCATCCTGAGTGTAGAAGAGCCATGGTACGGGAGTTGTGCAACCTGGGTGTACAGAGATGCAGTATATGTGAGTTCTGTAGCCTGAGTGTAGCTTAGGGCAGTTCTGTAACCTGGGTGTAGAGAGACGCAGTATACCTGCGTTCTGTAGCCTGAGTTCAGCAGACGCAGTTAGTGAGAATTCTGTATCCTGAGTGTAGAGAGGCGCTGTTAATGGGCACTCTGTAACTTTTGGGAGGAAGACACAGTTTATGGGACTTCTGCAACTAGGGGTTAGGCATACGCACTATATGGGAGTTCAGTAGCTCACGAGTTGGCAGACGCAGCATACAGCAGTGCTGTAGTTGGGAGGAGAGAGAAGCAGTTTACAAGAGTTCTGTATGCTGAGTGTACAGAGCCATGGCTTGCGGGAGTTCTGCAGCCTGAGTGTAGGAGTGGTAGCTTAGGGCAGTTCTGTAACCTGGGTGTAGAGAGACGCAGTATAGCTGCGTACTGTAGTCTGAGTTCAGCAGACGCAGTTAGCAAGAATTCTGTATCCTGAGTGTAGAGAGGCACTGTTAACGGGCATTCTGTAACCTTAGGGCAGAAGACACAGCTTATGGGAGTTCTGTAGCTTGGGGTTAGGCATACGCACTATATGGCAGTTCTGTAACCTAAGTGTATGAAACCCACTATATGGGAGTGCTGTAGCCTGGGAGGAGAGCGAAGCAGTTTACAAGAGTTCTGTATGCTGAATGTAGAGCGACATGGTTTGCGGGAGTTTTGCAGCCTGAGTGTAGGAGAGCCATGGTACGGGAGTTGTGCAACCTGGGTGTAGAGGGATGCCGTATATGTGATTTCTGTAGCCTGAGTGTAGGAGTGGTAGCTTAGGGCAGTTCTGTAACCTGGGTGTAGAGAGACGCAGTATACCTGTCTTCTGTAGCCTGAGTCAGGAGACGCGGTTAGAAGGTGTTCTGGAGCCTGAGTGTAGAGAAGTGCTGTTAATGGGCATTCTGTAACCTTCGTGTGGAAGACACAGCTTACGGGGGATCTGCAGCTTGGGGATAGGCATATGCAGGATACAGGATTTCTGTCGCCTGAGAGTTGGTAGACGCAGTAAACGGGAGTTCTATGACCTGGGTGTAGAGAGTCTAAGCTTACAGAAGTTCAGTACCCTGAGTGTAAGCGACCCAGCTTTCCGGAGTTCTGTAGCTTGGGGTTTGGCATACGCACTATATGGCAGTTCTGTAACCTAAGTGTATGAAACCCACCATATGGGAGTGCTGTAGCCTGGGAGTAGAGCGAAGCAGTTTACCAGAGTTCTGTATGCTGAGTGTACAGAGACATGGTTTGCGGGAGTTTTGCATCCTGAGTGTAGAAGAGCCATGGTACGGGAGTTGTGCAACCTGGGTGTACAGAGATGCAGTATATGTGAGTTCTGTAGCTTAGGGCAGTTCTGTAACCTGGGTGTAGAGAGACGCAGTATACCTGCGTTCTGTAGCCTGAGTTCAGCAGACGCAGTTAGTGAGAATTCTGTATCCTGAGTGTAGAGAGGCGCTGTTAATGGGCACTCTGTAACTTTTGGGAGGAAGACACAGTTTATGGGACTTCTGCAACTAGGGGTTAGGCATACGCACTATATGGGAGTTCAGTAGCTCACGAGTTGGCAGACGCAGCATACAGCAGTGCTGTAGTTGGGAGGAGAGAGAAGCAGTTTACAAGAGTTCTGTATGCTGAGTGTAGAGAGCCATGGCTTGCGGGAGTTCTGCAGCCTGAGTGTAGGAGTGGTAGCTTAGGGCAGTTCTGTAACCTGGGTGTAGAGAGACGCAGTATAGCTGCGTACTGTAGTCTGAGTTCAGCAGACGCAGTTAGCAAGAATTCTGTATCCTGAGTGTAGAGAGGCACTGTTAACGGGCATTCTGTAACCTTAGGGCAGAAGACACAGCTTATGGGAGTTCTGTAGCTTGGGGTTAGGCATACGCACTATATGGCAGTTCTGTAACCTAAGTGTATGAAACCCACTATATGGGAGTGCTGTAGCCTGGGAGGAGAGCGAAGCAGTTTACAAGAGTTCCGTATGCTGAATGTAGAGCGACATGGTTTGCGGGAGTTTTGCAGCCTGAGTGTAGGAGAGCCATGGTACGGGAGTTGTGCAACCTGGGTGTAGAGGGATGCCGTATATGTGATTTCTGTAGCCTGAGTGTAGGAGTGGTAGCTTAGGGCAGTTCTGTAACCTGGGTGTAGAGAGACGCAGTATACCTGTCTTCTGTAGCCTGAGTCAGGAGACGCGGTTAGAAGGTGTTCTGGAGCCTGAGTGTAGAGAAGTGCTGTTAATGGGCATTCTGTAACCTTCATGTGGAAGACACAGCTTACGGGGGATCTGCAGCTTGGGTATAGGCATATGCAGGATACGGGATTTCTGTCGCCTGAGAGTTGGCAGACGCAGTAAACGGGAGTTCTATGACCTGGGTGTAAAGAGTCTAAGCTTACAGAAGTTCAGTACCCTGAGTGTAAGCGACAAAGCTTTCCGGAGTTCTGTAGCTTGGGGTTTGGCATACGCACTATATGGCAGTTCTGTAACCTAAGTGTATGAAACCCACTATATGGGAGTGCTGTAGCCTGGGAGGAGAGCGAAGCAGTTTACAAGAGTTCTGTATGCTGAATGTAGAGCGACATGGTTTGCGGGAGTTTTGCAGCCTGAGTGTAGGAGAGCCATGGTACGGGAGTTGTGCAACCTGGGTGTAGAGGGATGCCGTATATGTGATTTCTGTAGCCTGAGTGTAGGAGTGGTAGCTTAGGGCAGTTCTGTAACCTGGGTGTAGAGAGACGCAGTATACCTGTCTTCTGTAGCCTGAGTCAGGAGACGCGGTTAGAAGGTGTTCTGGAGCCTGAGTGTAGAGAAGTGTTGTTAATGGGCATTCTGTAACCTTCGTGTGGAAGACACAGCTTACGGGGGATCTGCAGCTTGGGGATAGGCATATGCAGGATACGGGATTTCTGTCGCCTGAGAGTTGGCAGACGCAGTAAACGGGAGTTCTATGACCTGGGTGTAGAGAGTCTAAGCTTACAGAAGTTCAGTACCCTGAGTGTAAGCGACCCAGCTTTCCGGAGTTCTGTAGCTTGGGGTTTGGCATACGCACTATATGGCAGTTCTGTAACCTAAGTGTATGAAACCCACTATATGGGAGTGCTGTAGCCTGGGAGTAGAGCGAAGCAGTTTACCAGAGTTCTGTATGCTGAGTGTACAGAGACATGGTTTGCGGGAGTTTTGCATCCTGAGTGTAGAAGAGCCATGGTACGGGAGTTGTGCAACCTGGGTGTACAGAGATGCAGTATATGTGAGTTCTGTAGCCTGAGTGTAGCTTAGGGCAGTTCTGTAACCTGGGTGTAGAGAGACGCAGTATACCTGCGTTCTGTAGCCTGAGTTCAGCAGACGCAGTTAGTGAGAATTCTGTATCCTGAGTGTAGAGAGGCGCTGTTAATGGGCACTCTGTAACTTTTGGGAGGAAGACACAGTTTATGGGACTTCTGCAACTAGGGGTTAGGCATACGCACTATATGGGAGTTCAGTAGCTCACGAGTTGGCAGACGCAGCATACAGCAGTGCTGTAGTTGGGAGGAGAGAGAAGCAGTTTACAAGAGTTCTGTATGCTGAGTGTAGAGAGCCATGGCTTGCGGGAGTTCTGCAGCCTGAGTGTAGGAGTGGTAGCTTAGGGCAGTTCTGTAACCTGGGTGTAGAGAGACGCAGTATAGCTGCGTACTGTAGCCTGAGTTCAGCAGACGCAGTTAGCAAGAATTCTGTATCCTGAGTGTAGAGAGGCACTGTTAACGGGCATTCTGTAACCTTAGGGCAGAAGACACAGCTTACGGGAGTTCTGTAGCTTGGGGTTAGGCATACGCACTATATGGCAGTTCTGTAACCTAAGTGTATGAAACCCACTATATGGGAGTGCTGTAGCCTGGGAGGAGAGCGAAGCAGTTTACCAGAGTTCCGTATGCTGAATGTAGAGCGACACGGTTTGCGGGAGTTTTGCAGCCTGAGTGTAGGAGAGCCATGGTACGGGAGTTGTGCAACCTGGGTGTAGAGAGATGCCGTATATGTGATTTCTGTATCCTGAGTGTAGGAGTGGTAGCTTAGGGCAGTTCTGTAACCTGGGTGTAGAGAGACGCAGTATACCTGTCTTCTGTAGCCTGAGTCAGGAGACGCGGTTAGAAGGTGTTCTGGAGCCTGAGTGTAGAGAAGTGCTGTTAATGGGCATTCTGTAACCTTCGTGTGGAAGACACAGCTTACGGGGGATCTGCAGCTTGGGGATAGGCATATGCAGGATACGGGATTTCTGTCGCCTGAGAGTTGGCAGACGCAGTAAACGGGAGTTCTATGACCTGGGTGTAGAGAGTCTAAGCTTACAGAAGTTCAGTACCCTGAGTGTAAGCGACCCAGCTTTCCGGAGTTCTGTAGCTTGGGGTTTGGCATACGCACTATATGGCAGTTCTGTAACCTAAGTGTATGAAACCCACCATATGGGAGTGCTGTAGCCTGGGAGTAGAGCGAAGCAGTTTACCAGAGTTCTGTATGCTGAGTGTACAGAGACATGGTTTGCGGGAGTTTTGCATCCTGAGTGTAGAAGAGCCATGGTACGGGAGTTGTGCAACCTGGGTGTACAGAGATGCAGTATATGTGAGTTCTGTAGCCTGAGTGTAGCTTAGGGCAGTTCTGTAACCTGGGTGTAGAGAGACGCAGTATACCTGCGTTCTGTAGCCTGAGTTCAGCAGACGCAGTTAGTGAGAATTCTGTATCCTGAGTGTAGAGAGGCGCTGTTAATGGGCACTCTGTAACTTTTGGGAGGAAGACACAGTTTATGGGACTTCTGCAACTAGGGGTTAGGCATACGCACTATATGGGAGTTCAGTAGCTCACGAGTTGGCAGACGCAGCATACAGCAGTGCTGTAGTTGGGAGGAGAGAGAAGCAGTTTACAAGAGTTCTGTATGCTGAGTGTACAGAGCCATGGCTTGCGGGAGTTCTGCAGCCTGAGTGTAGGAGTGGTAGCTTAGGGCAGTTCTGTAACCTGGGTGTAGAGAGACGCAGTATAGCTGCGTACTGTAGTCTGAGTTCAGCAGACGCAGTTAGCAAGAATTCTGTATCCTGAGTGTAGAGAGGCACTGTTAACGGGCATTCTGTAACCTTAGGGCAGAAGACACAGCTTATGGGAGTTCTGTAGCTTGGGGTTAGGCATACGCACTATATGGCAGTTCTGTAACCTAAGTGTATGAAACCCACTATATGGGAGTGCTGTAGCCTGGGAGGAGAGCGAAGCAGTTTACAAGAGTTCTGTATGCTGAATGTAGAGCGACATGGTTTGCGGGAGTTTTGCAGCCTGAGTGTAGGAGAGCCATGGTACGGGAGTTGTGCAACCTGGGTGTAGAGGGATGCCGTATATGTGATTTCTGTAGCCTGAGTGTAGGAGTGGTAGCTTAGGGCAGTTCTGTAACCTGGGTGTAGAGAGACGCAGTATACCTGTCTTCTGTAGCCTGAGTCAGGAGACGCGGTTAGAAGGTGTTCTGGAGCCTGAGTGTAGAGAAGTGCTGTTAATGGGCATTCTGTAACCTTCGTGTGGAAGACACAGCTTACGGGGGATCTGCAGCTTGGGGATAGGCATATGCAGGATACAGGATTTCTGTCGCCTGAGAGTTGGTAGACGCAGTAAACGGGAGTTCTATGACCTGGGTGTAGAGAGTCTAAGCTTACAGAAGTTCAGTACCCTGAGTGTAAGCGACCCAGCTTTCCGGAGTTCTGTAGCTTGGGGTTTGGCATACGCACTATATGGCAGTTCTGTAACCTAAGTGTATGAAACCCACCATATGGGAGTGCTGTAGCCTGGGAGTAGAGCGAAGCAGTTTACCAGAGTTCTGTATGCTGAGTGTACAGAGACATGGTTTGCGGGAGTTTTGCATCCTGAGTGTAGAAGAGCCATGGTACGGGAGTTGTGCAACCTGGGTGTACAGAGATGCAGTATATGTGAGTTCTGTAGCTTAGGGCAGTTCTGTAACCTGGGTGTAGAGAGACGCAGTATACCTGCGTTCTGTAGCCTGAGTTCAGCAGACGCAGTTAGTGAGAATTCTGTATCCTGAGTGTAGAGAGGCGCTGTTAATGGGCACTCTGTAACTTTTGGGAGGAAGACACAGTTTATGGGACTTCTGCAACTAGGGGTTAGGCATACGCACTATATGGGAGTTCAGTAGCTCACGAGTTGGCAGACGCAGCATACAGCAGTGCTGTAGTTGGGAGGAGAGAGAAGCAGTTTACAAGAGTTCTGTATGCTGAGTGTACAGAGCCATGGCTTGCGGGAGTTCTGCAGCCTGAGTGTAGGAGTGGTAGCTTAGGGCAGTTCTGTAACCTGGGTGTAGAGAGACGCAGTATAGCTGCGTACTGTAGTCTGAGTTCAGCAGACGCAGTTAGCAAGAATTCTGTATCCTGAGTGTAGAGAGGCACTGTTAACGGGCATTCTGTAACCTTAGGGCAGAAGACACAGCTTATGGGAGTTCTGTAGCTTGGGGTTAGGCATACGCACTATATGGCAGTTCTGTAACCTAAGTGTATGAAACCCACTATATGGGAGTGCTGTAGCCTGGGAGGAGAGCGAAGCAGTTTACAAGAGTTCTGTATGCTGAGTGTACAGAGACATGGTTTGCGGGAGTTTTGCATCCTGAGTGTAGAAGAGCCATGGTACGGGAGTTGTGCAACCTGGGTGTACAGAGATGCAGTATATGTGAGTTCTGTAGCCTGAGTGTAGCTTAGGGCAGTTCTGTAACCTGGGTGTAGAGAGACGCAGTATACCTGCGTTCTGTAGCCTGAGTTCAGCAGACGCAGTTAGTGAGAATTCTGTATCCTGAGTGTAGAGAGGCGCTGTTAATGGGCACTCTGTAACTTTTGGGAGGAAGACACAGTTTATGGGACTTCTGCAACTAGGGGTTAGGCATACGCACTATATGGGAGTTCAGTAGCTCACGAGTTGGCAGACGCAGTATACAGCAGTGTTGTAGTTGGGAGTAGAGAGAAGCAGTTTACAAGAGTTCTGTATGCTGAGTGTAGAGAGCCATGGCTTGCGGGAGTTCTGCAGCCTGAGTGTAGGAGTGGTAGCTTAGGGCAGTTCTGTAACCTGGGTGTAGAGAGACGCAGTATACCTGCGTGCTGTAGCCTGAGTGCAGGAGACGCAGTTAGCGGTAGTTCTGTGGCTTGAGGTTAGGCCTACGCAGTAAACGGCAGTTCTGTAACCAAAGTGTATGAAACCCACTAGATGGGAGTGCTGTAGCCTGGGAGTAGAGAGAAGCAGTTTACAAGAGTTCTGTATGCTGAGTGTACAGAGCCACGGCTTGCGGGCGTTCTGCAGCCTGAGTGTAGGAGAGCCAGGGTACGGGAGTTGTGTAACCTGGGTTTAGAGAGAGGCAGTATATGTGAGATCTGTAGCTTGAGTGTAGCTTAAGGCAGTTCTGTAACCTGGGTGTAGAGAGACGCAGTATACCTGTGTTCTGTAGCCTGAGTTCAGCAGACGCATTTAGCGTTAGTTCTGTGGCTTGGGGTTAGGCCTACGCACTATACGGCAGTTCTGTAACCAAAGTGTATGAAAC
This sequence comes from Lepus oiostolus, assembly GCA_036325905.1. Taxonomy (NCBI): domain Eukaryota; kingdom Metazoa; phylum Chordata; class Mammalia; order Lagomorpha; family Leporidae; genus Lepus; species Lepus oiostolus. The sequence goes on from JAWMBE010000090.1 coordinate 46,346, forward strand.
CCACTAGATGGGAGTGCTGTAGCCTGGGAGGAGAGAGAAGCAGTTTACAAGAGTTCTGTATGCTGAGTGTACAGAGCCATGGCTTGCGGGAGTTCTGCAGCCTGAGTGTAGGAATGGTAGCTTAGGGCAGTTCTGTAACCTGGGTGTAGAGAGACGCAGTATAGCTGCGTACTGTAGCCTGAGTTCAGCAGACGCAGTTAGCAAGAATTCTTTATCCTGAGTGTAGAGAGGCACTGTTAACGGGCATTCTGTAACCTTAGGGCAGAAGACACAGCTTACGGGAGTTCTGTAGCTTGGGGTTAGGCATACGCACAATATGGCAGTTCTGTAACCTAAGTGTATGAAACCCACTATATGGGAGTGCTGTAGCCTGGGAGGAGAGCGAAGCAGTTTACAAGAGTTCCGTATGCTGAATGTAGAGCGACATGGTTTGCGGGAGTTTTGCAGCCTGAGTGTAGGAGAGCCATGGTACGGGAGTTGTGCAACCTGGGTGTAGAGGGATGCCGTATATGTGATTTCTGTATCCTGAGTGTAGGAGTGGTAGCTTAGGGCAGTTCTGTAACCTGGGTGTAGAGAGACGCAGTATACCTGTCTTCTGTAGCCTGAGTCAGGAGACGCGGTTAGAAGGTGTTCTGGAGCCTGAGTGTAGAGAAGTGCTGTTAATGGGCATTCTGTAACCTTCGTGTGGAAGACACAGCTTACGGGGGATCTGCAGCTTGGGGATAGGCATATGCAGGATACAGGATTTCTGTCGCCTGAGAGTTGGTAGACGCAGTAAACGGGAGTTCTATGACCTGGGTGTAAAGAGTCTAAGCTTACAGAAGTTCAGTACCCTGAGTGTAAGCGACCCAGCTTTCCGGAGTTCTGTAGCTTGGGGTTTGGCATACGCACTATATGGCAGTTCTGTAACCTAAGTGTATGAAACCCACCATATGGGAGTGCTGTAGCCTGGGAGTAGAGCGAAGCAGTTTACCAGAGTTCTGTATGCTGAGTGTACAGAGACATGGTTTGCGGGAGTTTTGCATCCTGAGTGTAGAAGAGCCATGGTACGGGAGTTGTGCAACCTGGGTGTACAGAGATGCAGTATATGTGAGTTCTGTAGCCTGAGTGTAGCTTAGGGCAGTTCTGTAACCTGGGTGTAGAGAGACGCAGTATACCTGCGTTCTGTAGCCTGAGTTCAGCAGACGCAGTTAGTGAGAATTCTGTATCCTGAGTGTAGAGAGGCGCTGTTAATGGGCACTCTGTAACTTTTGGGAGGAAGACACAGTTTATGGGACTTCTGCAACTAGGGGTTAGGCATACGCACTATATGGGAGTTCAGTAGCTCACGAGTTGGCAGACGCAGTATACAGCAGTGTTGTAGTTGGGAGTAGAGAGAAGCAGTTTACAAGAGTTCTGTATGCTGAGTGTAGAGAGCCATGGTTTGCGGGAGTTTTGCAGCCTGAGTGTAGAAGTGGTAGCTTAGGGCAGTTCTGTAACCTGGGTGTAGAGAGACGCAGTATACCTGCGTGCTGTAGCCTGAGTGCAGGAGACGCAGTTAGCGGTAGTTCTGTGGCTTGAGGTTAGGCCTACGCAGTAAACGGCAGTTCTGTAACCAAAGTGTATGAAACCCACTAGATGGGAGTGCTGTAGCCTGGGAGTAGAGAGAAGCAGTTTACAAGAGTTCTGTATGCTGAGTGTACAGAGCCACGGCTTGCGGGCGTTCTGCAGCCTGAGTGTAGGAGAGCCAGGGTACGGGAGTTGTGTAACCTGGGTTTAGAGAGAGGCAGTATATGTGAGATCTGTAGCTTGAGTGTAGCTTAAGGCAGTTCTGTAACCTGGGTGTAGAGAGACGCAGTATACCTGTGTTCTGTAGCCTGAGTTCAGCAGACGCATTTAGCGTTAGTTCTGTGGCTTGGGGTTAGGCCTACGCACTATACGGCAGTTCTGTAACCAAAGTGTATGAAACCCACTAGATGGGAGTGCTGTAGCCTGGGAGGAGAGAGAAGCAGTTTACAAGAGTTCTGTATGCTGAGTGTACAGAGCCATGGCTTGCGGGAGTTCTGCAGCCTGAGTGTAGGAGTGGTAGCTTAGGGCAGTTCTGTAACCTGGGTGTAGTGAGACGCAGTATAGCTGCGTACTGTAGCCTGAGTTCAGCAGACGCAGTTAGCAAGAATTCTGTATCCTGAGTGTAGAGAGGCACTGTTAACGGGCATTCTGTAACCTTAGGGCAGAAGACACAGCTTACGGGAGTTCTGTAGCTTGGGGTTAGGCATACGCACTATATGGCAGTTCTGTAACCTAAGTGTATGAAACCCACTATATGGGAGTGCTGTAGCCTGGGAGGAGAGCGAAGCAGTTTACCAGAGTTCCGTATGCTGAATGTAGAGCGACACGGTTTGCGGGAGTTTTGCAGCCTGAGTGTAGGAGAGCCATGGTACGGGAGTTGTGCAACCTGGGTGTAGAGAGATGCCGTATATGTGATTTCTGTATCCTGAGTGTAGGAGTGGTAGCTTAGGGCAGTTCTGTAACCTGGGTGTAGAGAGACGCAGTATACCTGTCTTCTGTAGCCTGAGTCAGGAGACGCGGTTAGAAGGTGTTCTGGAGCCTGAGTGTAGAGAAGTGCTGTTAATGGGCATTCTGTAACCTTCGTGTGGAAGACACAGCTTACGGGGGATCTGCAGCTTGGGGATAGGCATATGCAGGATACGGGATTTCTGTCGCCTGAGAGTTGGCAGACGCAGTAAACGGGAGTTCTATGACCTGGGTGTAGAGAGTCTAAGCTTACAGAAGTTCAGTACCCTGAGTGTAAGCGACCCAGCTTTCCGGAGTTCTGTAGCTTGGGGTTTGGCATACGCACTATATGGCAGTTCTGTAACCTAAGTGTATGAAACCCACCATATGGGAGTGCTGTAGCCTGGGAGTAGAGCGAAGCAGTTTACCAGAGTTCTGTATGCTGAGTGTACAGAGACATGGTTTGCGGGAGTTTTGCATCCTGAGTGTAGAAGAGCCATGGTACGGGAGTTGTGCAACCTGGGTGTACAGAGATGCAGTATATGTGAGTTCTGTAGCTTAGGGCAGTTCTGTAACCTGGGTGTAGAGAGACGCAGTATACCTGCGTTCTGTAGCCTGAGTTCAGCAGACGCAGTTAGTGAGAATTCTGTATCCTGAGTGTAGAGAGGCGCTGTTAATGGGCACTCTGTAACTTTTGGGTGGAAGACACAGTTTATGGGACTTCTGCAACTAGGGGTTAGGCATACGCACTATATGGGAGTTCAGTAGCTCACGAGTTGGCAGACGCAGTATACAGCAGTGTTGTAGTTGGGAGTAGAGAGAAGCAGTTTACAAGAGTTCTGTATGCTGAGTGTAGAGAGCCATGGTTTGCGGGAGTTTTGCAGCCTGAGTGTAGAAGTGGTAGCTTAGGGCAGTTCTGTAACCTGGGTGTAGAGAGACGCAGTATACCTGCGTGCTGTAGCCTGAGTGCAGGAGACGCAGTTAGCGGTAGTTCTGTGGCTTGAGGTTAGGCCTACGCAGTAAACGGCAGTTCTGTAACCAAAGTGTATGAAACCCACTAGATGGGAGTGCTGTAGCCTGGGAGTAGAGAGAAGCAGTTTACAAGAGTTCTGTATGCTGAGTGTACAGAGCCACGGCTTGCGGGCGTTCTGCAGCCTGAGTGTAGGAGAGCCAGGGTACGGGAGTTGTGTAACCTGGGTTTAGAGAGAGGCAGTATATGTGAGATCTGTAGCTTGAGTGTAGCTTAAGGCAGTTCTGTAACCTGGGTGTAGAGAGACGCAGTATACCTGTGTTCTGTAGCCTGAGTTCAGCAGACGCATTTAGCGTTAGTTCTGTGGCTTGGGGTTAGGCCTACGCACTATACGGCAGTTCTGTAACCAAAGTGTATGAAACCCACTAGATGGGAGTGCTGTAGCCTGGGAGGAGAGAGAAGCAGTTTACAAGAGTTCTGTATGCTGAGTGTACAGAGCCATGGCTTGCGGGAGTTCTGCAGCCTGAGTGTAGGAATGGTAGCTTAGGGCAGTTCTGTAACCTGGGTGTAGAGAGACGCAGTATAGCTGCGTACTGTAGCCTGAGTTCAGCAGACGCAGTTAGCAAGAATTCTGTATCCTGAGTGTAGAGAGGCACTGTTAACGGGCATTCTGTAACCTTAGGGCAGAAGACACAGCTTACGGGAGTTCTGTAGCTTGGGGTTAGGCATACGCACTATATGGCAGTTCTGTAACCTAAGTGTATGAAACCCACTATATGGGAGTGCTGTAGCCTGGGAGGAGAGCGAAGCAGTTTACAAGAGTTCCGTATGCTGAATGTAGAGCGACATGGTTTGCGGGAGTTTTGCAGCCTGAGTGTAGGAGAGCCATGGTACGGGAGTTGTGCAACCTGGGTGTAGAGGGATGCCGTATATGTGATTTCTGTATCCTGAGTGTAGGAGTGGTAGCTTAGGGCAGTTCTGTAACCTGGGTGTAGAGAGACGCAGTATACCTGTCTTCTGTAGCCTGAGTCAGGAGACGCGGTTAGAAGGTGTTCTGGAGCCTGAGTGTAGAGAAGTGCTGTTAATGGGCATTCTGTAACCTTCGTGTGGAAGACACAGCTTACGGGGGATCTGCAGCTTGGGGATAGGCATATGCAGGATACAGGATTTCTGTCGCCTGAGAGTTGGTAGACGCAGTAAACGGGAGTTCTATGACCTGGGTGTAAAGAGTCTAAGCTTACAGAAGTTCAGTACCCTGAGTGTAAGCGACCCAGCTTTCCGGAGTTCTGTAGCTTGGGGTTTGGCATACGCACTATATGGCAGTTCTGTAACCTAAGTGTATGAAACCCACCATATGGGAGTGCTGTAGCCTGGGAGTAGAGCGAAGCAGTTTACCAGAGTTCTGTATGCTGAGTGTACAGAGACATGGTTTGCGGGAGTTTTGCATCCTGAGTGTAGAAGAGCCATGGTACGGGAGTTGTGCAACCTGGGTGTACAGAGATGCAGTATATGTGAGTTCTGTAGCTTAGGGCAGTTCTGTAACCTGGGTGTAGAGAGACGCAGTATACCTGCGTTCTGTAGCCTGAGTTCAGCAGACGCAGTTAGTGAGAATTCTGTATCCTGAGTGTAGAGAGGCGCTGTTAATGGGCACTCTGTAACTTTTGGGTGGAAGACACAGTTTATGGGACTTCTGCAACTAGGGGTTAGGCATACGCACTATATGGGAGTTCAGTAGCTCACGAGTTGGCAGACGCAGTATACAGCAGTGTTGTAGTTGGGAGTAGAGAGAAGCAGTTTACAAGAGTTCTGTATGCTGAGTGTAGAGAGCCATGGTTTGCGGGAGTTTTGCAGCCTGAGTGTAGAAGTGGTAGCTTAGGGCAGTTCTGTAACCTGGGTGTAGAGAGACGCAGTATACCTGCGTGCTGTAGCCTGAGTGCAGGAGACGCAGTTAGCGGTAGTTCTGTGGCTTGAGGTTAGGCCTACGCAGTAAACGGCAGTTCTGTAACCAAAGTGTATGAAACCCACTAGATGGGAGTGCTGTAGCCTGGGAGTAGAGAGAAGCAGTTTACAAGAGTTCTGTATGCTGAGTGTACAGAGCCACGGCTTGCGGGCGTTCTGCAGCCTGAGTGTAGGAGAGCCAGGGTACGGGAGTTGTGTAACCTGGGTTTAGAGAGAGGCAGTATATGTGAGATCTGTAGCTTGAGTGTAGCTTAAGGCAGTTCTGTAACCTGGGTGTAGAGAGACGCAGTATACCTGCGTGCTGTAGCCTGAGTGCAGGAGACGCAGTTAGCGGTAGTTCTGTGGCTTGAGGTTAGGCCTACGCAGTAAACGGCAGTTCTGTAACCAAAGTGTATGAAACCCACTAGATGGGAGTGCTGTAGCCTGGGAGGAGAGAGAAGCAGTTTACAAGAGTTCTGTATGCTGAGTGTACAGAGCCATGGCTTGCGGGAGTTCTGCAGCCTGAGTGTAGGAGTGGTAGCTTAGGGCAGTTCTGTAACCTGGGTGTAGTGAGACGCAGTATAGCTGCGTACTGTAGCCTGAGTTCAGCAGACGCAGTTAGCAAGAATTCTGTATCCTGAGTGTAGAGAGGCACTGTTAACGGGCATTCTGTAACCTTAGGGCAGAAGACACAGCTTACGGGAGTTCTGTAGCTTGGGGTTAGGCATACGCACTATATGGCAGTTCTGTAACCTAAGTGTATGAAACCCACTATATGGGAGTGCTGTAGCCTGGGAGGAGAGCGAAGCAGTTTACAAGAGTTCCGTATGCTGAATGTAGAGCGACACGGTTTGCGGGAGTTTTGCAGCCTGAGTGTAGGAGAGCCATGGTACGGGAGTTGTGCAACCTGGGTGTAGAGAGATGCCGTATATGTGATTTCTGTATCCTGAGTGTAGGAGTGGTAGCTTAGGGCAGTTCTGTAACCTGGGTGTAGAGAGACGCAGTATACCTGTCTTCTGTAGCCTGAGTCAGGAGACGCGGTTAGAAGGTGTTCTGGAGCCTGAGTGTAGAGAAGTGCTGTTAATGGGCATTCTGTAACCTTCGTGTGGAAGACACAGCTTACGGGGGATCTGCAGCTTGGGGATAGGCATATGCAGGATACGGGATTTCTGTCGCCTGAGAGTTGGCAGACGCAGTAAACGGGAGTTCTATGACCTGGGTGTAGAGAGTCTAAGCTTACAGAAGTTCAGTACCCTGAGTGTAAGCGACCCAGCTTTCCGGAGTTCTGTAGCTTGGGGTTTGGCATACGCACTATATGGCAGTTCTGTAACCTAAGTGTATGAAACCCACCATATGGGAGTGCTGTAGCCTGGGAGTAGAGCGAAGCAGTTTACCAGAGTTCTGTATGCTGAGTGTACAGAGACATGGTTTGCGGGAGTTTTGCATCCTGAGTGTAGAAGAGCCATGGTACGGGAGTTGTGCAACCTGGGTGTACAGAGATGCAGTATATGTGAGTTCTGTAGCTTAGGGCAGTTCTGTAACCTGGGTGTAGAGAGACGCAGTATACCTGCGTTCTGTAGCCTGAGTTCAGCAGACGCAGTTAGTGAGAATTCTGTATCCTGAGTGTAGAGAGGCGCTGTTAATGGGCACTCTGTAACTTTTGGGTGGAAGACACAGTTTATGGGACTTCTGCAACTAGGGGTTAGGCATACGCACTATATGGGAGTTCAGTAGCTCACGAGTTGGCAGACGCAGTATACAGCAGTGTTGTAGTTGGGAGTAGAGAGAAGCAGTTTACAAGAGTTCTGTATGCTGAGTGTAGAGAGCCATGGTTTGCGGGAGTTTTGCAGCCTGAGTGTAGAAGTGGTAGCTTAGGGCAGTTCTGTAACCTGGGTGTAGAGAGACGCAGTATACCTGCGTGCTGTAGCCTGAGTGCAGGAGACGCAGTTAGCGGTAGTTCTGTGGCTTGAGGTTAGGCCTACGCAGTAAACGGCAGTTCTGTAACCAAAGTGTATGAAACCCACTAGATGGGAGTGCTGTAGCCTGGGAGTAGAGAGAAGCAGTTTACAAGAGTTCTGTATGCTGAGTGTACAGAGCCACGGCTTGCGGGCGTTCTGCAGCCTGAGTGTAGGAGAGCCAGGGTACGGGAGTTGTGTAACCTGGGTTTAGAGAGAGGCAGTATATGTGAGATCTGTAGCTTGAGTGTAGCTTAAGGCAGTTCTGTAACCTGGGTGTAGAGAGACGCAGTATACCTGTGTTCTGTAGCCTGAGTTCAGCAGACGCATTTAGCGTTAGTTCTGTGGCTTGGGGTTAGGCCTACGCACTATACGGCAGTTCTGTAACCAAAGTGTATGAAACCCACTAGATGGGAGTGCTGTAGCCTGGGAGGAGAGAGAAGCAGTTTACAAGAGTTCTGTATGCTGAGTGTACAGAGCCATGGCTTGCGGGAGTTCTGCAGCCTGAGTGTAGGAATGGTAGCTTAGGGCAGTTCTGTAACCTGGGTGTAGAGAGACGCAGTATAGCTGCGTACTGTAGCCTGAGTTCAGCAGACGCAGTTAGCAAGAATTCTGTATCCTGAGTGTAGAGAGGCACTGTTAACGGGCATTCTGTAACCTTAGGGCAGAAGACACAGCTTACGGGAGTTCTGTAGCTTGGGGTTAGGCATACGCACTATATGGCAGTTCTGTAACCTAAGTGTATGAAACCCACTATATGGGAGTGCTGTAGCCTGGGAGGAGAGCGAAGCAGTTTACAAGAGTTCCGTATGCTGAATGTAGAGCGACATGGTTTGCGGGAGTTTTGCAGCCTGAGTGTAGGAGAGCCATGGTACGGGAGTTGTGCAACCTGGGTGTAGAGGGATGCCGTATATGTGATTTCTGTATCCTGAGTGTAGGAGTGGTAGCTTAGGGCAGTTCTGTAACCTGGGTGTAGAGAGACGCAGTATACCTGTCTTCTGTAGCCTGAGTCAGGAGACGCGGTTAGAAGGTGTTCTGGAGCCTGAGTGTAGAGAAGTGCTGTTAATGGGCATTCTGTAACCTTCGTGTGGAAGACACAGCTTACGGGGGATCTGCAGCTTGGGGATAGGCATATGCAGGATACGGGATTTCTGTCGCCTGAGAGTTGGCAGACGCAGTAAACGGGAGTTCTATGACCTGGGTGTAGAGAGTCTAAGCTTACAGAAGTTCAGTACCCTGAGTGTAAGCGACCCAGCTTTCCGGAGTTCTGTAGCTTGGGGTTTGGCATACGCACTATATGGCAGTTCTGTAACCTAAGTGTATGAAACCCACCATATGGGAGTGCTGTAGCCTGGGAGTAGAGCGAAGCAGTTTACCAGAGTTCTGTATGCTGAGTGTACAGAGACATGGTTTGCGGGAGTTTTGCATCCTGAGTGTAGAAGAGCCATGGTACGGGAGTTGTGCAACCTGGGTGTACAGAGATGCAGTATATGTGAGTTCTGTAGCTTAGGGCAGTTCTGTAACCTGGGTGTAGAGAGACGCAGTATACCTGCGTTCTGTAGCCTGAGTTCAGCAGACGCAGTTAGTGAGAATTCTGTATCCTGAGTGTAGAGAGGCGCTGTTAATGGGCACTCTGTAACTTTTGGGTGGAAGACACAGTTTATGGGACTTCTGCAACTAGGGGTTAGGCATACGCACTATATGGGAGTTCAGTAGCTCACGAGTTGGCAGACGCAGTATACAGCATGTTGTAGTTGGGAGTAGAGAGAAGCAGTTTACAAGAGTTCTGTATGCTGAGTGTAGAGAGCCATGGTTTGCGGGAGTTTTGCAGCCTGAGTGTAGAAGTGGTAGCTTAGGGCAGTTCTGTAACCTGGGTGTAGAGAGACGCAGTATACCTGCGTGCTGTAGCCTGAGTGCAGGAGACGCAGTTAGCGGTAGTTCTGTGGCTTGAGGTTAGGCCTACGCAGTAAACGGCAGTTCTGTAACCAAAGTGTATGAAACCCACTAGATGGGAGTGCTGTAGCCTGGGAGGAGAGAGAAGCAGTTTACAAGAGTTCTGTATGCTGAGTGTACAGAGCCACGGCTTGCGGGCGTTCTGCAGCCTGAGTGTAGGAGAGCCAGGGTACGGGAGTTGTGTAACCTGGGTTTAGAGAGAGGCAGTATATGTGAGATCTGTAGCTTGAGTGTAGCTTAAGGCAGTTCTGTAACCTGGGTGTAGAGAGACGCAGTATACCTGTGTTCTGTAGCCTGAGTTCAGCAGACGCATTTAGCGTTAGTTCTGTGGCTTGGGGTTAGGCCTACGCACTATACGGCAGTTCTGTAACCAAAGTGTATGAAACCCACTAGATGGGAGTGCTGTAGCCTGGGAGGAGAGAGAAGCAGTTTACAAGAGTTCTGTATGCTGAGTGTACAGAGCCATGGCTTGCGGGAGTTCTGCAGCCTGAGTGTAGGAATGGTAGCTTAGGGCAGTTCTGTAACCTGGGTGTAGAGAGACGCAGTATAGCTGCGTACTGTAGCCTGAGTTCAGCAGATGCAGTTAGCAAGAATTCTGTATCCTGAGTGTAGAGAGGCACTGTTAATGGGCATTCTGTAACCTTAGGGCAGAAGACACAGCTTACGGGAGTTCTGTAGCTTGGGGTTAGGCATACGCACTATATGGCAGTTCTGTAACCTAAGTGTATGAAACCCACTATATGGGAGTGCTGTAGCCTGGGAGGAGAGCGAAGCAGTTTACAAGAGTTCCGTATGCTGAATGTAGAGCGACATGGTTTGCGGGAGTTTTGCAGCCTGAGTGTAGGAGAGCCATGGTACGGGAGTTGTGCAACCTGGGTGTAGAGGGATGCCGTATATGTGATTTCTGTATCCTGAGTGTAGGAGTGGTAGCTTAGGGCAGTTCTGTAACCTGGGTGTAGAGAGACGCAGTATACCTGTCTTCTGTAGCCTGAGTCAGGAGACGCGGTTAGAAGGTGTTCTGGAGCCTGAGTGTAGAGAAGTGCTGTTAATGGGCATTCTGTAACCTTCGTGTGGAAGACACAGCTTACGGGGGATCTGCAGCTTGGGGATAGGCATATGCAGGATACAGGATTTCTGTCGCCTGAGAGTTGGTAGACGCAGTAAACGGGAGTTCTATGACCTGGGTGTAAAGAGTCTAAGCTTACAGAAGTTCAGTACCCTGAGTGTAAGCGACCCAGCTTTCCGGAGTTCTGTAGCTTGGGGTTTGGCATACGCACTATATGGCAGTTCTGTAACCTAAGTGTATGAAACCCACCATATGGGAGTGCTGTAGCCTGGGAGTAGAGCGAAGCAGTTTACCAGAGTTCTGTATGCTGAGTGTACAGAGACATGGTTTGCGGGAGTTTTGCATCCTGAGTGTAGAAGAGCCATGGTACGGGAGTTGTGCAACCTGGGTGTACAGAGATGCAGTATATGTGAGTTCTGTAGCTTAGGGCAGTTCTGTAACCTGGGTGTAGAGAGACGCAGTATACCTGCGTTCTGTAGCCTGAGTTCAGCAGACGCAGTTAGTGAGAATTCTGTATCCTGAGTGTAGAGAGGCGCTGTTAATGGGCACTCTGTAACTTTTGGGTGGAAGACACAGTTTATGGGACTTCTGCAACTAGGGGTTAGGCATACGCACTATATGGGAGTTCAGTAGCTCACGAGTTGGCAGACGCAGTATACAGCAGTGTTGTAGTTGGGAGTAGAGAGAAGCAGTTTACAAGAGTTCTGTATGCTGAGTGTAGAGAGCCGTGGTTTGCGGGAGTTTTGCAGCCTGAGTGTAGAAGTGGTAGCTTAGGGCAGTTCTGTAACCTGGGTGTAGAGAGACGCAGTATACCTGCGTGCTGTAGCCTGAGTGCAGGAGACGCAGTTAGCGGTAGTTCTGTGGCTTGAGGTTAGGCCTACGCAGTAAACGGCAGTTCTGTAACCAAAGTGTATGAAACCCACTAGATGGGAGTGCTGTAGCCTGGGAGTAGAGAGAAGCAGTTTACAAGAGTTCTGTATGCTGAGTGTACAGAGCCACGGCTTGCGGGCGTTCTGCAGCCTGAGTGTAGGAGAGCCAGGGTACGGGAGTTGTGTAACCTGGGTTTAGAGAGAGGCAGTATATGTGAGATCTGTAGCTTGAGTGTAGCTTAAGGCAGTTCTGTAACCTGGGTGTAGAGAGACGCAGTATACCTGTGTTCTGTAGCCTGAGTTCAGCAGACGCATTTAGCGTTAGTTCTGTGGCTTGGGGTTAGGCCTACGCACTATACGGCAGTTCTGTAACCAAAGTGTATGAAACCCACTAGATGGGAGTGCTGTAGCCTGGGAGGAGAGAGAAGCAGTTTACAAGAGTTCTGTATGCTGAGTGTACAGAGCCATGGCTTGCGGGAGTTCTGCAGCCTGAGTGTAGGAGTGGTAGCTTAGGGCAGTTCTGTAACCTGGGTGTAGAGAGACGCAGTATAGCTGCGTACTGTAGCCTGAGTTCAGCAGACGCAGTTAGCAAGAATTCTGTATCCTGAGTGTAGAGAGGCACTGTTAACGGGCATTCTGTAACCTTAGGGCAGAAGACACAGCTTACGGGAGTTCTGTAGCTTGGGGTTAGGCATACGCACTATATGGCAGTTCTGTAACCTAAGTGTATGAAACCCACTATATGGGAGTGCTGTAGCCTGGGAGGAGAGCGAAGCAGTTTACAAGAGTTCCGTATGCTGAATGTAGAGCGACACGGTTTGCGGGAGTTTTGCAGCCTGAGTGTAGGAGAGCCATGGTACGGGAGTTGTGCAACCTGGGTGTAGAGAGATGCCGTATATGTGATTTCTGTATCCTGAGTGTAGGAGTGGTAGCTTAGGGCAGTTCTGTAACCTGGGTGTAGAGAGACGCAGTATACCTGTCTTCTGTAGCCTGAGTCAGGAGACGCGGTTAGAAGGTGTTCTGGAGCCTGAGTGTAGAGAAGTGCTGTTAATGGGCATTCTGTAACCTTCGTGTGGAAGACACAGCTTACGGGGGATCTGCAGCTTGGGGATAGGCATATGCAGGATACGGGATTTCTGTCGCCTGAGAGTTGGCAGACGCAGTAAACGGGAGTTCTATGACCTGGGTGTAGAGAGTCTAAGCTTACAGAAGTTCAGTACCCTGAGTGTAAGCGACCCAGCTTTCCGGAGTTCTGTAGCTTGGGGTTTGGCATACGCACTATATGGCAGTTCTGTAACCTAAGTGTATGAAACCCACCATATGGGAGTGCTGTAGCCTGGGAGTAGAGCGAAGCAGTTTACCAGAGTTCTGTATGCTGAGTGTACAGAGACATGGTTTGCGGGAGTTTTGCATCCTGAGTGTAGAAGAGCCATGGTACGGGAGTTGTGCAACCTGGGTGTACAGAGATGCAGTATATGTGAGTTCTGTAGCCTGAGTGTAGCTTAGGGCAGTTCTGTAACCTGGGTGTAGAGAGACGCAGTATACCTGCGTTCTGTAGCCTGAGTTCAGCAGACGCAGTTAGTGAGAATTCTGTATCCTGAGTGTAGAGAGGCGCTGTTAATGGGCACTCTGTAACTTTTGGGTGGAAGACACAGTTTATGGGACTTCTGCAACTAGGGGTTAGGCATACGCACTATATGGGAGTTCAGTAGCTCACGAGTTGGCAGACGCAGTATACAGCAGTGTTGTAGTTGGGAGTAGAGAGAAGCAGTTTACAAGAGTTCTGTATGCTGAGTGTAGAGAGCCATGGTTTGCGGGAGTTTTGCAGCCTGAGTGTAGAAGTGGTAGCTTAGGGCAGTTCTGTAACCTGGGTGTAGAGAGACGCAGTATACCTGCGTGCTGTAGCCTGAGTGCAGGAGACGCAGTTAGCGGTAGTTCTGTGGCTTGAGGTTAGGCCTACGCAGTAAACGGCAGTTCTGTAACCAAAGTGTATGAAACCCACTAGATGGGAGTGCTGTAGCCTGGGAGGAGAGAGAAGCAGTTTACAAGAGTTCTGTATGCTGAGTGTACAGAGCCACGGCTTGCGGGCGTTCTGCAGCCTGAGTGTAGGAGAGCCAGGGTACGGGAGTTGTGTAACCTGGGTTTAGAGAGAGGCAGTATATGTGAGATCTGTAGCTTGAGTGTAGCTTAAGGCAGTTCTGTAACCTGGGTGTAGAGAGACGCAGTATACCTGCGTGCTGTAGCCTGAGTGCAGGAGACGCAGTTAGCGGTAGTTCTGTGGCTTGAGGTTAGGCCTACGCAGTAAACGGCAGTTCTGTAACCAAAGTGTATGAAACCCACTAGATGGGAGTGCTGTAGCCTGGGAGGAGAGAGAAGCAGTTTACAAGAGTTCTGTATGCTGAGTGTACAGAGCCATGGCTTGCGGGAGTTCTGCAGCCTGAGTGTAGGAGTGGTAGCTTAGGGCAGTTCTGTAACCTGGGTGTAGAGAGACGCAGTATACCTGCGTGCTGTAGCCTGAGTGCAGGAGACGCAGTTAGCAAGAATTCTGTATCCTGAGTGTAGAGAGGCACTGTTAACGGGCATTCTGTAACCTTAGGGCAGAAGACACAGCTTACGGGAGTTCTGTAGCTTGGGGTTAGGCATACGCACTATATGGCAGTTCTGTAACCTAAGTGTATGAAACCCACTATATGGGAGTGCTGTAGCCTGGGAGGAGAGCGAAGCAGTTTACCAGAGTTCCGTATGCTGAATGTAGAGCGACACGGTTTGCGGGAGTTTTGCAGCCTGAGTGTAGGAGAGCCATGGTACGGGAGTTGTGCAACCTGGGTGTAGAGGGATGCCGTATATGTGATTTCTGTATCCTGAGTGTAGGAGTGGTAGCTTAGGGCAGTTCTGTAACCTGGGTGTAGAGAGACGCAGTATACCTGTCTTCTGTAGCCTGAGTCAGGAGACGCGGTTAGAAGGTGTTCTGGAGCCTGAGTGTAGAGAAGTGCTGTTAATGGGCATTCTGTAACCTTCGTGTGGAAGACACAGCTTACGGGGGATCTGCAGCTTGGGGATAGGCATATGCAGGATACGGGATTTCTGTCGCCTGAGAGTTGGCAGACGCAGTAAACGGGAGTTCTATGACCTGGGTGTAGAGAGTCTAAGCTTACAGAAGTTCAGTACCCTGAGTGTAAGCGACCCAGCTTTCCGGAGTTCTGTAGCTTGGGGTTTGGCATACGCACTATATGGCAGTTCTGTAACCTAAGTGTATGAAACCCACCATATGGGAGTGCTGTAGCCTGGGAGTAGAGCGAAGCAGTTTACCAGAGTTCTGTATGCTGAGTGTACAGAGACATGGTTTGCGGGAGTTTTGCATCCTGAGTGTAGAAGAGCCATGGTACGGGAGTTGTGCAACCTGGGTGTACAGAGATGCAGTATATGTGAGTTCTGTAGCTTAGGGCAGTTCTGTAACCTGGGTGTAGAGAGACGCAGTATACCTGCGTTCTGTAGCCTGAGTTCAGCAGACGCAGTTAGTGAGAATTCTGTATCCTGAGTGTAGAGAGGCGCTGTTAATGGGCACTCTGTAACTTTTGGGTGGAAGACACAGTTTATGGGACTTCTGCAACTAGGGGTTAGGCATACGCACTATATGGGAGTTCAGTAGCTCACGAGTTGGCAGACGCAGTATACAGCAGTGTTGTAGTTGGGAGTAGAGAGAAGCAGTTTACAAGAGTTCTGTATGCTGAGTGTAGAGAGCCATGGTTTGCGGGAGTTTTGCAGCCTGAGTGTAGAAGTGGTAGCTTAGGGCAGTTCTGTAACCTGGGTGTAGAGAGACGCAGTATACCTGCGTGCTGTAGCCTGAGTGCAGGAGACGCAGTTAGCGGTAGTTCTGTGGCTTGAGGTTAGGCCTACGCAGTAAACGGCAGTTCTGTAACCAAAGTGTATGAAACCCACTAGATGGGAGTGCTGTAGCCTGGGAGTAGAGAGAAGCAGTTTACAAGAGTTCTGTATGCTGAGTGTACAGAGCCACGGCTTGCGGGCGTTCTGCAGCCTGAGTGTAGGAGAGCCAGGGTACGGGAGTTGTGTAACCTGGGTTTAGAGAGAGGCAGTATATGTGAGATCTGTAGCTTGAGTGTAGCTTAAGGCAGTTCTGTAACCTGGGTGTAGAGAGACGCAGTATACCTGTGTTCTGTAGCCTGAGTTCAGCAGACGCATTTAGCGTTAGTTCTGTGGCTTGGGGTTAGGCCTACGCACTATACGGCAGTTCTGTAACCAAAGTGTATGAAACCCACTAGATGGGAGTGCTGTAGCCTGGGAGGAGAGAGAAGCAGTTTACAAGAGTTCTGTATGCTGAGTGTACAGAGCCATGGCTTGCGGGAGTTCTGCAGCCTGAGTGTAGGAATGGTAGCTTAGGGCAGTTCTGTAACCTGGGTGTAGAGAGACGCAGTATAGCTGCGTACTGTAGCCTGAGTTCAGCAGATGCAGTTAGCAAGAATTCTGTATCCTGAGTGTAGAGAGGCACTGTTAATGGGCATTCTGTAACCTTAGGGCAGAAGACACAGCTTACGGGAGTTCTGTAGCTTGGGGTTAGGCATACGCACTATATGGCAGTTCTGTAACCTAAGTGTATGAAACCCACTATATGGGAGTGCTGTAGCCTGGGAGGAGAGCGAAGCAGTTTACAAGAGTTCCGTATGCTGAATGTAGAGCGACATGGTTTGCGGGAGTTTTGCAGCCTGAGTGTAGGAGAGCCATGGTACGGGAGTTGTGCAACCTGGGTGTAGAGGGATGCCGTATATGTGATTTCTGTATCCTGAGTGTAGGAGTGGTAGCTTAGGGCAGTTCTGTAACCTGGGTGTAGAGAGACGCAGTATACCTGTCTTCTGTAGCCTGAGTCAGGAGACGCGGTTAGAAGGTGTTCTGGAGCCTGAGTGTAGAGAAGTGCTGTTAATGGGCATTCTGTAACCTTCGTGTGGAAGACACAGCTTACGGGGGATCTGCAGCTTGGGGATAGGCATATGCAGGATACGGGATTTCTGTCGCCTGAGAGTTGGCAGACGCAGTAAACGGGAGTTCTATGACCTGGGTGTAGAGAGTCTAAGCTTACAGAAGTTCAGTACCCTGAGTGTAAGCGACCCAGCTTTCCGGAGTTCTGTAGCTTGGGGTTTGGCATACGCACTATATGGCAGTTCTGTAACCTAAGTGTATGAAACCCACCATATGGGAGTGCTGTAGCCTGGGAGTAGAGCGAAGCAGTTTACCAGAGTTCTGTATGCTGAGTGTACAGAGACATGGTTTGCGGGAGTTTTGCATCCTGAGTGTAGAAGAGCCATGGTACGGGAGTTGTGCAACCTGGGTGTACAGAGATGCAGTATATGTGAGTTCTGTAGCCTGAGTGTAGCTTAGGGCAGTTCTGTAACCTGGGTGTAGAGAGACGCAGTATACCTGCGTTCTGTAGCCTGAGTTCAGCAGACGCAGTTAGTGAGAATTCTGTATCCTGAGTGTAGAGAGGCGCTGTTAATGGGCACTCTGTAACTTTTGGGTGGAAGACACAGTTTATGGGACTTCTGCAACTAGGGGTTAGGCATACGCACTATATGGGAGTTCAGTAGCTCACGAGTTGGCAGACGCAGTATACAGCAGTGTTGTAGTTGGGAGTAGAGAGAAGCAGTTTACAAGAGTTCTGTATGCTGAGTGTAGAGAGCCATGGTTTGCGGGAGTTTTGCAGCCTGAGTGTAGAAGTGGTAGCTTAGGGCAGTTCTGTAACCTGGGTGTAGAGAGACGCAGTATACCTGCGTGCTGTAGCCTGAGTGCAGGAGACGCAGTTAGCGGTAGTTCTGTGGCTTGAGGTTAGGCCTACGCAGTAAACGGCAGTTCTGTAACCAAAGTGTATGAAACCCACTAGATGGGAGTGCTGTAGCCTGGGAGGAGAGAGAAGCAGTTTACAAGAGTTCTGTATGCTGAGTGTACAGAGCCACGGCTTGCGGGCGTTCTGCAGCCTGAGTGTAGGAGAGCCAGGGTACGGGAGTTGTGTAACCTGGGTTTAGAGAGAGGCAGTATATGTGAGATCTGTAGCTTGAGTGTAGCTTAAGGCAGTTCTGTAACCTGGGTGTAGAGAGACGCAGTATACCTGCGTGCTGTAGCCTGAGTGCAGGAGACGCAGTTAGCGGTAGTTCTGTGGCTTGAGGTTAGGCCTACGCAGTAAACGGCAGTTCTGTAACCAAAGTGTATGAAACCCACTAGATGGGAGTGCTGTAGCCTGGGAGGAGAGAGAAGCAGTTTACAAGAGTTCTGTATGCTGAGTGTACAGAGCCATGGCTTGCGGGAGTTCTGCAGCCTGAGTGTAGGAGTGGTAGCTTAGGGCAGTTCTGTAACCTGGGTGTAGAGAGACGCAGTATACCTGCGTGCTGTAGCCTGAGTGCAGGAGACGCAGTTAGCAAGAATTCTGTATCCTGAGTGTAGAGAGGCACTGTTAACGGGCATTCTGTAACCTTAGGGCAGAAGACACAGCTTACGGGAGTTCTGTAGCTTGGGGTTAGGCATACGCACTATATGGCAGTTCTGTAACCTAAGTGTATGAAACCCACTATATGGGAGTGCTGTAGCCTGGGAGGAGAGCGAAGCAGTTTACCAGAGTTCCGTATGCTGAATGTAGAGCGACACGGTTTGCGGGAGTTTTGCAGCCTGAGTGTAGGAGAGCCATGGTACGGGAGTTGTGCAACCTGGGTGTAGAGAGATGCCGTATATGTGATTTCTGTATCCTGAGTGTAGGAGTGGTAGCTTAGGGCAGTTCTGTAACCTGGGTGTAGAGAGACGCAGTATACCTGTCTTCTGTAGCCTGAGTCAGGAGACGCGGTTAGAAGGTGTTCTGGAGCCTGAGTGTAGAGAAGTGCTGTTAATGGGCATTCTGTAACCTTCGTGTGGAAGACACAGCTTACGGGGGATCTGCAGCTTGGGGATAGGCATATGCAGGATACGGGATTTCTGTCGCCTGAGAGTTGGCAGACGCAGTAAACGGGAGTTCTATGACCTGGGTGTAGAGAGTCTAAGCTTACAGAAGTTCAGTACCCTGAGTGTAAGCGACCCAGCTTTCCGGAGTTCTGTAGCTTGGGGTTTGGCATACGCACTATATGGCAGTTCTGTAACCTAAGTGTATGAAACCCACCATATGGGAGTGCTGTAGCCTGGGAGTAGAGCGAAGCAGTTTACCAGAGTTCTGTATGCTGAGTGTACAGAGACATGGTTTGCGGGAGTTTTGCATCCTGAGTGTAGAAGAGCCATGGTACGGGAGTTGTGCAACCTGGGTGTACAGAGATGCAGTATATGTGAGTTCTGTAGCCTGAGTGTAGCTTAGGGCAGTTCTGTAACCTGGGTGTAGAGAGACGCAGTATACCTGCGTTCTGTAGCCTGAGTTCAGCAGACGCAGTTAGTGAGAATTCTGTATCCTGAGTGTAGAGAGGCGCTGTTAATGGGCACTCTGTAACTTTTGGGAGGAAGACACAGTTTATGGGACTTCTGCAACTAGGGGTTAGGCATACGCACTATATGGGAGTTCAGTAGCTCACGAGTTGGCAGACGCAGCATACAGCAGTGCTGTAGTTGGGAGGAGAGAGAAGCAGTTTACAAGAGTTCTGTATGCTGAGTGTAGAGAGCCATGGCTTGCGGGAGTTCTGCAGCCTGAGTGTAGGAGTGGTAGCTTAGGGCAGTTCTGTAACCTGGGTGTAGAGAGACGCAGTATAGCTGCGTACTGTAGTCTGAGTTCAGCAGACGCAGTTAGCAAGAATTCTGTATCCTGAGTGTAGAGAGGCACTGTTAACGGGCATTCTGTAACCTTAGGGCAGAAGACACAGCTTATGGGAGTTCTGTAGCTTGGGGTTAGGCATACGCACTATATGGCAGTTCTGTAACCTAAGTGTATGAAACCCACTATATGGGAGTGCTGTAGCCTGGGAGGAGAGCGAAGCAGTTTACAAGAGTTCCGTATGCTGAATGTAGAGCGACATGGTTTGCAGGAGTTTTGCAGCCTGAGTGTAGGAGAGCCATGGTACGGGAGTTGTGCAACCTGGGTGTAGAGGGATGCCGTATATGTGATTTCTGTATCCTGAGTGTAGGAGTGGTAGCTTAGGGCAGTTCTGTAACCTGGGTGTAGAGAGACGCAGTATACCTGCGTGCTGTAGCCTGAGTGCAGGAGACGCAGTTAGCGGTAGTTCTGTGGCTTGAGGTTAGGCCTACGCAGTAAACGGCAGTTCTGTAACCAAAGTGTATGAAACCCACTAGATGGGAGTGCTGTAGCCTGGGAGTAGAGAGAAGCAGTTTACAAGAGTTCTGTATGCTGAGTGTACAGAGCCACGGCTTGCGGGCGTTCTGCAGCCTGAGTGTAGGAGAGCCAGGGTACGGGAGTTGTGTAACCTGGGTTTAGAGAGAGGCAGTATATGTGAGATCTGTAGCTTGAGTGTAGCTTAAGGCAGTTCTGTAACCTGGGTGTAGAGAGACGCAGTATACCTGCGTGCTGTAGCCTGAGTGCAGGAGACGCAGTTAGCGGTAGTTCTGTGGCTTGAGGTTAGGCCTACGCAGTAAACGGCAGTTCTGTAACCAAAGTGTATGAAACCCACTAGATGGGAGTGCTGTAGCCTGGGAGGAGAGAGAAGCAGTTTACAAGAGTTCTGTATGCTGAGTGTACAGAGCCATGGCTTGCGGGCGTTCTGCAGCCTGAGTGTAGGAGTGGTAGCTTAGGGCAGTTCTGTAACCTGGGTGTAGAGAGACGCAGTATAGCTGCGTACTGTAGCCTGAGTTCAGCAGACGCAGTTAGCAAGAATTCTGTATCCTGAGTGTAGAGAGGCACTGTTAACGGGCATTCTGTAACCTTAGGGCAGAAGACACAGCTTACGGGAGTTCTGTAGCTTGGGGTTAGGCATACGCACTATATGGCAGTTCTGTAACCTAAGTGTATGAAACCCACTATATGGGAGTGCTGTAGCCTGGGAGGAGAGCGAAGCAGTTTACCAGAGTTCCGTATGCTGAATGTAGAGCGACACGGTTTGCGGGAGTTTTGCAGCCTGAGTGTAGGAGAGCCATGGTACGGGAGTTGTGCAACCTGGGTGTAGAGAGATGCCGTATATGTGATTTCTGTATCCTGAGTGTAGGAGTGGTAGCTTAGGGCAGTTCTGTAACCTGGGTGTAGAGAGACGCAGTATACCTGTCTTCTGTAGCCTGAGTCAGGAGACGCGGTTAGAAGGTGTTCTGGAGCCTGAGTGTAGAGAAGTGCTGTTAATGGGCATTCTGTAACCTTCGTGTGGAAGACACAGCTTACGGGGGATCTGCAGCTTGGGGATAGGCATATGCAGGATACGGGATTTCTGTCGCCTGAGAGTTGGCAGACGCAGTAAACGGGAGTTCTATGACCTGGGTGTAGAGAGTCTAAGCTTACAGAAGTTCAGTACCCTGAGTGTAAGCGACCCAGCTTTCCGGAGTTCTGTAGCTTGGGGTTTGGCATACGCACTATATGGCAGTTCTGTAACCTAAGTGTATGAAACCCACCATATGGGAGTGCTGTAGCCTGGGAGTAGAGCGAAGCAGTTTACCAGAGTTCTGTATGCTGAGTGTACAGAGACATGGTTTGCGGGAGTTTTGCATCCTGAGTGTAGAAGAGCCATGGTACGGGAGTTGTGCAACCTGGGTGTACAGAGATGCAGTATATGTGAGTTCTGTAGCCTGAGTGTAGCTTAGGGCAGTTCTGTAACCTGGGTGTAGAGAGACGCAGTATACCTGCGTTCTGTAGCCTGAGTTCAGCAGACGCAGTTAGTGAGAATTCTGTATCCTGAGTGTAGAGAGGCGCTGTTAATGGGCACTCTGTAACTTTTGGGAGGAAGACACAGTTTATGGGACTTCTGCAACTAGGGGTTAGGCATACGCACTATATGGGAGTTCAGTAGCTCACGAGTTGGCAGACGCAGCATACAGCAGTGCTGTAGTTGGGAGGAGAGAGAAGCAGTTTACAAGAGTTCTGTATGCTGAGTGTAGAGAGCCATGGCTTGCGGGAGTTCTGCAGCCTGAGTGTAGGAGTGGTAGCTTAGGGCAGTTCTGTAACCTGGGTGTAGAGAGACGCAGTATAGCTGCGTACTGTAGTCTGAGTTCAGCAGACGCAGTTAGCAAGAATTCTGTATCCTGAGTGTAGAGAGGCACTGTTAACGGGCATTCTGTAACCTTAGGGCAGAAGACACAGCTTATGGGAGTTCTGTAGCTTGGGGTTAGGCATACGCACTATATGGCAGTTCTGTAACCTAAGTGTATGAAACCCACTATATGGGAGTGCTGTAGCCTGGGAGGAGAGCGAAGCAGTTTACAAGAGTTCCGTATGCTGAATGTAGAGCGACATGGTTTGCAGGAGTTTTGCAGCCTGAGTGTAGGAGAGCCATGGTACGGGAGTTGTGCAACCTGGGTGTAGAGGGATGCCGTATATGTGATTTCTGTATCCTGAGTGTAGGAGTGGTAGCTTAGGGCAGTTCTGTAACCTGGGTGTAGAGAGACGCAGTATACCTGTCTTCTGTAGCCTGAGTCAGGAGACGCGGTTAGAAGGTGTTCTGGAGCCTGAGTGTAGAGAAGTGCTGTTAATGGGCATTCTGTAACCTTCGTGTGGAAGACACAGCTTACGGGGGATCTGCAGCTTGGGGATAGGCATATGCAGGATACGGGATTTCTGTCGCCTGAGAGTTGGCAGACGCAGTAAACGGGAGTTCTATGACCTGGGTGTAGAGAGTCTAAGCTTACAGAAGTTCAGTACCCTGAGTGTAAGCGACCCAGCTTTCCGGAGTTCTGTAGCTTGGGGTTTGGCATACGCACTATATGGCAGTTCTGTAACCTAAGTGTATGAAACCCACTATATGGGAGTGCTGTAGCCTGGGAGTAGAGCGAAGCAGTTTACCAGAGTTCTGTATGCTGAGTGTACAGAGACATGGTTTGCGGGAGTTTTGCATCCTGAGTGTAGAAGAGCCATGGTACGGGAGTTGTGCAACCTGGGTGTACAGAGATGCAGTATATGTGAGTTCTGTAGCCTGAGTGTAGCTTAGGGCAGTTCTGTAACCTGGGTGTAGAGAGACGCAGTATACCTGCGTTCTGTAGCCTGAGTTCAGCAGACGCAGTTAGTGAGAATTCTGTATCCTGAGTGTAGAGAGGCGCTGTTAATGGGCACTCTGTAACTTTTGGGAGGAAGACACAGTTTATGGGACTTCTGCAACTAGGGGTTAGGCATACGCACTATATGGGAGTTCAGTAGCTCACGAGTTGGCAGACGCAGCATACAGCAGTGCTGTAGTTGGGAGGAGAGAGAAGCAGTTTACAAGAGTTCTGTATGCTGAGTGTACAGAGCCATGGCTTGCGGGAGTTCTGCAGCCTGAGTGTAGGAGTGGTAGCTTAGGGCAGTTCTGTAACCTGGGTGTAGAGAGACGCAGTATAGCTGCGTACTGTAGTCTGAGTTCAGCAGACGCAGTTAGCAAGAATTCTGTATCCTGAGTGTAGAGAGGCACTGTTAACGGGCATTCTGTAACCTTAGGGCAGAAGACACAGCTTATGGGAGTTCTGTAGCTTGGGGTTAGGCATACGCACTATATGGCAGTTCTGTAACCTAAGTGTATGAAACCCACTATATGGGAGTGCTGTAGCCTGGGAGGAGAGCGAAGCAGTTTACAAGAGTTCCGTATGCTGAATGTAGAGCGACATGGTTTGCGGGAGTTTTGCAGCCTGAGTGTAGGAGAGCCATGGTACGGGAGTTGTGCAACCTGGGTGTAGAGGGATGCCGTATATGTGATTTCTGTATCCTGAGTGTAGGAGTGGTAGCTTAGGGCAGTTCTGTAACCTGGGTGTAGAGAGACGCAGTATACCTGTCTTCTGTAGCCTGAGTCAGGAGACGCGGTTAGAAGGTGTTCTGGAGCCTGAGTGTAGAGAAGTGCTGTTAATGGGCATTCTGTAACCTTCGTGTGGAAGACACAGCTTACGGGGGATCTGCAGCTTGGGGATAGGCATATGCAGGATACGGGATTTCTGTCGCCTGAGAGTTGGCAGACGCAGTAAACGGGAGTTCTATGACCTGGGTGTAGAGAGTCTAAGCTTACAGAAGTTCAGTACCCTGAGTGTAAGCGACCCAGCTTTCCGGAGTTCTGTAGCTTGGGGTTTGGCATACGCACTATATGGCAGTTCTGTAACCTAAGTGTATGAAACCCACTATATGGGAGTGCTGTAGCCTGGGAGTAGAGCGAAGCAGTTTACCAGAGTTCTGTATGCTGAGTGTACAGAGACATGGTTTGCGGGAGTTTTGCATCCTGAGTGTAGAAGAGCCATGGTACGGGAGTTGTGCAACCTGGGTGTACAGAGATGCAGTATATGTGAGTTCTGTAGCCTGAGTGTAGCTTAGGGCAGTTCTGTAACCTGGGTGTAGAGAGACGCAGTATACCTGCGTTCTGTAGCCTGAGTTCAGCAGACGCAGTTAGTGAGAATTCTGTATCCTGAGTGTAGAGAGGCGCTGTTAATGGGCACTCTGTAACTTTTGGGAGGAAGACACAGTTTATGGGACTTCTGCAACTAGGGGTTAGGCATACGCACTATATGGGAGTTCAGTAGCTCACGAGTTGGCAGACGCAGCATACAGCAGTGCTGTAGTTGGGAGGAGAGAGAAGCAGTTTACAAGAGTTCTGTATGCTGAGTGTACAGAGCCATGGCTTGCGGGAGTTCTGCAGCCTGAGTGTAGGAGTGGTAGCTTAGGGCAGTTCTGTAACCTGGGTGTAGAGAGACGCAGTATAGCTGCGTACTGTAGTCTGAGTTCAGCAGACGCAGTTAGCAAGAATTCTGTATCCTGAGTGTAGAGAGGCACTGTTAACGGGCATTCTGTAACCTTAGGGCAGAAGACACAGCTTATGGGAGTTCTGTAGCTTGGGGTTAGGCATACGCACTATATGGCAGTTCTGTAACCTAAGTGTATGAAAACCACTATATGGGAGTGCTGTAGCCTGGGAGGAGAGCGAAGCAGTTTACAAGAGTTCCGTATGCTGAATGTAGAGCGACATGGTTTGCAGGAGTTTTGCAGCCTGAGTGTAGGAGAGCCATGGTACGGGAGTTGTGCAACCTGGGTGTAGAGGGATGCCGTATATGTGATTTCTGTATCCTGAGTGTAGGAGTGGTAGCTTAGGGCAGTTCTGTAACCTGGGTGTAGAGAGACGCAGTATACCTGTCTTCTGTAGCCTGAGTCAGGAGACGCGGTTAGAAGGTGTTCTGGAGCCTGAGTGTAGAGAAGTGCTGTTAATGGGCATTCTGTAACCTTCGTGTGGAAGACACAGCTTACGGGGGATCTGCAGCTTGGGGATAGGCATATGCAGGATACGGGATTTCTGTCGCCTGAGAGTTGGCAGACGCAGTAAACGGGAGTTCTATGACCTGGGTGTAGAGAGTCTAAGCTTACAGAAGTTCAGTACCCTGAGTGTAAGCGACCCAGCTTTCCGGAGTTCTGTAGCTTGGGGTTTGGCATACGCACTATATGGCAGTTCTGTAACCTAAGTGTATGAAACCCACTATATGGGAGTGCTGTAGCCTGGGAGTAGAGCGAAGCAGTTTACCAGAGTTCTGTATGCTGAGTGTACAGAGACATGGTTTGCGGGAGTTTTGCATCCTGAGTGTAGAAGAGCCATGGTACGGGAGTTGTGCAACCTGGGTGTACAGAGATGCAGTATATGTGAGTTCTGTAGCCTGAGTGTAGCTTAGGGCAGTTCTGTAACCTGGGTGTAGAGAGACGCAGTATACCTGCGTTCTGTAGCCTGAGTTCAGCAGACGCAGTTAGTGAGAATTCTGTATCCTGAGTGTAGAGAGGCGCTGTTAATGGGCACTCTGTAACTTTTGGGAGGAAGACACAGTTTATGGGACTTCTGCAACTAGGGGTTAGGCATACGCACTATATGGGAGTTCAGTAGCTCACGAGTTGGCAGACGCAGCATACAGCAGTGCTGTAGTTGGGAGGAGAGAGAAGCAGTTTACAAGAGTTCTGTATGCTGAGTGTACAGAGCCATGGCTTGCGGGAGTTCTGCAGCCTGAGTGTAGGAGTGGTAGCTTAGGGCAGTTCTGTAACCTGGGTGTAGAGAGACGCAGTATAGCTGCGTACTGTAGTCTGAGTTCAGCAGACGCAGTTAGCAAGAATTCTGTATCCTGAGTGTAGAGAGGCACTGTTAACGGGCATTCTGTAACCTTAGGGCAGAAGACACAGCTTATGGGAGTTCTGTAGCTTGGGGTTAGGCATACGCACTATATGGCAGTTCTGTAACCTAAGTGTATGAAACCCACTATATGGGAGTGCTGTAGCCTGGGAGGAGAGCGAAGCAGTTTACAAGAGTTCCGTATGCTGAATGTAGAGCGACATGGTTTGCGGGAGTTTTGCAGCCTGAGTGTAGGAGAGCCATGGTACGGGAGTTGTGCAACCTGGGTGTAGAGGGATGCCGTATATGTGATTTCTGTATCCTGAGTGTAGGAGTGGTAGCTTAGGGCAGTTCTGTAACCTGGGTGTAGAGAGACGCAGTATACCTGTCTTCTGTAGCCTGAGTCAGGAGACGCGGTTAGAAGGTGTTCTGGAGCCTGAGTGTAGAGAAGTGCTGTTAATGGGCATTCTGTAACCTTCGTGTGGAAGACACAGCTTACGGGGGATCTGCAGCTTGGGGATAGGCATATGCAGGATACGGGATTTCTGTCGCCTGAGAGTTGGCAGACGCAGTAAACGGGAGTTCTATGACCTGGGTGTAGAGAGTCTAAGCTTACAGAAGTTCAGTACCCTGAGTGTAAGCGACCCAGCTTTCCGGAGTTCTGTAGCTTGGGGTTTGGCATACGCACTATATGGCAGTTCTGTAACCTAAGTGTATGAAACCCACTATATGGGAGTGCTGTAGCCTGGGAGTAGAGCGAAGCAGTTTACCAGAGTTCTGTATGCTGAGTGTACAGAGACATGGTTTGCGGGAGTTTTGCATCCTGAGTGTAGAAGAGCCATGGTACGGGAGTTGTGCAACCTGGGTGTACAGAGATGCAGTATATGTGAGTTCTGTAGCCTGAGTGTAGCTTAGGGCAGTTCTGTAACCTGGGTGTAGAGAGACGCAGTATACCTGCGTTCTGTAGCCTGAGTTCAGCAGACGCAGTTAGTGAGAATTCTGTATCCTGAGTGTAGAGAGGCGCTGTTAATGGGCACTCTGTAACTTTTGGGAGGAAGACACAGTTTATGGGACTTCTGCAACTAGGGGTTAGGCATACGCACTATATGGGAGTTCAGTAGCTCACGAGTTGGCAGACGCAGCATACAGCAGTGCTGTAGTTGGGAGGAGAGAGAAGCAGTTTACAAGAGTTCTGTATGCTGAGTGTACAGAGCCATGGCTTGCGGGAGTTCTGCAGCCTGAGTGTAGGAGTGGTAGCTTAGGGCAGTTCTGTAACCTGGGTGTAGAGAGACGCAGTATAGCTGCGTACTGTAGTCTGAGTTCAGCAGACGCAGTTAGCAAGAATTCTGTATCCTGAGTGTAGAGAGGCACTGTTAACGGGCATTCTGTAACCTTAGGGCAGAAGACACAGCTTATGGGAGTTCTGTAGCTTGGGGTTAGGCATACGCACTATATGGCAGTTCTGTAACCTAAGTGTATGAAAACCACTATATGGGAGTGCTGTAGCCTGGGAGGAGAGCGAAGCAGTTTACAAGAGTTCTGTATGCTGAATGTAGAGCGACAAGGTTTGCGGGAGTTTTGCAGCCTGAGTGTAGGAGAGCCATGGTACGGGAGTTGTGCAACCTGGGTGTAGAGGGATGCCGTATATGTGATTTCTGTATCCTGAGTGTAGGAGTGGTAGCTTAGGGCAGTTCTGTAACCTGGGTGTAGAGAGACGCAGTATACCTGTCTTCTGTAGCCTGAGTCAGGAGACGCGGTTAGAAGGTGTTCTGGAGCCTGAGTGTAGAGAAGTGCTGTTAATGGGCATTCTGTAACCTTCGTGTGGAAGACACAGCTTACGGGGGATCTGCAGCTTGGGGATAGGCATATGCAGGATACGGGATTTCTGTCGCCTGAGAGTTGGCAGACGCAGTAAACAGGAGTTCTATGACCTGGGTGTAGAGAGTCTAAGCTTACAGAAGTTCAGTACCCTGAGTGTAAGCGACCCAGCTTTCCGGAGTTCTGTAGCTTGGGGTTTGGCATACGCACTATATGGCAGTTCTGTAACCTAAGTGTATGAAACCCACTATATGGGAGTGCTGTAGCCTGGGAGTAGAGCGAAGCAGTTTACAAGAGTTCTGTATGCTGAGTGTACAGAGACATGGTTTGCGGGAGTTTTGCATCCTGAGTGTAGAAGAGCCATGGTACGGGAGTTGTGCAACCTGGGTGTACAGAGATGCAGTATATGTGAGTTCTGTAGCCTGAGTGTAGCTTAGGGCAGTTCTGTAACCTGGGTGTAGAGAGACGCAGTATACCTGCGTTCTGTAGCCTGAGTTCAGCAGACGCAGTTAGTGAGAATTCTGTATCCTGAGTGTAGAGAGGCGCTGTTAATGGGCACTCTGTAACTTTTGGGTGGAAGACACAGTTTATGGGACTTCTGCAACTAGGGGTTAGGCATACGCACTATATGGGAGTTCAGTAGCTCACGAGTTGGCAGACGCAGCATACAGCAGTGCTGTAGTTGGGAGGAGAGAGAAGCAGTTTACAAGAGTTCTGTATGCTGAGTGTACAGAGCCATGGCTTGCGGGAGTTCTGCAGCCTGAGTGTAGGAGTGGTAGCTTAGGGCAGTTCTGTAACCTGGGTGTAGAGAGACGCAGTATAGCTGCGTACTGTAGTCTGAGTTCAGCAGACGCAGTTAGCAAGAATTCTGTATCCTGAGTGTAGAGAGGCACTGTTAACGGGCATTCTGTAACCTTAGGGCAGAAGACACAGCTTATGGGAGTTCTGTAGCTTGGGGTTAGGCATACGCACTATATGGCAGTTCTGTAACCTAAGTGTATGAAACCCACTATATGGGAGTGCTGTAGCCTGGGAGGAGAGCGAAGCAGTTTACCAGAGTTCCGTATGCTGAATGTAGAGCGACATGGTTTGCGGGAGTTTTGCAGCCTGAGTGTAGGAGAGCCATGGTACGGGAGTTGTGCAACCTGGGTGTAGAGGGATGCCGTATATGTGATTTCTGTATCCTGAGTGTAGGAGTGGTAGCTTAGGGCAGTTCTGTAACCTGGGTGTAGAGAGACGCAGTATACCTGTCTTCTGTAGCCTGAGTCAGGAGACGCGGTTAGAAGGTGTTCTGGAGCCTGAGTGTAGAGAAGTGCTGTTAATGGGCATTCTGTAACCTTCGTGTGGAAGACACAGCTTACGGGGGATCTGCAGCTTGGGGATAGGCATATGCAGGATACGGGATTTCTGTCGCCTGAGAGTTGGCAGACGCAGTAAACGGGAGTTCTATGACCTGGGTGTAGAGAGTCTAAGCTTACAGAAGTTCAGTACCCTGAGTGTAAGCGACCCAGCTTTCCGGAGTTCTGTAGCTTGGGGTTTGGCATACGCACTATATGGCAGTTCTGTAACCTAAGTGTATGAAACCCACTATATGGGAGTGCTGTAGCCTGGGAGTAGAGCGAAGCAGTTTACAAGAGTTCTGTATGCTGAGTGTACAGAGACATGGTTTGCGGGAGTTTTGCATCCTGAGTGTAGAAGAGCCATGGTACGGGAGTTGTGCAACCTGGGTGTACAGAGATGCAGTATATGTGAGTTCTGTAGCCTGAGTGTAGCTTAGGGCAGTTCTGTAACCTGGGTGTAGAGAGACGCAGTATACCTGCGTTCTGTAGCCTGAGTTCAGCAGACGCAGTTAGTGAGAATTCTGTATCCTGAGTGTAGAGAGGCGCTGTTAATGGGCACTCTGTAACTTTTGGGAGGAAGACACAGTTTATGGGACTTCTGCAACTAGGGGTTAGGCATACGCACTATATGGGAGTTCAGTAGCTCACGAGTTGGCAGACGCAGTATACAGCAGTGTTGTAGTTGGGAGGAGAGAGAAGCAGTTTACAAGAGTTCTGTATGCTGAGTGTAGAGAGCCATGGCTTGCGGGAGTTCTGCAGCCTGAGTGTAGGAGTGGTAGCTTAGGGCAGTTCTGTAACCTGGGTGTAGAGAGACGCAGTATAGCTGCGTACTGTAGCCTGAGTTCAGCAGACGCAGTTAGCAAGAATTCTGTATCCTGAGTGTAGAGAGGCACTGTTAACGGGCATTCTGTAACCTTAGGGCAGAAGACACAGCTTATGGGAGTTCTGTAGCTTGGGGTTAGGCATACGCACTATATGGCAGTTCTGTAACCTAAGTGTATGAAACCCACTATATGGGAGTGCTGTAGCCTGGGAGGAGAGCGAAGCAGTTTACAAGAGTTCCGTATGCTGAATGTAGAGCGACATGGTTTGCGGGAGTTTTGCAGCCTGAGTGTAGGAGAGCCATGGTACGGGAGTTGTGCAACCTGGGTGTAGAGGGATGCCGTATATGTGATTTCTGTATCCTGAGTGTAGGAGTGGTAGCTTAGGGCAGTTCTGTAACCTGGGTGTAGAGAGACGCAGTATACCTGTCTTCTGTAGCCTGAGTCAGGAGACGCGGTTAGAAGGTGTTCTGGAGCCTGAGTGTAGAGAAGTGCTGTTAATGGGCATTCTGTAACCTTCATGTGGAAGACACAGCTTACGGGGGATCTGCAGCTTGGGGATAGGCATATGCAGGATACGGGATTTCTGTCGCCTGAGAGTTGGCAGACGCAGTAAACGGGAGTTCTATGACCTGGGTGTAAAGAGTCTAAGCTTACAGAAGTTCAGTACCCTGAGTGTAAGCGACCCAGCTTTCCGGAGTTCTGTAGCTTGGGGTTTGGCATACGCACTATATGGCAGTTCTGTAACCTAAGTGTATGAAACCCACTATATGGGAGTGCTGTAGCCTGGGAGTAGAGCGAAGCAGTTTACAAGAGTTCTGTATGCTGAGTGTACAGAGACATGGTTTGCGGGAGTTTTGCATCCTGAGTGTAGAAGAGCCATGGTACGGGAGTTGTGCAACCTGGGTGTACAGAGATGCAGTATATGTGAGTTCTGTAGCCTGAGTGTAGCTTAGGGCAGTTCTGTAACCTGGGTGTAGAGAGACGCAGTATACCTGCGTTCTGTAGCCTGAGTTCAGCAGACGCAGTTAGTGAGAATTCTGTATCCTGAGTGTAGAGAGGCGCTGTTAATGGGCACTCTGTAACTTTTGGGTGGAAGACACAGTTTATGGGACTTCTGCAACTAGGGGTTAGGCATACGCACTATATGGGAGTTCAGTAGCTCACGAGTTGGCAGACGCAGTATACAGCAGTGTTGTAGTTGGGAGTAGAGAGAAGCAGTTTACAAGAGTTCTGTATGCTGAGTGTAGAGAGCCATGGTTTGCGGGAGTTTTGCAGCCTGAGTGTAGAAGTGGTAGCTTAGGGCAGTTCTGTAACCTGGGTGTAGAGAGACGCAGTATACCTGCGTGCTGTAGCCTGAGTGCAGGAGACGCAGTTAGCGTTAGTTCTGTGGCTTGAGGTTAGGCCTACGCAGTAAACGGCAGTTCTGTAACCAAAGTGTATGAAACCCACTAGATGGGAGTGCTGTAGCCTGGGAGTAGAGAGAAGCAGTTTACAAGAGTTCTGTATGCTGAGTGTACAGAGCCACGGCTTGCGGGCGTTCTGCAGCCTGAGTGTAGGAATGGTAGCTTAGGGCAGTTCTGTAACCTGGGTGTAGAGAGACGCAGTATAGCTGCGTACTGTAGCCTGAGTTCAGCAGACGCAGTTAGCAAGAATTCTGTATCCTGAGTGTAGAGAGGCACTGTTAACGGGCATTCTGTAACCTTAGGGCAGAAGACACAGCTTACGGGAGTTCTGTAGCTTGGGGTTAGGCATACGCACTATATGGCAGTTCTGTAACCTAAGTGTATGAAACCCACTATATGGGAGTGCTGTAGCCTGGGAGTAGAGCGAAGCAGTTTACAAGAGTTCTGTATGCTGAGTGTACAGAGACATGGTTTGCGGGAGTTTTGCATCCTGAGTGTAGAAGAGCCATGGTACGGGAGTTGTGCAACCTGGGTGTACAGAGATGCAGTATATGTGAGTTCTGTAGCCTGAGTGTAGCTTAGGGCAGTTCTGTAACCTGGGTGTAGAGAGACGCAGTATACCTGCGTTCTGTAGCCTGAGTTCAGCAGACGCAGTTAGTGAGAATTCTGTATCCTGAGTGTAGAGAGTCGCTGTTAATGGGCACTCTGTAACTTTTGGGTGGAAGACACAGTTTATGGGACTTCTGCAACTAGGGGTTAGGCATACGCACTATATGGGAGTTCAGTAGCTCACGAGTTGGCAGACGCAGCATACAGCAGTGCTGTAGTTGGGAGGAGAGAGAAGCAGTTTACAAGAGTTCTGTATGCTGAGTGTACAGAGCCATGGCTTGCGGGAGTTCTGCAGCCTGAGTGTAGGAGTGGTAGCTTAGGGCAGTTCTGTAACCTGGGTGTAGAGAGACGCAGTATACCTGTCTTCTGTAGCCTGAGTCAGGAGACGCGGTTAGAAGGTGTTCTGGAGCCTGAGTGTAGAGAAGTGCTGTTAATGGGCATTCTGTAACCTTCGTGTGGAAGACACAGCTTACGGGGGATCTGCAGCTTGGGGATAGGCATATGCAGGATACGGGATTTCTGTCGCCTGAGAGTTGGCAGACGCAGTAAACGGGAGTTCTATGACCTGGGTGTAGAGAGTCTAAGCTTACAGAAGTTCAGTACCCTGAGTGTAAGCGACCCAGCTTTCCGGAGTTCTGTAGCTTGGGGTTTGGCATACGCACTATATGGCAGTTCTGTAACCTAAGTGTATGAAACCCACTATATGGGAGTGCTGTAGCCTGGGAGTAGAGCGAAGCAGTTTACAAGAGTTCTGTATGCTGAGTGTACAGAGACATGGTTTGCGGGAGTTTTGCATCCTGAGTGTAGAAGAGCCATGGTACGGGAGTTGTGCAACCTGGGTGTACAGAGATGCAGTATATGTGAGTTCTGTAGCCTGAGTGTAGCTTAGGGCAGTTCTGTAACCTGGGTGTAGAGAGACGCAGTATACCTGCGTTCTGTAGCCTGAGTTCAGCAGACGCAGTTAGTGAGAATTCTGTATCCTGAGTGTAGAGAGGCGCTGTTAATGGGCACTCTGTAACTTTTGGGAGGAAGACACAGTTTATGGGACTTCTGCAACTAGGGGTTAGGCATACGCACTATATGGGAGTTCAGTAGCTCACGAGTTGGCAGACGCAGTATACAGCAGTGTTGTAGTTGGGAGGAGAGAGAAGCAGTTTACAAGAGTTCTGTATGCTGAGTGTACAGAGCCATGGCTTGCGGGAGTTCTGCAGCCTGAGTGTAGGAGTGGTAGCTTAGGGCAGTTCTGTAACCTGGGTGTAGAGAGACGCAGTATAGCTGCGTACTGTAGCCTGAGTTCAGCAGACGCAGTTAGCAAGAATTCTGTATCCTGAGTGTAGAGAGGCACTGTTAACGGGCATTCTGTAACCTTAGGGCAGAAGACACAGCTTATGGGAGTTCTGTAGCTTGGGGTTAGGCATACGCACTATATGGCAGTTCTGTAACCTAAGTGTATGAAACCCACTATATGGGAGTGCTGTAGCCTGGGAGGAGAGCGAAGCAGTTTACAAGAGTTCCGTATGCTGAATGTAGAGCGACATGGTTTGCGGGAGTTTTGCAGCCTGAGTGTAGGAGAGCCATGGTACGGGAGTTGTGCAACCTGGGTGTAGAGGGATGCCGTATATGTGATTTCTGTAGCCTGAGTGTAGGAGTGGTAGCTTAGGGCAGTTCTGTAACCTGGGTGTAGAGAGACGCAGTATACCTGTCTTCTGTAGCCTGAGTCAGGAGACGCGGTTAGAAGGTGTTCTGGAGCCTGAGTGTAGAGAAGTGCTGTTAATGGGCATTCTGTAACCTTCATGTGGAAGACACAGCTTACGGGGGATCTGCAGCTTGGGTATAGGCATATGCAGGATACGGGATTTCTGTCGCCTGAGAGTTGGCAGACGCAGTAAACGGGAGTTCTATGACCTGGGTGTAAAGAGTCTAAGCTTACAGAAGTTCAGTACCCTGAGTGTAAGCGACCCAGCTTTCCGGAGTTCTGTAGCTTGGGGTTTGGCATACGCACTATATGGCAGTTCTGTAACCTAAGTGTATGAAACCCACTATATGGGAGTGCTGTAGCCTGGGAGTAGAGCGAAGCAGTTTACCAGAGTTCTGTATGCTGAGTGTACAGAGACATGGTTTGCGGGAGTTTTGCATCCTGAGTGTAGAAGAGCCATGGTACGGGAGTTGTGCAACCTGGGTGTACAGAGATGCAGTATATGTGAGTTCTGTAGCCTGAGTGTAGCTTAGGGCAGTTCTGTAACCTGGGTGTAGAGAGACGCAGTATACCTGCGTTCTGTAGCCTGAGTTCAGCAGACGCAGTTAGTGAGAATTCTGTATCCTGAGTGTAGAGAGGCGCTGTTAATGGGCACTCTGTAACTTTTGGGTGGAAGACACAGTTTATGGGACTTCTGCAACTAGGGGTTAGGCATACGCACTATATGGGAGTTCAGTAGCTCACGAGTTGGCAGACGCAGTATACAGCAGTGTTGTAGTTGGGAGTAGAGAGAAGCAGTTTACAAGAGTTCTGTATGCTGAGTGTAGAGAGCCATGGTTTGCGGGAGTTTTGCAGCCTGAGTGTAGAAGTGGTAGCTTAGGGCAGTTCTGTAACCTGGGTGTAGAGAGACGCAGTATACCTGCGTGCTGTAGCCTGAGTGCAGGAGACGCAGTTAGCGTTAGTTCTGTGGCTTGAGGATAGGCCTACGCAGTAAACGGCAGTTCTGTAACCAAAGTGTATGAAACCCACTAGATGGGAGTGCTGTAGCCTGGGAGTAGAGAGAAGCAGTTTACAAGAGTTCTGTATGCTGAGTGTACAGAGCCACGGCTTGCGGGCGTTCTGCAGCCTGAGTGTAGGAATGGTAGCTTAGGGCAGTTCTGTAACCTGGGTGTAGAGAGACGCAGTATAGCTGCGTACTGTAGCCTGAGTTCAGCAGACGCAGTTAGCAAGAATTCTGTATCCTGAGTGTAGAGAGGCACTGTTAACGGGCATTCTGTAACCTTAGGGCAGAAGACACAGCTTACGGGAGTTCTGTAGCTTGGGGTTAGGCATACGCACTATATGGCAGTTCTGTAACCTAAGTGTATGAAACCCACTATATGGGAGTGCTGTAGCCTGGGAGGAGAGCGAAGCAGTTTACAAGAGTTCCGTATGCTGAATGTAGAGCGACATGGTTTGCGGGAGTTTTGCAGCCTGAGTGTAGGAGAGCCATGGTACGGGAGTTGTGCAACCTGGGTGTAGAGGGATGCCGTATATGTGATTTCTGTAGCCTGAGTGTAGGAGTGGTAGCTTAGGGCAGTTCTGTAACCTGGGTGTAGAGAGACGCAGTATACCTGTCTTCTGTAGCCTGAGTCAGGAGACGCGGTTAGAAGGTGTTCTGGAGCCTGAGTGTAGAGAAGTGCTGTTAATGGGCATTCTGTAACCTTCGTGTGGAAGACACAGCTTACGGGGGATCTGCAGCTTGGGGATAGGCATATGCAGGATACAGGATTTCTGTCGCCTGAGAGTTGGTAGACGCAGTAAACGGGAGTTCTATGACCTGGGTGTAAAGAGTCTAAGCTTACAGAAGTTCAGTACCCTGAGTGTAAGCGACCCAGCTTTCCGGAGTTCTGTAGCTTGGGGTTTGGCATACGCACTATATGGCAGTTCTGTAACCTAAGTGTATGAAACCCACCATATGGGAGTGCTGTAGCCTGGGAGTAGAGCGAAGCAGTTTACCAGAGTTCTGTATGCTGAGTGTACAGAGACATGGTTTGCGGGAGTTTTGCATCCTGAGTGTAGAAGAGCCATGGTACGGGAGTTGTGCAACCTGGGTGTACAGAGATGCAGTATATGTGAGTTCTGTAGCCTGAGTGTAGCTTAGGGCAGTTCTGTAACCTGGGTGTAGAGAGACGCAGTATACCTGCGTTCTGTAGCCTGAGTTCAGCAGACGCAGTTATTGAGAATTCTGTATCCTGAGTGTAGAGAGGCGCTGTTAATGGGCACTCTGTAACTTTTGGGAGGAAGACACAGTTTATGGGACTTCTGCAACTAGGGGTTAGGCATACGCACTATATGGGAGTTCAGTAGCTCACGAGTTGGCAGACGCAGTATACAGCAGTGTTGTAGTTGGGAGGAGAGAGAAGCAGTTTACAAGAGTTCTGTATGCTGAGTGTAGAGAGCCATGGCTTGCGGGAGTTCTGCAGCCTGAGTGTAGGAGTGGTAGCTTAGGGCAGTTCTGTAACCTGGGTGTAGAGAGACGCAGTATAGCTGCGTACTGTAGCCTGAGTTCAGCAGACGCAGTTAGCAAGAATTCTGTATCCTGAGTGTAGAGAGGCACTGTTAACGGGCATTCTGTAACCTTAGGGCAGAAGACACAGCTTATGGGAGTTCTGTAGCTTGGGGTTAGGCATACGCACTATATGGCAGTTCTGTAACCTAAGTGTATGAAACCCACTATATGGGAGTGCTGTAGCCTGGGAGGAGAGCGAAGCAGTTTACAAGAGTTCCGTATGCTGAATGTAGAGCGACATGGTTTGCGGGAGTTTTGCAGCCTGAGTGTAGGAGAGCCATGGTACGGGAGTTGTGCAACCTGGGTGTAGAGGGATGCCGTATATGTGATTTCTGTAGCCTGAGTGTAGGAGTGGTAGCTTAGGGCAGTTCTGTAACCTGGGTGTAGAGAGACGCAGTATACCTGTCTTCTGTAGCCTGAGTCAGGAGACGCGGTTAGAAGGTGTTCTGGAGCCTGAGTGTAGAGAAGTGCTGTTAATGGGCATTCTGTAACCTTCATGTGGAAGACACAGCTTACGGGGGATCTGCAGCTTGGGGATAGGCATATGCAGGATACGGGATTTCTGTCGCCTGAGAGTTGGCAGACGCAGTAAACGGGAGTTCTATGACCTGGGTGTAAAGAGTCTAAGCTTACAGAAGTTCAGTACCCTGAGTGTAAGCGACCCAGCTTTCCGGAGTTCTGTAGCTTGGGGTTTGGCATACGCACTATATGGCAGTTCTGTAACCTAAGTGTATGAAACCCACTATATGGGAGTGCTGTAGCCTGGGAGTAGAGCGAAGCAGTTTACAAGAGTTCTGTATGCTGAGTGTACAGAGACATGGTTTGCGGGAGTTTTGCATCCTGAGTGTAGAAGAGCCATGGTACGGGAGTTGTGCAACCTGGGTGTACAGAGATGCAGTATATGTGAGTTCTGTAGCCTGAGTGTAGCTTAGGGCAGTTCTGTAACCTGGGTGTAGAGAGACGCAGTATACCTGCGTTCTGTAGCCTGAGTTCAGCAGACGCAGTTAGTGAGAATTCTGTATCCTGAGTGTAGAGAGGCGCTGTTAATGGGCACTCTGTAACTTTTGGGTGGAAGACACAGTTTATGGGACTTCTGCAACTAGGGGTTAGGCATACGCACTATATGGGAGTTCAGTAGCTCACGAGTTGGCAGACGCAGTATACAGCAGTGTTGTAGTTGGGAGTAGAGAGAAGCAGTTTACAAGAGTTCTGTATGCTGAGTGTAGAGAGCCATGGTTTGCGGGAGTTTTGCAGCCTGAGTGTAGAAGTGGTAGCTTAGGGCAGTTCTGTAACCTGGGTGTAGAGAGACGCAGTATACCTGCGTGCTGTAGCCTGAGTGCAGGAGACGCAGTTAGCGTTAGTTCTGTGGCTTGAGGTTAGGCCTACGCAGTAAACGGCAGTTCTGTAACCAAAGTGTATGAAACCCACTAGATGGGAGTGCTGTAGCCTGGGAGTAGAGAGAAGCAGTTTACAAGAGTTCTGTATGCTGAGTGTACAGAGCCACGGCTTGCGGGCGTTCTGCAGCCTGAGTGTAGGAATGGTAGCTTAGGGCAGTTCTGTAACCTGGGTGTAGAGAGACGCAGTATAGCTGCGTACTGTAGCCTGAGTTCAGCAGACGCAGTTAGCAAGAATTCTGTATCCTGAGTGTAGAGAGGCACTGTTAACGGGCATTCTGTAACCTTAGGGCAGAAGACACAGCTTACGGGAGTTCTGTAGCTTGGGGTTAGGCATACGCACTATATGGCAGTTCTGTAACCTAAGTGTATGAAACCCACTATATGGGAGTGCTGTAGCCTGGGAGGAGAGCGAAGCAGTTTACAAGAGTTCCGTATGCTGAATGTAGAGCGACATGGTTTGCGGGAGTTTTGCAGCCTGAGTGTAGGAGAGCCATGGTACGGGAGTTGTGCAACCTGGGTGTAGAGGGATGCCGTATATGTGATTTCTGTATCCTGAGTGTAGGAGTGGTAGCTTAGGGCAGTTCTGTAACCTGGGTGTAGAGAGACGCAGTATACCTGTCTTCTGTAGCCTGAGTCAGGAGACGCGGTTAGAAGGTGTTCTGGAGCCTGAGTGTAGAGAAGTGCTGTTAATGGGCATTCTGTAACCTTCGTGTGGAAGACACAGCTTACGGGGGATCTGCAGCTTGGGGATAGGCATATGCAGGATACAGGATTTCTGTCGCCTGAGAGTTGGTAGACGCAGTAAACGGGAGTTCTATGACCTGGGTGTAAAGAGTCTAAGCTTACAGAAGTTCAGTACCCTGAGTGTAAGCGACCCAGCTTTCCGGAGTTCTGTAGCTTGGGGTTTGGCATACGCACTATATGGCAGTTCTGTAACCTAAGTGTATGAAACCCACCATATGGGAGTGCTGTAGCCTGGGAGTAGAGCGAAGCAGTTTACCAGAGTTCTGTATGCTGAGTGTACAGAGACATGGTTTGCGGGAGTTTTGCATCCTGAGTGTAGAAGAGCCATGGTACGGGAGTTGTGCAACCTGGGTGTACAGAGATGCAGTATATGTGAGTTCTGTAGCTTAGGGCAGTTCTGTAACCTGGGTGTAGAGAGACGCAGTATACCTGCGTTCTGTAGCCTGAGTTCAGCAGACGCAGTTAGTGAGAATTCTGTATCCTGAGTGTAGAGAGGCGCTGTTAATGGGCACTCTGTAACTTTTGGGTGGAAGACACAGTTTATGGGACTTCTGCAACTAGGGGTTAGGCATACGCACTATATGGGAGTTCAGTAGCTCACGAGTTGGCAGACGCAGTATACAGCAGTGTTGTAGTTGGGAGTAGAGAGAAGCAGTTTACAAGAGTTCTGTATGCTGAGTGTAGAGAGCCATGGTTTGCGGGAGTTTTGCAGCCTGAGTGTAGAAGTGGTAGCTTAGGGCAGTTCTGTAACCTGGGTGTAGAGAGACGCAGTATACCTGCGTGCTGCAGCCTGAGTGCAGGAGACGCAGTTAGCGGTAGTTCTGTGGCTTGAGGTTAGGCCTACGCAGTAAACGGCAGTTCTGTAACCAAAGTGTATGAAACCCACTAGATGGGAGTGCTGTAGCCTGGGAGGAGAGAGAAGCAGTTTACAAGAGTTCTGTATGCTGAGTGTACAGAGCCACGGCTTGCGGGCGTTCTGCAGCCTGAGTGTAGGAGAGCCAGGGTACGGGAGTTGTGTAACCTGGGTTTAGAGAGAGGCAGTATATGTGAGATCTGTAGCTTGAGTGTAGCTTAAGGCAGTTCTGTAACCTGGGTGTAGAGAGACGCAGTATACCTGTGTTCTGTAGCCTGAGTTCAGCAGACGCATTTAGCGTTAGTTCTGTGGCTTGGGGTTAGGCCTACGCACTATACGGCAGTTCTGTAACCAAAGTGTATGAAACCCACTAGATGGGAGTGCTGTAGCCTGGGAGGAGAGAGAAGCAGTTTACAAGAGTTCTGTATGCTGAGTGTACAGAGCCATGGCTTGCGGGTGTTCTGCAGCCTGAGTGTAGCTTAGGGCAGTTCTGTAACCTGGGTGTAGAGAGACGCAGTATACCTGCGTTCTGTAGCCTGAGTTCAGCAGACGCAGTTAGTGAGAATTCTGTATCCTGAGTGTAGAGAGGCGCTGTTAATGGGCACTCTGTAACTTTTGGGTGGAAGACACAGTTTATGGGACTTCTGCAACTAGGGGTTAGGCATACGCACTATATGGGAGTTCAGTAGCTCACGAGTTGGCAGACGCAGCATACAGCAGTGCTGTAGTTGGGAGGAGAGAGAAGCAGTTTACAAGAGTTCTGTATGCTGAGTGTACAGAGCCATGGCTTGCGGGAGTTCTGCAGCCTGAGTGTAGGAGTGGTAGCTTAGGGCAGTTCTGTAACCTGGGTGTAGAGAGACGCAGTATAGCTGCGTACTGTAGTCTGAGTTCAGCAGACGCAGTTAGCAAGAATTCTGTATCCTGAGTGTAGAGAGGCACTGTTAACGGGCATTCTGTAACCTTAGGGCAGAAGACACAGCTTATGGGAGTTCTGTAGCTTGGGGTTAGGCATACGCACTATATGGCAGTTCTGTAACCTAAGTGTATGAAACCCACTAGATGGGAGTGCTGTAGCCTGGGAGGAGAGCGAAGCAGTTTACCAGAGTTCCGTATGCTGAATGTAGAGCGACATGGTTTGCGGGAGTTTTGCAGCCTGAGTGTAGGAGAGCCATGGTACGGGAGTTGTGCAACCTGGGTGTAGAGGGATGCCGTATATGTGATTTCTGTATCCTGAGTGTAGGAGTGGTAGCTTAGGGCAGTTCTGTAACCTGGGTGTAGAGAGACGCAGTATACCTGTCTTCTGTAGCCTGAGTCAGGAGACGCGGTTAGAAGGTGTTCTGGAGCCTGAGTGTAGAGAAGTGCTGTTAATGGGCATTCTGTAACCTTCGTGTGGAAGACACAGCTTACGGGGGATCTGCAGCTTGGGGATAGGCATATGCAGGATACGGGATTTCTGTCGCCTGAGAGTTGGCAGACGCAGTAAACGGGAGTTCTATGACCTGGGTGTAGAGAGTCTAAGCTTACAGAAGTTCAGTACCCTGAGTGTAAGCGACCCAGCTTTCCGGAGTTCTGTAGCTTGGGGTTTGGCATACGCACTATATGGCAGTTCTGTAACCTAAGTGTATGAAACCCACTATATGGGAGTGCTGTAGCCTGGGAGTAGAGCGAAGCAGTTTACAAGAGTTCTGTATGCTGAGTGTACAGAGACATGGTTTGCGGGAGTTTTGCATCCTGAGTGTAGAAGAGCCATGGTACGGGAGTTGTGCAACCTGGGTGTACAGAGATGCAGTATATGTGAGTTCTGTAGCCTGAGTGTAGCTTAGGGCAGTTCTGTAACCTGGGTGTAGAGAGACGCAGTATACCTGCGTTCTGTAGCCTGAGTTCAGCAGACGCAGTTAGTGAGAATTCTGTATCCTGAGTGTAGAGAGGCGCTGTTAATGGGCACTCTGTAACTTTTGGGAGGAAGACACAGTTTATGGGACTTCTGCAACTAGGGGTTAGGCATACGCACTATATGGGAGTTCAGTAGCTCACGAGTTGGCAGACGCAGTATACAGCAGTGTTGTAGTTGGGAGGAGAGAGAAGCAGTTTACAAGAGTTCTGTATGCTGAGTGTACAGAGCCATGGCTTGCGGGAGTTCTGCAGCCTGAGTGTAGGAGTGGTAGCTTAGGGCAGTTCTGTAACCTGGGTGTAGAGAGACGCAGTATAGCTGCGTACTGTAGCCTGAGTTCAGCAGACGCAGTTAGCAAGAATTCTGTATCCTGAGTGTAGAGAGGCACTGTTAACGGGCATTCTGTAACCTTAGGGCAGAAGACACAGCTTATGGGAGTTCTGTAGCTTGGGGTTAGGCATACGCACTATATGGCAGTTCTGTAACCTAAGTGTATGAAACCCACTATATGGGAGTGCTGTAGCCTGGGAGGAGAGCGAAGCAGTTTACAAGAGTTCCGTATGCTGAATGTAGAGCGACATGGTTTGCGGGAGTTTTGCAGCCTGAGTGTAGGAGAGCCATGGTACGGGAGTTGTGCAACCTGGGTGTAGAGGGATGCCGTATATGTGATTTCTGTAGCCTGAGTGTAGGAGTGGTAGCTTAGGGCAGTTCTGTAACCTGGGTGTAGAGAGACGCAGTATACCTGTCTTCTGTAGCCTGAGTCAGGAGACGCGGTTAGAAGGTGTTCTGGAGCCTGAGTGTAGAGAAGTGCTGTTAATGGGCATTCTGTAACCTTCATGTGGAAGACACAGCTTACGGGGGATCTGCAGCTTGGGGATAGGCATATGCAGGATACGGGATTTCTGTCGCCTGAGAGTTGGCAGACGCAGTAAACGGGAGTTCTATGACCTGGGTGTAAAGAGTCTAAGCTTACAGAAGTTCAGTACCCTGAGTGTAAGCGACCCAGCTTTCCGGAGTTCTGTAGCTTGGGGTTTGGCATACGCACTATATGGCAGTTCTGTAACCTAAGTGTATGAAACCCACTATATGGGAGTGCTGTAGCCTGGGAGTAGAGCGAAGCAGTTTACAAGAGTTCTGTATGCTGAGTGTACAGAGACATGGTTTGCGGGAGTTTTGCATCCTGAGTGTAGAAGAGCCATGGTACGGGAGTTGTGCAACCTGGGTGTACAGAGATGCAGTATATGTGAGTTCTGTAGCCTGAGTGTAGCTTAGGGCAGTTCTGTAACCTGGGTGTAGAGAGACGCAGTATACCTGCGTTCTGTAGCCTGAGTTCAGCAGACGCAGTTAGTGAGAATTCTGTATCCTGAGTGTAGAGAGGCGCTGTTAATGGGCACTCTGTAACTTTTGGGTGGAAGACACAGTTTATGGGACTTCTGCAACTAGGGGTTAGGCATACGCACTATATGGGAGTTCAGTAGCTCACGAGTTGGCAGACGCAGTATACAGCAGTGTTGTAGTTGGGAGTAGAGAGAAGCAGTTTACAAGAGTTCTGTATGCTGAGTGTAGAGAGCCATGGTTTGCGGGAGTTTTGCAGCCTGAGTGTAGAAGTGGTAGCTTAGGGCAGTTCTGTAACCTGGGTGTAGAGAGACGCAGTATACCTGCGTGCTGTAGCCTGAGTGCAGGAGACGCAGTTAGCGTTAGTTCTGTGGCTTGAGGTTAGGCCTACGCAGTAAACGGCAGTTCTGTAACCAAAGTGTATGAAACCCACTAGATGGGAGTGCTGTAGCCTGGGAGTAGAGAGAAGCAGTTTACAAGAGTTCTGTATGCTGAGTGTACAGAGCCACGGCTTGCGGGCGTTCTGCAGCCTGAGTGTAGGAATGGTAGCTTAGGGCAGTTCTGTAACCTGGGTGTAGAGAGACGCAGTATAGCTGCGTACTGTAGCCTGAGTTCAGCAGACGCAGTTAGCAAGAATTCTGTATCCTGAGTGTAGAGAGGCACTGTTAACGGGCATTCTGTAACCTTAGGGCAGAAGACACAGCTTACGGGAGTTCTGTAGCTTGGGGTTAGGCATACGCACTATATGGCAGTTCTGTAACCTAAGTGTATGAAACCCACTATATGGGAGTGCTGTAGCCTGGGAGTAGAGCGAAGCAGTTTACAAGAGTTCTGTATGCTGAGTGTACAGAGACATGGTTTGCGGGAGTTTTGCATCCTGAGTGTAGAAGAGCCATGGTACGGGAGTTGTGCAACCTGGGTGTACAGAGATGCAGTATATGTGAGTTCTGTAGCCTGAGTGTAGCTTAGGGCAGTTCTGTAACCTGGGTGTAGAGAGACGCAGTATACCTGCGTTCTGTAGCCTGAGTTCAGCAGACGCAGTTAGTGAGAATTCTGTATCCTGAGTGTAGAGAGGCGCTGTTAATGGGCACTCTGTAACTTTTGGGTGGAAGACACAGTTTATGGGACTTCTGCAACTAGGGGTTAGGCATACGCACTATATGGGAGTTCAGTAGCTCACGAGTTGGCAGACGCAGCATACAGCAGTGCTGTAGTTGGGAGGAGAGAGAAGCAGTTTACAAGAGTTCTGTATGCTGAGTGTACAGAGCCATGGCTTGCGGGAGTTCTGCAGCCTGAGTGTAGGAGTGGTAGCTTAGGGCAGTTCTGTAACCTGGGTGTAGAGAGACGCAGTATACCTGTCTTCTGTAGCCTGAGTCAGGAGACGCGGTTAGAAGGTGTTCTGGAGCCTGAGTGTAGAGAAGTGCTGTTAATGGGCATTCTGTAACCTTCGTGTGGAAGACACAGCTTACGGGGGATCTGCAGCTTGGGGATAGGCATATGCAGGATACGGGATTTCTGTCGCCTGAGAGTTGGCAGACGCAGTAAACGGGAGTTCTATGACCTGGGTGTAGAGAGTCTAAGCTTACAGAAGTTCAGTACCCTGAGTGTAAGCGACCCAGCTTTCCGGAGTTCTGTAGCTTGGGGTTTGGCATACGCACTATATGGCAGTTCTGTAACCTAAGTGTATGAAACCCACTATATGGGAGTGCTGTAGCCTGGGAGTAGAGCGAAGCAGTTTACAAGAGTTCTGTATGCTGAGTGTACAGAGACATGGTTTGCGGGAGTTTTGCATCCTGAGTGTAGAAGAGCCATGGTACGGGAGTTGTGCAACCTGGGTGTACAGAGATGCAGTATATGTGAGTTCTGTAGCCTGAGTGTAGCTTAGGGCAGTTCTGTAACCTGGGTGTAGAGAGACGCAGTATACCTGCGTTCTGTAGCCTGAGTTCAGCAGACGCAGTTAGTGAGAATTCTGTATCCTGAGTGTAGAGAGGCGCTGTTAATGGGCACTCTGTAACTTTTGGGAGGAAGACACAGTTTATGGGACTTCTGCAACTAGGGGTTAGGCATACGCACTATATGGGAGTTCAGTAGCTCACGAGTTGGCAGACGCAGTATACAGCAGTGTTGTAGTTGGGAGGAGAGAGAAGCAGTTTACAAGAGTTCTGTATGCTGAGTGTAGAGAGCCATGGCTTGCGGGAGTTCTGCAGCCTGAGTGTAGGAGTGGTAGCTTAGGGCAGTTCTGTAACCTGGGTGTAGAGAGACGCAGTATAGCTGCGTACTGTAGCCTGAGTTCAGCAGACGCAGTTAGCAAGAATTCTGTATCCTGAGTGTAGAGAGGCACTGTTAACGGGCATTCTGTAACCTTAGGGCAGAAGACACAGCTTATGGGAGTTCTGTAGCTTGGGGTTAGGCATACGCACTATATGGCAGTTCTGTAACCTAAGTGTATGAAACCCACTATATGGGAGTGCTGTAGCCTGGGAGGAGAGCGAAGCAGTTTACAAGAGTTCCGTATGCTGAATGTAGAGCGACATGGTTTGCGGGAGTTTTGCAGCCTGAGTGTAGGAGAGCCATGGTACGGGAGTTGTGCAACCTGGGTGTAGAGGGATGCCGTATATGTGATTTCTGTAGCCTGAGTGTAGGAGTGGTAGCTTAGGGCAGTTCTGTAACCTGGGTGTAGAGAGACGCAGTATACCTGTCTTCTGTAGCCTGAGTCAGGAGACGCGGTTAGAAGGTGTTCTGGAGCCTGAGTGTAGAGAAGTGCTGTTAATGGGCATTCTGTAACCTTCATGTGGAAGACACAGCTTACGGGGGATCTGCAGCTTGGGGATAGGCATATGCAGGATACGGGATTTCTGTCGCCTGAGAGTTGGCAGACGCAGTAAACGGGAGTTCTATGACCTGGGTGTAAAGAGTCTAAGCTTACAGAAGTTCAGTACCCTGAGTGTAAGCGACCCAGCTTTCCGGAGTTCTGTAGCTTGGGGTTTGGCATACGCACTA
Organism: Lepus oiostolus; assembly: GCA_036325905.1. Taxonomy (NCBI): domain Eukaryota; kingdom Metazoa; phylum Chordata; class Mammalia; order Lagomorpha; family Leporidae; genus Lepus; species Lepus oiostolus. The sequence goes on from JAWMBE010000090.1 coordinate 91,207, forward strand.
TATGGCAGTTCTGTAACCTAAGTGTATGAAACCCACTATATGGGAGTGCTGTAGCCTGGGAGTAGAGCGAAGCAGTTTACAAGAGTTCTGTATGCTGAGTGTACAGAGACATGGTTTGCGGGAGTTTTGCATCCTGAGTGTAGAAGAGCCATGGTACGGGAGTTGTGCAACCTGGGTGTACAGAGATGCAGTATATGTGAGTTCTGTAGCCTGAGTGTAGCTTAGGGCAGTTCTGTAACCTGGGTGTAGAGAGACGCAGTATACCTGCGTTCTGTAGCCTGAGTTCAGCAGACGCAGTTAGTGAGAATTCTGTATCCTGAGTGTAGAGAGGCGCTGTTAATGGGCACTCTGTAACTTTTGGGTGGAAGACACAGTTTATGGGACTTCTGCAACTAGGGGTTAGGCATACGCACTATATGGGAGTTCAGTAGCTCACGAGTTGGCAGACGCAGTATACAGCAGTGTTGTAGTTGGGAGTAGAGAGAAGCAGTTTACAAGAGTTCTGTATGCTGAGTGTAGAGAGCCATGGTTTGCGGGAGTTTTGCAGCCTGAGTGTAGAAGTGGTAGCTTAGGGCAGTTCTGTAACCTGGGTGTAGAGAGACGCAGTATACCTGCGTGCTGTAGCCTGAGTGCAGGAGACGCAGTTAGCGTTAGTTCTGTGGCTTGCGGTTAGGCCTACGCAGTAAACGGCAGTTCTGTAACCAAAGTGTATGAAACCCACTAGATGGGAGTGCTGTAGCCTGGGAGTAGAGAGAAGCAGTTTACAAGAGTTCTGTATGCTGAGTGTACAGAGCCACGGCTTGCGGGCGTTCTGCAGCCTGAGTGTAGGAATGGTAGCTTAGGGCAGTTCTGTAACCTGGGTGTAGAGAGACGCAGTATAGCTGCGTACTGTAGCCTGAGTTCAGCAGACGCAGTTAGCAAGAATTCTGTATCCTGAGTGTAGAGAGGCACTGTTAACGGGCATTCTGTAACCTTAGGGCAGAAGACACAGCTTACGGGAGTTCTGTAGCTTGGGGTTAGGCATACGCACTATATGGCAGTTCTGTAACCTAAGTGTATGAAACCCACTATATGGGAGTGCTGTAGCCTGGGAGGAGAGCGAAGCAGTTTACAAGAGTTCCGTATGCTGAATGTAGAGCGACATGGTTTGCGGGAGTTTTGCAGCCTGAGTGTAGGAGAGCCATGGTACGGGAGTTGTGCAACCTGGGTGTAGAGGGATGCCGTATATGTGATTTCTGTATCCTGAGTGTAGGAGTGGTAGCTTAGGGCAGTTCTGTAACCTGGGTGTAGAGAGACGCAGTATACCTGTCTTCTGTAGCCTGAGTCAGGAGACGCGGTTAGAAGGTGTTCTGGAGCCTGAGTGTAGAGAAGTGCTGTTAATGGGCATTCTGTAACCTTCGTGTGGAAGACACAGCTTACGGGGGATCTGCAGCTTGGGGATAGGCATATGCAGGATACAGGATTTCTGTCGCCTGAGAGTTGGTAGACGCAGTAAACGGGAGTTCTATGACCTGGGTGTAAAGAGTCTAAGCTTACAGAAGTTCAGTACCCTGAGTGTAAGCGACCCAGCTTTCCGGAGTTCTGTAGCTTGGGGTTTGGCATACGCACTATATGGCAGTTCTGTAACCTAAGTGTATGAAACCCACCATATGGGAGTGCTGTAGCCTGGGAGTAGAGCGAAGCAGTTTACCAGAGTTCTGTATGCTGAGTGTACAGAGACATGGTTTGCGGGAGTTTTGCATCCTGAGTGTAGAAGAGCCATGGTACGGGAGTTGTGCAACCTGGGTGTACAGAGATGCAGTATATGTGAGTTCTGTAGCTTAGGGCAGTTCTGTAACCTGGGTGTAGAGAGACGCAGTATACCTGCGTTCTGTAGCCTGAGTTCAGCAGACGCAGTTAGTGAGAATTCTGTATCCTGAGTGTAGAGAGGCGCTGTTAATGGGCACTCTGTAACTTTTGGGTGGAAGACACAGTTTATGGGACTTCTGCAACTAGGGGTTAGGCATACGCACTATATGGGAGTTCAGTAGCTCACGAGTTGGCAGACGCAGTATACAGCAGTGTTGTAGTTGGGAGTAGAGAGAAGCAGTTTACAAGAGTTCTGTATGCTGAGTGTAGAGAGCCATGGTTTGCGGGAGTTTTGCAGCCTGAGTGTAGAAGTGGTAGCTTAGGGCAGTTCTGTAACCTGGGTGTAGAGAGACGCAGTATACCTGCGTGCTGTAGCCTGAGTGCAGGAGACGCAGTTAGCGGTAGTTCTGTGGCTTGAGGTTAGGCCTACGCAGTAAACGGCAGTTCTGTAACCAAAGTGTATGAAACCCACTAGATGGGAGTGCTGTAGCCTGGGAGTAGAGAGAAGCAGTTTACAAGAGTTCTGTATGCTGAGTGTACAGAGCCACGGCTTGCGGGCGTTCTGCAGCCTGAGTGTAGGAGAGCCAGGGTACGGGAGTTGTGTAACCTGGGTTTAGAGAGAGGCAGTATATGTGAGATCTGTAGCTTGAGTGTAGCTTAAGGCAGTTCTGTAACCTGGGTGTAGAGAGACGCAGTATACCTGTGTTCTGTAGCCTGAGTTCAGCAGACGCATTTAGCGTTAGTTCTGTGGCTTGGGGTTAGGCCTACGCACTATACGGCAGTTCTGTAACCAAAGTGTATGAAACCCACTAGATGGGAGTGCTGTAGCCTGGGAGGAGAGAGAAGCAGTTTACAAGAGTTCTGTATGCTGAGTGTACAGAGCCATGGCTTGCGGGAGTTCTGCAGCCTGAGTGTAGGAGTGGTAGCTTAGGGCAGTTCTGTAACCTGGGTGTAGTGAGACGCAGTATAGCTGCGTACTGTAGCCTGAGTTCAGCAGACGCAGTTAGCAAGAATTCTGTATCCTGAGTGTAGAGAGGCACTGTTAACGGGCATTCTGTAACCTTAGGGCAGAAGACACAGCTTACGGGAGTTCTGTAGCTTGGGGTTAGGCATACGCACTATATGGCAGTTCTGTAACCTAAGTGTATGAAACCCACTATATGGGAGTGCTGTAGCCTGGGAGGAGAGCGAAGCAGTTTACAAGAGTTCCGTATGCTGAATGTAGAGCGACACGGTTTGCGGGAGTTTTGCAGCCTGAGTGTAGGAGAGCCATGGTACGGGAGTTGTGCAACCTGGGTGTAGAGAGATGCCGTATATGTGATTTCTGTATCCTGAGTGTAGGAGTGGTAGCTTAGGGCAGTTCTGTAACCTGGGTGTAGAGAGACGCAGTATACCTGTCTTCTGTAGCCTGAGTCAGGAGACGCGGTTAGAAGGTGTTCTGGAGCCTGAGTGTAGAGAAGTGCTGTTAATGGGCATTCTGTAACCTTCGTGTGGAAGACACAGCTTACGGGGGATCTGCAGCTTGGGGATAGGCATATGCAGGATACGGGATTTCTGTCGCCTGAGAGTTGGCAGACGCAGTAAACGGGAGTTCTATGACCTGGGTGTAGAGAGTCTAAGCTTACAGAAGTTCAGTACCCTGAGTGTAAGCGACCCAGCTTTCCGGAGTTCTGTAGCTTGGGGTTTGGCATACGCACTATATGGCAGTTCTGTAACCTAAGTGTATGAAACACACCATATGGGAGTGCTGTAGCCTGGGAGTAGAGCGAAGCAGTTTACCAGAGTTCTGTATGCTGAGTGTACAGAGACATGGTTTGCGGGAGTTTTGCATCCTGAGTGTAGAAGAGCTATGGTACGGGAGTTGTGCAACCTGGGTGTACAGAGATGCAGTATATGTGAGTTCTGTAGCCTGAGTGTAGCTTAGGGCAGTTCTGTAACCTGGGTGTAGAGAGACGCAGTATACCTGCGTTCTGTAGCCTGAGTTCAGCAGACGCAGTTAGTGAGAATTCTGTATCCTGAGTGTAGAGAGGCGCTGTTAATGGGCACTCTGTAACTTTTGGGTGGAAGACACAGTTTATGGGACTTCTGCAACTAGGGGTTAGGCATACGCACTATATGGGAGTTCAGTAGCTCACGAGTTGGCAGACGCAGTATACAGCAGTGTTGTAGTTGGGAGTAGAGAGAAGCAGTTTACAAGAGTTCTGTATGCTGAGTGTAGAGAGCCATGGTTTGCGGGAGTTTTGCAGCCTGAGTGTAGAAGTGGTAGCTTAGGGCAGTTCTGTAACCTGGGTGTAGAGAGACGCAGTATACCTGCGTGCTGTAGCCTGAGTGCAGGAGACGCAGTTAGCGGTAGTTCTGTGGCTTGAGGTTAGGCCTACGCAGTAAACGGCAGTTCTGTAACCAAAGTGTATGAAACCCACTAGATGGGAGTGCTGTAGCCTGGGAGTAGAGAGAAGCAGTTTACAAGAGTTCTGTATGCTGAGTGTACAGAGCCACGGCTTGCGGGCGTTCTGCAGCCTGAGTGTAGGAGAGCCAGGGTACGGGAGTTGTGTAACCTGGGTTTAGAGAGAGGCAGTATATGTGAGATCTGTAGCTTGAGTGTAGCTTAAGGCAGTTCTGTAACCTGGGTGTAGAGAGACGCAGTATACCTGCGTGCTGTAGCCTGAGTGCAGGAGACGCAGTTAGCGGTAGTTCTGTGGCTTGAGGTTAGGCCTACGCAGTAAACGGCAGTTCTGTAACCAAAGTGTATGAAACCCACTAGATGGGAGTGCTGTAGCCTGGGAGGAGAGAGAAGCAGTTTACAAGAGTTCTGTATGCTGAGTGTACAGAGCCATGGCTTGCGGGAGTTCTGCAGCCTGAGTGTAGGAGTGGTAGCTTAGGGCAGTTCTGTAACCTGGGTGTAGAGAGACGCAGTATAGCTGCGTACTGTAGCCTGAGTTCAGCAGACGCAGTTAGCAAGAATTCTGTATCCTGAGTGTAGAGAGGCACTGTTAACGGGCATTCTGTAACCTTAGGGCAGAAGACACAGCTTACGGGAGTTCTGTAGCTTGGGGTTAGGCATACGCACTATATGGCAGTTCTGTAACCTAAGTGTATGAAACCCACTATATGGGAGTGCTGTAGCCTGGGAGGAGAGCGAAGCAGTTTACCAGAGTTCCGTATGCTGAATGTAGAGCGACACGGTTTGCGGGAGTTTTGCAGCCTGAGTGTAGGAGAGCCATGGTACGGGAGTTGTGCAACCTGGGTGTAGAGAGATGCCGTATATGTGATTTCTGTATCCTGAGTGTAGGAGTGGTAGCTTAGGGCAGTTCTGTAACCTGGGTGTAGAGAGACGCAGTATACCTGTCTTCTGTAGCCTGAGTCAGGAGACGCGGTTAGAAGGTGTTCTGGAGCCTGAGTGTAGAGAAGTGCTGTTAATGGGCATTCTGTAACCTTCGTGTGGAAGACACAGCTTACGGGGGATCTGCAGCTTGGGGATAGGCATATGCAGGATACGGGATTTCTGTCGCCTGAGAGTTGGCAGACGCAGTAAACGGGAGTTCTATGACCTGGGTGTAGAGAGTCTAAGCTTACAGAAGTTCAGTACCCTGAGTGTAAGCGACCCAGCTTTCCGGAGTTCTGTAGCTTGGGGTTTGGCATACGCACTATATGGCAGTTCTGTAACCTAAGTGTATGAAACCCACCATATGGGAGTGCTGTAGCCTGGGAGTAGAGCGAAGCAGTTTACCAGAGTTCTGTATGCTGAGTGTACAGAGACATGGTTTGCGGGAGTTTTGCATCCTGAGTGTAGAAGAGCCATGGTACGGGAGTTGTGCAACCTGGGTGTACAGAGATGCAGTATATGTGAGTTCTGTAGCCTGAGTGTAGCTTAGGGCAGTTCTGTAACCTGGGTGTAGAGAGACGCAGTATACCTGCGTTCTGTAGCCTGAGTTCAGCAGACGCAGTTAGTGAGAATTCTGTATCCTGAGTGTAGAGAGGCGCTGTTAATGGGCACTCTGTAACTTTTGGGAGGAAGACACAGTTTATGGGACTTCTGCAACTAGGGGTTAGGCATACGCACTATATGGGAGTTCAGTAGCTCACGAGTTGGCAGACGCAGCATACAGCAGTGCTGTAGTTGGGAGGAGAGAGAAGCAGTTTACAAGAGTTCTGTATGCTGAGTGTAGAGAGCCATGGCTTGCGGGAGTTCTGCAGCCTGAGTGTAGGAGTGGTAGCTGAGGGCAGTTCTGTAACTTGGGTATAGAGAGACGCAGTATAGCTGCGTACTGTAGTCTGAGTTCAGCAGACGCAGTTAGCAAGAATTCTGTATCCTGAGTGTAGAGAGGCACTGTTAACGGGCATTCTGTAACCTTAGGGCAGAAGACACAGCTTATGGGAGTTCTGTAGCTTGGGGTTAGGCATACGCACTATATGGCAGTTCTGTAACCTAAGTGTATGAAACCCACTATATGGGAGTGCTGTAGCCTGGGAGGAGAGCGAAGCAGTTTACAAGAGTTCCGTATGCTGAATGTAGAGCGACATGGTTTGCAGGAGTTTTGCAGCCTGAGTGTAGGAGAGCCATGGTACGGGAGTTGTGCAACCTGGGTGTAGAGGGATGCCGTATATGTGATTTCTGTATCCTGAGTGTAGGAGTGGTAGCTTAGGGCAGTTCTGTAACCTGGGTGTAGAGAGACGCAGTATACCTGTCTTCTGTAGCCTGAGTCAGGAGACGCGGTTAGAAGGTGTTCTGGAGCCTGAGTGTAGAGAAGTGCTGTTAATGGGCATTCTGTAACCTTCGTGTGGAAGACACAGCTTACGGGGGATCTGCAGCTTGGGGATAGGCATATGCAGGATACGGGATTTCTGTCGCCTGAGAGTTGGCAGACGCAGTAAACGGGAGTTCTATGACCTGGGTGTAGAGAGTCTAAGCTTACAGAAGTTCAGTACCCTGAGTGTAAGCGACCCAGCTTTCCGGAGTTCTGTAGCTTGGGGTTAGGCATACGCACTATATGGCAGTTCTGTAACCTAAGTGTATGAAACCCACTATATGGGAGTGCTGTAGCCTGGGAGGAGAGCGAAGCAGTTTACAAGAGTTCCGTATGCTGAATGTAGAGCGACATGGTTTGCAGGAGTTTTGCAGCCTGAGTGTAGGAGAGCCATGGTACGGGAGTTGTGCAACCTGGGTGTAGAGGGATGCCGTATATGTGATTTCTGTATCCTGAGTGTAGGAGTGGTAGCTTAGGGCAGTTCTGTAACCTGGGTGTAGAGAGACGCAGTATACCTGCGTGCTGTAGCCTGAGTGCAGGAGACGCAGTTAGCGGTAGTTCTGTGGCTTGAGGTTAGGCCTACGCAGTAAACGGCAGTTCTGTAACCAAAGTGTATGAAACCCACTAGATGGGAGTGCTGTAGCCTGGGAGTAGAGAGAAGCAGTTTACAAGAGTTCTGTATGCTGAGTGTACAGAGCCACGGCTTGCGGGCGTTCTGCAGCCTGAGTGTAGGAGAGCCAGGGTACGGGAGTTGTGTAACCTGGGTTTAGAGAGAGGCAGTATATGTGAGATCTGTAGCTTGAGTGTAGCTTAAGGCAGTTCTGTAACCTGGGTGTAGAGAGACGCAGTATACCTGTGTTCTGTAGCCTGAGTTCAGCAGACGCATTTAGCGTTAGTTCTGTGGCTTGGGGTTAGGCCTACGCACTATACGGCAGTTCTGTAACCAAAGTGTATGAAACCCACTAGATGGGAGTGCTGTAGCCTGGGAGGAGAGAGAAGCAGTTTACAAGAGTTCTGTATGCTGAGTGTACAGAGCCATGGCTTGCGGGAGTTCTGCAGCCTGAGTGTAGGAATGGTAGCTTAGGGCAGTTCTGTAACCTGGGTGTAGAGAGACGCAGTATAGCTGCGTACTGTAGCCTGAGTTCAGCAGACGCAGTTAGCAAGAATTCTGTATCCTGAGTGTAGAGAGGCACTGTTAACGGGCATTCTGTAACCTTAGGGCAGAAGACACAGCTTACGGGAGTTCTGTAGCTTGGGGTTAGGCATACGCACTATATGGCAGTTCTGTAACCTAAGTGTATGAAACCCACTATATGGGAGTGCTGTAGCCTGGGAGGAGAGCGAAGCAGTTTACAAGAGTTCCGTATGCTGAATGTAGAGCGACATGGTTTGCGGGAGTTTTGCAGCCTGAGTGTAGGAGAGCCATGGTACGGGAGTTGTGCAACCTGGGTGTAGAGGGATGCCGTATATGTGATTTCTGTATCCTGAGTGTAGGAGTGGTAGCTTAGGGCAGTTCTGTAACCTGGGTGTAGAGAGACGCAGTATACCTGTCTTCTGTAGCCTGAGTCAGGAGACGCGGTTAGAAGGTGTTCTGGAGCCTGAGTGTAGAGAAGTGCTGTTAATGGGCATTCTGTAACCTTCGTGTGGAAGACACAGCTTACGGGGGATCTGCAGCTTGGGGATAGGCATATGCAGGATACAGGATTTCTGTCGCCTGAGAGTTGGTAGACGCAGTAAACGGGAGTTCTATGACCTGGGTGTAGAGAGTCTAAGCTTACAGAAGTTCAGTACCCTGAGTGTAAGCGACCCAGCTTTCCGGAGTTCTGTAGCTTGGGGTTTGGCATACGCACTATATGGCAGTTCTGTAACCTAAGTGTATGAAACCCACCATATGGGAGTGCTGTAGCCTGGGAGTAGAGCGAAGCAGTTTACCAGAGTTCTGTATGCTGAGTGTACAGAGACATGGTTTGCGGGAGTTTTGCATCCTGAGTGTAGAAGAGCCATGGTACGGGAGTTGTGCAACCTGGGTGTACAGAGATGCAGTATATGTGAGTTCTGTAGCTTAGGGCAGTTCTGTAACCTGGGTGTAGAGAGACGCAGTATACCTGCGTTCTGTAGCCTGAGTTCAGCAGACGCAGTTAGTGAGAATTCTGTATCCTGAGTGTAGAGAGGCGCTGTTAATGGGCACTCTGTAACTTTTGGGAGGAAGACACAGTTTATGGGACTTCTGCAACTAGGGGTTAGGCATACGCACTATATGGGAGTTCAGTAGCTCACGAGTTGGCAGACGCAGTATACAGCAGTGTTGTAGTTGGGAGTAGAGAGAAGCAGTTTACAAGAGTTCTGTATGCTGAGTGTAGAGAGCCATGGTTTGCGGGAGTTTTGCAGCCTGAGTGTAGAAGTGGTAGCTTAGGGCAGTTCTGTAACCTGGGTGTAGAGAGACGCAGTATACCTGCGTGCTGTAGCCTGAGTGCAGGAGACGCAGTTAGCGGTAGTTCTGTGGCTTGAGGTTAGGCCTACGCAGTAAACGGCAGTTCTGTAACCAAAGTGTATGAAACCCACTAGATGGGAGTGCTGTAGCCTGGGAGTAGAGAGAAGCAGTTTACAAGAGTTCTGTATGCTGAGTGTACAGAGCCACGGCTTGCGGGCGTTCTGCAGCCTGAGTGTAGGAGAGCCAGGGTACGGGAGTTGTGTAACCTGGGTTTAGAGAGAGGCAGTATATGTGAGATCTGTAGCTTGAGTGTAGCTTAAAGCAGTTCTGTAACCTGGGTGTAGAGAGACGCAGTATACCTGTGTTCTGTAGCCTGAGTTCAGCAGACGCATTTAGCGTTAGTTCTGTGGCTTGGGGTTAGGCCTACGCACTATACGGCAGTTCTGTAACCAAAGTGTATGAAACCCACTAGATGGGAGTGCTGTAGCCTGGGAGGAGAGAGAAGCAGTTTACAAGAGTTCTGTATGCTGAGTGTACAGAGCCATGGCTTGCGGGAGTTCTGCAGCCTGAGTGTAGGAGTGGTAGCTTAGGGCAGTTCTGTAACCTGGGTGTAGTGAGACGCAGTATAGCTGCGTACTGTAGCCTGAGTTCAGCAGACGCAGTTAGCAAGAATTCTGTATCCTGAGTGTAGAGAGGCACTGTTAACGGGCATTCTATAACCTTAGGGCAGAAGACACAGCTTACGGGAGTTCTGTAGCTTGGGGTTAGGCATACGCACTATATGGCAGTTCTGTAACCTAAGTGTATGAAACCCACTATATGGGAGTGCTGTAGCCTGGGAGGAGAGCGAAGCAGTTTACAAGAGTTCCGTATGCTGAATGTAGAGCGACACGGTTTGCGGGAGTTTTGCAGCCTGAGTGTAGGAGAGCCATGGTACGGGAGTTGTGCAACCTGGGTGTAGAGAGATGCCGTATATGTGATTTCTGTAGCCTGAGTGTAGGAGTGGTAGCTTAGGGCAGTTCTGTAACCTGGGTGTAGAGAGACGCAGTATACCTGTCTTCTGTAGCCTGAGTCAGGAGACGCGGTTAGAAGGTGTTCTGGAGCCTGAGTGTAGAGAAGTGCTGTTAATGGGCATTCTGTAACCTTCGTGTGGAAGACACAGCTTACGGGGGATCTGCAGCTTGGGGATAGGCATATGCAGGATACGGGATTTCTGTCGCCTGAGAGTTGGCAGACGCAGTAAACGGGAGTTCTATGACCTGGGTGTAGAGAGTCTAAGCTTACAGAAGTTCAGTACCCTGAGTGTAAGCGACCCAGCTTTCCGGAGTTCTGTAGCTTGGGGTTTGGCATACGCACTATATGGCAGTTCTGTAACCTAAGTGTATGAAACCCACCATATGGGAGTGCTGTAGCCTGGGAGTAGAGCGAAGCAGTTTACCAGAGTTCTGTATGCTGAGTGTACAGAGACATGGTTTGCGGGAGTTTTGCATCCTGAGTGTAGAAGAGCCATGGTACGGGAGTTGTGCAACCTGGGTGTACAGAGATGCAGTATATGTGAGTTCTGTAGCCTGAGTGTAGCTTAGGGCAGTTCTGTAACCTGGGTGTAGAGAGACGCAGTATACCTGCGTTCTGTAGCCTGAGTTCAGCAGACGCAGTTAGTGAGAATTCTGTATCCTGAGTGTAGAGAGGCGCTGTTAATGGGCACTCTGTAACTTTTGGGAGGAAGACACAGTTTATGGGACTTCTGCAACTAGGGGTTAGGCATACGCACTATATGGGAGTTCAGTAGCTCACGAGTTGGCAGACGCAGTATACAGCAGTGTTGTAGTTGGGAGTAGAGAGAAGCAGTTTACAAGAGTTCTGTATGCTGAGTGTAGAGAGCCATGGTTTGCGGGAGTTTTGCAGCCTGAGTGTAGAAGTGGTAGCTTAGGGCAGTTCTGTAACCTGGGTGTAGAGAGACGCAGTATACCTGCGTGCTGTAGCCTGAGTGCAGGAGACGCAGTTAGCGTTAGTTCTGTGGCTTGAGGTTAGGCCTACGCAGTAAACGGCAGTTCTGTAACCAAAGTGTATGAAACCCACTAGATGGGAGTGCTGTAGCCTGGGAGTAGAGAGAAGCAGTTTACAAGAGTTCTGTATGCTGAGTGTACAGAGCCACGGCTTGCGGGCGTTCTGCAGCCTGAGTGTAGGAGAGCCAGGGTACGGGAGTTGTGTAACCTGGGTTTAGAGAGAGGCAGTATATGTGAGATCTGTAGCTTGAGTGTAGCTTAAGGCAGTTCTGTAACCTGGGTGTAGAGAGACGCAGTATACCTGTGTTCTGTAGCCTGAGTTCAGCAGACGCATTTAGCGTTAGTTCTGTGGCTTGGGGTTAGGCCTACGCACTATACGGCAGTTCTGTAACCAAAGTGTATGAAACCCACTAGATGGGAGTGCTGTAGCCTGGGAGGAGAGAGAAGCAGTTTACAAGAGTTCTGTATGCTGAGTGTACAGAGCCATGGCTTGCGGGAGTTCTGCAGCCTGAGTGTAGGAGTGGTAGCTTAGGGCAGTTCTGTAACCTGGGTGTAGTGAGACGCAGTATAGCTGCGTACTGTAGCCTGAGTTCAGCAGACGCAGTTAGCAAGAATTCTGTATCCTGAGTGTAGAGAGGCACTGTTAACGGGCATTCTGTAACCTTAGGGCAGAAGACACAGCTTACAGGAGTTCTGTAGCTTGGGGTTAGGCATACGCACTATATGGCAGTTCTGTAACCTAAGTGTATGAAACCCACTATATGGGAGTGCTGTAGCCTGGGAGGAGAGCGAAGCAGTTTACAAGAGTTCCGTATGCTGAATGTAGAGCGACACGGTTTGCGGGAGTTTTGCAGCCTGAGTGTAGGAGAGCCATGGTACGGGAGTTGTGCAACCTGGGTGTAGAGGGATGCCGTATATGTGATTTCTGTATCCTGAGTGTAGGAGTGGTAGCTTAGGGCAGTTCTGTAACCTGGGTGTAGAGAGACGCAGTATACCTGTCTTCTGTAGCCTGAGTCAGGAGACGCGGTTAGAAGGTGTTCTGGAGCCTGAGTGTAGAGAAGTGCTGTTAATGGGCATTCTGTAACCTTCGTGTGGAAGACACAGCTTACGGGGGATCTGCAGCTTGGGGATAGGCATATGCAGGATACGGGATTTCTGTCGCCTGAGAGTTGGCAGACGCAGTAAACGGGAGTTCTATGACCTGGGTGTAGAGAGTCTAAGCTTACAGAAGTTCAGTACCCTGAGTGTAAGCGACCCAGCTTTCCGGAGTTCTGTAGCTTGGGGTTTGGCATACGCACTATATGGCAGTTCTGTAACCTAAGTGTATGAAACACACCATATGGGAGTGCTGTAGCCTGGGAGTAGAGCGAAGCAGTTTACCAGAGTTCTGTATGCTGAGTGTACAGAGACATGGTTTGCGGGAGTTTTGCATCCTGAGTGTAGAAGAGCCATGGTACGGGAGTTGTGCAACCTGGGTGTACAGAGATGCAGTATATGTGAGTTCTGTAGCTTAGGGCAGTTCTGTAACCTGGGTGTAGAGAGACGCAGTATACCTGCGTTCTGTAGCCTGAGTTCAGCAGACGCAGTTAGTGAGATCTGTATCCTGAGTGTAGAGAGGCGCTGTTAATGGGCACTCTGTAACTTTTGGGTGGAAGACACAGTTTATGGGACTTCTGCAACTAGGGGTTAGGCATACGCACTATATGGGAGTTCAGTAGCTCACGAGTTGGCAGACGCAGTATACAGCAGTGTTGTAGTTGGGAGTAGAGAGAAGCAGTTTACAAGAGTTCTGTATGCTGAGTGTAGAGAGCCATGGTTTGCGGGAGTTTTGCAGCCTGAGTGTAGAAGTGGTAGCTTAGGGCAGTTCTGTAACCTGGGTGTAGAGAGACGCAGTATACCTGCGTGCTGTAGCCTGAGTGCAGGAGACGCAGTTAGCGGTAGTTCTGTGGCTTGAGGTTAGGCCTACGCAGTAAACGGCAGTTCTGTAACCAAAGTGTATGAAACCCACTAGATGGGAGTGCTGTAGCCTGGGAGTAGAGAGAAGCAGTTTACAAGAGTTCTGTATGCTGAGTGTACAGAGCCACGGCTTGCGGGCGTTCTGCAGCCTGAGTGTAGGAGAGCCAGGGTACGGGAGTTGTGTAACCTGGGTTTAGAGAGAGGCAGTATATGTGAGATCTGTAGCTTGAGTGTAGCTTAAGGCAGTTCTGTAACCTGGGTGTAGAGAGACGCAGTATACCTGTGTTCTGTAGCCTGAGTTCAGCAGACGCATTTAGCGTTAGTTCTGTGGCTTGGGGTTAGGCCTACGCACTATACGGCAGTTCTGTAACCAAAGTGTATGAAACCCACTAGATGGGAGTGCTGTAGCCTGGGAGGAGAGAGAAGCAGTTTACAAGAGTTCTGTATGCTGAGTGTACAGAGCCATGGCTTGCGGGAGTTCTGCAGCCTGAGTGTAGGAGTGGTAGCTTAGGGCAGTTCTGTAACCTGGGTGTAGTGAGACGCAGTATAGCTGCGTACTGTAGCCTGAGTTCAGCAGACGCAGTTAGCAAGAATTCTGTATCCTGAGTGTAGAGAGGCACTGTTAACGGGCATTCTGTAACCTTAGGGCAGAAGACACAGCTTACGGGAGTTCTGTAGCTTGGGGTTAGGCATACGCACTATATGGCAGTTCTGTAACCTAAGTGTATGAAACCCACTATATGGGAGTGCTGTAGCCTGGGAGGAGAGCGAAGCAGTTTACAAGAGTTCCGTATGCTGAATGTAGAGCGACACGGTTTGCGGGAGTTTTGCAGCCTGAGTGTAGGAGAGCCATGGTACGGGAGTTGTGCAACCTGGGTGTAGAGAGATGCCGTATATGTGATTTCTGTATCCTGAGTGTAGGAGTGGTAGCTTAGGGCAGTTCTGTAACCTGGGTGTAGAGAGACGCAGTATACCTGTCTTCTGTAGCCTGAGTCAGGAGACGCGGTTAGAAGGTGTTCTGGAGCCTGAGTGTAGAGAAGTGCTGTTAATGGGCATTCTGTAACCTTCGTGTGGAAGACACAGCTTACGGGGGATCTGCAGCTTGGGGATAGGCATATGCAGGATACGGGATTTCTGTCGCCTGAGAGTTGGCAGACGCAGTAAACGGGAGTTCTATGACCTGGGTGTAGAGAGTCTAAGCTTACAGAAGTTCAGTACCCTGAGTGTAAGCGACCCAGCTTTCCGGAGTTCTGTAGCTTGGGGTTTGGCATACGCACTATATGGCAGTTCTGTAACCTAAGTGTATGAAACCCACCATATGGGAGTGCTGTAGCCTGGGAGTAGAGCGAAGCAGTTTACAAGAGTTCTGTATGCTGAGTGTACAGAGACATGGTTTGCGGGAGTTTTGCATCCTGAGTGTAGAAGAGCCATGGTACGGGAGTTGTGCAACCTGGGTGTACAGAGATGCAGTATATGTGAGTTCTGTAGCCTGAGTGTAGCTTAGGGCAGTTCTGTAACCTGGGTGTAGAGAGACGCAGTATACCTGCGTTCTGTAGCCTGAGTTCAGCAGACGCAGTTAGTGAGAATTCTGTATCCTGAGTGTAGAGAGGCGCTGTTAATGGGCACTCTGTAACTTTTGGGAGGAAGACACAGTTTATGGGACTTCTGCAACTAGGGGTTAGGCATACGCACTATATGGGAGTTCAGTAGCTCACGAGTTGGCAGACGCAGTATACAGCAGTGTTGTAGTTGGGAGTAGAGAGAAGCAGTTTACAAGAGTTCTGTATGCTGAGTGTAGAGAGCCATGGTTTGCGGGAGTTTTGCAGCCTGAGTGTAGAAGTGGTAGCTTAGGGCAGTTCTGTAACCTGGGTGTAGAGAGACGCAGTATACCTGCGTGCTGTAGCCTGAGTGCAGGAGACGCAGTTAGCGGTAGTTCTGTGGCTTGAGGTTAGGCCTACGCAGTAAACGGCAGTTCTGTAACCAAAGTGTATGAAACCCACTAGATGGGAGTGCTGTAGCCTGGGAGTAGAGAGAAGCAGTTTACAAGAGTTCTGTATGCTGAGTGTACAGAGCCACGGCTTGCGGGCGTTCTGCAGCCTGAGTGTAGGAGAGCCAGGGTACGGGAGTTGTGTAACCTGGGTTTAGAGAGAGGCAGTATATGTGAGATCTGTAGCTTGAGTGTAGCTTAAGGCAGTTCTGTAACCTGGGTGTAGAGAGACGCAGTATACCTGTGTTCTGTAGCCTGAGTTCAGCAGACGCATTTAGCGTTAGTTCTGTGGCTTGGGGTTAGGCCTACGCACTATACGGCAGTTCTGTAACCAAAGTGTATGAAACCCACTAGATGGGAGTGCTGTAGCCTGGGAGGAGAGAGAAGCAGTTTACAAGAGTTCTGTATGCTGAATGTAGAGCGACATGGTTTGCGGGAGTTCTGCAGCCTGAGTGTAGGAGAGCCATGGTACGGGAGTTGTGCAACCTGGGTGTAGAGGGATGCCGTATATGTGATTTCTGTATCCTGAGTGTAGGAGTGGTAGCTTAGGGCAGTTCTGTAACCTGGGTGTAGAGAGACGCAGTATACCTGTCTTCTGTAGCCTGAGTCAGGAGACGCGGTTAGAAGGTGTTCTGGAGCCTGAGTGTAGAGAAGTGCTGTTAATGGGCATTCTGTAACCTTCGTGTGGAAGACACAGCTTACGGGGGATCTGCAGCTTGGGGATAGGCATATGCAGGATACGGGATTTCTGTCGCCTGAGAGTTGGCAGACGCAGTAAACGGGAGTTCTATGACCTGGGTGTAGAGAGTCTAAGCTTACAGAAGTTCAGTACCCTGAGTGTAAGCGACCCAGCTTTCCGGAGTTCTGTAGCTTGGGGTTTGGCATACGCACTATATGGCAGTTCTGTAACCTAAGTGTATGAAACCCACCATATGGGAGTGCTGTAGCCTGGGAGTAGAGCGAAGCAGTTTACCAGAGTTCTGTATGCTGAGTGTACAGAGACATGGTTTGCGGGAGTTTTGCATCCTGAGTGTAGAAGAGCCATGGTACGGGAGTTGTGCAACCTGGGTGTACAGAGATGCAGTATATGTGAGTTCTGTAGCTTAGGGCAGTTCTGTAACCTGGGTGTAGAGAGACGCAGTATACCTGCGTTCTGTAGCCTGAGTTCAGCAGACGCAGTTAGTGAGAATTCTGTATCCTGAGTGTAGAGAGGCGCTGTTAATGGGCACTCTGTAACTTTTGGGTGGAAGACACAGTTTATGGGACTTCTGCAACTAGGGGTTAGGCATATGCACTATATGGGAGTTCAGTAGCTCACGAGTTGGCAGACGCAGTATACAGCAGTGTTGTAGTTGGGAGTAGAGAGAAGCAGTTTACAAGAGTTCTGTATGCTGAGTGTAGAGAGCCATGGTTTGCGGGAGTTTTGCAGCCTGAGTGTAGAAGTGGTAGCTTAGGGCAGTTCTGTAACCTGGGTGTAGAGAGACGCAGTATACCTGCGTGCTGTAGCCTGAGTGCAGGAGACGCAGTTAGCGGTAGTTCTGTGGCTTGAGGTTAGGCCTACGCAGTAAACGGCAGTTCTGTAACCAAAGTGTATGAAACCCACTAGATGGGAGTGCTGTAGCCTGGGAGTAGAGAGAAGCAGTTTACAAGAGTTCTGTATGCTGAGTGTACAGAGCCACGGCTTGCGGGCGTTCTGCAGCCTGAGTGTAGGAGAGCCAGGGTACGGGAGTTGTGTAACCTGGGTTTAGAGAGAGGCAGTATATGTGAGATCTGTAGCTTGAGTGTAGCTTAAGGCAGTTCTGTAACCTGGGTGTAGAGAGACGCAGTATACCTGTGTTCTGTAGCCTGAGTTCAGCAGACGCATTTAGCATTAGTTCTGTGGCTTGGGGTTAGGCCTACGCACTATACGGCAGTTCTGTAACCAAAGTGTATGAAACCCACTAGATGGGAGTGCTGTAGCCTGGGAGGAGAGAGAAGCAGTTTACAAGAGTTCTGTATGCTGAGTGTACAGAGCCATGGCTTGCGGGAGTTCTGCAGCCTGAGTGTAGGAGTGGTAGCTTAGGGCAGTTCTGTAACCTGGGTGTAGTGAGACGCAGTATAGCTGCGTACTGTAGCCTGAGTTCAGCAGACGCAGTTAGCAAGAATTCTGTATCCTGAGTGTAGAGAGGCACTGTTAACGGGCATTCTGTAACCTTAGGGCAGAAGACACAGCTTACAGGAGTTCTGTAGCTTGGGGTTAGGCATACGCACTATATGGCAGTTCTGTAACCTAAGTGTATGAAACCCACTATATGGGAGTGCTGTAGCCTGGGAGGAGAGCGAAGCAGTTTACAAGAGTTCCGTATGCTGAATGTAGAGCGACACGGTTTGCGGGAGTTTTGCAGCCTGAGTGTAGGAGAGCCATGGTACGGGAGTTGTGCAACCTGGGTGTAGAGAGATGCCGTATATGTGATTTCTGTATCCTGAGTGTAGGAGTGGTAGCTTAGGGCAGTTCTGTAACCTGGGTGTAGAGAGACGCAGTATACCTGTCTTCTGTAGCCTGAGTCAGGAGACGCGGTTAGAAGGTGTTCTGGAGCCTGAGTGTAGAGAAGTGCTGTTAATGGGCATTCTGTAACCTTCGTGTGGAAGACACAGCTTACGGGGGATCTGCAGCTTGGGGATAGGCATATGCAGGATACGGGATTTCTGTCGCCTGAGAGTTGGCAGACGCAGTAAACGGGAGTTCTATGACCTGGGTGTAGAGAGTCTAAGCTTACAGAAGTTCAGTACCCTGAGTGTAAGCGACCCAGCTTTCCGGAGTTCTGTAGCTTGGGGTTTGGCATACGCACTATATGGCAGTTCTGTAACCTAAGTGTATGAAACCCACCATATGGGAGTGCTGTAGCCTGGGAGTAGAGCGAAGCAGTTTACCAGAGTTCTGTATGCTGAGTGTACAGAGACATGGTTTGCGGGAGTTTTGCATCCTGAGTGTAGAAGAGCCATGGTACGGGAGTTGTGCAACCTGGGTGTACAGAGATGCAGTATATGTGAGTTCTGTAGCTTAGGGCAGTTCTGTAACCTGGGTGTAGAGAGACGCAGTATACCTGCGTTCTGTAGCCTGAGTTCAGCAGACGCAGTTAGTGAGAATTCTGTATCCTGAGTGTAGAGAGGCGCTGTTAATGGGCACTCTGTAACTTTTGGGTGGAAGACACAGTTTATGGGACTTCTGCAACTAGGGGTTAGGCATACGCACTATATGGGAGTTCAGTAGCTCACGAGTTGGCAGACGCAGTATACAGCAGTGTTGTAGTTGGGAGTAGAGAGAAGCAGTTTACAAGAGTTCTGTATGCTGAGTGTAGAGAGCCATGGTTTGCGGGAGTTTTGCAGCCTGAGTGTAGAAGTGGTAGCTTAGGGCAGTTCTGTAACCTGGGTGTAGAGAGACGCAGTATACCTGCGTGCTGTAGCCTGAGTGCAGGAGACGCAGTTAGCGGTAGTTCTGTGGCTTGAGGTTAGGCCTACGCAGTAAACGGCAGTTCTGTAACCAAAGTGTATGAAACCCACTAGATGGGAGTGCTGTAGCCTGGGAGTAGAGAGAAGCAGTTTACAAGAGTTCTGTATGCTGAGTGTACAGAGCCACGGCTTGCGGGCGTTCTGCAGCCTGAGTGTAGGAGAGCCAGGGTACGGGAGTTGTGTAACCTGGGTTTAGAGAGAGGCAGTATATGTGAGATCTGTAGCTTGAGTGTAGCTTAAGGCAGTTCTGTAACCTGGGTGTAGAGAGACGCAGTATACCTGTGTTCTGTAGCCTGAGTTCAGCAGACGCATTTAGCGTTAGTTCTGTGGCTTGGGGTTAGGCCTACGCACTATACGGCAGTTCTGTAACCAAAGTGTATGAAACCCACTAGATGGGAGTGCTGTAGCCTGGGAGGAGAGAGAAGCAGTTTACAAGAGTTCTGTATGCTGAGTGTGCAGAGCCATGGCTTGCGGGAGTTCTGCAGCCTGAGTGTAGGAGTGGTAGCTTAGGGCAGTTCTGTAACCTGGGTGTAGTGAGACGCAGTATAGCTGCGTACTGTAGCCTGAGTTCAGCAGACGCAGTTAGCAAGAATTCTGTATCCTGAGTGTAGAGAGGCACTGTTAACGGGCATTCTGTAACCTTAGGGCAGAAGACACAGCTTACAGGAGTTCTGTAGCTTGGGGTTAGGCATACGCACTATATGGCAGTTCTGTAACCTAAGTGTATGAAACCCACTATATGGGAGTGCTGTAGCCTGGGAGGAGAGCGAAGCAGTTTACAAGAGTTCCGTATGCTGAATGTAGAGCGACACGGTTTGCGGGAGTTTTGCAGCCTGAGTGTAGGAGAGCCATGGTACGGGAGTTGTGCAACCTGGGTGTAGAGAGATGCCGTATATGTGATTTCTGTATCCTGAGTGTAGGAGTGGTAGCTTAGGGCAGTTCTGTAACCTGGGTGTAGAGAGACGCAGTATACCTGTCTTCTGTAGCCTGAGTCAGGAGACGCGGTTAGAAGGTGTTCTGGAGCCTGAGTGTAGAGAAGTGCTGTTAATGGGCATTCTGTAACCTTCGTGTGGAAGACACAGCTTACGGGGGATCTGCAGCTTGGGGATAGGCATATGCAGGATACGGGATTTCTGTCGCCTGAGAGTTGGCAGACGCAGTAAACGGGAGTTCTATGACCTGGGTGTAGAGAGTCTAAGCTTACAGAAGTTCAGTACCCTGAGTGTAAGCGACCCAGCTTTCCGGAGTTCTGTAGCTTGGGGTTTGGCATACGCACTATATGGCAGTTCTGTAACCTAAGTGTATGAAACCCACCATATGGGAGTGCTGTAGCCTGGGAGTAGAGCGAAGCAGTTTACCAGAGTTCTGTATGCTGAGTGTACAGAGACATGGTTTGCGGGAGTTTTGCATCCTGAGTGTAGAAGAGCCATGGTACGGGAGTTGTGCAACCTGGGTGTACAGAGATGCAGTATATGTGAGTTCTGTAGCCTGAGTGTAGCTTAGGGCAGTTCTGTAACCTGGGTGTAGAGAGACGCAGTATACCTGCGTTCTGTAGCCTGAGTTCAGCAGACGCAGTTAGTGAGAATTCTGTATCCTGAGTGTAGAGAGGCGCTGTTAATGGGCACTCTGTAACTTTTGGGTGGAAGACACAGTTTATGGGACTTCTGCAACTAGGGGTTAGGCATACGCACTATATGGGAGTTCAGTAGCTCACGAGTTGGCAGACACAGTATACAGCAGTGTTGTAGTTGGGAGTAGAGAGAAGCAGTTTACAAGAGTTCTGTATGCTGAGTGTAGAGAGCCATGGTTTGCGGGAGTTTTGCAGCCTGAGTGTAGAAGTGGTAGCTTAGGGCAGTTCTGTAACCTGGGTGTAGAGAGACGCAGTATACCTGCGTGCTGTAGCCTGAGTGCAGGAGACGCAGTTAGCGGTAGTTCTGTGGCTTGAGGTTAGGCCTACGCAGTAAACGGCAGTTCTGTAACCAAAGTGTATGAAACCCACTAGATGGGAGTGCTGTAGCCTGGGAGTAGAGAGAAGCAGTTTACAAGAGTTCTGTATGCTGAGTGTACAGAGCCACGGCTTGCGGGCGTTCTGCAGCCTGAGTGTAGGAGAGCCAGGGTACGGGAGTTGTGTAACCTGGGTTTAGAGAGAGGCAGTATATGTGAGATCTGTAGCTTGAGTGTAGCTTAAGGCAGTTCTGTAACCTGGGTGTAGAGAGACGCAGTATACCTGCGTGCTGTAGCCTGAGTGCAGGAGATGCAGTTAGCGGTAGTTCTGTGGCTTGAGGTTAGGCCTACGCAGTAAACGGCAGTTCTGTAACCAAAGTGTATGAAACCCACTAGATGGGAGTGCTGTAGCCTGGGAGGAGAGAGAAGCAGTTTACAAGAGTTCTGTATGCTGAGTGTACAGAGCCATGGCTTGCGGGAGTTCTGCAGCCTGAGTGTAGGAGTGGTAGCTTAGGGCAGTTCTGTAACCTGGGTGTAGAGAGACGCAGTATAGCTGCGTACTGTAGCCTGAGTTCAGCAGACGCAGTTAGCAAGAATTCTGTATCCTGAGTGTAGAGAGGCACTGTTAACGGGCATTCTGTAACCTTAGGGCAGAAGACACAGCTTACGGGAGTTCTGTAGCTTGGGGTTAGGCATACGCACTATATGGCAGTTCTGTAACCTAAGTGTATGAAACCCACTATATGGGAGTGCTGTAGCCTGGGAGGAGAGCGAAGCAGTTTACCAGAGTTCCGTATGCTGAATGTAGAGCGACACGGTTTGCGGGAGTTTTGCAGCCTGAGTGTAGGAGAGCCATGGTACGGGAGTTGTGCAACCTGGGTGTAGAGAGATGCCGTATATGTGATTTCTGTATCCTGAGTGTAGGAGTGGTAGCTTAGGGCAGTTCTGTAACCTGGGTGTAGAGAGACGCAGTATACCTGTCTTCTGTAGCCTGAGTCAGGAGACGCGGTTAGAAGGTGTTCTGGAGCCTGAGTGTAGAGAAGTGCTGTTAATGGGCATTCTGTAACCTTCGTGTGGAAGACACAGCTTACGGGGGATCTGCAGCTTGGGGATAGGCATATGCAGGATACGGGATTTCTGTCGCCTGAGAGTTGGCAGACGCAGTAAACGGGAGTTCTATGACCTGGGTGTAGAGAGTCTAAGCTTACAGAAGTTCAGTACCCTGAGTGTAAGCGACCCAGCTTTCCGGAGTTCTGTAGCTTGGGGTTTGGCATACGCACTATATGGCAGTTCTGTAACCTAAGTGTATGAAACCCACCATATGGGAGTGCTGTAGCCTGGGAGTAGAGCGAAGCAGTTTACCAGAGTTCTGTATGCTGAGTGTACAGAGACATGGTTTGCGGGAGTTTTGCATCCTGAGTGTAGAAGAGCCATGGTACGGGAGTTGTGCAACCTGGGTGTACAGAGATGCAGTATATGTGAGTTCTGTAGCTTAGGGCAGTTCTGTAACCTGGGTGTAGAGAGACGCAGTATACCTGCGTTCTGTAGCCTGAGTTCAGCAGACGCAGTTAGTGAGAATTCTGTATCCTGAGTGTAGAGAGGCGCTGTTAATGGGCACTCTGTAACTTTTGGGTGGAAGACACAGTTTATGGGACTTCTGCAACTAGGGGTTAGGCATACGCACTATATGGGAGTTCAGTAGCTCACGAGTTGGCAGACGCAGTATACAGCAGTGTTGTAGTTGGGAGTAGAGAGAAGCAGTTTACAAGAGTTCTGTATGCTGAGTGTAGAGAGCCATGGTTTGCGGGAGTTTTGCAGCCTGAGTGTAGAAGTGGTAGCTTAGGGCAGTTCTGTAACCTGGGTGTAGAGAGACGCAGTATACCTGCGTGCTGTAGCCTGAGTGCAGGAGACGCAGTTAGCGGTAGTTCTGTGGCTTGAGGTTAGGCCTACGCAGTAAACGGCAGTTCTGTAACCAAAGTGTATGAAACCCACTAGATGGGAGTGCTGTAGCCTGGGAGTAGAGAGAAGCAGTTTACAAGAGTTCTGTATGCTGAGTGTACAGAGCCACGGCTTGCGGGCGTTCTGCAGCCTGAGTGTAGGAGAGCCAGGGTACGGGAGTTGTGTAACCTGGGTTTAGAGAGAGGCAGTATATGTGAGATCTGTAGCTTGAGTGTAGCTTAAGGCAGTTCTGTAACCTGGGTGTAGAGAGACGCAGTATACCTGCGTGCTGTAGCCTGAGTGCAGGAGATGCAGTTAGCGGTAGTTCTGTGGCTTGAGGTTAGGCCTACGCAGTAAACGGCAGTTCTGTAACCAAAGTGTATGAAACCCACTAGATGGGAGTGCTGTAGCCTGGGAGGAGAGAGAAGCAGTTTACAAGAGTTCTGTATGCTGAGTGTACAGAGCCATGGCTTGCGGGAGTTCTGCAGCCTGAGTGTAGGAGTGGTAGCTTAGGGCAGTTCTGTAACCTGGGTGTAGAGAGACGCAGTATAGCTGCGTACTGTAGCCTGAGTTCAGCAGACGCAGTTAGCAAGAATTCTGTATCCTGAGTGTAGAGAGGCACTGTTAACGGGCATTCTGTAACCTTAGGGCAGAAGACACAGCTTACGGGAGTTCTGTAGCTTGGGGTTAGGCATACGCACTATATGGCAGTTCTGTAACCTAAGTGTATGAAACCCACTATATGGGAGTGCTGTAGCCTGGGAGGAGAGCGAAGCAGTTTACCAGAGTTCCGTATGCTGAATGTAGAGCGACACGGTTTGCGGGAGTTTTGCAGCCTGAGTGTAGGAGAGCCATGGTACGGGAGTTGTGCAACCTGGGTGTAGAGAGATGCCGTATATGTGATTTCTGTATCCTGAGTGTAGGAGTGGTAGCTTAGGGCAGTTCTGTAACCTGGGTGTAGAGAGACGCAGTATACCTGTCTTCTGTAGCCTGAGTCAGGAGACGCGGTTAGAAGGTGTTCTGGAGCCTGAGTGTAGAGAAGTGCTGTTAATGGGCATTCTGTAACCTTCGTGTGGAAGACACAGCTTACGGGGGATCTGCAGCTTGGGGATAGGCATATGCAGGATACGGGATTTCTGTCGCCTGAGAGTTGGCAGACGCAGTAAACGGGAGTTCTATGACCTGGGTGTAGAGAGTCTAAGCTTACAGAAGTTCAGTACCCTGAGTGTAAGCGACCCAGCTTTCCGGAGTTCTGTAGCTTGGGGTTTGGCATACGCACTATATGGCAGTTCTGTAACCTAAGTGTATGAAACCCACCATATGGGAGTGCTGTAGCCTGGGAGTAGAGCGAAGCAGTTTACCAGAGTTCTGTATGCTGAGTGTACAGAGACATGGTTTGCGGGAGTTTTGCATCCTGAGTGTAGAAGAGCCATGGTACGGGAGTTGTGCAACCTGGGTGTACAGAGATGCAGTATATGTGAGTTCTGTAGCTTAGGGCAGTTCTGTAACCTGGGTGTAGAGAGACGCAGTATACCTGCGTTCTGTAGCCTGAGTTCAGCAGACGCAGTTAGTGAGAATTCTGTATCCTGAGTGTAGAGAGGCGCTGTTAATGGGCACTCTGTAACTTTTGGGTGGAAGACACAGTTTATGGGACTTCTGCAACTAGGGGTTAGGCATACGCACTATATGGGAGTTCAGTAGCTCACGAGTTGGCAGACGCAGTATACAGCAGTGTTGTAGTTGGGAGTAGAGAGAAGCAGTTTACAAGAGTTCTGTATGCTGAGTGTAGAGAGCCATGGTTTGCGGGAGTTTTGCAGCCTGAGTGTAGAAGTGGTAGCTTAGGGCAGTTCTGTAACCTGGGTGTAGAGAGACGCAGTATACCTGCGTGCTGTAGCCTGAGTGCAGGAGACGCAGTTAGCGGTAGTTCTGTGGCTTGAGGTTAGGCCTACGCAGTAAACGGCAGTTCTGTAACCAAAGTGTATGAAACCCACTAGATGGGAGTGCTGTAGCCTGGGAGTAGAGAGAAGCAGTTTACAAGAGTTCTGTATGCTGAGTGTACAGAGCCACGGCTTGCGGGCGTTCTGCAGCCTGAGTGTAGGAGAGCCAGGGTACGGGAGTTGTGTAACCTGGGTTTAGAGAGAGGCAGTATATGTGAGATCTGTAGCTTGAGTGTAGCTTAAGGCAGTTCTGTAACCTGGGTGTAGAGAGACGCAGTATACCTGTGTTCTGTAGCCTGAGTTCAGCAGACGCATTTAGCGTTAGTTCTGTGGCTTGGGGTTAGGCCTACGCACTATACGGCAGTTCTGTAACCAAAGTGTATGAAACCCACTAGATGGGAGTGCTGTAGCCTGGGAGGAGAGAGAAGCAGTTTACAAGAGTTCTGTATGCTGAGTGTACAGAGCCATGGCTTGCGGGAGTTCTGCAGCCTGAGTGTAGGAGTGGTAGCTTAGGGCAGTTCTGTAACCTGGGTGTAGTGAGACGCAGTATAGCTGCGTACTGTAGCCTGAGTTCAGCAGACGCAGTTAGCAAGAATTCTGTATCCTGAGTGTAGAGAGGCACTGTTAACGGGCATTCTGTAACCTTAGGGCAGAAGACACAGCTTACGGGAGTTCTGTAGCTTGGGGTTAGGCATACGCACTATATGGCAGTTCTGTAACCTAAGTGTATGAAACCCACTATATGGGAGTGCTGTAGCCTGGGAGGAGAGCGAAGCAGTTTACCAGAGTTCCGTATGCTGAATGTAGAGCGACACGGTTTGCGGGAGTTTTGCAGCCTGAGTGTAGGAGAGCCATGGTACGGGAGTTGTGCAACCTGGGTGTAGAGAGATGCCGTATATGTGATTTCTGTATCCTGAGTGTAGGAGTGGTAGCTTAGGGCAGTTCTGTAACCTGGGTGTAGAGAGACGCAGTATACCTGTCTTCTGTAGCCTGAGTCAGGAGACGCGGTTAGAAGGTGTTCTGGAGCCTGAGTGTAGAGAAGTGCTGTTAATGGGCATTCTGTAACCTTCGTGTGGAAGACACAGCTTACGGGGGATCTGCAGCTTGGGGATAGGCATATGCAGGATACGGGATTTCTGTCGCCTGAGAGTTGGCAGACGCAGTAAACGGGAGTTCTATGACCTGGGTGTAGAGAGTCTAAGCTTACAGAAGTTCAGTACCCTGAGTGTAAGCGACCCAGCTTTCCGGAGTTCTGTAGCTTGGGGTTTGGCATACGCACTATATGGCAGTTCTGTAACCTAAGTGTATGAAACCCACCATATGGGAGTGCTGTAGCCTGGGAGTAGAGCGAAGCAGTTTACCAGAGTTCTGTATGCTGAGTGTACAGAGACATGGTTTGCGGGAGTTTTGCATCCTGAGTGTAGAAGAGCCATGGTACGGGAGTTGTGCAACCTGGGTGTACAGAGATGCAGTATATGTGAGTTCTGTAGCTTAGGGCAGTTCTGTAACCTGGGTGTAGAGAGACGCAGTATACCTGCGTTCTGTAGCCTGAGTTCAGCAGACGCAGTTAGTGAGAATTCTGTATCCTGAGTGTAGAGAGGCGCTGTTAATGGGCACTCTGTAACTTTTGGGTGGAAGACACAGTTTATGGGACTTCTGCAACTAGGGGTTAGGCATACGCACTATATGGGAGTTCAGTAGCTCACGAGTTGGCAGACGCAGTATACAGCAGTGTTGTAGTTGGGAGTAGAGAGAAGCAGTTTACAAGAGTTCTGTATGCTGAGTGTAGAGAGCCATGGTTTGCGGGAGTTTTGCAGCCTGAGTGTAGAAGTGGTAGCTTAGGGCAGTTCTGTAACCTGGGTGTAGAGAGACGCAGTATACCTGCGTGCTGTAGCCTGAGTGCAGGAGACGCAGTTAGCGGTAGTTCTGTGGCTTGAGGTTAGGCCTACGCAGTAAACGGCAGTTCTGTAACCAAAGTGTATGAAACCCACTAGATGGGAGTGCTGTAGCCTGGGAGTAGAGAGAAGCAGTTTACAAGAGTTCTGTATGCTGAGTGTACAGAGCCACGGCTTGCGGGCGTTCTGCAGCCTGAGTGTAGGAGAGCCAGGGTACGGGAGTTGTGTAACCTGGGTTTAGAGAGAGGCAGTATATGTGAGATCTGTAGCTTGAGTGTAGCTTAAGGCAGTTCTGTAACCTGGGTGTAGAGAGACGCAGTATACCTGTGTTCTGTAGCCTGAGTTCAGCAGACGCATTTAGCGTTAGTTCTGTGGCTTGGGGTTAGGCCTACGCACTATACGGCAGTTCTGTAACCAAAGTGTATGAAACCCACTAGATGGGAGTGCTGTAGCCTGGGAGGAGAGAGAAGCAGTTTACAAGAGTTCTGTATGCTGAGTGTACAGAGCCATGGCTTGCGGGAGTTCTGCAGCCTGAGTGTAGGAGTGGTAGCTTAGGGCAGTTCTGTAACCTGGGTGTAGTGAGACGCAGTATAGCTGCGTACTGTAGCCTGAGTTCAGCAGACGCAGTTAGCAAGAATTCTGTATCCTGAGTGTAGAGAGGCACTGTTAACGGGCATTCTGTAACCTTAGGGCAGAAGACACAGCTTACGGGAGTTCTGTAGCTTGGGGTTAGGCATACGCACTATATGGCAGTTCTGTAACCTAAGTGTATGAAACCCACTATATGGGAGTGCTGTAGCCTGGGAGGAGAGCGAAGCAGTTTACAAGAGTTCCGTATGCTGAATGTAGAGCGACACGGTTTGCGGGAGTTTTGCAGCCTGAGTGTAGGAGAGCCATGGTACGGGAGTTGTGCAACCTGGGTGTAGAGAGATGCCGTATATGTGATTTCTGTATCCTGAGTGTAGGAGTGGTAGCTTAGGGCAGTTCTGTAACCTGGGTGTAGAGAGACGCAGTATACCTGTCTTCTGTAGCCTGAGTCAGGAGACGCGGTTAGAAGGTGTTCTGGAGCCTGAGTGTAGAGAAGTGCTGTTAATGGGCATTCTGTAACCTTCGTGTGGAAGACACAGCTTACGGGGGATCTGCAGCTTGGGGATAGGCATATGCAGGATACGGGATTTCTGTCGCCTGAGAGTTGGCAGACGCAGTAAACGGGAGTTCTATGACCTGGGTGTAGAGAGTCTAAGCTTACAGAAG
The DNA here is from genome assembly GCA_036325905.1 of Lepus oiostolus. Classification (NCBI taxonomy): domain Eukaryota; kingdom Metazoa; phylum Chordata; class Mammalia; order Lagomorpha; family Leporidae; genus Lepus; species Lepus oiostolus. The sequence goes on from JAWMBE010000090.1 coordinate 118,637, forward strand.
TTCAGTACCCTGAGTGTAAGCGACCCAGCTTTCCGGAGTTCTGTAGCTTGGGGTTTGGCATACGCACTATATGGCAGTTCTGTAACCTAAGTGTATGAAACCCACCATATGGGAGTGCTGTAGCCTGGGAGTAGAGCGAAGCAGTTTACCAGAGTTCTGTATGCTGAGTGTACAGAGACATGGTTTGCGGGAGTTTTGCATCCTGAGTGTAGAAGAGCCATGGTACGGGAGTTGTGCAACCTGGGTGTACAGAGATGCAGTATATGTGAGTTCTGTAGCCTGAGTGTAGCTTAGGGCAGTTCTGTAACCTGGGTGTAGAGAGACGCAGTATACCTGCGTTCTGTAGCCTGAGTTCAGCAGACGCAGTTAGTGAGAATTCTGTATCCTGAGTGTAGAGAGGCGCTGTTAATGGGCACTCTGTAACTTTTGGGTGGAAGACACAGTTTATGGGACTTCTGCAACTAGGGGTTAGGCATACGCACTATATGGGAGTTCAGTAGCTCACGAGTTGGCAGACACAGTATACAGCAGTGTTGTAGTTGGGAGTAGAGAGAAGCAGTTTACAAGAGTTCTGTATGCTGAGTGTAGAGAGCCATGGTTTGTGGGAGTTTTGCAGCCTGAGTGTAGAAGTGGTAGCTTAGGGCAGTTCTGTAACCTGGGTGTAGAGAGACGCAGTATACCTGCGTGCTGTAGCCTGAGTGCAGGAGACGCAGTTAGCGGTAGTTCTGTGGCTTGAGGTTAGGCCTACGCAGTAAACGGCAGTTCTGTAACCAAAGTGTATGAAACCCACTAGATGGGAGTGCTGTAGCCTGGGAGTAGAGAGAAGCAGTTTACAAGAGTTCTGTATGCTGAGTGTACAGAGCCACGGCTTGCGGGCGTTCTGCAGCCTGAGTGTAGGAGAGCCAGGGTACGGGAGTTGTGTAACCTGGGTTTAGAGAGAGGCAGTATATGTGAGATCTGTAGCTTGAGTGTAGCTTAAGGCAGTTCTGTAACCTGGGTGTAGAGAGACGCAGTATACCTGCGTGCTGTAGCCTGAGTGCAGGAGACGCAGTTAGCGGTAGTTCTGTGGCTTGAGGTTAGGCCTACGCAGTAAACGGCAGTTCTGTAACCAAAGTGTATGAAACCCACTAGATGGGAGTGCTGTAGCCTGGGAGGAGAGAGAAGCAGTTTACAAGAGTTCTGTATGCTGAGTGTACAGAGCCATGGCTTGCGGGAGTTCTGCAGCCTGAGTGTAGGAGTGGTAGCTTAGGGCAGTTCTGTAACCTGGGTGTAGAGAGACGCAGTATAGCTGCGTACTGTAGCCTGAGTTCAGCAGACGCAGTTAGCAAGAATTCTGTATCCTGAGTGTAGAGAGGCACTGTTAACGGGCATTCTGTAACCTTAGGGCAGAAGACACAGCTTACGGGAGTTCTGTAGCTTGGGGTTAGGCATACGCACTATATGGCAGTTCTGTAACCTAAGTGTATGAAACCCACTATATGGGAGTGCTGTAGCCTGGGAGGAGAGCGAAGCAGTTTACCAGAGTTCCGTATGCTGAATGTAGAGCGACACGGTTTGCGGGAGTTTTGCAGCCTGAGTGTAGGAGAGCCATGGTACGGGAGTTGTGCAACCTGGGTGTAGAGAGATGCCGTATATGTGATTTCTGTATCCTGAGTGTAGGAGTGGTAGCTTAGGGCAGTTCTGTAACCTGGGTGTAGAGAGACGCAGTATACCTGTCTTCTGTAGCCTGAGTCAGGAGACGCGGTTAGAAGGTGTTCTGGAGCCTGAGTGTAGAGAAGTGCTGTTAATGGGCATTCTGTAACCTTCGTGTGGAAGACACAGCTTACGGGGGATCTGCAGCTTGGGGATAGGCATATGCAGGATACGGGATTTCTGTCGCCTGAGAGTTGGCAGACGCAGTAAACGGGAGTTCTATGACCTGGGTGTAGAGAGTCTAAGCTTACAGAAGTTCAGTACCCTGAGTGTAAGCGACCCAGCTTTCCGGAGTTCTGTAGCTTGGGGTTTGGCATACGCACTATATGGCAGTTCTGTAACCTAAGTGTATGAAACCCACCATATGGGAGTGCTGTAGCCTGGGAGTAGAGCGAAGCAGTTTACCAGAGTTCTGTATGCTGAGTGTACAGAGACATGGTTTGCGGGAGTTTTGCATCCTGAGTGCAGAAGAGCCATGGTACGGGAGTTGTGCAACCTGGGTGTACAGAGATGCAGTATATGTGAGTTCTGTAGCCTGAGTGTAGCTTAGGGCAGTTCTGTAACCTGGGTGTAGAGAGACGCAGTATACCTGCGTGCTGTAGCCTGAGTGCAGGAGACGCAGTTAGCGGTAGTTCTGTGGCTTGAGGTTAGGCCTACGCAGTAAACGGCAGTTCTGTAACCAAAGTGTATGAAACCCACTAGATGGGAGTGCTGTAGCCTGGGAGTAGAGAGAAGCAGTTTACAAGAGTTCTGTATGCTGAGTGTACAGAGCCACGGCTTGCGGGCGTTCTGCAGCCTGAGTGTAGGAGAGCCAGGGTACGGGAGTTGTGTAACCTGGGTTTAGAGAGAGGCAGTATATGTGAGATCTGTAGCTTGAGTGTAGCTTAAGGCAGTTCTGTAACCTGGGTGTAGAGAGACGCAGTATACCTGTGTTCTGTAGCCTGAGTTCAGCAGACACATTTAGCGTTAGTTCTGTGGCTTGGGGTTAGGCCTACGCACTATACGGCAGTTCTGTAACCAAAGTGTATGAAACCCACTAGATGGGAGTGCTGTAGCCTGGGAGGAGAGAGAAGCAGTTTACAAGAGTTCTGTATGCTGAGTGTACAGAGCCATGGCTTGCGGGAGTTCTGCAGCCTGAGTGTAGGAGTGGTAGCTTAGGGCAGTTCTGTAACCTGGGTGTAGTGAGACGCAGTATAGCTGCGTACTGTAGCCTGAGTTCAGCAGACGCAGTTAGCAAGAATTCTGTATCCTGAGTGTAGAGAGGCACTGTTAACGGGCATTCTGTAACCTTAGGGCAGAAGACACAGCTTACGGGAGTTCTGTAGCTTGGGGTTAGGCATACGCACTATATGGCAGTTCTGTAACCTAAGTGTATGAAACCCACTATATGGGAGTGCTGTAGCCTGGGAGGAGAGCGAAGCAGTTTACAAGAGTTCCGTATGCTGAATGTAGAGCGACACGGTTTGCGGGAGTTTTGCAGCCTGAGTGTAGGAGAGCCATGGTACGGGAGTTGTGCAACCTGGGTGTAGAGAGATGCCGTATATGTGATTTCTGTATCCTGAGTGTAGGAGTGGTAGCTTAGGGCAGTTCTGTAACCTGGGTGTAGAGAGACGCAGTATACCTGTCTTCTGTAGCCTGAGTCAGGAGACGCGGTTAGAAGGTGTTCTGGAGCCTGAGTGTAGAGAAGTGCTGTTAATGGGCATTCTGTAACCTTCGTGTGGAAGACACAGCTTACGGGGGATCTGCAGCTTGGGGATAGGCATATGCAGGATACGGGATTTCTGTCGCCTGAGAGTTGGCAGACGCAGTAAACGGGAGTTCTATGACCTGGGTGTAGAGAGTCTAAGCTTACAGAAGTTCAGTACCCTGAGTGTAAGCGACCCAGCTTTCCGGAGTTCTGTAGCTTGGGGTTTGGCATACGCACTATATGGCAGTTCTGTAACCTAAGTGTATGAAACCCACCATATGGGAGTGCTGTAGCCTGGGAGTAGAGCGAAGCAGTTTACCAGAGTTCTGTATGCTGAGTGTACAGAGACATGGTTTGCGGGAGTTTTGCATCCTGAGTGTAGAAGAGCCATGGTACGGGAGTTGTGCAACCTGGGTGTACAGAGATGCAGTATATGTGAGTTCTGTAGCCTGAGTGTAGCTTAGGGCAGTTCTGTAACCTGGGTGTAGAGAGACGCAGTATACCTGCGTTCTGTAGCCTGAGTTCAGCAGACGCAGTTAGTGAGAATTCTGTATCCTGAGTGTAGAGAGGCGCTGTTAATGGGCACTCTGTAACTTTTGGGTGGAAGACACAGTTTATGGGACTTCTGCAACTAGGGGTTAGGCATACGCACTATATGGGAGTTCAGTAGCTCACGAGTTGGCAGACACAGTATACAGCAGTGTTGTAGTTGGGAGTAGAGAGAAGCAGTTTACAAGAGTTCTGTATGCTGAGTGTAGAGAGCCATGGTTTGCGGGAGTTTTGCAGCCTGAGTGTAGAAGTGGTAGCTTAGGGCAGTTCTGTAACCTGGGTGTAGAGAGACGCAGTATACCTGCGTGCTGTAGCCTGAGTGCAGGAGACGCAGTTAGCGGTAGTTCTGTGGCTTGAGGTTAGGCCTACGCAGTAAACGGCAGTTCTGTAACCAAAGTGTATGAAACCCACTAGATGGGAGTGCTGTAGCCTGGGAGTAGAGAGAAGCAGTTTACAAGAGTTCTGTATGCTGAGTGTACAGAGCCACGGCTTGCGGGCGTTCTGCAGCCTGAGTGTAGGAGAGCCAGGGTACGGGAGTTGTGTAACCTGGGTTTAGAGAGAGGCAGTATATGTGAGATCTGTAGCTTGAGTGTAGCTTAAGGCAGTTCTGTAACCTGGGTGTAGAGAGACGCAGTATACCTGCGTGCTGTAGCCTGAGTGCAGGAGACGCAGTTAGCGGTAGTTCTGTGGCTTGAGGTTAGGCCTACGCAGTAAACGGCAGTTCTGTAACCAAAGTGTATGAAACCCACTAGATGGGAGTGCTGTAGCCTGGGAGGAGAGAGAAGCAGTTTACAAGAGTTCTGTATGCTGAGTGTACAGAGCCATGGCTTGCGGGAGTTCTGCAGCCTGAGTGTAGGAGTGGTAGCTTAGGGCAGTTCTGTAACCTGGGTGTAGAGAGACGCAGTATAGCTGCGTACTGTAGCCTGAGTTCAGCAGACGCAGTTAGCAAGAATTCTGTATCCTGAGTGTAGAGAGGCACTGTTAACGGGCATTCTGTAACCTTAGGGCAGAAGACACAGCTTACGGGAGTTCTGTAGCTTGGGGTTAGGCATACGCACTATATGGCAGTTCTGTAACCTAAGTGTATGAAACCCACTATATGGGAGTGCTGTAGCCTGGGAGGAGAGCGAAGCAGTTTACAAGAGTTCCGTATGCTGAATGTAGAGCGACATGGTTTGCGGGAGTTTTGCAGCCTGAGTGTAGGAGAGCCATGGTACGGGAGTTGTGCAACCTGGGTGTAGAGGGATGCCGTATATGTGATTTCTGTATCCTGAGTGTAGGAGTGGTAGCTTAGGGCAGTTCTGTAACCTGGGTGTAGAGAGACGCAGTATACCTGTCTTCTGTAGCCTGAGTCAGGAGACGCGGTTAGAAGGTGTTCTGGAGCCTGAGTGTAGAGAAGTGCTGTTAATGGGCATTCTGTAACCTTCGTGTGGAAGACACAGCTTACGGGGGATCTGCAGCTTGGGGATAGGCATATGCAGGATACGGGATTTCTGTCGCCTGAGAGTTGGCAGACGCAGTAAACGGGAGTTCTATGACCTGGGTGTAGAGAGTCTAAGCTTACAGAAGTTCAGTACCCTGAGTGTAAGCGACCCAGCTTTCCGGAGTTCTGTAGCTTGGGGTTTGGCATACGCACTATATGGCAGTTCTGTAACCTAAGTGTATGAAACCCACCATATGGGAGTGCTGTAGCCTGGGAGTAGAGCGAAGCAGTTTACCAGAGTTCTGTATGCTGAGTGTACAGAGACATGGTTTGCGGGAGTTTTGCATCCTGAGTGTAGAAGAGCCATGGTACGGGAGTTGTGCAACCTGGGTGTACAGAGATGCAGTATATGTGAGTTCTGTAGCTTAGGGCAGTTCTGTAACCTGGGTGTAGAGAGACGCAGTATACCTGCGTTCTGTAGCCTGAGTTCAGCAGACGCAGTTAGTGAGAATTCTGTATCCTGAGTGTAGAGAGGCGCTGTTAATGGGCACTCTGTAACTTTTGGGTGGAAGACACAGTTTATGGGACTTCTGCAACTAGGGGTTAGGCATACGCACTATATGGGAGTTCAGTAGCTCACGAGTTGGCAGACGCAGTATACAGCAGTGTTGTAGTTGGGAGTAGAGAGAAGCAGTTTACAAGAGTTCTGTATGCTGAGTGTAGAGAGCCATGGTTTGCGGGAGTTTTGCAGCCTGAGTGTAGAAGTGGTAGCTTAGGGCAGTTCTGTAACCTGGGTGTAGAGAGACGCAGTATACCTGCGTGCTGTAGCCTGAGTGCAGGAGACGCAGTTAGCGGTAGTTCTGTGGCTTGAGGTTAGGCCTACGCAGTAAACGGCAGTTCTGTAACCAAAGTGTATGAAACCCACTAGATGGGAGTGCTGTAGCCTGGGAGGAGAGAGAAGCAGTTTACAAGAGTTCTGTATGCTGAGTGTACAGAGCCACGGCTTGCGGGCGTTCTGCAGCCTGAGTGTAGGAGAGCCAGGGTACGGGAGTTGTGTAACCTGGGTTTAGAGAGAGGCAGTATATGTGAGATCTGTAGCTTGAGTGTAGCTTAAGGCAGTTCTGTAACCTGGGTGTAGAGAGACGCAGTATACCTGTGTTCTGTAGCCTGAGTTCAGCAGACGCATTTAGCGTTAGTTCTGTGGCTTGGGGTTAGGCCTACGCACTATACGGCAGTTCTGTAACCAAAGTGTATGAAACCCACTAGATGGGAGTGCTGTAGCCTGGGAGGAGAGAGAAGCAGTTTACAAGAGTTCTGTATGCTGAGTGTACAGAGCCATGGCTTGCGGGAGTTCTGCAGCCTGAGTGTAGGAATGGTAGCTTAGGGCAGTTCTGTAACCTGGGTGTAGAGAGACGCAGTATAGCTGCGTACTGTAGCCTGAGTTCAGCAGACGCAGTTAGCAAGAATTCTGTATCCTGAGTGTAGAGAGGCACTGTTAACGGGCATTCTGTAACCTTAGGGCAGAAGACACAGCTTACGGGAGTTCTGTAGCTTGGGGTTAGGCATACGCACTATATGGCAGTTCTGTAACCTAAGTGTATGAAACCCACTATATGGGAGTGCTGTAGCCTGGGAGGAGAGCGAAGCAGTTTACAAGAGTTCCGTATGCTGAATGTAGAGCGACATGGTTTGCGGGAGTTTTGCAGCCTGAGTGTAGGAGAGCCATGGTACGGGAGTTGTGCAACCTGGGTGTAGAGGGATGCCGTATATGTGATTTCTGTATCCTGAGTGTAGGAGTGGTAGCTTAGGGCAGTTCTGTAACCTGGGTGTAGAGAGACGCAGTATACCTGTCTTCTGTAGCCTGAGTCAGGAGACGCGGTTAGAAGGTGTTCTGGAGCCTGAGTGTAGAGAAGTGCTGTTAATGGGCATTCTGTAACCTTCGTGTGGAAGACACAGCTTACGGGGGATCTGCAGCTTGGGGATAGGCATATGCAGGATACGGGATTTCTGTCGCCTGAGAGTTGGCAGACGCAGTAAACGGGAGTTCTATGACCTGGGTGTAGAGAGTCTAAGCTTACAGAAGTTCAGTACCCTGAGTGTAAGCGACCCAGCTTTCCGGAGTTCTGTAGCTTGGGGTTTGGCATACGCACTATATGGCAGTTCTGTAACCTAAGTGTATGAAACCCACCATATGGGAGTGCTGTAGCCTGGGAGTAGAGCGAAGCAGTTTACCAGAGTTCTGTATGCTGAGTGTACAGAGACATGGTTTGCGGGAGTTTTGCATCCTGAGTGTAGAAGAGCCATGGTACGGGAGTTGTGCAACCTGGGTGTACAGAGATGCAGTATATGTGAGTTCTGTAGCTTAGGGCAGTTCTGTAACCTGGGTGTAGAGAGACGCAGTATACCTGCGTTCTGTAGCCTGAGTTCAGCAGACGCAGTTAGTGAGAATTCTGTATCCTGAGTGTAGAGAGGCGCTGTTAATGGGCACTCTGTAACTTTTGGGTGGAAGACACAGTTTATGGGACTTCTGCAACTAGGGGTTAGGCATACGCACTATATGGGAGTTCAGTAGCTCACGAGTTGGCAGACGCAGTATACAGCAGTGTTGTAGTTGGGAGTAGAGAGAAGCAGTTTACAAGAGTTCTGTATGCTGAGTGTAGAGAGCCATGGTTTGCGGGAGTTTTGCAGCCTGAGTGTAGAAGTGGTAGCTTAGGGCAGTTCTGTAACCTGGGTGTAGAGAGACGCAGTATACCTGCGTGCTGTAGCCTGAGTGCAGGAGACGCAGTTAGCGGTAGTTCTGTGGCTTGAGGTTAGGCCTACGCAGTAAACGGCAGTTCTGTAACCAAAGTGTATGAAACCCACTAGATGGGAGTGCTGTAGCCTGGGAGGAGAGAGAAGCAGTTTACAAGAGTTCTGTATGCTGAGTGTACAGAGCCATGGCTTGCGGGAGTTCTGCAGCCTGAGTGTAGGAATGGTAGCTTAGGGCAGTTCTGTAACCTGGGTGTAGAGAGACGCAGTATAGCTGCGTACTGTAGCCTGAGTTCAGCAGACGCAGTTAGCAAGAATTCTGTATCCTGAGTGTAGAGAGGCACTGTTAACGGGCATTCTGTAACCTTAGGGCAGAAGACACAGCTTACGGGAGTTCTGTAGCTTGGGGTTAGGCATACGCACTATATGGCAGTTCTGTAACCTAAGTGTATGAAACCCACTATATGGGAGTGCTGTAGCCTGGGAGGAGAGCGAAGCAGTTTACAAGAGTTCCGTATGCTGAATGTAGAGCGACATGGTTTGCGGGAGTTTTGCAGCCTGAGTGTAGGAGAGCCATGGTACGGGAGTTGTGCAACCTGGGTGTAGAGGGATGCCGTATATGTGATTTCTGTATCCTGAGTGTAGGAGTGGTAGCTTAGGGCAGTTCTGTAACCTGGGTGTAGAGAGACGCAGTATACCTGTCTTCTGTAGCCTGAGTCAGGAGACGCGGTTAGAAGGTGTTCTGGAGCCTGAGTGTAGAGAAGTGCTGTTAATGGGCATTCTGTAACCTTCGTGTGGAAGACACAGCTTACGGGGGATCTGCAGCTTGGGGATAGGCATATGCAGGATACGGGATTTCTGTCGCCTGAGAGTTGGCAGACGCAGTAAACGGGAGTTCTATGACCTGGGTGTAGAGAGTCTAAGCTTACAGAAGTTCAGTACCCTGAGTGTAAGCGACCCAGCTTTCCGGAGTTCTGTAGCTTGGGGTTTGGCATACGCACTATATGGCAGTTCTGTAACCTAAGTGTATGAAACACACCATATGGGAGTGCTGTAGCCTGGGAGTAGAGCGAAGCAGTTTACCAGAGTTCTGTATGCTGAGTGTACAGAGACATGGTTTGCGGGAGTTTTGCATCCTGAGTGTAGAAGAGCCATGGTACGGGAGTTGTGCAACCTGGGTGTACAGAGATGCAGTATATGTGAGTTCTGTAGCTTAGGGCAGTTCTGTAACCTGGGTGTAGAGAGACGCAGTATACCTGCGTTCTGTAGCCTGAGTTCAGCAGACGCAGTTAGTGAGAATTCTGTATCCTGAGTGTAGAGAGGCGCTGTTAATGGGCACTCTGTAACTTTTGGGTGGAAGACACAGTTTATGGGACTTCTGCAACTAGGGGTTAGGCATACGCACTATATGGGAGTTCAGTAGCTCACGAGTTGGCAGACGCAGTATACAGCAGTGTTGTAGTTGGGAGTAGAGAGAAGCAGTTTACAAGAGTTCTGTATGCTGAGTGTAGAGAGCCATGGTTTGCGGGAGTTTTGCAGCCTGAGTGTAGAAGTGGTAGCTTAGGGCAGTTCTGTAACCTGGGTGTAGAGAGACGCAGTATACCTGCGTGCTGTAGCCTGAGTGCAGGAGACGCAGTTAGCGGTAGTTCTGTGGCTTGAGGTTAGGCCTACGCAGTAAACGGCAGTTCTGTAACCAAAGTGTATGAAACCCACTAGATGGGAGTGCTGTAGCCTGGGAGGAGAGAGAAGCAGTTTACAAGAGTTCTGTATGCTGAGTGTACAGAGCCACGGCTTGCGGGCGTTCTGCAGCCTGAGTGTAGGAGAGCCAGGGTACGGGAGTTGTGTAACCTGGGTTTAGAGAGAGGCAGTATATGTGAGATCTGTAGCTTGAGTGTAGCTTAAGGCAGTTCTGTAACCTGGGTGTAGAGAGACGCAGTATACCTGTGTTCTGTAGCCTGAGTTCAGCAGACGCATTTAGCGTTAGTTCTGTGGCTTGGGGTTAGGCCTACGCACTATACGGCAGTTCTGTAACCAAAGTGTATGAAACCCACTAGATGGGAGTGCTGTAGCCTGGGAGGAGAGAGAAGCAGTTTACAAGAGTTCTGTATGCTGAGTGTACAGAGCCATGGCTTGCGGGAGTTCTGCAGCCTGAGTGTAGGAATGGTAGCTTAGGGCAGTTCTGTAACCTGGGTGTAGAGAGACGCAGTATAGCTGCGTACTGTAGCCTGAGTTCAGCAGACGCAGTTAGCAAGAATTCTGTATCCTGAGTGTAGAGAGGCACTGTTAACGGGCATTCTGTAACCTTAGGGCAGAAGACACAGCTTACGGGAGTTCTGTAGCTTGGGGTTAGGCATACGCACTATATGGCAGTTCTGTAACCTAAGTGTATGAAACCCACTATATGGGAGTGCTGTAGCCTGGGAGGAGAGCGAAGCAGTTTACAAGAGTTCCGTATGCTGAATGTAGAGCGACATGGTTTGCGGGAGTTTTGCAGCCTGAGTGTAGGAGAGCCATGGTACGGGAGTTGTGCAACCTGGGTGTAGAGGGATGCCGTATATGTGATTTCTGTATCCTGAGTGTAGGAGTGGTAGCTTAGGGCAGTTCTGTAACCTGGGTGTAGAGAGACGCAGTATACCTGTCTTCTGTAGCCTGAGTCAGGAGACGCGGTTAGAAGGTGTTCTGGAGCCTGAGTGTAGAGAAGTGCTGTTAATGGGCATTCTGTAACCTTCGTGTGGAAGACACAGCTTACGGGGGATCTGCAGCTTGGGGATAGGCATATGCAGGATACGGGATTTCTGTCGCCTGAGAGTTGGCAGACGCAGTAAACGGGAGTTCTATGACCTGGGTGTAGAGAGTCTAAGCTTACAGAAGTTCAGTACCCTGAGTGTAAGCGACCCAGCTTTCCGGAGTTCTGTAGCTTGGGGTTTGGCATACGCACTATATGGCAGTTCTGTAACCTAAGTGTATGAAACCCACCATATGGGAGTGCTGTAGCCTGGGAGTAGAGCGAAGCAGTTTACCAGAGTTCTGTATGCTGAGTGTACAGAGACATGGTTTGCGGGAGTTTTGCATCCTGAGTGTAGAAGAGCCATGGTACGGGAGTTGTGCAACCTGGGTGTACAGAGATGCAGTATATGTGAGTTCTGTAGCTTAGGGCAGTTCTGTAACCTGGGTGTAGAGAGACGCAGTATACCTGCGTTCTGTAGCCTGAGTTCAGCAGACGCAGTTAGTGAGAATTCTGTATCCTGAGTGTAGAGAGGCGCTGTTAATGGGCACTCTGTAACTTTTGGGTGGAAGACACAGTTTATGGGACTTCTGCAACTAGGGGTTAGGCATACGCACTATATGGGAGTTCAGTAGCTCACGAGTTGGCAGACGCAGTATACAGCAGTGTTGTAGTTGGGAGTTGAGAGAAGCAGTTTACAAGAGTTCTGTATGCTGAGTGTAGAGAGCCATGGTTTGCGGGAGTTTTGCAGCCTGAGTGTAGAAGTGGTAGCTTAGGGCAGTTCTGTAACCTGGGTGTAGAGAGACGCAGTATACCTGCGTGCTGTAGCCTGAGTGCAGGAGACGCAGTTAGCGGTAGTTCTGTGGCTTGAGGTTAGGCCTACGCAGTAAACGGCAGTTCTGTAACCAAAGTGTATGAAACCCACTAGATGGGAGTGCTGTAGCCTGGGAGGAGAGAGAAGCAGTTTACAAGAGTTCTGTATGCTGAGTGTACAGAGCCACGGCTTGCGGGCGTTCTGCAGCCTGAGTGTAGGAGAGCCAGGGTACGGGAGTTGTGTAACCTGGGTTTAGAGAGAGGCAGTATATGTGAGATCTGTAGCTTGAGTGTAGCTTAAGGCAGTTCTGTAACCTGGGTGTAGAGAGACGCAGTATACCTGTGTTCTGTAGCCTGAGTTCAGCAGACGCATTTAGCGTTAGTTCTGTGGCTTGGGGTTAGGCCTACGCACTATACGGCAGTTCTGTAACCAAAGTGTATGAAACCCACTAGATGGGAGTGCTGTAGCCTGGGAGGAGAGAGAAGCAGTTTACAAGAGTTCTGTATGCTGAGTGTACAGAGCCATGGCTTGCGGGAGTTCTGCAGCCTGAGTGTAGGAATGGTAGCTTAGGGCAGTTCTGTAACCTGGGTGTAGAGAGACGCAGTATAGCTGCGTACTGTAGCCTGAGTTCAGCAGACGCAGTTAGCAAGAATTCTGTATCCTGAGTGTAGAGAGGCACTGTTAACGGGCATTCTGTAACCTTAGGGCAGAAGACACAGCTTACGGGAGTTCTGTAGCTTGGGGTTAGGCATACGCACTATATGGCAGTTCTGTAACCTAAGTGTATGAAACCCACTATATGGGAGTGCTGTAGCCTGGGAGGAGAGCGAAGCAGTTTACAAGAGTTCCGTATGCTGAATGTAGAGCGACATGGTTTGCGGGAGTTTTGCAGCCTGAGTGTAGGAGAGCCATGGTACGGGAGTTGTGCAACCTGGGTGTAGAGGGATGCCGTATATGTGATTTCTGTATCCTGAGTGTAGGAGTGGTAGCTTAGGGCAGTTCTGTAACCTGGGTGTAGAGAGACGCAGTATACCTGTCTTCTGTAGCCTGAGTCAGGAGACGCGGTTAGAAGGTGTTCTGGAGCCTGAGTGTAGAGAAGTGCTGTTAATGGGCATTCTGTAACCTTCGTGTGGAAGACACAGCTTACGGGGGATCTGCAGCTTGGGGATAGGCATATGCAGGATACGGGATTTCTGTCGCCTGAGAGTTGGCAGACGCAGTAAACGGGAGTTCTATGACCTGGGTGTAGAGAGTCTAAGCTTACAGAAGTTCAGTACCCTGAGTGTAAGCGACCCAGCTTTCCGGAGTTCTGTAGCTTGGGGTTTGGCATACGCACTATATGGCAGTTCTGTAACCTAAGTGTATGAAACCCACCATATGGGAGTGCTGTAGCCTGGGAGTAGAGCGAAGCAGTTTACCAGAGTTCTGTATGCTGAGTGTACAGAGACATGGTTTGCGGGAGTTTTGCATCCTGAGTGTAGAAGAGCCATGGTACGGGAGTTGTGCAACCTGGGTGTACAGAGATGCAGTATATGTGAGTTCTGTAGCTTAGGGCAGTTCTGTAACCTGGGTGTAGAGAGACGCAGTATACCTGCGTTCTGTAGCCTGAGTTCAGCAGACGCAGTTAGTGAGAATTCTGTATCCTGAGTGTAGAGAGGCGCTGTTAATGGGCACTCTGTAACTTTTGGGTGGAAGACACAGTTTATGGGACTTCTGCAACTAGGGGTTAGGCATACGCACTATATGGGAGTTCAGTAGCTCACGAGTTGGCAGACGCAGTATACAGCAGTGTTGTAGTTGGGAGTAGAGAGAAGCAGTTTACAAGAGTTCTGTATGCTGAGTGTAGAGAGCCATGGTTTGCGGGAGTTTTGCAGCCTGAGTGTAGAAGTGGTAGCTTAGGGCAGTTCTGTAACCTGGGTGTAGAGAGACGCAGTATACCTGCGTGCTGTAGCCTGAGTGCAGGAGACGCAGTTAGCGGTAGTTCTGTGGCTTGAGGTTAGGCCTACGCAGTAAACGGCAGTTCTGTAACCAAAGTGTATGAAACCCACTAGATGGGAGTGCTGTAGCCTGGGAGTAGAGAGAAGCAGTTTACAAGAGTTCTGTATGCTGAGTGTACAGAGCCACGGCTTGCGGGCGTTCTGCAGCCTGAGTGTAGGAGAGCCAGGGTACGGGAGTTGTGTAACCTGGGTTTAGAGAGAGGCAGTATATGTGAGATCTGTAGCTTGAGTGTAGCTTAAGGCAGTTCTGTAACCTGGGTGTAGAGAGACGCAGTATACCTGTGTTCTGTAGCCTGAGTTCAGCAGACGCATTTAGCGTTAGTTCTGTGGCTTGGGGTTAGGCCTACGCACTATACGGCAGTTCTGTAACCAAAGTGTATGAAACCCACTAGATGGGAGTGCTGTAGCCTGGGAGGAGAGAGAAGCAGTTTACAAGAGTTCTGTATGCTGAGTGTACAGAGCCATGGCTTGCGGGAGTTCTGCAGCCTGAGTGTAGGAATGGTAGCTTAGGGCAGTTCTGTAACCTGGGTGTAGAGAGACGCAGTATAGCTGCGTACTGTAGCCTGAGTTCAGCAGACGCAGTTAGCAAGAATTCTGTATCCTGAGTGTAGAGAGGCACTGTTAACGGGCATTCTGTAACCTTAGGGCAGAAGACACAGCTTACGGGAGTTCTGTAGCTTGGGGTTAGGCATACGCACTATATGGCAGTTCTGTAACCTAAGTGTATGAAACCCACTATATGGGAGTGCTGTAGCCTGGGAGGAGAGCGAAGCAGTTTACAAGAGTTCCGTATGCTGAATGTAGAGCGACATGGTTTGCGGGAGTTTTGCAGCCTGAGTGTAGGAGAGCCATGGTACGGGAGTTGTGCAACCTGGGTGTAGAGGGATGCCGTATATGTGATTTCTGTATCCTGAGTGTAGGAGTGGTAGCTTAGGGCAGTTCTGTAACCTGGGTGTAGAGAGACGCAGTATACCTGTCTTCTGTAGCCTGAGTCAGGAGACGCGGTTAGAAGGTGTTCTGGAGCCTGAGTGTAGAGAAGTGCTGTTAATGGGCATTCTGTAACCTTCGTGTGGAAGACACAGCTTACGGGGGATCTGCAGCTTGGGGATAGGCATATGCAGGATACGGGATTTCTGTCGCCTGAGAGTTGGCAGACGCAGTAAACGGGAGTTCTATGACCTGGGTGTAGAGAGTCTAAGCTTACAGAAGTTCAGTACCCTGAGTGTAAGCGACCCAGCTTTCCGGAGTTCTGTAGCTTGGGGTTTGGCATACGCACTATATGGCAGTTCTGTAACCTAAGTGTATGAAACCCACCATATGGGAGTGCTGTAGCCTGGGAGTAGAGCGAAGCAGTTTACCAGAGTTCTGTATGCTGAGTGTACAGAGACATGGTTTGCGGGAGTTTTGCATCCTGAGTGTAGAAGAGCCATGGTACGGGAGTTGTGCAACCTGGGTGTACAGAGATGCAGTATATGTGAGTTCTGTAGCTTAGGGCAGTTCTGTAACCTGGGTGTAGAGAGACGCAGTATACCTGCGTTCTGTAGCCTGAGTTCAGCAGACGCAGTTAGTGAGAATTCTGTATCCTGAGTGTAGAGAGGCGCTGTTAATGGGCACTCTGTAACTTTTGGGTGGAAGACACAGTTTATGGGACTTCTGCAACTAGGGGTTAGGCATACGCACTATATGGGAGTTCAGTAGCTCACGAGTTGGCAGACGCAGTATACAGCAGTGTTGTAGTTGGGAGTTGAGAGAAGCAGTTTACAAGAGTTCTGTATGCTGAGTGTAGAGAGCCATGGTTTGCGGGAGTTTTGCAGCCTGAGTGTAGAAGTGGTAGCTTAGGGCAGTTCTGTAACCTGGGTGTAGAGAGACGCAGTATACCTGCGTGCTGTAGCCTGAGTGCAGGAGACGCAGTTAGCGGTAGTTCTGTGGCTTGAGGTTAGGCCTACGCAGTAAACGGCAGTTCTGTAACCAAAGTGTATGAAACCCACTAGATGGGAGTGCTGTAGCCTGGGAGTAGAGAGAAGCAGTTTACAAGAGTTCTGTATGCTGAGTGTACAGAGCCACGGCTTGCGGGCGTTCTGCAGCCTGAGTGTAGGAGAGCCAGGGTACGGGAGTTGTGTAACCTGGGTTTAGAGAGAGGCAGTATATGTGAGATCTGTAGCTTGAGTGTAGCTTAAGGCAGTTCTGTAACCTGGGTGTAGAGAGACGCAGTATACCTGTGTTCTGTAGCCTGAGTTCAGCAGACGCATTTAGCGTTAGTTCTGTGGCTTGGGGTTAGGCCTACGCACTATACGGCAGTTCTGTAACCAAAGTGTATGAAACCCACTAGATGGGAGTGCTGTAGCCTGGGAGGAGAGAGAAGCAGTTTACAAGAGTTCTGTATGCTGAGTGTACAGAGCCATGGCTTGCGGGAGTTCTGCAGCCTGAGTGTAGGAATGGTAGCTTAGGACAGTTCTGTAACCTGGGTGTAGAGAGACGCAGTATAGCTGCGTACTGTAGCCTGAGTTCAGCAGACGCAGTTAGCAAGAATTCTGTATCCTGAGTGTAGAGAGGCACTGTTAACGGGCATTCTGTAACCTTAGGGCAGAAGACACAGCTTACGGGAGTTCTGTAGCTTGGGGTTAGGCATACGCACTATATGGCAGTTCTGTAACCTAAGTGTATGAAACCCACTATATGGGAGTGCTGTAGCCTGGGAGGAGAGCGAAGCAGTTTACAAGAGTTCCGTATGCTGAATGTAGAGCGACATGGTTTGCGGGAGTTTTGCAGCCTGAGTGTAGGAGAGCCATGGTACGGGAGTTGTGCAACCTGGGTGTAGAGGGATGCCGTATATGTGATTTCTGTATCCTGAGTGTAGGAGTGGTAGCTTAGGGCAGTTCTGTAACCTGGGTGTAGAGAGACGCAGTATACCTGTCTTCTGTAGCCTGAGTCAGGAGACGCGGTTAGAAGGTGTTCTGGAGCCTGAGTGTAGAGAAGTGCTGTTAATGGGCATTCTGTAACCTTCGTGTGGAAGACACAGCTTACGGGGGATCTGCAGCTTGGGGATAGGCATATGCAGGATACGGGATTTCTGTCGCCTGAGAGTTGGCAGACGCAGTAAACGGGAGTTCTATGACCTGGGTGTAGAGAGTCTAAGCTTACAGAAGTTCAGTACCCTGAGTGTAAGCGACCCAGCTTTCCGGAGTTCTGTAGCTTGGGGTTTGGCATACGCACTATATGGCAGTTCTGTAACCTAAGTGTATGAAACCCACCATATGGGAGTGCTGTAGCCTGGGAGTAGAGCGAAGCAGTTTACCAGAGTTCTGTATGCTGAGTGTACAGAGACATGGTTTGCGGGAGTTTTGCATCCTGAGTGTAGAAGAGCCATGGTACGGGAGTTGTGCAACCTGGGTGTACAGAGATGCAGTATATGTGAGTTCTGTAGCTTAGGGCAGTTCTGTAACCTGGGTGTAGAGAGACGCAGTATACCTGCGTTCTGTAGCCTGAGTTCAGCAGACGCAGTTAGTGAGAATTCTGTATCCTGAGTGTAGAGAGGCGCTGTTAATGGGCACTCTGTAACTTTTGGGTGGAAGACACAGTTTATGGGACTTCTGCAACTAGGGGTTAGGCATACGCACTATATGGGAGTTCAGTAGCTCACGAGTTGGCAGACGCAGTATACAGCAGTGTTGTAGTTGGGAGTAGAGAGAAGCAGTTTACAAGAGTTCTGTATGCTGAGTGTAGAGAGCCATGGTTTGCGGGAGTTTTGCAGCCTGAGTGTAGAAGTGGTAGCTTAGGGCAGTTCTGTAACCTGGGTGTAGAGAGACGCAGTATACCTGCGTGCTGTAGCCTGAGTGCAGGAGACGCAGTTAGCGGTAGTTCTGTGGCTTGAGGTTAGGCCTACGCAGTAAACGGCAGTTCTGTAACCAAAGTGTATGAAACCCACTAGATGGGAGTGCTGTAGCCTGGGAGTAGAGAGAAGCAGTTTACAAGAGTTCTGTATGCTGAGTGTACAGAGCCACGGCTTGCGGGCGTTCTGCAGCCTGAGTGTAGGAGAGCCAGGGTACGGGAGTTGTGTAACCTGGGTTTAGAGAGAGGCAGTATATGTGAGATCTGTAGCTTGAGTGTAGCTTAAGGCAGTTCTGTAACCTGGGTGTAGAGAGACGCAGTATACCTGTGTTCTGTAGCCTGAGTTCAGCAGACGCATTTAGCGTTAGTTCTGTGGCTTGGGGTTAGGCCTATGCACTATACGGCAGTTCTGTAACCAAAGTGTATGAAACCCACTAGATGGGAGTGCTGTAGCCTGGGAGGAGAGAGAAGCAGTTTACAAGAGTTCTGTATGCTGAGTGTACAGAGCCATGGCTTGCGGGAGTTCTGCAGCCTGAGTGTAGGAATGGTAGCTTAGGGCAGTTCTGTAACCTGGGTGTAGAGAGACGCAGTATAGCTGCGTACTGTAGCCTGAGTTCAGCAGACGCAGTTAGCAAGAATTCTGTATCCTGAGTGTAGAGAGGCACTGTTAACGGGCATTCTGTAACCTTAGGGCAGAAGACACAGCTTACGGGAGTTCTGTAGCTTGGGGTTAGGCATACGCACTATATGGCAGTTCTGTAACCTAAGTGTATGAAACCCACTATATGGGAGTGCTGTAGCCTGGGAGGAGAGCGAAGCAGTTTACAAGAGTTCCGTATGCTGAATGTAGAGCGACATGGTTTGCGGGAGTTTTGCAGCCTGAGTGTAGGAGAGCCATGGTACGGGAGTTGTGCAACCTGGGTGTAGAGGGATGCCGTATATGTGATTTCTGTATCCTGAGTGTAGGAGTGGTAGCTTAGGGCAGTTCTGTAACCTGGGTGTAGAGAGACGCAGTATACCTGTCTTCTGTAGCCTGAGTCAGGAGACGCGGTTAGAAGGTGTTCTGGAGCCTGAGTGTAGAGAAGTGCTGTTAATGGGCATTCTGTAACCTTCGTGTGGAAGACACAGCTTACGGGGGATCTGCAGCTTGGGGATAGGCATATGCAGGATACGGGATTTCTGTCGCCTGAGAGTTGGCAGACGCAGTAAACGGGAGTTCTATGACCTGGGTGTAGAGAGTCTAAGCTTACAGAAGTTCAGTACCCTGAGTGTAAGCGACCCAGCTTTCCGGAGTTCTGTAGCTTGGGGTTTGGCATACGCACTATATGGCAGTTCTGTAACCTAAGTGTATGAAACCCACCATATGGGAGTGCTGTAGCCTGGGAGTAGAGCGAAGCAGTTTACCAGAGTTCTGTATGCTGAGTGTACAGAGACATGGTTTGCGGGAGTTTTGCATCCTGAGTGTAGAAGAGCCATGGTACGGGAGTTGTGCAACCTGGGTGTACAGAGATGCAGTATATGTGAGTTCTGTAGCTTAGGGCAGTTCTGTAACCTGGGTGTAGAGAGACGCAGTATACCTGCGTTCTGTAGCCTGAGTTCAGCAGACGCAGTTAGTGAGAATTCTGTATCCTGAGTGTAGAGAGGCGCTGTTAATGGGCACTCTGTAACTTTTGGGTGGAAGACACAGTTTATGGGACTTCTGCAACTAGGGGTTAGGCATACGCACTATATGGGAGTTCAGTAGCTCACGAGTTGGCAGACGCAGTATACAGCAGTGTTGTAGTTGGGAGTTGAGAGAAGCAGTTTACAAGAGTTCTGTATGCTGAGTGTAGAGAGCCATGGTTTGCGGGAGTTTTGCAGCCTGAGTGTAGAAGTGGTAGCTTAGGGCAGTTCTGTAACCTGGGTGTAGAGAGACGCAGTATACCTGCGTGCTGTAGCCTGAGTGCAGGAGACGCAGTTAGCGGTAGTTCTGTGGCTTGAGGTTAGGCCTACGCAGTAAACGGCAGTTCTGTAACCAAAGTGTATGAAACCCACTAGATGGGAGTGCTGTAGCCTGGGAGGAGAGAGAAGCAGTTTACAAGAGTTCTGTATGCTGAGTGTACAGAGCCACGGCTTGCGGGCGTTCTGCAGCCTGAGTGTAGGAGAGCCAGGGTACGGGAGTTGTGTAACCTGGGTTTAGAGAGAGGCAGTATATGTGAGATCTGTAGCTTGAGTGTAGCTTAAGGCAGTTCTGTAACCTGGGTGTAGAGAGACGCAGTATACCTGTGTTCTGTAGCCTGAGTTCAGCAGACGCATTTAGCGTTAGTTCTGTGGCTTGGGGTTAGGCCTACGCACTATACGGCAGTTCTGTAACCAAAGTGTATGAAACCCACTAGATGGGAGTGCTGTAGCCTGGGAGGAGAGAGAAGCAGTTTACAAGAGTTCTGTATGCTGAGTGTACAGAGCCATGGCTTGCGGGAGTTCTGCAGCCTGAGTGTAGGAATGGTAGCTTAGGGCAGTTCTGTAACCTGGGTGTAGAGAGACGCAGTATAGCTGCGTACTGTAGCCTGAGTTCAGCAGACGCAGTTAGCAAGAATTCTGTATCCTGAGTGTAGAGAGGCACTGTTAACGGGCATTCTGTAACCTTAGGGCAGAAGACACAGCTTACGGGAGTTCTGTAGCTTGGGGTTAGGCATACGCACTATATGGCAGTTCTGTAACCTAAGTGTATGAAACCCACTATATGGGAGTGCTGTAGCCTGGGAGGAGAGCGAAGCAGTTTACAAGAGTTCCGTATGCTGAATGTAGAGCGACATGGTTTGCGGGAGTTTTGCAGCCTGAGTGTAGGAGAGCCATGGTACGGGAGTTGTGCAACCTGGGTGTAGAGGGATGCCGTATATGTGATTTCTGTATCCTGAGTGTAGGAGTGGTAGCTTAGGGCAGTTCTGTAACCTGGGTGTAGAGAGACGCAGTATACCTGTCTTCTGTAGCCTGAGTCAGGAGACGCGGTTAGAAGGTGTTCTGGAGCCTGAGTGTAGAGAAGTGCTGTTAATGGGCATTCTGTAACCTTCGTGTGGAAGACACAGCTTACGGGGGATCTGCAGCTTGGGGATAGGCATATGCAGGATACGGGATTTCTGTCGCCTGAGAGTTGGCAGACGCAGTAAACGGGAGTTCTATGACCTGGGTGTAGAGAGTCTAAGCTTACAGAAGTTCAGTACCCTGAGTGTAAGCGACCCAGCTTTCCGGAGTTCTGTAGCTTGGGGTTTGGCATACGCACTATATGGCAGTTCTGTAACCTAAGTGTATGAAACCCACCATATGGGAGTGCTGTAGCCTGGGAGTAGAGCGAAGCAGTTTACCAGAGTTCTGTATGCTGAGTGTACAGAGACATGGTTTGCGGGAGTTTTGCATCCTGAGTGTAGAAGAGCCATGGTACGGGAGTTGTGCAACCTGGGTGTACAGAGATGCAGTATATGTGAGTTCTGTAGCTTAGGGCAGTTCTGTAACCTGGGTGTAGAGAGACGCAGTATACCTGCGTTCTGTAGCCTGAGTTCAGCAGACGCAGTTAGTGAGAATTCTGTATCCTGAGTGTAGAGAGGCGCTGTTAATGGGCACTCTGTAACTTTTGGGTGGAAGACACAGTTTATGGGACTTCTGCAACTAGGGGTTAGGCATACGCACTATATGGGAGTTCAGTAGCTCACGAGTTGGCAGACGCAGTATACAGCAGTGTTGTAGTTGGGAGTAGAGAGAAGCAGTTTACAAGAGTTCTGTATGCTGAGTGTAGAGAGCCATGGTTTGCGGGAGTTTTGCAGCCTGAGTGTAGAAGTGGTAGCTTAGGGCAGTTCTGTAACCTGGGTGTAGAGAGACGCAGTATACCTGCGTGCTGTAGCCTGAGTGCAGGAGACGCAGTTAGCGGTAGTTCTGTGGCTTGAGGTTAGGCCTACGCAGTAAACGGCAGTTCTGTAACCAAAGTGTATGAAACCCACTAGATGGGAGTGCTGTAGCCTGGGAGGAGAGAGAAGCAGTTTACAAGAGTTCTGTATGCTGAGTGTACAGAGCCATGGCTTGCGGGAGTTCTGCAGCCTGAGTGTAGGAATGGTAGCTTAGGGCAGTTCTGTAACCTGGGTGTAGAGAGACGCAGTATAGCTGCGTACTGTAGCCTGAGTTCAGCAGACGCAGTTAGCAAGAATTCTGTATCCTGAGTGTAGAGAGGCACTGTTAACGGGCATTCTGTAACCTTAGGGCAGAAGACACAGCTTACGGGAGTTCTGTAGCTTGGGGTTAGGCATACGCACTATATGGCAGTTCTGTAACCTAAGTGTATGAAACCCACTATATGGGAGTGCTGTAGCCTGGGAGGAGAGCGAAGCAGTTTACAAGAGTTCCGTATGCTGAATGTAGAGCGACATGGTTTGCGGGAGTTTTGCAGCCTGAGTGTAGGAGAGCCATGGTACGGGAGTTGTGCAACCTGGGTGTAGAGGGATGCCGTATATGTGATTTCTGTATCCTGAGTGTAGGAGTGGTAGCTTAGGGCAGTTCTGTAACCTGGGTGTAGAGAGACGCAGTATACCTGTCTTCTGTAGCCTGAGTCAGGAGACGCGGTTAGAAGGTGTTCTGGAGCCTGAGTGTAGAGAAGTGCTGTTAATGGGCATTCTGTAACCTTCGTGTGGAAGACACAGCTTACGGGGGATCTGCAGCTTGGGGATAGGCATATGCAGGATACGGGATTTCTGTCGCCTGAGAGTTGGCAGACGCAGTAAACGGGAGTTCTATGACCTGGGTGTAGAGAGTCTAAGCTTACAGAAGTTCAGTACCCTGAGTGTAAGCGACCCAGCTTTCCGGAGTTCTGTAGCTTGGGGTTTGGCATACGCACTATATGGCAGTTCTGTAACCTAAGTGTATGAAACCCACCATATGGGAGTGCTGTAGCCTGGGAGTAGAGCGAAGCAGTTTACCAGAGTTCTGTATGCTGAGTGTACAGAGACATGGTTTGCGGGAGTTTTGCATCCTGAGTGTAGAAGAGCCATGGTACGGGAGTTGTGCAACCTGGGTGTACAGAGATGCAGTATATGTGAGTTCTGTAGCTTAGGGCAGTTCTGTAACCTGGGTGTAGAGAGACGCAGTATACCTGCGTTCTGTAGCCTGAGTTCAGCAGACGCAGTTAGTGAGAATTCTGTATCCTGAGTGTAGAGAGGCGCTGTTAATGGGCACTCTGTAACTTTTGGGTGGAAGACACAGTTTATGGGACTTCTGCAACTAGGGGTTAGGCATACGCACTATATGGGAGTTCAGTAGCTCACGAGTTGGCAGACGCAGTATACAGCAGTGTTGTAGTTGGGAGTAGAGAGAAGCAGTTTACAAGAGTTCTGTATGCTGAGTGTAGAGAGCCATGGTTTGCGGGAGTTTTGCAGCCTGAGTGTAGAAGTGGTAGCTTAGGGCAGTTCTGTAACCTGGGTGTAGAGAGACGCAGTATACCTGCGTGCTGTAGCCTGAGTGCAGGAGACGCAGTTAGCGGTAGTTCTGTGGCTTGAGGTTAGGCCTACGCAGTAAACGGCAGTTCTGTAACCAAAGTGTATGAAACCCACTAGATGGGAGTGCTGTAGCCTGGGAGTAGAGAGAAGCAGTTTACAAGAGTTCTGTATGCTGAGTGTACAGAGCCACGGCTTGCGGGCGTTCTGCAGCCTGAGTGTAGGAGAGCCAGGGTACGGGAGTTGTGTAACCTGGGTTTAGAGAGAGGCAGTATATGTGAGATCTGTAGCTTGAGTGTAGCTTAAGGCAGTTCTGTAACCTGGGTGTAGAGAGACGCAGTATACCTGTGTTCTGTAGCCTGAGTTCAGCAGACGCATTTAGCGTTAGTTCTGTGGCTTGGGGTTAGGCCTACGCACTATACGGCAGTTCTGTAACCAAAGTGTATGAAACCCACTAGATGGGAGTGCTGTAGCCTGGGAGGAGAGAGAAGCAGTTTACAAGAGTTCTGTATGCTGAGTGTACAGAGCCATGGCTTGCGGGAGTTCTGCAGCCTGAGTGTAGGAATGGTAGCTTAGGGCAGTTCTGTAACCTGGGTGTAGAGAGACGCAGTATAGCTGCGTACTGTAGCCTGAGTTCAGCAGACGCAGTTAGCAAGAATTCTGTATCCTGAGTGTAGAGAGGCACTGTTAACGGGCATTCTGTAACCTTAGGGCAGAAGACACAGCTTACGGGAGTTCTGTAGCTTGGGGTTAGGCATACGCACTATATGGCAGTTCTGTAACCTAAGTGTATGAAACCCACTATATGGGAGTGCTGTAGCCTGGGAGGAGAGCGAAGCAGTTTACAAGAGTTCCGTATGCTGAATGTAGAGCGACATGGTTTGCGGGAGTTTTGCAGCCTGAGTGTAGGAGAGCCATGGTACGGGAGTTGTGCAACCTGGGTGTAGAGGGATGCCGTATATGTGATTTCTGTATCCTGAGTGTAGGAGTGGTAGCTTAGGGCAGTTCTGTAACCTGGGTGTAGAGAGACGCAGTATACCTGTCTTCTGTAGCCTGAGTCAGGAGACGCGGTTAGAAGGTGTTCTGGAGCCTGAGTGTAGAGAAGTGCTGTTAATGGGCATTCTGTAACCTTCGTGTGGAAGACACAGCTTACGGGGGATCTGCAGCTTGGGGATAGGCATATGCAGGATACGGGATTTCTGTCGCCTGAGAGTTGGCAGACGCAGTAAACGGGAGTTCTATGACCTGGGTGTAGAGAGTCTAAGCTTACAGAAGTTCAGTACCCTGAGTGTAAGCGACCCAGCTTTCCGGAGTTCTGTAGCTTGGGGTTTGGCATACGCACTATATGGCAGTTCTGTAACCTAAGTGTATGAAACCCACCATATGGGAGTGCTGTAGCCTGGGAGTAGAGCGAAGCAGTTTACCAGAGTTCTGTATGCTGAGTGTACAGAGACATGGTTTGCGGGAGTTTTGCATCCTGAGTGTAGAAGAGCCATGGTACGGGAGTTGTGCAACCTGGGTGTACAGAGATGCAGTATATGTGAGTTCTGTAGCTTAGGGCAGTTCTGTAACCTGGGTGTAGAGAGACGCAGTATACCTGCGTTCTGTAGCCTGAGTTCAGCAGACGCAGTTAGTGAGAATTCTGTATCCTGAGTGTAGAGAGGCGCTGTTAATGGGCACTCTGTAACTTTTGGGTGGAAGACACAGTTTATGGGACTTCTGCAACTAGGGGTTAGGCATACGCACTATATGGGAGTTCAGTAGCTCACGAGTTGGCAGACGCAGTATACAGCAGTGTTGTAGTTGGGAGTAGAGAGAAGCAGTTTACAAGAGTTCTGTATGCTGAGTGTAGAGAGCCATGGTTTGCGGGAGTTTTGCAGCCTGAGTGTAGAAGTGGTAGCTTAGGGCAGTTCTGTAACCTGGGTGTAGAGAGACGCAGTATACCTGCGTGCTGTAGCCTGAGTGCAGGAGACGCAGTTAGCGGTAGTTCTGTGGCTTGAGGTTAGGCCTACGCAGTAAACGGCAGTTCTGTAACCAAAGTGTATGAAACCCACTAGATGGGAGTGCTGTAGCCTGGGAGTAGAGAGAAGCAGTTTACAAGAGTTCTGTATGCTGAGTGTACAGAGCCACGGCTTGCGGGCGTTCTGCAGCCTGAGTGTAGGAGAGCCAGGGTACGGGAGTTGTGTAACCTGGGTTTAGAGAGAGGCAGTATATGTGAGATCTGTAGCTTGAGTGTAGCTTAAGGCAGTTCTGTAACCTGGGTGTAGAGAGACGCAGTATACCTGTGTTCTGTAGCCTGAGTTCAGCAGACACATTTAGCGTTAGTTCTGTGGCTTGGGGTTAGGCCTATGCACTATACGGCAGTTCTGTAACCAAAGTGTATGAAACCCACTAG
Source organism: Lepus oiostolus (assembly GCA_036325905.1). NCBI lineage: Eukaryota > Metazoa > Chordata > Mammalia > Lagomorpha > Leporidae > Lepus > Lepus oiostolus. The sequence goes on from JAWMBE010000090.1 coordinate 143,948, forward strand.
ATGGGAGTGCTGTAGCCTGGGAGGAGAGAGAAGCAGTTTACAAGAGTTCTGTATGCTGAGTGTACAGAGCCATGGCTTGCGGGAGTTCTGCAGCCTGAGTGTAGGAATGGTAGCTTAGGGCAGTTCTGTAACCTGGGTGTAGAGAGACGCAGTATAGCTGCGTACTGTAGCCTGAGTTCAGCAGACGCAGTTAGCAAGAATTCTGTATCCTGAGTGTAGAGAGGCACTGTTAATGGGCATTCTGTAACCTTAGGGCAGAAGACACAGCTTACGGGAGTTCTGTAGCTTGGGGTTAGGCATACGCACTATATGGCAGTTCTGTAACCTAAGTGTATGAAACCCACTATATGGGAGTGCTGTAGCCTGGGAGGAGAGCGAAGCAGTTTACAAGAGTTCCGTATGCTGAATGTAGAGCGACATGGTTTGCGGGAGTTTTGCAGCCTGAGTGTAGGAGAGCCATGGTACGGGAGTTGTGCAACCTGGGTGTAGAGGGATGCCGTATATGTGATTTCTGTATCCTGAGTGTAGGAGTGGTAGCTTAGGGCAGTTCTGTAACCTGGGTGTAGAGAGACGCAGTATACCTGTCTTCTGTAGCCTGAGTCAGGAGACGCGGTTAGAAGGTGTTCTGGAGCCTGAGTGTAGAGAAGTGCTGTTAATGGGCATTCTGTAACCTTCGTGTGGAAGACACAGCTTACGGGGGATCTGCAGCTTGGGGATAGGCATATGCAGGATACGGGATTTCTGTCGCCTGAGAGTTGGCAGACGCAGTAAACGGGAGTTCTATGACCTGGGTGTAGAGAGTCTAAGCTTACAGAAGTTCAGTACCCTGAGTGTAAGCGACCCAGCTTTCCGGAGTTCTGTAGCTTGGGGTTTGGCATACGCACTATATGGCAGTTCTGTAACCTAAGTGTATGAAACCCACCATATGGGAGTGCTGTAGCCTGGGAGTAGAGCGAAGCAGTTTACCAGAGTTCTGTATGCTGAGTGTACAGAGACATGGTTTGCGGGAGTTTTGCATCCTGAGTGTAGAAGAGCCATGGTACGGGAGTTGTGCAACCTGGGTGTACAGAGATGCAGTATATGTGAGTTCTGTAGCTTAGGGCAGTTCTGTAACCTGGGTGTAGAGAGACGCAGTATACCTGCGTTCTGTAGCCTGAGTTCAGCAGACGCAGTTAGTGAGAATTCTGTATCCTGAGTGTAGAGAGGCGCTGTTAATGGGCACTCTGTAACTTTTGGGTGGAAGACACAGTTTATGGGACTTCTGCAACTAGGGGTTAGGCATACGCACTATATGGGAGTTCAGTAGCTCACGAGTTGGCAGACGCAGTATACAGCAGTGTTGTAGTTGGGAGTTGAGAGAAGCAGTTTACAAGAGTTCTGTATGCTGAGTGTAGAGAGCCATGGTTTGCGGGAGTTTTGCAGCCTGAGTGTAGAAGTGGTAGCTTAGGGCAGTTCTGTAACCTGGGTGTAGAGAGACGCAGTATACCTGCGTGCTGTAGCCTGAGTGCAGGAGACGCAGTTAGCGGTAGTTCTGTGGCTTGAGGTTAGGCCTACGCAGTAAACGGCAGTTCTGTAACCAAAGTGTATGAAACCCACTAGATGGGAGTGCTGTAGCCTGGGAGGAGAGAGAAGCAGTTTACAAGAGTTCTGTATGCTGAGTGTACAGAGCCACGGCTTGCGGGCGTTCTGCAGCCTGAGTGTAGGAGAGCCAGGGTACGGGAGTTGTGTAACCTGGGTTTAGAGAGAGGCAGTATATGTGAGATCTGTAGCTTGAGTGTAGCTTAAGGCAGTTCTGTAACCTGGGTGTAGAGAGACGCAGTATACCTGTGTTCTGTAGCCTGAGTTCAGCAGACGCATTTAGCGTTAGTTCTGTGGCTTGGGGTTAGGCCTACGCACTATACGGCAGTTCTGTAACCAAAGTGTATGAAACCCACTAGATGGGAGTGCTGTAGCCTGGGAGGAGAGAGAAGCAGTTTACAAGAGTTCTGTATGCTGAGTGTACAGAGCCATGGCTTGCGGGAGTTCTGCAGCCTGAGTGTAGGAATGGTAGCTTAGGGCAGTTCTGTAACCTGGGTGTAGAGAGACGCAGTATAGCTGCGTACTGTAGCCTGAGTTCAGCAGACGCAGTTAGCAAGAATTCTGTATCCTGAGTGTAGAGAGGCACTGTTAACGGGCATTCTGTAACCTTAGGGCAGAAGACACAGCTTACGGGAGTTCTGTAGCTTGGGGTTAGGCATACGCACTATATGGCAGTTCTGTAACCTAAGTGTATGAAACCCACTATATGGGAGTGCTGTAGCCTGGGAGGAGAGCGAAGCAGTTTACAAGAGTTCCGTATGCTGAATGTAGAGCGACATGGTTTGCGGGAGTTTTGCAGCCTGAGTGTAGGAGAGCCATGGTACGGGAGTTGTGCAACCTGGGTGTAGAGGGATGCCGTATATGTGATTTCTGTATCCTGAGTGTAGGAGTGGTAGCTTAGGGCAGTTCTGTAACCTGGGTGTAGAGAGACGCAGTATACCTGTCTTCTGTAGCCTGAGTCAGGAGACGCGGTTAGAAGGTGTTCTGGAGCCTGAGTGTAGAGAAGTGCTGTTAATGGGCATTCTGTAACCTTCGTGTGGAAGACACAGCTTACGGGGGATCTGCAGCTTGGGGATAGGCATATGCAGGATACGGGATTTCTGTCGCCTGAGAGTTGGCAGACGCAGTAAACGGGAGTTCTATGACCTGGGTGTAGAGAGTCTAAGCTTACAGAAGTTCAGTACCCTGAGTGTAAGCGACCCAGCTTTCCGGAGTTCTGTAGCTTGGGGTTTGGCATACGCACTATATGGCAGTTCTGTAACCTAAGTGTATGAAACCCACCATATGGGAGTGCTGTAGCCTGGGAGTAGAGCGAAGCAGTTTACCAGAGTTCTGTATGCTGAGTGTACAGAGACATGGTTTGCGGGAGTTTTGCATCCTGAGTGTAGAAGAGCCATGGTACGGGAGTTGTGCAACCTGGGTGTACAGAGATGCAGTATATGTGAGTTCTGTAGCTTAGGGCAGTTCTGTAACCTGGGTGTAGAGAGACGCAGTATACCTGCGTTCTGTAGCCTGAGTTCAGCAGACGCAGTTAGTGAGAATTCTGTATCCTGAGTGTAGAGAGGCGCTGTTAATGGGCACTCTGTAACTTTTGGGTGGAAGACACAGTTTATGGGACTTCTGCAACTAGGGGTTAGGCATACGCACTATATGGGAGTTCAGTAGCTCACGAGTTGGCAGACGCAGTATACAGCAGTGTTGTAGTTGGGAGTAGAGAGAAGCAGTTTACAAGAGTTCTGTATGCTGAGTGTAGAGAGCCATGGTTTGCGGGAGTTTTGCAGCCTGAGTGTAGAAGTGGTAGCTTAGGGCAGTTCTGTAACCTGGGTGTAGAGAGACGCAGTATACCTGCGTGCTGTAGCCTGAGTGCAGGAGACGCAGTTAGCGGTAGTTCTGTGGCTTGAGGTTAGGCCTACGCAGTAAACGGCAGTTCTGTAACCAAAGTGTATGAAACCCACTAGATGGGAGTGCTGTAGCCTGGGAGGAGAGAGAAGCAGTTTACAAGAGTTCTGTATGCTGAGTGTACAGAGCCATGGCTTGCGGGAGTTCTGCAGCCTGAGTGTAGGAATGGTAGCTTAGGGCAGTTCTGTAACCTGGGTGTAGAGAGACGCAGTATAGCTGCGTACTGTAGCCTGAGTTCAGCAGACGCAGTTAGCAAGAATTCTGTATCCTGAGTGTAGAGAGGCACTGTTAACGGGCATTCTGTAACCTTAGGGCAGAAGACACAGCTTACGGGAGTTCTGTAGCTTGGGGTTAGGCATACGCACTATATGGCAGTTCTGTAACCTAAGTGTATGAAACCCACTATATGGGAGTGCTGTAGCCTGGGAGGAGAGCGAAGCAGTTTACAAGAGTTCCGTATGCTGAATGTAGAGCGACATGGTTTGCGGGAGTTTTGCAGCCTGAGTGTAGGAGAGCCATGGTACGGGAGTTGTGCAACCTGGGTGTAGAGGGATGCCGTATATGTGATTTCTGTATCCTGAGTGTAGGAGTGGTAGCTTAGGGCAGTTCTGTAACCTGGGTGTAGAGAGACGCAGTATACCTGTCTTCTGTAGCCTGAGTCAGGAGACGCGGTTAGAAGGTGTTCTGGAGCCTGAGTGTAGAGAAGTGCTGTTAATGGGCATTCTGTAACCTTCGTGTGGAAGACACAGCTTACGGGGGATCTGCAGCTTGGGGATAGGCATATGCAGGATACGGGATTTCTGTCGCCTGAGAGTTGGCAGACGCAGTAAACGGGAGTTCTATGACCTGGGTGTAGAGAGTCTAAGCTTACAGAAGTTCAGTACCCTGAGTGTAAGCGACCCAGCTTTCCGGAGTTCTGTAGCTTGGGGTTTGGCATACGCACTATATGGCAGTTCTGTAACCTAAGTGTATGAAACCCACCATATGGGAGTGCTGTAGCCTGGGAGTAGAGCGAAGCAGTTTACCAGAGTTCTGTATGCTGAGTGTACAGAGACATGGTTTGCGGGAGTTTTGCATCCTGAGTGTAGAAGAGCCATGGTACGGGAGTTGTGCAACCTGGGTGTACAGAGATGCAGTATATGTGAGTTCTGTAGCTTAGGGCAGTTCTGTAACCTGGGTGTAGAGAGACGCAGTATACCTGCGTTCTGTAGCCTGAGTTCAGCAGACGCAGTTAGTGAGAATTCTGTATCCTGAGTGTAGAGAGGCGCTGTTAATGGGCACTCTGTAACTTTTGGGTGGAAGACACAGTTTATGGGACTTCTGCAACTAGGGGTTAGGCATACGCACTATATGGGAGTTCAGTAGCTCACGAGTTGGCAGACGCAGTATACAGCAGTGTTGTAGTTGGGAGTAGAGAGAAGCAGTTTACAAGAGTTCTGTATGCTGAGTGTAGAGAGCCATGGTTTGCGGGAGTTTTGCAGCCTGAGTGTAGAAGTGGTAGCTTAGGGCAGTTCTGTAACCTGGGTGTAGAGAGACGCAGTATACCTGCGTGCTGTAGCCTGAGTGCAGGAGACGCAGTTAGCGGTAGTTCTGTGGCTTGAGGTTAGGCCTACGCAGTAAACGGCAGTTCTGTAACCAAAGTGTATGAAACCCACTAGATGGGAGTGCTGTAGCCTGGGAGTAGAGAGAAGCAGTTTACAAGAGTTCTGTATGCTGAGTGTACAGAGCCACGGCTTGCGGGCGTTCTGCAGCCTGAGTGTAGGAGAGCCAGGGTACGGGAGTTGTGTAACCTGGGTTTAGAGAGAGGCAGTATATGTGAGATCTGTAGCTTGAGTGTAGCTTAAGGCAGTTCTGTAACCTGGGTGTAGAGAGACGCAGTATACCTGTGTTCTGTAGCCTGAGTTCAGCAGACGCATTTAGCGTTAGTTCTGTGGCTTGGGGTTAGGCCTACGCACTATACGGCAGTTCTGTAACCAAAGTGTATGAAACCCACTAGATGGGAGTGCTGTAGCCTGGGAGGAGAGAGAAGCAGTTTACAAGAGTTCTGTATGCTGAGTGTACAGAGCCATGGCTTGCGGGAGTTCTGCAGCCTGAGTGTAGGAATGGTAGCTTAGGGCAGTTCTGTAACCTGGGTGTAGAGAGACGCAGTATAGCTGCGTACTGTAGCCTGAGTTCAGCAGACGCAGTTAGCAAGAATTCTGTATCCTGAGTGTAGAGAGGCACTGTTAACGGGCATTCTGTAACCTTAGGGCAGAAGACACAGCTTACGGGAGTTCTGTAGCTTGGGGTTAGGCATACGCACTATATGGCAGTTCTGTAACCTAAGTGTATGAAACCCACTATATGGGAGTGCTGTAGCCTGGGAGGAGAGCGAAGCAGTTTACAAGAGTTCCGTATGCTGAATGTAGAGCGACATGGTTTGCGGGAGTTTTGCAGCCTGAGTGTAGGAGAGCCATGGTACGGGAGTTGTGCAACCTGGGTGTAGAGGGATGCCGTATATGTGATTTCTGTATCCTGAGTGTAGGAGTGGTAGCTTAGGGCAGTTCTGTAACCTGGGTGTAGAGAGACGCAGTATACCTGTCTTCTGTAGCCTGAGTCAGGAGACGCGGTTAGAAGGTGTTCTGGAGCCTGAGTGTAGAGAAGTGCTGTTAATGGGCATTCTGTAACCTTCGTGTGGAAGACACAGCTTACGGGGGATCTGCAGCTTGGGGATAGGCATATGCAGGATACGGGATTTCTGTCGCCTGAGAGTTGGCAGACGCAGTAAACGGGAGTTCTATGACCTGGGTGTAGAGAGTCTAAGCTTACAGAAGTTCAGTACCCTGAGTGTAAGCGACCCAGCTTTCCGGAGTTCTGTAGCTTGGGGTTTGGCATACGCACTATATGGCAGTTCTGTAACCTAAGTGTATGAAACCCACCATATGGGAGTGCTGTAGCCTGGGAGTAGAGCGAAGCAGTTTACCAGAGTTCTGTATGCTGAGTGTACAGAGACATGGTTTGCGGGAGTTTTGCATCCTGAGTGTAGAAGAGCCATGGTACGGGAGTTGTGCAACCTGGGTGTACAGAGATGCAGTATATGTGAGTTCTGTAGCTTAGGGCAGTTCTGTAACCTGGGTGTAGAGAGACGCAGTATACCTGCGTTCTGTAGCCTGAGTTCAGCAGACGCAGTTAGTGAGAATTCTGTATCCTGAGTGTAGAGAGGCGCTGTTAATGGGCACTCTGTAACTTTTGGGTGGAAGACACAGTTTATGGGACTTCTGCAACTAGGGGTTAGGCATACGCACTATATGGGAGTTCAGTAGCTCACGAGTTGGCAGACGCAGTATACAGCAGTGTTGTAGTTGGGAGTTGAGAGAAGCAGTTTACAAGAGTTCTGTATGCTGAGTGTAGAGAGCCATGGTTTGCGGGAGTTTTGCAGCCTGAGTGTAGAAGTGGTAGCTTAGGGCAGTTCTGTAACCTGGGTGTAGAGAGACGCAGTATACCTGCGTGCTGTAGCCTGAGTGCAGGAGACGCAGTTAGCGGTAGTTCTGTGGCTTGAGGTTAGGCCTACGCAGTAAACGGCAGTTCTGTAACCAAAGTGTATGAAACCCACTAGATGGGAGTGCTGTAGCCTGGGAGGAGAGAGAAGCAGTTTACAAGAGTTCTGTATGCTGAGTGTACAGAGCCACGGCTTGCGGGCGTTCTGCAGCCTGAGTGTAGGAGAGCCAGGGTACGGGAGTTGTGTAACCTGGGTTTAGAGAGAGGCAGTATATGTGAGATCTGTAGCTTGAGTGTAGCTTAAGGCAGTTCTGTAACCTGGGTGTAGAGAGACGCAGTATACCTGTGTTCTGTAGCCTGAGTTCAGCAGACGCATTTAGCGTTAGTTCTGTGGCTTGGGGTTAGGCCTACGCACTATACGGCAGTTCTGTAACCAAAGTGTATGAAACCCACTAGATGGGAGTGCTGTAGCCTGGGAGGAGAGAGAAGCAGTTTACAAGAGTTCTGTATGCTGAGTGTACAGAGCCATGGCTTGCGGGAGTTCTGCAGCCTGAGTGTAGGAATGGTAGCTTAGGACAGTTCTGTAACCTGGGTGTAGAGAGACGCAGTATAGCTGCGTACTGTAGCCTGAGTTCAGCAGACGCAGTTAGCAAGAATTCTGTATCCTGAGTGTAGAGAGGCACTGTTAATGGGCATTCTGTAACCTTAGGGCAGAAGACACAGCTTACGGGAGTTCTGTAGCTTGGGGTTAGGCATACGCACTATATGGCAGTTCTGTAACCTAAGTGTATGAAACCCACTATATGGGAGTGCTGTAGCCTGGGAGGAGAGCGAAGCAGTTTACAAGAGTTCCGTATGCTGAATGTAGAGCGACATGGTTTGCGGGAGTTTTGCAGCCTGAGTGTAGGAGAGCCATGGTACGGGAGTTGTGCAACCTGGGTGTAGAGGGATGCCGTATATGTGATTTCTGTATCCTGAGTGTAGGAGTGGTAGCTTAGGGCAGTTCTGTAACCTGGGTGTAGAGAGACGCAGTATACCTGTCTTCTGTAGCCTGAGTCAGGAGACGCGGTTAGAAGGTGTTCTGGAGCCTGAGTGTAGAGAAGTGCTGTTAATGGGCATTCTGTAACCTTCGTGTGGAAGACACAGCTTACGGGGGATCTGCAGCTTGGGGATAGGCATATGCAGGATACGGGATTTCTGTCGCCTGAGAGTTGGCAGACGCAGTAAACGGGAGTTCTATGACCTGGGTGTAGAGAGTCTAAGCTTACAGAAGTTCAGTACCCTGAGTGTAAGCGACCCAGCTTTCCGGAGTTCTGTAGCTTGGGGTTTGGCATACGCACTATATGGCAGTTCTGTAACCTAAGTGTATGAAACCCACCATATGGGAGTGCTGTAGCCTGGGAGTAGAGCGAAGCAGTTTACCAGAGTTCTGTATGCTGAGTGTACAGAGACATGGTTTGCGGGAGTTTTGCATCCTGAGTGTAGAAGAGCCATGGTACGGGAGTTGTGCAACCTGGGTGTACAGAGATGCAGTATATGTGAGTTCTGTAGCTTAGGGCAGTTCTGTAACCTGGGTGTAGAGAGACGCAGTATACCTGCGTTCTGTAGCCTGAGTTCAGCAGACGCAGTTAGTGAGAATTCTGTATCCTGAGTGTAGAGAGGCGCTGTTAATGGGCACTCTGTAACTTTTGGGTGGAAGACACAGTTTATGGGACTTCTGCAACTAGGGGTTAGGCATACGCACTATATGGGAGTTCAGTAGCTCACGAGTTGGCAGACGCAGTATACAGCAGTGTTGTAGTTGGGAGTAGAGAGAAGCAGTTTACAAGAGTTCTGTATGCTGAGTGTAGAGAGCCATGGTTTGCGGGAGTTTTGCAGCCTGAGTGTAGAAGTGGTAGCTTAGGGCAGTTCTGTAACCTGGGTGTAGAGAGACGCAGTATACCTGCGTGCTGTAGCCTGAGTGCAGGAGACGCAGTTAGCGGTAGTTCTGTGGCTTGAGGTTAGGCCTACGCAGTAAACGGCAGTTCTGTAACCAAAGTGTATGAAACCCACTAGATGGGAGTGCTGTAGCCTGGGAGTAGAGAGAAGCAGTTTACAAGAGTTCTGTATGCTGAGTGTACAGAGCCACGGCTTGCGGGCGTTCTGCAGCCTGAGTGTAGGAGAGCCAGGGTACGGGAGTTGTGTAACCTGGGTTTAGAGAGAGGCAGTATATGTGAGATCTGTAGCTTGAGTGTAGCTTAAGGCAGTTCTGTAACCTGGGTGTAGAGAGACGCAGTATACCTGTGTTCTGTAGCCTGAGTTCAGCAGACGCATTTAGCGTTAGTTCTGTGGCTTGGGGTTAGGCCTATGCACTATACGGCAGTTCTGTAACCAAAGTGTATGAAACCCACTAGATGGGAGTGCTGTAGCCTGGGAGGAGAGAGAAGCAGTTTACAAGAGTTCTGTATGCTGAGTGTACAGAGCCATGGCTTGCGGGAGTTCTGCAGCCTGAGTGTAGGAATGGTAGCTTAGGGCAGTTCTGTAACCTGGGTGTAGAGAGACGCAGTATAGCTGCGTACTGTAGCCTGAGTTCAGCAGACGCAGTTAGCAAGAATTCTGTATCCTGAGTGTAGAGAGGCACTGTTAACGGGCATTCTGTAACCTTAGGGCAGAAGACACAGCTTACGGGAGTTCTGTAGCTTGGGGTTAGGCATACGCACTATATGGCAGTTCTGTAACCTAAGTGTATGAAACCCACTATATGGGAGTGCTGTAGCCTGGGAGGAGAGCGAAGCAGTTTACAAGAGTTCCGTATGCTGAATGTAGAGCGACATGGTTTGCGGGAGTTTTGCAGCCTGAGTGTAGGAGAGCCATGGTACGGGAGTTGTGCAACCTGGGTGTAGAGGGATGCCGTATATGTGATTTCTGTATCCTGAGTGTAGGAGTGGTAGCTTAGGGCAGTTCTGTAACCTGGGTGTAGAGAGACGCAGTATACCTGTCTTCTGTAGCCTGAGTCAGGAGACGCGGTTAGAAGGTGTTCTGGAGCCTGAGTGTAGAGAAGTGCTGTTAATGGGCATTCTGTAACCTTCGTGTGGAAGACACAGCTTACGGGGGATCTGCAGCTTGGGGATAGGCATATGCAGGATACGGGATTTCTGTCGCCTGAGAGTTGGCAGACGCAGTAAACGGGAGTTCTATGACCTGGGTGTAGAGAGTCTAAGCTTACAGAAGTTCAGTACCCTGAGTGTAAGCGACCCAGCTTTCCGGAGTTCTGTAGCTTGGGGTTTGGCATACGCACTATATGGCAGTTCTGTAACCTAAGTGTATGAAACCCACCATATGGGAGTGCTGTAGCCTGGGAGTAGAGCGAAGCAGTTTACCAGAGTTCTGTATGCTGAGTGTACAGAGACATGGTTTGCGGGAGTTTTGCATCCTGAGTGTAGAAGAGCCATGGTACGGGAGTTGTGCAACCTGGGTGTACAGAGATGCAGTATATGTGAGTTCTGTAGCTTAGGGCAGTTCTGTAACCTGGGTGTAGAGAGACGCAGTATACCTGCGTTCTGTAGCCTGAGTTCAGCAGACGCAGTTAGTGAGAATTCTGTATCCTGAGTGTAGAGAGGCGCTGTTAATGGGCACTCTGTAACTTTTGGGTGGAAGACACAGTTTATGGGACTTCTGCAACTAGGGGTTAGGCATACGCACTATATGGGAGTTCAGTAGCTCACGAGTTGGCAGACGCAGTATACAGCAGTGTTGTAGTTGGGAGTAGAGAGAAGCAGTTTACAAGAGTTCTGTATGCTGAGTGTAGAGAGCCATGGTTTGCGGGAGTTTTGCAGCCTGAGTGTAGAAGTGGTAGCTTAGGGCAGTTCTGTAACCTGGGTGTAGAGAGACGCAGTATACCTGCGTGCTGTAGCCTGAGTGCAGGAGACGCAGTTAGCGGTAGTTCTGTGGCTTGAGGTTAGGCCTACGCAGTAAACGGCAGTTCTGTAACCAAAGTGTATGAAACCCACTAGATGGGAGTGCTGTAGCCTGGGAGTAGAGAGAAGCAGTTTACAAGAGTTCTGTATGCTGAGTGTACAGAGCCACGGCTTGCGGGCGTTCTGCAGCCTGAGTGTAGGAGAGCCAGGGTACGGGAGTTGTGTAACCTGGGTTTAGAGAGAGGCAGTATATGTGAGATCTGTAGCTTGAGTGTAGCTTAAGGCAGTTCTGTAACCTGGGTGTAGAGAGACGCAGTATACCTGTGTTCTGTAGCCTGAGTTCAGCAGACGCATTTAGCGTTAGTTCTGTGGCTTGGGGTTAGGCCTATGCACTATACGGCAGTTCTGTAACCAAAGTGTATGAAACCCACTAGATGGGAGTGCTGTAGCCTGGGAGGAGAGAGAAGCAGTTTACAAGAGTTCTGTATGCTGAGTGTACAGAGCCATGGCTTGCGGGAGTTCTGCAGCCTGAGTGTAGGAATGGTAGCTTAGGGCAGTTCTGTAACCTGGGTGTAGAGAGACGCAGTATAGCTGCGTACTGTAGCCTGAGTTCAGCAGACGCAGTTAGCAAGAATTCTGTATCCTGAGTGTAGAGAGGCACTGTTAACGGGCATTCTGTAACCTTAGGGCAGAAGACACAGCTTACGGGAGTTCTGTAGCTTGGGGTTAGGCATACGCACTATATGGCAGTTCTGTAACCTAAGTGTATGAAACCCACTATATGGGAGTGCTGTAGCCTGGGAGGAGAGCGAAGCAGTTTACAAGAGTTCCGTATGCTGAATGTAGAGCGACATGGTTTGCGGGAGTTTTGCAGCCTGAGTGTAGGAGAGCCATGGTACGGGAGTTGTGCAACCTGGGTGTAGAGGGATGCCGTATATGTGATTTCTGTATCCTGAGTGTAGGAGTGGTAGCTTAGGGCAGTTCTGTAACCTGGGTGTAGAGAGACGCAGTATACCTGTCTTCTGTAGCCTGAGTCAGGAGACGCGGTTAGAAGGTGTTCTGGAGCCTGAGTGTAGAGAAGTGCTGTTAATGGGCATTCTGTAACCTTCGTGTGGAAGACACAGCTTACGGGGGATCTGCAGCTTGGGGATAGGCATATGCAGGATACGGGATTTCTGTCGCCTGAGAGTTGGCAGACGCAGTAAACGGGAGTTCTATGACCTGGGTGTAGAGAGTCTAAGCTTACAGAAGTTCAGTACCCTGAGTGTAAGCGACCCAGCTTTCCGGAGTTCTGTAGCTTGGGGTTTGGCATACGCACTATATGGCAGTTCTGTAACCTAAGTGTATGAAACCCACCATATGGGAGTGCTGTAGCCTGGGAGTAGAGCGAAGCAGTTTACCAGAGTTCTGTATGCTGAGTGTACAGAGACATGGTTTGCGGGAGTTTTGCATCCTGAGTGTAGAAGAGCCATGGTACGGGAGTTGTGCAACCTGGGTGTACAGAGATGCAGTATATGTGAGTTCTGTAGCTTAGGGCAGTTCTGTAACCTGGGTGTAGAGAGACGCAGTATACCTGCGTTCTGTAGCCTGAGTTCAGCAGACGCAGTTAGTGAGAATTCTGTATCCTGAGTGTAGAGAGGCGCTGTTAATGGGCACTCTGTAACTTTTGGGTGGAAGACACAGTTTATGGGACTTCTGCAACTAGGGGTTAGGCATACGCACTATATGGGAGTTCAGTAGCTCACGAGTTGGCAGACGCAGTATACAGCAGTGTTGTAGTTGGGAGTAGAGAGAAGCAGTTTACAAGAGTTCTGTATGCTGAGTGTAGAGAGCCATGGTTTGCGGGAGTTTTGCAGCCTGAGTGTAGAAGTGGTAGCTTAGGGCAGTTCTGTAACCTGGGTGTAGAGAGACGCAGTATACCTGCGTGCTGTAGCCTGAGTGCAGGAGACGCAGTTAGCGGTAGTTCTGTGGCTTGAGGTTAGGCCTACGCAGTAAACGGCAGTTCTGTAACCAAAGTGTATGAAACCCACTAGATGGGAGTGCTGTAGCCTGGGAGGAGAGAGAAGCAGTTTACAAGAGTTCTGTATGCTGAGTGTACAGAGCCATGGCTTGCGGGAGTTCTGCAGCCTGAGTGTAGGAATGGTAGCTTAGGGCAGTTCTGTAACCTGGGTGTAGAGAGACGCAGTATAGCTGCGTACTGTAGCCTGAGTTCAGCAGACGCAGTTAGCAAGAATTCTGTATCCTGAGTGTAGAGAGGCACTGTTAACGGGCATTCTGTAACCTTAGGGCAGAAGACACAGCTTACGGGAGTTCTGTAGCTTGGGGTTAGGCATACGCACTATATGGCAGTTCTGTAACCTAAGTGTATGAAACCCACTATATGGGAGTGCTGTAGCCTGGGAGGAGAGCGAAGCAGTTTACAAGAGTTCCATATGCTGAATGTAGAGCGACATGGTTTGCGGGAGTTTTGCAGCCTGAGTGTAGGAGAGCCATGGTACGGGAGTTGTGCAACCTGGGTGTAGAGGGATGCCGTATATGTGATTTCTGTATCCTGAGTGTAGGAGTGGTAGCTTAGGGCAGTTCTGTAACCTGGGTGTAGAGAGACGCAGTATACCTGTCTTCTGTAGCCTGAGTCAGGAGACGCGGTTAGAAGGTGTTCTGGAGCCTGAGTGTAGAGAAGTGCTGTTAATGGGCATTCTGTAACCTTCGTGTGGAAGACACAGCTTACGGGGGATCTGCAGCTTGGGGATAGGCATATGCAGGATACGGGATTTCTGTCGCCTGAGAGTTGGCAGACGCAGTAAACGGGAGTTCTATGACCTGGGTGTAGAGAGTCTAAGCTTACAGAAGTTCAGTACCCTGAGTGTAAGCGACCCAGCTTTCCGGAGTTCTGTAGCTTGGGGTTTGGCATACGCACTATATGGCAGTTCTGTAACCTAAGTGTATGAAACACACCATATGGGAGTGCTGTAGCCTGGGAGTAGAGCGAAGCAGTTTACCAGAGTTCTGTATGCTGAGTGTACAGAGACATGGTTTGCGGGAGTTTTGCATCCTGAGTGTAGAAGAGCCATGGTACGGGAGTTGTGCAACCTGGGTGTACAGAGATGCAGTATATGTGAGTTCTGTAGCTTAGGGCAGTTCTGTAACCTGGGTGTAGAGAGACGCAGTATACCTGCGTTCTGTAGCCTGAGTTCAGCAGACGCAGTTAGTGAGAATTCTGTATCCTGAGTGTAGAGAGGCGCTGTTAATGGGCACTCTGTAACTTTTGGGTGGAAGACACAGTTTATGGGACTTCTGCAACTAGGGGTTAGGCATACGCACTATATGGGAGTTCAGTAGCTCACGAGTTGGCAGACGCAGTATACAGCAGTGTTGTAGTTGGGAGTAGAGAGAAGCAGTTTACAAGAGTTCTGTATGCTGAGTGTAGAGAGCCATGGTTTGCGGGAGTTTTGCAGCCTGAGTGTAGAAGTGGTAGCTTAGGGCAGTTCTGTAACCTGGGTGTAGAGAGACGCAGTATACCTGCGTGCTGTAGCCTGAGTGCAGGAGACGCAGTTAGCGGTAGTTCTGTGGCTTGAGGTTAGGCCTACGCAGTAAACGGCAGTTCTGTAACCAAAGTGTATGAAACCCACTAGATGGGAGTGCTGTAGCCTGGGAGTAGAGAGAAGCAGTTTACAAGAGTTCTGTATGCTGAGTGTACAGAGCCACGGCTTGCGGGCGTTCTGCAGCCTGAGTGTAGGAGAGCCAGGGTACGGGAGTTGTGTAACCTGGGTTTAGAGAGAGGCAGTATATGTGAGATCTGTAGCTTGAGTGTAGCTTAAGGCAGTTCTGTAACCTGGGTGTAGAGAGACGCAGTATACCTGTGTTCTGTAGCCTGAGTTCAGCAGACGCATTTAGCGTTAGTTCTGTGGCTTGGGGTTAGGCCTACGCACTATACGGCAGTTCTGTAACCAAAGTGTATGAAACCCACTAGATGGGAGTGCTGTAGCCTGGGAGGAGAGAGAAGCAGTTTACAAGAGTTCTGTATGCTGAGTGTACAGAGCCATGGCTTGCGGGAGTTCTGCAGCCTGAGTGTAGGAATGGTAGCTTAGGGCAGTTCTGTAACCTGGGTGTAGAGAGACGCAGTATAGCTGCGTACTGTAGCCTGAGTTCAGCAGACGCAGTTAGCAAGAATTCTGTATCCTGAGTGTAGAGAGGCACTGTTAACGGGCATTCTGTAACCTTAGGGCAGAAGACACAGCTTACGGGAGTTCTGTAGCTTGGGGTTAGGCATACGCACTATATGGCAGTTCTGTAACCTAAGTGTATGAAACCCACTATATGGGAGTGCTGTAGCCTGGGAGGAGAGCGAAGCAGTTTACAAGAGTTCCGTATGCTGAATGTAGAGCGACATGGTTTGCGGGAGTTTTGCAGCCTGAGTGTAGGAGAGCCATGGTACGGGAGTTGTGCAACCTGGGTGTAGAGGGATGCCGTATATGTGATTTCTGTATCCTGAGTGTAGGAGTGGTAGCTTAGGGCAGTTCTGTAACCTGGGTGTAGAGAGACGCAGTATACCTGTCTTCTGTAGCCTGAGTCAGGAGACGCGGTTAGAAAGTGTTCTGGAGCCTGAGTGTAGAGAAGTGCTGTTAATGGGCATTCTGTAACCTTCGTGTGGAAGACACAGCTTACGGGGGATCTGCAGCTTGGGGATAGGCATATGCAGGATACGGGATTTCTGTCGCCTGAGAGTTGGCAGACGCAGTAAACGGGAGTTCTATGACCTGGGTGTAGAGAGTCTAAGCTTACAGAAGTTCAGTACCCTGAGTGTAAGCGACCCAGCTTTCCGGAGTTCTGTAGCTTGGGGTTTGGCATACGCACTATATGGCAGTTCTGTAACCTAAGTGTATGAAACCCACCATATGGGAGTGCTGTAGCCTGGGAGTAGAGCGAAGCAGTTTACCAGAGTTCTGTATGCTGAGTGTACAGAGACATGGTTTGCGGGAGTTTTGCATCCTGAGTGTAGAAGAGCCATGGTACGGGAGTTGTGCAACCTGGGTGTACAGAGATGCAGTATATGTGAGTTCTGTAGCTTAGGGCAGTTCTGTAACCTGGGTGTAGAGAGACGCAGTATACCTGCGTTCTGTAGCCTGAGTTCAGCAGACGCAGTTAGTGAGAATTCTGTATCCTGAGTGTAGAGAGGCGCTGTTAATGGGCACTCTGTAACTTTTGGGTGGAAGACACAGTTTATGGGACTTCTGCAACTAGGGGTTAGGCATACGCACTATATGGGAGTTCAGTAGCTCACGAGTTGGCAGACGCAGTATACAGCAGTGTTGTAGTTGGGAGTAGAGAGAAGCAGTTTACAAGAGTTCTGTATGCTGAGTGTAGAGAGCCATGGTTTGCGGGAGTTTTGCAGCCTGAGTGTAGAAGTGGTAGCTTAGGGCAGTTCTGTAACCTGGGTGTAGAGAGACGCAGTATACCTGCGTGCTGTAGCCTGAGTGCAGGAGACGCAGTTAGCGGTAGTTCTGTGGCTTGAGGTTAGGCCTACGCAGTAAACGGCAGTTCTGTAACCAAAGTGTATGAAACCCACTAGATGGGAGTGCTGTAGCCTGGGAGTAGAGAGAAGCAGTTTACAAGAGTTCTGTATGCTGAGTGTACAGAGCCACGGCTTGCGGGCGTTCTGCAGCCTGAGTGTAGGAGAGCCAGGGTACGGGAGTTGTGTAACCTGGGTTTAGAGAGAGGCAGTATATGTGAGATCTGTAGCTTGAGTGTAGCTTAAGGCAGTTCTGTAACCTGGGTGTAGAGAGACGCAGTATACCTGTGTTCTGTAGCCTGAGTTCAGCAGACGCATTTAGCATTAGTTCTGTGGCTTGGGGTTAGGCCTATGCACTATACGGCAGTTCTGTAACCAAAGTGTATGAAACCCACTAGATGGGAGTGCTGTAGCCTGGGAGGAGAGAGAAGCAGTTTACAAGAGTTCTGTATGCTGAGTGTACAGAGCCATGGCTTGCGGGAGTTCTGCAGCCTGAGTGTAGGAATGGTAGCTTAGGGCAGTTCTGTAACCTGGGTGTAGAGAGACGCAGTATAGCTGCGTACTGTAGCCTGAGTTCAGCAGACGCAGTTAGCAAGAATTCTGTATCCTGAGTGTAGAGAGGCACTGTTAACGGGCATTCTGTAACCTTAGGGCAGAAGACACAGCTTACGGGAGTTCTGTAGCTTGGGGTTAGGCATACGCACTATATGGCAGTTCTGTAACCTAAGTGTATGAAACCCACTATATGGGAGTGCTGTAGCCTGGGAGGAGAGCGAAGCAGTTTACAAGAGTTCCGTATGCTGAATGTAGAGCGACATGGTTTGCGGGAGTTTTGCAGCCTGAGTGTAGGAGAGCCATGGTACGGGAGTTGTGCAACCTGGGTGTAGAGGGATGCCGTATATGTGATTTCTGTATCCTGAGTGTAGGAGTGGTAGCTTAGGGCAGTTCTGTAACCTGGGTGTAGAGAGACGCAGTATACCTGTCTTCTGTAGCCTGAGTCAGGAGACGCGGTTAGAAGGTGTTCTGGAGCCTGAGTGTAGAGAAGTGCTGTTAATGGGCATTCTGTAACCTTCGTGTGGAAGACACAGCTTACGGGGGATCTGCAGCTTGGGGATAGGCATATGCAGGATACGGGATTTCTGTCGCCTGAGAGTTGGCAGACGCAGTAAACGGGAGTTCTATGACCTGGGTGTAGAGAGTCTAAGCTTACAGAAGTTCAGTACCCTGAGTGTAAGCGACCCAGCTTTCCGGAGTTCTGTAGCTTGGGGTTTGGCATACGCACTATATGGCAGTTCTGTAACCTAAGTGTATGAAACCCACCATATGGGAGTGCTGTAGCCTGGGAGTAGAGCGAAGCAGTTTACCAGAGTTCTGTATGCTGAGTGTACAGAGACATGGTTTGCGGGAGTTTTGCATCCTGAGTGTAGAAGAGCCATGGTACGGGAGTTGTGCAACCTGGGTGTACAGAGATGCAGTATATGTGAGTTCTGTAGCTTAGGGCAGTTCTGTAACCTGGGTGTAGAGAGACGCAGTATACCTGCGTTCTGTAGCCTGAGTTCAGCAGACGCAGTTAGTGAGAATTCTGTATCCTGAGTGTAGAGAGGCGCTGTTAATGGGCACTCTGTAACTTTTGGGTGGAAGACACAGTTTATGGGACTTCTGCAACTAGGGGTTAGGCATACGCACTATATGGGAGTTCAGTAGCTCACGAGTTGGCAGACGCAGTATACAGCAGTGTTGTAGTTGGGAGTAGAGAGAAGCAGTTTACAAGAGTTCTGTATGCTGAGTGTAGAGAGCCATGGTTTGCGGGAGTTTTGCAGCCTGAGTGTAGAAGTGGTAGCTTAGGGCAGTTCTGTAACCTGGGTGTAGAGAGACGCAGTATACCTGCGTGCTGTAGCCTGAGTGCAGGAGACGCAGTTAGCGGTAGTTCTGTGGCTTGAGGTTAGGCCTACGCAGTAAACGGCAGTTCTGTAACCAAAGTGTATGAAACCCACTAGATGGGAGTGCTGTAGCCTGGGAGTAGAGAGAAGCAGTTTACAAGAGTTCTGTATGCTGAGTGTACAGAGCCACGGCTTGCGGGCGTTCTGCAGCCTGAGTGTAGGAGAGCCAGGGTACGGGAGTTGTGTAACCTGGGTTTAGAGAGAGGCAGTATATGTGAGATCTGTAGCTTGAGTGTAGCTTAAGGCAGTTCTGTAACCTGGGTGTAGAGAGACGCAGTATACCTGTGTTCTGTAGCCTGAGTTCAGCAGACGCATTTAGCGTTAGTTCTGTGGCTTGGGGTTAGGCCTACGCACTATACGGCAGTTCTGTAACCAAAGTGTATGAAACCCACTAGATGGGAGTGCTGTAGCCTGGGAGGAGAGAGAAGCAGTTTACAAGAGTTCTGTATGCTGAGTGTACAGAGCCATGGCTTGCGGGAGTTCTGCAGCCTGAGTGTAGGAATGGTAGCTTAGGGCAGTTCTGTAACCTGGGTGTAGAGAGACGCAGTATAGCTGCGTACTGTAGCCTGAGTTCAGCAGACGCAGTTAGCAAGAATTCTGTATCCTGAGTGTAGAGAGGCACTGTTAACGGGCATTCTGTAACCTTAGGGCAGAAGACACAGCTTACGGGAGTTCTGTAGCTTGGGGTTAGGCATACGCACTATATGGCAGTTCTGTAACCTAAGTGTATGAAACCCACTATATGGGAGTGCTGTAGCCTGGGAGGAGAGCGAAGCAGTTTACAAGAGTTCCGTATGCTGAATGTAGAGCGACATGGTTTGCGGGAGTTTTGCAGCCTGAGTGTAGGAGAGCCATGGTACGGGAGTTGTGCAACCTGGGTGTAGAGGGATGCCGTATATGTGATTTCTGTATCCTGAGTGTAGGAGTGGTAGCTTAGGGCAGTTCTGTAACCTGGGTGTAGAGAGACGCAGTATACCTGTCTTCTGTAGCCTGAGTCAGGAGACGCGGTTAGAAAGTGTTCTGGAGCCTGAGTGTAGAGAAGTGCTGTTAATGGGCATTCTGTAACCTTCGTGTGGAAGACACAGCTTACGGGGGATCTGCAGCTTGGGGATAGGCATATGCAGGATACGGGATTTCTGTCGCCTGAGAGTTGGCAGACGCAGTAAACGGGAGTTCTATGACCTGGGTGTAGAGAGTCTAAGCTTACAGAAGTTCAGTACCCTGAGTGTAAGCGACCCAGCTTTCCGGAGTTCTGTAGCTTGGGGTTTGGCATACGCACTATATGGCAGTTCTGTAACCTAAGTGTATGAAACCCACCATATGGGAGTGCTGTAGCCTGGGAGTAGAGCGAAGCAGTTTACCAGAGTTCTGTATGCTGAGTGTACAGAGACATGGTTTGCGGGAGTTTTGCATCCTGAGTGTAGAAGAGCCATGGTACGGGAGTTGTGCAACCTGGGTGTACAGAGATGCAGTATATGTGAGTTCTGTAGCTTAGGGCAGTTCTGTAACCTGGGTGTAGAGAGACGCAGTATACCTGCGTTCTGTAGCCTGAGTTCAGCAGACGCAGTTAGTGAGAATTCTGTATCCTGAGTGTAGAGAGGCGCTGTTAATGGGCACTCTGTAACTTTTGGGTGGAAGACACAGTTTATGGGACTTCTGCAACTAGGGGTTAGGCATACGCACTATATGGGAGTTCAGTAGCTCACGAGTTGGCAGACGCAGTATACAGCAGTGTTGTAGTTGGGAGTAGAGAGAAGCAGTTTACAAGAGTTCTGTATGCTGAGTGTAGAGAGCCATGGTTTGCGGGAGTTTTGCAGCCTGAGTGTAGAAGTGGTAGCTTAGGGCAGTTCTGTAACCTGGGTGTAGAGAGACGCAGTATACCTGCGTGCTGTAGCCTGAGTGCAGGAGACGCAGTTAGCGGTAGTTCTGTGGCTTGAGGTTAGGCCTACGCAGTAAACGGCAGTTCTGTAACCAAAGTGTATGAAACCCACTAGATGGGAGTGCTGTAGCCTGGGAGTAGAGAGAAGCAGTTTACAAGAGTTCTGTATGCTGAGTGTACAGAGCCACGGCTTGCGGGCGTTCTGCAGCCTGAGTGTAGGAGAGCCAGGGTACGGGAGTTGTGTAACCTGGGTTTAGAGAGAGGCAGTATATGTGAGATCTGTAGCTTGAGTGTAGCTTAAGGCAGTTCTGTAACCTGGGTGTAGAGAGACGCAGTATACCTGTGTTCTGTAGCCTGAGTTCAGCAGACGCATTTAGCATTAGTTCTGTGGCTTGGGGTTAGGCCTATGCACTATACGGCAGTTCTGTAACCAAAGTGTATGAAACCCACTAGATGGGAGTGCTGTAGCCTGGGAGGAGAGAGAAGCAGTTTACAAGAGTTCTGTATGCTGAGTGTACAGAGCCATGGCTTGCGGGAGTTCTGCAGCCTGAGTGTAGGAATGGTAGCTTAGGGCAGTTCTGTAACCTGGGTGTAGAGAGACGCAGTATAGCTGCGTACTGTAGCCTGAGTTCAGCAGACGCAGTTAGCAAGAATTCTGTATCCTGAGTGTAGAGAGGCACTGTTAACGGGCATTCTGTAACCTTAGGGCAGAAGACACAGCTTACGGGAGTTCTGTAGCTTGGGGTTAGGCATACGCACTATATGGCAGTTCTGTAACCTAAGTGTATGAAACCCACTATATGGGAGTGCTGTAGCCTGGGAGGAGAGCGAAGCAGTTTACAAGAGTTCCGTATGCTGAATGTAGAGCGACATGGTTTGCGGGAGTTTTGCAGCCTGAGTGTAGGAGAGCCATGGTACGGGAGTTGTGCAACCTGGGTGTAGAGGGATGCCGTATATGTGATTTCTGTATCCTGAGTGTAGGAGTGGTAGCTTAGGGCAGTTCTGTAACCTGGGTGTAGAGAGACGCAGTATACCTGTCTTCTGTAGCCTGAGTCAGGAGACGCGGTTAGAAGGTGTTCTGGAGCCTGAGTGTAGAGAAGTGCTGTTAATGGGCATTCTGTAACCTTCGTGTGGAAGACACAGCTTACGGGGGATCTGCAGCTTGGGGATAGGCATATGCAGGATACGGGATTTCTGTCGCCTGAGAGTTGGCAGACGCAGTAAACGGGAGTTCTATGACCTGGGTGTAGAGAGTCTAAGCTTACAGAAGTTCAGTACCCTGAGTGTAAGCGACCCAGCTTTCCGGAGTTCTGTAGCTTGGGGTTTGGCATACGCACTATATGGCAGTTCTGTAACCTAAGTGTATGAAACCCACCATATGGGAGTGCTGTAGCCTGGGAGTAGAGCGAAGCAGTTTACCAGAGTTCTGTATGCTGAGTGTACAGAGACATGGTTTGCGGGAGTTTTGCATCCTGAGTGTAGAAGAGCCATGGTACGGGAGTTGTGCAACCTGGGTGTACAGAGATGCAGTATATGTGAGTTCTGTAGCTTAGGGCAGTTCTGTAACCTGGGTGTAGAGAGACGCAGTATACCTGCGTTCTGTAGCCTGAGTTCAGCAGACGCAGTTAGTGAGAATTCTGTATCCTGAGTGTAGAGAGGCGCTGTTAATGGGCACTCTGTAACTTTTGGGTGGAAGACACAGTTTATGGGACTTCTGCAACTAGGGGTTAGGCATACGCACTATATGGGAGTTCAGTAGCTCACGAGTTGGCAGACGCAGTATACAGCAGTGTTGTAGTTGGGAGTAGAGAGAAGCAGTTTACAAGAGTTCTGTATGCTGAGTGTAGAGAGCCATGGTTTGCGGGAGTTTTGCAGCCTGAGTGTAGAAGTGGTAGCTTAGGGCAGTTCTGTAACCTGGGTGTAGAGAGACGCAGTATACCTGCGTGCTGTAGCCTGAGTGCAGGAGACGCAGTTAGCGGTAGTTCTGTGGCTTGAGGTTAGGCCTACGCAGTAAACGGCAGTTCTGTAACCAAAGTGTATGAAACCCACTAGATGGGAGTGCTGTAGCCTGGGAGGAGAGAGAAGCAGTTTACAAGAGTTCTGTATGCTGAGTGTACAGAGCCATGGCTTGCGGGAGTTCTGCAGCCTGAGTGTAGGAATGGTAGCTTAGGGCAGTTCTGTAACCTGGGTGTAGAGAGACGCAGTATAGCTGCGTACTGTAGCCTGAGTTCAGCAGACGCAGTTAGCAAGAATTCTGTATCCTGAGTGTAGAGAGGCACTGTTAACGGGCATTCTGTAACCTTAGGGCAGAAGACACAGCTTACGGGAGTTCTGTAGCTTGGGGTTAGGCATACGCACTATATGGCAGTTCTGTAACCTAAGTGTATGAAACCCACTATATGGGAGTGCTGTAGCCTGGGAGGAGAGCGAAGCAGTTTACAAGAGTTCCGTATGCTGAATGTAGAGCGACATGGTTTGCGGGAGTTTTGCAGCCTGAGTGTAGGAGAGCCATGGTACGGGAGTTGTGCAACCTGGGTGTAGAGGGATGCCGTATATGTGATTTCTGTATCCTGAGTGTAGGAGTGGTAGCTTAGGGCAGTTCTGTAACCTGGGTGTAGAGAGACGCAGTATACCTGTCTTCTGTAGCCTGAGTCAGGAGACGCGGTTAGAAGGTGTTCTGGAGCCTGAGTGTAGAGAAGTGCTGTTAATGGGCATTCTGTAACCTTCGTGTGGAAGACACAGCTTACGGGGGATCTGCAGCTTGGGGATAGGCATATGCAGGATACGGGATTTCTGTCGCCTGAGAGTTGGCAGACGCAGTAAACGGGAGTTCTATGACCTGGGTGTAGAGAGTCTAAGCTTACAGAAGTTCAGTACCCTGAGTGTAAGCGACCCAGCTTTCCGGAGTTCTGTAGCTTGGGGTTTGGCATACGCACTATATGGCAGTTCTGTAACCTAAGTGTATGAAACCCACCATATGGGAGTGCTGTAGCCTGGGAGTAGAGCGAAGCAGTTTACCAGAGTTCTGTATGCTGAGTGTACAGAGACATGGTTTGCGGGAGTTTTGCATCCTGAGTGTAGAAGAGCCATGGTACGGGAGTTGTGCAACCTGGGTGTACAGAGATGCAGTATATGTGAGTTCTGTAGCTTAGGGCAGTTCTGTAACCTGGGTGTAGAGAGACGCAGTATACCTGCGTTCTGTAGCCTGAGTTCAGCAGACGCAGTTAGTGAGAATTCTGTATCCTGAGTGTAGAGAGGCGCTGTTAATGGGCACTCTGTAACTTTTGGGTGGAAGACACAGTTTATGGGACTTCTGCAACTAGGGGTTAGGCATACGCACTATATGGGAGTTCAGTAGCTCACGAGTTGGCAGACGCAGTATACAGCAGTGTTGTAGTTGGGAGTAGAGAGAAGCAGTTTACAAGAGTTCTGTATGCTGAGTGTAGAGAGCCATGGTTTGCGGGAGTTTTGCAGCCTGAGTGTAGAAGTGGTAGCTTAGGGCAGTTCTGTAACCTGGGTGTAGAGAGACGCAGTATACCTGCGTGCTGTAGCCTGAGTGCAGGAGACGCAGTTAGCGGTAGTTCTGTGGCTTGAGGTTAGGCCTACGCAGTAAACGGCAGTTCTGTAACCAAAGTGTATGAAACCCACTAGATGGGAGTGCTGTAGCCTGGGAGGAGAGAGAAGCAGTTTACAAGAGTTCTGTATGCTGAGTGTACAGAGCCATGGCTTGCGGGAGTTCTGCAGCCTGAGTGTAGGAATGGTAGCTTAGGGCAGTTCTGTAACCTGGGTGTAGAGAGACGCAGTATAGCTGCGTACTGTAGCCTGAGTTCAGCAGACGCAGTTAGCAAGAATTCTGTATCCTGAGTGTAGAGAGGCACTGTTAACGGGCATTCTGTAACCTTAGGGCAGAAGACACAGCTTACGGGAGTTCTGTAGCTTGGGGTTAGGCATACGCACTATATGGCAGTTCTGTAACCTAAGTGTATGAAACCCACTATATGGGAGTGCTGTAGCCTGGGAGGAGAGCGAAGCAGTTTACAAGAGTTCCGTATGCTGAATGTAGAGCGACATGGTTTGCGGGAGTTTTGCAGCCTGAGTGTAGGAGAGCCATGGTACGGGAGTTGTGCAACCTGGGTGTAGAGGGATGCCGTATATGTGATTTCTGTATCCTGAGTGTAGGAGTGGTAGCTTAGGGCAGTTCTGTAACCTGGGTGTAGAGAGACGCAGTATACCTGTCTTCTGTAGCCTGAGTCAGGAGACGCGGTTAGAAGGTGTTCTGGAGCCTGAGTGTAGAGAAGTGCTGTTAATGGGCATTCTGTAACCTTCGTGTGGAAGACACAGCTTACGGGGGATCTGCAGCTTGGGGATAGGCATATGCAGGATACGGGATTTCTGTCGCCTGAGAGTTGGCAGACGCAGTAAACGGGAGTTCTATGACCTGGGTGTAGAGAGTCTAAGCTTACAGAAGTTCAGTACCCTGAGTGTAAGCGACCCAGCTTTCCGGAGTTCTGTAGCTTGGGGTTTGGCATACGCACTATATGGCAGTTCTGTAACCTAAGTGTATGAAACCCACCATATGGGAGTGCTGTAGCCTGGGAGTAGAGCGAAGCAGTTTACCAGAGTTCTGTATGCTGAGTGTACAGAGACATGGTTTGCGGGAGTTTTGCATCCTGAGTGTAGAAGAGCCATGGTACGGGAGTTGTGCAACCTGGGTGTACAGAGATGCAGTATATGTGAGTTCTGTAGCTTAGGGCAGTTCTGTAACCTGGGTGTAGAGAGACGCAGTATACCTGCGTTCTGTAGCCTGAGTTCAGCAGACGCAGTTAGTGAGAATTCTGTATCCTGAGTGTAGAGAGGCGCTGTTAATGGGCACTCTGTAACTTTTGGGTGGAAGACACAGTTTATGGGACTTCTGCAACTAGGGGTTAGGCATACGCACTATATGGGAGTTCAGTAGCTCACGAGTTGGCAGACGCAGTATACAGCAGTGTTGTAGTTGGGAGTAGAGAGAAGCAGTTTACAAGAGTTCTGTATGCTGAGTGTAGAGAGCCATGGTTTGCGGGAGTTTTGAGCCTGAGTGTAGAAGTGGTAGCTTAGGGCAGTTCTGTAACCTGGGTGTAGAGAGACGCAGTATACCTGCGTGCTGTAGCCTGAGTGCAGGAGACGCAGTTAGCGGTAGTTCTGTGGCTTGAGGTTAGGGCTACGCAGTAAACGGCAGTTCTGTAACCAAAGTGTATGAAACCCACTAGATGGGAGTGCTGTAGCCTGGGAGGAGAGAGAAGCAGTTTACAAGAGTTCTGTATGCTGAGTGTACAGAGCCACGGCTTGCGGGCGTTCTGCAGCCTGAGTGTAGGAGAGCCAGGGTACGGGAGTTGTGTAACCTGGGTTTAGAGAGAGGCAGTATATGTGAGATCTGTAGCTTGAGTGTAGCTTAAGGCAGTTCTGTAACCTGGGTGTAGAGAGACGCAGTATACCTGTGTTCTGTAGCCTGAGTTCAGCAGACGCATTTAGCATTAGTTCTGTGGCTTGGGGTTAGGCCTATGCACTATACGGCAGTTCTGTAACCAAAGTGTATGAAACCCACTAGATGGGAGTGCTGTAGCCTGGGAGGAGAGAGAAGCAGTTTACAAGAGTTCTGTATGCTGAGTGTACAGAGCCATGGCTTGCGGGAGTTCTGCAGCCTGAGTGTAGGAATGGTAGCTTAGGGCAGTTCTGTAACCTGGGTGTAGAGAGACGCAGTATAGCTGCGTACTGTAGCCTGAGTTCAGCAGACGCAGTTAGCAAGAATTCTGTATCCTGAGTGTAGAGAGGCACTGTTAACGGGCATTCTGTAACCTTAGGGCAGAAGACACAGCTTACGGGAGTTCTGTAGCTTGGGGTTAGGCATACGCACTATATGGCAGTTCTGTAACCTAAGTGTATGAAACCCACTATATGGGAGTGCTGTAGCCTGGGAGGAGAGCGAAGCAGTTTACAAGAGTTCCGTATGCTGAATGTAGAGCGACATGGTTTGCGGGAGTTTTGCAGCCTGAGTGTAGGAGAGCCATGGTACGGGAGTTGTGCAACCTGGGTGTAGAGGGATGCCGTATATGTGATTTCTGTATCCTGAGTGTAGGAGTGGTAGCTTAGGGCAGTTCTGTAACCTGGGTGTAGAGAGACGCAGTATACCTGTCTTCTGTAGCCTGAGTCAGGAGACGCGGTTAGAAGGTGTTCTGGAGCCTGAGTGTAGAGAAGTGCTGTTAATGGGCATTCTGTAACCTTCGTGTGGAAGACACAGCTTACGGGGGATCTGCAGCTTGGGGATAGGCATATGCAGGATACGGGATTTCTGTCGCCTGAGAGTTGGCAGACGCAGTAAACGGGAGTTCTATGACCTGGGTGTAGAGAGTCTAAGCTTACAGAAGTTCAGTACCCTGAGTGTAAGCGACCCAGCTTTCCGGAGTTCTGTAGCTTGGGGTTTGGCATACGCACTATATGGCAGTTCTGTAACCTAAGTGTATGAAACCCACCATATGGGAGTGCTGTAGCCTGGGAGTAGAGCGAAGCAGTTTACCAGAGTTCTGTATGCTGAGTGTACAGAGACATGGTTTGCGGGAGTTTTGCATCCTGAGTGTAGAAGAGCCATGGTACGGGAGTTGTGCAACCTGGGTGTACAGAGATGCAGTATATGTGAGTTCTGTAGCTTAGGGCAGTTCTGTAACCTGGGTGTAGAGAGACGCAGTATACCTGCGTTCTGTAGCCTGAGTTCAGCAGACGCAGTTAGTGAGAATTCTGTATCCTGAGTGTAGAGAGGCGCTGTTAATGGGCACTCTGTAACTTTTGGGTGGAAGACACAGTTTATGGGACTTCTGCAACTAGGGGTTAGGCATACGCACTATATGGGAGTTCAGTAGCTCACGAGTTGGCAGACGCAGTATACAGCAGTGTTGTAGTTGGGAGTAGAGAGAAGCAGTTTACAAGAGTTCTGTATGCTGAGTGTAGAGAGCCATGGTTTGCGGGAGTTTTGCAGCCTGAGTGTAGAAGTGGTAGCTTAGGGCAGTTCTGTAACCTGGGTGTAGAGAGACGCAGTATACCTGCGTGCTGTAGCCTGAGTGCAGGAGACGCAGTTAGCGGTAGTTCTGTGGCTTGAGGTTAGGCCTACGCAGTAAACGGCAGTTCTGTAACCAAAGTGTATGAAACCCACTAGATGGGAGTGCTGTAGCCTGGGAGGAGAGAGAAGCAGTTTACAAGAGTTCTGTATGCTGAGTGTACAGAGCCATGGCTTGCGGGAGTTCTGCAGCCTGAGTGTAGGAATGGTAGCTTAGGGCAGTTCTGTAACCTGGGTGTAGAGAGACGCAGTATAGCTGCGTACTGTAGCCTGAGTTCAGCAGACGCAGTTAGCAAGAATTCTGTATCCTGAGTGTAGAGAGGCACTGTTAACGGGCATTCTGTAACCTTAGGGCAGAAGACACAGCTTACGGGAGTTCTGTAGCTTGGGGTTAGGCATACGCACTATATGGCAGTTCTGTAACCTAAGTGTATGAAACCCACTATATGGGAGTGCTGTAGCCTGGGAGGAGAGCGAAGCAGTTTACAAGAGTTCCATATGCTGAATGTAGAGCGACATGGTTTGCGGGAGTTTTGCAGCCTGAGTGTAGGAGAGCCATGGTACGGGAGTTGTGCAACCTGGGTGTAGAGGGATGCCGTATATGTGATTTCTGTATCCTGAGTGTAGGAGTGGTAGCTTAGGGCAGTTCTGTAACCTGGGTGTAGAGAGACGCAGTATACCTGTCTTCTGTAGCCTGAGTCAGGAGACGCGGTTAGAAGGTGTTCTGGAGCCTGAGTGTAGAGAAGTGCTGTTAATGGGCATTCTGTAACCTTCGTGTGGAAGACACAGCTTACGGGGGATCTGCAGCTTGGGGATAGGCATATGCAGGATACGGGATTTCTGTCGCCTGAGAGTTGGCAGACGCAGTAAACGGGAGTTCTATGACCTGGGTGTAGAGAGTCTAAGCTTACAGAAGTTCAGTACCCTGAGTGTAAGCGACCCAGCTTTCCGGAGTTCTGTAGCTTGGGGTTTGGCATACGCACTATATGGCAGTTCTGTAACCTAAGTGTATGAAACACACCATATGGGAGTGCTGTAGCCTGGGAGTAGAGCGAAGCAGTTTACCAGAGTTCTGTATGCTGAGTGTACAGAGACATGGTTTGCGGGAGTTTTGCATCCTGAGTGTAGAAGAGCCATGGTACGGGAGTTGTGCAACCTGGGTGTACAGAGATGCAGTATATGTGAGTTCTGTAGCTTAGGGCAGTTCTGTAACCTGGGTGTAGAGAGACGCAGTATACCTGCGTTCTGTAGCCTGAGTTCAGCAGACGCAGTTAGTGAGAATTCTGTATCCTGAGTGTAGAGAGGCGCTGTTAATGGGCACTCTGTAACTTTTGGGTGGAAGACACAGTTTATGGGACTTCTGCAACTAGGGGTTAGGCATACGCACTATATGGGAGTTCAGTAGCTCACGAGTTGGCAGACGCAGTATACAGCAGTGTTGTAGTTGGGAGTAGAGAGAAGCAGTTTACAAGAGTTCTGTATGCTGAGTGTAGAGAGCCATGGTTTGTGGGAGTTTTGCAGCCTGAGTGTAGAAGTGGTAGCTTAGGGCAGTTCTGTAACCTGGGTGTAGAGAGACGCAGTATACCTGCGTGCTGTAGCCTGAGTGCAGGAGACGCAGTAAGCGGTAGTTCTGTGGCTTGAGGTTAGGCCTACGCAGTAAACGGCAGTTCTGTAACCAAAGTGTATGAAACCCACTAGATGGGAGTGCTGTAGCCTGGGAGTAGAGAGAAGCAGTTTACAAGAGTTCTGTATGCTGAGTGTACAGAGCCACGGCTTGCGGGCGTTCTGCAGCCTGAGTGTAGGAGAGCCAGGGTACGGGAGTTGTGTAACCTGGGTTTAGAGAGAGGCAGTATATGTGAGATCTGTAGCTTGAGTGTAGCTTAAGGCAGTTCTGTAACCTGGGTGTAGAGAGACGCAGTATACCTGTGTTCTGTAGCCTGAGTTCAGCAGACGCATTTAGCGTTAGTTCTGTGGCTTGGGGTTAGGCCTACGCACTATACGGCAGTTCTGTAACCAAAGTGTATGAAACCCACTAGATGGGAGTGCTGTAGCCTGGGAGGAGAGAGAAGCAGTTTACAAGAGTTCTGTATGCTGAGTGTACAGAGCCATGGCTTGCGGGAGTTCTGCAGCCTGAGTGTAGGAATGGTAGCTTAGGGCAGTTCTGTAACCTGGGTGTAGAGAGACGCAGTATAGCTGCGTACTGTAGCCTGAGTTCAGCAGACGCAGTTAGCAAGAATTCTGTATCCTGAGTGTAGAGAGGCACTGTTAACGGGCATTCTGTAACCTTAGGGCAGAAGACACAGCTTACGGGAGTTCTGTAGCTTGGGGTTAGGCATACGCACTATATGGCAGTTCTGTAACCTAAGTGTATGAAACCCACTATATGGGAGTGCTGTAGCCTGGGAGGAGAGCGAAGCAGTTTACAAGAGTTCCGTATGCTGAATGCAGAGCGACATGGTTTGCGGGAGTTTTGCAGCCTGAGTGTAGGAGAGCCATGGTACGGGAGTTGTGCAACCTGGGTGTAGAGGGATGCCGTATATGTGATTTCTGTATCCTGAGTGTAGGAGTGGTAGCTTAGGGCAGTTCTGTAACCTGGGTGTAGAGAGACGCAGTATACCTGTCTTCTGTAGCCTGAGTCAGGAGACGCGGTTAGAAGGTGTTCTGGAGCCTGAGTGTAGAGAAGTGCTGTTAATGGGCATTCTGTAACCTTCGTGTGGAAGACACAGCTTACGGGGGATCTGCAGCTTGGGGATAGGCATATGCAGGATACGGGATTTCTGTCGCCTGAGAGTTGGCAGACGCAGTAAACGGGAGTTCTATGACCTGGGTGTAGAGAGTCTAAGCTTACAGAAGTTCAGTACCCTGAGTGTAAGCGACCCAGCTTTCCGGAGTTCTGTAGCTTGGGGTTTGGCATACGCACTATATGGCAGTTCTGTAACCTAAGTGTATGAAACACACCATATGGGAGTGCTGTAGCCTGGGAGTAGAGCGAAGCAGTTTACCAGAGTTCTGTATGCTGAGTGTACAGAGACATGGTTTGCGGGAGTTTTGCATCCTGAGTGTAGAAGAGCCATGGTACGGGAGTTGTGCAACCTGGGTGTACAGAGATGCAGTATATGTGAGTTCTGTAGCTTAGGGCAGTTCTGTAACCTGGGTGTAGAGAGACGCAGTATACCTGCGTTCTGTAGCCTGAGTTCAGCAGACGCAGTTAGTGAGAATTCTGTATCCTGAGTGTAGAGAGGCGCTGTTAATGGGCACTCTGTAACTTTTGGGTGGAAGACACAGTTTATGGGACTTCTGCAACTAGGGGTTAGGCATACGCACTATATGGGAGTTCAGTAGCTCACGAGTTGGCAGACGCAGTATACAGCAGTGTTGTAGTTGGGAGTAGAGAGAAGCAGTTTACAAGAGTTCTGTATGCTGAGTGTAGAGAGCCATGGTTTGTGGGAGTTTTGCAGCCTGAGTGTAGAAGTGGTAGCTTAGGGCAGTTCTGTAACCTGGGTGTAGAGAGACGCAGTATACCTGCGTGCTGTAGCCTGAGTGCAGGAGACGCAGTTAGCGGTAGTTCTGTGGCTTGAGGTTAGGCCTACGCAGTAAACGGCAGTTCTGTAACCAAAGTGTATGAAACCCACTAGATGGGAGTGCTGTAGCCTGGGAGTAGAGAGAAGCAGTTTACAAGAGTTCTGTATGCTGAGTGTACAGAGCCACGGCTTGCGGGCGTTCTGCAGCCTGAGTGTAGGAGAGCCAGGGTACGGGAGTTGTGTAACCTGGGTTTAGAGAGAGGCAGTATATGTGAGATCTGTAGCTTGAGTGTAGCTTAAGGCAGTTCTGTAACCTGGGTGTAGAGAGACGCAGTATACCTGTGTTCTGTAGCCTGAGTTCAGCAGACGCATTTAGCGTTAGTTCTGTGGCTTGGGGTTAGGCCTACGCACTATACGGCAGTTCTGTAACCAAAGTGTATGAAACCCACTATATGGGAGTGCTGTAGCCTGGGAGGAGAGAGAAGCAGTTTACAAGAGTTCTGTATGCTGAGTGTACAGAGCCATGGCTTGCGGGAGTTCTGCAGCCTGAGTGTAGGAATGGTAGCTTAGGGCAGTTCTGTAACCTGGGTGTAGAGAGACGCAGTATAGCTGCGTACTGTAGCCTGAGTTCAGCAGACGCAGTTAGCAAGAATTCTGTATCCTGAGTGTAGAGAGGCACTGTTAACGGGCATTCTGTAACCTTAGGGCAGAAGACACAGCTTACGGGAGTTCTGTAGCTTGGGGTTAGGCATACGCACTATATGGCAGTTCTGTAACCTAAGTGTATGAAACCCACTATATGGGAGTGCTGTAGCCTGGGAGGAGAGCGAAGCAGTTTACAAGAGTTCCGTATGCTGAATGCAGAGCGACATGGTTTGCGGGAGTTTTGCAGCCTGAGTGTAGGAGAGCCATGGTACGGGAGTTGTGCAACTTGGGTGTAGAGGGATGCCGTATATGTGATTTCTGTATCCTGAGTGTAGGAGTGGTAGCTTAGGGCAGTTCTGTAACCTGGGTGTAGAGAGACGCAGTATACCTGTCTTCTGTAGCCTGAGTCAGGAGACGCGGTTAGAAGGTGTTCTGGAGCCTGAGTGTAGAGAAGTGCTGTTAATGGGCATTCTGTAACCTTCGTGTGGAAGACACAGCTTACGGGGGATCTGCAGCTTGGGGATAGGCATATGCAGGATACGGGATTTCTGTCGCCTGAGAGTTGGCAGACGCAGTAAACGGGAGTTCTATGACCTGGGTGTAGAGAGTCTAAGCTTACAGAAGTTCAGTACCCTGAGTGTAAGCGACCCAGCTTTCCGGAGTTCTGTAGCTTGGGGTTTGGCATACGCACTATATGGCAGTTCTGTAACCTAAGTGTATGAAACACACCATATGGGAGTGCTGTAGCCTGGGAGTAGAGCGAAGCAGTTTACCAGAGTTCTGTATGCTGAGTGTACAGAGACATGGTTTGCGGGAGTTTTGCATCCTGAGTGTAGAAGAGCCATGGTACGGGAGTTGTGCAACCTGGGTGTACAGAGATGCAGTATATGTGAGTTCTGTAGCTTAGGGCAGTTCTGTAACCTGGGTGTAGAGAGACGCAGTATACCTGCGTTCTGTAGCCTGAGTTCAGCAGACGCAGTTAGTGAGAATTCTGTATCCTGAGTGTAGAGAGGCGCTGTTAATGGGCACTCTGTAACTTTTGGGTGGAAGACACAGTTTATGGGACTTCTGCAACTAGGGGTTAGGCATACGCACTATATGGGAGTTCAGTAGCTCACGAGTTGGCAGACGCAGTATACAGCAGTGTTGTAGTTGGGAGTAGAGAGAAGCAGTTTACAAGAGTTCTGTATGCTGAGTGTAGAGAGCCATGGTTTGCGGGAGTTTTGCAGCCTGAGTGTAGAAGTGGTAGCTTAGGGCAGTTCTGTAACCTGGGTGTAGAGAGACGCAGTATACCTGCGTGCTGTAGCCTGAGTGCAGGAGACGCAGTTAGCGGTAGTTCTGTGGCTTGAGGTTAGGCCTACGCAGTAAACGGCAGTTCTGTAACCAAAGTGTATGAAACCCACTAGATGGGAGTGCTGTAGCCTGGGAGGAGAGAGAAGCAGTTTACAAGAGTTCTGTATGCTGAGTGTACAGAGCCATGGCTTGCGGGAGTTCTGCAGCCTGAGTGTAGGAATGGTAGCTTAGGGCAGTTCTGTAACCTGGGTGTAGAGAGACGCAGTATAGCTGCGTACTGTAGCCTGAGTTCAGCAGACGCAGTTAGCAAGAATTCTGTATCCTGAGTGTAGAGAGGCACTGTTAACGGGCATTCTGTAACCTTAGGGCAGAAGACACAGCTTACGGGAGTTCTGTAGCTTGGGGTTAGGCATACGCACTATATGGCAGTTCTGTAACCTAAGTGTATGAAACCCACTATATGGGAGTGCTGTAGCCTGGGAGGAGAGCGAAGCAGTTTACAAGAGTTCCATATGCTGAATGTAGAGCGACATGGTTTGCGGGAGTTTTGCAGCCTGAGTGTAGGAGAGCCATGGTACGGGAGTTGTGCAACCTGGGTGTAGAGGGATGCCGTATATGTGATTTCTGTATCCTGAGTGTAGGAGTGGTAGCTTAGGGCAGTTCTGTAACCTGGGTGTAGAGAGACGCAGTATACCTGTCTTCTGTAGCCTGAGTCAGGAGACGCGGTTAGAAGGTGTTCTGGAGCCTGAGTGTAGAGAAGTGCTGTTAATGGGCATTCTGTAACCTTCGTGTGGAAGACACAGCTTACGGGGGATCTGCAGCTTGGGGATAGGCATATGCAGGATACGGGATTTCTGTCGCCTGAGAGTTGGCAGACGCAGTAAACGGGAGTTCTATGACCTGGGTGTAGAGAGTCTAAGCTTACAGAAGTTCAGTACCCTGAGTGTAAGCGACCCAGCTTTCCGGAGTTCTGTAGCTTGGGGTTTGGCATACGCACTATATGGCAGTTCTGTAACCTAAGTGTATGAAACCCACCATATGGGAGTGCTGTAGCCTGGGAGTAGAGCGAAGCAGTTTACCAGAGTTCTGTATGCTGAGTGTACAGAGACATGGTTTGCGGGAGTTTTGCATCCTGAGTGTAGAAGAGCCATGGTACGGGAGTTGTGCAACCTGGGTGTACAGAGATGCAGTATATGTGAGTTCTGTAGCTTAGGGCAGTTCTGTAACCTGGGTGTAGAGAGACGCAGTATACCTGCGTTCTGTAGCCTGAGTTCAGCAGACGCAGTTAGTGAGAATTCTGTATCCTGAGTGTAGAGAGGCGCTGTTAATGGGCACTCTGTAACTTTTGGGTGGAAGACACAGTTTATGGGACTTCTGCAACTAGGGGTTAGGCATACGCACTATATGGGAGTTCAGTAGCTCACGAGTTGGCAGACGCAGTATACAGCAGTGTTGTAGTTGGGAGTAGAGAGAAGCAGTTTACAAGAGTTCTGTATGCTGAGTGTAGAGAGCCATGGTTTGCGGGAGTTTTGCAGCCTGAGTGTAGAAGTGGTAGCTTAGGGCAGTTCTGTAACCTGGGTGTAGAGAGACGCAGTATACCTGCGTGCTGTAGCCTGAGTGCAGGAGACGCATTTAGCGTTAGTTCTGTGGCTTGAGGTTAGGCCTACGCAGTAAACGGCAGTTCTGTAACCAAAGTGTATGAAACCCACTAGATGGGAGTGCTGTAGCCTGGGAGGAGAGAGAAGCAGTTTACAAGAGTTCTGTATGCTGAGTGTACAGAGCCATGGCTTGCGGGAGTTCTGCAGCCTGAGTGTAGGAATGGTAGCTTAGGGCAGTTCTGTAACCTGGGTGTAGAGAGACGCAGTATAGCTGCGTACTGTAGCCTGAGTTCAGCAGACGCAGTTAGCAAGAATTCTGTATCCTGAGTGTAGAGAGGCACTGTTAACGGGCATTCTGTAACCTTAGGGCAGAAGACACAGCTTACGGGAGTTCTGTAGCTTGGGGTTAGGCATACGCACTATATGGCAGTTCTGTAACCTAAGTGTATGAAACCCACTATATGGGAGTGCTGTAGCCTGGGAGGAGAGCGAAGCAGTTTACAAGAGTTCCATATGCTGAATGTAGAGCGACATGGTTTGCGGGAGTTTTGCAGCCTGAGTGTAGGAGAGCCATGGTACGGGAGTTGTGCAACCTGGGTGTAGAGGGATGCCGTATATGTGATTTCTGTATCCTGAGTGTAGGAGTGGTAGCTTAGGGCAGTTCTGTAACCTGGGTGTAGAGAGACGCAGTATACCTGTCTTCTGTAGCCTGAGTCAGGAGACGCGGTTAGAAGGTGTTCTGGAGCCTGAGTGTAGAGAAGTGCTGTTAATGGGCATTCTGTAACCTTCGTGTGGAAGACACAGCTTACGGGGGATCTGCAGCTTGGGGATAGGCATATGCAGGATACGGGATTTCTGTCGCCTGAGAGTTGGCAGACGCAGTAAACGGGAGTTCTATGACCTGGGTGTAGAGAGTCTAAGCTTACAGAAGTTCAGTACCCTGAGTGTAAGCGACCCAGCTTTCCGGAGTTCTGTAGCTTGGGGTTTGGCATACGCACTATATGGCAGTTCTGTAACCTAAGTGTATGAAACACACCATATGGGAGTGCTGTAGCCTGGGAGTAGAGCGAAGCAGTTTACCAGAGTTCTGTATGCTGAGTGTACAGAGACATGGTTTGCGGGAGTTTTGCATCCTGAGTGTAGAAGAGCCATGGTACGGGAGTTGTGCAACCTGGGTGTACAGAGATGCAGTATATGTGAGTTCTGTAGCTTAGGGCAGTTCTGTAACCTGGGTGTAGAGAGACGCAGTATACCTGCGTTCTGTAGCCTGAGTTCAGCAGACGCAGTTAGTGAGAATTCTGTATCCTGAGTGTAGAGAGGCGCTGTTAATGGGCACTCTGTAACTTTTGGGTGGAAGACACAGTTTATGGGACTTCTGCAACTAGGGGTTAGGCATACGCACTATATGGGAGTTCAGTAGCTCACGAGTTGGCAGACGCAGTATACAGCAGTGTTGTAGTTGGGAGTAGAGAGAAGCAGTTTACAAGAGTTCTGTATGCTGAGTGTAGAGAGCCATGGTTTGCGGGAGTTTTGCAGCCTGAGTGTAGAAGTGGTAGCTTAGGGCAGTTCTGTAACCTGGGTGTAGAGAGACGCAGTATACCTGCGTGCTGTAGCCTGAGTGCAGGAGACGCAGTTAGCGGTAGTTCTGTGGCTTGAGGTTAGGCCTACGCAGTAAACGGCAGTTCTGTAACCAAAGTGTATGAAACCCACTAGATGGGAGTGCTGTAGCCTGGGAGTAGAGAGAAGCAGTTTACAAGAGTTCTGTATGCTGAGTGTACAGAGCCACGGCTTGCGGGCGTTCTGCAGCCTGAGTGTAGGAGAGCCAGGGTACGGGAGTTGTGTAACCTGGGTTTAGAGAGAGGCAGTATATGTGAGATCTGTAGCTTGAGTGTAGCTTAAGGCAGTTCTGTAACCTGGGTGTAGAGAGACGCAGTATACCTGTGTTCTGTAGCCTGAGTTCAGCAGACGCATTTAGCGTTAGTTCTGTGGCTTGGGGTTAGGCCTACGCAGTAAACGGCAGTTCTGTAACCAAAGTGTATGAAACCCACTAGATGGGAGTGCTGTAGCCTGGGAGGAGAGAGAAGCAGTTTACAAGAGTTCTGTATGCTGAGTGTACAGAGCCATGGCTTGCGGGAGTTCTGCAGCCTGAGTGTAGGAATGGTAGCTTAGGGCAGTTCTGTAACCTGGGTGTAGAGAGACGCAGTATAGCTGCGTACTGTAGCCTGAGTTCAGCAGACGCAGTTAGCAAGAATTCTGTATCCTGAGTGTAGAGAGGCACTGTTAACGGGCATTCTGTAACCTTAGGGCAGAAGACACAGCTTACGGGAGTTCTGTAGCTTGGGGTTAGGCATACGCACTATATGGCAGTTCTGTAACCTAAGTGTATGAAACCCACTATATGGGAGTGCTGTAGCCTGGGAGGAGAGCGAAGCAGTTTACAAGAGTTCCGTATGCTGAATGCAGAGCGACATGGTTTGCGGGAGTTTTGCAGCCTGAGTGTAGGAGAGCCATGGTACGGGAGTTGTGCAACCTGGGTGTAGAGGGATGCCGTATATGTGATTTCTGTATCCTGAGTGTAGGAGTGGTAGCTTAGGGCAGTTCTGTAACCTGGGTGTAGAGAGACGCAGTATACCTGTCTTCTGTAGCCTGAGTCAGGAGACGCGGTTAGAAGGTGTTCTGGAGCCTGAGTGTAGAGAAGTGCTGTTAATGGGCATTCTGTAACCTTCGTGTGGAAGACACAGCTTACGGGGGATCTGCAGCTTGGGGATAGGCATATGCAGGATACGGGATTTCTGTCGCCTGAGAGTTGGCAGACGCAGTAAACGGGAGTTCTATGACCTGGGTGTAGAGAGTCTAAGCTTACAGAAGTTCAGTACCCTGAGTGTAAGCGACCCAGCTTTCCGGAGTTCTGTAGCTTGGGGTTTGGCATACGCACTATATGGCAGTTCTGTAACCTAAGTGTATGAAACACACCATATGGGAGTGCTGTAGCCTGGGAGTAGAGCGAAGCAGTTTACCAGAGTTCTGTATGCTGAGTGTACAGAGACATGGTTTGCGGGAGTTTTGCATCCTGAGTGTAGAAGAGCCATGGTACGGGAGTTGTGCAACCTGGGTGTACAGAGATGCAGTATATGTGAGTTCTGTAGCTTAGGGCAGTTCTGTAACCTGGGTGTAGAGAGACGCAGTATACCTGCGTTCTGTAGCCTGAGTTCAGCAGACGCAGTTAGTGAGAATTCTGTATCCTGAGTGTAGAGAGGCGCTGTTAATGGGCACTCTGTAACTTTTGGGTGGAAGACACAGTTTATGGGACTTCTGCAACTAGGGGTTAGGCATACGCACTATATGGGAGTTCAGTAGCTCACGAGTTGGCAGACGCAGTATACAGCAGTGTTGTAGTTGGGAGTAGAGAGAAGCAGTTTACAAGAGTTCTGTATGCTGAGTGTAGAGAGCCATGGTTTGCGGGAGTTTTGCAGCCTGAGTGTAGAAGTGGTAGCTTAGGGCAGTTCTGTAACCTGGGTGTAGAGAGACGCAGTATACCTGCGTGCTGTAGCCTGAGTGCAGGAGACGCAGTTAGCGGTAGTTCTGTGGCTTGAGGTTAGGCCTACGCAGTAAACGGCAGTTCTGTAACCAAAGTGTATGAAACCCACTAGATGGGAGTGCTGTAGCCTGGGAGGAGAGAGAAGCAGTTTACAAGAGTTCTGTATGCTGAGTGTACAGAGCCATGGCTTGCGGGAGTTCTGCAGCCTGAGTGTAGGAATGGTAGCTTAGGGCAGTTCTGTAACCTGGGTGTAGAGAGACGCAGTATAGCTGCGTACTGTAGCCTGAGTTCAGCAGACGCAGTTAGCAAGAATTCTGTATCCTGAGTGTAGAGAGGCACTGTTAACGGGCATTCTGTAACCTTAGGGCAGAAGACACAGCTTACGGGAGTTCTGTAGCTTGGGGTTAGGCATACGCACTATATGGCAGTTCTGTAACCTAAGTGTATGAAACCCACTATATGGGAGTGCTGTAGCCTGGGAGGAGAGCGAAGCAGTTTACAAGAGTTCCGTATGCTGAATGTAGAGCGACACGGTTTGCGGGAGTTTTGCAGCCTGAGTGTAGGAGAGCCATGGTACGGGAGTTGTGCAACCTGGGTGTAGAGGGATGCCGTATATGTGATTTCTGTATCCTGAGTGTAGGAGTGGTAGCTTAGGGCAGTTCTGTAACCTGGGTGTAGAGAGACGCAGTATACCTGTCTTCTGTAGCCTGAGTCAGGAGACGCGGTTAGAAGGTGTTCTGGAGCCTGAGTGTAGAGAAGTGCTGTTAATGGGCATTCTGTAACCTTCGTGTGGAAGACACAGCTTACGGGGGATCTGCAGCTTGGGGATAGGCATATGCAGGATACGGGATTTCTGTCGCCTGAGAGTTGGCAGAC
Organism: Lepus oiostolus; assembly: GCA_036325905.1. NCBI lineage: Eukaryota > Metazoa > Chordata > Mammalia > Lagomorpha > Leporidae > Lepus > Lepus oiostolus. Next base: position 182,684 of record JAWMBE010000090.1, read on the forward strand.
GCAGTAAACGGGAGTTCTATGACCTGGGTGTAGAGAGTCTAAGCTTACAGAAGTTCAGTACCCTGAGTGTAAGCGACCCAGCTTTCCGGAGTTCTGTAGCTTGGGGTTTGGCATACGCACTATATGGCAGTTCTGTAACCTAAGTGTATGAAACACACCATATGGGAGTGCTGTAGCCTGGGAGTAGAGCGAAGCAGTTTACCAGAGTTCTGTATGCTGAGTGTACAGAGACATGGTTTGCGGGAGTTTTGCATCCTGAGTGTAGAAGAGCCATGGTACGGGAGTTGTGCAACCTGGGTGTACAGAGATGCAGTATATGTGAGTTCTGTAGCTTAGGGCAGTTCTGTAACCTGGGTGTAGAGAGACGCAGTATACCTGCGTTCTGTAGCCTGAGTTCAGCAGACGCAGTTAGTGAGAATTCTGTATCCTGAGTGTAGAGAGGCGCTGTTAATGGGCACTCTGTAACTTTTGGGTGGAAGACACAGTTTATGGGACTTCTGCAACTAGGGGTTAGGCATACGCACTATATGGGAGTTCAGTAGCTCACGAGTTGGCAGACGCAGTATACAGCAGTGTTGTAGTTGGGAGTAGAGAGAAGCAGTTTACAAGAGTTCTGTATGCTGAGTGTAGAGAGCCATGGTTTGTGGGAGTTTTGCAGCCTGAGTGTAGAAGTGGTAGCTTAGGGCAGTTCTGTAACCTGGGTGTAGAGAGACGCAGTATACCTGCGTGCTGTAGCCTGAGTGCAGGAGACGCAGTTAGCGGTAGTTCTGTGGCTTGAGGTTAGGCCTACGCAGTAAACGGCAGTTCTGTAACCAAAGTGTATGAAACCCACTAGATGGGAGTGCTGTAGCCTGGGAGTAGAGAGAAGCAGTTTACAAGAGTTCTGTATGCTGAGTGTACAGAGCCACGGCTTGCGGGCGTTCTGCAGCCTGAGTGTAGGAGAGCCAGGGTACGGGAGTTGTGTAACCTGGGTTTAGAGAGAGGCAGTATATGTGAGATCTGTAGCTTGAGTGTAGCTTAAGGCAGTTCTGTAACCTGGGTGTAGAGAGACGCAGTATACCTGTGTTCTGTAGCCTGAGTTCAGCAGACGCATTTAGCGTTAGTTCTGTGGCTTGGGGTTAGGCCTACGCACTATACGGCAGTTCTGTAACCAAAGTGTATGAAACCCACTAGATGGGAGTGCTGTAGCCTGGGAGGAGAGAGAAGCAGTTTACAAGAGTTCTGTATGCTGAGTGTACAGAGCCATGGCTTGCGGGAGTTCTGCAGCCTGAGTGTAGGAATGGTAGCTTAGGGCAGTTCTGTAACCTGGGTGTAGAGAGACGCAGTATAGCTGCGTACTGTAGCCTGAGTTCAGCAGACGCAGTTAGCAAGAATTCTGTATCCTGAGTGTAGAGAGGCACTGTTAACGGGCATTCTGTAACCTTAGGGCAGAAGACACAGCTTACGGGAGTTCTGTAGCTTGGGGTTAGGCATACGCACTATATGGCAGTTCTGTAACCTAAGTGTATGAAACCCACTATATGGGAGTGCTGTAGCCTGGGAGGAGAGCGAAGCAGTTTACAAGAGTTCCGTATGCTGAATGCAGAGCGACATGGTTTGCGGGAGTTTTGCAGCCTGAGTGTAGGAGAGCCATGGTACGGGAGTTGTGCAACCTGGGTGTAGAGGGATGCCGTATATGTGATTTCTGTATCCTGAGTGTAGGAGTGGTAGCTTAGGGCAGTTCTGTAACCTGGGTGTAGAGAGACGCAGTATACCTGTCTTCTGTAGCCTGAGTCAGGAGACGCGGTTAGAAGGTGTTCTGGAGCCTGAGTGTAGAGAAGTGCTGTTAATGGGCATTCTGTAACCTTCGTGTGGAAGACACAGCTTACGGGGGATCTGCAGCTTGGGGATAGGCATATGCAGGATACGGGATTTCTGTCGCCTGAGAGTTGGCAGACGCAGTAAACGGGAGTTCTATGACCTGGGTGTAGAGAGTCTAAGCTTACAGAAGTTCAGTACCCTGAGTGTAAGCGACCCAGCTTTCCGGAGTTCTGTAGCTTGGGGTTTGGCATACGCACTATATGGCAGTTCTGTAACCTAAGTGTATGAAACACACCATATGGGAGTGCTGTAGCCTGGGAGTAGAGCGAAGCAGTTTACCAGAGTTCTGTATGCTGAGTGTACAGAGACATGGTTTGCGGGAGTTTTGCATCCTGAGTGTAGAAGAGCCATGGTACGGGAGTTGTGCAACCTGGGTGTACAGAGATGCAGTATATGTGAGTTCTGTAGCTTAGGGCAGTTCTGTAACCTGGGTGTAGAGAGACGCAGTATACCTGCGTTCTGTAGCCTGAGTTCAGCAGACGCAGTTAGTGAGAATTCTGTATCCTGAGTGTAGAGAGGCGCTGTTAATGGGCACTCTGTAACTTTTGGGTGGAAGACACAGTTTATGGGACTTCTGCAACTAGGGGTTAGGCATACGCACTATATGGGAGTTCAGTAGCTCACGAGTTGGCAGACGCAGTATACAGCAGTGTTGTAGTTGGGAGTAGAGAGAAGCAGTTTACAAGAGTTCTGTATGCTGAGTGTAGAGAGCCATGGTTTGCGGGAGTTTTGCAGCCTGAGTGTAGAAGTGGTAGCTTAGGGCAGTTCTGTAACCTGGGTGTAGAGAGACGCAGTATACCTGCGTGCTGTAGCCTGAGTGCAGGAGACGCAGTTAGCGGTAGTTCTGTGGCTTGAGGTTAGGCCTACGCAGTAAACGGCAGTTCTGTAACCAAAGTGTATGAAACCCACTAGATGGGAGTGCTGTAGCCTGGGAGTAGAGAGAAGCAGTTTACAAGAGTTCTGTATGCTGAGTGTACAGAGCCACGGCTTGCGGGCGTTCTGCAGCCTGAGTGTAGGAGAGCCAGGGTACGGGAGTTGTGTAACCTGGGTTTAGAGAGAGGCAGTATATGTGAGATCTGTAGCTTGAGTGTAGCTTAAGGCAGTTCTGTAACCTGGGTGTAGAGAGACGCAGTATACCTGTGTTCTGTAGCCTGAGTTCAGCAGACGCATTTAGCGTTAGTTCTGTGGCTTGGGGTTAGGCCTACGCACTATACGGCAGTTCTGTAACCAAAGTGTATGAAACCCACTAGATGGGAGTGCTGTAGCCTGGGAGGAGAGAGAAGCAGTTTACAAGAGTTCTGTATGCTGAGTGTACAGAGCCATGGCTTGCGGGAGTTCTGCAGCCTGAGTGTAGGAGTGGTAGCTTAGGGCAGTTCTGTAACCTGGGTGTAGTGAGACGCAGTATAGCTGCGTACTGTAGCCTGAGTTCAGCAGACGCAGTTAGCAAGAATTCTGTATCCTGAGTGTAGAGAGGCACTGTTAACGGGCATTCTGTAACCTTAGGGCAGAAGACACAGCTTACGGGAGTTCTGTAGCTTGGGGTTAGGCATACGCACTATATGGCAGTTCTGTAACCTAAGTGTATGAAACCCACTATATGGGAGTGCTGTAGCCTGGGAGGAGAGCGAAGCAGTTTACAAGAGTTCCGTATGCTGAATGTAGAGCGACACGGTTTGCGGGAGTTTTGCAGCCTGAGTGTAGGAGAGCCATGGTACGGGAGTTGTGCAACCTGGGTGTAGAGAGATGCCGTATATGTGATTTCTGTATCCTGAGTGTAGGAGTGGTAGCTTAGGGCAGTTCTGTAACCTGGGTGTAGAGAGACGCAGTATACCTGTCTTCTGTAGCCTGAGTCAGGAGACGCGGTTAGAAGGTGTTCTGGAGCCTGAGTGTAGAGAAGTGCTGTTAATGGGCATTCTGTAACCTTCGTGTGGAAGACACAGCTTACGGGGGATCTGCAGCTTGGGGATAGGCATATGCAGGATACGGGATTTCTGTCGCCTGAGAGTTGGCAGACGCAGTAAACGGGAGTTCTATGACCTGGGTGTAGAGAGTCTAAGCTTACAGAAGTTCAGTACCCTGAGTGTAAGCGACCCAGCTTTCCGGAGTTCTGTAGCTTGGGGTTTGGCATACGCACTATATGGCAGTTCTGTAACCTAAGTGTATGAAACCCACCATATGGGAGTGCTGTAGCCTGGGAGTAGAGCGAAGCAGTTTACCAGAGTTCTGTATGCTGAGTGTACAGAGACATGGTTTGCGGGAGTTTTGCATCCTGAGTGTAGAAGAGCCATGGTACGGGAGTTGTGCAACCTGGGTGTACAGAGATGCAGTATATGTGAGTTCTGTAGCTTGAGTGTAGCTTAGGGCAGTTCTGTAACCTGGGTGTAGAGAGACGCAGTATACCTGCGTTCTGTAGCCTGAGTTCAGCAGACGCAGTTAGTGAGAATTCTGTATCCTGAGTGTAGAGAGGCGCTGTTAATGGGCACTCTGTAACTTTTGGGTGGAAGACACAGTTTATGGGACTTCTGCAACTAGGGGTTAGGCATACGCACTATATGGGAGTTCAGTAGCTCACGAGTTGGCAGACGCAGTATACAGCAGTGTTGTAGTTGGGAGTAGAGAGAAGCAGTTTACAAGAGTTCTGTATGCTGAGTGTAGAGAGCCATGGTTTGCGGGAGTTTTGCAGCCTGAGTGTAGAAGTGGTAGCTTAGGGCAGTTCTGTAACCTGGGTGTAGAGAGACGCAGTATACCTGCGTGCTGTAGCCTGAGTGCAGGAGACGCAGTTAGCGGTAGTTCTGTGGCTTGAGGTTAGGCCTACGCAGTAAACGGCAGTTCTGTAACCAAAGTGTATGAAACCCACTAGATGGGAGTGCTATAGCCTGGGAGTAGAGAGAAGCAGTTTACAAGAGTTCTGTATGCTGAGTGTACAGAGCCACGGCTTGTGGGCGTTCTGCAGCCTGAGTGTAGGAGAGCCAGGGTACGGGAGTTGTGTAACCTGGGTTTAGAGAGAGGCAGTATATGTGAGATCTGTAGCTTGAGTGTAGCTTAAGGCAGTTCTGTAACCTGGGTGTAGAGAGACGCAGTATACCTGTGTTCTGTAGCCTGAGTTCAGCAGACGCATTTAGCGTTAGTTCTGTGGCTTGGGGTTAGGCCTACGCACTATACGGCAGTTCTGTAACCAAAGTGTATGAAACCCACTAGATGGGAGTGCTGTAGCCTGGGAGGAGAGAGAAGCAGTTTACAAGAGTTCTGTATGCTGAGTGTACAGAGCCATGGCTTGCGGGAGTTCTGCAGCCTGAGTGTAGGAGTGGTAGCTTAGGGCAGTTCTGTAACCTGGGTGTAGTGAGACGCAGTATAGCTGCGTACTGTAGCCTGAGTTCAGCAGACGCAGTTAGCAAGAATTCTGTATCCTGAGTGTAGAGAGGCACTGTTAACGGGCATTCTGTAACCTTAGGGCAGAAGACACAGCTTACGGGAGTTCTGTAGCTTGGGGTTAGGCATACGCACTATATGGCAGTTCTGTAACCTAAGTGTATGAAACCCACTATATGGGAGTGCTGTAGCCTGGGAGGAGAGCGAAGCAGTTTACAAGAGTTCCGTATGCTGAATGTAGAGCGACACGGTTTGCGGGAGTTTTGCAGCCTGAGTGTAGGAGAGCCATGGTACGGGAGTTGTGCAACCTGGGTGTAGAGGGATGCCGTATATGTGATTTCTGTATCCTGAGTGTAGGAGTGGTAGCTTAGGGCAGTTCTGTAACCTGGGTGTAGAGAGACGCAGTATACCTGTCTTCTGTAGCCTGAGTCAGGAGACGCGGTTAGAAGGTGTTCTGGAGCCTGAGTGTAGAGAAGTGCTGTTAATGGGCATTCTGTAACCTTCGTGTGGAAGACACAGCTTACGGGGGATCTGCAGCTTGGGGATAGGCATATGCAGGATACGGGATTTCTGTCGCCTGAGAGTTGGCAGACGCAGTAAACGGGAGTTCTATGACCTGGGTGTAGAGAGTCTAAGCTTACAGAAGTTCAGTACCCTGAGTGTAAGCGACCCAGCTTTCCGGAGTTCTGTAGCTTGGGGTTTGGCATACGCACTATATGGCAGTTCTGTAACCTAAGTGTATGAAACACACCATATGGGAGTGCTGTAGCCTGGGAGTAGAGCGAAGCAGTTTACCAGAGTTCTGTATGCTGAGTGTACAGAGACATGGTTTGCGGGAGTTTTGCATCCTGAGTGTAGAAGAGCCATGGTACGGGAGTTGTGCAACCTGGGTGTACAGAGATGCAGTATATGTGAGTTCTGTAGCTTAGGGCAGTTCTGTAACCTGGGTGTAGAGAGACGCAGTATACCTGCGTTCTGTAGCCTGAGTTCAGCAGACGCAGTTAGTGAGAATTCTGTATCCTGAGTGTAGAGAGGCGCTGTTAATGGGCACTCTGTAACTTTTGGGTGGAAGACACAGTTTATGGGACTTCTGCAACTAGGGGTTAGGCATACGCACTATATGGGAGTTCAGTAGCTCACGAGTTGGCAGACGCAGTATACAGCAGTGTTGTAGTTGGGAGTAGAGAGAAGCAGTTTACAAGAGTTCTGTATGCTGAGTGTAGAGAGCCATGGTTTGCGGGAGTTTTGCAGCCTGAGTGTAGAAGTGGTAGCTTAGGGCAGTTCTGTAACCTGGGTGTAGAGAGACGCAGTATACCTGCGTGCTGTAGCCTGAGTGCAGGAGACGCAGTTAGCGGTAGTTCTGTGGCTTGAGGTTAGGCCTACGCAGTAAACGGCAGTTCTGTAACCAAAGTGTATGAAACCCACTAGATGGGAGTGCTGTAGCCTGGGAGTAGAGAGAAGCAGTTTACAAGAGTTCTGTATGCTGAGTGTACAGAGCCACGGCTTGCGGGCGTTCTGCAGCCTGAGTGTAGGAGAGCCAGGGTACGGGAGTTGTGTAACCTGGGTTTAGAGAGAGGCAGTATATGTGAGATCTGTAGCTTGAGTGTAGCTTAAGGCAGTTCTGTAACCTGGGTGTAGAGAGACGCAGTATACCTGTGTTCTGTAGCCTGAGTTCAGCAGACGCATTTAGCGTTAGTTCTGTGGCTTGGGGTTAGGCCTACGCACTATACGGCAGTTCTGTAACCAAAGTGTATGAAACCCACTAGATGGGAGTGCTGTAGCCTGGGAGGAGAGAGAAGCAGTTTACAAGAGTTCTGTATGCTGAGTGTACAGAGCCATGGCTTGCGGGAGTTCTGCAGCCTGAGTGTAGGAGTGGTAGCTTAGGGCAGTTCTGTAACCTGGGTGTAGTGAGACGCAGTATAGCTGCGTACTGTAGCCTGAGTTCAGCAGACGCAGTTAGCAAGAATTCTGTATCCTGAGTGTAGAGAGGCACTGTTAACGGGCATTCTGTAACCTTAGGGCAGAAGACACAGCTTACGGGAGTTCTGTAGCTTGGGGTTAGGCATACGCACTATATGGCAGTTCTGTAACCTAAGTGTATGAAACCCACTATATGGGAGTGCTGTAGCCTGGGAGGAGAGCGAAGCAGTTTACAAGAGTTCCGTATGCTGAATGTAGAGCGACACGGTTTGCGGGAGTTTTGCAGCCTGAGTGTAGGAGAGCCATGGTACGGGAGTTGTGCAACCTGGGTGTAGAGAGATGCCGTATATGTGATTTCTGTATCCTGAGTGTAGGAGTGGTAGCTTAGGGCAGTTCTGTAACCTGGGTGTAGAGAGACGCAGTATACCTGTCTTCTGTAGCCTGAGTCAGGAGACGCGGTTAGAAGGTGTTCTGGAGCCTGAGTGTAGAGAAGTGCTGTTAATGGGCATTCTGTAACCTTCGTGTGGAAGACACAGCTTACGGGGGATCTGCAGCTTGGGGATAGGCATATGCAGGATACGGGATTTCTGTCGCCTGAGAGTTGGCAGACGCAGTAAACGGGAGTTCTATGACCTGGGTGTAGAGAGTCTAAGCTTACAGAAGTTCAGTACCCTGAGTGTAAGCGACCCAGCTTTCCGGAGTTCTGTAGCTTGGGGTTTGGCATACGCACTATATGGCAGTTCTGTAACCTAAGTGTATGAAACCCACCATATGGGAGTGCTGTAGCCTGGGAGTAGAGCGAAGCAGTTTACCAGAGTTCTGTATGCTGAGTGTACAGAGACATGGTTTGCGGGAGTTTTGCATCCTGAGTGTAGAAGAGCCATGGTACGGGAGTTGTGCAACCTGGGTGTACAGAGATGCAGTATATGTGAGTTCTGTAGCTTGAGTGTAGCTTAGGGCAGTTCTGTAACCTGGGTGTAGAGAGACGCAGTATACCTGCGTTCTGTAGCCTGAGTTCAGCAGACGCAGTTAGTGAGAATTCTGTATCCTGAGTGTAGAGAGGCGCTGTTAATGGGCACTCTGTAACTTTTGGGTGGAAGACACAGTTTATGGGACTTCTGCAACTAGGGGTTAGGCATACGCACTATATGGGAGTTCAGTAGCTCACGAGTTGGCAGACGCAGTATACAGCAGTGTTGTAGTTGGGAGTAGAGAGAAGCAGTTTACAAGAGTTCTGTATGCTGAGTGTAGAGAGCCATGGTTTGCGGGAGTTTTGCAGCCTGAGTGTAGAAGTGGTAGCTTAGGGCAGTTCTGTAACCTGGGTGTAGAGAGACGCAGTATACCTGCGTGCTGTAGCCTGAGTGCAGGAGACGCAGTTAGCGGTAGTTCTGTGGCTTGAGGTTAGGCCTACGCAGTAAACGGCAGTTCTGTAACCAAAGTGTATGAAACCCACTAGATGGGAGTGCTATAGCCTGGGAGTAGAGAGAAGCAGTTTACAAGAGTTCTGTATGCTGAGTGTACAGAGCCACGGCTTGTGGGCGTTCTGCAGCCTGAGTGTAGGAGAGCCAGGGTACGGGAGTTGTGTAACCTGGGTTTAGAGAGAGGCAGTATATGTGAGATCTGTAGCTTGAGTGTAGCTTAAGGCAGTTCTGTAACCTGGGTGTAGAGAGACGCAGTATACCTGTGTTCTGTAGCCTGAGTTCAGCAGACGCATTTAGCGTTAGTTCTGTGGCTTGGGGTTAGGCCTACGCACTATACGGCAGTTCTGTAACCAAAGTGTATGAAACCCACTAGATGGGAGTGCTGTAGCCTGGGAGGAGAGAGAAGCAGTTTACAAGAGTTCTGTATGCTGAGTGTACAGAGCCATGGCTTGCGGGAGTTCTGCAGCCTGAGTGTAGGAGTGGTAGCTTAGGGCAGTTCTGTAACCTGGGTGTAGTGAGACGCAGTATAGCTGCGTACTGTAGCCTGAGTTCAGCAGACGCAGTTAGCAAGAATTCTGTATCCTGAGTGTAGAGAGGCACTGTTAATGGGCATTCTGTAACCTTAGGGCAGAAGACACAGCTTACGGGAGTTCTGTAGCTTGGGGTTAGGCATACGCACTATATGGCAGTTCTGTAACCTAAGTGTATGAAACCCACTATATGGGAGTGCTGTAGCCTGGGAGGAGAGCGAAGCAGTTTACAAGAGTTCCGTATGCTGAATGTAGAGCGACACGGTTTGCGGGAGTTTTGCAGCCTGAGTGTAGGAGAGCCATGGTACGGGAGTTGTGCAACCTGGGTGTAGAGGGATGCCGTATATGTGATTTCTGTATCCTGAGTGTAGGAGTGGTAGCTTAGGGCAGTTCTGTAACCTGGGTGTAGAGAGACGCAGTATACCTGTCTTCTGTAGCCTGAGTCAGGAGACGCGGTTAGAAGGTGTTCTGGAGCCTGAGTGTAGAGAAGTGCTGTTAATGGGCATTCTGTAACCTTCGTGTGGAAGACACAGCTTACGGGGGATCTGCAGCTTGGGGATAGGCATATGCAGGATACGGGATTTCTGTCGCCTGAGAGTTGGCAGACGCAGTAAACGGGAGTTCTATGACCTGGGTGTAGAGAGTCTAAGCTTACAGAAGTTCAGTACCCTGAGTGTAAGCGACCCAGCTTTCCGGAGTTCTGTAGCTTGGGGTTTGGCATACGCACTATATGGCAGTTCTGTAACCTAAGTGTATGAAACACACCATATGGGAGTGCTGTAGCCTGGGAGTAGAGCGAAGCAGTTTACCAGAGTTCTGTATGCTGAGTGTACAGAGACATGGTTTGCGGGAGTTTTGCATCCTGAGTGTAGAAGAGCCATGGTACGGGAGTTGTGCAACCTGGGTGTACAGAGATGCAGTATATGTGAGTTCTGTAGCTTGAGTGTAGCTTAGGGCAGTTCTGTAACCTGGGTGTAGAGAGACGCAGTATACCTGCGTTCTGTAGCCTGAGTTCAGCAGACGCAGTTAGTGAGAATTCTGTATCCTGAGTGTAGAGAGGCGCTGTTAATGGGCACTCTGTAACTTTTGGGTGGAAGACACAGTTTATGGGACTTCTGCAACTAGGGGTTAGGCATACGCACTATATGGGAGTTCAGTAGCTCACGAGTTGGCAGACGCAGTATACAGCAGTGTTGTAGTTGGGAGTAGAGAGAAGCAGTTTACAAGAGTTCTGTATGCTGAGTGTAGAGAGCCATGGTTTGCGGGAGTTTTGCAGCCTGAGTGTAGAAGTGGTAGCTTAGGGCAGTTCTGTAACCTGGGTGTAGAGAGACGCAGTATACCTGCGTGCTGTAGCCTGAGTGCAGGAGACGCAGTTAGCGGTAGTTCTGTGGCTTGAGGTTAGGCCTACGCAGTAAACGGCAGTTCTGTAACCAAAGTGTATGAAACCCACTAGATGGGAGTGCTGTAGCCTGGGAGGAGAGAGAAGCAGTTTACAAGAGTTCTGTATGCTGAGTGTACAGAGCCATGGCTTGCGGGAGTTCTGCAGCCTGAGTGTAGGAATGGTAGCTTAGGGCAGTTCTGTAACCTGGGTGTAGAGAGACGCAGTATAGCTGCGTACTGTAGCCTGAGTTCAGCAGACGCAGTTAGCAAGAATTCTGTATCCTGAGTGTAGAGAGGCACTGTTAACGGGCATTCTGTAACCTTAGGGCAGAAGACACAGCTTACGGGAGTTCTGTAGCTTGGGGTTAGGCATACGCACTATATGGCAGTTCTGTAACCTAAGTGTATGAAACCCACTATATGGGAGTGCTGTAGCCTGGGAGGAGAGCGAAGCAGTTTACAAGAGTTCCGTATGCTGAATGTAGAGCGACATGGTTTGCGGGAGTTTTGCAGCCTGAGTGTAGGAGAGCCATGGTACGGGAGTTGTGCAACCTGGGTGTAGAGGGATGCCGTATATGTGATTTCTGTATCCTGAGTGTAGGAGTGGTAGCTTAGGGCAGTTCTGTAACCTGGGTGTAGAGAGACGCAGTATACCTGTCTTCTGTAGCCTGAGTCAGGAGACGCGGTTAGAAGGTGTTCTGGAGCCTGAGTGTAGAGAAGTGCTGTTAATGGGCATTCTGTAACCTTCGTGTGGAAGACACAGCTTACGGGGGATCTGCAGCTTGGGGATAGGCATATGCAGGATACGGGATTTCTGTCGCCTGAGAGTTGGCAGACGCAGTAAACGGGAGTTCTATGACCTGGGTGTAGAGAGTCTAAGCTTACAGAAGTTCAGTACCCTGAGTGTAAGCGACCCAGCTTTCCGGAGTTCTGTAGCTTGGGGTTTGGCATACGCACTATATGGCAGTTCTGTAACCTAAGTGTATGAAACACACCATATGGGAGTGCTGTAGCCTGGGAGTAGAGCGAAGCAGTTTACCAGAGTTCTGTATGCTGAGTGTACAGAGACATGGTTTGCGGGAGTTTTGCATCCTGAGTGTAGAAGAGCCATGGTACGGGAGTTGTGCAACCTGGGTGTACAGAGATGCAGTATATGTGAGTTCTGTAGCTTAGGGCAGTTCTGTAACCTGGGTGTAGAGAGACGCAGTATACCTGCGTTCTGTAGCCTGAGTTCAGCAGACGCAGTTAGTGAGAATTCTGTATCCTGAGTGTAGAGAGGCGCTGTTAATGGGCACTCTGTAACTTTTGGGTGGAAGACACAGTTTATGGGACTTCTGCAACTAGGGGTTAGGCATACGCACTATATGGGAGTTCAGTAGCTCACGAGTTGGCAGACGCAGTATACAGCAGTGTTGTAGTTGGGAGTAGAGAGAAGCAGTTTACAAGAGTTCTGTATGCTGAGTGTAGAGAGCCATGGTTTGCGGGAGTTTTGCAGCCTGAGTGTAGAAGTGGTAGCTTAGGGCAGTTCTGTAACCTGGGTGTAGAGAGACGCAGTATACCTGCGTGCTGTAGCCTGAGTGCAGGAGACGCAGTTAGCGGTAGTTCTGTGGCTTGAGGTTAGGCCTACGCAGTAAACGGCAGTTCTGTAACCAAAGTGTATGAAACCCACTAGATGGGAGTGCTGTAGCCTGGGAGTAGAGAGAAGCAGTTTACAAGAGTTCTGTATGCTGAGTGTACAGAGCCACGGCTTGCGGGCGTTCTGCAGCCTGAGTGTAGGAGAGCCAGGGTACGGGAGTTGTGTAACCTGGGTTTAGAGAGAGGCAGTATATGTGAGATCTGTAGCTTGAGTGTAGCTTAAGGCAGTTCTGTAACCTGGGTGTAGAGAGACGCAGTATACCTGTGTTCTGTAGCCTGAGTTCAGCAGACGCATTTAGCGTTAGTTCTGTGGCTTGGGGTTAGGCCTACGCACTATACGGCAGTTCTGTAACCAAAGTGTATGAAACCCACTAGATGGGAGTGCTGTAGCCTGGGAGGAGAGAGAAGCAGTTTACAAGAGTTCTGTATGCTGAGTGTACAGAGCCATGGCTTGCGGGAGTTCTGCAGCCTGAGTGTAGGAATGGTAGCTTAGGGCAGTTCTGTAACCTGGGTGTAGAGAGACGCAGTATAGCTGCGTACTGTAGCCTGAGTTCAGCAGACGCAGTTAGCAAGAATTCTGTATCCTGAGTGTAGAGAGGCACTGTTAACGGGCATTCTGTAACCTTAGGGCAGAAGACACAGCTTACGGGAGTTCTGTAGCTTGGGGTTAGGCATACGCACTATATGGCAGTTCTGTAACCTAAGTGTATGAAACCCACTATATGGGAGTGCTGTAGCCTGGGAGGAGAGCGAAGCAGTTTACAAGAGTTCCGTATGCTGAATGCAGAGCGACACGGTTTGCGGGAGTTTTGCAGCCTGAGTGTAGGAGAGCCATGGTACGGGAGTTGTGCAACCTGGGTGTAGAGGGATGCCGTATATGTGATTTCTGTATCCTGAGTGTAGGAGTGGTAGCTTAGGGCAGTTCTGTAACCTGGGTGTAGAGAGACGCAGTATACCTGTCTTCTGTAGCCTGAGTCAGGAGACGCGGTTAGAAGGTGTTCTGGAGCCTGAGTGTAGAGAAGTGCTGTTAATGGGCATTCTGTAACCTTCGTGTGGAAGACACAGCTTACGGGGGATCTGCAGCTTGGGGATAGGCATATGCAGGATACGGGATTTCTGTCGCCTGAGAGTTGGCAGACGCAGTAAACGGGAGTTCTATGACCTGGGTGTAGAGAGTCTAAGCTTACAGAAGTTCAGTACCCTGAGTGTAAGCGACCCAGCTTTCCGGAGTTCTGTAGCTTGGGGTTTGGCATACGCACTATATGGCAGTTCTGTAACCTAAGTGTATGAAACCCACCATATGGGAGTGCTGTAGCCTGGGAGTAGAGCGAAGCAGTTTACCAGAGTTCTGTATGCTGAGTGTACAGAGACATGGTTTGCGGGAGTTTTGCATCCTGAGTGTAGAAGAGCCATGGTACGGGAGTTGTGCAACCTGGGTGTACAGAGATGCAGTATATGTGAGTTCTGTAGCTTAGGGCAGTTCTGTAACCTGGGTGTAGAGAGACGCAGTATACCTGCGTTCTGTAGCCTGAGTTCAGCAGACGCAGTTAGTGAGAATTCTGTATCCTGAGTGTAGAGAGGCGCTGTTAATGGGCACTCTGTAACTTTTGGGTGGAAGACACAGTTTATGGGACTTCTGCAACTAGGGGTTAGGCATACGCACTATATGGGAGTTCAGTAGCTCACGAGTTGGCAGACGCAGTATACAGCAGTGTTGTAGTTGGGAGTAGAGAGAAGCAGTTTACAAGAGTTCTGTATGCTGAGTGTACAGAGCCATGGCTTGCGGGAGTTCTGCAGCCTGAGTGTAGGAGTGGTAGCTTAGGGCAGTTCTGTAACCTGGGTGTAGTGAGACGCAGTATAGCTGCGTACTGTAGCCTGAGTTCAGCAGACGCAGTTAGCAAGAATTCTGTATCCTGAGTGTAGAGAGGCACTGTTAACGGGCATTCTGTAACCTTAGGGCAGAAGACACAGCTTACGGGAGTTCTGTAGCTTGGGGTTAGGCATACGCACTATATGGCAGTTCTGTAACCTAAGTGTATGAAACCCACTATATGGGAGTGCTGTAGCCTGGGAGGAGAGCGAAGCAGTTTACAAGAGTTCCGTATGCTGAATGTAGAGCGACACGGTTTGCGGGAGTTCTGCAGCCTGAGTGTAGGAGAGCCATGGTACGGGAGTTGTGCAACCTGGGTGTAGAGAGATGCCGTATATGTGATTTCTGTAGCCTGAGTGTAGGAGTGGTAGCTTAGGGCAGTTCTGTAACCTGGGTGTAGAGAGACGCAGTATACCTGTCTTCTGTAGCCTGAGTCAGGAGACGCGGTTAGAAGGTGTTCTGGAGCCTGAGTGTAGAGAAGTGCTGTTAATGGGCATTCTGTAACCTTCGTGTGGAAGACACAGCTTACGGGGGATCTGCAGCTTGGGGATAGGCATATGCAGGATACGGGATTTCTGTCGCCTGAGAGTTGGCAGACGCAGTAAACGGGAGTTCTATGACCTGGGTGTAGAGAGTCTAAGCTTACAGAAGTTCAGTACCCTGAGTGTAAGCGACCCAGCTTTCCGGAGTTCTGTAGCTTGGGGTTTGGCATACGCACTATATGGCAGTTCTGTAACCTAAGTGTATGAAACCCACCATATGGGAGTGCTGTAGCCTGGGAGTAGAGCGAAGCAGTTTACCAGAGTTCTGTATGCTGAGTGTACAGAGACATGGTTTGCGGGAGTTTTGCATCCTGAGTGTAGAAGAGCCATGGTACGGGAGTTGTGCAACCTGGGTGTACAGAGATGCAGTATATGTGAGTTCTGTAGCTTAGGGCAGTTCTGTAACCTGGGTGTAGAGAGACGCAGTATACCTGCGTTCTGTAGCCTGAGTTCAGCAGACGCAGTTAGTGAGAATTCTGTATCCTGAGTGTAGAGAGGCGCTGTTAATGGGCACTCTGTAACTTTTGGGTGGAAGACACAGTTTATGGGACTTCTGCAACTAGGGGTTAGGCATACGCACTATATGGGAGTTCAGTAGCTCACGAGTTGGCAGACGCAGTATACAGCAGTGTTGTAGTTGGGAGTAGAGAGAAGCAGTTTACAAGAGTTCTGTATGCTGAGTGTAGAGAGCCATGGTTTGCGGGAGTTTTGCAGCCTGAGTGTAGAAGTGGTAGCTTAGGGCAGTTCTGTAACCTGGGTGTAGAGAGACGCAGTATACCTGCGTGCTGTAGCCTGAGTGCAGGAGACGCAGTTAGCGGTAGTTCTGTGGCTTGAGGTTAGGCCTACGCAGTAAACGGCAGTTCTGTAACCAAAGTGTATGAAACCCACTAGATGGGAGTGCTGTAGCCTGGGAGTAGAGAGAAGCAGTTTACAAGAGTTCTGTATGCTGAGTGTACAGAGCCACGGCTTGCGGGCGTTCTGCAGCCTGAGTGTAGGAGAGCCAGGGTACGGGAGTTGTGTAACCTGGGTTTAGAGAGAGGCAGTATATGTGAGATCTGTAGCTTGAGTGTAGCTTAAGGCAGTTCTGTAACCTGGGTGTAGAGAGACGCAGTATACCTGTGTTCTGTAGCCTGAGTTCAGCAGACGCATTTAGCGTTAGTTCTGTGGCTTGGGGTTAGGCCTACGCACTATACGGCAGTTCTGTAACCAAAGTGTATGAAACCCACTAGATGGGAGTGCTGTAGCCTGGGAGGAGAGAGAAGCAGTTTACAAGAGTTCTGTATGCTGAGTGTACAGAGCCATGGCTTGCGGGAGTTCTGCAGCCTGAGTGTAGGAGTGGTAGCTTAGGGCAGTTCTGTAACCTGGGTGTAGTGAGACGCAGTATAGCTGCGTACTGTAGCCTGAGTTCAGCAGACGCAGTTAGCAAGAATTCTGTATCCTGAGTGTAGAGAGGCACTGTTAACGGGCATTCTGTAACCTTAGGGCAGAAGACACAGCTTACGGGAGTTCTGTAGCTTGGGGTTAGGCATACGCACTATATGGCAGTTCTGTAACCTAAGTGTATGAAACCCACTATATGGGAGTGCTGTAGCCTGGGAGGAGAGCGAAGCAGTTTACAAGAGTTCCGTATGCTGAATGTAGAGCGACACGGTTTGCGGGAGTTCTGCAGCCTGAGTGTAGGAGAGCCATGGTACGGGAGTTGTGCAACCTGGGTGTAGAGAGATGCCGTATATGTGATTTCTGTAGCCTGAGTGTAGGAGTGGTAGCTTAGGGCAGTTCTGTAACCTGGGTGTAGAGAGACGCAGTATACCTGTCTTCTGTAGCCTGAGTCAGGAGACGCGGTTAGAAGGTGTTCTGGAGCCTGAGTGTAGAGAAGTGCTGTTAATGGGCATTCTGTAACCTTCGTGTGGAAGACACAGCTTACGGGGGATCTGCAGCTTGGGGATAGGCATATGCAGGATACGGGATTTCTGTCGCCTGAGAGTTGGCAGACGCAGTAAACGGGAGTTCTATGACCTGGGTGTAGAGAGTCTAAGCTTACAGAAGTTCAGTACCCTGAGTGTAAGCGACCCAGCTTTCCGGAGTTCTGTAGCTTGGGGTTTGGCATACGCACTATATGGCAGTTCTGTAACCTAAGTGTATGAAACCCACCATATGGGAGTGCTGTAGCCTGGGAGTAGAGCGAAGCAGTTTACCAGAGTTCTGTATGCTGAGTGTACAGAGACATGGTTTGCGGGAGTTTTGCATCCTGAGTGTAGAAGAGCCATGGTACGGGAGTTGTGCAACCTGGGTGTACAGAGATGCAGTATATGTGAGTTCTGTAGCTTGAGTGTAGCTTAGGGCAGTTCTGTAACCTGGGTGTAGAGAGACGCAGTATACCTGCGTTCTGTAGCCTGAGTTCAGCAGACGCAGTTAGTGAGAATTCTGTATCCTGAGTGTAGAGAGGCGCTGTTAATGGGCACTCTGTAACTTTTGGGTGGAAGACACAGTTTATGGGACTTCTGCAACTAGGGGTTAGGCATACGCACTATATGGGAGTTCAGTAGCTCACGAGTTGGCAGACGCAGTATACAGCAGTGTTGTAGTTGGGAGTAGAGAGAAGCAGTTTACAAGAGTTCTGTATGCTGAGTGTAGAGAGCCATGGTTTGCGGGAGTTTTGCAGCCTGAGTGTAGAAGTGGTAGCTTAGGGCAGTTCTGTAACCTGGGTGTAGAGAGACGCAGTATACCTGCGTGCTGTAGCCTGAGTGCAGGAGACGCAGTTAGCGGTAGTTCTGTGGCTTGAGGTTAGGCCTACGCAGTAAACGGCAGTTCTGTAACCAAAGTGTATGAAACCCACTAGATGGGAGTGCTATAGCCTGGGAGGAGAGAGAAGCAGTTTACAAGAGTTCTGTATGCTGAGTGTACAGAGCCACGGCTTGCGGGCGTTCTGCAGCCTGAGTGTAGGAGAGCCAGGGTACGGGAGTTGTGTAACCTGGGTTTAGAGAGAGGCAGTATATGTGAGATCTGTAGCTTGAGTGTAGCTTAAGGCAGTTCTGTAACCTGGGTGTAGAGAGACGCAGTATACCTGTGTTCTGTAGCCTGAGTTCAGCAGACGCATTTAGCGTTAGTTCTGTGGCTTGGGGTTAGGCCTACGCACTATACGGCAGTTCTGTAACCAAAGTGTATGAAACCCACTAGATGGGAGTGCTGTAGCCTGGGAGGAGAGAGAAGCAGTTTACAAGAGTTCTGTATGCTGAGTGTACAGAGCCATGGCTTGCGGGAGTTCTGCAGCCTGAGTGTAGGAGTGGTAGCTTAGGGCAGTTCTGTAACCTGGGTGTAGAGAGACGCAGTATAGCTGCGTACTGTAGCCTGAGTTCAGCAGACGCAGTTAGCAAGAATTCTGTATCCTGAGTGTAGAGAGGCACTGTTAACGGGCATTCTGTAACCTTAGGGCAGAAGACACAGCTTACGGGAGTTCTGTAGCTTGGGGTTAGGCATACGCACTATATGGCAGTTCTGTAACCTAAGTGTATGAAACCCACTATATGGGAGTGCTGTAGCCTGGGAGGAGAGCGAAGCAGTTTACAAGAGTTCCGTATGCTGAATGTAGAGCGACACGGTTTGCGGGAGTTTTGCAGCCTGAGTGTAGGAGAGCCATGGTACGGGAGTTGTGCAACCTGGGTGTAGAGGGATGCCGTATATGTGATTTCTGTAGCCTGAGTGTAGGAGTGGTAGCTTAGGGCAGTTCTGTAACCTGGGTGTAGAGAGACGCAGTATACCTGTCTTCTGTAGCCTGAGTCAGGAGACGCGGTTAGAAGGTGTTCTGGAGCCTGAGTGTAGAGAAGTGCTGTTAATGGGCATTCTGTAACCTTCGTGTGGAAGACACAGCTTACGGGGGATCTGCAGCTTGGGGATAGGCATATGCAGGATACGGGATTTCTGTCGCCTGAGAGTTGGCAGACGCAGTAAACGGGAGTTCTATGACCTGGGTGTAGAGAGTCTAAGCTTACAGAAGTTCAGTACCCTGAGTGTAAGCGACCCAGCTTTCCGGAGTTCTGTAGCTTGGGGTTTGGCATACGCACTATATGGCAGTTCTGTAACCTAAGTGTATGAAACACACCATATGGGAGTGCTGTAGCCTGGGAGTAGAGCGAAGCAGTTTACCAGAGTTCTGTATGCTGAGTGTACAGAGACATGGTTTGCGGGAGTTTTGCATCCTGAGTGTAGAAGAGCCATGGTACGGGAGTTGTGCAACCTGGGTGTACAGAGATGCAGTATATGTGAGTTCTGTAGCTTAGGGCAGTTCTGTAACCTGGGTGTAGAGAGACGCAGTATACCTGCGTTCTGTAGCCTGAGTTCAGCAGACGCAGTTAGTGAGAATTCTGTATCCTGAGTGTAGAGAGGCGCTGTTAATGGGCACTCTGTAACTTTTGGGTGGAAGACACAGTTTATGGGACTTCTGCAACTAGGGGTTAGGCATACGCACTATATGGGAGTTCAGTAGCTCACGAGTTGGCAGACGCAGTATACAGCAGTGTTGTAGTTGGGAGTAGAGAGAAGCAGTTTACAAGAGTTCTGTATGCTGAGTGTAGAGAGCCATGGTTTGCGGGAGTTTTGCAGCCTGAGTGTAGAAGTGGTAGCTTAGGGCAGTTCTGTAACCTGGGTGTAGAGAGACGCAGTATACCTGCGTGCTGTAGCCTGAGTGCAGGAGACGCAGTTAGCGGTAGTTCTGTGGCTTGAGGTTAGGCCTACGCAGTAAACGGCAGTTCTGTAACCAAAGTGTATGAAACCCACTAGATGGGAGTGCTGTAGCCTGGGAGTAGAGAGAAGCAGTTTACAAGAGTTCTGTATGCTGAGTGTACAGAGCCACGGCTTGCGGGCGTTCTGCAGCCTGAGTGTAGGAGAGCCAGGGTACGGGAGTTGTGTAACCTGGGTTTAGAGAGAGGCAGTATATGTGAGATCTGTAGCTTGAGTGTAGCTTAAGGCAGTTCTGTAACCTGGGTGTAGAGAGACGCAGTATACCTGTGTTCTGTAGCCTGAGTTCAGCAGACGCATTTAGCGTTAGTTCTGTGGCTTGGGGTTAGGCCTACGCACTATACGGCAGTTCTGTAACCAAAGTGTATGAAACCCACTAGATGGGAGTGCTGTAGCCTGGGAGGAGAGAGAAGCAGTTTACAAGAGTTCTGTATGCTGAGTGTACAGAGCCATGGCTTGCGGGAGTTCTGCAGCCTGAGTGTAGGAATGGTAGCTTAGGGCAGTTCTGTAACCTGGGTGTAGAGAGACGCAGTATAGCTGCGTACTGTAGCCTGAGTTCAGCAGACGCAGTTAGCAAGAATTCTGTATCCTGAGTGTAGAGAGGCACTGTTAACGGGCATTCTGTAACCTTAGGGCAGAAGACACAGCTTACGGGAGTTCTGTAGCTTGGGGTTAGGCATACGCACTATATGGCAGTTCTGTAACCTAAGTGTATGAAACCCACTATATGGGAGTGCTGTAGCCTGGGAGGAGAGCGAAGCAGTTTACAAGAGTTCCGTATGCTGAATGCAGAGCGACATGGTTTGCGGGAGTTTTGCAGCCTGAGTGTAGGAGAGCCATGGTACGGGAGTTGTGCAACCTGGGTGTAGAGGGATGCCGTATATGTGATTTCTGTATCCTGAGTGTAGGAGTGGTAGCTTAGGGCAGTTCTGTAACCTGGGTGTAGAGAGACGCAGTATACCTGTCTTCTGTAGCCTGAGTCAGGAGACGCGGTTAGAAGGTGTTCTGGAGCCTGAGTGTAGAGAAGTGCTGTTAATGGGCATTCTGTAACCTTCGTGTGGAAGACACAGCTTACGGGGGATCTGCAGCTTGGGGATAGGCATATGCAGGATACGGGATTTCTGTCGCCTGAGAGTTGGCAGACGCAGTAAACGGGAGTTCTATGACCTGGGTGTAGAGAGTCTAAGCTTACAGAAGTTCAGTACCCTGAGTGTAAGCGACCCAGCTTTCCGGAGTTCTGTAGCTTGGGGTTTGGCATACGCACTATATGGCAGTTCTGTAACCTAAGTGTATGAAACACACCATATGGGAGTGCTGTAGCCTGGGAGTAGAGCGAAGCAGTTTACCAGAGTTCTGTATGCTGAGTGTACAGAGACATGGTTTGCGGGAGTTTTGCATCCTGAGTGTAGAAGAGCCATGGTACGGGAGTTGTGCAACCTGGGTGTACAGAGATGCAGTATATGTGAGTTCTGTAGCTTAGGGCAGTTCTGTAACCTGGGTGTAGAGAGACGCAGTATACCTGCGTTCTGTAGCCTGAGTTCAGCAGACGCAGTTAGTGAGAATTCTGTATCCTGAGTGTAGAGAGGCGCTGTTAATGGGCACTCTGTAACTTTTGGGTGGAAGACACAGTTTATGGGACTTCTGCAACTAGGGGTTAGGCATACGCACTATATGGGAGTTCAGTAGCTCACGAGTTGGCAGACGCAGTATACAGCAGTGTTGTAGTTGGGAGTAGAGAGAAGCAGTTTACAAGAGTTCTGTATGCTGAGTGTAGAGAGCCATGGTTTGCGGGAGTTTTGCAGCCTGAGTGTAGAAGTGGTAGCTTAGGGCAGTTCTGTAACCTGGGTGTAGAGAGACGCAGTATACCTGCGTGCTGTAGCCTGAGTGCAGGAGACGCAGTTAGCGGTAGTTCTGTGGCTTGAGGTTAGGCCTACGCAGTAAACGGCAGTTCTGTAACCAAAGTGTATGAAACCCACTAGATGGGAGTGCTGTAGCCTGGGAGGAGAGAGAAGCAGTTTACAAGAGTTCTGTATGCTGAGTGTACAGAGCCATGGCTTGCGGGAGTTCTGCAGCCTGAGTGTAGGAATGGTAGCTTAGGGCAGTTCTGTAACCTGGGTGTAGAGAGACGCAGTATAGCTGCGTACTGTAGCCTGAGTTCAGCAGACGCAGTTAGCAAGAATTCTGTATCCTGAGTGTAGAGAGGCACTGTTAACGGGCATTCTGTAACCTTAGGGCAGAAGACACAGCTTACGGGAGTTCTGTAGCTTGGGGTTAGGCATACGCACTATATGGCAGTTCTGTAACCTAAGTGTATGAAACCCACTATATGGGAGTGCTGTAGCCTGGGAGGAGAGCGAAGCAGTTTACAAGAGTTCCGTATGCTGAATGTAGAGCGACACGGTTTGCGGGAGTTTTGCAGCCTGAGTGTAGGAGAGCCATGGTACGGGAGTTGTGCAACCTGGGTGTAGAGGGATGCCGTATATGTGATTTCTGTATCCTGAGTGTAGGAGTGGTAGCTTAGGGCAGTTCTGTAACCTGGGTGTAGAGAGACGCAGTATACCTGTCTTCTGTAGCCTGAGTCAGGAGACGCGGTTAGAAGGTGTTCTGGAGCCTGAGTGTAGAGAAGTGCTGTTAATGGGCATTCTGTAACCTTCGTGTGGAAGACACAGCTTACGGGGGATCTGCAGCTTGGGGATAGGCATATGCAGGATACGGGATTTCTGTCGCCTGAGAGTTGGCAGACGCAGTAAACGGGAGTTCTATGACCTGGGTGTAGAGAGTCTAAGCTTACAGAAGTTCAGTACCCTGAGTGTAAGCGACCCAGCTTTCCGGAGTTCTGTAGCTTGGGGTTTGGCATACGCACTATATGGCAGTTCTGTAACCTAAGTGTATGAAACACACCATATGGGAGTGCTGTAGCCTGGGAGTAGAGCGAAGCAGTTTACCAGAGTTCTGTATGCTGAGTGTACAGAGACATGGTTTGCGGGAGTTTTGCATCCTGAGTGTAGAAGAGCCATGGTACGGGAGTTGTGCAACCTGGGTGTACAGAGATGCAGTATATGTGAGTTCTGTAGCTTAGGGCAGTTCTGTAACCTGGGTGTAGAGAGACGCAGTATACCTGCGTTCTGTAGCCTGAGTTCAGCAGACGCAGTTAGTGAGAATTCTGTATCCTGAGTGTAGAGAGGCGCTGTTAATGGGCACTCTGTAACTTTTGGGTGGAAGACACAGTTTATGGGACTTCTGCAACTAGGGGTTAGGCATACGCACTATATGGGAGTTCAGTAGCTCACGAGTTGGCAGACGCAGTATACAGCAGTGTTGTAGTTGGGAGTAGAGAGAAGCAGTTTACAAGAGTTCTGTATGCTGAGTGTAGAGAGCCATGGTTTGTGGGAGTTTTGCAGCCTGAGTGTAGAAGTGGTAGCTTAGGGCAGTTCTGTAACCTGGGTGTAGAGAGACGCAGTATACCTGCGTGCTGTAGCCTGAGTGCAGGAGACGCAGTTAGCGGTAGTTCTGTGGCTTGAGGTTAGGCCTACGCAGTAAACGGCAGTTCTGTAACCAAAGTGTATGAAACCCACTAGATGGGAGTGCTGTAGCCTGGGAGTAGAGAGAAGCAGTTTACAAGAGTTCTGTATGCTGAGTGTACAGAGCCACGGCTTGCGGGCGTTCTGCAGCCTGAGTGTAGGAGAGCCAGGGTACGGGAGTTGTGTAACCTGGGTTTAGAGAGAGGCAGTATATGTGAGATCTGTAGCTTGAGTGTAGCTTAAGGCAGTTCTGTAACCTGGGTGTAGAGAGACGCAGTATACCTGTGTTCTGTAGCCTGAGTTCAGCAGACGCATTTAGCGTTAGTTCTGTGGCTTGGGGTTAGGCCTACGCACTATACGGCAGTTCTGTAACCAAAGTGTATGAAACCCACTAGATGGGAGTGCTGTAGCCTGGGAGGAGAGAGAAGCAGTTTACAAGAGTTCTGTATGCTGAGTGTACAGAGCCATGGCTTGCGGGAGTTCTGCAGCCTGAGTGTAGGAATGGTAGCTTAGGGCAGTTCTGTAACCTGGGTGTAGAGAGACGCAGTATAGCTGCGTACTGTAGCCTGAGTTCAGCAGACGCAGTTAGCAAGAATTCTGTATCCTGAGTGTAGAGAGGCACTGTTAACGGGCATTCTGTAACCTTAGGGCAGAAGACACAGCTTACGGGAGTTCTGTAGCTTGGGGTTAGGCATACGCACTATATGGCAGTTCTGTAACCTAAGTGTATGAAACCCACTATATGGGAGTGCTGTAGCCTGGGAGGAGAGCGAAGCAGTTTACAAGAGTTCCGTATGCTGAATGCAGAGCGACATGGTTTGCGGGAGTTTTGCAGCCTGAGTGTAGGAGAGCCATGGTACGGGAGTTGTGCAACCTGGGTGTAGAGGGATGCCGTATATGTGATTTCTGTATCCTGAGTGTAGGAGTGGTAGCTTAGGGCAGTTCTGTAACCTGGGTGTAGAGAGACGCAGTATACCTGTCTTCTGTAGCCTGAGTCAGGAGACGCGGTTAGAAGGTGTTCTGGAGCCTGAGTGTAGAGAAGTGCTGTTAATGGGCATTCTGTAACCTTCGTGTGGAAGACACAGCTTACGGGGGATCTGCAGCTTGGGGATAGGCATATGCAGGATACGGGATTTCTGTCGCCTGAGAGTTGGCAGACGCAGTAAACGGGAGTTCTATGACCTGGGTGTAGAGAGTCTAAGCTTACAGAAGTTCAGTACCCTGAGTGTAAGCGACCCAGCTTTCCGGAGTTCTGTAGCTTGGGGTTTGGCATACGCACTATATGGCAGTTCTGTAACCTAAGTGTATGAAACACACCATATGGGAGTGCTGTAGCCTGGGAGTAGAGCGAAGCAGTTTACCAGAGTTCTGTATGCTGAGTGTACAGAGACATGGTTTGCGGGAGTTTTGCATCCTGAGTGTAGAAGAGCCATGGTACGGGAGTTGTGCAACCTGGGTGTACAGAGATGCAGTATATGTGAGTTCTGTAGCTTAGGGCAGTTCTGTAACCTGGGTGTAGAGAGACGCAGTATACCTGCGTTCTGTAGCCTGAGTTCAGCAGACGCAGTTAGTGAGAATTCTGTATCCTGAGTGTAGAGAGGCGCTGTTAATGGGCACTCTGTAACTTTTGGGTGGAAGACACAGTTTATGGGACTTCTGCAACTAGGGGTTAGGCATACGCACTATATGGGAGTTCAGTAGCTCACGAGTTGGCAGACGCAGTATACAGCAGTGTTGTAGTTGGGAGTAGAGAGAAGCAGTTTACAAGAGTTCTGTATGCTGAGTGTAGAGAGCCATGGTTTGCGGGAGTTTTGCAGCCTGAGTGTAGAAGTGGTAGCTTAGGGCAGTTCTGTAACCTGGGTGTAGAGAGACGCAGTATACCTGCGTGCTGTAGCCTGAGTGCAGGAGACGCAGTTAGCGGTAGTTCTGTGGCTTGAGGTTAGGCCTACGCAGTAAACGGCAGTTCTGTAACCAAAGTGTATGAAACCCACTAGATGGGAGTGCTGTAGCCTGGGAGTAGAGAGAAGCAGTTTACAAGAGTTCTGTATGCTGAGTGTACAGAGCCACGGCTTGCGGGCGTTCTGCAGCCTGAGTGTAGGAGAGCCAGGGTACGGGAGTTGTGTAACCTGGGTTTAGAGAGAGGCAGTATATGTGAGATCTGTAGCTTGAGTGTAGCTTAAGGCAGTTCTGTAACCTGGGTGTAGAGAGACGCAGTATACCTGTGTTCTGTAGCCTGAGTTCAGCAGACGCATTTAGCGTTAGTTCTGTGGCTTGGGGTTAGGCCTACGCACTATACGGCAGTTCTGTAACCAAAGTGTATGAAACCCACTAGATGGGAGTGCTGTAGCCTGGGAGGAGAGAGAAGCAGTTTACAAGAGTTCTGTATGCTGAGTGTACAGAGCCATGGCTTGCGGGAGTTCTGCAGCCTGAGTGTAGGAGTGGTAGCTTAGGGCAGTTCTGTAACCTGGGTGTAGTGAGACGCAGTATAGCTGCGTACTGTAGCCTGAGTTCAGCAGACGCAGTTAGCAAGAATTCTGTATCCTGAGTGTAGAGAGGCACTGTTAACGGGCATTCTGTAACCTTAGGGCAGAAGACACAGCTTACGGGAGTTCTGTAGCTTGGGGTTAGGCATACGCACTATATGGCAGTTCTGTAACCTAAGTGTATGAAACCCACTATATGGGAGTGCTGTAGCCTGGGAGGAGAGCGAAGCAGTTTACAAGAGTTCCGTATGCTGAATGTAGAGCGACACGGTTTGCGGGAGTTTTGCAGCCTGAGTGTAGGAGAGCCATGGTACGGGAGTTGTGCAACCTGGGTGTAGAGAGATGCCGTATATGTGATTTCTGTATCCTGAGTGTAGGAGTGGTAGCTTAGGGCAGTTCTGTAACCTGGGTGTAGAGAGACGCAGTATACCTGTCTTCTGTAGCCTGAGTCAGGAGACGCGGTTAGAAGGTGTTCTGGAGCCTGAGTGTAGAGAAGTGCTGTTAATGGGCATTCTGTAACCTTCGTGTGGAAGACACAGCTTACGGGGGATCTGCAGCTTGGGGATAGGCATATGCAGGATACGGGATTTCTGTCGCCTGAGAGTTGGCAGACGCAGTAAACGGGAGTTCTATGACCTGGGTGTAGAGAGTCTAAGCTTACAGAAGTTCAGTACCCTGAGTGTAAGCGACCCAGCTTTCCGGAGTTCTGTAGCTTGGGGTTTGGCATACGCACTATATGGCAGTTCTGTAACCTAAGTGTATGAAACCCACCATATGGGAGTGCTGTAGCCTGGGAGTAGAGCGAAGCAGTTTACCAGAGTTCTGTATGCTGAGTGTACAGAGACATGGTTTGCGGGAGTTTTGCATCCTGAGTGTAGAAGAGCCATGGTACGGGAGTTGTGCAACCTGGGTGTACAGAGATGCAGTATATGTGAGTTCTGTAGCTTGAGTGTAGCTTAGGGCAGTTCTGTAACCTGGGTGTAGAGAGACGCAGTATACCTGCGTTCTGTAGCCTGAGTTCAGCAGACGCAGTTAGTGAGAATTCTGTATCCTGAGTGTAGAGAGGCGCTGTTAATGGGCACTCTGTAACTTTTGGGTGGAAGACACAGTTTATGGGACTTCTGCAACTAGGGGTTAGGCATACGCACTATATGGGAGTTCAGTAGCTCACGAGTTGGCAGACGCAGTATACAGCAGTGTTGTAGTTGGGAGTAGAGAGAAGCAGTTTACAAGAGTTCTGTATGCTGAGTGTAGAGAGCCATGGTTTGCGGGAGTTTTGCAGCCTGAGTGTAGAAGTGGTAGCTTAGGGCAGTTCTGTAACCTGGGTGTAGAGAGACGCAGTATACCTGCGTGCTGTAGCCTGAGTGCAGGAGACGCAGTTAGCGGTAGTTCTGTGGCTTGAGGTTAGGCCTACGCAGTAAACGGCAGTTCTGTAACCAAAGTGTATGAAACCCACTAGATGGGAGTGCTATAGCCTGGGAGTAGAGAGAAGCAGTTTACAAGAGTTCTGTATGCTGAGTGTACAGAGCCACGGCTTGTGGGCGTTCTGCAGCCTGAGTGTAGGAGAGCCAGGGTACGGGAGTTGTGTAACCTGGGTTTAGAGAGAGGCAGTATATGTGAGATCTGTAGCTTGAGTGTAGCTTAAGGCAGTTCTGTAACCTGGGTGTAGAGAGACGCAGTATACCTGTGTTCTGTAGCCTGAGTTCAGCAGACGCATTTAGCGTTAGTTCTGTGGCTTGGGGTTAGGCCTACGCACTATACGGCAGTTCTGTAACCAAAGTGTATGAAACCCACTAGATGGGAGTGCTGTAGCCTGGGAGGAGAGAGAAGCAGTTTACAAGAGTTCTGTATGCTGAGTGTACAGAGCCATGGCTTGCGGGAGTTCTGCAGCCTGAGTGTAGGAGTGGTAGCTTAGGGCAGTTCTGTAACCTGGGTGTAGTGAGACGCAGTATAGCTGCGTACTGTAGCCTGAGTTCAGCAGACGCAGTTAGCAAGAATTCTGTATCCTGAGTGTAGAGAGGCACTGTTAACGGGCATTCTGTAACCTTAGGGCAGAAGACACAGCTTACGGGAGTTCTGTAGCTTGGGGTTAGGCATACGCACTATATGGCAGTTCTGTAACCTAAGTGTATGAAACCCACTATATGGGAGTGCTGTAGCCTGGGAGGAGAGCGAAGCAGTTTACAAGAGTTCCGTATGCTGAATGTAGAGCGACACGGTTTGCGGGAGTTTTGCAGCCTGAGTGTAGGAGAGCCATGGTACGGGAGTTGTGCAACCTGGGTGTAGAGGGATGCCGTATATGTGATTTCTGTATCCTGAGTGTAGGAGTGGTAGCTTAGGGCAGTTCTGTAACCTGGGTGTAGAGAGACGCAGTATACCTGTCTTCTGTAGCCTGAGTCAGGAGACGCGGTTAGAAGGTGTTCTGGAGCCTGAGTGTAGAGAAGTGCTGTTAATGGGCATTCTGTAACCTTCGTGTGGAAGACACAGCTTACGGGGGATCTGCAGCTTGGGGATAGGCATATGCAGGATACGGGATTTCTGTCGCCTGAGAGTTGGCAGACGCAGTAAACGGGAGTTCTATGACCTGGGTGTAGAGAGTCTAAGCTTACAGAAGTTCAGTACCCTGAGTGTAAGCGACCCAGCTTTCCGGAGTTCTGTAGCTTGGGGTTTGGCATACGCACTATATGGCAGTTCTGTAACCTAAGTGTATGAAACACACCATATGGGAGTGCTGTAGCCTGGGAGTAGAGCGAAGCAGTTTACCAGAGTTCTGTATGCTGAGTGTACAGAGACATGGTTTGCGGGAGTTTTGCATCCTGAGTGTAGAAGAGCCATGGTACGGGAGTTGTGCAACCTGGGTGTACAGAGATGCAGTATATGTGAGTTCTGTAGCTTAGGGCAGTTCTGTAACCTGGGTGTAGAGAGACGCAGTATACCTGCGTTCTGTAGCCTGAGTTCAGCAGACGCAGTTAGTGAGAATTCTGTATCCTGAGTGTAGAGAGGCGCTGTTAATGGGCACTCTGTAACTTTTGGGTGGAAGACACAGTTTATGGGACTTCTGCAACTAGGGGTTAGGCATACGCACTATATGGGAGTTCAGTAGCTCACGAGTTGGCAGACGCAGTATACAGCAGTGTTGTAGTTGGGAGTAGAGAGAAGCAGTTTACAAGAGTTCTGTATGCTGAGTGTAGAGAGCCATGGTTTGCGGGAGTTTTGCAGCCTGAGTGTAGAAGTGGTAGCTTAGGGCAGTTCTGTAACCTGGGTGTAGAGAGACGCAGTATACCTGCGTGCTGTAGCCTGAGTGCAGGAGACGCAGTTAGCGGTAGTTCTGTGGCTTGAGGTTAGGCCTACGCAGTAAACGGCAGTTCTGTAACCAAAGTGTATGAAACCCACTAGATGGGAGTGCTGTAGCCTGGGAGTAGAGAGAAGCAGTTTACAAGAGTTCTGTATGCTGAGTGTACAGAGCCACGGCTTGCGGGCGTTCTGCAGCCTGAGTGTAGGAGAGCCAGGGTACGGGAGTTGTGTAACCTGGGTTTAGAGAGAGGCAGTATATGTGAGATCTGTAGCTTGAGTGTAGCTTAAGGCAGTTCTGTAACCTGGGTGTAGAGAGACGCAGTATACCTGTGTTCTGTAGCCTGAGTTCAGCAGACGCATTTAGCGTTAGTTCTGTGGCTTGGGGTTAGGCCTACGCACTATACGGCAGTTCTGTAACCAAAGTGTATGAAACCCACTAGATGGGAGTGCTGTAGCCTGGGAGGAGAGAGAAGCAGTTTACAAGAGTTCTGTATGCTGAGTGTACAGAGCCATGGCTTGCGGGAGTTCTGCAGCCTGAGTGTAGGAGTGGTAGCTTAGGGCAGTTCTGTAACCTGGGTGTAGTGAGACGCAGTATAGCTGCGTACTGTAGCCTGAGTTCAGCAGACGCAGTTAGCAAGAATTCTGTATCCTGAGTGTAGAGAGGCACTGTTAACGGGCATTCTGTAACCTTAGGGCAGAAGACACAGCTTACGGGAGTTCTGTAGCTTGGGGTTAGGCATACGCACTATATGGCAGTTCTGTAACCTAAGTGTATGAAACCCACTATATGGGAGTGCTGTAGCCTGGGAGGAGAGCGAAGCAGTTTACAAGAGTTCCGTATGCTGAATGTAGAGCGACACGGTTTGCGGGAGTTTTGCAGCCTGAGTGTAGGAGAGCCATGGTACGGGAGTTGTGCAACCTGGGTGTAGAGAGATGCCGTATATGTGATTTCTGTATCCTGAGTGTAGGAGTGGTAGCTTAGGGCAGTTCTGTAACCTGGGTGTAGAGAGACGCAGTATACCTGTCTTCTGTAGCCTGAGTCAGGAGACGCGGTTAGAAGGTGTTCTGGAGCCTGAGTGTAGAGAAGTGCTGTTAATGGGCATTCTGTAACCTTCGTGTGGAAGACACAGCTTACGGGGGATCTGCAGCTTGGGGATAGGCATATGCAGGATACGGGATTTCTGTCGCCTGAGAGTTGGCAGACGCAGTAAACGGGAGTTCTATGACCTGGGTGTAGAGAGTCTAAGCTTACAGAAGTTCAGTACCCTGAGTGTAAGCGACCCAGCTTTCCGGAGTTCTGTAGCTTGGGGTTTGGCATACGCACTATATGGCAGTTCTGTAACCTAAGTGTATGAAACCCACCATATGGGAGTGCTGTAGCCTGGGAGTAGAGCGAAGCAGTTTACCAGAGTTCTGTATGCTGAGTGTACAGAGACATGGTTTGCGGGAGTTTTGCATCCTGAGTGTAGAAGAGCCATGGTACGGGAGTTGTGCAACCTGGGTGTACAGAGATGCAGTATATGTGAGTTCTGTAGCTTGAGTGTAGCTTAGGGCAGTTCTGTAACCTGGGTGTAGAGAGACGCAGTATACCTGCGTTCTGTAGCCTGAGTTCAGCAGACGCAGTTAGTGAGAATTCTGTATCCTGAGTGTAGAGAGGCGCTGTTAATGGGCACTCTGTAACTTTTGGGTGGAAGACACAGTTTATGGGACTTCTGCAACTAGGGGTTAGGCATACGCACTATATGGGAGTTCAGTAGCTCACGAGTTGGCAGACGCAGTATACAGCAGTGTTGTAGTTGGGAGTAGAGAGAAGCAGTTTACAAGAGTTCTGTATGCTGAGTGTAGAGAGCCATGGTTTGCGGGAGTTTTGCAGCCTGAGTGTAGAAGTGGTAGCTTAGGGCAGTTCTGTAACCTGGGTGTAGAGAGACGCAGTATACCTGCGTGCTGTAGCCTGAGTGCAGGAGACGCAGTTAGCGGTAGTTCTGTGGCTTGAGGTTAGGCCTACGCAGTAAACGGCAGTTCTGTAACCAAAGTGTATGAAACCCACTAGATGGGAGTGCTATAGCCTGGGAGTAGAGAGAAGCAGTTTACAAGAGTTCTGTATGCTGAGTGTACAGAGCCACGGCTTGTGGGCGTTCTGCAGCCTGAGTGTAGGAGAGCCAGGGTACGGGAGTTGTGTAACCTGGGTTTAGAGAGAGGCAGTATATGTGAGATCTGTAGCTTGAGTGTAGCTTAAGGCAGTTCTGTAACCTGGGTGTAGAGAGACGCAGTATACCTGTGTTCTGTAGCCTGAGTTCAGCAGACGCATTTAGCGTTAGTTCTGTGGCTTGGGGTTAGGCCTACGCACTATACGGCAGTTCTGTAACCAAAGTGTATGAAACCCACTAGATGGGAGTGCTGTAGCCTGGGAGGAGAGAGAAGCAGTTTACAAGAGTTCTGTATGCTGAGTGTACAGAGCCATGGCTTGCGGGAGTTCTGCAGCCTGAGTGTAGGAGTGGTAGCTTAGGGCAGTTCTGTAACCTGGGTGTAGTGAGACGCAGTATAGCTGCGTACTGTAGCCTGAGTTCAGCAGACGCAGTTAGCAAGAATTCTGTATCCTGAGTGTAGAGAGGCACTGTTAATGGGCATTCTGTAACCTTAGGGCAGAAGACACAGCTTACGGGAGTTCTGTAGCTTGGGGTTAGGCATACGCACTATATGGCAGTTCTGTAACCTAAGTGTATGAAACCCACTATATGGGAGTGCTGTAGCCTGGGAGGAGAGCGAAGCAGTTTACAAGAGTTCCGTATGCTGAATGTAGAGCGACACGGTTTGCGGGAGTTTTGCAGCCTGAGTGTAGGAGAGCCATGGTACGGGAGTTGTGCAACCTGGGTGTAGAGGGATGCCGTATATGTGATTTCTGTATCCTGAGTGTAGGAGTGGTAGCTTAGGGCAGTTCTGTAACCTGGGTGTAGAGAGACGCAGTATACCTGTCTTCTGTAGCCTGAGTCAGGAGACGCGGTTAGAAGGTGTTCTGGAGCCTGAGTGTAGAGAAGTGCTGTTAATGGGCATTCTGTAACCTTCGTGTGGAAGACACAGCTTACGGGGGATCTGCAGCTTGGGGATAGGCATATGCAGGATACGGGATTTCTGTCGCCTGAGAGTTGGCAGACGCAGTAAACGGGAGTTCTATGACCTGGGTGTAGAGAGTCTAAGCTTACAGAAGTTCAGTACCCTGAGTGTAAGCGACCCAGCTTTCCGGAGTTCTGTAGCTTGGGGTTTGGCATACGCACTATATGGCAGTTCTGTAACCTAAGTGTATGAAACACACCATATGGGAGTGCTGTAGCCTGGGAGTAGAGCGAAGCAGTTTACCAGAGTTCTGTATGCTGAGTGTACAGAGACATGGTTTGCGGGAGTTTTGCATCCTGAGTGTAGAAGAGCCATGGTACGGGAGTTGTGCAACCTGGGTGTACAGAGATGCAGTATATGTGAGTTCTGTAGCTTGAGTGTAGCTTAGGGCAGTTCTGTAACCTGGGTGTAGAGAGACGCAGTATACCTGCGTTCTGTAGCCTGAGTTCAGCAGACGCAGTTAGTGAGAATTCTGTATCCTGAGTGTAGAGAGGCGCTGTTAATGGGCACTCTGTAACTTTTGGGTGGAAGACACAGTTTATGGGACTTCTGCAACTAGGGGTTAGGCATACGCACTATATGGGAGTTCAGTAGCTCACGAGTTGGCAGACGCAGTATACAGCAGTGTTGTAGTTGGGAGTAGAGAGAAGCAGTTTACAAGAGTTCTGTATGCTGAGTGTAGAGAGCCATGGTTTGCGGGAGTTTTGCAGCCTGAGTGTAGAAGTGGTAGCTTAGGGCAGTTCTGTAACCTGGGTGTAGAGAGACGCAGTATACCTGCGTGCTGTAGCCTGAGTGCAGGAGACGCAGTTAGCGGTAGTTCTGTGGCTTGAGGTTAGGCCTACGCAGTAAACGGCAGTTCTGTAACCAAAGTGTATGAAACCCACTAGATGGGAGTGCTGTAGCCTGGGAGGAGAGAGAAGCAGTTTACAAGAGTTCTGTATGCTGAGTGTACAGAGCCATGGCTTGCGGGAGTTCTGCAGCCTGAGTGTAGGAATGGTAGCTTAGGGCAGTTCTGTAACCTGGGTGTAGAGAGACGCAGTATAGCTGCGTACTGTAGCCTGAGTTCAGCAGACGCAGTTAGCAAGAATTCTGTATCCTGAGTGTAGAGAGGCACTGTTAACGGGCATTCTGTAACCTTAGGGCAGAAGACACAGCTTACGGGAGTTCTGTAGCTTGGGGTTAGGCATACGCACTATATGGCAGTTCTGTAACCTAAGTGTATGAAACCCACTATATGGGAGTGCTGTAGCCTGGGAGGAGAGCGAAGCAGTTTACAAGAGTTCCGTATGCTGAATGTAGAGCGACATGGTTTGCGGGAGTTTTGCAGCCTGAGTGTAGGAGAGCCATGGTACGGGAGTTGTGCAACCTGGGTGTAGAGGGATGCCGTATATGTGATTTCTGTATCCTGAGTGTAGGAGTGGTAGCTTAGGGCAGTTCTGTAACCTGGGTGTAGAGAGACGCAGTATACCTGTCTTCTGTAGCCTGAGTCAGGAGACGCGGTTAGAAGGTGTTCTGGAGCCTGAGTGTAGAGAAGTGCTGTTAATGGGCATTCTGTAACCTTCGTGTGGAAGACACAGCTTACGGGGGATCTGCAGCTTGGGGATAGGCATATGCAGGATACGGGATTTCTGTCGCCTGAGAGTTGGCAGACGCAGTAAACGGGAGTTCTATGACCTGGGTGTAGAGAGTCTAAGCTTACAGAAGTTCAGTACCCTGAGTGTAAGCGACCCAGCTTTCCGGAGTTCTGTAGCTTGGGGTTTGGCATACGCACTATATGGCAGTTCTGTAACCTAAGTGTATGAAACACACCATATGGGAGTGCTGTAGCCTGGGAGTAGAGCGAAGCAGTTTACCAGAGTTCTGTATGCTGAGTGTACAGAGACATGGTTTGCGGGAGTTTTGCATCCTGAGTGTAGAAGAGCCATGGTACGGGAGTTGTGCAACCTGGGTGTACAGAGATGCAGTATATGTGAGTTCTGTAGCTTAGGGCAGTTCTGTAACCTGGGTGTAGAGAGACGCAGTATACCTGCGTTCTGTAGCCTGAGTTCAGCAGACGCAGTTAGTGAGAATTCTGTATCCTGAGTGTAGAGAGGCGCTGTTAATGGGCACTCTGTAACTTTTGGGTGGAAGACACAGTTTATGGGACTTCTGCAACTAGGGGTTAGGCATACGCACTATATGGGAGTTCAGTAGCTCACGAGTTGGCAGACGCAGTATACAGCAGTGTTGTAGTTGGGAGTAGAGAGAAGCAGTTTACAAGAGTTCTGTATGCTGAGTGTAGAGAGCCATGGTTTGCGGGAGTTTTGCAGCCTGAGTGTAGAAGTGGTAGCTTAGGGCAGTTCTGTAACCTGGGTGTAGAGAGACGCAGTATACCTGCGTGCTGTAGCCTGAGTGCAGGAGACGCAGTTAGCGGTAGTTCTGTGGCTTGAGGTTAGGCCTACGCAGTAAACGGCAGTTCTGTAACCAAAGTGTATGAAACCCACTAGATGGGAGTGCTGTAGCCTGGGAGTAGAGAGAAGCAGTTTACAAGAGTTCTGTATGCTGAGTGTACAGAGCCACGGCTTGCGGGCGTTCTGCAGCCTGAGTGTAGGAGAGCCAGGGTACGGGAGTTGTGTAACCTGGGTTTAGAGAGAGGCAGTATATGTGAGATCTGTAGCTTGAGTGTAGCTTAAGGCAGTTCTGTAACCTGGGTGTAGAGAGACGCAGTATACCTGTGTTCTGTAGCCTGAGTTCAGCAGACGCATTTAGCGTTAGTTCTGTGGCTTGGGGTTAGGCCTACGCACTATACGGCAGTTCTGTAACCAAAGTGTATGAAACCCACTAGATGGGAGTGCTGTAGCCTGGGAGGAGAGAGAAGCAGTTTACAAGAGTTCTGTATGCTGAGTGTACAGAGCCATGGCTTGCGGGAGTTCTGCAGCCTGAGTGTAGGAATGGTAGCTTAGGGCAGTTCTGTAACCTGGGTGTAGAGAGACGCAGTATAGCTGCGTACTGTAGCCTGAGTTCAGCAGACGCAGTTAGCAAGAATTCTGTATCCTGAGTGTAGAGAGGCACTGTTAACGGGCATTCTGTAACCTTAGGGCAGAAGACACAGCTTACGGGAGTTCTGTAGCTTGGGGTTAGGCATACGCACTATATGGCAGTTCTGTAACCTAAGTGTATGAAACCCACTATATGGGAGTGCTGTAGCCTGGGAGGAGAGCGAAGCAGTTTACAAGAGTTCCGTATGCTGAATGCAGAGCGACACGGTTTGCGGGAGTTTTGCAGCCTGAGTGTAGGAGAGCCATGGTACGGGAGTTGTGCAACCTGGGTGTAGAGGGATGCCGTATATGTGATTTCTGTATCCTGAGTGTAGGAGTGGTAGCTTAGGGCAGTTCTGTAACCTGGGTGTAGAGAGACGCAGTATACCTGTCTTCTGTAGCCTGAGTCAGGAGACGCGGTTAGAAGGTGTTCTGGAGCCTGAGTGTAGAGAAGTGCTGTTAATGGGCATTCTGTAACCTTCGTGTGGAAGACACAGCTTACGGGGGATCTGCAGCTTGGGGATAGGCATATGCAGGATACGGGATTTCTGTCGCCTGAGAGTTGGCAGACGCAGTAAACGGGAGTTCTATGACCTGGGTGTAGAGAGTCTAAGCTTACAGAAGTTCAGTACCCTGAGTGTAAGCGACCCAGCTTTCCGGAGTTCTGTAGCTTGGGGTTTGGCATACGCACTATATGGCAGTTCTGTAACCTAAGTGTATGAAACCCACCATATGGGAGTGCTGTAGCCTGGGAGTAGAGCGAAGCAGTTTACCAGAGTTCTGTATGCTGAGTGTACAGAGACATGGTTTGCGGGAGTTTTGCATCCTGAGTGTAGAAGAGCCATGGTACGGGAGTTGTGCAACCTGGGTGTACAGAGATGCAGTATATGTGAGTTCTGTAGCTTAGGGCAGTTCTGTAACCTGGGTGTAGAGAGACGCAGTATACCTGCGTTCTGTAGCCTGAGTTCAGCAGACGCAGTTAGTGAGAATTCTGTATCCTGAGTGTAGAGAGGCGCTGTTAATGGGCACTCTGTAACTTTTGGGTGGAAGACACAGTTTATGGGACTTCTGCAACTAGGGG
Organism: Lepus oiostolus; assembly: GCA_036325905.1. Classification (NCBI taxonomy): domain Eukaryota; kingdom Metazoa; phylum Chordata; class Mammalia; order Lagomorpha; family Leporidae; genus Lepus; species Lepus oiostolus. The sequence continues at coordinate 218,452 of JAWMBE010000090.1, forward strand.
TTAGGCATACGCACTATATGGGAGTTCAGTAGCTCACGAGTTGGCAGACGCAGTATACAGCAGTGTTGTAGTTGGGAGTAGAGAGAAGCAGTTTACAAGAGTTCTGTATGCTGAGTGTACAGAGCCATGGCTTGCGGGAGTTCTGCAGCCTGAGTGTAGGAGTGGTAGCTTAGGGCAGTTCTGTAACCTGGGTGTAGTGAGACGCAGTATAGCTGCGTACTGTAGCCTGAGTTCAGCAGACGCAGTTAGCAAGAATTCTGTATCCTGAGTGTAGAGAGGCACTGTTAACGGGCATTCTGTAACCTTAGGGCAGAAGACACAGCTTACGGGAGTTCTGTAGCTTGGGGTTAGGCATACGCACTATATGGCAGTTCTGTAACCTAAGTGTATGAAACCCACTATATGGGAGTGCTGTAGCCTGGGAGGAGAGCGAAGCAGTTTACAAGAGTTCCGTATGCTGAATGTAGAGCGACACGGTTTGCGGGAGTTCTGCAGCCTGAGTGTAGGAGAGCCATGGTACGGGAGTTGTGCAACCTGGGTGTAGAGAGATGCCGTATATGTGATTTCTGTATCCTGAGTGTAGGAGTGGTAGCTTAGGGCAGTTCTGTAACCTGGGTGTAGAGAGACGCAGTATACCTGTCTTCTGTAGCCTGAGTCAGGAGACGCGGTTAGAAGGTGTTCTGGAGCCTGAGTGTAGAGAAGTGCTGTTAATGGGCATTCTGTAACCTTCGTGTGGAAGACACAGCTTACGGGGGATCTGCAGCTTGGGGATAGGCATATGCAGGATACGGGATTTCTGTCGCCTGAGAGTTGGCAGACGCAGTAAACGGGAGTTCTATGACCTGGGTGTAGAGAGTCTAAGCTTACAGAAGTTCAGTACCCTGAGTGTAAGCGACCCAGCTTTCCGGAGTTCTGTAGCTTGGGGTTTGGCATACGCACTATATGGCAGTTCTGTAACCTAAGTGTATGAAACCCACCATATGGGAGTGCTGTAGCCTGGGAGTAGAGCGAAGCAGTTTACCAGAGTTCTGTATGCTGAGTGTACAGAGACATGGTTTGCGGGAGTTTTGCATCCTGAGTGTAGAAGAGCCATGGTACGGGAGTTGTGCAACCTGGGTGTACAGAGATGCAGTATATGTGAGTTCTGTAGCTTAGGGCAGTTCTGTAACCTGGGTGTAGAGAGACGCAGTATACCTGCGTTCTGTAGCCTGAGTTCAGCAGACGCAGTTAGTGAGAATTCTGTATCCTGAGTGTAGAGAGGCGCTGTTAATGGGCACTCTGTAACTTTTGGGTGGAAGACACAGTTTATGGGACTTCTGCAACTAGGGGTTAGGCATACGCACTATATGGGAGTTCAGTAGCTCACGAGTTGGCAGACGCAGTATACAGCAGTGTTGTAGTTGGGAGTAGAGAGAAGCAGTTTACAAGAGTTCTGTATGCTGAGTGTAGAGAGCCATGGTTTGCGGGAGTTTTGCAGCCTGAGTGTAGAAGTGGTAGCTTAGGGCAGTTCTGTAACCTGGGTGTAGAGAGACGCAGTATACCTGCGTGCTGTAGCCTGAGTGCAGGAGACGCAGTTAGCGGTAGTTCTGTGGCTTGAGGTTAGGCCTACGCAGTAAACGGCAGTTCTGTAACCAAAGTGTATGAAACCCACTAGATGGGAGTGCTGTAGCCTGGGAGTAGAGAGAAGCAGTTTACAAGAGTTCTGTATGCTGAGTGTACAGAGCCACGGCTTGCGGGCGTTCTGCAGCCTGAGTGTAGGAGAGCCAGGGTACGGGAGTTGTGTAACCTGGGTTTAGAGAGAGGCAGTATATGTGAGATCTGTAGCTTGAGTGTAGCTTAAGGCAGTTCTGTAACCTGGGTGTAGAGAGACGCAGTATACCTGTGTTCTGTAGCCTGAGTTCAGCAGACGCATTTAGCGTTAGTTCTGTGGCTTGGGGTTAGGCCTACGCACTATACGGCAGTTCTGTAACCAAAGTGTATGAAACCCACTAGATGGGAGTGCTGTAGCCTGGGAGGAGAGAGAAGCAGTTTACAAGAGTTCTGTATGCTGAGTGTACAGAGCCATGGCTTGCGGGAGTTCTGCAGCCTGAGTGTAGGAGTGGTAGCTTAGGGCAGTTCTGTAACCTGGGTGTAGTGAGACGCAGTATAGCTGCGTACTGTAGCCTGAGTTCAGCAGACGCAGTTAGCAAGAATTCTGTATCCTGAGTGTAGAGAGGCACTGTTAACGGGCATTCTGTAACCTTAGGGCAGAAGACACAGCTTACGGGAGTTCTGTAGCTTGGGGTTAGGCATACGCACTATATGGCAGTTCTGTAACCTAAGTGTATGAAACCCACTATATGGGAGTGCTGTAGCCTGGGAGGAGAGCGAAGCAGTTTACAAGAGTTCCGTATGCTGAATGTAGAGCGACACGGTTTGCGGGAGTTCTGCAGCCTGAGTGTAGGAGAGCCATGGTACGGGAGTTGTGCAACCTGGGTGTAGAGAGATGCCGTATATGTGATTTCTGTAGCCTGAGTGTAGGAGTGGTAGCTTAGGGCAGTTCTGTAACCTGGGTGTAGAGAGACGCAGTATACCTGTCTTCTGTAGCCTGAGTCAGGAGACGCGGTTAGAAGGTGTTCTGGAGCCTGAGTGTAGAGAAGTGCTGTTAATGGGCATTCTGTAACCTTCGTGTGGAAGACACAGCTTACGGGGGATCTGCAGCTTGGGGATAGGCATATGCAGGATACGGGATTTCTGTCGCCTGAGAGTTGGCAGACGCAGTAAACGGGAGTTCTATGACCTGGGTGTAGAGAGTCTAAGCTTACAGAAGTTCAGTACCCTGAGTGTAAGCGACCCAGCTTTCCGGAGTTCTGTAGCTTGGGGTTTGGCATACGCACTATATGGCAGTTCTGTAACCTAAGTGTATGAAACCCACCATATGGGAGTGCTGTAGCCTGGGAGTAGAGCGAAGCAGTTTACCAGAGTTCTGTATGCTGAGTGTACAGAGACATGGTTTGCGGGAGTTTTGCATCCTGAGTGTAGAAGAGCCATGGTACGGGAGTTGTGCAACCTGGGTGTACAGAGATGCAGTATATGTGAGTTCTGTAGCTTGAGTGTAGCTTAGGGCAGTTCTGTAACCTGGGTGTAGAGAGACGCAGTATACCTGCGTTCTGTAGCCTGAGTTCAGCAGACGCAGTTAGTGAGAATTCTGTATCCTGAGTGTAGAGAGGCGCTGTTAATGGGCACTCTGTAACTTTTGGGTGGAAGACACAGTTTATGGGACTTCTGCAACTAGGGGTTAGGCATACGCACTATATGGGAGTTCAGTAGCTCACGAGTTGGCAGACGCAGTATACAGCAGTGTTGTAGTTGGGAGTAGAGAGAAGCAGTTTACAAGAGTTCTGTATGCTGAGTGTAGAGAGCCATGGTTTGCGGGAGTTTTGCAGCCTGAGTGTAGAAGTGGTAGCTTAGGGCAGTTCTGTAACCTGGGTGTAGAGAGACGCAGTATACCTGCGTGCTGTAGCCTGAGTGCAGGAGACGCAGTTAGCGGTAGTTCTGTGGCTTGAGGTTAGGCCTACGCAGTAAACGGCAGTTCTGTAACCAAAGTGTATGAAACCCACTAGATGGGAGTGCTATAGCCTGGGAGGAGAGAGAAGCAGTTTACAAGAGTTCTGTATGCTGAGTGTACAGAGCCACGGCTTGCGGGCGTTCTGCAGCCTGAGTGTAGGAGAGCCAGGGTACGGGAGTTGTGTAACCTGGGTTTAGAGAGAGGCAGTATATGTGAGATCTGTAGCTTGAGTGTAGCTTAAGGCAGTTCTGTAACCTGGGTGTAGAGAGACGCAGTATACCTGTGTTCTGTAGCCTGAGTTCAGCAGACGCATTTAGCGTTAGTTCTGTGGCTTGGGGTTAGGCCTACGCACTATACGGCAGTTCTGTAACCAAAGTGTATGAAACCCACTAGATGGGAGTGCTGTAGCCTGGGAGGAGAGAGAAGCAGTTTACAAGAGTTCTGTATGCTGAGTGTACAGAGCCATGGCTTGCGGGAGTTCTGCAGCCTGAGTGTAGGAGTGGTAGCTTAGGGCAGTTCTGTAACCTGGGTGTAGAGAGACGCAGTATAGCTGCGTACTGTAGCCTGAGTTCAGCAGACGCAGTTAGCAAGAATTCTGTATCCTGAGTGTAGAGAGGCACTGTTAACGGGCATTCTGTAACCTTAGGGCAGAAGACACAGCTTACGGGAGTTCTGTAGCTTGGGGTTAGGCATACGCACTATATGGCAGTTCTGTAACCTAAGTGTATGAAACCCACTATATGGGAGTGCTGTAGCCTGGGAGGAGAGCGAAGCAGTTTACAAGAGTTCCGTATGCTGAATGTAGAGCGACACGGTTTGCGGGAGTTTTGCAGCCTGAGTGTAGGAGAGCCATGGTACGGGAGTTGTGCAACCTGGGTGTAGAGGGATGCCGTATATGTGATTTCTGTAGCCTGAGTGTAGGAGTGGTAGCTTAGGGCAGTTCTGTAACCTGGGTGTAGAGAGACGCAGTATACCTGTCTTCTGTAGCCTGAGTCAGGAGACGCGGTTAGAAGGTGTTCTGGAGCCTGAGTGTAGAGAAGTGCTGTTAATGGGCATTCTGTAACCTTCGTGTGGAAGACACAGCTTACGGGGGATCTGCAGCTTGGGGATAGGCATATGCAGGATACGGGATTTCTGTCGCCTGAGAGTTGGCAGACGCAGTAAACGGGAGTTCTATGACCTGGGTGTAGAGAGTCTAAGCTTACAGAAGTTCAGTACCCTGAGTGTAAGCGACCCAGCTTTCCGGAGTTCTGTAGCTTGGGGTTTGGCATACGCACTATATGGCAGTTCTGTAACCTAAGTGTATGAAACACACCATATGGGAGTGCTGTAGCCTGGGAGTAGAGCGAAGCAGTTTACCAGAGTTCTGTATGCTGAGTGTACAGAGACATGGTTTGCGGGAGTTTTGCATCCTGAGTGTAGAAGAGCCATGGTACGGGAGTTGTGCAACCTGGGTGTACAGAGATGCAGTATATGTGAGTTCTGTAGCTTAGGGCAGTTCTGTAACCTGGGTGTAGAGAGACGCAGTATACCTGCGTTCTGTAGCCTGAGTTCAGCAGACGCAGTTAGTGAGAATTCTGTATCCTGAGTGTAGAGAGGCGCTGTTAATGGGCACTCTGTAACTTTTGGGTGGAAGACACAGTTTATGGGACTTCTGCAACTAGGGGTTAGGCATACGCACTATATGGGAGTTCAGTAGCTCACGAGTTGGCAGACGCAGTATACAGCAGTGTTGTAGTTGGGAGTAGAGAGAAGCAGTTTACAAGAGTTCTGTATGCTGAGTGTAGAGAGCCATGGTTTGCGGGAGTTTTGCAGCCTGAGTGTAGAAGTGGTAGCTTAGGGCAGTTCTGTAACCTGGGTGTAGAGAGACGCAGTATACCTGCGTGCTGTAGCCTGAGTGCAGGAGACGCAGTTAGCGGTAGTTCTGTGGCTTGAGGTTAGGCCTACGCAGTAAACGGCAGTTCTGTAACCAAAGTGTATGAAACCCACTAGATGGGAGTGCTGTAGCCTGGGAGTAGAGAGAAGCAGTTTACAAGAGTTCTGTATGCTGAGTGTACAGAGCCACGGCTTGCGGGCGTTCTGCAGCCTGAGTGTAGGAGAGCCAGGGTACGGGAGTTGTGTAACCTGGGTTTAGAGAGAGGCAGTATATGTGAGATCTGTAGCTTGAGTGTAGCTTAAGGCAGTTCTGTAACCTGGGTGTAGAGAGACGCAGTATACCTGTGTTCTGTAGCCTGAGTTCAGCAGACGCATTTAGCGTTAGTTCTGTGGCTTGGGGTTAGGCCTACGCACTATACGGCAGTTCTGTAACCAAAGTGTATGAAACCCACTAGATGGGAGTGCTGTAGCCTGGGAGGAGAGAGAAGCAGTTTACAAGAGTTCTGTATGTTGAGTGTACAGAGCCATGGCTTGCGGGAGTTCTGCAGCCTGAGTGTAGGAATGGTAGCTTAGGGCAGTTCTGTAACCTGGGTGTAGAGAGACGCAGTATAGCTGCGTACTGTAGCCTGAGTTCAGCAGACGCAGTTAGCAAGAATTCTGTATCCTGAGTGTAGAGAGGCACTGTTAACGGGCATTCTGTAACCTTAGGGCAGAAGACACAGCTTACGGGAGTTCTGTAGCTTGGGGTTAGGCATACGCACTATATGGCAGTTCTGTAACCTAAGTGTATGAAACCCACTATATGGGAGTGCTGTAGCCTGGGAGGAGAGCGAAGCAGTTTACAAGAGTTCCGTATGCTGAATGTAGAGCGACATGGTTTGCGGGAGTTTTGCAGCCTGAGTGTAGGAGAGCCATGGTACGGGAGTTGTGCAACCTGGGTGTAGAGGGATGCCGTATATGTGATTTCTGTATCCTGAGTGTAGGAGTGGTAGCTTAGGGCAGTTCTGTAACCTGGGTGTAGAGAGACGCAGTATACCTGTCTTCTGTAGCCTGAGTCAGGAGACGCGGTTAGAAGGTGTTCTGGAGCCTGAGTGTAGAGAAGTGCTGTTAATGGGCATTCTGTAACCTTCGTGTGGAAGACACAGCTTACGGGGGATCTGCAGCTTGGGGATAGGCATATGCAGGATACGGGATTTCTGTCGCCTGAGAGTTGGCAGACGCAGTAAACGGGAGTTCTATGACCTGGGTGTAGAGAGTCTAAGCTTACAGAAGTTCAGTACCCTGAGTGTAAGCGACCCAGCTTTCCGGAGTTCTGTAGCTTGGGGTTTGGCATACGCACTATATGGCAGTTCTGTAACCTAAGTGTATGAAACACACCATATGGGAGTGCTGTAGCCTGGGAGTAGAGCGAAGCAGTTTACCAGAGTTCTGTATGCTGAGTGTACAGAGACATGGTTTGCGGGAGTTTTGCATCCTGAGTGTAGAAGAGCCATGGTACGGGAGTTGTGCAACCTGGGTGTACAGAGATGCAGTATATGTGAGTTCTGTAGCTTAGGGCAGTTCTGTAACCTGGGTGTAGAGAGACGCAGTATACCTGCGTTCTGTAGCCTGAGTTCAGCAGACGCAGTTAGTGAGAATTCTGTATCCTGAGTGTAGAGAGGCGCTGTTAATGGGCACTCTGTAACTTTTGGGTGGAAGACACAGTTTATGGGACTTCTGCAACTAGGGGTTAGGCATACGCACTATATGGGAGTTCAGTAGCTCACGAGTTGGCAGACGCAGTATACAGCAGTGTTGTAGTTGGGAGTAGAGAGAAGCAGTTTACAAGAGTTCTGTATGCTGAGTGTAGAGAGCCATGGTTTGCGGGAGTTTTGCAGCCTGAGTGTAGAAGTGGTAGCTTAGGGCAGTTCTGTAACCTGGGTGTAGAGAGACGCAGTATACCTGCGTGCTGTAGCCTGAGTGCAGGAGACGCAGTTAGCGGTAGTTCTGTGGCTTGAGGTTAGGCCTACGCAGTAAACGGCAGTTCTGTAACCAAAGTGTATGAAACCCACTAGATGGGAGTGCTGTAGCCTGGGAGTAGAGAGAAGCAGTTTACAAGAGTTCTGTATGCTGAGTGTACAGAGCCACGGCTTGCGGGCGTTCTGCAGCCTGAGTGTAGGAGAGCCAGGGTACGGGAGTTGTGTAACCTGGGTTTAGAGAGAGGCAGTATATGTGAGATCTGTAGCTTGAGTGTAGCTTAAGGCAGTTCTGTAACCTGGGTGTAGAGAGACGCAGTATACCTGTGTTCTGTAGCCTGAGTTCAGCAGACGCATTTAGCGTTAGTTCTGTGGCTTGGGGTTAGGCCTACGCACTATACGGCAGTTCTGTAACCAAAGTGTATGAAACCCACTAGATGGGAGTGCTGTAGCCTGGGAGGAGAGAGAAGCAGTTTACAAGAGTTCTGTATGCTGAGTGTACAGAGCCATGGCTTGCGGGAGTTCTGCAGCCTGAGTGTAGGAGTGGTAGCTTAGGGCAGTTCTGTAACCTGGGTGTAGTGAGACGCAGTATAGCTGCGTACTGTAGCCTGAGTTCAGCAGACGCAGTTAGCAAGAATTCTGTATCCTGAGTGTAGAGAGGCACTGTTAACGGGCATTCTGTAACCTTAGGGCAGAAGACACAGCTTACGGGAGTTCTGTAGCTTGGGGTTAGGCATACGCACTATATGGCAGTTCTGTAACCTAAGTGTATGAAACCCACTATATGGGAGTGCTGTAGCCTGGGAGGAGAGCGAAGCAGTTTACAAGAGTTCCGTATGCTGAATGTAGAGCGACACGGTTTGCGGGAGTTTTGCAGCCTGAGTGTAGGAGAGCCATGGTACGGGAGTTGTGCAACCTGGGTGTAGAGAGATGCCGTATATGTGATTTCTGTATCCTGAGTGTAGGAGTGGTAGCTTAGGGCAGTTCTGTAACCTGGGTGTAGAGAGACGCAGTATACCTGTCTTCTGTAGCCTGAGTCAGGAGACGCGGTTAGAAGGTGTTCTGGAGCCTGAGTGTAGAGAAGTGCTGTTAATGGGCATTCTGTAACCTTCGTGTGGAAGACACAGCTTATGGGGGATCTGCAGCTTGGGGATAGGCATATGCAGGATACGGGATTTCTGTCGCCTGAGAGTTGGCAGACGCAGTAAACGGGAGTTCTATGACCTGGGTGTAGAGAGTCTAAGCTTACAGAAGTTCAGTACCCTGAGTGTAAGCGACCCAGCTTTCCGGAGTTCTGTAGCTTGGGGTTTGGCATACGCACTATATGGCAGTTCTGTAACCTAAGTGTATGAAACCCACCATATGGGAGTGCTGTAGCCTGGGAGTAGAGCGAAGCAGTTTACCAGAGTTCTGTATGCTGAGTGTACAGAGACATGGTTTGCGGGAGTTTTGCATCCTGAGTGTAGAAGAGCCATGGTACGGGAGTTGTGCAACCTGGGTGTACAGAGATGCAGTATATGTGAGTTCTGTAGCTTGAGTGTAGCTTAGGGCAGTTCTGTAACCTGGGTGTAGAGAGACGCAGTATACCTGCGTTCTGTAGCCTGAGTTCAGCAGACGCAGTTAGTGAGAATTCTGTATCCTGAGTGTAGAGAGGCGCTGTTAATGGGCACTCTGTAACTTTTGGGTGGAAGACACAGTTTATGGGACTTCTGCAACTAGGGGTTAGGCATACGCACTATATGGGAGTTCAGTAGCTCACGAGTTGGCAGACGCAGTATACAGCAGTGTTGTAGTTGGGAGTAGAGAGAAGCAGTTTACAAGAGTTCTGTATGCTGAGTGTAGAGAGCCATGGTTTGCGGGAGTTTTGCAGCCTGAGTGTAGAAGTGGTAGCTTAGGGCAGTTCTGTAACCTGGGTGTAGAGAGACGCAGTATACCTGCGTGCTGTAGCCTGAGTGCAGGAGACGCAGTTAGCGGTAGTTCTGTGGCTTGAGGTTAGGCCTACGCAGTAAACGGCAGTTCTGTAACCAAAGTGTATGAAACCCACTAGATGGGAGTGCTATAGCCTGGGAGTAGAGAGAAGCAGTTTACAAGAGTTCTGTATGCTGAGTGTACAGAGCCACGGCTTGCGGGCGTTCTGCAGCCTGAGTGTAGGAGAGCCAGGGTACGGGAGTTGTGTAACCTGGGTTTAGAGAGAGGCAGTATATGTGAGATCTGTAGCTTGAGTGTAGCTTAAGGCAGTTCTGTAACCTGGGTGTAGAGAGACGCAGTATACCTGTGTTCTGTAGCCTGAGTTCAGCAGACGCATTTAGCGTTAGTTCTGTGGCTTGGGGTTAGGCCTACGCACTATACGGCAGTTCTGTAACCAAAGTGTATGAAACCCACTAGATGGGAGTGCTGTAGCCTGGGAGGAGAGAGAAGCAGTTTACAAGAGTTCTGTATGCTGAGTGTACAGAGCCATGGCTTGCGGGAGTTCTGCAGCCTGAGTGTAGGAGTGGTAGCTTAGGGCAGTTCTGTAACCTGGGTGTAGAGAGACGCAGTATAGCTGCGTACTGTAGCCTGAGTTCAGCAGACGCAGTTAGCAAGAATTCTGTATCCTGAGTGTAGAGAGGCACTGTTAACGGGCATTCTGTAACCTTAGGGCAGAAGACACAGCTTACGGGAGTTCTGTAGCTTGGGGTTAGGCATACGCACTATATGGCAGTTCTGTAACCTAAGTGTATGAAACCCACTATATGGGAGTGCTGTAGCCTGGGAGGAGAGCGAAGCAGTTTACAAGAGTTCCGTATGCTGAATGTAGAGCGACACGGTTTGCGGGAGTTTTGCAGCCTGAGTGTAGGAGAGCCATGGTACGGGAGTTGTGCAACCTGGGTGTAGAGGGATGCCGTATATGTGATTTCTGTATCCTGAGTGTAGGAGTGGTAGCTTAGGGCAGTTCTGTAACCTGGGTGTAGAGAGACGCAGTATACCTGTCTTCTGTAGCCTGAGTCAGGAGACGCGGTTAGAAGGTGTTCTGGAGCCTGAGTGTAGAGAAGTGCTGTTAATGGGCATTCTGTAACCTTCGTGTGGAAGACACAGCTTACGGGGGATCTGCAGCTTGGGGATAGGCATATGCAGGATACGGGATTTCTGTCGCCTGAGAGTTGGCAGACGCAGTAAACGGGAGTTCTATGACCTGGGTGTAGAGAGTCTAAGCTTACAGAAGTTCAGTACCCTGAGTGTAAGCGACCCAGCTTTCCGGAGTTCTGTAGCTTGGGGTTTGGCATACGCACTATATGGCAGTTCTGTAACCTAAGTGTATGAAACCCACCATATGGGAGTGCTGTAGCCTGGGAGTAGAGCGAAGCAGTTTACCAGAGTTCTGTATGCTGAGTGTACAGAGACATGGTTTGCGGGAGTTTTGCATCCTGAGTGTAGAAGAGCCATGGTACGGGAGTTGTGCAACCTGGGTGTACAGAGATGCAGTATATGTGAGTTCTGTAGCTTAGGGCAGTTCTGTAACCTGGGTGTAGAGAGACGCAGTATACCTGCGTTCTGTAGCCTGAGTTCAGCAGACGCAGTTAGTGAGAATTCTGTATCCTGAGTGTAGAGAGGCGCTGTTAATGGGCACTCTGTAACTTTTGGGAGGAAGACACAGTTTATGGGACTTCTGCAACTAGGGGTTAGGCATACGCACTATATGGGAGTTCAGTAGCTCACGAGTTGGCAGACGCAGTATACAGCAGTGTTGTAGTTGGGAGTAGAGAGAAGCAGTTTACAAGAGTTCTGTATGCTGAGTGTACAGAGCCATGGCTTGCGGGAGTTCTGCAGCCTGAGTGTAGGAGTGGTAGCTTAGGGCAGTTCTGTAACCTGGGTGTAGTGAGACGCAGTATAGCTGCGTACTGTAGCCTGAGTTCAGCAGACGCAGTTAGCAAGAATTCTGTATCCTGAGTGTAGAGAGGCACTGTTAACGGGCATTCTGTAACCTTAGGGCAGAAGACACAGCTTACGGGAGTTCTGTAGCTTGGGGTTAGGCATACGCACTATATGGCAGTTCTGTAACCTAAGTGTATGAAACCCACTATATGGGAGTGCTGTAGCCTGGGAGGAGAGCGAAGCAGTTTACAAGAGTTCCGTATGCTGAATGTAGAGCGACACGGTTTGCGGGAGTTTTGCAGCCTGAGTGTAGGAGAGCCATGGTACGGGAGTTGTGCAACCTGGGTGTAGAGAGATGCCGTATATGTGATTTCTGTATCCTGAGTGTAGGAGTGGTAGCTTAGGGCAGTTCTGTAACCTGGGTGTAGAGAGACGCAGTATACCTGTCTTCTGTAGCCTGAGTCAGGAGACGCGGTTAGAAGGTGTTCTGGAGCCTGAGTGTAGAGAAGTGCTGTTAATGGGCATTCTGTAACCTTCGTGTGGAAGACACAGCTTACGGGGGATCTGCAGCTTGGGGATAGGCATATGCAGGATACGGGATTTCTGTCGCCTGAGAGTTGGCAGACGCAGTAAACGGGAGTTCTATGACCTGGGTGTAGAGAGTCTAAGCTTACAGAAGTTCAGTACCCTGAGTGTAAGCGACCCAGCTTTCCGGAGTTCTGTAGCTTGGGGTTTGGCATACGCACTATATGGCAGTTCTGTAACCTAAGTGTATGAAACCCACCATATGGGAGTGCTGTAGCCTGGGAGTAGAGCGAAGCAGTTTACCAGAGTTCTGTATGCTGAGTGTACAGAGACATGGTTTGCGGGAGTTTTGCATCCTGAGTGTAGAAGAGCCATGGTACGGGAGTTGTGCAACCTGGGTGTACAGAGATGCAGTATATGTGAGTTCTGTAGCTTGAGTGTAGCTTAGGGCAGTTCTGTAACCTGGGTGTAGAGAGACGCAGTATACCTGCGTTCTGTAGCCTGAGTTCAGCAGACGCAGTTAGTGAGAATTCTGTATCCTGAGTGTAGAGAGGCGCTGTTAATGGGCACTCTGTAACTTTTGGGTGGAAGACACAGTTTATGGGACTTCTGCAACTAGGGGTTAGGCATACGCACTATATGGGAGTTCAGTAGCTCACGAGTTGGCAGACGCAGTATACAGCAGTGTTGTAGTTGGGAGTAGAGAGAAGCAGTTTACAAGAGTTCTGTATGCTGAGTGTAGAGAGCCATGGTTTGCGGGAGTTTTGCAGCCTGAGTGTAGAAGTGGTAGCTTAGGGCAGTTCTGTAACCTGGGTGTAGAGAGACGCAGTATACCTGCGTGCTGTAGCCTGAGTGCAGGAGACACAGTTAGCGGTAGTTCTGTGGCTTGAGGTTAGGCCTACGCAGTAAACGGCAGTTCTGTAACCAAAGTGTATGAAACCCACTAGATGGGAGTGCTGTAGCCTGGGAGTAGAGAGAAGCAGTTTACAAGAGTTCTGTATGCTGAGTGTACAGAGCCACGGCTTGCGGGCGTTCTGCAGCCTGAGTGTAGGAGAGCCAGGGTACGGGAGTTGTGTAACCTGGGTTTAGAGAGAGGCAGTATATGTGAGATCTGTAGCTTGAGTGTAGCTTAAGGCAGTTCTGTAACCTGGGTGTAGAGAGACGCAGTATACCTGTGTTCTGTAGCCTGAGTTCAGCAGACGCATTTAGCGTTAGTTCTGTGGCTTGGGGTTAGGCCTACGCACTATACGGCAGTTCTGTAACCAAAGTGTATGAAACCCACTAGATGGGAGTGCTGTAGCCTGGGAGGAGAGAGAAGCAGTTTACAAGAGTTCTGTATGCTGAGTGTACAGAGCCATGGCTTGCGGGAGTTCTGCAGCCTGAGTGTAGGAGTGGTAGCTTAGGGCAGTTCTGTAACCTGGGTGTAGAGAGACGCAGTATAGCTGCGTACTGTAGCCTGAGTTCAGCAGACGCAGTTAGCAAGAATTCTGTATCCTGAGTGTAGAGAGGCACTGTTAACGGGCATTCTGTAACCTTAGGGCAGAAGACACAGCTTACGGGAGTTCTGTAGCTTGGGGTTAGGCATACGCACTATATGGCAGTTCTGTAACCTAAGTGTATGAAACCCACTATATGGGAGTGCTGTAGCCTGGGAGGAGAGCGAAGCAGTTTACAAGAGTTCCGTATGCTGAATGTAGAGCGACACGGTTTGCGGGAGTTTTGCAGCCTGAGTGTAGGAGAGCCATGGTACGGGAGTTGTGCAACCTGGGTGTAGAGGGATGCCGTATATGTGATTTCTGTATCCTGAGTGTAGGAGTGGTAGCTTAGGGCAGTTCTGTAACCTGGGTGTAGAGAGACGCAGTATACCTGTCTTCTGTAGCCTGAGTCAGGAGACGCGGTTAGAAGGTGTTCTGGAGCCTGAGTGTAGAGAAGTGCTGTTAATGGGCATTCTGTAACCTTCGTGTGGAAGACACAGCTTACGGGGGATCTGCAGCTTGGGGATAGGCATATGCAGGATACGGGATTTCTGTCGCCTGAGAGTTGGCAGACGCAGTAAACGGGAGTTCTATGACCTGGGTGTAGAGAGTCTAAGCTTACAGAAGTTCAGTACCCTGAGTGTAAGCGACCCAGCTTTCCGGAGTTCTGTAGCTTGGGGTTTGGCATACGCACTATATGGCAGTTCTGTAACCTAAGTGTATGAAACCCACCATATGGGAGTGCTGTAGCCTGGGAGTAGAGCGAAGCAGTTTACCAGAGTTCTGTATGCTGAGTGTACAGAGACATGGTTTGCGGGAGTTTTGCATCCTGAGTGTAGAAGAGCCATGGTACGGGAGTTGTGCAACCTGGGTGTACAGAGATGCAGTATATGTGAGTTCTGTAGCTTAGGGCAGTTCTGTAACCTGGGTGTAGAGAGACGCAGTATACCTGCGTTCTGTAGCCTGAGTTCAGCAGACGCAGTTAGTGAGAATTCTGTATCCTGAGTGTAGAGAGGCGCTGTTAATGGGCACTCTGTAACTTTTGGGTGGAAGACACAGTTTATGGGACTTCTGCAACTAGGGGTTAGGCATACGCACTATATGGGAGTTCAGTAGCTCACGAGTTGGCAGACGCAGTATACAGCAGTGTTGTAGTTGGGAGTAGAGAGAAGCAGTTTACAAGAGTTCTGTATGCTGAGTGTAGAGAGCCATGGTTTGCGGGAGTTTTGCAGCCTGAGTGTAGAAGTGGTAGCTTAGGGCAGTTCTGTAACCTGGGTGTAGAGAGACGCAGTATACCTGCGTGCTGTAGCCTGAGTGCAGGAGACGCAGTTAGCGGTAGTTCTGTGGCTTGAGGTTAGGCCTACGCAGTAAACGGCAGTTCTGTAACCAAAGTGTATGAAACCCACTAGATGGGAGTGCTGTAGCCTGGGAGTAGAGAGAAGCAGTTTACAAGAGTTCTGTATGCTGAGTGTACAGAGCCACGGCTTGCGGGCGTTCTGCAGCCTGAGTGTAGGAGAGCCAGGGTACGGGAGTTGTGTAACCTGGGTTTAGAGAGAGGCAGTATATGTGAGATCTGTAGCTTGAGTGTAGCTTAAGGCAGTTCTGTAACCTGGGTGTAGAGAGACGCAGTATACCTGTGTTCTGTAGCCTGAGTTCAGCAGACGCATTTAGCGTTAGTTCTGTGGCTTGGGGTTAGGCCTACGCACTATACGGCAGTTCTGTAACCAAAGTGTATGAAACCCACTAGATGGGAGTGCTGTAGCCTGGGAGGAGAGAGAAGCAGTTTACAAGAGTTCTGTATGCTGAGTGTACAGAGCCATGGCTTGCGGGAGTTCTGCAGCCTGAGTGTAGGAGTGGTAGCTTAGGGCAGTTCTGTAACCTGGGTGTAGAGAGACGCAGTATAGCTGCGTACTGTAGCCTGAGTTCAGCAGACGCAGTTAGCAAGAATTCTGTATCCTGAGTGTAGAGAGGCACTGTTAACGGGCATTCTGTAACCTTAGGGCAGAAGACACAGCTTACGGGAGTTCTGTAGCTTGGGGTTAGGCATACGCACTATATGGCAGTTCTGTAACCTAAGTGTATGAAACCCACTATATGGGAGTGCTGTAGCCTGGGAGGAGAGCGAAGCAGTTTACAAGAGTTCCGTATGCTGAATGTAGAGCGACACGGTTTGCGGGAGTTTTGCAGCCTGAGTGTAGGAGAGCCATGGTACGGGAGTTGTGCAACCTGGGTGTAGAGGGATGCCGTATATGTGATTTCTGTATCCTGAGTGTAGGAGTGGTAGCTTAGGGCAGTTCTGTAACCTGGGTGTAGAGAGACGCAGTATACCTGTCTTCTGTAGCCTGAGTCAGGAGACGCGGTTAGAAGGTGTTCTGGAGCCTGAGTGTAGAGAAGTGCTGTTAATGGGCATTCTGTAACCTTCGTGTGGAAGACACAGCTTACGGGGGATCTGCAGCTTGGGGATAGGCATATGCAGGATACGGGATTTCTGTCGCCTGAGAGTTGGCAGACGCAGTAAACGGGAGTTCTATGACCTGGGTGTAGAGAGTCTAAGCTTACAGAAGTTCAGTACCCTGAGTGTAAGCGACCCAGCTTTCCGGAGTTCTGTAGCTTGGGGTTTGGCATACGCACTATATGGCAGTTCTGTAACCTAAGTGTATGAAACCCACCATATGGGAGTGCTGTAGCCTGGGAGTAGAGCGAAGCAGTTTACCAGAGTTCTGTATGCTGAGTGTACAGAGACATGGTTTGCGGGAGTTTTGCATCCTGAGTGTAGAAGAGCCATGGTACGGGAGTTGTGCAACCTGGGTGTACAGAGATGCAGTATATGTGAGTTCTGTAGCTTAGGGCAGTTCTGTAACCTGGGTGTAGAGAGACGCAGTATACCTGCGTTCTGTAGCCTGAGTTCAGCAGACGCAGTTAGTGAGAATTCTGTATCCTGAGTGTAGAGAGGCGCTGTTAATGGGCACTCTGTAACTTTTGGGTGGAAGACACAGTTTATGGGACTTCTGCAACTAGGGGTTAGGCATACGCACTATATGGGAGTTCAGTAGCTCACGAGTTGGCAGACGCAGTATACAGCAGTGTTGTAGTTGGGAGTAGAGAGAAGCAGTTTACAAGAGTTCTGTATGCTGAGTGTAGAGAGCCATGGTTTGCGGGAGTTTTGCAGCCTGAGTGTAGAAGTGGTAGCTTAGGGCAGTTCTGTAACCTGGGTGTAGAGAGACGCAGTATACCTGCGTGCTGTAGCCTGAGTGCAGGAGACGCAGTTAGCGGTAGTTCTGTGGCTTGAGGTTAGGCCTACGCAGTAAACGGCAGTTCTGTAACCAAAGTGTATGAAACCCACTAGATGGGAGTGCTGTAGCCTGGGAGTAGAGAGAAGCAGTTTACAAGAGTTCTGTATGCTGAGTGTACAGAGCCACGGCTTGCGGGCGTTCTGCAGCCTGAGTGTAGGAGAGCCAGGGTACGGGAGTTGTGTAACCTGGGTTTAGAGAGAGGCAGTATATGTGAGATCTGTAGCTTGAGTGTAGCTTAAGGCAGTTCTGTAACCTGGGTGTAGAGAGACGCAGTATACCTGTGTTCTGTAGCCTGAGTTCAGCAGACGCATTTAGCGTTAGTTCTGTGGCTTGGGGTTAGGCCTACGCACTATACGGCAGTTCTGTAACCAAAGTGTATGAAACCCACTAGATGGGAGTGCTGTAGCCTGGGAGGAGAGAGAAGCAGTTTACAAGAGTTCTGTATGTTGAGTGTACAGAGCCATGGCTTGCGGGAGTTCTGCAGCCTGAGTGTAGGAATGGTAGCTTAGGGCAGTTCTGTAACCTGGGTGTAGAGAGACGCAGTATAGCTGCGTACTGTAGCCTGAGTTCAGCAGACGCAGTTAGCAAGAATTCTGTATCCTGAGTGTAGAGAGGCACTGTTAACGGGCATTCTGTAACCTTAGGGCAGAAGACACAGCTTACGGGAGTTCTGTAGCTTGGGGTTAGGCATACGCACTATATGGCAGTTCTGTAACCTAAGTGTATGAAACCCACTATATGGGAGTGCTGTAGCCTGGGAGGAGAGCGAAGCAGTTTACAAGAGTTCCGTATGCTGAATGTAGAGCGACATGGTTTGCGGGAGTTTTGCAGCCTGAGTGTAGGAGAGCCATGGTACGGGAGTTGTGCAACCTGGGTGTAGAGGGATGCCGTATATGTGATTTCTGTATCCTGAGTGTAGGAGTGGTAGCTTAGGGCAGTTCTGTAACCTGGGTGTAGAGAGACGCAGTATACCTGTCTTCTGTAGCCTGAGTCAGGAGACGCGGTTAGAAGGTGTTCTGGAGCCTGAGTGTAGAGAAGTGCTGTTAATGGGCATTCTGTAACCTTCGTGTGGAAGACACAGCTTACGGGGGATCTGCAGCTTGGGGATAGGCATATGCAGGATACGGGATTTCTGTCGCCTGAGAGTTGGCAGACGCAGTAAACGGGAGTTCTATGACCTGGGTGTAGAGAGTCTAAGCTTACAGAAGTTCAGTACCCTGAGTGTAAGCGACCCAGCTTTCCGGAGTTCTGTAGCTTGGGGTTTGGCATACGCACTATATGGCAGTTCTGTAACCTAAGTGTATGAAACACACCATATGGGAGTGCTGTAGCCTGGGAGTAGAGCGAAGCAGTTTACCAGAGTTCTGTATGCTGAGTGTACAGAGACATGGTTTGCGGGAGTTTTGCATCCTGAGTGTAGAAGAGCCATGGTACGGGAGTTGTGCAACCTGGGTGTACAGAGATGCAGTATATGTGAGTTCTGTAGCTTAGGGCAGTTCTGTAACCTGGGTGTAGAGAGACGCAGTATACCTGCGTTCTGTAGCCTGAGTTCAGCAGACGCAGTTAGTGAGAATTCTGTATCCTGAGTGTAGAGAGGCGCTGTTAATGGGCACTCTGTAACTTTTGGGTGGAAGACACAGTTTATGGGACTTCTGCAACTAGGGGTTAGGCATACGCACTATATGGGAGTTCAGTAGCTCACGAGTTGGCAGACGCAGTATACAGCAGTGTTGTAGTTGGGAGTAGAGAGAAGCAGTTTACAAGAGTTCTGTATGCTGAGTGTAGAGAGCCATGGTTTGCGGGAGTTTTGCAGCCTGAGTGTAGAAGTGGTAGCTTAGGGCAGTTCTGTAACCTGGGTGTAGAGAGACGCAGTATACCTGCGTGCTGTAGCCTGAGTGCAGGAGACGCAGTTAGCGGTAGTTCTGTGGCTTGAGGTTAGGCCTACGCAGTAAACGGCAGTTCTGTAACCAAAGTGTATGAAACCCACTAGATGGGAGTGCTGTAGCCTGGGAGTAGAGAGAAGCAGTTTACAAGAGTTCTGTATGCTGAGTGTACAGAGCCACGGCTTGCGGGCGTTCTGCAGCCTGAGTGTAGGAGAGCCAGGGTACGGGAGTTGTGTAACCTGGGTTTAGAGAGAGGCAGTATATGTGAGATCTGTAGCTTGAGTGTAGCTTAAGGCAGTTCTGTAACCTGGGTGTAGAGAGACGCAGTATACCTGTGTTCTGTAGCCTGAGTTCAGCAGACGCATTTAGCATTAGTTCTGTGGCTTGGGGTTAGGCCTACGCACTATACGGCAGTTCTGTAACCAAAGTGTATGAAACCCACTAGATGGGAGTGCTGTAGCCTGGGAGGAGAGAGAAGCAGTTTACAAGAGTTCTGTATGCTGAGTGTACAGAGCCATGGCTTGCGGGAGTTCTGCAGCCTGAGTGTAGGAGTGGTAGCTTAGGGCAGTTCTGTAACCTGGGTGTAGTGAGACGCAGTATAGCTGCGTACTGTAGCCTGAGTTCAGCAGACGCAGTTAGCAAGAATTCTGTATCCTGAGTGTAGAGAGGCACTGTTAACGGGCATTCTGTAACCTTAGGGCAGAAGACACAGCTTACGGGAGTTCTGTAGCTTGGGGTTAGGCATACGCACTATATGGCAGTTCTGTAACCTAAGTGTATGAAACCCACTATATGGGAGTGCTGTAGCCTGGGAGGAGAGCGAAGCAGTTTACAAGAGTTCCGTATGCTGAATGTAGAGCGACACGGTTTGCGGGAGTTTTGCAGCCTGAGTGTAGGAGAGCCATGGTACGGGAGTTGTGCAACCTGGGTGTAGAGAGATGCCGTATATGTGATTTCTGTATCCTGAGTGTAGGAGTGGTAGCTTAGGGCAGTTCTGTAACCTGGGTGTAGAGAGACGCAGTATACCTGTCTTCTGTAGCCTGAGTCAGGAGACGCGGTTAGAAGGTGTTCTGGAGCCTGAGTGTAGAGAAGTGCTGTTAATGGGCATTCTGTAACCTTCGTGTGGAAGACACAGCTTACGGGGGATCTGCAGCTTGGGGATAGGCATATGCAGGATACGGGATTTCTGTCGCCTGAGAGTTGGCAGACGCAGTAAACGGGAGTTCTATGACCTGGGTGTAGAGAGTCTAAGCTTACAGAAGTTCAGTACCCTGAGTGTAAGCGACCCAGCTTTCCGGAGTTCTGTAGCTTGGGGTTTGGCATACGCACTATATGGCAGTTCTGTAACCTAAGTGTATGAAACCCACCATATGGGAGTGCTGTAGCCTGGGAGTAGAGCGAAGCAGTTTACCAGAGTTCTGTATGCTGAGTGTACAGAGACATGGTTTGCGGGAGTTTTGCATCCTGAGTGTAGAAGAGCCATGGTACGGGAGTTGTGCAACCTGGGTGTACAGAGATGCAGTATATGTGAGTTCTGTAGCTTGAGTGTAGCTTAGGGCAGTTCTGTAACCTGGGTGTAGAGAGACGCAGTATACCTGCGTTCTGTAGCCTGAGTTCAGCAGACGCAGTTAGTGAGAATTCTGTATCCTGAGTGTAGAGAGGCGCTGTTAATGGGCACTCTGTAACTTTTGGGTGGAAGACACAGTTTATGGGACTTCTGCAACTAGGGGTTAGGCATACGCACTATATGGGAGTTCAGTAGCTCACGAGTTGGCAGACGCAGTATACAGCAGTGTTGTAGTTGGGAGTAGAGAGAAGCAGTTTACAAGAGTTCTGTATGCTGAGTGTAGAGAGCCATGGTTTGCGGGAGTTTTGCAGCCTGAGTGTAGAAGTGGTAGCTTAGGGCAGTTCTGTAACCTGGGTGTAGAGAGACGCAGTATACCTGCGTGCTGTAGCCTGAGTGCAGGAGACGCAGTTAGCGGTAGTTCTGTGGCTTGAGGTTAGGCCTACGCAGTAAACGGCAGTTCTGTAACCAAAGTGTATGAAACCCACTAGATGGGAGTGCTGTAGCCTGGGAGTAGAGAGAAGCAGTTTACAAGAGTTCTGTATGCTGAGTGTACAGAGCCACGGCTTGCGGGCGTTCTGCAGCCTGAGTGTAGGAGAGCCAGGGTACGGGAGTTGTGTAACCTGGGTTTAGAGAGAGGCAGTATATGTGAGATCTGTAGCTTGAGTGTAGCTTAAGGCAGTTCTGTAACCTGGGTGTAGAGAGACGCAGTATACCTGTGTTCTGTAGCCTGAGTTCAGCAGACGCATTTAGCGTTAGTTCTGTGGCTTGGGGTTAGGCCTACGCACTATACGGCAGTTCTGTAACCAAAGTGTATGAAACCCACTAGATGGGAGTGCTGTAGCCTGGGAGGAGAGAGAAGCAGTTTACAAGAGTTCTGTATGTTGAGTGTACAGAGCCATGGCTTGCGGGAGTTCTGCAGCCTGAGTGTAGGAATGGTAGCTTAGGGCAGTTCTGTAACCTGGGTGTAGAGAGACGCAGTATAGCTGCGTACTGTAGCCTGAGTTCAGCAGACGCAGTTAGCAAGAATTCTGTATCCTGAGTGTAGAGAGGCACTGTTAACGGGCATTCTGTAACCTTAGGGCAGAAGACACAGCTTACGGGAGTTCTGTAGCTTGGGGTTAGGCATACGCACTATATGGCAGTTCTGTAACCTAAGTGTATGAAACCCACTATATGGGAGTGCTGTAGCCTGGGAGGAGAGCGAAGCAGTTTACAAGAGTTCCGTATGCTGAATGTAGAGCGACATGGTTTGCGGGAGTTTTGCAGCCTGAGTGTAGGAGAGCCATGGTACGGGAGTTGTGCAACCTGGGTGTAGAGAGATGCCGTATATGTGATTTCTGTATCCTGAGTGTAGGAGTGGTAGCTTAGGGCAGTTCTGTAACCTGGGTGTAGAGAGACGCAGTATACCTGTCTTCTGTAGCCTGAGTCAGGAGACGCGGTTAGAAGGTGTTCTGGAGCCTGAGTGTAGAGAAGTGCTGTTAATGGGCATTCTGTAACCTTCGTGTGGAAGACACAGCTTACGGGGGATCTGCAGCTTGGGGATAGGCATATGCAGGATACGGGATTTCTGTCGCCTGAGAGTTGGCAGACGCAGTAAACGGGAGTTCTATGACCTGGGTGTAGAGAGTCTAAGCTTACAGAAGTTCAGTACCCTGAGTGTAAGCGACCCAGCTTTCCGGAGTTCTGTAGCTTGGGGTTTGGCATACGCACTATATGGCAGTTCTGTAACCTAAGTGTATGAAACCCACCATATGGGAGTGCTGTAGCCTGGGAGTAGAGCGAAGCAGTTTACCAGAGTTCTGTATGCTGAGTGTACAGAGACATGGTTTGCGGGAGTTTTGCATCCTGAGTGTAGAAGAGCCATGGTACGGGAGTTGTGCAACCTGGGTGTACAGAGATGCAGTATATGTGAGTTCTGTAGCTTGAGTGTAGCTTAGGGCAGTTCTGTAACCTGGGTGTAGAGAGACGCAGTATACCTGCGTTCTGTAGCCTGAGTTCAGCAGACGCAGTTAGTGAGAATTCTGTATCCTGAGTGTAGAGAGGCGCTGTTAATGGGCACTCTGTAACTTTTGGGTGGAAGACACAGTTTATGGGACTTCTGCAACTAGGGGTTAGGCATACGCACTATATGGGAGTTCAGTAGCTCACGAGTTGGCAGACGCAGTATACAGCAGTGTTGTAGTTGGGAGTAGAGAGAAGCAGTTTACAAGAGTTCTGTATGCTGAGTGTAGAGAGCCATGGTTTGCGGGAGTTTTGCAGCCTGAGTGTAGAAGTGGTAGCTTAGGGCAGTTCTGTAACCTGGGTGTAGAGAGACGCAGTATACCTGCGTGCTGTAGCCTGAGTGCAGGAGACGCAGTTAGCGGTAGTTCTGTGGCTTGAGGTTAGGCCTACGCAGTAAACGGCAGTTCTGTAACCAAAGTGTATGAAACCCACTAGATGGGAGTGCTATAGCCTGGGAGTAGAGAGAAGCAGTTTACAAGAGTTCTGTATGCTGAGTGTACAGAGCCACGGCTTGCGGGCGTTCTGCAGCCTGAGTGTAGGAGAGCCAGGGTACGGGAGTTGTGTAACCTGGGTTTAGAGAGAGGCAGTATATGTGAGATCTGTAGCTTGAGTGTAGCTTAAGGCAGTTCTGTAACCTGGGTGTAGAGAGACGCAGTATACCTGTGTTCTGTAGCCTGAGTTCAGCAGACGCATTTAGCGTTAGTTCTGTGGCTTGGGGTTAGGCCTACGCACTATACGGCAGTTCTGTAACCAAAGTGTATGAAACCCACTAGATGGGAGTGCTGTAGCCTGGGAGGAGAGAGAAGCAGTTTACAAGAGTTCTGTATGCTGAGTGTACAGAGCCATGGCTTGCGGGAGTTCTGCAGCCTGAGTGTAGGAGTGGTAGCTTAGGGCAGTTCTGTAACCTGGGTGTAGAGAGACGCAGTATAGCTGCGTACTGTAGCCTGAGTTCAGCAGACGCAGTTAGCAAGAATTCTGTATCCTGAGTGTAGAGAGGCACTGTTAACGGGCATTCTGTAACCTTAGGGCAGAAGACACAGCTTACGGGAGTTCTGTAGCTTGGGGTTAGGCATACGCACTATATGGCAGTTCTGTAACCTAAGTGTATGAAACCCACTATATGGGAGTGCTGTAGCCTGGGAGGAGAGCGAAGCAGTTTACAAGAGTTCCGTATGCTGAATGTAGAGCGACACGGTTTGCGGGAGTTTTGCAGCCTGAGTGTAGGAGAGCCATGGTACGGGAGTTGTGCAACCTGGGTGTAGAGGGATGCCGTATATGTGATTTCTGTATCCTGAGTGTAGGAGTGGTAGCTTAGGGCAGTTCTGTAACCTGGGTGTAGAGAGACGCAGTATACCTGTCTTCTGTAGCCTGAGTCAGGAGACGCGGTTAGAAGGTGTTCTGGAGCCTGAGTGTAGAGAAGTGCTGTTAATGGGCATTCTGTAACCTTCGTGTGGAAGACACAGCTTACGGGGGATCTGCAGCTTGGGGATAGGCATATGCAGGATACGGGATTTCTGTCGCCTGAGAGTTGGCAGACGCAGTAAACGGGAGTTCTATGACCTGGGTGTAGAGAGTCTAAGCTTACAGAAGTTCAGTACCCTGAGTGTAAGCGACCCAGCTTTCCGGAGTTCTGTAGCTTGGGGTTTGGCATACGCACTATATGGCAGTTCTGTAACCTAAGTGTATGAAACACACCATATGGGAGTGCTGTAGCCTGGGAGTAGAGCGAAGCAGTTTACCAGAGTTCTGTATGCTGAGTGTACAGAGACATGGTTTGCGGGAGTTTTGCATCCTGAGTGTAGAAGAGCCATGGTACGGGAGTTGTGCAACCTGGGTGTACAGAGATGCAGTATATGTGAGTTCTGTAGCTTGAGTGTAGCTTAGGGCAGTTCTGTAACCTGGGTGTAGAGAGACGCAGTATACCTGCGTTCTGTAGCCTGAGTTCAGCAGACGCAGTTAGTGAGAATTCTGTATCCTGAGTGTAGAGAGGCGCTGTTAATGGGCACTCTGTAACTTTTGGGTGGAAGACACAGTTTATGGGACTTCTGCAACTAGGGGTTAGGCATACGCACTATATGGGAGTTCAGTAGCTCACGAGTTGGCAGACGCAGTATACAGCAGTGTTGTAGTTGGGAGTAGAGAGAAGCAGTTTACAAGAGTTCTGTATGCTGAGTGTAGAGAGCCATGGTTTGCGGGAGTTTTGCAGCCTGAGTGTAGAAGTGGTAGCTTAGGGCAGTTCTGTAACCTGGGTGTAGAGAGACGCAGTATACCTGCGTGCTGTAGCCTGAGTGCAGGAGACGCAGTTAGCGGTAGTTCTGTGGCTTGAGGTTAGGCCTACGCAGTAAACGGCAGTTCTGTAACCAAAGTGTATGAAACCCACTAGATGGGAGTGCTATAGCCTGGGAGTAGAGAGAAGCAGTTTACAAGAGTTCTGTATGCTGAGTGTACAGAGCCACGGCTTGCGGGCGTTCTGCAGCCTGAGTGTAGGAGAGCCAGGGTACGGGAGTTGTGTAACCTGGGTTTAGAGAGAGGCAGTATATGTGAGATCTGTAGCTTGAGTGTAGCTTAAGGCAGTTCTGTAACCTGGGTGTAGAGAGACGCAGTATACCTGTGTTCTGTAGCCTGAGTTCAGCAGACGCATTTAGCGTTAGTTCTGTGGCTTGGGGTTAGGCCTACGCACTATACGGCAGTTCTGTAACCAAAGTGTATGAAACCCACTAGATGGGAGTGCTGTAGCCTGGGAGGAGAGAGAAGCAGTTTACAAGAGTTCTGTATGCTGAGTGTACAGAGCCATGGCTTGCGGGAGTTCTGCAGCCTGAGTGTAGGAGTGGTAGCTTAGGGCAGTTCTGTAACCTGGGTGTAGAGAGACGCAGTATAGCTGCGTACTGTAGCCTGAGTTCAGCAGACGCAGTTAGCAAGAATTCTGTATCCTGAGTGTAGAGAGGCACTGTTAACGGGCATTCTGTAACCTTAGGGCAGAAGACACAGCTTACGGGAGTTCTGTAGCTTGGGGTTAGGCATACGCACTATATGGCAGTTCTGTAACCTAAGTGTATGAAACCCACTATATGGGAGTGCTGTAGCCTGGGAGGAGAGCGAAGCAGTTTACAAGAGTTCCGTATGCTGAATGTAGAGCGACACGGTTTGCGGGAGTTTTGCAGCCTGAGTGTAGGAGAGCCATGGTACGGGAGTTGTGCAACCTGGGTGTAGAGGGATGCCGTATATGTGATTTCTGTATCCTGAGTGTAGGAGTGGTAGCTTAGGGCAGTTCTGTAACCTGGGTGTAGAGAGACGCAGTATACCTGTCTTCTGTAGCCTGAGTCAGGAGACGCGGTTAGAAGGTGTTCTGGAGCCTGAGTGTAGAGAAGTGCTGTTAATGGGCATTCTGTAACCTTCGTGTGGAAGACACAGCTTACGGGGGATCTGCAGCTTGGGGATAGGCATATGCAGGATACGGGATTTCTGTCGCCTGAGAGTTGGCAGACGCAGTAAATGGGAGTTCTATGACCTGGGTGTAGAGAGTCTAAGCTTACAGAAGTTCAGTACCCTGAGTGTAAGCGACCCAGCTTTCCGGAGTTCTGTAGCTTGGGGTTTGGCATACGCACTATATGGCAGTTCTGTAACCTAAGTGTATGAAACCCACCATATGGGAGTGCTGTAGCCTGGGAGTAGAGCGAAGCAGTTTACCAGAGTTCTGTATGCTGAGTGTACAGAGACATGGTTTGCGGGAGTTTTGCATCCTGAGTGTAGAAGAGCCATGGTACGGGAGTTGTGCAACCTGGGTGTACAGAGATGCAGTATATGTGAGTTCTGTAGCTTAGGGCAGTTCTGTAACCTGGGTGTAGAGAGACGCAGTATACCTGCGTTCTGTAGCCTGAGTTCAGCAGACGCAGTTAGTGAGAATTCTGTATCCTGAGTGTAGAGAGGCGCTGTTAATGGGCACTCTGTAACTTTTGGGTGGAAGACACAGTTTATGGGACTTCTGCAACTAGGGGTTAGGCATACGCACTATATGGGAGTTCAGTAGCTCACGAGTTGGCAGACGCAGTATACAGCAGTGTTGTAGTTGGGAGTAGAGAGAAGCAGTTTACAAGAGTTCTGTATGCTGAGTGTACAGAGCCATGGCTTGCGGGAGTTCTGCAGCCTGAGTGTAGGAGTGGTAGCTTAGGGCAGTTCTGTAACCTGGGTGTAGTGAGACGCAGTATAGCTGCGTACTGTAGCCTGAGTTCAGCAGACGCAGTTAGCAAGAATTCTGTATCCTGAGTGTAGAGAGGCACTGTTAACGGGCATTCTGTAACCTTAGGGCAGAAGACACAGCTTACGGGAGTTCTGTAGCTTGGGGTTAGGCATACGCACTATATGGCAGTTCTGTAACCTAAGTGTATGAAACCCACTATATGGGAGTGCTGTAGCCTGGGAGGAGAGCGAAGCAGTTTACAAGAGTTCCGTATGCTGAATGTAGAGCGACACGGTTTGCGGGAGTTTTGCAGCCTGAGTGTAGGAGAGCCATGGTACGGGAGTTGTGCAACCTGGGTGTAGAGAGATGCCGTATATGTGATTTCTGTATCCTGAGTGTAGGAGTGGTAGCTTAGGGCAGTTCTGTAACCTGGGTGTAGAGAGACGCAGTATACCTGTCTTCTGTAGCCTGAGTCAGGAGACGCGGTTAGAAGGTGTTCTGGAGCCTGAGTGTAGAGAAGTGCTGTTAATGGGCATTCTGTAACCTTCGTGTGGAAGACACAGCTTACGGGGGATCTGCAGCTTGGGGATAGGCATATGCAGGATACGGGATTTCTGTCGCCTGAGAGTTGGCAGACGCAGTAAACGGGAGTTCTATGACCTGGGTGTAGAGAGTCTAAGCTTACAGAAGTTCAGTACCCTGAGTGTAAGCGACCCAGCTTTCCGGAGTTCTGTAGCTTGGGGTTTGGCATACGCACTATATGGCAGTTCTGTAACCTAAGTGTATGAAACCCACCATATGGGAGTGCTGTAGCCTGGGAGTAGAGCGAAGCAGTTTACCAGAGTTCTGTATGCTGAGTGTACAGAGACATGGTTTGCGGGAGTTTTGCATCCTGAGTGTAGAAGAGCCATGGTACGGGAGTTGTGCAACCTGGGTGTACAGAGATGCAGTATATGTGAGTTCTGTAGCTTGAGTGTAGCTTAGGGCAGTTCTGTAACCTGGGTGTAGAGAGACGCAGTATACCTGCGTTCTGTAGCCTGAGTTCAGCAGACGCAGTTAGTGAGAATTCTGTATCCTGAGTGTAGAGAGGCGCTGTTAATGGGCACTCTGTAACTTTTGGGTGGAAGACACAGTTTATGGGACTTCTGCAACTAGGGGTTAGGCATACGCACTATATGGGAGTTCAGTAGCTCACGAGTTGGCAGACGCAGTATACAGCAGTGTTGTAGTTGGGAGTAGAGAGAAGCAGTTTACAAGAGTTCTGTATGCTGAGTGTAGAGAGCCATGGTTTGCGGGAGTTTTGCAGCCTGAGTGTAGAAGTGGTAGCTTAGGGCAGTTCTGTAACCTGGGTGTAGAGAGACGCAGTATACCTGCGTGCTGTAGCCTGAGTGCAGGAGACGCAGTTAGCGGTAGTTCTGTGGCTTGAGGTTAGGCCTACGCAGTAAACGGCAGTTCTGTAACCAAAGTGTATGAAACCCACTAGATGGGAGTGCTATAGCCTGGGAGTAGAGAGAAGCAGTTTACAAGAGTTCTGTATGCTGAGTGTACAGAGCCACGGCTTGCGGGCGTTCTGCAGCCTGAGTGTAGGAGAGCCAGGGTACGGGAGTTGTGTAACCTGGGTTTAGAGAGAGGCAGTATATGTGAGATCTGTAGCTTGAGTGTAGCTTAAGGCAGTTCTGTAACCTGGGTGTAGAGAGACGCAGTATACCTGTGTTCTGTAGCCTGAGTTCAGCAGACGCATTTAGCGTTAGTTCTGTGGCTTGGGGTTAGGCCTACGCACTATACGGCAGTTCTGTAACCAAAGTGTATGAAACCCACTAGATGGGAGTGCTGTAGCCTGGGAGGAGAGAGAAGCAGTTTACAAGAGTTCTGTATGCTGAGTGTACAGAGCCATGGCTTGCGGGAGTTCTGCAGCCTGAGTGTAGGAGTGGTAGCTTAGGGCAGTTCTGTAACCTGGGTGTAGAGAGACGCAGTATAGCTGCGTACTGTAGCCTGAGTTCAGCAGACGCAGTTAGCAAGAATTCTGTATCCTGAGTGTAGAGAGGCACTGTTAACGGGCATTCTGTAACCTTAGGGCAGAAGACACAGCTTACGGGAGTTCTGTAGCTTGGGGTTAGGCATACGCACTATATGGCAGTTCTGTAACCTAAGTGTATGAAACCCACTATATGGGAGTGCTGTAGCCTGGGAGGAGAGCGAAGCAGTTTACAAGAGTTCCGTATGCTGAATGTAGAGCGACACGGTTTGCGGGAGTTTTGCAGCCTGAGTGTAGGAGAGCCATGGTACGGGAGTTGTGCAACCTGGGTGTAGAGGGATGCCGTATATGTGATTTCTGTATCCTGAGTGTAGGAGTGGTAGCTTAGGGCAGTTCTGTAACCTGGGTGTAGAGAGACGCAGTATACCTGTCTTCTGTAGCCTGAGTCAGGAGACGCGGTTAGAAGGTGTTCTGGAGCCTGAGTGTAGAGAAGTGCTGTTAATGGGCATTCTGTAACCTTCGTGTGGAAGACACAGCTTACGGGGGATCTGCAGCTTGGGGATAGGCATATGCAGGATACGGGATTTCTGTCGCCTGAGAGTTGGCAGACGCAGTAAACGGGAGTTCTATGACCTGGGTGTAGAGAGTCTAAGCTTACAGAAGTTCAGTACCCTGAGTGTAAGCGACCCAGCTTTCCGGAGTTCTGTAGCTTGGGGTTTGGCATACGCACTATATGGCAGTTCTGTAACCTAAGTGTATGAAACACACCATATGGGAGTGCTGTAGCCTGGGAGTAGAGCGAAGCAGTTTACCAGAGTTCTGTATGCTGAGTGTACAGAGACATGGTTTGCGGGAGTTTTGCATCCTGAGTGTAGAAGAGCCATGGTACGGGAGTTGTGCAACCTGGGTGTACAGAGATGCAGTATATGTGAGTTCTGTAGCTTGAGTGTAGCTTAGGGCAGTTCTGTAACCTGGGTGTAGAGAGACGCAGTATACCTGCGTTCTGTAGCCTGAGTTCAGCAGACGCAGTTAGTGAGAATTCTGTATCCTGAGTGTAGAGAGGCGCTGTTAATGGGCACTCTGTAACTTTTGGGTGGAAGACACAGTTTATGGGACTTCTGCAACTAGGGGTTAGGCATACGCACTATATGGGAGTTCAGTAGCTCACGAGTTGGCAGACGCAGTATACAGCAGTGTTGTAGTTGGGAGTAGAGAGAAGCAGTTTACAAGAGTTCTGTATGCTGAGTGTAGAGAGCCATGGTTTGCGGGAGTTTTGCAGCCTGAGTGTAGAAGTGGTAGCTTAGGGCAGTTCTGTAACCTGGGTGTAGAGAGACGCAGTATACCTGCGTGCTGTAGCCTGAGTGCAGGAGACGCAGTTAGCGGTAGTTCTGTGGCTTGAGGTTAGGCCTACGCAGTAAACGGCAGTTCTGTAACCAAAGTGTATGAAACCCACTAGATGGGAGTGCTATAGCCTGGGAGTAGAGAGAAGCAGTTTACAAGAGTTCTGTATGCTGAGTGTACAGAGCCACGGCTTGCGGGCGTTCTGCAGCCTGAGTGTAGGAGAGCCAGGGTACGGGAGTTGTGTAACCTGGGTTTAGAGAGAGGCAGTATATGTGAGATCTGTAGCTTGAGTGTAGCTTAAGGCAGTTCTGTAACCTGGGTGTAGAGAGACGCAGTATACCTGTGTTCTGTAGCCTGAGTTCAGCAGACGCATTTAGCGTTAGTTCTGTGGCTTGGGGTTAGGCCTACGCACTATACGGCAGTTCTGTAACCAAAGTGTATGAAACCCACTAGATGGGAGTGCTGTAGCCTGGGAGGAGAGAGAAGCAGTTTACAAGAGTTCTGTATGCTGAGTGTACAGAGCCATGGCTTGCGGGAGTTCTGCAGCCTGAGTGTAGGAGTGGTAGCTTAGGGCAGTTCTGTAACCTGGGTGTAGAGAGACGCAGTATAGCTGCGTACTGTAGCCTGAGTTCAGCAGACGCAGTTAGCAAGAATTCTGTATCCTGAGTGTAGAGAGGCACTGTTAACGGGCATTCTGTAACCTTAGGGCAGAAGACACAGCTTACGGGAGTTCTGTAGCTTGGGGTTAGGCATACGCACTATATGGCAGTTCTGTAACCTAAGTGTATGAAACCCACTATATGGGAGTGCTGTAGCCTGGGAGGAGAGCGAAGCAGTTTACAAGAGTTCCGTATGCTGAATGTAGAGCGACACGGTTTGCGGGAGTTTTGCAGCCTGAGTGTAGGAGAGCCATGGTACGGGAGTTGTGCAACCTGGGTGTAGAGGGATGCCGTATATGTGATTTCTGTATCCTGAGTGTAGGAGTGGTAGCTTAGGGCAGTTCTGTAACCTGGGTGTAGAGAGACGCAGTATACCTGTCTTCTGTAGCCTGAGTCAGGAGACGCGGTTAGAAGGTGTTCTGGAGCCTGAGTGTAGAGAAGTGCTGTTAATGGGCATTCTGTAACCTTCGTGTGGAAGACACAGCTTACGGGGGATCTGCAGCTTGGGGATAGGCATATGCAGGATACGGGATTTCTGTCGCCTGAGAGTTGGCAGACGCAGTAAACGGGAGTTCTATGACCTGGGTGTAGAGAGTCTAAGCTTACAGAAGTTCAGTACCCTGAGTGTAAGCGACCCAGCTTTCCGGAGTTCTGTAGCTTGGGGTTTGGCATACGCACTATATGGCAGTTCTGTAACCTAAGTGTATGAAACCCACCATATGGGAGTGCTGTAGCCTGGGAGTAGAGCGAAGCAGTTTACCAGAGTTCTGTATGCTGAGTGTACAGAGACATGGTTTGCGGGAGTTTTGCATCCTGAGTGTAGAAGAGCCATGGTACGGGAGTTGTGCAACCTGGGTGTACAGAGATGCAGTATATGTGAGTTCTGTAGCTTAGGGCAGTTCTGTAACCTGGGTGTAGAGAGACGCAGTATACCTGCGTTCTGTAGCCTGAGTTCAGCAGACGCAGTTAGTGAGAATTCTGTATCCTGAGTGTAGAGAGGCGCTGTTAATGGGCACTCTGTAACTTTTGGGTGGAAGACACAGTTTATGGGACTTCTGCAACTAGGGGTTAGGCATACGCACTATATGGGAGTTCAGTAGCTCACGAGTTGGCAGACGCAGTATACAGCAGTGTTGTAGTTGGGAGTAGAGAGAAGCAGTTTACAAGAGTTCTGTATGCTGAGTGTAGAGAGCCATGGTTTGCGGGAGTTTTGCAGCCTGAGTGTAGAAGTGGTAGCTTAGGGCAGTTCTGTAACCTGGGTGTAGAGAGACGCAGTATACCTGCGTGCTGTAGCCTGAGTGCAGGAGACGCAGTTAGCGGTAGTTCTGTGGCTTGAGGTTAGGCCTACGCAGTAAACGGCAGTTCTGTAACCAAAGTGTATGAAACCCACTAGATGGGAGTGCTGTAGCCTGGGAGTAGAGAGAAGCAGTTTACAAGAGTTCTGTATGCTGAGTGTACAGAGCCACGGCTTGCGGGCGTTCTGCAGCCTGAGTGTAGGAGAGCCAGGGTACGGGAGTTGTGTAACCTGGGTTTAGAGAGAGGCAGTATATGTGAGATCTGTAGCTTGAGTGTAGCTTAAGGCAGTTCTGTAACCTGGGTGTAGAGAGACGCAGTATACCTGTGTTCTGTAGCCTGAGTTCAGCAGACGCATTTAGCGTTAGTTCTGTGGCTTGGGGTTAGGCCTACGCACTATACGGCAGTTCTGTAACCAAAGTGTATGAAACCCACTAGATGGGAGTGCTGTAGCCTGGGAGGAGAGAGAAGCAGTTTACAAGAGTTCTGTATGTTGAGTGTACAGAGCCATGGCTTGCGGGAGTTCTGCAGCCTGAGTGTAGGAATGGTAGCTTAGGGCAGTTCTGTAACCTGGGTGTAGAGAGACGCAGTATAGCTGCGTACTGTAGCCTGAGTTCAGCAGACGCAGTTAGCAAGAATTCTGTATCCTGAGTGTAGAGAGGCACTGTTAACGGGCATTCTGTAACCTTAGGGCAGAAGACACAGCTTACGGGAGTTCTGTAGCTTGGGGTTAGGCATACGCACTATATGGCAGTTCTGTAACCTAAGTGTATGAAACCCACTATATGGGAGTGCTGTAGCCTGGGAGGAGAGCGAAGCAGTTTACAAGAGTTCCGTATGCTGAATGTAGAGCGACATGGTTTGCGGGAGTTTTGCAGCCTGAGTGTAGGAGAGCCATGGTACGGGAGTTGTGCAACCTGGGTGTAGAGGGATGCCGTATATGTGATTTCTGTATCCTGAGTGTAGGAGTGGTAGCTTAGGGCAGTTCTGTAACCTGGGTGTAGAGAGACGCAGTATACCTGTCTTCTGTAGCCTGAGTCAGGAGACGCGGTTAGAAGGTGTTCTGGAGCCTGAGTGTAGAGAAGTGCTGTTAATGGGCATTCTGTAACCTTCGTGTGGAAGACACAGCTTACGGGGGATCTGCAGCTTGGGGATAGGCATATGCAGGATACGGGATTTCTGTCGCCTGAGAGTTGGCAGACGCAGTAAACGGGAGTTCTATGACCTGGGTGTAGAGAGTCTAAGCTTACAGAAGTTCAGTACCCTGAGTGTAAGCGACCCAGCTTTCCGGAGTTCTGTAGCTTGGGGTTTGGCATACGCACTATATGGCAGTTCTGTAACCTAAGTGTATGAAACACACCATATGGGAGTGCTGTAGCCTGGGAGTAGAGCGAAGCAGTTTACCAGAGTTCTGTATGCTGAGTGTACAGAGACATGGTTTGCGGGAGTTTTGCATCCTGAGTGTAGAAGAGCCATGGTACGGGAGTTGTGCAACCTGGGTGTACAGAGATGCAGTATATGTGAGTTCTGTAGCTTAGGGCAGTTCTGTAACCTGGGTGTAGAGAGACGCAGTATACCTGCGTTCTGTAGCCTGAATTCAGCAGACGCAGTTAGTGAGAATTCTGTATCCTGAGTGTAGAGAGGCGCTGTTAATGGGCACTCTGTAACTTTTGGGTGGAAGACACAGTTTATGGGACTTCTGCAACTAGGGGTTAGGCATACGCACTATATGGGAGTTCAGTAGCTCACGAGTTGGCAGACGCAGTATACAGCAGTGTTGTAGTTGGGAGTAGAGAGAAGCAGTTTACAAGAGTTCTGTATGCTGAGTGTAGAGAGCCATGGTTTGCGGGAGTTTTGCAGCCTGAGTGTAGAAGTGGTAGCTTAGGGCAGTTCTGTAACCTGGGTGTAGAGAGACGCAGTATACCTGCGTGCTGTAGCCTGAGTGCAGGAGACGCAGTTAGCGGTAGTTCTGTGGCTTGAGGTTAGGCCTACGCACTATACGGCAGTTCTGTAACCAAAGTGTATGAAACACACTAGATGGGAGTGCTGTAGCCTGGGAGTAGAGAGAAGCAGTTTACAAGAGTTCTGTATGCTGAGTGTACAGAGCCACGGCTTGCGGGCGTTCTGCAGCCTGAGTGTAGGAGAGCCAGGGTACGGGAGTTGTGTAACCTGGGTTTAGAGAGAGGCAGTATATGTGAGATCTGTAGCTTGAGTGTAGCTTAAGGCAGTTCTGTAACCTGGGTGTAGAGAGACGCAGTATACCTGTGTTCTGTAGCCTGAGTTCAGCAGACGCATTTAGCGTTAGTTCTGTGGCTTGGGGTTAGGCCTACGCACTATACGGCAGTTCTGTAACCAAAGTGTATGAAACCCACTAGATGGGAGTGCTGTAGCCTGGGAGGAGAGAGAAGCAGTTTACAAGAGTTCTGTATGCTGAGTGTACAGAGCCATGGCTTGCGGGAGTTCTGCAGCCTGAGTGTAGGAGTGGTAGCTTAGGGCAGTTCTGTAACCTGGGTGTAGTGAGACGCAGTATAGCTGCGTACTGTAGCCTGAGTTCAGCAGACGCAGTTAGCAAGAATTCTGTATCCTGAGTGTAGAGAGGCACTGTTAACGGGCATTCTGTAACCTTAGGGCAGAAGACACAGCTTACGGGAGTTCTGTAGCTTGGGGTTAGGCATACGCACTATATGGCAGTTCTGTAACCTAAGTGTATGAAACCCACTATATGGGAGTGCTGTAGCCTGGGAGGAGAGCGAAGCAGTTTACAAGAGTTCCGTATGCTGAATGTAGAGCGACACGGTTTGCGGGAGTTTTGCAGCCTGAGTGTAGGAGAGCCATGGTACGGGAGTTGTGCAACCTGGGTGTAGAGAGATGCCGTATATGTGATTTCTGTATCCTGAGTGTAGGAGTGGTAGCTTAGGGCAGTTCTGTAACCTGGGTGTAGAGAGACGCAGTATACCTGTCTTCTGTAGCCTGAGTCAGGAGACGCGGTTAGAAGGTGTTCTGGAGCCTGAGTGTAGAGAAGTGCTGTTAATGGGCATTCTGTAACCTTCGTGTGGAAGACACAGCTTACGGGGGATCTGCAGCTTGGGGATAGGCATATGCAGGATACGGGATTTCTGTCGCCTGAGAGTTGGCAGACGCAGTAAACGGGAGTTCTATGACCTGGGTGTAGAGAGTCTAAGCTTACAGAAGTTCAGTACCCTGAGTGTAAGCGACCCAGCTTTCCGGAGTTCTGTAGCTTGGGGTTTGGCATACGCACTATATGGCAGTTCTGTAACCTAAGTGTATGAAACCCACCATATGGGAGTGCTGTAGCCTGGGAGTAGAGCGAAGCAGTTTACCAGAGTTCTGTATGCTGAGTGTACAGAGACATGGTTTGCGGGAGTTTTGCATCCTGAGTGTAGAAGAGCCATGGTACGGGAGTTGTGCAACCTGGGTGTACAGAGATGCAGTATATGTGAGTTCTGTAGCTTGAGTGTAGCTTAGGGCAGTTCTGTAACCTGGGTGTAGAGAGACGCAGTATACCTGCGTTCTGTAGCCTGAGTTCAGCAGACGCAGTTAGTGAGAATTCTGTATCCTGAGTGTAGAGAGGCGCTGTTAATGGGCACTCTGTAACTTTTGGGTGGAAGACACAGTTTATGGGACTTCTGCAACTAGGGGTTAGGCATACGCACTATATGGGAGTTCAGTAGCTCACGAGTTGGCAGACGCAGTATACAGCAGTGTTGTAGTTGGGAGTAGAGAGAAGCAGTTTACAAGAGTTCTGTATGCTGAGTGTAGAGAGCCATGGTTTGCGGGAGTTTTGCAGCCTGAGTGTAGAAGTGGTAGCTTAGGGCAGTTCTGTAACCTGGGTGTAGAGAGACGCAGTATACCTGCGTGCTGTAGCCTGAGTGCAGGAGACGCAGTTAGCGGTAGTTCTGTGGCTTGAGGTTAGGCCTACGCAGTAAACGGCAGTTCTGTAACCAAAGTGTATGAAACCCACTAGATGGGAGTGCTGTAGCCTGGGAGTAGAGAGAAGCAGTTTACAAGAGTTCTGTATGCTGAGTGTACAGAGCCACGGCTTGCGGGCGTTCTGCAGCCTGAGTGTAGGAGAGCCAGGGTACGGGAGTTGTGTAACCTGGGTTTAGAGAGAGGCAGTATATGTGAGATCTGTAGCTTGAGTGTAGCTTAAGGCAGTTCTGTAACCTGGGTGTAGAGAGACGCAGTATACCTGTGTTCTGTAGCCTGAGTTCAGCAGACGCATTTAGCGTTAGTTCTGTGGCTTGGGGTTAGGCCTACGCACTATACGGCAGTTCTGTAACCAAAGTGTATGAAACCCACTAGATGGGAGTGCTGTAGCCTGGGAGGAGAGAGAAGCAGTTTACAAGAGTTCTGTATGCTGAGTGTACAGAGCCATGGCTTGCGGGAGTTCTGCAGCCTGAGTGTAGGAATGGTAGCTTAGGGCAGTTCTGTAACCTGGGTGTAGAGAGACGCAGTATAGCTGCGTACTGTAGCCTGAGTTCAGCAGACGCAGTTAGCAAGAATTCTGTATCCTGAGTGTAGAGAGGCACTGTTAACGGGCATTCTGTAACCTTAGGGCAGAAGACACAGCTTACGGGAGTTCTGTAGCTTGGGGTTAGGCATACGCACTATATGGCAGTTCTGTAACCTAAGTGTATGAAACCCACTATATGGGAGTGCTGTAGCCTGGGAGGAGAGCGAAGCAGTTTACAAGAGTTCCGTATGCTGAATGTAGAGCGACATGGTTTGCGGGAGTTTTGCAGCCTGAGTGTAGGAGAGCCATGGTACGGGAGTTGTGCAACCTGGGTGTAGAGGGATGCCGTATATGTGATTTCTGTATCCTGAGTGTAGGAGTGGTAGCTTAGGGCAGTTCTGTAACCTGGGTGTAGAGAGATGCAGTATACCTGTCTTCTGTAGCCTGAGTCAGGAGACGCGGTTAGAAGGTGTTCTGGAGCCTGAGTGTAGAGAAGTGCTGTTAATGGGCATTCTGTAACCTTCGTGTGGAAGACACAGCTTACGGGGGATCTGCAGCTTGGGGATAGGCATATGCAGGATACGGGATTTCTGTCGCCTGAGAGTTGGCAGACGCAGTAAACGGGAGTTCTATGACCTGGGTGTAGAGAGTCTAAGCTTACAGAAGTTCAGTACCCTGAGTGTAAGCGACCCAGCTTTCCGGAGTTCTGTAGCTTGGGGTTTGGCATACGCACTATATGGCAGTTCTGTAACCTAAGTGTATGAAACCCACCATATGGGAGTGCTGTAGCCTGGGAGTAGAGCGAAGCAGTTTACCAGAGTTCTGTATGCTGAGTGTACAGAGACATGGTTTGCGGGAGTTTTGCATCCTGAGTGTAGAAGAGCCATGGTACGGGAGTTGTGCAACCTGGGTGTACAGAGATGCAGTATATGTGAGTTCTGTAGCTTAGGGCAGTTCTGTAACCTGGGTGTAGAGAGACGCAGTATACCTGCGTTCTGTAGCCTGAGTTCAGCAGACGCAGTTAGTGAGAATTCTGTATCCTGAGTGTAGAGAGGCGCTGTTAATGGGCACTCTGTAACTTTTGGGTGGAAGACACAGTTTATGGGACTTCTGCAACTAGGGGTTAGGCATACGCACTATATGGGAGTTCAGTAGCTCACGAGTTGGCAGACGCAGTATACAGCAGTGTTGTAGTTGGGAGTAGAGAGAAGCAGTTTACAAGAGTTCTGTATGCTGAGTGTAGAGAGCCATGGTTTGCGGGAGTTTTGCAGCCTGAGTGTAGAAGTGGTAGCTTAGGGCAGTTCTGTAACCTGGGTGTAGAGAGACGCAGTATACCTGCGTGCTGTAGCCTGAGTGCAGGAGACGCAGTTAGCGGTAGTTCTGTGGCTTGAGGTTAGGCCTACGCAGTAAACGGCAGTTCTGTAACCAAAGTGTATGAAACCCACTAGATGGGAGTGCTGTAGCCTGGGAGTAGAGAGAAGCAGTTTACAAGAGTTCTGTATGCTGAGTGTACAGAGCCACGGCTTGCGGGCGTTCTGCAGCCTGAGTGTAGGAGAGCCAGGGTACGGGAGTTGTGTAACCTGGGTTTAGAGAGAGGCAGTATATGTGAGATCTGTAGCTTGAGTGTAGCTTAAGGCAGTTCTGTAACCTGGGTGTAGAGAGACGCAGTATACCTGTGTTCTGTAGCCTGAGTTCAGCAGACGCATTTAGCGTTAGTTCTGTGGCTTGGGGTTAGGCCTACGCACTATACGGCAGTTCTGTAACCAAAGTGTATGAAACCCACTAGATGGGAGTGCTGTAGCCTGGGAGGAGAGAGAAGCAGTTTACAAGAGTTCTGTATGCTGAGTGTACAGAGCCATGGCTTGCGGGAGTTCTGCAGCCTGAGTGTAGGAATGGTAGCTTAGGGCAGTTCTGTAACCTGGGTGTAGAGAGACGCAGTATAGCTGCGTACTGTAGCCTGAGTTCAGCAGACGCAGTTAGCAAGAATTCTGTATCCTGAGTGTAGAGAGGCACTGTTAACGGGCATTCTGTAACCTTAGGGCAGAAGACACAGCTTACGGGAGTTCTGTAGCTTGGGGTTAGGCATACGCACTATATGGCAGTTCTGTAACCTAAGTGTATGAAACCCACTATATGGGAGTGCTGTAGCCTGGGAGGAGAGCGAAGCAGTTTACAAGAGTTCCGTATGCTGAATGTAGAGCGACATGGTTTGCGGGAGTTTTGCAGCCTGAGTGTAGGAGAGCCATGGTACGGGAGTTGTGCAACCTGGGTGTAGAGGGATGCCGTATATGTGATTTCTGTATCCTGAGTGTAGGAGTGGTAGCTTAGGGCAGTTCTGTAACCTGGGTGTAGAGAGATGCAGTATACCTGTCTTCTGTAGCCTGAGTCAGGAGACGCGGTTAGAAGGTGTTCTGGAGCCTGAGTGTAGAGAAGTGCTGTTAATGGGCATTCTGTAACCTTCGTGTGGAAGACACAGCTTACGGGGGATCTGCAGCTTGGGGATAGGCATATGCAGGATACGGGATTTCTGTCGCCTGAGAGTTGGCAGACGCAGTAAACGGGAGTTCTATGACCTGGGTGTAGAGAGTCTAAGCTTACAGAAGTTCAGTACCCTGAGTGTAAGCGACCCAGCTTTCCGGAGTTCTGTAGCTTGGGGTTTGGCATACGCACTATATGGCAGTTCTGTAACCTAAGTGTATGAAACCCACCATATGGGAGTGCTGTAGCCTGGGAGTAGAGCGAAGCAGTTTACCAGAGTTCTGTATGCTGAGTGTACAGAGACATGGTTTGCGGGAGTTTTGCATCCTGAGTGTAGAAGAGCCATGGTACGGGAGTTGTGCAACCTGGGTGTACAGAGATGCAGTATATGTGAGTTCTGTAGCTTAGGGCAGTTCTGTAACCTGGGTGTAGAGAGACGCAGTATACCTGCGTTCTGTAGCCTGAGTTCAGCAGACGCAGTTAGTGAGAATTCTGTATCCTGAGTGTAGAGAGGCGCTGTTAATGGGCACTCTGTAACTTTTGGGTGGAAGACACAGTTTATGGGACTTCTGCAACTAGGGGTTAGGCATACGCACTATATGGGAGTTCAGTAGCTCACGAGTTGGCAGACGCAGTATACAGCAGTGTTGTAGTTGGGAGTAGAGAGAAGCAGTTTACAAGAGTTCTGTATGCTGAGTGTAGAGAGCCATGGTTTGCGGGAGTTTTGCAGCCTGAGTGTAGAAGTGGTAGCTTAGGGCAGTTCTGTAACCTGGGTGTAGAGAGACGCAGTATACCTGCGTGCTGTAGCCTGAGTGCAGGAGACGCAGTTAGCGGTAGTTCTGTGGCTTGAGGTTAGGCCTACGCAGTAAACGGCAGTTCTGTAACCAAAGTGTATGAAACCCACTAGATGGGAGTGCTGTAGCCTGGGAGTAGAGAGAAGCAGTTTACAAGAGTTCTGTATGCTGAGTGTACAGAGCCACGGCTTGCGGGCGTTCTGCAGCCTGAGTGTAGGAGAGCCAGGGTACGGGAGTTGTGTAACCTGGGTTTAGAGAGAGGCAGTATATGTGAGATCTGTAGCTTGAGTGTAGCTTAAGGCAGTTCTGTAACCTGGGTGTAGAGAGACGCAGTATACCTGTGTTCTGTAGCCTGAGTTCAGCAGATGCATTTAGCGTTAGTTCTGTGGCTTGGGGTTAGGCCTACGCACTATACGGCAGTTCTGTAACCAAAGTGTATGAAACCCACTAGATGGGAGTGCTGTAGCCTGGGAGGAGAGAGAAGCAGTTTACAAGAGTTCTGTATGCTGAGTGTACAGAGCCATGGCTTGCGGGAGTTCTGCAGCCTGAGTGTAGGAATGGTAGCTTAGGGCAGTTCTGTAACCTGGGTGTAGAGAGACGCAGTATAGCTGCGTACTGTAGCCTGAGTTCAGCAGACGCAGTTAGCAAGAATTCTGTATCCTGAGTGTAGAGAGGCACTGTTAACGGGCATTCTGTAACCTTAGGGCAGAAGACACAGCTTACGGGAGTTCTGTAGCTTGGGGTTAGGCATACGCACTATATGGCAGTTCTGTAACCTAAGTGTATGAAACCCACTATATGGGAGT
This sequence comes from Lepus oiostolus, assembly GCA_036325905.1. Classification (NCBI taxonomy): domain Eukaryota; kingdom Metazoa; phylum Chordata; class Mammalia; order Lagomorpha; family Leporidae; genus Lepus; species Lepus oiostolus. Next base: position 258,422 of record JAWMBE010000090.1, read on the forward strand.
GCTGTAGCCTGGGAGGAGAGCGAAGCAGTTTACAAGAGTTCCGTATGCTGAATGTAGAGCGACATGGTTTGCGGGAGTTTTGCAGCCTGAGTGTAGGAGAGCCATGGTACGGGAGTTGTGCAACCTGGGTGTAGAGGGATGCCGTATATGTGATTTCTGTATCCTGAGTGTAGGAGTGGTAGCTTAGGGCAGTTCTGTAACCTGGGTGTAGAGAGACGCAGTATACCTGTCTTCTGTAGCCTGAGTCAGGAGACGTGGTTAGAAGGTGTTCTGGAGCCTGAGTGTAGAGAAGTGCTGTTAATGGGCATTCTGTAACCTTCGTGTGGAAGACACAGCTTACGGGGGATCTGCAGCTTGGGGATAGGCATATGCAGGATACGGGATTTCTGTCGCCTGAGAGTTGGCAGACGCAGTAAACGGGAGTTCTATGACCTGGGTGTAGAGAGTCTAAGCTTACAGAAGTTCAGTACCCTGAGTGTAAGCGACCCAGCTTTCCGGAGTTCTGTAGCTTGGGGTTTGGCATACGCACTATATGGCAGTTCTGTAACCTAAGTGTATGAAACACACCATATGGGAGTGCTGTAGCCTGGGAGTAGAGCGAAGCAGTTTACCAGAGTTCTGTATGCTGAGTGTACAGAGACATGGTTTGCGGGAGTTTTGCATCCTGAGTGTAGAAGAGCCATGGTACGGGAGTTGTGCAACCTGGGTGTACAGAGATGCAGTATATGTGAGTTCTGTAGCTTAGGGCAGTTCTGTAACCTGGGTGTAGAGAGACGCAGTATACCTGCGTTCTGTAGCCTGAGTTCAGCAGACGCAGTTAGTGAGAATTCTGTATCCTGAGTGTAGAGAGGCGCTGTTAATGGGCACTCTGTAACTTTTGGGTGGAAGACACAGTTTATGGGACTTCTGCAACTAGGGGTTAGGCATACGCACTATATGGGAGTTCAGTAGCTCACGAGTTGGCAGACGCAGTATACAGCAGTGTTGTAGTTGGGAGTAGAGAGAAGCAGTTTACAAGAGTTCTGTATGCTGAGTGTAGAGAGCCATGGTTTGCGGGAGTTTTGCAGCCTGAGTGTAGAAGTGGTAGCTTAGGGCAGTTCTGTAACCTGGGTGTAGAGAGACGCAGTATACCTGCGTGCTGTAGCCTGAGTGCAGGAGACGCAGTTAGCGGTAGTTCTGTGGCTTGAGGTTAGGCCTACGCAGTAAACGGCAGTTCTGTAACCAAAGTGTATGAAACCCACTAGATGGGAGTGCTGTAGCCTGGGAGGAGAGAGAAGCAGTTTACAAGAGTTCTGTATGCTGAGTGTACAGAGCCATGGCTTGCGGGAGTTCTGCAGCCTGAGTGTAGGAATGGTAGCTTAGGGCAGTTCTGTAACCTGGGTGTAGAGAGACGCAGTATAGCTGCGTACTGTAGCCTGAGTTCAGCAGACGCAGTTAGCAAGAATTCTGTATCCTGAGTGTAGAGAGGCACTGTTAACGGGCATTCTGTAACCTTAGGGCAGAAGACACAGCTTACGGGAGTTCTGTAGCTTGGGGTTAGGCATACGCACTATATGGCAGTTCTGTAACCTAAGTGTATGAAACCCACTATATGGGAGTGCTGTAGCCTGGGAGGAGAGCGAAGCAGTTTACAAGAGTTCCGTATGCTGAATGTAGAGCGACATGGTTTGCGGGAGTTTTGCAGCCTGAGTGTAGGAGAGCCATGGTACGGGAGTTGTGCAACCTGGGTGTAGAGGGATGCCGTATATGTGATTTCTGTATCCTGAGTGTAGGAGTGGTAGCTTAGGGCAGTTCTGTAACCTGGGTGTAGAGAGATGCAGTATACCTGTCTTCTGTAGCCTGAGTCAGGAGACGCGGTTAGAAGGTGTTCTGGAGCCTGAGTGTAGAGAAGTGCTGTTAATGGGCATTCTGTAACCTTCGTGTGGAAGACACAGCTTACGGGGGATCTGCAGCTTGGGGATAGGCATATGCAGGATACGGGATTTCTGTCGCCTGAGAGTTGGCAGACGCAGTAAACGGGAGTTCTATGACCTGGGTGTAGAGAGTCTAAGCTTACAGAAGTTCAGTACCCTGAGTGTAAGCGACCCAGCTTTCCGGAGTTCTGTAGCTTGGGGTTTGGCATACGCACTATATGGCAGTTCTGTAACCTAAGTGTATGAAACCCACCATATGGGAGTGCTGTAGCCTGGGAGTAGAGCGAAGCAGTTTACCAGAGTTCTGTATGCTGAGTGTACAGAGACATGGTTTGCGGGAGTTTTGCATCCTGAGTGTAGAAGAGCCATGGTACGGGAGTTGTGCAACCTGGGTGTACAGAGATGCAGTATATGTGAGTTCTGTAGCTTAGGGCAGTTCTGTAACCTGGGTGTAGAGAGACGCAGTATACCTGCGTTCTGTAGCCTGAGTTCAGCAGACGCAGTTAGTGAGAATTCTGTATCCTGAGTGTAGAGAGGCGCTGTTAATGGGCACTCTGTAACTTTTGGGTGGAAGACACAGTTTATGGGACTTCTGCAACTAGGGGTTAGGCATACGCACTATATGGGAGTTCAGTAGCTCACGAGTTGGCAGACGCAGTATACAGCAGTGTTGTAGTTGGGAGTAGAGAGAAGCAGTTTACAAGAGTTCTGTATGCTGAGTGTAGAGAGCCATGGTTTGCGGGAGTTTTGCAGCCTGAGTGTAGAAGTGGTAGCTTAGGGCAGTTCTGTAACCTGGGTGTAGAGAGACGCAGTATACCTGCGTGCTGTAGCCTGAGTGCAGGAGACGCAGTTAGCGGTAGTTCTGTGGCTTGAGGTTAGGCCTACGCAGTAAACGGCAGTTCTGTAACCAAAGTGTATGAAACCCACTAGATGGGAGTGCTGTAGCCTGGGAGTAGAGAGAAGCAGTTTACAAGAGTTCTGTATGCTGAGTGTACAGAGCCACGGCTTGCGGGCGTTCTGCAGCCTGAGTGTAGGAGAGCCAGGGTACGGGAGTTGTGTAACCTGGGTTTAGAGAGAGGCAGTATATGTGAGATCTGTAGCTTGAGTGTAGCTTAAGGCAGTTCTGTAACCTGGGTGTAGAGAGACGCAGTATACCTGTGTTCTGTAGCCTGAGTTCAGCAGATGCATTTAGCGTTAGTTCTGTGGCTTGGGGTTAGGCCTACGCACTATACGGCAGTTCTGTAACCAAAGTGTATGAAACCCACTAGATGGGAGTGCTGTAGCCTGGGAGGAGAGAGAAGCAGTTTACAAGAGTTCTGTATGCTGAGTGTACAGAGCCATGGCTTGCGGGAGTTCTGCAGCCTGAGTGTAGGAATGGTAGCTTAGGGCAGTTCTGTAACCTGGGTGTAGAGAGACGCAGTATAGCTGCGTACTGTAGCCTGAGTTCAGCAGACGCAGTTAGCAAGAATTCTGTATCCTGAGTGTAGAGAGGCACTGTTAACGGGCATTCTGTAACCTTAGGGCAGAAGACACAGCTTACGGGAGTTCTGTAGCTTGGGGTTAGGCATACGCACTATATGGCAGTTCTGTAACCTAAGTGTATGAAACCCACTATATGGGAGTGCTGTAGCCTGGGAGGAGAGCGAAGCAGTTTACAAGAGTTCCGTATGCTGAATGTAGAGCGACATGGTTTGCGGGAGTTTTGCAGCCTGAGTGTAGGAGAGCCATGGTACGGGAGTTGTGCAACCTGGGTGTAGAGGGATGCCGTATATGTGATTTCTGTATCCTGAGTGTAGGAGTGGTAGCTTAGGGCAGTTCTGTAACCTGGGTGTAGAGAGACGCAGTATACCTGTCTTCTGTAGCCTGAGTCAGGAGACGTGGTTAGAAGGTGTTCTGGAGCCTGAGTGTAGAGAAGTGCTGTTAATGGGCATTCTGTAACCTTCGTGTGGAAGACACAGCTTACGGGGGATCTGCAGCTTGGGGATAGGCATATGCAGGATACGGGATTTCTGTCGCCTGAGAGTTGGCAGACGCAGTAAACGGGAGTTCTATGACCTGGGTGTAGAGAGTCTAAGCTTACAGAAGTTCAGTACCCTGAGTGTAAGCGACCCAGCTTTCCGGAGTTCTGTAGCTTGGGGTTTGGCATACGCACTATATGGCAGTTCTGTAACCTAAGTGTATGAAACACACCATATGGGAGTGCTGTAGCCTGGGAGTAGAGCGAAGCAGTTTACCAGAGTTCTGTATGCTGAGTGTACAGAGACATGGTTTGCGGGAGTTTTGCATCCTGAGTGTAGAAGAGCCATGGTACGGGAGTTGTGCAACCTGGGTGTACAGAGATGCAGTATATGTGAGTTCTGTAGCTTAGGGCAGTTCTGTAACCTGGGTGTAGAGAGACGCAGTATACCTGCGTTCTGTAGCCTGAGTTCAGCAGACGCAGTTAGTGAGAATTCTGTATCCTGAGTGTAGAGAGGCGCTGTTAATGGGCACTCTGTAACTTTTGGGTGGAAGACACAGTTTATGGGACTTCTGCAACTAGGGGTTAGGCATACGCACTATATGGGAGTTCAGTAGCTCACGAGTTGGCAGACGCAGTATACAGCAGTGTTGTAGTTGGGAGTAGAGAGAAGCAGTTTACAAGAGTTCTGTATGCTGAGTGTAGAGAGCCATGGTTTGCGGGAGTTTTGCAGCCTGAGTGTAGAAGTGGTAGCTTAGGGCAGTTCTGTAACCTGGGTGTAGAGAGACGCAGTATACCTGCGTGCTGTAGCCTGAGTGCAGGAGACGCAGTTAGCGGTAGTTCTGTGGCTTGAGGTTAGGCCTACGCAGTAAACGGCAGTTCTGTAACCAAAGTGTATGAAACCCACTAGATGGGAGTGCTGTAGCCTGGGAGGAGAGAGAAGCAGTTTACAAGAGTTCTGTATGCTGAGTGTACAGAGCCATGGCTTGCGGGAGTTCTGCAGCCTGAGTGTAGGAATGGTAGCTTAGGGCAGTTCTGTAACCTGGGTGTAGAGAGACGCAGTATAGCTGCGTACTGTAGCCTGAGTTCAGCAGACGCAGTTAGCAAGAATTCTGTATCCTGAGTGTAGAGAGGCACTGTTAACGGGCATTCTGTAACCTTAGGGCAGAAGACACAGCTTACGGGAGTTCTGTAGCTTGGGGTTAGGCATACGCACTATATGGCAGTTCTGTAACCTAAGTGTATGAAACCCACTATATGGGAGTGCTGTAGCCTGGGAGGAGAGCGAAGCAGTTTACAAGAGTTCCGTATGCTGAATGTAGAGCGACATGGTTTGCGGGAGTTTTGCAGCCTGAGTGTAGGAGAGCCATGGTACGGGAGTTGTGCAACCTGGGTGTAGAGGGATGCCGTATATGTGATTTCTGTATCCTGAGTGTAGGAGTGGTAGCTTAGGGCAGTTCTGTAACCTGGGTGTAGAGAGATGCAGTATACCTGTCTTCTGTAGCCTGAGTCAGGAGACGCGGTTAGAAGGTGTTCTGGAGCCTGAGTGTAGAGAAGTGCTGTTAATGGGCATTCTGTAACCTTCGTGTGGAAGACACAGCTTACGGGGGATCTGCAGCTTGGGGATAGGCATATGCAGGATACGGGATTTCTGTCGCCTGAGAGTTGGCAGACGCAGTAAACGGGAGTTCTATGACCTGGGTGTAGAGAGTCTAAGCTTACAGAAGTTCAGTACCCTGAGTGTAAGCGACCCAGCTTTCCGGAGTTCTGTAGCTTGGGGTTTGGCATACGCACTATATGGCAGTTCTGTAACCTAAGTGTATGAAACCCACCATATGGGAGTGCTGTAGCCTGGGAGTAGAGCGAAGCAGTTTACCAGAGTTCTGTATGCTGAGTGTACAGAGACATGGTTTGCGGGAGTTTTGCATCCTGAGTGTAGAAGAGCCATGGTACGGGAGTTGTGCAACCTGGGTGTACAGAGATGCAGTATATGTGAGTTCTGTAGCTTAGGGCAGTTCTGTAACCTGGGTGTAGAGAGACGCAGTATACCTGCGTTCTGTAGCCTGAGTTCAGCAGACGCAGTTAGTGAGAATTCTGTATCCTGAGTGTAGAGAGGCGCTGTTAATGGGCACTCTGTAACTTTTGGGTGGAAGACACAGTTTATGGGACTTCTGCAACTAGGGGTTAGGCATACGCACTATATGGGAGTTCAGTAGCTCACGAGTTGGCAGACGCAGTATACAGCAGTGTTGTAGTTGGGAGTAGAGAGAAGCAGTTTACAAGAGTTCTGTATGCTGAGTGTAGAGAGCCATGGTTTGCGGGAGTTTTGCAGCCTGAGTGTAGAAGTGGTAGCTTAGGGCAGTTCTGTAACCTGGGTGTAGAGAGACGCAGTATACCTGCGTGCTGTAGCCTGAGTGCAGGAGACGCAGTTAGCGGTAGTTCTGTGGCTTGAGGTTAGGCCTACGCAGTAAACGGCAGTTCTGTAACCAAAGTGTATGAAACCCACTAGATGGGAGTGCTGTAGCCTGGGAGTAGAGAGAAGCAGTTTACAAGAGTTCTGTATGCTGAGTGTACAGAGCCACGGCTTGCGGGCGTTCTGCAGCCTGAGTGTAGGAGAGCCAGGGTACGGGAGTTGTGTAACCTGGGTTTAGAGAGAGGCAGTATATGTGAGATCTGTAGCTTGAGTGTAGCTTAAGGCAGTTCTGTAACCTGGGTGTAGAGAGACGCAGTATACCTGTGTTCTGTAGCCTGAGTTCAGCAGATGCATTTAGCGTTAGTTCTGTGGCTTGGGGTTAGGCCTACGCACTATACGGCAGTTCTGTAACCAAAGTGTATGAAACCCACTAGATGGGAGTGCTGTAGCCTGGGAGGAGAGAGAAGCAGTTTACAAGAGTTCTGTATGCTGAGTGTACAGAGCCATGGCTTGCGGGAGTTCTGCAGCCTGAGTGTAGGAATGGTAGCTTAGGGCAGTTCTGTAACCTGGGTGTAGAGAGACGCAGTATAGCTGCGTACTGTAGCCTGAGTTCAGCAGACGCAGTTAGCAAGAATTCTGTATCCTGAGTGTAGAGAGGCACTGTTAACGGGCATTCTGTAACCTTAGGGCAGAAGACACAGCTTACGGGAGTTCTGTAGCTTGGGGTTAGGCATACGCACTATATGGCAGTTCTGTAACCTAAGTGTATGAAACCCACTATATGGGAGTGCTGTAGCCTGGGAGGAGAGCGAAGCAGTTTACAAGAGTTCCGTATGCTGAATGTAGAGCGACATGGTTTGCGGGAGTTTTGCAGCCTGAGTGTAGGAGAGCCATGGTACGGGAGTTGTGCAACCTGGGTGTAGAGGGATGCCGTATATGTGATTTCTGTATCCTGAGTGTAGGAGTGGTAGCTTAGGGCAGTTCTGTAACCTGGGTGTAGAGAGATGCAGTATACCTGTCTTCTGTAGCCTGAGTCAGGAGACGCGGTTAGAAGGTGTTCTGGAGCCTGAGTGTAGAGAAGTGCTGTTAATGGGCATTCTGTAACCTTCGTGTGGAAGACACAGCTTACGGGGGATCTGCAGCTTGGGGATAGGCATATGCAGGATACGGGATTTCTGTCGCCTGAGAGTTGGCAGACGCAGTAAACGGGAGTTCTATGACCTGGGTGTAGAGAGTCTAAGCTTACAGAAGTTCAGTACCCTGAGTGTAAGCGACCCAGCTTTCCGGAGTTCTGTAGCTTGGGGTTTGGCATACGCACTATATGGCAGTTCTGTAACCTAAGTGTATGAAACCCACCATATGGGAGTGCTGTAGCCTGGGAGTAGAGCGAAGCAGTTTACCAGAGTTCTGTATGCTGAGTGTACAGAGACATGGTTTGCGGGAGTTTTGCATCCTGAGTGTAGAAGAGCCATGGTACGGGAGTTGTGCAACCTGGGTGTACAGAGATGCAGTATATGTGAGTTCTGTAGCTTAGGGCAGTTCTGTAACCTGGGTGTAGAGAGACGCAGTATACCTGCGTTCTGTAGCCTGAGTTCAGCAGACGCAGTTAGTGAGAATTCTGTATCCTGAGTGTAGAGAGGCGCTGTTAATGGGCACTCTGTAACTTTTGGGTGGAAGACACAGTTTATGGGACTTCTGCAACTAGGGGTTAGGCATACGCACTATATGGGAGTTCAGTAGCTCACGAGTTGGCAGACGCAGTATACAGCAGTGTTGTAGTTGGGAGTAGAGAGAAGCAGTTTACAAGAGTTCTGTATGCTGAGTGTAGAGAGCCATGGTTTGCGGGAGTTTTGCAGCCTGAGTGTAGAAGTGGTAGCTTAGGGCAGTTCTGTAACCTGGGTGTAGAGAGACGCAGTATACCTGCGTGCTGTAGCCTGAGTGCAGGAGACGCAGTTAGCGGTAGTTCTGTGGCTTGAGGTTAGGCCTACGCAGTAAACGGCAGTTCTGTAACCAAAGTGTATGAAACCCACTAGATGGGAGTGCTGTAGCCTGGGAGTAGAGAGAAGCAGTTTACAAGAGTTCTGTATGCTGAGTGTACAGAGCCACGGCTTGCGGGCGTTCTGCAGCCTGAGTGTAGGAGAGCCAGGGTACGGGAGTTGTGTAACCTGGGTTTAGAGAGAGGCAGTATATGTGAGATCTGTAGCTTGAGTGTAGCTTAAGGCAGTTCTGTAACCTGGGTGTAGAGAGACGCAGTATACCTGTGTTCTGTAGCCTGAGTTCAGCAGATGCATTTAGCGTTAGTTCTGTGGCTTGGGGTTAGGCCTACGCACTATACGGCAGTTCTGTAACCAAAGTGTATGAAACCCACTAGATGGGAGTGCTGTAGCCTGGGAGGAGAGAGAAGCAGTTTACAAGAGTTCTGTATGCTGAGTGTACAGAGCCATGGCTTGCGGGAGTTCTGCAGCCTGAGTGTAGGAATGGTAGCTTAGGGCAGTTCTGTAACCTGGGTGTAGAGAGACGCAGTATAGCTGCGTACTGTAGCCTGAGTTCAGCAGACGCAGTTAGCAAGAATTCTGTATCCTGAGTGTAGAGAGGCACTGTTAACGGGCATTCTGTAACCTTAGGGCAGAAGACACAGCTTACGGGAGTTCTGTAGCTTGGGGTTAGGCATACGCACTATATGGCAGTTCTGTAACCTAAGTGTATGAAACCCACTATATGGGAGTGCTGTAGCCTGGGAGGAGAGCGAAGCAGTTTACAAGAGTTCTGTATGCTGAATGTAGAGCGACATGGTTTGCGGGAGTTTTGCAGCCTGAGTGTAGGAGAGCCATGGTACGGGAGTTGTGCAACCTGGGTGTAGAGGGATGCCGTATATGTGATTTCTGTATCCTGAGTGTAGGAGTGGTAGCTTAGGGCAGTTCTGTAACCTGGGTGTAGAGAGACGCAGTATACCTGTCTTCTGTAGCCTGAGTCAGGAGACGTGGTTAGAAGGTGTTCTGGAGCCTGAGTGTAGAGAAGTGCTGTTAATGGGCATTCTGTAACCTTCGTGTGGAAGACACAGCTTACGGGGGATCTGCAGCTTGGGGATAGGCATATGCAGGATACGGGATTTCTGTCGCCTGAGAGTTGGCAGACGCAGTAAACGGGAGTTCTATGACCTGGGTGTAGAGAGTCTAAGCTTACAGAAGTTCAGTACCCTGAGTGTAAGCGACCCAGCTTTCCGGAGTTCTGTAGCTTGGGGTTTGGCATACGCACTATATGGCAGTTCTGTAACCTAAGTGTATGAAACACACCATATGGGAGTGCTGTAGCCTGGGAGTAGAGCGAAGCAGTTTACCAGAGTTCTGTATGCTGAGTGTACAGAGACATGGTTTGCGGGAGTTTTGCATCCTGAGTGTAGAAGAGCCATGGTACGGGAGTTGTGCAACCTGGGTGTACAGAGATGCAGTATATGTGAGTTCTGTAGCTTAGGGCAGTTCTGTAACCTGGGTGTAGAGAGACGCAGTATACCTGCGTTCTGTAGCCTGAGTTCAGCAGACGCAGTTAGTGAGAATTCTGTATCCTGAGTGTAGAGAGGCGCTGTTAATGGGCACTCTGTAACTTTTGGGTGGAAGACACAGTTTATGGGACTTCTGCAACTAGGGGTTAGGCATACGCACTATATGGGAGTTCAGTAGCTCACGAGTTGGCAGACGCAGTATACAGCAGTGTTGTAGTTGGGAGTAGAGAGAAGCAGTTTACAAGAGTTCTGTATGCTGAGTGTAGAGAGCCATGGTTTGCGGGAGTTTTGCAGCCTGAGTGTAGAAGTGGTAGCTTAGGGCAGTTCTGTAACCTGGGTGTAGAGAGACGCAGTATACCTGCGTGCTGTAGCCTGAGTGCAGGAGACGCAGTTAGCGGTAGTTCTGTGGCTTGAGGTTAGGCCTACGCAGTAAACGGCAGTTCTGTAACCAAAGTGTATGAAACCCACTAGATGGGAGTGCTGTAGCCTGGGAGGAGAGAGAAGCAGTTTACAAGAGTTCTGTATGCTGAGTGTACAGAGCCATGGCTTGCGGGAGTTCTGCAGCCTGAGTGTAGGAATGGTAGCTTAGGGCAGTTCTGTAACCTGGGTGTAGAGAGACGCAGTATAGCTGCGTACTGTAGCCTGAGTTCAGCAGACGCAGTTAGCAAGAATTCTGTATCCTGAGTGTAGAGAGGCACTGTTAACGGGCATTCTGTAACCTTAGGGCAGAAGACACAGCTTACGGGAGTTCTGTAGCTTGGGGTTAGGCATACGCACTATATGGCAGTTCTGTAACCTAAGTGTATGAAACCCACTATATGGGAGTGCTGTAGCCTGGGAGGAGAGCGAAGCAGTTTACAAGAGTTCCGTATGCTGAATGTAGAGCGACATGGTTTGCGGGAGTTTTGCAGCCTGAGTGTAGGAGAGCCATGGTACGGGAGTTGTGCAACCTGGGTGTAGAGGGATGCCGTATATGTGATTTCTGTATCCTGAGTGTAGGAGTGGTAGCTTAGGGCAGTTCTGTAACCTGGGTGTAGAGAGACGCAGTATACCTGTCTTCTGTAGCCTGAGTCAGGAGACGCGGTTAGAAGGTGTTCTGGAGCCTGAGTGTAGAGAAGTGCTGTTAATGGGCATTCTGTAACCTTCGTGTGGAAGACACAGCTTACGGGGGATCTGCAGCTTGGGGATAGGCATATGCAGGATACGGGATTTCTGTCGCCTGAGAGTTGGCAGACGCAGTAAACGGGAGTTCTATGACCTGGGTGTAGAGAGTCTAAGCTTACAGAAGTTCAGTACCCTGAGTGTAAGCGACCCAGCTTTCCGGAGTTCTGTAGCTTGGGGTTTGGCATACGCACTATATGGCAGTTCTGTAACCTAAGTGTATGAAACCCACCATATGGGAGTGCTGTAGCCTGGGAGTAGAGCGAAGCAGTTTACCAGAGTTCTGTATGCTGAGTGTACAGAGACATGGTTTGCGGGAGTTTTGCATCCTGAGTGTAGAAGAGCCATGGTACGGGAGTTGTGCAACCTGGGTGTACAGAGATGCAGTATATGTGAGTTCTGTAGCTTAGGGCAGTTCTGTAACCTGGGTGTAGAGAGACGCAGTATACCTGCGTTCTGTAGCCTGAGTTCAGCAGACGCAGTTAGTGAGAATTCTGTATCCTGAGTGTAGAGAGGCGCTGTTAATGGGCACTCTGTAACTTTTGGGTGGAAGACACAGTTTATGGGACTTCTGCAACTAGGGGTTAGGCATACGCACTATATGGGAGTTCAGTAGCTCACGAGTTGGCAGACGCAGTATACAGCAGTGTTGTAGTTGGGAGTAGAGAGAAGCAGTTTACAAGAGTTCTGTATGCTGAGTGTAGAGAGCCATGGTTTGCGGGAGTTTTGCAGCCTGAGTGTAGAAGTGGTAGCTTAGGGCAGTTCTGTAACCTGGGTGTAGAGAGACGCAGTATACCTGCGTGCTGTAGCCTGAGTGCAGGAGACGCAGTTAGCGGTAGTTCTGTGGCTTGAGGTTAGGCCTACGCAGTAAACGGCAGTTCTGTAACCAAAGTGTATGAAACCCACTAGATGGGAGTGCTGTAGCCTGGGAGTAGAGAGAAGCAGTTTACAAGAGTTCTGTATGCTGAGTGTACAGAGCCACGGCTTGCGGGCGTTCTGCAGCCTGAGTGTAGGAGAGCCAGGGTACGGGAGTTGTGTAACCTGGGTTTAGAGAGAGGCAGTATATGTGAGATCTGTAGCTTGAGTGTAGCTTAAGGCAGTTCTGTAACCTGGGTGTAGAGAGACGCAGTATACCTGTGTTCTGTAGCCTGAGTTCAGCAGACGCATTTAGCGTTAGTTCTGTGGCTTGGGGTTAGGCCTACGCCCTATACGGCAGTTCTGTAACCAAAGTGTATGAAACCCACTAGATGGGAGTGCTGTAGCCTGGGAGGAGAGAGAAGCAGTTTACAAGAGTTCTGTATGCTGAGTGTACAGAGCCATGGCTTGCGGGAGTTCTGCAGCCTGAGTGTAGGAATGGTAGCTTAGGGCAGTTCTGTAACCTGGGTGTAGAGAGACGCAGTATAGCTGCGTACTGTAGCCTGAGTTCAGCAGACGCAGTTAGCAAGAATTCTGTATCCTGAGTGTAGAGAGGCACTGTTAACGGGCATTCTGTAACCTTAGGGCAGAAGACACAGCTTACGGGAGTTCTGTAGCTTGGGGTTAGGCATACGCACTATATGGCAGTTCTGTAACCTAAGTGTATGAAACCCACTATATGGGAGTGCTGTAGCCTGGGAGGAGAGCGAAGCAGTTTACAAGAGTTCCGTATGCTGAATGTAGAGCGACATGGTTTGCGGGAGTTTTGCAGCCTGAGTGTAGGAGAGCCATGGTACGGGAGTTGTGCAACCTGGGTGTAGAGGGATGCCGTATATGTGATTTCTGTAGCCTGAGTGTAGGAGTGGTAGCTTAGGGCAGTTCTGTAACCTGGGTGTAGAGAGACGCAGTATACCTGTCTTCTGTAGCCTGAGTCAGGAGACGCGGTTAGAAGGTGTTCTGGAGCCTGAGTGTAGAGAAGTGCTGTTAATGGGCATTCTGTAACCTTCGTGTGGAAGACACAGCTTACGGGGGATCTGCAGCTTGGGGATAGGCATATGCAGGATACGGGATTTCTGTCGCCTGAGAGTTGGCAGACGCAGTAAACGGGAGTTCTATGACCTGGGTGTAGAGAGTCTAAGCTTACAGAAGTTCAGTACCCTGAGTGTAAGCGACCCAGCTTTCCGGAGTTCTGTAGCTTGGGGTTTGGCATACGCACTATATGGCAGTTCTGTAACCTAAGTGTATGAAACCCACCATATGGGAGTGCTGTAGCCTGGGAGTAGAGCGAAGCAGTTTACCAGAGTTCTGTATGCTGAGTGTACAGAGACATGGTTTGCGGGAGTTTTGCATCCTGAGTGTAGAAGAGCCATGGTACGGGAGTTGTGCAACCTGGGTGTACAGAGATGCAGTATATGTGAGTTCTGTAGCTTAGGGCAGTTCTGTAACCTGGGTGTAGAGAGACGCAGTATACCTGCGTTCTGTAGCCTGAGTTCAGCAGACGCAGTTAGTGAGAATTCTGTATCCTGAGTGTAGAGAGGCGCTGTTAATGGGCACTCTGTAACTTTTGGGTGGAAGACACAGTTTATGGGACTTCTGCAACTAGGGGTTAGGCATACGCACTATATGGGAGTTCAGTAGCTCACGAGTTGGCAGACGCAGTATACAGCAGTGTTGTAGTTGGGAGTAGAGAGAAGCAGTTTACAAGAGTTCTGTATGCTGAGTGTAGAGAGCCATGGTTTGCGGGAGTTTTGCAGCCTGAGTGTAGAAGTGGTAGCTTAGGGCAGTTCTGTAACCTGGGTGTAGAGAGACGCAGTATACCTGCGTGCTGTAGCCTGAGTGCAGGAGACGCAGTTAGCGGTAGTTCTGTGGCTTGAGGTTAGGCCTACGCAGTAAACGGCAGTTCTGTAACCAAAGTGTATGAAACCCACTAGATGGGAGTGCTGTAGCCTGGGAGTAGAGAGAAGCAGTTTACAAGAGTTCTGTATGCTGAGTGTACAGAGCCACGGCTTGCGGGCGTTCTGCAGCCTGAGTGTAGGAGAGCCAGGGTACGGGAGTTGTGTAACCTGGGTTTAGAGAGAGGCAGTATATGTGAGATCTGTAGCTTGAGTGTAGCTTAAGGCAGTTCTGTAACCTGGGTGTAGAGAGACGCAGTATACCTGTGTTCTGTAGCCTGAGTTCAGCAGACGCATTTAGCGTTAGTTCTGTGGCTTGGGGTTAGGCCTACGCACTATACGGCAGTTCTGTAACCAAAGTGTATGAAACCCACTAGATGGGAGTGCTGTAGCCTGGGAGGAGAGAGAAGCAGTTTACAAGAGTTCTGTATGCTGAGTGTACAGAGCCATGGCTTGCGGGAGTTCTGCAGCCTGAGTGTAGGAATGGTAGCTTAGGGCAGTTCTGTAACCTGGGTGTAGAGAGACGCAGTATAGCTGCGTACTGTAGCCTGAGTTCAGCAGACGCAGTTAGCAAGAATTCTGTATCCTGAGTGTAGAGAGGCACTGTTAACGGGCATTCTGTAACCTTAGGGCAGAAGACACAGCTTACGGGAGTTCTGTAGCTTGGGGTTAGGCATACGCACTATATGGCAGTTCTGTAACCTAAGTGTATGAAACCCACTATATGGGAGTGCTGTAGCCTGGGAGGAGAGCGAAGCAGTTTACAAGAGTTCCGTATGCTGAATGTAGAGCGACATGGTTTGCGGGAGTTTTGCAGCCTGAGTGTAGGAGAGCCATGGTACGGGAGTTGTGCAACCTGGGTGTAGAGGGATGCCGTATATGTGATTTCTGTATCCTGAGTGTAGGAGTGGTAGCTTAGGGCAGTTCTGTAACCTGGGTGTAGAGAGACGCAGTATACCTGTCTTCTGTAGCCTGAGTCAGGAGACGCGGTTAGAAGGTGTTCTGGAGCCTGAGTGTAGAGAAGTGCTGTTAATGGGCATTCTGTAACCTTCGTGTGGAAGACACAGCTTACGGGGGATCTGCAGCTTGGGGATAGGCATATGCAGGATACGGGATTTCTGTCGCCTGAGAGTTGGCAGACGCAGTAAACGGGAGTTCTATGACCTGGGTGTAGAGAGTCTAAGCTTACAGAAGTTCAGTACCCTGAGTGTAAGCGACCCAGCTTTCCGGAGTTCTGTAGCTTGGGGTTTGGCATACGCACTATATGGCAGTTCTGTAACCTAAGTGTATGAAACCCACCATATGGGAGTGCTGTAGCCTGGGAGTAGAGCGAAGCAGTTTACCAGAGTTCTGTATGCTGAGTGTACAGAGACATGGTTTGCGGGAGTTTTGCATCCTGAGTGTAGAAGAGCCATGGTACGGGAGTTGTGCAACCTGGGTGTACAGAGATGCAGTATATGTGAGTTCTGTAGCTTAGGGCAGTTCTGTAACCTGGGTGTAGAGAGACGCAGTATACCTGCGTTCTGTAGCCTGAGTTCAGCAGACGCAGTTAGTGAGAATTCTGTATCCTGAGTGTAGAGAGGCGCTGTTAATGGGCACTCTGTAACTTTTGGGTGGAAGACACAGTTTATGGGACTTCTGCAACTAGGGGTTAGGCATACGCACTATATGGGAGTTCAGTAGCTCACGAGTTGGCAGACGCAGTATACAGCAGTGTTGTAGTTGGGAGTAGAGAGAAGCAGTTTACAAGAGTTCTGTATGCTGAGTGTAGAGAGCCATGGTTTGCGGGAGTTTTGCAGCCTGAGTGTAGAAGTGGTAGCTTAGGGCAGTTCTGTAACCTGGGTGTAGAGAGACGCAGTATACCTGCGTGCTGTAGCCTGAGTGCAGGAGACGCAGTTAGCGGTAGTTCTGTGGCTTGAGGTTAGGCCTACGCAGTAAACGGCAGTTCTGTAACCAAAGTGTATGAAACCCACTAGATGGGAGTGCTGTAGCCTGGGAGGAGAGAGAAGCAGTTTACAAGAGTTCTGTATGCTGAGTGTACAGAGCCATGGCTTGCGGGAGTTCTGCAGCCTGAGTGTAGGAATGGTAGCTTAGGGCAGTTCTGTAACCTGGGTGTAGAGAGACGCAGTATAGCTGCGTACTGTAGCCTGAGTTCAGCAGACGCAGTTAGCAAGAATTCTGTATCCTGAGTGTAGAGAGGCACTGTTAACGGGCATTCTGTAACCTTAGGGCAGAAGACACAGCTTACGGGAGTTCTGTAGCTTGGGGTTAGGCATACGCACTATATGGCAGTTCTGTAACCTAAGTGTATGAAACCCACTATATGGGAGTGCTGTAGCCTGGGAGGAGAGCGAAGCAGTTTACAAGAGTTCCGTATGCTGAATGTAGAGCGACATGGTTTGCGGGAGTTTTGCAGCCTGAGTGTAGGAGAGCCATGGTACGGGAGTTGTGCAACCTGGGTGTAGAGGGATGCCGTATATGTGATTTCTGTATCCTGAGTGTAGGAGTGGTAGCTTAGGGCAGTTCTGTAACCTGGGTGTAGAGAGACGCAGTATACCTGTCTTCTGTAGCCTGAGTCAGGAGACGCGGTTAGAAGGTGTTCTGGAGCCTGAGTGTAGAGAAGTGCTGTTAATGGGCATTCTGTAACCTTCGTGTGGAAGACACAGCTTACGGGGGATCTGCAGCTTGGGGATAGGCATATGCAGGATACGGGATTTCTGTCGCCTGAGAGTTGGCAGACGCAGTAAACGGGAGTTCTATGACCTGGGTGTAGAGAGTCTAAGCTTACAGAAGTTCAGTACCCTGAGTGTAAGCGACCCAGCTTTCCGGAGTTCTGTAGCTTGGGGTTTGGCATACGCACTATATGGCAGTTCTGTAACCTAAGTGTATGAAACCCACCATATGGGAGTGCTGTAGCCTGGGAGTAGAGCGAAGCAGTTTACCAGAGTTCTGTATGCTGAGTGTACAGAGACATGGTTTGCGGGAGTTTTGCATCCTGAGTGTAGAAGAGCCATGGTACGGGAGTTGTGCAACCTGGGTGTACAGAGATGCAGTATATGTGAGTTCTGTAGCTTAGGGCAGTTCTGTAACCTGGGTGTAGAGAGACGCAGTATACCTGCGTTCTGTAGCCTGAGTTCAGCAGACGCAGTTAGTGAGAATTCTGTATCCTGAGTGTAGAGAGGCGCTGTTAATGGGCACTCTGTAACTTTTGGGTGGAAGACACAGTTTATGGGACTTCTGCAACTAGGGGTTAGGCATACGCACTATATGGGAGTTCAGTAGCTCACGAGTTGGCAGACGCAGTATACAGCAGTGTTGTAGTTGGGAGTAGAGAGAAGCAGTTTACAAGAGTTCTGTATGCTGAGTGTAGAGAGCCATGGTTTGCGGGAGTTTTGCAGCCTGAGTGTAGAAGTGGTAGCTTAGGGCAGTTCTGTAACCTGGGTGTAGAGAGACGCAGTATACCTGCGTGCTGTAGCCTGAGTGCAGGAGACGCAGTTAGCGGTAGTTCTGTGGCTTGAGGTTAGGCCTACGCAGTAAACGGCAGTTCTGTAACCAAAGTGTATGAAACCCACTAGATGGGAGTGCTGTAGCCTGGGAGTAGAGAGAAGCAGTTTACAAGAGTTCTGTATGCTGAGTGTACAGAGCCACGGCTTGCGGGCGTTCTGCAGCCTGAGTGTAGGAGAGCCAGGGTACGGGAGTTGTGTAACCTGGGTTTAGAGAGAGGCAGTATATGTGAGATCTGTAGCTTGAGTGTAGCTTAAGGCAGTTCTGTAACCTGGGTGTAGAGAGACGCAGTATACCTGTGTTCTGTAGCCTGAGTTCAGCAGACGCATTTAGCGTTAGTTCTGTGGCTTGGGGTTAGGCCTACGCACTATACGGCAGTTCTGTAACCAAAGTGTATGAAACCCACTAGATGGGAGTGCTGTAGCCTGGGAGGAGAGAGAAGCAGTTTACAAGAGTTCTGTATGCTGAGTGTACAGAGCCATGGCTTGCGGGAGTTCTGCAGCCTGAGTGTAGGAATGGTAGCTTAGGGCAGTTCTGTAACCTGGGTGTAGAGAGACGCAGTATA
This sequence comes from Lepus oiostolus, assembly GCA_036325905.1. Taxonomy (NCBI): domain Eukaryota; kingdom Metazoa; phylum Chordata; class Mammalia; order Lagomorpha; family Leporidae; genus Lepus; species Lepus oiostolus. Next base: position 276,241 of record JAWMBE010000090.1, read on the forward strand.
GCTGCGTACTGTAGCCTGAGTTCAGCAGACGCAGTTAGCAAGAATTCTGTATCCTGAGTGTAGAGAGGCACTGTTAACGGGCATTCTGTAACCTTAGGGCAGAAGACACAGCTTACGGGAGTTCTGTAGCTTGGGGTTAGGCATACGCACTATATGGCAGTTCTGTAACCTAAGTGTATGAAACCCACTATATGGGAGTGCTGTAGCCTGGGAGGAGAGCGAAGCAGTTTACAAGAGTTCCGTATGCTGAATGTAGAGCGACATGGTTTGCGGGAGTTTTGCAGCCTGAGTGTAGGAGAGCCATGGTACGGGAGTTGTGCAACCTGGGTGTAGAGGGATGCCGTATATGTGATTTCTGTATCCTGAGTGTAGGAGTGGTAGCTTAGGGCAGTTCTGTAACCTGGGTGTAGAGAGACGCAGTATACCTGTCTTCTGTAGCCTGAGTCAGGAGACGCGGTTAGAAGGTGTTCTGGAGCCTGAGTGTAGAGAAGTGCTGTTAATGGGCATTCTGTAACCTTCGTGTGGAAGACACAGCTTACGGGGGATCTGCAGCTTGGGGATAGGCATATGCAGGATACGGGATTTCTGTCGCCTGAGAGTTGGCAGACGCAGTAAACGGGAGTTCTATGACCTGGGTGTAGAGAGTCTAAGCTTACAGAAGTTCAGTACCCTGAGTGTAAGCGACCCAGCTTTCCGGAGTTCTGTAGCTTGGGGTTTGGCATACGCACTATATGGCAGTTCTGTAACCTAAGTGTATGAAACCCACCATATGGGAGTGCTGTAGCCTGGGAGTAGAGCGAAGCAGTTTACCAGAGTTCTGTATGCTGAGTGTACAGAGACATGGTTTGCGGGAGTTTTGCATCCTGAGTGTAGAAGAGCCATGGTACGGGAGTTGTGCAACCTGGGTGTACAGAGATGCAGTATATGTGAGTTCTGTAGCTTAGGGCAGTTCTGTAACCTGGGTGTAGAGAGACGCAGTATACCTGCGTTCTGTAGCCTGAGTTCAGCAGACGCAGTTAGTGAGAATTCTGTATCCTGAGTGTAGAGAGGCGCTGTTAATGGGCACTCTGTAACTTTTGGGTGGAAGACACAGTTTATGGGACTTCTGCAACTAGGGGTTAGGCATACGCACTATATGGGAGTTCAGTAGCTCACGAGTTGGCAGACGCAGTATACAGCAGTGTTGTAGTTGGGAGTAGAGAGAAGCAGTTTACAAGAGTTCTGTATGCTGAGTGTAGAGAGCCATGGTTTGCGGGAGTTTTGCAGCCTGAGTGTAGAAGTGGTAGCTTAGGGCAGTTCTGTAACCTGGGTGTAGAGAGACGCAGTATACCTGCGTGCTGTAGCCTGAGTGCAGGAGACGCAGTTAGCGGTAGTTCTGTGGCTTGAGGTTAGGCCTACGCAGTAAACGGCAGTTCTGTAACCAAAGTGTATGAAACCCACTAGATGGGAGTGCTGTAGCCTGGGAGGAGAGAGAAGCAGTTTACAAGAGTTCTGTATGCTGAGTGTACAGAGCCATGGCTTGCGGGAGTTCTGCAGCCTGAGTGTAGGAATGGTAGCTTAGGGCAGTTCTGTAACCTGGGTGTAGAGAGACGCAGTATAGCTGCGTACTGTAGCCTGAGTTCAGCAGACGCAGTTAGCAAGAATTCTGTATCCTGAGTGTAGAGAGGCACTGTTAACGGGCATTCTGTAACCTTAGGGCAGAAGACACAGCTTACGGGAGTTCTGTAGCTTGGGGTTAGGCATACGCACTATATGGCAGTTCTGTAACCTAAGTGTATGAAACCCACTATATGGGAGTGCTGTAGCCTGGGAGGAGAGCGAAGCAGTTTACAAGAGTTCCGTATGCTGAATGTAGAGCGACATGGTTTGCGGGAGTTTTGCAGCCTGAGTGTAGGAGAGCCATGGTACGGGAGTTGTGCAACCTGGGTGTAGAGGGATGCCGTATATGTGATTTCTGTATCCTGAGTGTAGGAGTGGTAGCTTAGGGCAGTTCTGTAACCTGGGTGTAGAGAGACGCAGTATACCTGTCTTCTGTAGCCTGAGTCAGGAGACGCGGTTAGAAGGTGTTCTGGAGCCTGAGTGTAGAGAAGTGCTGTTAATGGGCATTCTGTAACCTTCGTGTGGAAGACACAGCTTACGGGGGATCTGCAGCTTGGGGATAGGCATATGCAGGATACGGGATTTCTGTCGCCTGAGAGTTGGCAGACGCAGTAAACGGGAGTTCTATGACCTGGGTGTAGAGAGTCTAAGCTTACAGAAGTTCAGTACCCTGAGTGTAAGCGACCCAGCTTTCCGGAGTTCTGTAGCTTGGGGTTTGGCATACGCACTATATGGCAGTTCTGTAACCTAAGTGTATGAAACACACCATATGGGAGTGCTGTAGCCTGGGAGTAGAGCGAAGCAGTTTACCAGAGTTCTGTATGCTGAGTGTACAGAGACATGGTTTGCGGGAGTTTTGCATCCTGAGTGTAGAAGAGCCATGGTACGGGAGTTGTGCAACCTGGGTGTACAGAGATGCAGTATATGTGAGTTCTGTAGCTTAGGGCAGTTCTGTAACCTGGGTGTAGAGAGACGCAGTATACCTGCGTTCTGTAGCCTGAGTTCAGCAGACGCAGTTAGTGAGAATTCTGTATCCTGAGTGTAGAGAGGCGCTGTTAATGGGCACTCTGTAACTTTTGGGTGGAAGACACAGTTTATGGGACTTCTGCAACTAGGGGTTAGGCATACGCACTATATGGGAGTTCAGTAGCTCACGAGTTGGCAGACGCAGTATACAGCAGTGTTGTAGTTGGGAGTAGAGAGAAGCAGTTTACAAGAGTTCTGTATGCTGAGTGTAGAGAGCCATGGTTTGCGGGAGTTTTGCAGCCTGAGTGTAGAAGTGGTAGCTTAGGGCAGTTCTGTAACCTGGGTGTAGAGAGACGCAGTATACCTGCGTGCTGTAGCCTGAGTGCAGGAGACGCAGTTAGCGGTAGTTCTGTGGCTTGAGGTTAGGCCTACGCAGTAAACGGCAGTTCTGTAACCAAAGTGTATGAAACCCACTAGATGGGAGTGCTGTAGCCTGGGAGTAGAGAGAAGCAGTTTACAAGAGTTCTGTATGCTGAGTGTACAGAGCCACGGCTTGCGGGCGTTCTGCAGCCTGAGTGTAGGAGAGCCAGGGTACGGGAGTTGTGTAACCTGGGTTTAGAGAGAGGCAGTATATGTGAGATCTGTAGCTTGAGTGTAGCTTAAGGCAGTTCTGTAACCTGGGTGTAGAGAGACGCAGTATACCTGTGTTCTGTAGCCTGAGTTCAGCAGACGCATTTAGCGTTAGTTCTGTGGCTTGGGGTTAGGCCTACGCAGTAAACGGCAGTTCTGTAACCAAAGTGTATGAAACCCACTAGATGGGAGTGCTGTAGCCTGGGAGGAGAGAGAAGCAGTTTACAAGAGTTCTGTATGCTGAGTGTACAGAGCCATGGCTTGCGGGAGTTCTGCAGCCTGAGTGTAGGAATGGTAGCTTAGGGCAGTTCTGTAACCTGGGTGTAGAGAGACGCAGTATAGCTGCGTACTGTAGCCTGAGTTCAGCAGACGCAGTTAGCAAGAATTCTGTATCCTGAGTGTAGAGAGGCACTGTTAACGGGCATTCTGTAACCTTAGGGCAGAAGACACAGCTTACGGGAGTTCTGTAGCTTGGGGTTAGGCATACGCACTATATGGCAGTTCTGTAACCTAAGTGTATGAAACCCACTATATGGGAGTGCTGTAGCCTGGGAGGAGAGCGAAGCAGTTTACAAGAGTTCCGTATGCTGAATGTAGAGCGACATGGTTTGCGGGAGTTTTGCAGCCTGAGTGTAGGAGAGCCATGGTACGGGAGTTGTGCAACCTGGGTGTAGAGGGATGCCGTATATGTGATTTCTGTAGCCTGAGTGTAGGAGTGGTAGCTTAGGGCAGTTCTGTAACCTGGGTGTAGAGAGACGCAGTATACCTGTCTTCTGTAGCCTGAGTCAGGAGACGCGGTTAGAAGGTGTTCTGGAGCCTGAGTGTAGAGAAGTGCTGTTAATGGGCATTCTGTAACCTTCGTGTGGAAGACACAGCTTACGGGGGATCTGCAGCTTGGGGATAGGCATATGCAGGATACGGGATTTCTGTCGCCTGAGAGTTGGCAGACGCAGTAAACGGGAGTTCTATGACCTGGGTGTAGAGAGTCTAAGCTTACAGAAGTTCAGTACCCTGAGTGTAAGCGACCCAGCTTTCCGGAGTTCTGTAGCTTGGGGTTTGGCATACGCACTATATGGCAGTTCTGTAACCTAAGTGTATGAAACCCACCATATGGGAGTGCTGTAGCCTGGGAGTAGAGCGAAGCAGTTTACCAGAGTTCTGTATGCTGAGTGTACAGAGACATGGTTTGCGGGAGTTTTGCATCCTGAGTGTAGAAGAGCCATGGTACGGGAGTTGTGCAACCTGGGTGTACAGAGATGCAGTATATGTGAGTTCTGTAGCTTAGGGCAGTTCTGTAACCTGGGTGTAGAGAGACGCAGTATACCTGCGTTCTGTAGCCTGAGTTCAGCAGACGCAGTTAGTGAGAATTCTGTATCCTGAGTGTAGAGAGGCGCTGTTAATGGGCACTCTGTAACTTTTGGGTGGAAGACACAGTTTATGGGACTTCTGCAACTAGGGGTTAGGCATACGCACTATATGGGAGTTCAGTAGCTCACGAGTTGGCAGACGCAGTATACAGCAGTGTTGTAGTTGGGAGTAGAGAGAAGCAGTTTACAAGAGTTCTGTATGCTGAGTGTAGAGAGCCATGGTTTGCGGGAGTTTTGCAGCCTGAGTGTAGAAGTGGTAGCTTAGGGCAGTTCTGTAACCTGGGTGTAGAGAGACGCAGTATACCTGCGTGCTGTAGCCTGAGTGCAGGAGACGCAGTTAGCGGTAGTTCTGTGGCTTGAGGTTAGGCCTACGCAGTAAACGGCAGTTCTGTAACCAAAGTGTATGAAACCCACTAGATGGGAGTGCTGTAGCCTGGGAGTAGAGAGAAGCAGTTTACAAGAGTTCTGTATGCTGAGTGTACAGAGCCACGGCTTGCGGGCGTTCTGCAGCCTGAGTGTAGGAGAGCCAGGGTACGGGAGTTGTGTAACCTGGGTTTAGAGAGAGGCAGTATATGTGAGATCTGTAGCTTGAGTGTAGCTTAAGGCAGTTCTGTAACCTGGGTGTAGAGAGACGCAGTATACCTGTGTTCTGTAGCCTGAGTTCAGCAGACGCATTTAGCGTTAGTTCTGTGGCTTGGGGTTAGGCCTACGCAGTAAACGGCAGTTCTGTAACCAAAGTGTATGAAACCCACTAGATGGGAGTGCTGTAGCCTGGGAGGAGAGAGAAGCAGTTTACAAGAGTTCTGTATGCTGAGTGTACAGAGCCATGGCTTGCGGGAGTTCTGCAGCCTGAGTGTAGGAATGGTAGCTTAGGGCAGTTCTGTAACCTGGGTGTAGAGAGACGCAGTATAGCTGCGTACTGTAGCCTGAGTTCAGCAGACGCAGTTAGCAAGAATTCTGTATCCTGAGTGTAGAGAGGCACTGTTAACGGGCATTCTGTAACCTTAGGGCAGAAGACACAGCTTACGGGAGTTCTGTAGCTTGGGGTTAGGCATACGCACTATATGGCAGTTCTGTAACCTAAGTGTATGAAACCCACTATATGGGAGTGCTGTAGCCTGGGAGGAGAGCGAAGCAGTTTACAAGAGTTCCGTATGCTGAATGTAGAGCGACATGGTTTGCGGGAGTTTTGCAGCCAGAGTGTAGGAGAGCCATGGTACGGGAGTTGTGCAACCTGGGTGTAGAGGGATGCCGTATATGTGATTTCTGTATCCTGAGTGTAGGAGTGGTAGCTTAGGGCAGTTCTGTAACCTGGGTGTAGAGAGACGCAGTATACCTGTCGCCTGAGAGTTGGCAGACGCAGTAAACGGGAGTTCTATGACCTGGGTGTAGAGAGTCTAAGCTTACAGAAGTTCAGTACCCTGAGTGTAAGCGACCCAGCTTTCCGGAGTTCTGTAGCTTGGGGTTTGGCATACGCACTATATGGCAGTTCTGTAACCTAAGTGTATGAAACCCACCATATGGGAGTGCTGTAGCCTGGGAGTAGAGCGAAGCAGTTTACCAGAGTTCTGTATGCTGAGTGTACAGAGACATGGTTTGCGGGAGTTTTGCATCCTGAGTGTAGAAGAGCCATGGTACGGGAGTTGTGCAACCTGGGTGTACAGAGATGCAGTATATGTGAGTTCTGTAGCTTAGGGCAGTTCTGTAACCTGGGTGTAGAGAGACGCAGTATACCTGCGTTCTGTAGCCTGAGTTCAGCAGACGCAGTTAGTGAGAATTCTGTATCCTGAGTGTAGAGAGGCGCTGTTAATGGGCACTCTGTAACTTTTGGGTGGAAGACACAGTTTATGGGACTTCTGCAACTAGGGGTTAGGCATACGCACTATATGGGAGTTCAGTAGCTCACGAGTTGGCAGACGCAGTATACAGCAGTGTTGTAGTTGGGAGTAGAGAGAAGCAGTTTACAAGAGTTCTGTATGCTGAGTGTAGAGAGCCATGGTTTGCGGGAGTTTTGCAGCCTGAGTGTAGAAGTGGTAGCTTAGGGCAGTTCTGTAACCTGGGTGTAGAGAGACGTAGTATACCTGCGTGCTGTAGCCTGAGTGCAGGAGACGCAGTTAGCGGTAGTTCTGTGGCTTGAGGTTAGGCCTACGCAGTAAACGGCAGTTCTGTAACCAAAGTGTATGAAACCCACTAGATGGGAGTGCTGTAGCCTGGGAGTAGAGAGAAGCAGTTTACAAGAGTTCTGTATGCTGAGTGTACAGAGCCACGGCTTGCGGGCGTTCTGCAGCCTGAGTGTAGGAGAGCCAGGGTACGGGAGTTGTGTAACCTGGGTTTAGAGAGAGGCAGTATATGTGAGATCTGTAGCTTGAGTGTAGCTTAAGGCAGTTCTGTAACCTGGGTGTAGAGAGACGCAGTATACCTGCGTTCTGTAGCCTGAGTTCAGCAGACGCATTTAGCGTTAGTTCTGTGGCTTGGGGTTAGGCCTACGCACTATACGGCAGTTCTGTAACCAAAGTGTATGAAACCCACTAGATGGGAGTGCTGTAGCCTGGGAGGAGAGAGAAGCAGTTTACAAGAGTTCTGTATGCTGAGTGTACAGAGCCATGGCTTGCGGGAGTTCTGCAGCCTGAGTGTAGGAGTGGTAGCTTAGGGCAGTTCTGTAACCTGGGTGTAGTGAGACGCAGTATAGCTGCGTACTGTAGCCTGAGTTCAGCAGACGCAGTTAGCAAGAATTCTGTATCCTGAGTGTAGAGAGGCACTGTTAACGGGCATTCTGTAACCTTAGGGCAGAAGACACAGCTTACGGGAGTTCTGTAGCTTGGGGTTAGGCATACGCACTATATGGCAGTTCTGTAACCTAAGTGTATGAAACCCACTATATGGGAGTGCTGTAGCCTGGGAGGAGAGCGAAGCAGTTTACAAGAGTTCCGTATGCTGAATGTAGAGCGACATGGTTTGCGGGAGTTTTGCAGCCTGAGTGTAGGAGAGCCATGGTACGGGAGTTGTGCAACCTGGGTGTAGAGGGATGCCGTATATGTGATTTCTGTAGCCTGAGTGTAGGAGTGGTAGCTTAGGGCAGTTCTGTAACCTGGGTGTAGAGAGACGCAGTATACCTGTCTTCTGTAGCCTGAGTCAGGAGACGCGGTTAGAAGGTGTTCTGGAGCCTGAGTGTAGAGAAGTGCTGTTAATGGGCATTCTGTAACCTTCGTGTGGAAGACACAGCTTACGGGGGATCTGCAGCTTGGGGATAGGCATATGCAGGATACGGGATTTCTGTCGCCTGAGAGTTGGCAGACGCAGTAAACGGGAGTTCTATGACCTGGGTGTAGAGAGTCTAAGCTTACAGAAGTTCAGTACCCTGAGTGTAAGCGACCCAGCTTTCCGGAGTTCTGTAGCTTGGGGTTTGGCATACGCACTATATGGCAGTTCTGTAACCTAAGTGTATGAAACCCACCATATGGGAGTGCTGTAGCCTGGGAGTAGAGCGAAGCAGTTTACCAGAGTTCTGTATGCTGAGTGTACAGAGACATGGTTTGCGGGAGTTTTGCATCCTGAGTGTAGAAGAGCCATGGTACGGGAGTTGTGCAACCTGGGTGTACAGAGATGCAGTATATGTGAGTTCTGTAGCTTAGGGCAGTTCTGTAACCTGGGTGTAGAGAGACGCAGTATACCTGCGTTCTGTAGCCTGAGTTCAGCAGACGCAGTTAGTGAGAATTCTGTATCCTGAGTGTAGAGAGGCGCTGTTAATGGGCACTCTGTAACTTTTGGGTGGAAGACACAGTTTATGGGACTTCTGCAACTAGGGGTTAGGCATACGCACTATATGGGAGTTCAGTAGCTCACGAGTTGGCAGACGCAGTATACAGCAGTGTTGTAGTTGGGAGTAGAGAGAAGCAGTTTACAAGAGTTCTGTATGCTGAGTGTAGAGAGCCATGGTTTGCGGGAGTTTTGCAGCCTGAGTGTAGAAGTGGTAGCTTAGGGCAGTTCTGTAACCTGGGTGTAGAGAGACGCAGTATACCTGCGTGCTGTAGCCTGAGTGCAGGAGACGCAGTTAGCGGTAGTTCTGTGGCTTGAGGTTAGGCCTACGCAGTAAACGGCAGTTCTGTAACCAAAGTGTATGAAACCCACTAGATGGGAGTGCTGTAGCCTGGGAGTAGAGAGAAGCAGTTTACAAGAGTTCTGTATGCTGAGTGTACAGAGCCACGGCTTGCGGGCGTTCTGCAGCCTGAGTGTAGGAGAGCCAGGGTACGGGAGTTGTGTAACCTGGGTTTAGAGAGAGGCAGTATATGTGAGATCTGTAGCTTGAGTGTAGCTTAAGGCAGTTCTGTAACCTGGGTGTAGAGAGACGCAGTATACCTGTGTTCTGTAGCCTGAGTTCAGCAGACGCATTTAGCGTTAGTTCTGTGGCTTGGGGTTAGGCCTACGCAGTAAACGGCAGTTCTGTAACCAAAGTGTATGAAACCCACTAGATGGGAGTGCTGTAGCCTGGGAGGAGAGAGAAGCAGTTTACAAGAGTTCTGTATGCTGAGTGTACAGAGCCATGGCTTGCGGGAGTTCTGCAGCCTGAGTGTAGGAATGGTAGCTTAGGGCAGTTCTGTAACCTGGGTGTAGAGAGACGCAGTATAGCTGCGTACTGTAGCCTGAGTTCAGCAGACGCAGTTAGCAAGAATTCTGTATCCTGAGTGTAGAGAGGCACTGTTAACGGGCATTCTGTAACCTTAGGGCAGAAGACACAGCTTACGGGAGTTCTGTAGCTTGGGGTTAGGCATACGCACTATATGGCAGTTCTGTAACCTAAGTGTATGAAACCCACTATATGGGAGTGCTGTAGCCTGGGAGGAGAGCGAAGCAGTTTACAAGAGTTCCGTATGCTGAATGTAGAGCGACATGGTTTGCGGGAGTTTTGCAGCCTGAGTGTAGGAGAGCCATGGTACGGGAGTTGTGCAACCTGGGTGTAGAGGGATGCCGTATATGTGATTTCTGTAGCCTGAGTGTAGGAGTGGTAGCTTAGGGCAGTTCTGTAACCTGGGTGTAGAGAGACGCAGTATACCTGTCTTCTGTAGCCTGAGTCAGGAGACGCGGTTAGAAGGTGTTCTGGAGCCTGAGTGTAGAGAAGTGCTGTTAATGGGCATTCTGTAACCTTCGTGTGGAAGACACAGCTTACGGGGGATCTGCAGCTTGGGGATAGGCATATGCAGGATACGGGATTTCTGTCGCCTGAGAGTTGGCAGACGCAGTAAACGGGAGTTCTATGACCTGGGTGTAGAGAGTCTAAGCTTACAGAAGTTCAGTACCCTGAGTGTAAGCGACCCAGCTTTCCGGAGTTCTGTAGCTTGGGGTTTGGCATACGCACTATATGGCAGTTCTGTAACCTAAGTGTATGAAACACACCATATGGGAGTGCTGTAGCCTGGGAGTAGAGCGAAGCAGTTTACCAGAGTTCTGTATGCTGAGTGTACAGAGACATGGTTTGCGGGAGTTTTGCATCCTGAGTGTAGAAGAGCCATGGTACGGGAGTTGTGCAACCTGGGTGTACAGAGATGCAGTATATGTGAGTTCTGTAGCTTAGGGCAGTTCTGTAACCTGGGTGTAGAGAGACGCAGTATACCTGCGTTCTGTAGCCTGAGTTCAGCAGACGCAGTTAGTGAGAATTCTGTATCCTGAGTGTAGAGAGGCGCTGTTAATGGGCACTCTGTAACTTTTGGGTGGAAGACACAGTTTATGGGACTTCTGCAACTAGGGGTTAGGCATACGCACTATATGGGAGTTCAGTAGCTCACGAGTTGGCAGACGCAGTATACAGCAGTGTTGTAGTTGGGAGTAGAGAGAAGCAGTTTACAAGAGTTCTGTATGCTGAGTGTAGAGAGCCATGGTTTGCGGGAGTTTTGCAGCCTGAGTGTAGAAGTGGTAGCTTAGGGCAGTTCTGTAACCTGGGTGTAGAGAGACGCAGTATACCTGCGTGCTGTAGCCTGAGTGCAGGAGACGCAGTTAGCGGTAGTTCTGTGGCTTGAGGTTAGGCCTACGCAGTAAACGGCAGTTCTGTAACCAAAGTGTATGAAACCCACTAGATGGGAGTGCTGTAGCCTGGGAGTAGAGAGAAGCAGTTTACAAGAGTTCTGTATGCTGAGTGTACAGAGCCACGGCTTGCGGGCGTTCTGCAGCCTGAGTGTAGGAGAGCCAGGGTACGGGAGTTGTGTAACCTGGGTTTAGAGAGAGGCAGTATATGTGAGATCTGTAGCTTGAGTGTAGCTTAAGGCAGTTCTGTAACCTGGGTGTAGAGAGACGCAGTATACCTGTGTTCTGTAGCCTGAGTTCAGCAGACGCATTTAGCGTTAGTTCTGTGGCTTGGGGTTAGGCCTACGCAGTAAACGGCAGTTCTGTAACCAAAGTGTATGAAACCCACTAGATGGGAGTGCTGTAGCCTGGGAGGAGAGAGAAGCAGTTTACAAGAGTTCTGTATGCTGAGTGTACAGAGCCATGGCTTGCGGGAGTTCTGCAGCCTGAGTGTAGGAATGGTAGCTTAGGGCAGTTCTGTAACCTGGGTGTAGAGAGACGCAGTATAGCTGCGTACTGTAGCCTGAGTTCAGCAGACGCAGTTAGCAAGAATTCTGTATCCTGAGTGTAGAGAGGCACTGTTAACGGGCATTCTGTAACCTTAGGGCAGAAGACACAGCTTACGGGAGTTCTGTAGCTTGGGGTTAGGCATACGCACTATATGGCAGTTCTGTAACCTAAGTGTATGAAACCCACTATATGGGAGTGCTGTAGCCTGGGAGGAGAGCGAAGCAGTTTACAAGAGTTCCGTATGCTGAATGTAGAGTGACATGGTTTGCGGGAGTTTTGCAGCCTGAGTGTAGGAGAGCCATGGTACGGGAGTTGTGCAACCTGGGTGTAGAGGGATGCCGTATATGTGATTTCTGTATCCTGAGTGTAGGAGTGGTAGCTTAGGGCAGTTCTGTAACCTGGGTGTAGAGAGACGCAGTATACCTGTCTTCTGTAGCCTGAGTCAGGAGACGCGGTTAGAAGGTGTTCTGGAGCCTGAGTGTAGAGAAGTGCTGTTAATGGGCATTCTGTAACCTTCGTGTGGAAGACACAGCTTACGGGGGATCTGCAGCTTGGGGATAGGCATATGCAGGATACGGGATTTCTGTCGCCTGAGAGTTGGCAGACGCAGTAAACGGGAGTTCTATGACCTGGGTGTAGAGAGTCTAAGCTTACAGAAGTTCAGTACCCTGAGTGTAAGCGACCCAGCTTTCCGGAGTTCTGTAGCTTGGGGTTTGGCATACGCACTATATGGCAGTTCTGTAACCTAAGTGTATGAAACACACCATATGGGAGTGCTGTAGCCTGGGAGTAGAGCGAAGCAGTTTACCAGAGTTCTGTATGCTGAGTGTACAGAGACATGGTTTGCGGGAGTTTTGCATCCTGAGTGTAGAAGAGCCATGGTACGGGAGTTGTGCAACCTGGGTGTACAGAGATGCAGTATATGTGAGTTCTGTAGCTTAGGGCAGTTCTGTAACCTGGGTGTAGAGAGACGCAGTATACCTGCGTTCTGTAGCCTGAGTTCAGCAGACGCAGTTAGTGAGAATTCTGTATCCTGAGTGTAGAGAGGCGCTGTTAATGGGCACTCTGTAACTTTTGGGTGGAAGACACAGTTTATGGGACTTCTGCAACTAGGGGTTAGGCATACGCACTATATGGGAGTTCAGTAGCTCACGAGTTGGCAGACGCAGTATACAGCAGTGTTGTAGTTGGGAGTAGAGAGAAGCAGTTTACAAGAGTTCTGTATGCTGAGTGTAGAGAGCCATGGTTTGCGGGAGTTTTGCAGCCTGAGTGTAGAAGTGGTAGCTTAGGGCAGTTCTGTAACCTGGGTGTAGAGAGACGTAGTATACCTGCGTGCTGTAGCCTGAGTGCAGGAGACGCAGTTAGCGGTAGTTCTGTGGCTTGAGGTTAGGCCTACGCAGTAAACGGCAGTTCTGTAACCAAAGTGTATGAAACCCACTAGATGGGAGTGCTGTAGCCTGGGAGTAGAGAGAAGCAGTTTACAAGAGTTCTGTATGCTGAGTGTACAGAGCCACGGCTTGCGGGCGTTCTGCAGCCTGAGTGTAGGAGAGCCAGGGTATGGGAGTTGTGTAACCTGGGTTTAGAGAGAGGCAGTATATGTGAGATCTGTAGCTTGAGTGTAGCTTAAGGCAGTTCTGTAACCTGGGTGTAGAGAGACGCAGTATACCTGTGTTCTGTAGCCTGAGTTCAGCAGACGCATTTAGCGTTAGTTCTGTGGCTTGGGGTTAGGCCTACGCAGTAAACGGCAGTTCTGTAACCAAAGTGTATGAAACCCACTAGATGGGAGTGCTGTAGCCTGGGAGGAGAGAGAAGCAGTTTACAAGAGTTCTGTATGCTGAGTGTACAGAGCCATGGCTTGCGGGAGTTCTGCAGCCTGAGTGTAGGAGTGGTAGCTTAGGGCAGTTCTGTAACCTGGGTGTAGTGAGACGCAGTATAGCTGCGTACTGTAGCCTGAGTTCAGCAGACGCAGTTAGCAAGAATTCTGTATCCTGAGTGTAGAGAGGCACTGTTAACGGGCATTCTGTAACCTTAGGGCAGAAGACACAGCTTACGGGAGTTCTGTAGCTTGGGGTTAGGCATACGCACTATATGGCAGTTCTGTAACCTAAGTGTATGAAACCCACTATATGGGAGTGCTGTAGCCTGGGAGGAGAGCGAAGCAGTTTACAAGAGTTCCGTATGCTGAATGTAGAGCGACACGGTTTGTGGGAGTTTTGCAGCCTGAGTGTAGGAGAGCCATGGTACGGGAGTTGTGCAACCTGGGTGTAGAGAGATGCCGTATATGTGATTTCTGTAGCCTGAGTGTAGGAGTGGTAGCTTAGGGCAGTTCTGTAACCTGGGTGTAGAGAGACGCAGTATACCTGTCTTCTGTAGCCTGAGTCAGGAGACGCGGTTAGAAGGTGTTCTGGAGCCTGAGTGTAGAGAAGTGCTGTTAATGGGTATTCTGTAACCTTCGTGTGGAAGACACAGCTTACGGGGGATCTGCAGCTTGGGGATAGGCATATGCAGGATACGGGATTTCTGTCGCCTGAGAGTTGGCAGACGCAGTAAACGGGAGTTCTATGACCTGGGTGTAGAGAGTCTAAGCTTACAGAAGTTCAGTACCCTGAGTGTAAGCGACCCAGCTTTCCGGAGTTCTGTAGCTTGGGGTTTGGCATACGCACTATATGGCAGTTCTGTAACCTAAGTGTATGAAACCCACCATATGGGAGTGCTGTAGCCTGGGAGTAGAGCGAAGCAGTTTACCAGAGTTCTGTATGCTGAGTGTACAGAGACATGGTTTGCGGGAGTTTTGCATCCTGAGTGTAGAAGAGCCATGGTACGGGAGTTGTGCAACCTGGGTGTACAGAGATGCAGTATATGTGAGTTCTGTAGCTTAGGGCAGTTCTGTAACCTGGGTGTAGAGAGACGCAGTATACCTGCGTTCTGTAGCCTGAGTTCAGCAGACGCAGTTAGTGAGAATTCTGTATCCTGAGTGTAGAGAGGCGCTGTTAATGGGCACTCTGTAACTTTTGGGTGGAAGACACAGTTTATGGGACTTCTGCAACTAGGGGTTAGGCATACGCACTATATGGGAGTTCAGTAGCTCACGAGTTGGCAGACGCAGTATACAGCAGTGTTGTAGTTGGGAGTAGAGAGAAGCAGTTTACAAGAGTTCTGTATGCTGAGTGTAGAGAGCCATGGTTTGCGGGAGTTTTGCAGCCTGAGTGTAGAAGTGGTAGCTTAGGGCAGTTCTGTAACCTGGGTGTAGAGAGACGCAGTATACCTGCGTGCTGTAGCCTGAGTGCAGGAGACGCAGTTAGCGGTAGTTCTGTGGCTTGAGGTTAGGCCTACGCAGTAAACGGCAGTTCTGTAACCAAAGTGTATGAAACCCACTAGATGGGAGTGCTGTAGCCTGGGAGGAGAGAGAAGCAGTTTACAAGAGTTCTGTATGCTGAGTGTACAGAGCCACGGCTTGCGGGCGTTCTGCAGCCTGAGTGTAGGAGAGCCAGGGTACGGGAGTTGTGTAACCTGGGTTTAGAGAGAGGCAGTATATGTGAGATCTGTAGCTTGAGTGTAGCTTAAGGCAGTTCTGTAACCTGGGTGTAGAGAGACGCAGTATACCTGTGTTCTGTAGCCTGAGTTCAGCAGACGCATTTAGCGTTAGTTCTGTGGCTTGGGGTTAGGCCTACGCACTATACGGCAGTTCTGTAACCAAAGTGTATGAAACCCACTAGATGGGAGTGCTGTAGCCTGGGAGGAGAGAGAAGCAGTTTACAAGAGTTCTGTATGCTGAGTGTACAGAGCCATGGCTTGCGGGAGTTCTGCAGCCTGAGTGTAGGAATGGTAGCTTAGGGCAGTTCTGTAACCTGGGTGTAGAGAGACGCAGTATAGCTGCGTACTGTAGCCTGAGTTCAGCAGACGCAGTTAGCAAGAATTCTGTATCCTGAGTGTAGAGAGGCACTGTTAACGGGCATTCTGTAACCTTAGGGCAGAAGACACAGCTTACGGGAGTTCTGTAGCTTGGGGTTAGGCATACGCACTATATGGCAGTTCTGTAACCTAAGTGTATGAAACCCACTATATGGGAGTGCTGTAGCCTGGGAGGAGAGCGAAGCAGTTTACAAGAGTTCCGTATGCTGAATGTAGAGCGACATGGTTTGCGGGAGTTTTGCAGCCTGAGTGTAGGAGAGCCATGGTACGGGAGTTGTGCAACCTGGGTGTAGAGGGATGCCGTATATGTGATTTCTGTATCCTGAGTGTAGGAGTGGTAGCTTAGGGCAGTTCTGTAACCTGGGTGTAGAGAGACGCAGTATACCTGTCTTCTGTAGCCTGAGTCAGGAGACGCGGTTAGAAGGTGTTCTGGAGCCTGAGTGTAGAGAAGTGCTGTTAATGGGCATTCTGTAACCTTCGTGTGGAAGACACAGCTTACGGGGGATCTGCAGCTTGGGGATAGGCATATGCAGGATACGGGATTTCTGTCGCCTGAGAGTTGGCAGACGCAGTAAACGGGAGTTCTATGACCTGGGTGTAGAGAGTCTAAGCTTACAGAAGTTCAGTACCCTGAGTGTAAGCGACCCAGCTTTCCGGAGTTCTGTAGCTTGGGGTTTGGCATACGCACTATATGGCAGTTCTGTAACCTAAGTGTATGAAACCCACCATATGGGAGTGCTGTAGCCTGGGAGTAGAGCGAAGCAGTTTACCAGAGTTCTGTATGCTGAGTGTACAGAGACATGGTTTGCGGGAGTTTTGCATCCTGAGTGTAGAAGAGCCATGGTACGGGAGTTGTGCAACCTGGGTGTACAGAGATGCAGTATATGTGAGTTCTGTAGCTTAGGGCAGTTCTGTAACCTGGGTGTAGAGAGACGCAGTATACCTGCGTTCTGTAGCCTGAGTTCAGCAGACGCAGTTAGTGAGAATTCTGTATCCTGAGTGTAGAGAGGCGCTGTTAATGGGCACTCTGTAACTTTTGGGTGGAAGACACAGTTTATGGGACTTCTGCAACTAGGGGTTAGGCATACGCACTATATGGGAGTTCAGTAGCTCACGAGTTGGCAGACGCAGTATACAGCAGTGTTGTAGTTGGGAGTAGAGAGAAGCAGTTTACAAGAGTTCTGTATGCTGAGTGTAGAGAGCCATGGTTTGCGGGAGTTTTGCAGCCTGAGTGTAGAAGTGGTAGCTTAGGGCAGTTCTGTAACCTGGGTGTAGAGAGACGCAGTATACCTGCGTGCTGTAGCCTGAGTGCAGGAGACGCAGTTAGCGGTAGTTCTGTGGCTTGAGGTTAGGCCTACGCAGTAAACGGCAGTTCTGTAACCAAAGTGTATGAAACCCACTAGATGGGAGTGCTGTAGCCTGGGAGTAGAGAGAAGCAGTTTACAAGAGTTCTGTATGCTGAGTGTACAGAGCCATGGCTTGCGGGCGTTCTGCAGCCTGAGTGTAGGAGAGCCAGGGTACGGGAGTTGTGTAACCTGGGTTTAGAGAGAGGCAGTATATGTGAGATCTGTAGCTTGAGTGTAGCTTAAGGCAGTTCTGTAACCTGGGTGTAGAGAGACGCAGTATACCTGCGTTCTGTAGCCTGAGTTCAGCAGACGCATTTAGCGTTAGTTCTGTGGCTTGGGGTTAGGCCTACGCACTATACGGCAGTTCTGTAACCAAAGTGTATGAAACCCACTAGATGGGAGTGCTGTAGCCTGGGAGGAGAGAGAAGCAGTTTACAAGAGTTCTGTATGCTGAGTGTACAGAGCCATGGCTTGCGGGAGTTCTGCAGCCTGAGTGTAGGAATGGTAGCTTAGGGCAGTTCTGTAACCTGGGTGTAGAGAGACGCAGTATAGCTGCGTACTGTAGCCTGAGTTCAGCAGACGCAGTTAGCAAGAATTCTGTATCCTGAGTGTAGAGAGGCACTGTTAACGGGCATTCTGTAACCTTAGGGCAGAAGACACAGCTTACGGGAGTTCTGTAGCTTGGGGTTAGGCATACGCACTATATGGCAGTTCTGTAACCTAAGTGTATGAAACCCACTATATGGGAGTGCTGTAGCCTGGGAGGAGAGCGAAGCAGTTTACAAGAGTTCCGTATGCTGAATGTAGAGCGACATGGTTTGCGGGAGTTTTGCAGCCTGAGTGTAGGAGAGCCATGGTACGGGAGTTGTGCAACCTGGGTGTAGAGGGATGCCGTATATGTGATTTCTGTATCCTGAGTGTAGGAGTGGTAGCTTAGGGCAGTTCTGTAACCTGGGTGTAGAGAGACGCAGTATACCTGTCTTCTGTAGCCTGAGTCAGGAGACGCGGTTAGAAGGTGTTCTGGAGCCTGAGTGTAGAGAAGTGCTGTTAATGGGCATTCTGTAACCTTCGTGTGGAAGACACAGCTTACGGGGGATCTGCAGCTTGGGGATAGGCATATGCAGGATACGGGATTTCTGTCGCCTGAGAGTTGGCAGACGCAGTAAACGGGAGTTCTATGACCTGGGTGTAGAGAGTCTAAGCTTACAGAAGTTCAGTACCCTGAGTGTAAGCGACCCAGCTTTCCGGAGTTCTGTAGCTTGGGGTTTGGCATACGCACTATATGGCAGTTCTGTAACCTAAGTGTATGAAACCCACCATATGGGAGTGCTGTAGCCTGGGAGTAGAGCGAAGCAGTTTACCAGAGTTCTGTATGCTGAGTGTACAGAGACATGGTTTGCGGGAGTTTTGCATCCTGAGTGTAGAAGAGCCATGGTACGGGAGTTGTGCAACCTGGGTGTACAGAGATGCAGTATATGTGAGTTCTGTAGCTTAGGGCAGTTCTGTAACCTGGGTGTAGAGAGACGCAGTATACCTGCGTTCTGTAGCCTGAGTTCAGCAGACGCAGTTAGTGAGAATTCTGTATCCTGAGTGTAGAGAGGCGCTGTTAATGGGCACTCTGTAACTTTTGGGTGGAAGACACAGTTTATGGGACTTCTGCAACTAGGGGTTAGGCATACGCACTATATGGGAGTTCAGTAGCTCACGAGTTGGCAGACGCAGTATACAGCAGTGTTGTAGTTGGGAGTAGAGAGAAGCAGTTTACAAGAGTTCTGTATGCTGAGTGTAGAGAGCCATGGTTTGCGGGAGTTTTGCAGCCTGAGTGTAGAAGTGGTAGCTTAGGGCAGTTCTGTAACCTGGGTGTAGAGAGACGCAGTATACCTGCGTGCTGTAGCCTGAGTGCAGGAGACGCAGTTAGCGGTAGTTCTGTGGCTTGAGGTTAGGCCTACGCAGTAAACGGCAGTTCTGTAACCAAAGTGTATGAAACCCACTAGATGGGAGTGCTGTAGCCTGGGAGGAGAGAGAAGCAGTTTACAAGAGTTCTGTATGCTGAGTGTACAGAGCCATGGCTTGCGGGAGTTCTGCAGCCTGAGTGTAGGAATGGTAGCTTAGGGCAGTTCTGTAACCTGGGTGTAGAGAGACGCAGTATAGCTGCGTACTGTAGCCTGAGTTCAGCAGACGCAGTTAGCAAGAATTCTGTATCCTGAGTGTAGAGAGGCACTGTTAACGGGCATTCTGTAACCTTAGGGCAGAAGACACAGCTTACGGGAGTTCTGTAGCTTGGGGTTAGGCATACGCACTATATGGCAGTTCTGTAACCTAAGTGTATGAAACCCACTATATGGGAGTGCTGTAGCCTGGGAGGAGAGCGAAGCAGTTTACAAGAGTTCCGTATGCTGAATGTAGAGCGACATGGTTTGCGGGAGTTTTGCAGCCTGAGTGTAGGAGAGCCATGGTACGGGAGTTGTGCAACCTGGGTGTAGAGGGATGCCGTATATGTGATTTCTGTAGCCTGAGTGTAGGAGTGGTAGCTTAGGGCAGTTCTGTAACCTGGGTGTAGAGAGACGCAGTATACCTGTCTTCTGTAGCCTGAGTCAGGAGACGCGGTTAGAAGGTGTTCTGGAGCCTGAGTGTAGAGAAGTGCTGTTAATGGGCATTCTGTAACCTTCGTGTGGAAGACACAGCTTACGGGGGATCTGCAGCTTGGGGATAGGCATATGCAGGATACGGGATTTCTGTCGCCTGAGAGTTGGCAGACGCAGTAAACGGGAGTTCTATGACCTGGGTGTAGAGAGTCTAAGCTTACAGAAGTTCAGTACCCTGAGTGTAAGCGACCCAGCTTTCCGGAGTTCTGTAGCTTGGGGTTTGGCATACGCACTATATGGCAGTTCTGTAACCTAAGTGTATGAAACCCACCATATGGGAGTGCTGTAGCCTGGGAGTAGAGCGAAGCAGTTTACCAGAGTTCTGTATGCTGAGTGTACAGAGACATGGTTTGCGGGAGTTTTGCATCCTGAGTGTAGAAGAGCCATGGTACGGGAGTTGTGCAACCTGGGTGTACAGAGATGCAGTATATGTGAGTTCTGTAGCTTAGGGCAGTTCTGTAACCTGGGTGTAGAGAGACGCAGTATACCTGCGTTCTGTAGCCTGAGTTCAGCAGACGCAGTTAGTGAGAATTCTGTATCCTGAGTGTAGAGAGGCGCTGTTAATGGGCACTCTGTAACTTTTGGGTGGAAGACACAGTTTATGGGACTTCTGCAACTAGGGGTTAGGCATACGCACTATATGGGAGTTCAGTAGCTCACGAGTTGGCAGACGCAGTATACAGCAGTGTTGTAGTTGGGAGTAGAGAGAAGCAGTTTACAAGAGTTCTGTATGCTGAGTGTAGAGAGCCATGGTTTGCGGGAGTTTTGCAGCCTGAGTGTAGAAGTGGTAGCTTAGGGCAGTTCTGTAACCTGGGTGTAGAGAGACGCAGTATACCTGCGTGCTGTAGCCTGAGTGCAGGAGACGCAGTTAGCGGTAGTTCTGTGGCTTGAGGTTAGGCCTACGCAGTAAACGGCAGTTCTGTAACCAAAGTGTATGAAACCCACTAGATGGGAGTGCTGTAGCCTGGGAGTAGAGAGAAGCAGTTTACAAGAGTTCTGTATGCTGAGTGTACAGAGCCACGGCTTGCGGGCGTTCTGCAGCCTGAGTGTAGGAGAGCCAGGGTACGGGAGTTGTGTAACCTGGGTTTAGAGAGAGGCAGTATATGTGAGATCTGTAGCTTGAGTGTAGCTTAAGGCAGTTCTGTAACCTGGGTGTAGAGAGACGCAGTATACCTGTGTTCTGTAGCCTGAGTTCAGCAGACGCATTTAGCGTTAGTTCTGTGGCTTGGGGTTAGGCCTACGCAGTAAACGGCAGTTCTGTAACCAAAGTGTATGAAACCCACTAGATGGGAGTGCTGTAGCCTGGGAGGAGAGAGAAGCAGTTTACAAGAGTTCTGTATGCTGAGTGTACAGAGCCATGGCTTGCGGGAGTTCTGCAGCCTGAGTGTAGGAATGGTAGCTTAGGGCAGTTCTGTAACCTGGGTGTAGAGAGACGCAGTATAGCTGCGTACTGTAGCCTGAGTTCAGCAGACGCAGTTAGCAAGAATTCTGTATCCTGAGTGTAGAGAGGCACTGTTAACGGGCATTCTGTAACCTTAGGGCAGAAGACACAGCTTACGGGAGTTCTGTAGCTTGGGGTTAGGCATACGCACTATATGGCAGTTCTGTAACCTAAGTGTATGAAACCCACTATATGGGAGTGCTGTAGCCTGGGAGGAGAGCGAAGCAGTTTACAAGAGTTCCGTATGCTGAATGTAGAGCGACATGGTTTGCGGGAGTTTTGCAGCCTGAGTGTAGGAGAGCCATGGTACGGGAGTTGTGCAACCTGGGTGTAGAGGGATGCCGTATATGTGATTTCTGTATCCTGAGTGTAGGAGTGGTAGCTTAGGGCAGTTCTGTAACCTGGGTGTAGAGAGACGCAGTATACCTGTCTTCTGTAGCCTGAGTCAGGAGACGCGGTTAGAAGGTGTTCTGGAGCCTGAGTGTAGAGAAGTGCTGTTAATGGGCATTCTGTAACCTTCATGTGGAAGACACAGCTTACGGGGGATCTGCAGCTTGGGGATAGGCATATGCAGGATACGGGATTTCTGTCGCCTGAGAGTTGGCAGACGCAGTAAACGGGAGTTCTATGACCTGGGTGTAGAGAGTCTAAGCTTACAGAAGTTCAGTACCCTGAGTGTAAGCGACCCAGCTTTCCGGAGTTCTGTAGCTTGGGGTTTGGCATACGCACTATATGGCAGTTCTGTAACCTAAGTGTATGAAACCCACCATATGGGAGTGCTGTAGCCTGGGAGTAGAGCGAAGCAGTTTACCAGAGTTCTGTATGCTGAGTGTACAGAGACATGGTTTGCGGGAGTTTTGCATCCTGAGTGTAGAAGAGCCATGGTACGGGAGTTGTGCAACCTGGGTGTACAGAGATGCAGTATATGTGAGTTCTGTAGCTTAGGGCAGTTCTGTAACCTGGGTGTAGAGAGACGCAGTATACCTGCGTTCTGTAGCCTGAGTTCAGCAGACGCAGTTAGTGAGAATTCTGTATCCTGAGTGTAGAGAGGCGCTGTTAATGGGCACTCTGTAACTTTTGGGTGGAAGACACAGTTTATGGGACTTCTGCAACTAGGGGTTAGGCATACGCACTATATGGGAGTTCAGTAGCTCACGAGTTGGCAGACGCAGTATACAGCAGTGTTGTAGTTGGGAGTAGAGAGAAGCAGTTTACAAGAGTTCTGTATGCTGAGTGTAGAGAGCCATGGTTTGCGGGAGTTTTGCAGCCTGAGTGTAGAAGTGGTAGCTTAGGGCAGTTCTGTAACCTGGGTGTAGAGAGACGCAGTATACCTGCGTGCTGTAGCCTGAGTGCAGGAGACGCAGTTAGCGGTAGTTCTGTGGCTTGAGGTTAGGCCTACGCAGTAAACGGCAGTTCTGTAACCAAAGTGTATGAAACCCACTAGATGGGAGTGCTGTAGCCTGGGAGTAGAGAGAAGCAGTTTACAAGAGTTCTGTATGCTGAGTGTACAGAGCCACGGCTTGCGGGCGTTCTGCAGCCTGAGTGTAGGAGAGCCAGGGTACGGGAGTTGTGTAACCTGGGTTTAGAGAGAGGCAGTATATGTGAGATCTGTAGCTTGAGTGTAGCTTAAGGCAGTTCTGTAACCTGGGTGTAGAGAGACGCAGTATACCTGTGTTCTGTAGCCTGAGTTCAGCAGACGCATTTAGCGTTAGTTCTGTGGCTTGGGGTTAGGCCTACGCAGTAAACGGCAGTTCTGTAACCAAAGTGTATGAAACCCACTAGATGGGAGTGCTGTAGCCTGGGAGGAGAGAGAAGCAGTTTACAAGAGTTCTGTATGCTGAGTGTACAGAGCCATGGCTTGCGGGAGTTCTGCAGCCTGAGTGTAGGAATGGTAGCTTAGGGCAGTTCTGTAACCTGGGTGTAGAGAGACGCAGTATAGCTGCGTACTGTAGCCTGAGTTCAGCAGACGCAGTTAGCAAGAATTCTGTATCCTGAGTGTAGAGAGGCACTGTTAACGGGCATTCTGTAACCTTAGGGCAGAAGACACAGCTTACGGGAGTTCTGTAGCTTGGGGTTAGGCATACGCACTATATGGCAGTTCTGTAACCTAAGTGTATGAAACCCACTATATGGGAGTGCTGTAGCCTGGGAGGAGAGCGAAGCAGTTTACAAGAGTTCCGTATGCTGAATGTAGAGCGACATGGTTTGCGGGAGTTTTGCAGCCTGAGTGTAGGAGAGCCATGGTACGGGAGTTGTGCAACCTGGGTGTAGAGGGATGCCGTATATGTGATTTCTGTATCCTGAGTGTAGGAGTGGTAGCTTAGGGCAGTTCTGTAACCTGGGTGTAGAGAGACGCAGTATACCTGTCTTCTGTAGCCTGAGTCAGGAGACGCGGTTAGAAGGTGTTCTGGAGCCTGAGTGTAGAGAAGTGCTGTTAATGGGCATTCTGTAACCTTCGTGTGGAAGACACAGCTTACGGGGGATCTGCAGCTTGGGGATAGGCATATGCAGGATACGGGATTTCTGTCGCCTGAGAGTTGGCAGACGCAGTAAACGGGAGTTCTATGACCTGGGTGTAGAGAGTCTAAGCTTACAGAAGTTCAGTACCCTGAGTGTAAGCGACCCAGCTTTCCGGAGTTCTGTAGCTTGGGGTTTGGCATACGCACTATATGGCAGTTCTGTAACCTAAGTGTATGAAACACACCATATGGGAGTGCTGTAGCCTGGGAGTAGAGCGAAGCAGTTTACCAGAGTTCTGTATGCTGAGTGTACAGAGACATGGTTTGCGGGAGTTTTGCATCCTGAGTGTAGAAGAGCCATGGTACGGGAGTTGTGCAACCTGGGTGTACAGAGATGCAGTATATGTGAGTTCTGTAGCTTAGGGCAGTTCTGTAACCTGGGTGTAGAGAGACGCAGTATACCTGCGTTCTGTAGCCTGAGTTCAGCAGACGCAGTTAGTGAGAATTCTGTATCCTGAGTGTAGAGAGGCGCTGTTAATGGGCACTCTGTAACTTTTGGGTGGAAGACACAGTTTATGGGACTTCTGCAACTAGGGGTTAGGCATACGCACTATATGGGAGTTCAGTAGCTCACGAGTTGGCAGACGCAGTATACAGCAGTGTTGTAGTTGGGAGTAGAGAGAAGCAGTTTACAAGAGTTCTGTATGCTGAGTGTAGAGAGCCATGGTTTGCGGGAGTTTTGCAGCCTGAGTGTAGAAGTGGTAGCTTAGGGCAGTTCTGTAACCTGGGTGTAGAGAGACGTAGTATACCTGCGTGCTGTAGCCTGAGTGCAGGAGACGCAGTTAGCGGTAGTTCTGTGGCTTGAGGTTAGGCCTACGCAGTAAACGGCAGTTCTGTAACCAAAGTGTATGAAACCCACTAGATGGGAGTGCTGTAGCCTGGGAGTAGAGAGAAGCAGTTTACAAGAGTTCTGTATGCTGAGTGTACAGAGCCACGGCTTGCGGGCGTTCTGCAGCCTGAGTGTAGGAGAGCCAGGGTACGGGAGTTGTGTAACCTGGGTTTAGAGAGAGGCAGTATATGTGAGATCTGTAGCTTGAGTGTAGCTTAAGGCAGTTCTGTAACCTGGGTGTAGAGAGACGCAGTATACCTGTGTTCTGTAGCCTGAGTTCAGCAGACGCATTTAGCGTTAGTTCTGTGGCTTGGGGTTAGGCCTACGCAGTAAACGGCAGTTCTGTAACCAAAGTGTATGAAACCCACTAGATGGGAGTGCTGTAGCCTGGGAGGAGAGAGAAGCAGTTTACAAGAGTTCTGTATGCTGAGTGTACAGAGCCATGGCTTGCGGGAGTTCTGCAGCCTGAGTGTAGGAGTGGTAGCTTAGGGCAGTTCTGTAACCTGGGTGTAGTGAGACGCAGTATAGCTGCGTACTGTAGCCTGAGTTCAGCAGACGCAGTTAGCAAGAATTCTGTATCCTGAGTGTAGAGAGGCACTGTTAACGGGCATTCTGTAACCTTAGGGCAGAAGACACAGCTTACGGGAGTTCTGTAGCTTGGGGTTAGGCATACGCACTATATGGCAGTTCTGTAACCTAAGTGTATGAAACCCACTATATGGGAGTGCTGTAGCCTGGGAGGAGAGCGAAGCAGTTTACAAGAGTTCCGTATGCTGAATGTAGAGCGACACGGTTTGTGGGAGTTTTGCAGCCTGAGTGTAGGAGAGCCATGGTACGGGAGTTGTGCAACCTGGGTGTAGAGAGATGCCGTATATGTGATTTCTGTAGCCTGAGTGTAGGAGTGGTAGCTTAGGGCAGTTCTGTAACCTGGGTGTAGAGAGACGCAGTATACCTGTCTTCTGTAGCCTGAGTCAGGAGACGCGGTTAGAAGGTGTTCTGGAGCCTGAGTGTAGAGAAGTGCTGTTAATGGGTATTCTGTAACCTTCGTGTGGAAGACACAGCTTACGGGGGATCTGCAGCTTGGGGATAGGCATATGCAGGATACGGGATTTCTGTCGCCTGAGAGTTGGCAGACGCAGTAAACGGGAGTTCTATGACCTGGGTGTAGAGAGTCTAAGCTTACAGAAGTTCAGTACCCTGAGTGTAAGCGACCCAGCTTTCCGGAGTTCTGTAGCTTGGGGTTTGGCATACGCACTATATGGCAGTTCTGTAACCTAAGTGTATGAAACCCACCATATGGGAGTGCTGTAGCCTGGGAGTAGAGCGAAGCAGTTTACCAGAGTTCTGTATGCTGAGTGTACAGAGACATGGTTTGCGGGAGTTTTGCATCCTGAGTGTAGAAGAGCCATGGTACGGGAGTTGTGCAACCTGGGTGTACAGAGATGCAGTATATGTGAGTTCTGTAGCTTAGGGCAGTTCTGTAACCTGGGTGTAGAGAGACGCAGTATACCTGCGTTCTGTAGCCTGAGTTCAGCAGACGCAGTTAGTGAGAATTCTGTATCCTGAGTGTAGAGAGGCGCTGTTAATGGGCACTCTGTAACTTTTGGGTGGAAGACACAGTTTATGGGACTTCTGCAACTAGGGGTTAGGCATACGCACTATATGGGAGTTCAGTAGCTCACGAGTTGGCAGACGCAGTATACAGCAGTGTTGTAGTTGGGAGTAGAGAGAAGCAGTTTACAAGAGTTCTGTATGCTGAGTGTAGAGAGCCATGGTTTGCGGGAGTTTTGCAGCCTGAGTGTAGAAGTGGTAGCTTAGGGCAGTTCTGTAACCTGGGTGTAGAGAGACGCAGTATACCTGCGTGCTGTAGCCTGAGTGCAGGAGACGCAGTTAGCGGTAGTTCTGTGGCTTGAGGTTAGGCCTACGCAGTAAACGGCAGTTCTGTAACCAAAGTGTATGAAACCCACTAGATGGGAGTGCTGTAGCCTGGGAGTAGAGAGAAGCAGTTTACAAGAGTTCTGTATGCTGAGTGTACAGAGCCACGGCTTGCGGGCGTTCTGCAGCCTGAGTGTAGGAGAGCCAGGGTACGGGAGTTGTGTAACCTGGGTTTAGAGAGAGGCAGTATATGTGAGATCTGTAGCTTGAGTGTAGCTTAAGGCAGTTCTGTAACCTGGGTGTAGAGAGACGCAGTATACCTGCGTGCTGTAGCCTGAGTGCAGGAGACGCAGTTAGCGGTAGTTCTGTGGCTTGAGGTTAGGCCTACGCAGTAAACGGCAGTTCTGTAACCAAAGTGTATGAAACCCACTAGATGGGAGTGCTGTAGCCTGGGAGGAGAGAAGCAGTTTACAAGAGTTCTGTATGCTGAGTGTACAGAGCCATGGCTTGCGGGAGTTCTGCAGCCTGAGTGTAGGAATGGTAGCTTAGGGCAGTTCTGTAACCTGGGTGTAGAGAGACGCAGTATAGCTGCGTACTGTAGCCTGAGTTCAGCAGACGCAGTTAGCAAGAATTCTGTATCCTGAGTGTAGAGAGGCACTGTTAACGGGCATTCTGTAACCTTAGGGCAGAAGACACAGCTTACGGGAGTTCTGTAGCTTGGGGTTAGGCATACGCACTATATGGCAGTTCTGTAACCTAAGTGTATGAAACCCACTATATGGGAGTGCTGTAGCCTGGGAGGAGAGCGAAGCAGTTTACAAGAGTTCCGTATGCTGAATGTAGAGTGACATGGTTTGCGGGAGTTTTGCAGCCTGAGTGTAGGAGAGCCATGGTACGGGAGTTGTGCAACCTGGGTGTAGAGGGATGCCGTATATGTGATTTCTGTATCCTGAGTGTAGGAGTGGTAGCTTAGGGCAGTTCTGTAACCTGGGTGTAGAGAGACACAGTATACCTGTCTTCTGTAGCCTGAGTCAGGAGACGCGGTTAGAAGGTGTTCTGGAGCCTGAGTGTAGAGAAGTGCTGTTAATGGGCATTCTGTAACCTTCGTGTGGAAGACACAGCTTACGGGGGATCTGCAGCTTGGGGATAGGCATATGCAGGATACGGGATTTCTGTCGCCTGAGAGTTGGCAGACGCAGTAAACGGGAGTTCTATGACCTGGGTGTAGAGAGTCTAAGCTTACAGAAGTTCAGTACCCTGAGTGTAAGCGACCCAGCTTTCCGGAGTTCTGTAGCTTGGGGTTTGGCATACGCACTATATGGCAGTTCTGTAACCTAAGTGTATGAAACACACCATATGGGAGTGCTGTAGCCTGGGAGTAGAGCGAAGCAGTTTACCAGAGTTCTGTATGCTGAGTGTACAGAGACATGGTTTGCGGGAGTTTTGCATCCTGAGTGTAGAAGAGCCATGGTACGGGAGTTGTGCAACCTGGGTGTACAGAGATGCAGTATATGTGAGTTCTGTAGCCTGAGTGTAGCTTAGGGCAGTTCTGTAACCTGGGTGTAGAGAGACGCAGTATACCTGCGTTCTGTAGCCTGAGTTCAGCAGACGCAGTTAGTGAGAATTCTGTATCCTGAGTGTAGAGAGGCGCTGTTAATGGGCACTCTGTAACTTTTGGGTGGAAGACACAGTTTATGGGACTTCTGCAACTAGGGGTTAGGCATACGCACTATATGGGAGTTCAGTAGCTCACGAGTTGGCAGACGCAGTATACAGCAGTGTTGTAGTTGGGAGTAGAGAGAAGCAGTTTACAAGAGTTCTGTATGCTGAGTGTAGAGAGCCATGGTTTGCGGGAGTTTTGCAGCCTGAGTGTAGAAGTGGTAGCTTAGGGCAGTTCTGTAACCTGGGTGTAGAGAGACGCAGTATACCTGCGTGCTGTAGCCTGAGTGCAGGAGACGCAGTTAGCGGTAGTTCTGTGGCTTGAGGTTAGGCCTACGCAGTAAACGGCAGTTCTGTAACCAAAGTGTATGAAACCCACTAGATGGGAGTGCTGTAGCCTGGGAGTAGAGAGAAGCAGTTTACAAGAGTTCTGTATGCTGAGTGTACAGAGCCACGGCTTGCGGGCGTTCTGCAGCCTGAGTGTAGGAGAGCCAGGGTACGGGAGTTGTGTAACCTGGGTTTAGAGAGAGGCAGTATATGTGAGATCTGTAGCTTGAGTGTAGCTTAAGGCAGTTCTGTAACCTGGGTGTAGAGAGACGCAGTATACCTGCGTGCTGTAGCCTGAGTGCAGGAGACGCAGTTAGCGGTAGTTCTGTGGCTTGAGGTTAGGCCTACGCAGTAAACGGCAGTTCTGTAACCAAAGTGTATGAAACCCACTAGATGGGAGTGCTGTAGCCTGGGAGGAGAGAAGCAGTTTACAAGAGTTCTGTATGCTGAGTGTACAGAGCCATGGCTTGCGGGAGTTCTGCAGCCTGAGTGTAGGAATGGTAGCTTAGGGCAGTTCTGTAACCTGGGTGTAGAGAGACGCAGTATAGCTGCGTACTGTAGCCTGAGTTCAGCAGACGCAGTTAGCAAGAATTCTGTATCCTGAGTGTAGAGAGGCACTGTTAACGGGCATTCTGTAACCTTAGGGCAGAAGACACAGCTTACGGGAGTTCTGTAGCTTGGGGTTAGGCATACGCACTATATGGCAGTTCTGTAACCTAAGTGTATGAAACCCACTATATGGGAGTGCTGTAGCCTGGGAGGAGAGCGAAGCAGTTTACAAGAGTTCCGTATGCTGAATGTAGAGTGACATGGTTTGCGGGAGTTTTGCAGCCTGAGTGTAGGAGAGCCATGGTACGGGAGTTGTGCAACCTGGGTGTAGAGGGATGCCGTATATGTGATTTCTGTATCCTGAGTGTAGGAGTGGTAGCTTAGGGCAGTTCTGTAACCTGGGTGTAGAGAGACGCAGTATACCTGTCTTCTGTAGCCTGAGTCAGGAGACGCGGTTAGAAGGTGTTCTGGAGCCTGAGTGTAGAGAAGTGCTGTTAATGGGCATTCTGTAACCTTCGTGTGGAAGACACAGCTTACGGGGGATCTGCAGCTTGGGGATAGGCATATGCAGGATACGGGATTTCTGTCGCCTGAGAGTTGGCAGACGCAGTAAACGGGAGTTCTATGACCTGGGTGTAGAGAGTCTAAGCTTACAGAAGTTCAGTACCCTGAGTGTAAGCGACCCAGCTTTCCGGAGTTCTGTAGCTTGGGGTTTGGCATACGCACTATATGGCAGTTCTGTAACCTAAGTGTATGAAACACACCATATGGGAGTGCTGTAGCCTGGGAGTAGAGCGAAGCAGTTTACCAGAGTTCTGTATGCTGAGTGTACAGAGACATGGTTTGCGGGAGTTTTGCATCCTGAGTGTAGAAGAGCCATGGTACGGGAGTTGTGCAACCTGGGTGTACAGAGATGCAGTATATGTGAGTTCTGTAGCCTGAGTGTAGCTTAGGGCAGTTCTGTAACCTGGGTGTAGAGAGACGCAGTATACCTGCGTTCTGTAGCCTGAGTTCAGCAG
The DNA here is from genome assembly GCA_036325905.1 of Lepus oiostolus. NCBI lineage: Eukaryota > Metazoa > Chordata > Mammalia > Lagomorpha > Leporidae > Lepus > Lepus oiostolus. The sequence goes on from JAWMBE010000090.1 coordinate 305,488, forward strand.
ACGCAGTTAGTGAGAATTCTGTATCCTGAGTGTAGAGAGGCGCTGTTAATGGGCACTCTGTAACTTTTGGGTGGAAGACACAGTTTATGGGACTTCTGCAACTAGGGGTTAGGCATACGCACTATATGGGAGTTCAGTAGCTCACGAGTTGGCAGACGCAGTATACAGCAGTGTTGTAGTTGGGAGTAGAGAGAAGCAGTTTACAAGAGTTCTGTATGCTGAGTGTAGAGAGCCATGGTTTGCGGGAGTTTTGCAGCCTGAGTGTAGAAGTGGTAGCTTAGGGCAGTTCTGTAACCTGGGTGTAGAGAGACGCAGTATACCTGCGTGCTGTAGCCTGAGTGCAGGAGACGCAGTTAGCGGTAGTTCTGTGGCTTGAGGTTAGGCCTACGCAGTAAACGGCAGTTCTGTAACCAAAGTGTATGAAACCCACTAGATGGGAGTGCTGTAGCCTGGGAGTAGAGAGAAGCAGTTTACAAGAGTTCTGTATGCTGAGTGTACAGAGCCACGGCTTGCGGGCGTTCTGCAGCCTGAGTGTAGGAGAGCCAGGGTACGGGAGTTGTGTAACCTGGGTTTAGAGAGAGGCAGTATATGTGAGATCTGTAGCTTGAGTGTAGCTTAAGGCAGTTCTGTAACCTGGGTGTAGAGAGACGCAGTATACCTGTGTTCTGTAGCCTGAGTTCAGCAGACGCATTTAGCGTTAGTTCTGTGGCTTGGGGTTAGGCCTACGCACTATACGGCAGTTCTGTAACCAAAGTGTATGAAACCCACTAGATGGGAGTGCTGTAGCCTGGGAGGAGAGAGAAGCAGTTTACAAGAGTTCTGTATGCTGAGTGTACAGAGCCATGGCTTGCGGGAGTTCTGCAGCCTGAGTGTAGGAATGGTAGCTTAGGGCAGTTCTGTAACCTGGGTGTAGAGAGACGCAGTATAGCTGCGTACTGTAGCCTGAGTTCAGCAGACGCAGTTAGCAAGAATTCTGTATCCTGAGTGTAGAGAGGCACTGTTAACGGGCATTCTGTAACCTTAGGGCAGAAGACACAGCTTACGGGAGTTCTGTAGCTTGGGGTTAGGCATACGCACTATATGGCAGTTCTGTAACCTAAGTGTATGAAACCCACTATATGGGAGTGCTGTAGCCTGGGAGGAGAGCGAAGCAGTTTACAAGAGTTCCGTATGCTGAATGTAGAGCGACATGGTTTGCGGGAGTTTTGCAGCCTGAGTGTAGGAGAGCCATGGTACGGGAGTTGTGCAACCTGGGTGTAGAGGGATGCCGTATATGTGATTTCTGTATCCTGAGTGTAGGAGTGGTAGCTTAGGGCAGTTCTGTAACCTGGGTGTAGAGAGACGCAGTATACCTGTCTTCTGTAGCCTGAGTCAGGAGACGCGGTTAGAAGCTGTTCAGGAGCCTGAGTGTAGAGAAGTGCTGTTAATGGGCATTCTGTAACCTTCGTGTGGAAGACACAGCTTACGGGGGATCTGCAGCTTGGGGATAGGCATATGCAGGATACGGGATTTCTGTCGCCTGAGAGTTGGCAGACGCAGTAAACGGGAGTTCTATGACCTGGGTGTAGAGAGTCTAAGCTTACAGAAGTTCAGTACCCTGAGTGTAAGCGACCCAGCTTTCCGGAGTTCTGTAGCTTGGGGTTTGGCATACGCACTATATGGCAGTTCTGTAACCTAAGTGTATGAAACACACCATATGGGAGTGCTGTAGCCTGGGAGTAGAGCGAAGCAGTTTACCAGAGTTCTGTATGCTGAGTGTACAGAGACATGGTTTGCGGGAGTTTTGCATCCTGAGTGTAGAAGAGCCATGGTACGGGAGTTGTGCAACCTGGGTGTACAGAGATGCAGTATATGTGAGTTCTGTAGCTTAGGGCAGTTCTGTAACCTGGGTGTAGAGAGACGCAGTATACCTGCGTTCTGTAGCCTGAGTTCAGCAGACGCAGTTAGTGAGAATTCTGTATCCTGAGTGTAGAGAGGCGCTGTTAATGGGCACTCTGTAACTTTTGGGTGGAAGACACAGTTTATGGGACTTCTGCAACTAGGGGTTAGGCATACGCACTATATGGGAGTTCAGTAGCTCACGAGTTGGCAGACGCAGTATACAGCAGTGTTGTAGTTGGGAGTAGAGAGAAGCAGTTTACAAGAGTTCTGTATGCTGAGTGTAGAGAGCCATGGTTTGCGGGAGTTTTGCAGCCTGAGTGTAGAAGTGGTAGCTTAGGGCAGTTCTGTAACCTGGGTGTAGAGAGACGCAGTATACCTGCGTGCTGTAGCCTGAGTGCAGGAGACGCAGTTAGCGGTAGTTCTGTGGCTTGAGGTTAGGCCTACGCAGTAAACGGCAGTTCTGTAACCAAAGTGTATGAAACCCACTAGATGGGAGTGCTGTAGCCTGGGAGTAGAGAGAAGCAGTTTACAAGAGTTCTGTATGCTGAGTGTACAGAGCCACGGCTTGCGGGCGTTCTGCAGCCTGAGTGTAGGAGAGCCAGGGTACGGGAGTTGTGTAACCTGGGTTTAGAGAGAGGCAGTATATGTGAGATCTGTAGCTTGAGTGTAGCTTAAGGCAGTTCTGTAACCTGGGTGTAGAGAGACGCAGTATACCTGTGTTCTGTAGCCTGAGTTCAGCAGACGCATTTAGCGTTAGTTCTGTGGCTTGGGGTTAGGCCTACGCACTATACGGCAGTTCTGTAACCAAAGTGTATGAAACCCACTAGATGGGAGTGCTGTAGCCTGGGAGGAGAGAGAAGCAGTTTACAAGAGTTCTGTATGCTGAGTGTACAGAGCCATGGCTTGCGGGAGTTCTGCAGCCTGAGTGTAGGAATGGTAGCTTAGGGCAGTTCTGTAACCTGGGTGTAGAGAGACGCAGTATAGCTGCGTACTGTAGCCTGAGTTCAGCAGACGCAGTTAGCAAGAATTCTGTATCCTGAGTGTAGAGAGGCACTGTTAACGGGCATTCTGTAACCTTAGGGCAGAAGACACAGCTTACGGGAGTTCTGTAGCTTGGGGTTAGGCATACGCACTATATGGCAGTTCTGTAACCTAAGTGTATGAAACCCACTATATGGGAGTGCTGTAGCCTGGGAGGAGAGCGAAGCAGTTTACAAGAGTTCCGTATGCTGAATGTAGAGCGACATGGTTTGCGGGAGTTTTGCAGCCTGAGTGTAGGAGAGCCATGGTACGGGAGTTGTGCAACCTGGGTGTAGAGGGATGCCGTATATGTGATTTCTGTATCCTGAGTGTAGGAGTGGTAGCTTAGGGCAGTTCTGTAACCTGGGTGTAGAGAGACGCAGTATACCTGTCTTCTGTAGCCTGAGTCAGGAGACGCGGTTAGAAGGTGTTCTGGAGCCTGAGTGTAGAGAAGTGCTGTTAATGGGCATTCTGTAACCTTCGTGTGGAAGACACAGCTTACGGGGGATCTGCAGCTTGGGGATAGGCATATGCAGGATACGGGATTTCTGTCGCCTGAGAGTTGGCAGACGCAGTAAACGGGAGTTCTATGACCTGGGTGTAGAGAGTCTAAGCTTACAGAAGTTCAGTACCCTGAGTGTAAGCGACCCAGCTTTCCGGAGTTCTGTAGCTTGGGGTTTGGCATACGCACTATATGGCAGTTCTGTAACCTAAGTGTATGAAACCCACCATATGGGAGTGCTGTAGCCTGGGAGTAGAGCGAAGCAGTTTACCAGAGTTCTGTATGCTGAGTGTACAGAGACATGGTTTGCGGGAGTTTTGCATCCTGAGTGTAGAAGAGCCATGGTACGGGAGTTGTGCAACCTGGGTGTACAGAGATGCAGTATATGTGAGTTCTGTAGCTTAGGGCAGTTCTGTAACCTGGGTGTAGAGAGACGCAGTATACCTGCGTTCTGTAGCCTGAGTTCAGCAGACGCAGTTAGTGAGAATTCTGTATCCTGAGTGTAGAGAGGCGCTGTTAATGGGCACTCTGTAACTTTTGGGTGGAAGACACAGTTTATGGGACTTCTGCAACTAGGGGTTAGGCATACGCACTATATGGGAGTTCAGTAGCTCACGAGTTGGCAGACGCAGTATACAGCAGTGTTGTAGTTGGGAGTAGAGAGAAGCAGTTTACAAGAGTTCTGTATGCTGAGTGTAGAGAGCCATGGTTTGCGGGAGTTTTGCAGCCTGAGTGTAGAAGTGGTAGCTTAGGGCAGTTCTGTAACCTGGGTGTAGAGAGACGCAGTATACCTGCGTGCTGTAGCCTGAGTGCAGGAGACGCAGTTAGCGGTAGTTCTGTGGCTTGAGGTTAGGCCTACGCAGTAAACGGCAGTTCTGTAACCAAAGTGTATGAAACCCACTAGATGGGAGTGCTGTAGCCTGGGAGTAGAGAGAAGCAGTTTACAAGAGTTCTGTATGCTGAGTGTACAGAGCCACGGCTTGCGGGCGTTCTGCAGCCTGAGTGTAGGAGAGCCAGGGTACGGGAGTTGTGTAACCTGGGTTTAGAGAGAGGCAGTATATGTGAGATCTGTAGCTTGAGTGTAGCTTAAGGCAGTTCTGTAACCTGGGTGTAGAGAGACGCAGTATACCTGTGTTCTGTAGCCTGAGTTCAGCAGACGCATTTAGCGTTAGTTCTGTGGCTTGGGGTTAGGCCTACGCAGTAAACGGCAGTTCTGTAACCAAAGTGTATGAAACCCACTAGATGGGAGTGCTGTAGCCTGGGAGGAGAGAGAAGCAGTTTACAAGAGTTCTGTATGCTGAGTGTACAGAGCCATGGCTTGCGGGAGTTCTGCAGCCTGAGTGTAGGAATGGTAGCTTAGGGCAGTTCTGTAACCTGGGTGTAGAGAGACGCAGTATAGCTGCGTACTGTAGCCTGAGTTCAGCAGACGCAGTTAGCAAGAATTCTGTATCCTGAGTGTAGAGAGGCACTGTTAACGGGCATTCTGTAACCTTAGGGCAGAAGACACAGCTTACGGGAGTTCTGTAGCTTGGGGTTAGGCATACGCACTATATGGCAGTTCTGTAACCTAAGTGTATGAAACCCACTATATGGGAGTGCTGTAGCCTGGGAGGAGAGCGAAGCAGTTTACAAGAGTTCCGTATGCTGAATGTAGAGCGACATGGTTTGCGGGAGTTTTGCAGCCTGAGTGTAGGAGAGCCATGGTACGGGAGTTGTGCAACCTGGGTGTAGAGAGATGCCGTATATGTGATTTCTGTATCCTGAGTGTAGGAGTGGTAGCTTAGGGCAGTTCTGTAACCTGGGTGTAGAGAGACGCAGTATACCTGTCTTCTGTAGCCTGAGTCAGGAGACGCGGTTAGAAGGTGTTCTGGAGCCTGAGTGTAGAGAAGTGCTGTTAATGGGCATTCTGTAACCTTCGTGTGGAAGACACAGCTTACGGGGGATCTGCAGCTTGGGGATAGGCATATGCAGGATACGGGATTTCTGTCGCCTGAGAGTTGGCAGACGCAGTAAACGGGAGTTCTATGACCTGGGTGTAGAGAGTCTAAGCTTACAGAAGTTCAGTACCCTGAGTGTAAGCGACCCAGCTTTCCGGAGTTCTGTAGCTTGGGGTTTGGCATACGCACTATATGGCAGTTCTGTAACCTAAGTGTATGAAACCCACCATATGGGAGTGCTGTAGCCTGGGAGTAGAGCGAAGCAGTTTACCAGAGTTCTGTATGCTGAGTGTACAGAGACATGGTTTGCGGGAGTTTTGCATCCTGAGTGTAGAAGAGCCATGGTACGGGAGTTGTGCAACCTGGGTGTACAGAGATGCAGTATATGTGAGTTCTGTAGCTTAGGGCAGTTCTGTAACCTGGGTGTAGAGAGACGCAGTATACCTGCGTTCTGTAGCCTGAGTTCAGCAGACGCAGTTAGTGAGAATTCTGTATCCTGAGTGTAGAGAGGCGCTGTTAATGGGCACTCTGTAACTTTTGGGTGGAAGACACAGTTTATGGGACTTCTGCAACTAGGGGTTAGGCATACGCACTATATGGGAGTTCAGTAGCTCACGAGTTGGCAGACGCAGTATACAGCAGTGTTGTAGTTGGGAGTAGAGAGAAGCAGTTTACAAGAGTTCTGTATGCTGAGTGTAGAGAGCCATGGTTTGCGGGAGTTTTGCAGCCTGAGTGTAGAAGTGGTAGCTTAGGGCAGTTCTGTAACCTGGGTGTAGAGAGACGCAGTATACCTGCGTGCTGTAGCCTGAGTGCAGGAGACGCAGTTAGCGGTAGTTCTGTGGCTTGAGGTTAGGCCTACGCAGTAAACGGCAGTTCTGTAACCAAAGTGTATGAAACCCACTAGATGGGAGTGCTGTAGCCTGGGAGTAGAGAGAAGCAGTTTACAAGAGTTCTGTATGCTGAGTGTACAGAGCCACGGCTTGCGGGCGTTCTGCAGCCTGAGTGTAGGAGAGCCAGGGTACGGGAGTTGTGTAACCTGGGTTTAGAGAGAGGCAGTATATGTGAGATCTGTAGCTTGAGTGTAGCTTAAGGCAGTTCTGTAACCTGGGTGTAGAGAGACGCAGTATACCTGTGTTCTGTAGCCTGAGTTCAGCAGACGCATTTAGCGTTAGTTCTGTGGCTTGGGGTTAGGCCTACGCAGTAAACGGCAGTTCTGTAACCAAAGTGTATGAAACCCACTAGATGGGAGTGCTGTAGCCTGGGAGGAGAGAGAAGCAGTTTACAAGAGTTCTGTATGCTGAGTGTACAGAGCCATGGCTTGCGGGAGTTCTGCAGCCTGAGTGTAGGAATGGTAGCTTAGGGCAGTTCTGTAACCTGGGTGTAGAGAGACGCAGTATAGCTGCGTACTGTAGCCTGAGTTCAGCAGACGCAGTTAGCAAGAATTCTGTATCCTGAGTGTAGAGAGGCACTGTTAACGGGCATTCTGTAACCTTAGGGCAGAAGACACAGCTTACGGGAGTTCTGTAGCTTGGGGTTAGGCATACGCACTATATGGCAGTTCTGTAACCTAAGTGTATGAAACCCACTATATGGGAGTGCTGTAGCCTGGGAGGAGAGCGAAGCAGTTTACAAGAGTTCCGTATGCTGAATGTAGAGCGACATGGTTTGCGGGAGTTTTGCAGCCTGAGTGTAGGAGAGCCATGGTACGGGAGTTGTGCAACCTGGGTGTAGAGGGATGCCGTATATGTGATTTCTGTAGCCTGAGTGTAGGAGTGGTAGCTTAGGGCAGTTCTGTAACCTGGGTGTAGAGAGACGCAGTATACCTGTCTTCTGTAGCCTGAGTCAGGAGACGCGGTTAGAAGGTGTTCTGGAGCCTGAGTGTAGAGAAGTGCTGTTAATGGGCATTCTGTAACCTTCGTGTGGAAGACACAGCTTACGGGGGATCTGCAGCTTGGGGATAGGCATATGCAGGATACGGGATTTCTGTCGCCTGAGAGTTGGCAGACGCAGTAAACGGGAGTTCTATGACCTGGGTGTAGAGAGTCTAAGCTTACAGAAGTTCAGTACCCTGAGTGTAAGCGACCCAGCTTTCCGGAGTTCTGTAGCTTGGGGTTTGGCATACGCACTATATGGCAGTTCTGTAACCTAAGTGTATGAAACACACCATATGGGAGTGCTGTAGCCTGGGAGTAGAGCGAAGCAGTTTACCAGAGTTCTGTATGCTGAGTGTACAGAGACATGGTTTGCGGGAGTTTTGCATCCTGAGTGTAGAAGAGCCATGGTACGGGAGTTGTGCAACCTGGGTGTACAGAGATGCAGTATATGTGAGTTCTGTAGCTTAGGGCAGTTCTGTAACCTGGGTGTAGAGAGACGCAGTATACCTGCGTTCTGTAGCCTGAGTTCAGCAGACGCAGTTAGTGAGAATTCTGTATCCTGAGTGTAGAGAGGCGCTGTTAATGGGCACTCTGTAACTTTTGGGTGGAAGACACAGTTTATGGGACTTCTGCAACTAGGGGTTAGGCATACGCACTATATGGGAGTTCAGTAGCTCACGAGTTGGCAGACGCAGTATACAGCAGTGTTGTAGTTGGGAGTAGAGAGAAGCAGTTTACAAGAGTTCTGTATGCTGAGTGTAGAGAGCCATGGTTTGCGGGAGTTTTGCAGCCTGAGTGTAGAAGTGGTAGCTTAGGGCAGTTCTGTAACCTGGGTGTAGAGAGACGTAGTATACCTGCGTGCTGTAGCCTGAGTGCAGGAGACGCAGTTAGCGGTAGTTCTGTGGCTTGAGGTTAGGCCTACGCAGTAAACGGCAGTTCTGTAACCAAAGTGTATGAAACCCACTAGATGGGAGTGCTGTAGCCTGGGAGTAGAGAGAAGCAGTTTACAAGAGTTCTGTATGCTGAGTGTACAGAGCCACGGCTTGCGGGCGTTCTGCAGCCTGAGTGTAGGAGAGCCAGGGTACGGGAGTTGTGTAACCTGGGTTTAGAGAGAGGCAGTATATGTGAGATCTGTAGCTTGAGTGTAGCTTAAGGCAGTTCTGTAACCTGGGTGTAGAGAGACGCAGTATACCTGTGTTCTGTAGCCTGAGTTCAGCAGACGCATTTAGCGTTAGTTCTGTGGCTTGGGGTTAGGCCTACGCACTATACGGCAGTTCTGTAACCAAAGTGTATGAAACCCACTAGATGGGAGTGCTGTAGCCTGGGAGGAGAGAGAAGCAGTTTACAAGAGTTCTGTATGCTGAGTGTACAGAGCCATGGCTTGCGGGAGTTCTGCAGCCTGAGTGTAGGAGTGGTAGCTTAGGGCAGTTCTGTAACCTGGGTGTAGTGAGACGCAGTATAGCTGCGTACTGTAGCCTGAGTTCAGCAGACGCAGTTAGCAAGAATTCTGTATCCTGAGTGTAGAGAGGCACTGTTAACGGGCATTCTGTAACCTTAGGGCAGAAGACACAGCTTACGGGAGTTCTGTAGCTTGGGGTTAGGCATACGCACTATATGGCAGTTCTGTAACCTAAGTGTATGAAACCCACTATATGGGAGTGCTGTAGCCTGGGAGGAGAGCGAAGCAGTTTACAAGAGTTCCGTATGCTGAATGTAGAGCGACACGGTTTGTGGGAGTTTTGCAGCCTGAGTGTAGGAGAGCCATGGTACGGGAGTTGTGCAACCTGGGTGTAGAGAGATGCCGTATATGTGATTTCTGTAGCCTGAGTGTAGGAGTGGTAGCTTAGGGCAGTTCTGTAACCTGGGTGTAGAGAGACGCAGTATACCTGTCTTCTGTAGCCTGAGTCAGGAGACGCGGTTAGAAGGTGTTCTGGAGCCTGAGTGTAGAGAAGTGCTGTTAATGGGTATTCTGTAACCTTCGTGTGGAAGACACAGCTTACGGGGGATCTGCAGCTTGGGGATAGGCATATGCAGGATACGGGATTTCTGTCGCCTGAGAGTTGGCAGACGCAGTAAACGGGAGTTCTATGACCTGGGTGTAGAGAGTCTAAGCTTACAGAAGTTCAGTACCCTGAGTGTAAGCGACCCAGCTTTCCGGAGTTCTGTAGCTTGGGGTTTGGCATACGCACTATATGGCAGTTCTGTAACCTAAGTGTATGAAACCCACCATATGGGAGTGCTGTAGCCTGGGAGTAGAGCGAAGCAGTTTACCAGAGTTCTGTATGCTGAGTGTACAGAGACATGGTTTGCGGGAGTTTTGCATCCTGAGTGTAGAAGAGCCATGGTACGGGAGTTGTGCAACCTGGGTGTACAGAGATGCAGTATATGTGAGTTCTGTAGCTTAGGGCAGTTCTGTAACCTGGGTGTAGAGAGACGCAGTATACCTGCGTTCTGTAGCCTGAGTTCAGCAGACGCAGTTAGTGAGAATTCTGTATCCTGAGTGTAGAGAGGCGCTGTTAATGGGCACTCTGTAACTTTTGGGTGGAAGACACAGTTTATGGGACTTCTGCAACTAGGGGTTAGGCATACGCACTATATGGGAGTTCAGTAGCTCACGAGTTGGCAGACGCAGTATACAGCAGTGTTGTAGTTGGGAGTAGAGAGAAGCAGTTTACAAGAGTTCTGTATGCTGAGTGTAGAGAGCCATGGTTTGCGGGAGTTTTGCAGCCTGAGTGTAGAAGTGGTAGCTTAGGGCAGTTCTGTAACCTGGGTGTAGAGAGACGCAGTATACCTGCGTGCTGTAGCCTGAGTGCAGGAGACGCAGTTAGCGGTAGTTCTGTGGCTTGAGGTTAGGCCTACGCAGTAAACGGCAGTTCTGTAACCAAAGTGTATGAAACCCACTAGATGGGAGTGCTGTAGCCTGGGAGTAGAGAGAAGCAGTTTACAAGAGTTCTGTATGCTGAGTGTACAGAGCCACGGCTTGCGGGCGTTCTGCAGCCTGAGTGTAGGAGAGCCAGGGTACGGGAGTTGTGTAACCTGGGTTTAGAGAGAGGCAGTATATGTGAGATCTGTAGCTTGAGTGTAGCTTAAGGCAGTTCTGTAACCTGGGTGTAGAGAGACGCAGTATACCTGCGTGCTGTAGCCTGAGTGCAGGAGACGCAGTTAGCGGTAGTTCTGTGGCTTGAGGTTAGGCCTACGCAGTAAACGGCAGTTCTGTAACCAAAGTGTATGAAACCCACTAGATGGGAGTGCTGTAGCCTGGGAGGAGAGAAGCAGTTTACAAGAGTTCTGTATGCTGAGTGTACAGAGCCATGGCTTGCGGGAGTTCTGCAGCCTGAGTGTAGGAATGGTAGCTTAGGGCAGTTCTGTAACCTGGGTGTAGAGAGACGCAGTATAGCTGCGTACTGTAGCCTGAGTTCAGCAGACGCAGTTAGCAAGAATTCTGTATCCTGAGTGTAGAGAGGCACTGTTAACGGGCATTCTGTAACCTTAGGGCAGAAGACACAGCTTACGGGAGTTCTGTAGCTTGGGGTTAGGCATACGCACTATATGGCAGTTCTGTAACCTAAGTGTATGAAACCCACTATATGGGAGTGCTGTAGCCTGGGAGGAGAGCGAAGCAGTTTACAAGAGTTCCGTATGCTGAATGTAGAGTGACATGGTTTGCGGGAGTTTTGCAGCCTGAGTGTAGGAGAGCCATGGTACGGGAGTTGTGCAACCTGGGTGTAGAGGGATGCCGTATATGTGATTTCTGTATCCTGAGTGTAGGAGTGGTAGCTTAGGGCAGTTCTGTAACCTGGGTGTAGAGAGACGCAGTATACCTGTCTTCTGTAGCCTGAGTCAGGAGACGCGGTTAGAAGGTGTTCTGGAGCCTGAGTGTAGAGAAGTGCTGTTAATGGGCATTCTGTAACCTTCGTGTGGAAGACACAGCTTACGGGGGATCTGCAGCTTGGGGATAGGCATATGCAGGATACGGGATTTCTGTCGCCTGAGAGTTGGCAGACGCAGTAAACGGGAGTTCTATGACCTGGGTGTAGAGAGTCTAAGCTTACAGAAGTTCAGTACCCTGAGTGTAAGCGACCCAGCTTTCCGGAGTTCTGTAGCTTGGGGTTTGGCATACGCACTATATGGCAGTTCTGTAACCTAAGTGTATGAAACACACCATATGGGAGTGCTGTAGCCTGGGAGTAGAGCGAAGCAGTTTACCAGAGTTCTGTATGCTGAGTGTACAGAGACATGGTTTGCGGGAGTTTTGCATCCTGAGTGTAGAAGAGCCATGGTACGGGAGTTGTGCAACCTGGGTGTACAGAGATGCAGTATATGTGAGTTCTGTAGCCTGAGTGTAGCTTAGGGCAGTTCTGTAACCTGGGTGTAGAGAGACGCAGTATACCTGCGTTCTGTAGCCTGAGTTCAGCAGACGCAGTTAGTGAGAATTCTGTATCCTGAGTGTAGAGAGGCGCTGTTAATGGGCACTCTGTAACTTTTGGGTGGAAGACACAGTTTATGGGACTTCTGCAACTAGGGGTTAGGCATACGCACTATATGGGAGTTCAGTAGCTCACGAGTTGGCAGACGCAGTATACAGCAGTGTTGTAGTTGGGAGTAGAGAGAAGCAGTTTACAAGAGTTCTGTATGCTGAGTGTAGAGAGCCATGGTTTGCGGGAGTTTTGCAGCCTGAGTGTAGAAGTGGTAGCTTAGGGCAGTTCTGTAACCTGGGTGTAGAGAGACGCAGTATACCTGCGTGCTGTAGCCTGAGTGCAGGAGACGCAGTTAGCGGTAGTTCTGTGGCTTGAGGTTAGGCCTACGCAGTAAACGGCAGTTCTGTAACCAAAGTGTATGAAACCCACTAGATGGGAGTGCTGTAGCCTGGGAGTAGAGAGAAGCAGTTTACAAGAGTTCTGTATGCTGAGTGTACAGAGCCACGGCTTGCGGGCGTTCTGCAGCCTGAGTGTAGGAGAGCCAGGGTACGGGAGTTGTGTAACCTGGGTTTAGAGAGAGGCAGTATATGTGAGATCTGTAGCTTGAGTGTAGCTTAAGGCAGTTCTGTAACCTGGGTGTAGAGAGACGCAGTATACCTGCGTGCTGTAGCCTGAGTGCAGGAGACGCAGTTAGCGGTAGTTCTGTGGCTTGAGGTTAGGCCTACGCAGTAAACGGCAGTTCTGTAACCAAAGTGTATGAAACCCACTAGATGGGAGTGCTGTAGCCTGGGAGGAGAGAAGCAGTTTACAAGAGTTCTGTATGCTGAGTGTACAGAGCCATGGCTTGCGGGAGTTCTGCAGCCTGAGTGTAGGAATGGTAGCTTAGGGCAGTTCTGTAACCTGGGTGTAGAGAGACGCAGTATAGCTGCGTACTGTAGCCTGAGTTCAGCAGACGCAGTTAGCAAGAATTCTGTATCCTGAGTGTAGAGAGGCACTGTTAACGGGCATTCTGTAACCTTAGGGCAGAAGACACAGCTTACGGGAGTTCTGTAGCTTGGGGTTAGGCATACGCACTATATGGCAGTTCTGTAACCTAAGTGTATGAAACCCACTATATGGGAGTGCTGTAGCCTGGGAGGAGAGCGAAGCAGTTTACAAGAGTTCCGTATGCTGAATGTAGAGTGACATGGTTTGTGGGAGTTTTGCAGCCTGAGTGTAGGAGAGCCATGGTACGGGAGTTGTGCAACCTGGGTGTAGAGGGATGCCGTATATGTGATTTCTGTATCCTGAGTGTAGGAGTGGTAGCTTAGGGCAGTTCTGTAACCTGGGTGTAGAGAGACGCAGTATACCTGTCTTCTGTAGCCTGAGTCAGGAGACGCGGTTAGAAGGTGTTCTGGAGCCTGAGTGTAGAGAAGTGCTGTTAATGGGCATTCTGTAACCTTCGTGTGGAAGACACAGCTTACGGGGGATCTGCAGCTTGGGGATAGGCATATGCAGGATACGGGATTTCTGTCGCCTGAGAGTTGGCAGACGCAGTAAACGGGAGTTCTATGACCTGGGTGTAGAGAGTCTAAGCTTACAGAAGTTCAGTACCCTGAGTGTAAGCGACCCAGCTTTCCGGAGTTCTGTAGCTTGGGGTTTGGCATACGCACTATATGGCAGTTCTGTAACCTAAGTGTATGAAACACACCATATGGGAGTGCTGTAGCCTGGGAGTAGAGCGAAGCAGTTTACCAGAGTTCTGTATGCTGAGTGTACAGAGACATGGTTTGCGGGAGTTTTGCATCCTGAGTGTAGAAGAGCCATGGTACGGGAGTTGTGCAACCTGGGTGTACAGAGATGCAGTATATGTGAGTTCTGTAGCCTGAGTGTAGCTTAGGGCAGTTCTGTAACCTGGGTGTAGAGAGACGCAGTATACCTGCGTTCTGTAGCCTGAGTTCAGCAGACGCAGTTAGTGAGAATTCTGTATCCTGAGTGTAGAGAGGCGCTGTTAATGGGCACTCTGTAACTTTTGGGTGGAAGACACAGTTTATGGGACTTCTGCAACTAGGGGTTAGGCATACGCACTATATGGGAGTTCAGTAGCTCACGAGTTGGCAGACGCAGTATACAGCAGTGTTGTAGTTGGGAGTAGAGAGAAGCAGTTTACAAGAGTTCTGTATGCTGAGTGTAGAGAGCCATGGTTTGCGGGAGTTTTGCAGCCTGAGTGTAGAAGTGGTAGCTTAGGGCAGTTCTGTAACCTGGGTGTAGAGAGACGCAGTATACCTGCGTGCTGTAGCCTGAGTGCAGGAGACGCAGTTAGCGGTAGTTCTGTGGCTTGAGGTTAGGCCTACGCAGTAAACGGCAGTTCTGTAACCAAAGTGTATGAAACCCACTAGATGGGAGTGCTGTAGCCTGGGAGTAGAGAGAAGCAGTTTACAAGAGTTCTGTATGCTGAGTGTACAGAGCCACGGCTTGCGGGCGTTCTGCAGCCTGAGTGTAGGAGAGCCAGGGTACGGGAGTTGTGTAACCTGGGTTTAGAGAGAGGCAGTATATGTGAGATCTGTAGCTTGAGTGTAGCTTAAGGCAGTTCTGTAACCTGGGTGTAGAGAGACGCAGTATACCTGCGTGCTGTAGCCTGAGTGCAGGAGACGCAGTTAGCGGTAGTTCTGTGGCTTGAGGTTAGGCCTACGCAGTAAACGGCAGTTCTGTAACCAAAGTGTATGAAACCCACTAGATGGGAGTGCTGTAGCCTGGGAGGAGAGAAGCAGTTTACAAGAGTTCTGTATGCTGAGTGTACAGAGCCATGGCTTGCGGGAGTTCTGCAGCCTGAGTGTAGGAATGGTAGCTTAGGGCAGTTCTGTAACCTGGGTGTAGAGAGACGCAGTATAGCTGCGTACTGTAGCCTGAGTTCAGCAGACGCAGTTAGCAAGAATTCTGTATCCTGAGTGTAGAGAGGCACTGTTAACGGGCATTCTGTAACCTTAGGGCAGAAGACACAGCTTACGGGAGTTCTGTAGCTTGGGGTTAGGCATACGCACTATATGGCAGTTCTGTAACCTAAGTGTATGAAACCCACTATATGGGAGTGCTGTAGCCTGGGAGGAGAGCGAAGCAGTTTACAAGAGTTCCGTATGCTGAATGTAGAGTGACATGGTTTGCGGGAGTTTTGCAGCCTGAGTGTAGGAGAGCCATGGTACGGGAGTTGTGCAACCTGGGTGTAGAGGGATGCCGTATATGTGATTTCTGTATCCTGAGTGTAGGAGTGGTAGCTTAGGGCAGTTCTGTAACCTGGGTGTAGAGAGACGCAGTATACCTGTCTTCTGTAGCCTGAGTCAGGAGACGCGGTTAGAAGGTGTTCTGGAGCCTGAGTGTAGAGAAGTGCTGTTAATGGGCATTCTGTAACCTTCGTGTGGAAGACACAGCTTACGGGGGATCTGCAGCTTGGGGATAGGCATATGCAGGATACGGGATTTCTGTCGCCTGAGAGTTGGCAGACGCAGTAAACGGGAGTTCTATGACCTGGGTGTAGAGAGTCTAAGCTTACAGAAGTTCAGTACCCTGAGTGTAAGCGACCCAGCTTTCCGGAGTTCTGTAGCTTGGGGTTTGGCATACGCACTATATGGCAGTTCTGTAACCTAAGTGTATGAAACACACCATATGGGAGTGCTGTAGCCTGGGAGTAGAGCGAAGCAGTTTACCAGAGTTCTGTATGCTGAGTGTACAGAGACATGGTTTGCGGGAGTTTTGCATCCTGAGTGTAGAAGAGCCATGGTACGGGAGTTGTGCAACCTGGGTGTACAGAGATGCAGTATATGTGAGTTCTGTAGCCTGAGTGTAGCTTAGGGCAGTTCTGTAACCTGGGTGTAGAGAGACGCAGTATACCTGCGTTCTGTAGCCTGAGTTCAGCAGACGCAGTTAGTGAGAATTCTGTATCCTGAGTGTAGAGAGGCGCTGTTAATGGGCACTCTGTAACTTTTGGGTGGAAGACACAGTTTATGGGACTTCTGCAACTAGGGGTTAGGCATACGCACTATATGGGAGTTCAGTAGCTCACGAGTTGGCAGACGCAGTATACAGCAGTGTTGTAGTTGGGAGTAGAGAGAAGCAGTTTACAAGAGTTCTGTATGCTGAGTGTAGAGAGCCATGGTTTGCGGGAGTTTTGCAGCCTGAGTGTAGAAGTGGTAGCTTAGGGCAGTTCTGTAACCTGGGTGTAGAGAGACGCAGTATACCTGCGTGCTGTAGCCTGAGTGCAGGAGACGCAGTTAGCGGTAGTTCTGTGGCTTGAGGTTAGGCCTACGCAGTAAACGGCAGTTCTGTAACCAAAGTGTATGAAACCCACTAGATGGGAGTGCTGTAGCCTGGGAGTAGAGAGAAGCAGTTTACAAGAGTTCTGTATGCTGAGTGTACAGAGCCACGGCTTGCGGGCGTTCTGCAGCCTGAGTGTAGGAGAGCCAGGGTACGGGAGTTGTGTAACCTGGGTTTAGAGAGAGGCAGTATATGTGAGATCTGTAGCTTGAGTGTAGCTTAAGGCAGTTCTGTAACCTGGGTGTAGAGAGACGCAGTATACCTGTGTTCTGTAGCCTGAGTTCAGCAGACGCATTTAGCGTTAGTTCTGTGGCTTGGGGTTAGGCCTACGCACTATACGGCAGTTCTGTAACCAAAGTGTATGAAACCCACTAGATGGGAGTGCTGTAGCCTGGGAGGAGAGAGAAGCAGTTTACAAGAGTTCTGTATGCTGAGTGTACAGAGCCATGGCTTGCGGGAGTTCTGCAGCCTGAGTGTAGGAATGGTAGCTTAGGGCAGTTCTGTAACCTGGGTGTAGAGAGACGCAGTATAGCTGCGTACTGTAGCCTGAGTTCAGCAGACGCAGTTAGCAAGAATTCTGTATCCTGAGTGTAGAGAGGCACTGTTAACGGGCATTCTGTAACCTTAGGGCAGAAGACACAGCTTACGGGAGTTCTGTAGCTTGGGGTTAGGCATACGCACTATATGGCAGTTCTGTAACCTAAGTGTATGAAACCCACTATATGGGAGTGCTGTAGCCTGGGAGGAGAGCGAAGCAGTTTATAAGAGTTCCGTATGCTGAATGTAGAGCGACATGGTTTGCGGGAGTTTTGCAGCCTGAGTGTAGGAGAGCCATGGTACGGGAGTTGTGCAACCTGGGTGTAGAGGGATGCCGTATATGTGATTTCTGTATCCTGAGTGTAGGAGTGGTAGCTTAGGGCAGTTCTGTAACCTGGGTGTAGAGAGACGCAGTATACCTGTCTTCTGTAGCCTGAGTCAGGAGACGCGGTTAGAAGCTGTTCTGGAGCCTGAGTGTAGAGAAGTGCTGTTAATGGGCATTCTGTAACCTTTGTGTGGAAGACACAGCTTACGGGGGATCTGCAGCTTGGGGATAGGCATATGCAGGATACGGGATTTCTGTCGCCTGAGAGTTGGCAGACGCAGTAAACGGGAGTTCTATGACCTGGGTGTAGAGAGTCTAAGCTTACAGAAGTTCAGTACCCTGAGTGTAAGCGACCCAGCTTTCCGGAGTTCTGTAGCTTGGGGTTTGGCATACGCACTATATGGCAGTTCTGTAACCTAAGTGTATGAAACCCACCATATGGGAGTGCTGTAGCCTGGGAGTAGAGCGAAGCAGTTTACCAGAGTTCTGTATGCTGAGTGTACAGAGACATGGTTTGCGGGAGTTTTGCATCCTGAGTGTAGAAGAGCCATGGTACGGGAGTTGTGCAACCTGGGTGTACAGAGATGCAGTATATGTGAGTTCTGTAGCTTAGGGCAGTTCTGTAACCTGGGTGTAGAGAGACGCAGTATACCTGCGTTCTGTAGCCTGAGTTCAGCAGACGCAGTTAGTGAGAATTCTGTATCCTGAGTGTAGAGAGGCGCTGTTAATGGGCACTCTGTAACTTTTGGGTGGAAGACACAGTTTATGGGACTTCTGCAACTAGGGGTTAGGCATACGCACTATATGGGAGTTCAGTAGCTCACGAGTTGGCAGACGCAGTATACAGCAGTGTTGTAGTTGGGAGTAGAGAGAAACAGTTTACAAGAGTTCTGTATGCTGAGTGTAGAGAGCCATGGTTTGCGGGAGTTTTGCAGCCTGAGTGTAGAAGTGGTAGCTTAGGGCAGTTCTGTAACCTGGGTGTAGAGAGACGCAGTATACCTGCGTGCTGTAGCCTGAGTGCAGGAGACGCAGTTAGCGGTAGTTCTGTGGCTTGAGGTTAGGCCTACGCACTATACGGCAGTTCTGTAACCAAAGTGTATGAAACCCACTAGATGGGAGTGCTGTAGCCCGGGAGTAGAGAGAAGCAGTTTACAAGAGTTCTGTATGCTGAGTGTACAGAGCCATGGCTTGCGGGCGTTCTGCAGCCTGAGTGTAGGAGAGCCAGGGTACGGGAGTTGTGTAACCTGGGTTTAGAGAGAGGCAGTATATGTGAGATCTGTAGCTTGAGTGTAGCTTAAGGCAGTTCTGTAACCTGGGTGTAGAGAGACGCAGTATACCTGTGTTCTGTAGCCTGAGTTCAGCAGACGCATTTAGCGTTAGTTCTGTGGCTTGGGGTTAGGCCTACGCACTATACGGCAGTTCTGTAACCAAAGTGTATGAAACCCACTAGATGGGAGTGCTGTAGCCTGGGAGGAGAGAGAAGCAGTTTACAAGAGTTCTGTATGCTGAGTGTACAGAGCCATGGCTTGCGGGAGTTCTGCAGCCTGAGTGTAGGAGTGGTAGCTTAGGGCAGTTCTGTAACCTGGGTGTAGAGAGACGCAGTATAGCTGCGTACTGTAGCCTGAGTTCAGCAGACGCAGTTAGCAAGAATTCTGTATCCTGAGTGTAGAGAGGCACTGTTAACGGGCATTCTGTAACCTTAGGGCAGAAGACACAGCTTACGGGAGTTCTGTAGCTTGGGGTTAGGCATACGCACTATATGGCAGTTCTGTAACCTAAGTGTATGAAACCCACTATATGGGAGTGCTGTAGCCTGGGAGGAGAGCGAAGCAGTTTACAAGAGTTCCGTATGCTGAATGTAGAGCGACATGGTTTGCGGGAGTTTTGCAGCCTGAGTGTAGGAGAGCCATGGTACGGGAGTTGTGCAACCTGGGTGTAGAGAGATGCCGTATATGTGATTTCTGTATCCTGAGTGTAGGAGTGGTAGCTTAGGGCAGTTCTGTAACCTGGGTGTAGAGAGACGCAGTATACCTGTCTTCTGTAGCCTGAGTCAGGAGACGCGGTTAGAAGGTGTTCTGGAGCCTGAGTGTAGAGAAGTGCTGTTAATGGGCATTCTGTAACCTTCGTGTGGAAGACACAGCTTACGGGGGATCTGCAGCTTGGGGATAGGCATATGCAGGATACGGGATTTCTGTCGCCTGAGAGTTGGCAGACGCAGTAAACGGGAGTTCTATGACCTGGGTGTAGAGAGTCTAAGCTTACAGAAGTTCAGTACCCTGAGTGTAAGCGACCCAGCTTTCCGGAGTTCTGTAGCTTGGGGTTTGGCATACGCACTATATGGCAGTTCTGTAACCTAAGTGTATGAAACCCACCATATGGGAGTGCTGTAGCCTGGGAGTAGAGCGAAGCAGTTTACCAGAGTTCTGTATGCTGAGTGTACAGAGACATGGTTTGCGGGAGTTTTGCAGCCTGAGTGTAGAAGTGGTAGCTTAGGGCAGTTCTGTAACCTGGGTGTAGAGAGACGCAGTATACCTGCGTGCTGTAGCCTGAGTGCAGGAGACGCAGTTAGCGGTAGTTCTGTGGCTTGAGGTTAGGCCTACGCAGTAAACGGCAGTTCTGTAACCAAAGTGTATGAAACCCACTAGATGGGAGTGCTGTAGCCTGGGAGTAGAGAGAAGCAGTTTACAAGAGTTCTGTATGCTGAGTGTACAGAGCCACGGCTTGCGGGCGTTCTGCAGCCTGAGTGTAGGAGAGCCAGGGTACGGGAGTTGTGTAACCTGGGTTTAGAGAGAGGCAGTATATGTGAGATCTGTAGCTTGAGTGTAGCTTAAGGCAGTTCTGTAACCTGGGTGTAGAGAGACGCAGTATACCTGTGTTCTGTAGCCTGAGTTCAGCAGACGCATTTAGCGTTAGTTCTGTGGCTTGGGGTTAGGCCTACGCACTATACGGCAGTTCTGTAACCAAAGTGTATGAAACCCACTAGATGGGAGTGCTGTAGCCTGGGAGGAGAGAGAAGCAGTTTACAAGAGTTCTGTATGCTGAGTGTACAGAGCCATGGCTTGCGGGAGTTCTGCAGCCTGAGTGTAGGAATGGTAGCTTAGGGCAGTTCTGTAACCTGGGTGTAGAGAGACGCAGTATAGCTGCGTACTGTAGCCTGAGTTCAGCAGACGCAGTTAGCAAGAATTCTGTATCCTGAGTGTAGAGAGGCACTGTTAACGGGCATTCTGTAACCTTAGGGCAGAAGACACAGCTTACGGGAGTTCTGTAGCTTGGGGTTAGGCATACGCACTATATGGCAGTTCTGTAACCTAAGTGTATGAAACCCACTATATGGGAGTGCTGTAGCCTGGGAGGAGAGCGAAGCAGTTTACAAGAGTTCCGTATGCTGAATGTAGAGCGACATGGTTTGCGGGAGTTTTGCAGCCTGAGTGTAGGAGAGCCATGGTACGGGAGTTGTGCAACCTGGGTGTAGAGGGATGCCGTATATGTGATTTCTGTATCCTGAGTGTAGGAGTGGTAGCTTAGGGCAGTTCTGTAACCTGGGTGTAGAGAGACGCAGTATACCTGTCTTCTGTAGCCTGAGTCAGGAGACGCGGTTAGAAGCTGTTCTGGAGCCTGAGTGTAGAGAAGTGCTGTTAATGGGCATTCTGTAACCTTCGTGTGGAAGACACAGCTTACGGGGGATCTGCAGCTTGGGGATAGGCATATGCAGGATACGGGATTTCTGTCGCCTGAGAGTTGGCAGACGCAGTAAACGGGAGTTCTATGACCTGGGTGTAGAGAGTCTAAGCTTACAGAAGTTCAGTACCCTGAGTGTAAGCGACCCAGCTTTCCGGAGTTCTGTAGCTTGGGGTTTGGCATACGCACTATATGGCAGTTCTGTAACCTAAGTGTATGAAACCCACCATATGGGAGTGCTGTAGCCTGGGAGTAGAGCGAAGCAGTTTACCAGAGTTCTGTATGCTGAGTGTACAGAGACATGGTTTGCGGGAGTTTTGCATCCTGAGTGTAGAAGAGCCATGGTACGGGAGTTGTGCAACCTGGGTGTACAGAGATGCAGTATATGTGAGTTCTGTAGCTTAGGGCAGTTCTGTAACCTGGGTGTAGAGAGACGCAGTATACCTGCGTTCTGTAGCCTGAGTTCAGCAGACGCAGTTAGTGAGAATTCTGTATCCTGAGTGTAGAGAGGCGCTGTTAATGGGCACTCTGTAACTTTTGGGTGGAAGACACAGTTTATGGGACTTCTGCAACTAGGGGTTAGGCATACGCACTATATGGGAGTTCAGTAGCTCACGAGTTGGCAGACGCAGTATACAGCAGTGTTGTAGTTGGGAGTAGAGAGAAGCAGTTTACAAGAGTTCTGTATGCTGAGTGTAGAGAGCCATGGTTTGCGGGAGTTTTGCAGCCTGAGTGTAGAAGTGGTAGCTTAGGGCAGTTCTGTAACCTGGGTGTAGAGAGACGCAGTATACCTGCGTGCTGTAGCCTGAGTGCAGGAGACGCAGTTAGCGGTAGTTCTGTGGCTTGAGGTTAGGCCTACGCACTATACGGCAGTTCTGTAACCAAAGTGTATGAAACCCACTAGATGGGAGTGCTGTAGCCCGGGAGTAGAGAGAAGCAGTTTACAAGAGTTCTGTATGCTGAGTGTACAGAGCCATGGCTTGCGGGCGTTCTGCAGCCTGAGTGTAGGAGAGCCAGGGTACGGGAGTTGTGTAACCTGGGTTTAGAGAGAGGCAGTATATGTGAGATCTGTAGCTTGAGTGTAGCTTAAGGCAGTTCTGTAACCTGGGTGTAGAGAGACGCAGTATACCTGTGTTCTGTAGCCTGAGTTCAGCAGACGCATTTAGCGTTAGTTCTGTGGCTTGGGGTTAGGCCTACGCACTATACGGCAGTTCTGTAACCAAAGTGTATGAAACCCACTAGATGGGAGTGCTGTAGCCTGGGAGGAGAGAGAAGCAGTTTACAAGAGTTCTGTATGCTGAGTGTACAGAGCCATGGCTTGCGGGAGTTCTGCAGCCTGAGTGTAGGAGTGGTAGCTTAGGGCAGTTCTGTAACCTGGGTGTAGAGAGACGCAGTATAGCTGCGTACTGTAGCCTGAGTTCAGCAGACGCAGTTAGCAAGAATTCTGTATCCTGAGTGTAGAGAGGCACTGTTAACGGGCATTCTGTAACCTTAGGGCAGAAGACACAGCTTACGGGAGTTCTGTAGCTTGGGGTTAGGCATACGCACTATATGGCAGTTCTGTAACCTAAGTGTATGAAACCCACTATATGGGAGTGCTGTAGCCTGGGAGGAGAGCGAAGCAGTTTACAAGAGTTCCGTATGCTGAATGTAGAGTGACATGGTTTGCGGGAGTTTTGCAGCCTGAGTGTAGGAGAGCCATGGTACGGGAGTTGTGCAACCTGGGTGTAGAGGGATGCCGTATATGTGATTTCTGTATCCTGAGTGTAGGAGTGGTAGCTTAGGGCAGTTCTGTAACCTGGGTGTAGAGAGACGCAGTATACCTGTCTTCTGTAGCCTGAGTCAGGAGACGCGGTTAGAAGGTGTTCTGGAGCCTGAGTGTAGAGAAGTGCTGTTAATGGGCATTCTGTAACCTTCGTGTGGAAGACACAGCTTACGGGGGATCTGCAGCTTGGGGATAGGCATATGCAGGATACGGGATTTCTGTCGCCTGAGAGTTGGCAGACGCAGTAAACGGGAGTTCTATGACCTGGGTGTAGAGAGTCTAAGCTTACAGAAGTTCAGTACCCTGAGTGTAAGCGACCCAGCTTTCCGGAGTTCTGTAGCTTGGGGTTTGGCATACGCACTATATGGCAGTTCTGTAACCTAAGTGTATGAAACACACCATATGGGAGTGCTGTAGCCTGGGAGTAGAGCGAAGCAGTTTACCAGAGTTCTGTATGCTGAGTGTACAGAGACATGGTTTGCGGGAGTTTTGCATCCTGAGTGTAGAAGAGCCATGGTACGGGAGTTGTGCAACCTGGGTGTACAGAGATGCAGTATATGTGAGTTCTGTAGCCTGAGTGTAGCTTAGGGCAGTTCTGTAACCTGGGTGTAGAGAGACGCAGTATACCTGCGTTCTGTAGCCTGAGTTCAGCAGACGCAGTTAGTGAGAATTCTGTATCCTGAGTGTAGAGAGGCGCTGTTAATGGGCACTCTGTAACTTTTGGGTGGAAGACACAGTTTATGGGACTTCTGCAACTAGGGGTTAGGCATACGCACTATATGGGAGTTCAGTAGCTCACGAGTTGGCAGACGCAGTATACAGCAGTGTTGTAGTTGGGAGTAGAGAGAAGCAGTTTACAAGAGTTCTGTATGCTGAGTGTAGAGAGCCATGGTTTGCGGGAGTTTTGCAGCCTGAGTGTAGAAGTGGTAGCTTAGGGCAGTTCTGTAACCTGGGTGTAGAGAGACGCAGTATACCTGCGTGCTGTAGCCTGAGTGCAGGAGACGCAGTTAGCGGTAGTTCTGTGGCTTGAGGTTAGGCCTACGCAGTAAACGGCAGTTCTGTAACCAAAGTGTATGAAACCCACTAGATGGGAGTGCTGTAGCCTGGGAGTAGAGAGAAGCAGTTTACAAGAGTTCTGTATGCTGAGTGTACAGAGCCACGGCTTGCGGGCGTTCTGCAGCCTGAGTGTAGGAGAGCCAGGGTACGGGAGTTGTGTAACCTGGGTTTAGAGAGAGGCAGTATATGTGAGATCTGTAGCTTGAGTGTAGCTTAAGGCAGTTCTGTAACCTGGGTGTAGAGAGACGCAGTATACCTGTGTTCTGTAGCCTGAGTTCAGCAGACGCATTTAGCGTTAGTTCTGTGGCTTGGGGTTAGGCCTACGCACTATACGGCAGTTCTGTAACCAAAGTGTATGAAACCCACTAGATGGGAGTGCTGTAGCCTGGGAGGAGAGAGAAGCAGTTTACAAGAGTTCTGTATGCTGAGTGTACAGAGCCATGGCTTGCGGGAGTTCTGCAGCCTGAGTGTAGGAATGGTAGCTTAGGGCAGTTCTGTAACCTGGGTGTAGAGAGACGCAGTATAGCTGCGTACTGTAGCCTGAGTTCAGCAGACGCAGTTAGCAAGAATTCTGTATCCTGAGTGTAGAGAGGCACTGTTAACGGGCATTCTGTAACCTTAGGGCAGAAGACACAGCTTACGGGAGTTCTGTAGCTTGGGGTTAGGCATACGCACTATATGGCAGTTCTGTAACCTAAGTGTATGAAACCCACTATATGGGAGTGCTGTAGCCTGGGAGGAGAGCGAAGCAGTTTACAAGAGTTCCGTATGCTGAATGTAGAGCGACATGGTTTGCGGGAGTTTTGCAGCCTGAGTGTAGGAGAGCCATGGTACGGGAGTTGTGCAACCTGGGTGTAGAGGGATGCCGTATATGTGATTTCTGTATCCTGAGTGTAGGAGTGGTAGCTTAGGGCAGTTCTGTAACCTGGGTGTAGAGAGACGCAGTATACCTGTCTTCTGTAGCCTGAGTCAGGAGACGCGGTTAGAAGCTGTTCTGGAGCCTGAGTGTAGAGAAGTGCTGTTAATGGGCATTCTGTAACCTTTGTGTGGAAGACACAGCTTACGGGGGATCTGCAGCTTGGGGATAGGCATATGCAGGATACGGGATTTCTGTCGCCTGAGAGTTGGCAGACGCAGTAAACGGGAGTTCTATGACCTGGGTGTAGAGAGTCTAAGCTTACAGAAGTTCAGTACCCTGAGTGTAAGCGACCCAGCTTTCCGGAGTTCTGTAGCTTGGGGTTTGGCATACGCACTATATGGCAGTTCTGTAACCTAAGTGTATGAAACCCACCATATGGGAGTGCTGTAGCCTGGGAGTAGAGCGAAGCAGTTTACCAGAGTTCTGTATGCTGAGTGTACAGAGACATGGTTTGCGGGAGTTTTGCAGCCTGAGTGTAGAAGTGGTAGCTTAGGGCAGTTCTGTAACCTGGGTGTAGAGAGACGCAGTATACCTGCGTGCTGTAGCCTGAGTGCAGGAGACGCAGTTAGCGGTAGTTCTGTGGCTTGAGGTTAGGCCTACGCAGTAAACGGCAGTTCTGTAACCAAAGTGTATGAAACCCACTAGATGGGAGTGCTGTAGCCTGGGAGTAGAGAGAAGCAGTTTACAAGAGTTCTGTATGCTGAGTGTACAGAGCCACGGCTTGCGGGCGTTCTGCAGCCTGAGTGTAGGAGAGCCAGGGTACGGGAGTTGTGTAACCTGGGTTTAGAGAGAGGCAGTATATGTGAGATCTGTAGCTTGAGTGTAGCTTAAGGCAGTTCTGTAACCTGGGTGTAGAGAGACGCAGTATACCTGTGTTCTGTAGCCTGAGTTCAGCAGACGCATTTAGCGTTAGTTCTGTGGCTTGGGGTTAGGCCTACGCACTATACGGCAGTTCTGTAACCAAAGTGTATGAAACCCACTAGATGGGAGTGCTGTAGCCTGGGAGGAGAGAGAAGCAGTTTACAAGAGTTCTGTATGCTGAGTGTACAGAGCCATGGCTTGCGGGAGTTCTGCAGCCTGAGTGTAGGAATGGTAGCTTAGGGCAGTTCTGTAACCTGGGTGTAGAGAGACGCAGTATAGCTGCGTACTGTAGCCTGAGTTCAGCAGACGCAGTTAGCAAGAATTCTGTATCCTGAGTGTAGAGAGGCACTGTTAACGGGCATTCTGTAACCTTAGGGCAGAAGACACAGCTTACGGGAGTTCTGTAGCTTGGGGTTAGGCATACGCACTATATGGCAGTTCTGTAACCTAAGTGTATGAAACCCACTATATGGGAGTGCTGTAGCCTGGGAGGAGAGCGAAGCAGTTTACAAGAGTTCCGTATGCTGAATGTAGAGCGACATGGTTTGCGGGAGTTTTGCAGCCTGAGTGTAGGAGAGCCATGGTACGGGAGTTGTGCAACCTGGGTGTAGAGGGATGCCGTATATGTGATTTCTGTATCCTGAGTGTAGGAGTGGTAGCTTAGGGCAGTTCTGTAACCTGGGTGTAGAGAGACGCAGTATACCTGTCTTCTGTAGCCTGAGTCAGGAGACGCGGTTAGAAGCTGTTCTGGAGCCTGAGTGTAGAGAAGTGCTGTTAATGGGCATTCTGTAACCTTCGTGTGGAAGACACAGCTTACGGGGGATCTGCAGCTTGGGGATAGGCATATGCAGGATACGGGATTTCTGTCGCCTGAGAGTTGGCAGACGCAGTAAACGGGAGTTCTATGACCTGGGTGTAGAGAGTCTAAGCTTACAGAAGTTCAGTACCCTGAGTGTAAGCGACCCAGCTTTCCGGAGTTCTGTAGCTTGGGGTTTGGCATACGCACTATATGGCAGTTCTGTAACCTAAGTGTATGAAACCCACCATATGGGAGTGCTGTAGCCTGGGAGTAGAGCGAAGCAGTTTACCAGAGTTCTGTATGCTGAGTGTACAGAGACATGGTTTGCGGGAGTTTTGCATCCTGAGTGTAGAAGAGCCATGGTACGGGAGTTGTGCAACCTGGGTGTACAGAGATGCAGTATATGTGAGTTCTGTAGCTTAGGGCAGTTCTGTAACCTGGGTGTAGAGAGACGCAGTATACCTGCGTTCTGTAGCCTGAGTTCAGCAGACGCAGTTAGTGAGAATTCTGTATCCTGAGTGTAGAGAGGCGCTGTTAATGGGCACTCTGTAACTTTTGGGTGGAAGACACAGTTTATGGGACTTCTGCAACTAGGGGTTAGGCATACGCACTATATGGGAGTTCAGTAGCTCACGAGTTGGCAGACGCAGTATACAGCAGTGTTGTAGTTGGGAGTAGAGAGAAGCAGTTTACAAGAGTTCTGTATGCTGAGTGTAGAGAGCCATGGTTTGCGGGAGTTTTGCAGCCTGAGTGTAGAAGTGATAGCTTAGGGCAGTTCTGTAACCTGGGTGTAGAGAGACGCAGTATACCTGCGTGCTGTAGCCTGAGTGCAGGAGACGCAGTTAGCGGTAGTTCTGTGGCTTGAGGTTAGGCCTACGCACTATACGGCAGTTCTGTAACCAAAGTGTATGAAACCCACTAGATGGGAGTGCTGTAGCCCGGGAGTAGAGAGAAGCAGTTTACAAGAGTTCTGTATGCTGAGTGTACAGAGCCATGGCTTGCGGGCGTTCTGCAGCCTGAGTGTAGGAGAGCCAGGGTACGGGAGTTGTGTAACCTGGGTTTAGAGAGAGGCAGTATATGTGAGATCTGTAGCTTGAGTGTAGCTTAAGGCAGTTCTGTAACCTGGGTGTAGAGAGACGCAGTATACCTGTGTTCTGTAGCCTGAGTTCAGCAGACGCATTTAGCGTTAGTTCTGTGGCTTGGGGTTAGGCCTACGCACTATACGGCAGTTCTGTAACCAAAGTGTATGAAACCCACTAGATGGGAGTGCTGTAGCCTGGGAGGAGAGAGAAGCAGTTTACAAGAGTTCTGTATGCTGAGTGTACAGAGCCATGGCTTGCGGGAGTTCTGCAGCCTGAGTGTAGGAGTGGTAGCTTAGGGCAGTTCTGTAACCTGGGTGTAGAGAGACGCAGTATAGCTGCGTACTGTAGCCTGAGTTCAGCAGACGCAGTTAGCAAGAATTCTGTATCCTGAGTGTAGAGAGGCACTGTTAACGGGCATTCTGTAACCTTAGGGCAGAAGACACAGCTTACGGGAGTTCTGTAGCTTGGGGTTAGGCATACGCACTATATGGCAGTTCTGTAACCTAAGTGTATGAAACCCACTATATGGGAGTGCTGTAGCCTGGGAGGAGAGCGAAGCAGTTTACAAGAGTTCCGTATGCTGAATGTAGAGCGACATGGTTTGCGGGAGTTTTGCAGCCTGAGTGTAGGAGAGCCATGGTACGGGAGTTGTGCAACCTGGGTGTAGAGAGATGCCGTATATGTGATTTCTGTATCCTGAGTGTAGGAGTGGTAGCTTAGGGCAGTTCTGTAACCTGGGTGTAGAGAGACGCAGTATACCTGTCTTCTGTAGCCTGAGTCAGGAGACGCGGTTAGAAGGTGTTCTGGAGCCTGAGTGTAGAGAAGTGCTGTTAATGGGCATTCTGTAACCTTCGTGTGGAAGACACAGCTTACGGGGGATCTGCAGCTTGGGGATAGGCATATGCAGGATACGGGATTTCTGTCGCCTGAGAGTTGGCAGACGCAGTAAACGGGAGTTCTATGACCTGGGTGTAGAGAGTCTAAGCTTACAGAAGTTCAGTACCCTGAGTGTAAGCGACCCAGCTTTCCGGAGTTCTGTAGCTTGGGGTTTGGCATACGCACTATATGGCAGTTCTGTAACCTAAGTGTATGAAACCCACCATATGGGAGTGCTGTAGCCTGGGAGTAGAGCGAAGCAGTTTACCAGAGTTCTGTATGCTGAGTGTACAGAGACATGGTTTGCGGGAGTTTTGCATCCTGAGTGTAGAAGAGCCATGGTACGGGAGTTGTGCAACCTGGGTGTACAGAGATGCAGTATATGTGAGTTCTGTAGCCTGAGTGTAGCTT
Organism: Lepus oiostolus; assembly: GCA_036325905.1. Lineage (NCBI taxonomy): Eukaryota > Metazoa > Chordata > Mammalia > Lagomorpha > Leporidae > Lepus > Lepus oiostolus. The sequence continues at coordinate 333,716 of JAWMBE010000090.1, forward strand.
AGGGCAGTTCTGTAACCTGGGTGTAGAGAGACGCAGTATACCTGCGTTCTGTAGCCTGAGTTCAGCAGACGCAGTTAGTGAGAATTCTGTATCCTGAGTGTAGAGAGGCGCTGTTAATGGGCACTCTGTAACTTTTGGGTGGAAGACACAGTTTATGGGACTTCTGCAACTAGGGGTTAGGCATACGCACTATATGGGAGTTCAGTAGCTCACGAGTTGGCAGACGCAGTATACAGCAGTGTTGTAGTTGGGAGTAGAGAGAAGCAGTTTACAAGAGTTCTGTATGCTGAGTGTAGAGAGCCATGGTTTGCGGGAGTTTTGCAGCCTGAGTGTAGAAGTGGTAGCTTAGGGCAGTTCTGTAACCTGGGTGTAGAGAGACGCAGTATACCTGCGTGCTGTAGCCTGAGTGCAGGAGACGCAGTTAGCGGTAGTTCTGTGGCTTGAGGTTAGGCCTACGCAGTAAACGGCAGTTCTGTAACCAAAGTGTATGAAACCCACTAGATGGGAGTGCTGTAGCCCGGGAGTAGAGAGAAGCAGTTTACAAGAGTTCTGTATGCTGAGTGTACAGAGCCATGGCTTGCGGGCGTTCTGCAGCCTGAGTGTAGGAGAGCCAGGGTACGGGAGTTGTGTAACCTGGGTTTAGAGAGAGGCAGTATATGTGAGATCTGTAGCTTGAGTGTAGCTTAAGGCAGTTCTGTAACCTGGGTGTAGAGAGACGCAGTATACCTGTGTTCTGTAGCCTGAGTTCAGCAGACGCATTTAGCGTTAGTTCTGTGGCTTGGGGTTAGGCCTACGCACTATACGGCAGTTCTGTAACCAAAGTGTATGAAACCCACTAGATGGGAGTGCTGTAGCCTGGGAGGAGAGAGAAGCAGTTTACAAGAGTTCTGTATGCTGAGTGTACAGAGCCATGGCTTGCGGGAGTTCTGCAGCCTGAGTGTAGGAGTGGTAGCTTAGGGCAGTTCTGTAACCTGGGTGTAGAGAGACGCAGTATAGCTGCGTACTGTAGCCTGAGTTCAGCAGACGCAGTTAGCAAGAATTCTGTATCCTGAGTGTAGAGAGGCACTGTTAACGGGCATTCTGTAACCTTAGGGCAGAAGACACAGCTTACGGGAGTTCTGTAGCTTGGGGTTAGGCATACGCACTATATGGCAGTTCTGTAACCTAAGTGTATGAAACCCACTATATGGGAGTGCTGTAGCCTGGGAGGAGAGCGAAGCAGTTTACAAGAGTTCCGTATGCTGAATGTAGAGCGACATGGTTTGCGGGAGTTTTGCAGCCTGAGTGTAGGAGAGCCATGGTACGGGAGTTGTGCAACCTGGGTGTAGAGAGATGCCGTATATGTGATTTCTGTATCCTGAGTGTAGGAGTGGTAGCTTAGGGCAGTTCTGTAACCTGGGTGTAGAGAGACGCAGTATACCTGTCTTCTGTAGCCTGAGTCAGGAGACGCGGTTAGAAGGTGTTCTGGAGCCTGAGTGTAGAGAAGTGCTGTTAATGGGCATTCTGTAACCTTCGTGTGGAAGACACAGCTTACGGGGGATCTGCAGCTTGGGGATAGGCATATGCAGGATACGGGATTTCTGTCGCCTGAGAGTTGGCAGACGCAGTAAACGGGAGTTCTATGACCTGGGTGTAGAGAGTCTAAGCTTACAGAAGTTCAGTACCCTGAGTGTAAGCGACCCAGCTTTCCGGAGTTCTGTAGCTTGGGGTTTGGCATACGCACTATATGGCAGTTCTGTAACCTAAGTGTATGAAACACACCATATGGGAGTGCTGTAGCCTGGGAGTAGAGCGAAGCAGTTTACCAGAGTTCTGTATGCTGAGTGTACAGAGACATGGTTTGCGGGAGTTTTGCATCCTGAGTGTAGAAGAGCCATGGTACGGGAGTTGTGCAACCTGGGTGTACAGAGATGCAGTATATGTGAGTTCTGTAGCCTGAGTGTAGCTTAGGGCAGTTCTGTAACCTGGGTGTAGAGAGACGCAGTATACCTGCGTTCTGTAGCCTGAGTTCAGCAGACGCAGTTAGTGAGAATTCTGTATCCTGAGTGTAGAGAGGCGCTGTTAATGGGCACTCTGTAACTTTTGGGAGGAAGACACAGTTTATGGGACTTCTGCAACTAGGGGTTAGGCATACGCACTATATGGGAGTTCAGTAGCTCACGAGTTGGCAGACGCAGCATACAACAGTGCTGTAGTTGGGAGGAGAGAGAAGCAGTTTACAAGAGTTCTGTATGCTGAGTGTACAGAGCCATGGCTTGCGGGCGTTCTGCAGCCTGAGTGTAGGAGTGGTAGCTTAGGGCAGTTCTGTAACCTGGGTGTAGTGAGACGCAGTATAGCTGCGTACTGTAGCCTGAGTTCAGCAGACGCAGTTAGCAAGAATTCTGTATCCTGAGTGTAGAGAGGCACTGTTAACGGGCATTCTGTAACCTTAGGGCAGAAGACACAGCTTACGGGAGTTCTGTAGCTTGGGGTTAGGCATACGCACTATATGGCAGTTCATACCAAAGTGTATGAAACCCACTAGATGGGAGTGCTGTAGCCTGGGAGGAGAGAGAAGCAGTTTACAAGAGTTCTGTATGCTGAGTGTACGGAGCCATGGCTTGCGGGAGTTCTGCAGCCTGAGTGTAGGAATGGTAGCTTAGTTAGTTCTGTAACCTGGGTGTAGAGAGACGCAGTATAGCTGCGTACTGTAGCCTGAGTGCAGGAGACGCAGTTAGCGGTAGTTCTGTGGCTTGAGGTTAGGCCTACGCACTATACGGCAGTTCTGTAACCAAAGTGTATGAAACCCACTAGATGGGAGTGCTGTAGCCCGGGAGTAGAGAGAAGCAGTTTACAAGAGTTCTGTATGCTGAGTGTACAGAGCCATGGCTTGCGGGCGTTCTGCAGCCTGAGTGTAGGAGAGCCAGGGTACGGGAGTTGTGTAACCTGGGTTTAGAGAGAGGCAGTATATGTGAGATCTGTAGCTTGAGTGTAGCTTAAGGCAGTTCTGTAACCTGGGTGTAGAGAGACGCAGTATACCTGTGTTCTGTAGCCTGAGTTCAGCAGACGCATTTAGCGTTAGTTCTGTGGCTTGGGGTTAGGCCTACGCACTATACGGCAGTTCTGTAACCAAAGTGTATGAAACCCACTAGATGGGAGTGCTGTAGCCTGGGAGGAGAGAGAAGCAGTTTACAAGAGTTCTGTATGCTGAGTGTACAGAGCCATGGCTTGCGGGCGTTCTGCAGCCTGAGTGTAGGAGAGCCATGGTACGGGAGTTGTGTAACCTGGGTTTAGAGAGAGGCAGTATATGTGAGATCTGTATCCTGAGTGTAGGAGTGGTAGCTTAGGGCAGTTCTGTAACCTGGGTGTAGAGAGACGCAGTATACCTGTCTTCTGTAGCCTGAGTCAGGAGACGCGGTTAGAAGGTGTTCTGGAGCCTGAGTGTAGAGAAGTGCTGTTAATGGGCATTCTGTAACCTTCGTGTGGAAGACACAGCTTACGGGGGATCTGCAGCTTGGGGATAGGCATATGCAGGATACGGGATTTCTGTCGCCTGAGAGTTGGCAGACGCAGTAAACGGGAGTTCTATGACCTGGGTGTAGAGAGTCTAAGCTTACAGAAGTTCAGTACCCTGAGTGTAAGCGACCCAGCTTTCCGGAGTTCTGTAGCTTGGGGTTTGGCATACGCACTATATGGCAGTTCTGTAACCTAAGTGTATGAAACCCACCATATGGGAGTGCTGTAGCCTGGGAGTAGAGCGAAGCAGTTTACCAGAGTTCTGTATGCTGAGTGTACAGAGACATGGTTTGCGGGAGTTTTGCATCCTGAGTGTAGAAGAGCCATGGTACGGGAGTTGTGCAACCTGGGTGTACAGAGATGCAGTATATGTGAGTTCTGTAGCCTGAGTGTAGCTTAGGGCAGTTCTGTAACCTGGGTGTAGAGAGACGCAGTATACCTGCGTTCTGTAGCCTGAGTTCAGCAGACGCAGTTAGTGAGAATTCTGTATCCTGAGTGTAGAGAGGCGCTGTTAATGGGCACTCTGTAACTTTTGGGTGGAAGACACAGTTTATGGGACTTCTGCAACTAGGGGTTAGGCATACGCACTATATGGGAGTTCAGTAGCTCACGAGTTGGCAGACGCAGTATACAGCAGTGTTGTAGTTGGGAGTAGAGAGAAGCAGTTTACAAGAGTTCTGTATGCTGAGTGTAGAGAGCCATGGTTTGCGGGAGTTTTGCAGCCTGAGTGTAGAAGTGGTAGCTTAGGGCAGTTCTGTAACCTGGGTGTAGAGAGACGCAGTATACCTTCGTGCTGTAGCCTGAGTGCAGGAGACGCAGTTAGCGGTAGTTCTGTGGCTTGAGGTTAGGCCTACGCACTATACGGCAGTTCTGTAACCAAAGTGTATGAAACCCACTAGATGGGAGTGCTGTAGCCTGGGAGTAGAGTGAAGCAGTTTACAAGAGTTCTGTATGCTGAGTGTACAGAGCCATGGCTTGCGGGCGTTCTGCAGCCTGAGTGTAGGAGAGCCAGGGTACGGGAGTTGTGTAACCTGGGTTTAGAGAGAGGCAGTATATGTGAGATCTGTAGCTTGAGTGTAGCTTAAGGCAGTTCTGTAACCTGGGTGTAGAGAGACGCAGTATACCTGTGTTCTGTAGCCTGAGTTCAGCAGACGCATTTAGCGTTAGTTCTGTGGCTTGGGGTTAGGCCTACGCACTATACGGCAGTTCTGTAACCAAAGTGTATGAAACCCACTAGATGGGAGTGCTGTAGCCTGGGAGGAGAGAGAAGCAGTTTACAAGAGTTCTGTATGCTGAGTGTACAGAGCCATGGCTTGCGGGAGTTCTGCAGCCTGAGTGTAGGAGTGGTAGCTTAGGGCAGTTCTGTAACCTGGGTGTAGAGAGACGCAGTATAGCTGCGTACTGTAGCCTGAGTTCAGCAGACGCAGTTAGCAAGAATTCTGTATCCTGAGTGTAGAGAGGCACTGTTAACGGGCATTCTGTAACCTTAGGGCAGAAGACACAGCTTACGGGAGTTCTGTAGCTTGGGGTTAGGCATACGCACTATATGGCAGTTCTGTAACCTAAGTGTATGAAACCCACTATATGGGAGTGCTGTAGCCTGGGAGGAGAGCGAAGCAGTTTACAAGAGTTCCGTATGCTGAATGTAGAGCGACATGGTTTGCGGGAGTTTTGCAGCCTGAGTGTAGGAGAGCCATGGTACGGGAGTTGTGCAACCTGGGTGTAGAGAGATGCCGTATATGTGATTTCTGTATCCTGAGTGTAGGAGTGGTAGCTTAGGGCAGTTCTGTAACCTGGGTGTAGAGAGACGCAGTATACCTGTCTTCTGTAGCCTGAGTCAGGAGACGCGGTTAGAAGGTGTTCTGGAGCCTGAGTGTAGAGAAGTGCTGTTAATGGGCATTCTGTAACCTTCGTGTGGAAGACACAGCTTACGGGGGATCTGCAGCTTGGGGATAGGCATATGCAGGATACGGGATTTCTGTCGCCTGAGAGTTGGCAGACGCAGTAAACGGGAGTTCTATGACCTGGGTGTAGAGAGTCTAAGCTTACAGAAGTTCAGTACCCTGAGTGTAAGCGACCCAGCTTTCCGGAGTTCTGTAGCTTGGGGTTTGGCATACGCACTATATGGCAGTTCTGTAACCTAAGTGTATGAAACCCACCATATGGGAGTGCTGTAGCCTGGGAGTAGAGCGAAGCAGTTTACCAGAGTTCTGTATGCTGAGTGTACAGAGACATGGTTTGCGGGAGTTTTGCATCCTGAGTGTAGAAGAGCCATGGTACGGGAGTTGTGCAACCTGGGTGTACAGAGATGCAGTATATGTGAGTTCTGTAGCCTGAGTGTAGCTTAGGGCAGTTCTGTAACCTGGGTGTAGAGAGACGCAGTATACCTGCGTTCTGTAGCCTGAGTTCAGCAGACGCAGTTAGTGAGAATTCTGTATCCTGAGTGTAGAGAGGCGCTGTTAATGGGCACTCTGTAACTTTTGGGTGGAAGACACAGTTTATGGGACTTCTGCAACTAGGGGTTAGGCATACGCACTATATGGGAGTTCAGTAGCTCACGAGTTGGCAGACGCAGTATACAGCAGTGTTGTAGTTGGGAGTAGAGAGAAGCAGTTTACAAGAGTTCTGTATGCTGAGTGTAGAGAGCCATGGTTTGCGGGAGTTTTGCAGCCTGAGTGTAGAAGTGGTAGCTTAGGGCAGTTCTGTAACCTGGGTGTAGAGAGACGCAGTATACCTGCGTGCTGTAGCCTGAGTGCAGGAGACGCAGTTAGCGGTAGTTCTGTGGCTTGAGGTTAGGCCTACGCAGTAAACGGCAGTTCTGTAACCAAAGTGTATGAAACCCACTAGATGGGAGTGCTGTAGCCTGGGAGGAGAGAGAAGCAGTTTACAAGAGTTCTGTATGCTGAGTGTACAGAGCCACGGCTTGCGGGCGTTCTGCAGCCTGAGTGTAGGAGAGCCAGGGTACGGGAGTTGTGTAACCTGGGTTTAGAGAGAGGCAGTATATGTGAGATCTGTAGCTTGAGTGTAGCTTAAGGCAGTTCTGTAACCTGGGTGTAGAGAGACGCAGTATACCTGTGTTCTGTAGCCTGAGTTCAGCAGACGCATTTAGCGTTAGTTCTGTGGCTTGGGGTTAGGCCTACGCACTATACGGCAGTTCTGTAACCAAAGTGTATGAAACCCACTAGATGGGAGTGCTGTAGCCTGGGAGGAGAGAGAAGCAGTTTACAAGAGTTCTGTATGCTGAGTGTACGGAGCCATGGCTTGCGGGAGTTCTGCAGCCTGAGTGTAGGAGTGGTAGCTTAGGGCAGTTCTGTAACCTGGGTGTAGAGAGACGCAGTATAGCTGCGTACTGTAGCCTGAGTTCAGCAGACGCAGTTAGCAAGAATTCTGTATCCTGAGTGTAGAGAGGCACTGTTAACGGGCATTCTGTAACCTTAGGGCAGAAGACACAGCTTACGGGAGTTCTGTAGCTTGGGGTTAGGCATACGCACTATATGGCAGTTCTGTAACCTAAGTGTATGAAACCCACTATATGGGAGTGCTGTAGCCTGGGAGGAGAGCGAAGCAGTTTACAAGAGTTCCGTATGCTGAATGTAGAGCGACATGGTTTGCGGGAGTTTTGCAGCCTGAGTGTAGGAGAGCCATGGTACGGGAGTTGTGCAACCTGGGTGTAGAGGGATGCCGTATATGTGATTTCTGTATCCTGAGTGTAGGAGTGGTAGCTTAGGGCAGTTCTGTAACCTGGGTGTAGAGAGACGCAGTATACCTGTCTTCTGTAGCCTGAGTCAGGAGACGCGGTTAGAAGGTGTTCTGGAGCCTGAGTGTAGAGAAGTGCTGTTAATGGGCATTCTGTAACCTTCGTGTGGAAGACACAGCTTACGGGGGATCTGCAGCTTGGGGATAGGCATATGCAGGATACGGGATTTCTGTCGCCTGAGAGTTGGCAGACGCAGTAAACGGGAGTTCTATGACCTGGGTGTAGAGAGTCTAAGCTTACAGAAGTTCAGTACCCTGAGTGTAAGCGACCCAGCTTTCCGGAGTTCTGTAGCTTGGGGTTTGGCATACGCACTATATGGCAGTTCTGTAACCTAAGTGTATGAAACCCACCATATGGGAGTGCTGTAGCCTGGGAGTAGAGCGAAGCAGTTTACCAGAGTTCTGTATGCTGAGTGTACAGAGACATGGTTTGCGGGAGTTTTGCATCCTGAGTGTAGAAGAGCCATGGTACGGGAGTTGTGCAACCTGGGTGTACAGAGATGCAGTATATGTGAGTTCTGTAGCTTAGGGCAGTTCTGTAACCTGGGTGTAGAGAGACGCAGTATACCTGCGTTCTGTAGCCTGAGTTCAGCAGACGCAGTTAGTGAGAATTCTGTATCCTGAGTGTAGAGAGGCGCTGTTAATGGGCACTCTGTAACTTTTGGGTGGAAGACACAGTTTATGGGACTTCTGCAACTAGGGGTTAGGCATACGCACTATATGGGAGTTCAGTAGCTCACGAGTTGGCAGACGCAGTATACAGCAGTGTTGTAGTTGGGAGTAGAGAGAAGCAGTTTACAAGAGTTCTGTATGCTGAGTGTAGAGAGCCATGGTTTGCGGGAGTTTTGCAGCCTGAGTGTAGAAGTGGTAGCTTAGGGCAGTTCTGTAACCTGGGTGTAGAGAGACGCAGTATACCTGCGTGCTGTAGCCTGAGTGCAGGAGACGCAGTTAGCGGTAGTTCTGTGGCTTGAGGTTAGGCCTACGCACTATACGGCAGTTCTGTAACCAAAGTGTATGAAACCCACTAGATGGGAGTGCTGTAGCCCGGGAGTAGAGAGAAGCAGTTTACAAGAGTTCTGTATGCTGAGTGTACAGAGCCATGGCTTGCGGGCGTTCTGCAGCCTGAGTGTAGGAGAGCCAGGGTACGGGAGTTGTGTAACCTGGGTTTAGAGAGAGGCAGTATATGTGAGATCTGTAGCTTGAGTGTAGCTTAAGGCAGTTCTGTAACCTGGGTGTAGAGAGACGCAGTATACCTGTGTTCTGTAGCCTGAGTTCAGCAGACGCATTTAGCGTTAGTTCTGTGGCTTGGGGTTAGGCCTACGCACTATACGGCAGTTCTGTAACCAAAGTGTATGAAACCCACTAGATGGGAGTGCTGTAGCCTGGGAGGAGAGAGAAGCAGTTTACAAGAGTTCTGTATGCTGAGTGTACAGAGCCATGGCTTGCGGGCGTTCTGCAGCCTGAGTGTAGGAGAGCCATGGTACGGGAGTTGTGTAACCTGGGTTTAGAGAGAGGCAGTATATGTGAGATCTGTATCCTGAGTGTAGGAGTGGTAGCTTAGGGCAGTTCTGTAACCTGGGTGTAGAGAGACGCAGTATACCTGTCTTCTGTAGCCTGAGTCAGGAGACGCGGTTAGAAGGTGTTCTGGAGCCTGAGTGTAGAGAAGTGCTGTTAATGGGCATTCTGTAACCTTCGTGTGGAAGACACAGCTTACGGGGGATCTGCAGCTTGGGGATAGGCATATGCAGGATACGGGATTTCTGTCGCCTGAGAGTTGGCAGACGCAGTAAACGGGAGTTCTATGACCTGGGTGTAGAGAGTCTAAGCTTACAGAAGTTCAGTACCCTGAGTGTAAGCGACCCAGCTTTCCGGAGTTCTGTAGCTTGGGGTTTGGCATACGCACTATATGGCAGTTCTGTAACCTAAGTGTATGAAACCCACCATATGGGAGTGCTGTAGCCTGGGAGTAGAGCGAAGCAGTTTACCAGAGTTCTGTATGCTGAGTGTACAGAGACATGGTTTGCGGGAGTTTTGCATCCTGAGTGTAGAAGAGCCATGGTACGGGAGTTGTGCAACCTGGGTGTACAGAGATGCAGTATATGTGAGTTCTGTAGCCTGAGTGTAGCTTAGGGCAGTTCTGTAACCTGGGTGTAGAGAGACGCAGTATACCTGCGTTCTGTAGCCTGAGTTCAGCAGACGCAGTTAGTGAGAATTCTGTATCCTGAGTGTAGAGAGGCGCTGTTAATGGGCACTCTGTAACTTTTGGGTGGAAGACACAGTTTATGGGACTTCTGCAACTAGGGGTTAGGCATACGCACTATATGGGAGTTCAGTAGCTCACGAGTTGGCAGACGCAGTATACAGCAGTGTTGTAGTTGGGAGTAGAGAGAAGCAGTTTACAAGAGTTCTGTATGCTGAGTGTAGAGAGCCATGGTTTGCGGGAGTTTTGCAGCCTGAGTGTAGAAGTGGTAGCTTAGGGCAGTTCTGTAACCTGGGTGTAGAGAGACGCAGTATACCTGCGTGCTGTAGCCTGAGTGCAGGAGACGCAGTTAGCGGTAGTTCTGTGGCTTGAGGTTAGGCCTACGCACTATACGGCAGTTCTGTAACCAAAGTGTATGAAACCCACTAGATGGGAGTGCTGTAGCCTGGGAGTAGAGTGAAGCAGTTTACAAGAGTTCTGTATGCTGAGTGTACAGAGCCACGGCTTGCGGGCGTTCTGCAGCCTGAGTGTAGGAGAGCCAGGGTACGGGAGTTGTGTAACCTGGGTTTAGAGAGAGGCAGTATATGTGAGATCTGTAGCTTGAGTGTAGCTTAAGGCAGTTCTGTAACCTGGGTGTAGAGAGACGCAGTATACCTGTGTTCTGTAGCCTGAGTTCAGCAGACGCATTTAGCGTTAGTTCTGTGGCTTGGGGTTAGGCCTACGCACTATACGGCAGTTCTGTAACCAAAGTGTATGAAACCCACTAGATGGGAGTGCTGTAGCCTGGGAGGAGAGAGAAGCAGTTTACAAGAGTTCTGTATGCTGAGTGTACAGAGCCATGGCTTGCGGGAGTTCTGCAGCCTGAGTGTAGGAGTGGTAGCTTAGGGCAGTTCTGTAACCTGGGTGTAGAGAGACGCAGTATAGCTGCGTACTGTAGCCTGAGTTCAGCAGACGCAGTTAGCAAGAATTCTGTATCCTGAGTGTAGAGAGGCACTGTTAACGGGCATTCTGTAACCTTAGGGCAGAAGACACAGCTTACGGGAGTTCTGTAGCTTGGGGTTAGGCATACGCACTATATGGCAGTTCTGTAACCTAAGTGTATGAAACCCACTATATGGGAGTGCTGTAGCCTGGGAGGAGAGCGAAGCAGTTTACAAGAGTTCCGTATGCTGAATGTAGAGCGACATGGTTTGTGGGAGTTTTGCAGCCTGAGTGTAGGAGAGCCATGGTACGGGAGTTGTGCAACCTGGGTGTAGAGAGATGCCGTATATGTGATTTCTGTATCCTGAGTGTAGGAGTGGTAGCTTAGGGCAGTTCTGTAACCTGGGTGTAGAGAGACGCAGTATACCTGTCTTCTGTAGCCTGAGTCAGGAGACGCGGTTAGAAGGTGTTCTGGAGCCTGAGTGTAGAGAAGTGCTGTTAATGGGCATTCTGTAACCTTCGTGTGGAAGACACAGCTTACGGGGGATCTGCAGCTTGGGGATAGGCATATGCAGGATACGGGATTTCTGTCGCCTGAGAGTTGGCAGACGCAGTAAACGGGAGTTCTATGACCTGGGTGTAGAGAGTCTAAGCTTACAGAAGTTCAGTACCCTGAGTGTAAGCGACCCAGCTTTCCGGAGTTCTGTAGCTTGGGGTTTGGCATACGCACTATATGGCAGTTCTGTAACCTAAGTGTATGAAACCCACCATATGGGAGTGCTGTAGCCTGGGAGTAGAGCGAAGCAGTTTACCAGAGTTCTGTATGCTGAGTGTACAGAGACATGGTTTGCGGGAGTTTTGCATCCTGAGTGTAGAAGAGCCATGGTACGGGAGTTGTGCAACCTGGGTGTACAGAGATGCAGTATATGTGAGTTCTTTAGCCTGAGTGTAGCTTAGGGCAGTTCTGTAACCTGGGTGTAGAGAGACGCAGTATACCTGCGTTCTGTAGCCTGAGTTCAGCAGACGCAGTTAGTGAGAATTCTGTATCCTGAGTGTAGAGAGGCGCTGTTAATGGGCACTCTGTAACTTTTGGGTGGAAGACACAGTTTATGGGACTTCTGCAACTAGGGGTTAGGCATACGCACTATATGGGAGTTCAGTAGCTCACGAGTTGGCAGACGCAGTATACAGCAGTGTTGTAGTTGGGAGTAGAGAGAAGCAGTTTACAAGAGTTCTGTATGCTGAGTGTAGAGAGCCATGGTTTGCGGGAGTTTTGCAGCCTGAGTGTAGAAGTGGTAGCTTAGGGCAGTTCTGTAACCTGGGTGTAGAGAGACGCAGTATACCTGCGTGCTGTAGCCTGAGTGCAGGAGACGCAGTTAGCGGTAGTTCTGTGGCTTGAGGTTAGGCCTACGCACTATACGGCAGTTCTGTAACCAAAGTGTATGAAACCCACTAGATGGGAGTGCTGTAGCCTGGGAGTAGAGTGAAGCAGTTTACAAGAGTTCTGTATGCTGAGTGTACAGAGCCATGGCTTGCGGGCGTTCTGCAGCCTGAGTGTAGGAGAGCCAGGGTACGGGAGTTGTGTAACCTGGGTTTAGAGAGAGGCAGTATATGTGAGATCTGTAGCTTGAGTGTAGCTTAAGGCAGTTCTGTAACCTGGGTGTAGAGAGACGCAGTATACCTGTGTTCTGTAGCCTGAGTTCAGCAGACGCATTTAGCGTTAGTTCTGTGGCTTGGGGTTAGGCCTACGCACTATACGGCAGTTCTGTAACCAAAGTGTATGAAACCCACTAGATGGGAGTGCTGTAGCCTGGGAGGAGAGAGAAGCAGTTTACAAGAGTTCTGTATGCTGAGTGTACAGAGCCATGGCTTGCGGGAGTTCTGCAGCCTGAGTGTAGGAGTGGTAGCTTAGGGCAGTTCTGTAACCTGGGTGTAGAGAGACGCAGTATAGCTGCGTACTGTAGCCTGAGTTCAGCAGACGCAGTTAGCAAGAATTCTGTATCCTGAGTGTAGAGAGGCACTGTTAACGGGCATTCTGTAACCTTAGGGCAGAAGACACAGCTTACGGGAGTTCTGTAGCTTGGGGTTAGGCATACGCACTATATGGCAGTTCTGTAACCTAAGTGTATGAAACCCACTATATGGGAGTGCTGTAGCCTGGGAGGAGAGCGAAGCAGTTTACAAGAGTTCCGTATGCTGAATGTAGAGCGACATGGTTTGTGGGAGTTTTGCAGCCTGAGTGTAGGAGAGCCATGGTACGGGAGTTGTGCAACCTGGGTGTAGAGGGATGCCGTATATGTGATTTCTGTATCCTGAGTGTAGGAGTGGTAGCTTAGGGCAGTTCTGTAACCTGGGTGTAGAGAGACGCAGTATACCTGTCTTCTGTAGCCTGAGTCAGGAGACGCGGTTAGAAGGTGTTCTGGAGCCTGAGTGTAGAGAAGTGCTGTTAATGGGCATTCTGTAACCTTCGTGTGGAAGACACAGCTTACGGGGGATCTGCAGCTTGGGGATAGGCATATGCAGGATACGGGATTTCTGTCGCCTGAGAGTTGGCAGACGCAGTAAACGGGAGTTCTATGACCTGGGTGTAGAGAGTCTAAGCTTACAGAAGTTCAGTACCCTGAGTGTAAGCGACCCAGCTTTCCGGAGTTCTGTAGCTTGGGGTTTGGCATACGCACTATATGGCAGTTCTGTAACCTAAGTGTATGAAACCCACCATATGGGAGTGCTGTAGCCTGGGAGTAGAGCGAAGCAGTTTACCAGAGTTCTGTATGCTGAGTGTACAGAGACATGGTTTGCGGGAGTTTTGCATCCTGAGTGTAGAAGAGCCATGGTACGGGAGTTGTGCAACCTGGGTGTACAGAGATGCAGTATATGTGAGTTCTGTAGCCTGAGTGTAGCTTAGGGCAGTTCTGTAACCTGGGTGTAGAGAGACGCAGTATACCTGCGTTCTGTAGCCTGAGTTCAGCAGACGCAGTTAGTGAGAATTCTGTATCCTGAGTGTAGAGAGGCGCTGTTAATGGGCACTCTGTAACTTTTGGGTGGAAGACACAGTTTATGGGACTTCTGCAACTAGGGGTTAGGCATACGCACTATATGGGAGTTCAGTAGCTCACGAGTTGGCAGACGCAGTATACAGCAGTGTTGTAGTTGGGAGTAGAGAGAAGCAGTTTACAAGAGTTCTGTATGCTGAGTGTAGAGAGCCATGGTTTGCGGGAGTTTTGCAGCCTGAGTGTAGAAGTGGTAGCTTAGGGCAGTTCTGTAACCTGGGTGTAGAGAGACGCAGTATACCTGCGTGCTGTAGCCTGAGTGCAGGAGACGCAGTTAGCGGTAGTTCTGTGGCTTGAGGTTAGGCCTACGCACTATACGGCAGTTCTGTAACCAAAGTGTATGAAACCCACTAGATGGGAGTGCTGTAGCCTGGGAGTAGAGTGAAGCAGTTTACAAGAGTTCTGTATGCTGAGTGTACAGAGCCATGGCTTGCGGGCGTTCTGCAGCCTGAGTGTAGGAGAGCCAGGGTACGGGAGTTGTGTAACCTGGGTTTAGAGAGAGGCAGTATATGTGAGATCTGTAGCTTGAGTGTAGCTTAAGGCAGTTCTGTAACCTGGGTGTAGAGAGACGCAGTATACCTGCGTTCTGTAGCCTGAGTTCAGCAGACGCATTTAGCGTTAGTTCTGTGGCTTGGGGTTAGGCCTATGCACTATACGGCAGTTCTGTAACCAAAGTGTATGAAACCCACTAGATGGGAGTGCTGTAGCCTGGGAGGAGAGAGAAGCAGTTTACAAGAGTTCTGTATGCTGAGTGTACAGAGCCACGGCTTGCGGGCGTTCTGCAGCCTGAGTGTAGGAGATCCAGGGTACGGGAGTTGTGTAACCTGGGTTTAGAGAGAGGCAGTATATGTGAGATCTGTAGCTTGAGTGTAGCTTAAGGCAGTTCTGTAACCTGGGTGTAGAGAGACGCAGTATACCTGTGTTCTGTAGCCTGAGTTCAGCAGACGCATTTAGCGTTAGTTCTGTGGCTTGGGGTTAGGCCTACGCACTATACGGCAGTTCTGTAACCAAAGTGTATGAAACCCACTAGATGGGAGTGCTGTAGCCTGGGAGGAGAGAGAAGCAGTTTACAAGAGTTCTGTATGCTGAGTGTACAGAGCCATGGCTTGCGGGAGTTCTGCAGCCTGAGTGTAGGAGTGGTAGCTTAGGGCAGTTCTGTAACCTGGGTGTAGAGAGACGCAGTATAGCTGCGTACTGTAGCCTGAGTTCAGCAGACGCAGTTAGCAAGAATTCTGTATCCTGAGTGTAGAGAGGCACTGTTAACGGGCATTCTGTAACCTTAGGGCAGAAGACACAGCTTACGGGAGTTCTGTAGCTTGGGGTTAGGCATACGCACTATATGGCAGTTCTGTAACCTAAGTGTATGAAACCCACTATATGGGAGTGCTGTAGCCTGGGAGGAGAGCGAAGCAGTTTACAAGAGTTCCGTATGCTGAATGTAGAGCGACATGGTTTGTGGGAGTTTTGCAGCCTGAGTGTAGGAGAGCCATGGTACGGGAGTTGTGCAACCTGGGTGTAGAGAGATGCCGTATATGTGATTTCTGTATCCTGAGTGTAGGAGTGGTAGCTTAGGGCAGTTCTGTAACCTGGGTGTAGAGAGACGCAGTATACCTGTCTTCTGTAGCCTGAGTCAGGAGACGCGGTTAGAAGGTGTTCTGGAGCCTGAGTGTAGAGAAGTGCTGTTAATGGGCATTCTGTAACCTTCGTGTGGAAGACACAGCTTACGGGGGATCTGCAGCTTGGGGATAGGCATATGCAGGATACGGGATTTCTGTCGCCTGAGAGTTGGCAGACGCAGTAAACGGGAGTTCTATGACCTGGGTGTAGAGAGTCTAAGCTTACAGAAGTTCAGTACCCTGAGTGTAAGCGACCCAGCTTTCCGGAGTTCTGTAGCTTGGGGTTTGGCATACGCACTATATGGCAGTTCTGTAACCTAAGTGTATGAAACCCACCATATGGGAGTGCTGTAGCCTGGGAGTAGAGCGAAGCAGTTTACCAGAGTTCTGTATGCTGAGTGTACAGAGACATGGTTTGCGGGAGTTTTGCATCCTGAGTGTAGAAGAGCCATGGTACGGGAGTTGTGCAACCTGGGTGTACAGAGATGCAGTATATGTGAGTTCTGTAGCCTGAGTGTAGCTTAGGGCAGTTCTGTAACCTGGGTGTAGAGAGACGCAGTATACCTGCGTTCTGTAGCCTGAGTTCAGCAGACGCAGTTAGTGAGAATTCTGTATCCTGAGTGTAGAGAGGCGCTGTTAATGGGCACTCTGTAACTTTTGGGTGGAAGACACAGTTTATGGGACTTCTGCAACTAGGGGTTAGGCATACGCACTATATGGGAGTTCAGTAGCTCACGAGTTGGCAGACGCAGTATACAGCAGTGTTGTAGTTGGGAGTAGAGAGAAGCAGTTTACAAGAGTTCTGTATGCTGAGTGTAGAGAGCCATGGTTTGCGGGAGTTTTGCAGCCTGAGTGTAGAAGTGGTAGCTTAGGGCAGTTCTGTAACCTGGGTGTAGAGAGACGCAGTATACCTGCGTGCTGTAGCCTGAGTGCAGGAGACGCAGTTAGCGGTAGTTCTGTGGCTTGAGGTTAGGCCTACGCACTATACGGCAGTTCTGTAACCAAAGTGTATGAAACCCACTAGATGGGAGTGCTGTAGCCTGGGAGTAGAGTGAAGCAGTTTACAAGAGTTCTGTATGCTGAGTGTACAGAGCCATGGCTTGCGGGCGTTCTGCAGCCTGAGTGTAGGAGAGCCAGGGTACGGGAGTTGTGTAACCTGGGTTTAGAGAGAGGCAGTATATGTGAGATCTGTAGCTTGAGTGTAGCTTAAGGCAGTTCTGTAACCTGGGTGTAGAGAGACGCAGTATACCTGCGTTCTGTAGCCTGAGTTCAGCAGACGCATTTAGCGTTAGTTCTGTGGCTTGGGGTTAGGCCTACGCACTATACGGCAGTTCTGTAACCAAAGTGTATGAAACCCACTAGATGGGAGTGCTGTAGCCTGGGAGGAGAGAGAAGCAGTTTACAAGAGTTCTGTATGCTGAGTGTACAGAGCCACGGCTTGCGGGCGTTCTGCAGCCTGAGTGTAGGAGAGCCAGGGTACGGGAGTTGTGTAACCTGGGTTTAGAGAGAGGCAGTATATGTGAGATCTGTAGCTTGAGTGTAGCTTAAGGCAGTTCTGTAACCTGGGTGTAGAGAGACGCAGTATACCTGTGTTCTGTAGCCTGAGTTCAGCAGACGCATTTAGCGTTAGTTCTGTGGCTTGGGGTTAGGCCTACGCACTATACGGCAGT
This sequence comes from Lepus oiostolus, assembly GCA_036325905.1. Lineage (NCBI taxonomy): Eukaryota > Metazoa > Chordata > Mammalia > Lagomorpha > Leporidae > Lepus > Lepus oiostolus. The sequence goes on from JAWMBE010000090.1 coordinate 350,424, forward strand.
TCTGTAACCAAAGTGTATGAAACCCACTAGATGGGAGTGCTGTAGCCTGGGAGGAGAGCGAAGCAGTTTACAAGAGTTCTGTATGCTGAGTGTACAGAGCCATGGCTTGCGGGAGTTCTGCAGCCTGAGTGTAGGAGTGGTAGCTTAGGGCAGTTCTGTAACCTGGGTGTAGAGAGATGCAGTATAGCTGCGTACTGTAACCTGAGTTCAGCAGACGCAGTTAGCAAGAATTCTGTATCCTGAGTGTAGAGAGGCACTGTTAACGGGCATTCTGTAACCTTAGGGCAGAAGACACAGCTTACGGGAGTTCTGTAGCTTGGGGTTAGGCATACGCACTATATGGCAGTTCTGTAACCTAAGTGTATGAAACACACCATATGGGAGCGCTGTAGCCTGGGAGTACAGCGAAGCAGTTTACCAGAGTTCTGTATGCTGAGTGTACAGAGACATGGTTTGCGGGAGTTTTGCATCCTGAGTGTAGAAGAGCCATGGTACGGGAGTTGTGCAACCTGGGTGTACAGAGATGCAGTATATGTGAGTTCTGTAGCCTGAGTGTAGCTTAGGGCAGTTCTGTGACCTGGGTGTAGAGAGACGCAGTATACCTGCGTTCTGTAGCCTGAGTTCAGCAGACGCAGTTAGTGAGAAATCTGTATCCTGAGTGTAGAGAGGTGCTGTTAATGGGCGTTCTGTAACCTTTTGTGGCAGACACAGCCTATGGGAGTTCTACAGCTTGGGGTTAGTCATACGCACTATATGGGAATTCAGTAGCTCACGAGTTGGCAGACGCAGTATATAGCAGTGATGTAGCCTGGGAGGAGAGACAAGCAGTTTACAAGAGTTCTGTATGCTGAGTGTACAGAGCCATGGCTTGCGGGAGTTCTGCAGCCTGAGTGTAGGAGTGGTCGCTTATGGCAGTTCTGTAACCTGGGTGTAGAAAGACGCAGTATACCTGCGTTCTGTAGCCTGAGTTCAGCAGATGCAATTAGCGAGAATTCTGTATACTGAGTGTAGAGAAGTGCTGTTAATGGGCATTCTGTAACCTTATGGCGGAAGACACTGCTTATGGAAGTTCTGTAGCTTGGGGTTAGGCATACGTACTATATAGGAGTTCTGTAGCCCACGAGTTTGCTGTTGCAGTATATGGCCGCGCTGTAGGCTGGGAGTAGAGAGAAGTAGTTTACAAGTGCTTTGTATCATGAGTGTAGAGAGACATACTTTGCGGGAGTTCTGCAGCCTGAGTGTTGGAGATGCAGCGTATGGGAGTTGTGTAACCTGGTTGTAGAGAGACGCAGTATACCTGCGTTCTGTAACCTGAGTGCAGCAGACGCAGTTAGCAGTAGTTCTGTAGCCTCAGTGTAGAGAAGTGCTTTTAATGGGCGTTCTGTAGCCTTAGGGCAGAAGACATAGCTTACGGGAGTTCTGTAGCTTGGGGTTAGGCATACGCACTATATGGGAGTTCTGTAGCCCCCGAGTTGGCAGACGCTGTATACAGCAGTGCTGTAGCCTGGGAGTAGAGGAAGCAGTTTATAAGAGTTCTGTATGATGAGTGTAGAGACATGGTTTGCGGGAGTTCTGCAGCCTGAGTGTAGGAGACACAGCGTATGGGAGTTGTGTAACCTGGGTGTAGAGAGACGCAGTATACCTGCGTTCTGTAGCCTGAGTTCAACAGACGCATTTAGCGTTAGTTCTGTGGCTTGGGGTTAGGCCTATGCACTATACGGCAGTTCTGTAACCAAAGTGTATGAAACCCACTAGATGGGAGTGCTGTAGCCTGGGAGGAGAGAGAAGCAGTTTACAAGAGTTCTGTATGCTGAGTGTACAGAGCCATGGCTTGCGGGAGTTCTGCAGCCTGAGTGTAGGAGTGGTAGCTTAGGGCAGTTCTGTAACCTGGGTGTAGTGAGATGCAGTATAGCTGCGTTCTGTAGCCTGAGTCCAGCAGACGCAGTTAGCAAGAATTCTGTATCCTGAGTGTAGAGAGGCACTGTTAACGGGCATTCTGTAACCTTAGGGCAGAAGACACAGCTTACGGGAGTTCTGTAGCTTGGGGTTAGGGATACACACTATATGGGAGTTCAGTAGCTCAGGAGTTGGCAGATGCAGTATATAGCAGTGCTGTAGCCTGGGAGTAGAGAGAATCAGTTTACTAGAGTCCTGTATGCTGAGTGTGCAGAGCCATGGTTTCTGGGAGTTTTTGCAGCCTGCGTGTAGAAGTGGTAGCTAAGGGCAGTTCTGTAACCTGGGTGTAGAGAGACGCAGTATACCTGCCTTCTGTAGCCTGAGTTCAGGAGTTGTGGTTAGAAGGCGTTCTGTAGCCTGAGTGTAGAGAAGTGCTGTTAATGGGCATTCTGTAACCTTAGGTCGGAAGACACAGCTTACGGGAGTTCTGTAGCTTGGGGATAGGCATATGCAGGATACGGGATTTCTGTTGCCTGAGAGTTGGCAGACGCAGTAAACGGGAGTTCTATGACCTGGGTGTAGAGAGTCTAAGCTTACAGAAGTTCAGTACCCTGAATGTAAGCGACCCAGCTTTCCAGAGTTCTGTAGCTGGGGGTTTGGCATATGCACTATACGGCCGTTCTGTAACCTAAGTGTATAAAACACAGTATATGGGAGTGCTGTAGCCTGGGAGGAGAGCGAAGCAGTTTACCAGAGTTCTGTATGCTGAGTGTACAGAGACATGGTTTGCGGGAGTTTTGCATCCTGAGTGTAGGAGAGCCATGGTACGGGAGTTGTGCAACCTGGGTGTAGAGAGATGCCGTATATGTGATTTCTGTATCCTGAGTGTAGGAGTGGTAGCTTAGGGCAGTTCTGTAACCTGGGTGTAGAGAGACGCAGTATACCTGTCTTCTGTAGCCTGAGTCAGGAGACGCGGTTAGAAGGTGTTCTGGAGCCTGAGTGTAGAGAAGTGCTGTTAATGGGCATTCTGTAACCTTTGTGTGGAAGACACAGCTTACGGGGGATCTGCAGCTTGGGGATAGGCATATGCAGGATACGGGATTTCTGTCGCCTGAGAGTTGGCAGACGCAGTAAACGGGAGTTCTATGACCTGGGTGTAGAGAGTCTAAGCTTACAGAAGTTCAGTACTCTGAGTGTAAGCGACCCAGCTTTCCGGAGTTCTGTAGCCTGGGGTTTGGCATACGCACTATACGTATACCTACATGTATGAGACACAGTATATGGGAGTGCTGTAGCCTGGGAGTAGAGCGAAGCAGTTTAGAAGAGTTCTGTATGCTGAGTGTACAGAGACATGGTTCGCAGGAGTTTTGCAGCCTGAGTGTAGGAGTACGGGAGTTGTGTAACCTGGGTGTAGAGAGATGCTGTATATGTGAGTTCTATAGCTTGAGTGTAGGAGTGGTAGCTTAGGGCAGTTCTGTAACCTGGGTGTAGAGAGACGCAGTATAGCTGCGTTCTGTAGCCTGAGTGCAGCAGACGCAGTTAGCTAGCGTTCTGTAGCCTGAGTGTAGAGAGGCACTGTTAATGGGCGTTCTGTAACCTTAGGGCAGAAGATACAGCTTATGGGAGTTCTGTAGCTTGGGGTGAGGCATACACACTATATGGGAGTTCTGTAGCCCACGAGTTGGCAGACGCCATATACAACAGTGCTGCAGCCTGGGAGTAGAGAGAAGCAGTTTACAAGAGTTCTGTGTCCTGAGTGTAGAGAGACATGGTTTGCGGGAGTTCTGCAGCCTGATTGTAGGAGAGCCAGGGTATGGGAGTTGCATAACCTGGGTGTAGTGAGACGCAGTATATCTGCGTTCTGTAGCCTGAGTGCAGGAGACGCAGTTAGCGGTACTTCTTTAGCCCGAATGTAGAGAAGTGCTGTTAATGGGCGTTCTGTAACCTTAGGGCAGAAGACATAGCTTACGGGAGTTCTGTAACTTGGGGTTAGGCCTACGCACTATATGGGAGTTCTGTAGCCCACAAGTTGGTAGACGCAGTATGCAGCAGTGCTGTAGCCTGGGAGTAGAGAGAAGCAGTTTACAAGAGTTCTGTATCCTGAGTGTAGAGAGACATGGTTTGTGGGAGTTGTGCAACCTGAGTGTAGGAGATGCAGTAAGTCTCCTGCACTCAGACTACTCAACTCCCATAACTGTATCTTTCTACACACAGGCTACAGAACTCTCATAACCTGCATCTCCTACACTCATGATAGAGAACTCCAGGAAACTGTATCTCTCAAACCCTAGGTTACAGAACTCCCATATACTGTGTCTCCTACACTCAGGCTACAGAACTCCCATCAAATGCATCTCATAAACTCAGGCTACAGAACTCCTGTAAGCAGCGTCTCCTCCACTCAGGCTACAGAACTCCCATAAGCCGTTTCTTCTACACTGCACATGTTTCTTCTACACTACACAACTCAGAGTTGTGTAGCTTCGGTGTACAGAGATGCAGTGTACTTGTGTTCTGTAGCCTGAGTGTAGGAGACACAGTTAATGGGAGTTTTGTAACCTGAGTGTATAGAGGCATTGTCAATATTCGTTCTGTAACCTTAGTGCAGAAGACACAGCTTACAGGAGTTCTATACGTTGGGGTTAGGCATTCACAGGATACTGGATTTCTGTCACCTGAGAGTTGGCAGACGCAGTAAACAGGAGTTCTATAACCTGGGTGTAGAGAGACTCGTCTTACAGAAGTTCAGTACCTGAGTGTAAGAGACGCAGCTTATGGGAGTTCTGTAGCTTGGGGTTAGGCATACACACTATATTGGAGTTCTGTAACCTAAGTGTACGAGACACAGTATATGGGAGTGCTTCAGCCTGGCAGTAGAGAGAAGCAGTTTATAAGAGTTCTCTATCCTGAGTGTAGAGAGACATGGTTTGTGGGAGTTTTGCAGCCTGAGTACAGGAGTGGTAGCTTAGGGCTGTTCTGTAAACTGGGTGTAGATTGACGCAGTATACCTGGATGTAGGAGACGCAGCTTATAGGAGTTCTGTAGCCTGAGTGTAGGAGATGCAGTTAATGCGAGTTCTGTAGCCTGAATATAGGGAGATGCAGTTTATGGGCATTCAGTATCCTTAGTGTAGAAGAACAGTTTACGGGATTTCTGTAGCTTGGGTGTCGGCCTACTCAGGATATGGGAGTTCTGTCACCTGAGGTTTGGCAGATGCAGTAAATGGGAGTTTTATAACCTGGGTGTAGAGAGATTCAGCTTCCGGGTGTTCTGTAGCCTGAGTGTAGAAGAAACGGCTTATGGGAGTTCTGTAGCCTGAGTGGAGGAGACGCTGCTTACAGGAGTTCTGTAGCCTGAGTTTATGAGATGCATTTGATGGGAGTTCTGTAGCCTGAGTGTAGGAGACACAGTATATGGGAGTTCTGTAACCTAGGGTTTGAGAGATACAGTTTCCTGGAGTTCTGTATCATGAGTGTAGGAGATGCAGGTTATGAGAGTTCTGTAGCCTGTGTGTAGAAAGATACAGTTATGGGAGTTGAGTAGTCTGAGTGTAGGAGACTTCGTTTACTGGAGTTCTTTAGCCTGAGTGTTGTTGACGTAGCTTATGAGAGTTCTGTAGCCTAGGTTTAGAGAGACGCAGTTTACAGGAGTTCTGCAGCCTGAGTGCAGGAGACACAGTTTACAGTTTTTCAGTAGCCTGTGTGTAGAGCACTGTTTTCGTTAGATTGTATCCTGGGTGTAAGAGAAGTAGTTTAGTGTAGTTCTGTATCCTGGGTGTAGGCATACACAGTATACTGATGTTCTGTAGCCTGGGTGTAGTGAGATACAGTTTATGGTAGTTGTGTTTCCTGGGTGCAGAGAGAATACTTTATGGGATTTCTGTAGCCTGGGTGTAGGTAGACGCTGTTATGGGAATTCTTTAGCATGGGAATAGGGAGACTCAGTATACGGGAGTTCTGTATCCTAGGTGTAGAGAGAGGCAGATTATTGGAAATCTGTAGTCTGCATGTAGGAATATGCCATTTTCAGGCTTCTGTACCCTGGGTGTAGAGAGACGCAGTTAACAGGAGTTTTGTAGCCTGAGTGTTGGAGACACAGTTACATGGGTTTTGTAGCTTGGGTGTAGATAGATGCCGTTAACGGGAGTTCTATGGACTGGGATTAGAGAGATGCAATATATGGGAGTTCTGTTGCCTGGGTGTAGAGAGACACAGTTTACCAGAGTTCTGTAGCCTGTTTGTAGAGAGACACAGTTTATGGGAGTTCTGTATACTGGGTGCAGAGAGAAGCACTTTACTGGATTTACCTAGCCCAGATGTAGGTAGACGTGGTTATTGGAGTTCTCGTACATTCTGGTAGCCAGGAAGTGGGATCTGCAGCCGCAGCAAGAGTCTAATCTCCGGCGAACAGGTGCGGTGCTCATGGCATGGACAGCATGATCCTGCGGGCGCTGCCGGGCTCCTGGAACTGCTCCCAGTGTGTTGTGATCCGTGCTCAGCTGTCTCCAAATCCCGAGCTTTGGAGGGGAAAAAATAGAAGCGTCCACCAAGCGCCTGACAGCAGCACCAAGGTCGGTGGTGCAGACCCAGACCACGCCTGACCTAGGCCCATCCGCACTCCTCTGAGTGACTCTCTGGTTCTGGGGTCACTGAAGCTCCTCCGTCTCTGCCTTTCTAATAAATATTAATATAGAATTTCAGATACTGAAAGACACAAGTCTCACATGAATTGATGCACTGGGCGACGGGAGGCGGACAGAGGCGGGGTCTGCTGACTGAGGTGATGCAGGGGCTCCAGGCAGCTCAGCAGAGTCACGCAAAAACCATTTGTAGCAACTCTTGAGCTTTATTAAAAGAAAAACTTTAAGAAAGTTCCCCAGTAATAAAAAGTCTTATGTGTCCCACCCAGCAAAGAAAATCCTTGGTTATCGCCACAAATTTTTCTTTTAAAGATTTATTTGAGAGTGTTGCCGTACTTTTGCGTAGGAAGAATGAGGGAACTGCTCTATGCCCTTAGCTCTGTTCTTTCCACGCCGTGTCTTCAAAGTGTCCAGAATTGAGGCTCATGCATTATGAGATGGATGAAGAAAGACTTAACCGGATACCCAAGAGAGACACCCCCTCACCCCATGCCCACCACGGAGTCCACGCTACTTCAATCATCCAACAAAAGCCTGCTTCATATAAAGGAAACAGCTCTCCTCCTTCAGCCGTTTCAATAAGGAGGGTTCCAGCTCTCTGGGGGGAAACTTTCTGACAGCTTCGCTTTGACAGCTGCCACAGCACAAGAACACCATGTACCCGGTCTTAACCCTGAGGGTGCCCAGGAGGCAGGGAGAGCCCGGATGGCTGCCTCATTCTGAATGCCTGCTCATCACCTGCCTGGGACTGCTGACTGTCACCCTGGGGGCGGTGGCCCTCCTTGGTGTCTCCTCTGACTTCCTGGCGCTCTCTGCTGGCATAGCAGTGATAGCCGCGGGCATTTGCTTCGTTGTGTTTTCGGGATTGGTGTTTGTCTGCAGAGCCGGCGCAGAGCTGGGCTGCAAAGACTCGCAGAGGAAACAAGGAACGAGAGTGCCGGTGGCCAGGCCGAGCCCCTGGTGATCGCCAGCACCCGTCTGTAGCTGCCAGCGGAGCCTCGACACTGGCGCACGCGTGGAGCTTTTAAGTCTTCTGAGCATCGTTTTTTAGATTTAATAAAGTTTGCATTTTAGAAGCCTTTTCTGATCATGGAAATAATCTTTTGGAAAACTTCAAAGAGTGTGTGTGAGAGAGGGAGAAGTTGTCCATCCCCTGGTCACTGCTCCAATGCCTTCCACAGACAGGACTGGGCCAGGACAAAGCCAGGAGCCTAGAACTCAATCCAGGTCAGGGGCAGCGACCCAAGTTCTTCAGCCACCACCTTTCACCCCCCAGGATGCGCCTTTGCAGGAAGCTGATCAGAAGTGGAGCCAGGACTCAAGCCCAGGGGCTCTGATAAGGAGTGTAGTGTTCCAAGCAGTGTGTTCACACCGAGCTAAATGCGCACCCTTGGACTCTCTTTAGCATCTGCTAGAAATAACCCACAAGCCCTGGAAATGGAGGCCAACCAGATCCACAGGTCGCAGGTTGCAGGCGCACGCAACAGACTCCTAGGGAAGTGAGCCTGTGGCCCCTTGTGTCGATAGTCCTACCCTCGTTCCAAAGGAGTCAAAGCCACCAGCATCTCGTAAGCTATTTCATTGCCGCTCTTCATAAAATCTTCGACGCTAGTGACATTCGTGATGTCCGAAGAACCACGCCCTTCCAGAGATCCTTAGCTGCTGAGGACGCTTTAGGATTTTTACTCTTTCCTTGACTGTGTTCTGGAAGGTGCACGTCCTCCCCATGAAGTGAAAAAAAAAAGATTTATTTGAAATGCAGAGTTGAGAGAGAGAGAGAGCGAGCGAGAGTGAGAGACCCTGGAACTGAGACCTTCCATCTACTGGCTCATTCCCCAAATGGCCACAATTCTGGCGGAAGCCAGGAGCCAGGAGCTTCTTCCAGGTCTCCCACGTGGGTGCAGGGGTCCAAGTGCGTGTGCCATCTTTTGAGCTTTCCTAGGTGCATTAGCAGGGAGCTGGATGGGAAGTGGAGCAGCCAGGCCCAGATACAGTGCTCACGTGGGATGCAGGTGTCATCGTCAGTCCCTTTAGCCATGAATTTATTGGCGCACTCAAGCAGAACCAAGACCCTGGGCCTGGCTCAGCTCTGACCACGTGCCGGGTGGGTGGAGAGGGGGGTGCTGGAAGGACAGTGTCTGCTGCTCCTCCCCTGTACAGGAGCCCGCGGTTCTCCCTTAAATACCGGGCGATGCTGAGCCCAGGATGGTCAAAGCCAGGGGACCTTTTGTCCTTTCTGTTTCCATATGATGGCAGTGCACGTGCTCCCCTTCCCTTGACACAGCTTTCACCTGCGCTGGGAGGAGTCCTGGCTCCAGCCAATGCTGGAGAGCAGGCTCTCTGCCCACGGATGTCTGACTGAAATCACCTGAGTATGGCCATGCTTGTTTTAATGATGATGAACGTTAAAAGAGAACCATGGGTTGCTCAGAAATTATAGCACAGGAAATTCCCTAATAATAGCATGCATGTAGCTTGCAATAAAATGGGAAACTTGGTGAGGGTACTTCAAAACATTTCTAGAAAAAAAAAGTAAAAACAAGCTTATTTCACTGGCAAAAAAGTGGAATCCATACCTGGTTGTTTATAATATGCATTTCCATGATCCGTTTGAAGACCCCTCATATTTATAAACTGCCCCTACAAAAGCTTTGCAAGGAAATGTTGTCATAGCTCCTATGTGGAGGTGACCCTCAGAAAGACCAGGAGGGGTCCAGGGAAAGCACCAGATTATGAGAGGAAGAGGGGAGCACAGGCAGGCGGCCCCCAGCTGCACAGGGAGCTCCACATGGCAGCAAAAGGCAGGCGAGGGGGACAGCAAGGGAGGAAGGGACTGAGCTCCTTAGGGAACCTCAGAGCCATGCACTGAATTAGATACAACACACGGTGACACAGGGCTCCTCAGGGAACCAGACCTCAGAGCAGTGCCCTGAGTCAGATACAACACACGGTAACAGTGACTGCTGAGAAAATGCAGTCAGTGAAGCTCCTTGCTGTCATCACCACCAGCAAGCCCAGAAGCTTATGTGTCCCTGCCATATAACTGGTTGGTTGCGAAATCGCCACTGAGGTTCCTTCTCTGACTCATTTATTTGTGGAGTGTGTTGCTTTGATTTCAATATTTGTGAATTTTCTTTTTTTATTTAGTAAATATAAATTTCCAAAGTACAGTTTATGGACTACAATGGCTTCCCCCCCATAATTTCCCTCCCACTCACACCCCTCCCATCTCCCACTCCCTCTCCCATTCAATTCACATCGATTCATTTTCAAGTATCTTTATATACAGAAGATCGATTTAGTATATATTAAGTAAAGATTTCATCAGTTTGCACCCACACAGAAACACAGTGTAAAAATACTGTTTCAGTACTAGTTATAGCATTACTTCACATTGGACAACACATTAAGGACAGATCCCACATGAGAAGTAAGTACACAGTTTCTCCTGTTGTTGATTTAACAATTTGACACTCTTGTTTATGGCATCAGTAATCTCCCTTGGCTCTAGACATGAGTTGCCAAGGCTATGGAAGCCTTTTGAGTTTGCCAACTTCGGTCTTATTCTGACAGGGTCATAGTCAAAGTGGAAGTTCTCTCCTCCCTTCAGAGAAAGATACATGCTTCTTTGATGGCCCTGTTCTTTCCACTGGGATCTCACTTGCAGAGATCTTTCATTTAGGTCTTCTTCTTCTTTTTTTTCCAGAGTGTCTTGGCTTTCCATGCCTAAAATACTCTCATGGGCTCTTCAGCCATATCCGAATGCCTTAAGGGCTGATTCTGAGGCCAGAGTGTTGTTTAGGACATCTGCCATTCTATGAGTCTGCTGTGTATCTCGCTTCCCATGATGGATCGTTCTCTCCCTTTTTGATTCTATCAGTTTGTATTAGCAGACACTAGTCTTGTTTGTGTGATCCCTTTGACTATTAGACCTATCAGTGTGATCAATTGTGAACTGAAATTGATCACTTGGACTAGTGAGATGGCATTGGTACATGCCACCTTGATGGGATTGTATTGGAATCCCCTGGCACGTTTCTAACTCCACCATTTGAGGCAAGTCCGATTGAGCATGTCCCAAACTGTACATCTCCTCCCTCTCTTATTCCCACTCTTATATTTAACAGGGATCACTTTTCAGTTAAAATTTAGACACCTAAATTAATTGTGTTAATTACAGAGATCAACCACTAGTACTAGAAAAAAATACTAAATGAAAGTATTACACTGTACATCAACAGTCAGGACAAGAGCTGATCAAGTCACTGTTTCTCATCGTGTCCATTTCACTTCAACAGGTTTCCCCTTTGGTGCTCAGTTAGTTGTTGTTGATCAGGGAGAACATATGATATTTGTCCCTTTGGGACTGGGTTAACTCACTTAACATGTTTTCCAGATTCCTCCATTTTGTTGCAAATGACTGGGTTTCATTGTTTTTGACAGCTGTATAGTATTCTATAGAGTACATGTCCCATAATTTCTTTATCCAGTCTACTGTTGATGGGCATTTGGGTTAGTTCCAGGTCTTAGCTATTGTGAATTGAGCTGCAATACACATTAATATGCAGACAGCTTTTTTGTTTGCCAATTTAATTTCCTTTGGGTAAATTCCAAGGAGTGGTATGGCTGGGTTGTATGGTAGGGTTATATTCAGGTTTCTGAGGATTCTCCAGACTGAATTTCATAGTGGCTTAACCAGTTTGCATTCCCACCAACAGTGGGTTAGTGTCCCTTTTTCCCCACATCCTATCCAGCATCTATTGCTGGTAGATTTCTGAATGTGAGCCATTCTAACCGGGGTGAGGTGAAACCTCATTGTGGTTTTGATTTGCATTTCCCTGATTGCTAGTGATCTTGAACATTTTTTCATATGTCTATTGGCCATTTGGATTTCCTCTTTTGAAAAATGTCTATTGAGGTCCCTGGCCCATGTCTTAAGTGGGTTGTTTGTTTTGATGTTGTGGAGTTTCTTGATTTCTTTGTAGATTCTTTGTAGATTGTAGGTTATCAATCCTTTATCTGTTGCATAGTTTGCAAGTATTTTTTCCCATTCTGTTGGTTGCCTCTTCACTTTCCTGACTGTTTCTTTTGAAGTACAGAAACTTCTCAATTTGATGCAATCCCAAATGTTAGTTTTGGCTTTGACTGTCTGTGCTTCTGGGGTCTTTTCCAAGAAGTCTTTGCTGGTACCTATATCTTGTAGGGTTTCTCCAATGCTCTCTAATAATTTGATGGTGTTGGGTCATAGATTTAAGTCTTTAATCCATGTTGAGTGAACCTTTGTGTAAGGTGAAAGTTAGGGGTCTTGCTTCATGGTTCTGCACTTGGAGATCCAATTTTCCCAGCACCATTTATTGAATAGACTGTCCTTACTCCAGGGATTGGTTTTAGATCCTTGATCAAATATAAGTTGGCTGTAGATGTTTGGATTGATTTCTGGTGTTTCTATTCTGTTCCATTTGTCTATCCATCTGTTTCTGTACCAGTACCATGCTGTTTTGATAACAACTGCCCTGTAGTATGTCCTGAAATCTGGTATTGTGATGCCTCCAGCTTTGTTTTTGTTGTACAAGATTGCTCTAGCTATTTGAGGTCTCCTGTGTCTCCATATGAATTTCAGCATCATTTTTTTCCAGATCTGAGAAGAATGTATTCAGTATTTTAATTGGTATTGCACTGAATCTACAAATTTCTTTTGGTAGAATGGACATTTTGATGGTATTGATTCTTCCAATCCATGAGCATGGAAGATTTTTCTTTAAGAAATTCTGTAATTCTCATCGTAGAGATCTTTAACATCCTTGGTTAAATTTATTCCAAGGTATTTGATTGTTTTTGTAGCTATTGTGAATGGGATTGATCTTAGAAGTTCTTCCTCAGCCATGGCATTGCCTGTGTATACAAAGGCTGTTGATTTTTGTGCATTGATTTTATATCCTGCTACTTTGCCAAACTCTTCTATGAGTTCCAATAGTCTCTTAGATTCTTTGGATCCCTAAATAAAGAATCGTATCATCTGCAAAGAGGGATAGTTTGAGTTATTCCTACCCAATTTGTATCCCTTTAATTTCTTTTTCTTGCCTAATAGCTCTGGCTAAAACTTCCAGAACAATATTGAATAGCAGTGGTGAGAGTAGGCATCCCAGATCTCAGTGGAACTGCTTCCAACTTTTCCCCATTCAATAGGATGTTGGCTGTGGGTTTTTCATAAATTGCTTTGATTGTATTGAGGAATGTTCCTTCCATACCCAGTTTGCTTAGAATTTTCATCATGAAAGGGTGTTGTATTTTATCAAATGCTTTCTCTGCGTCTATTGAGAGAATCATATGGTTTTTCTTCTGCAGTCTGTTAATGTGGTGTATCACGTTGATTGTTTTGCAAACATTGAACCACCCCTGCATACCAGGGATAAATCCCACTTGGTCTGGGTGGATGATCTGATGTGTTGTTGCATTCTATTGGCCAGAATTTTATTGAGGATTTTTGCATCTATGTTCATCAGGGATATTGGTCTGTAATTCTCTTTCAATGCTGCATCTTTTTCTGGCTTAGGAATTAAGGTGATGCTGGCATCATAAAAAGAATTTGGGAGGATTCCTTCTTTTTTGATTGTTCTGAATAGTTTGAGAAGAATTGGAGTTAGTTCTTTAAATGTCTGGTAGAATTCAGCAGTGAATCCATCTGGTCCTGGGCTTTTCTTTGTTGGGAGGGCCTTTATTACTGTTTCAATTTCTGTGTCAGTTATGGGTCTGTTTAGTTTTTCTATGTCTTCCTGGTTCAATTTAGGTAGGTTGCATGTGTCCAGGAATCTATCCATTTCTGATAGATTTCCCTGTTTTCTGGCATACAAGTCCTTGTAGTAATTTCTGATGATTCTTTTTATTTCTGTAGTGTCTGTTGTTACGTTTCCTTTTTCATCTCTGATTTTATTGATTTGGGTCTTTTCTTTTTTTAGTTAGTTGGGCCAATGGGGTGTCAATTTTGTGTATTTTTTCAAAAAACCAGCTCCTCGTTTGGCTGATTTTTTGTAATTTTTTTTTATTCAATCCTGTTGATTTCTTCCCTGATTTTAATTATTTCTCTTCTCCTACTAGATTTGGGTCTGGTTTGCTGCAGATTTTCTAGATCCTTGAGATGAATTGAAAACTCATTTATTTGATGCCTTTCCAATTTCTTGATGTAGGCACCTATTGATATAAACTTTCCTCTTAACACTGCTTTTGCTGTATTCCATAAGTTTTGGTATGTTGTGCTGTTATCCTCATTTACTTCCAGATTTTTTTAGACCTGAGGTCGCCCTGCTTATGACATATGTCCAAAATGGCGCCTGCTCCTTGTCTTGCTCACCTTTGAGAGGTGAGTGGAGAGAGAGAGAAACTTGTGTCCATATCGGTCACTTTTTTTTTTCCTCCCTCTTCTAGTTAGCCTGGTGAACTTTTCCCCATGGGATTTCAAGCCTCGTTCCCTCTAGTCTCCTCTTTCTACTTGCCCACTGGTGTCTCGGGCTATTGAGGTTCGGCTTGCCTCATGTTCCAGTGCTGGTGTGTTGATTCTGCCACTGGTGTCCTGAACTGTGGGCTCCCACGCTCTCCATGTAGGTCCACTGTGAATCACTAGTTCCGGAAGAGTTTACTCTGCTGTTTATTCCCCCATTCTTCCTTGAACCTGCAGTATCTCCACTTTTATGAAACTGTCTCTTCCCAGACTATCAGTGTGCTCCCTTCCTATTCTGCCATCTTGCCCTGTGAATCCATCCTTCAATCCAGGTTTCCCACACTGGCATCAGGGACCCAACCAGTTGAGCCATCTCTGCCACTTCCAAGAGTCGTATGAGTAGGAAATGGGTAGGAGACAGAATCAGGGGCTGGAACCCAGAGGCTCTGATGTGGCTTGGGTATCTTAACCAGAGACTTAGCTGCAGAGCTAAATGCCTGCCCCTTGGTGTGGGACTTTATGCACATCTTGCTGAGAGAAGGTCTTAATGTTTCCTGCACCTATAGTGCCTGAAGCTCCAAGTTCCTACACTTTCCTTGCTGAATCGCTGTCCCCAGGATCTCAGGGTTTTCCTCACCACTTCCCACACAGAGCCTCCTTGCTGCTCTCTCAGCTGTGTTTTCTATTATTACATTGAAACCCCATCATTTTGTGGTACAAGGTGGGAGAATAAAAACATTCTAGAATCATGTGATTCAATTCAGTTCAGTTTCTGTCCACCTGAATCCCTGGATGCTCACCTTTAGAGTTATCACTTTGTGTACTCTTTCTCCTAAGACAGCAAAGCCAGATGGGACTGGAGTTGTCCACAGCCTCATCCAGGTCACACAAGGCTCTGGCAGTTTCCCACTAGGGCCGTGACTTGTCAATGAGGATCACCTGGGAGTACGTCAACCTGGCTACTTCCCCCCCCCCCCACCCAGTATTTACAAATGAGGATTTTCCCTCTACCCTGGACCCAGGAGATTTTCTTCTACCCTTCACCATGGGTGCTAACCCTATGAAAATACAGTGGCCCATCTTAGACTGGAATGTCATGGTTTTTTGCTCTGAAGCTAATCTAAACTCAGCCTTGGCAATCCATCCAAATTCCCATTTGAATATTCCTACCAATGACAAGTTCCACTGTCTTCTGCTTTAGCTGATTTCAGCTGTGGTTCTCAGCATTTGCCTTCTGGAGGTTGAAACTGCACGGTGGTCACTTCCAGTTTGTTCAGCTGTCCTTGTGAGGATAATAGAGATGACATTCACAATCTTTTTATGTCCAAGTGAAACTTGCAGAATTGATAACTTTTTATTTTATGGACATATAAATGAGTTTCCCCTAAAGTCACCTGTTTCCATATGCAATGACAGTAGTTTTTTATATCCACTCAGGTGTGCAGACATCAGCAATACTTTAAGAAGCACGTTGTCACCCAAAGGAAAACAAATCCCTCCACCAGTCCAGTTCCACTTGCTTCAGTCTTATGCCCTGGCAACCATGAAGGGGCTTCCTGGCTTTCCTCACTATCACTCCATGAATGGATAGTATACATGTCGTACACAAATACAAGAGACGCTATGAAGACACAAGCATGAGTTGAATTTTTATTCAGAATGCAACACAGATGGACACAGTAAAACATGCTTATGAAATACAGCGGTCACAGAAAGCCAGTGAGCATTTCTTTACAATACAGGACCTACAACAGACAAATTCAAAAGAAGGGGAAGTAGAGACATATGTTTGTGTTGTAATTCAGAATTTGTGTTGGGCACAACGCAAATTGTTGGTGCATATGGTGGCGATGGGCACATGGTATGTCATTGTAATTAATGTCCCTGAAATCTACTAACAAATTACAGAACAGTCAATATTACATATCATGGAATACATGGCAAACGTGGTAGCAGTTTACGTAGATCCGCACAAGCCAAATGATCTTGGGACAGGTCAGGAGAAAAGCAGGGATTTCCCTGCCTGCAGTGTGGGCACCAGCAGGGAGAGATGCCCTCATCGTGTCACACAGTGCAGAGAGCATTCACCAACTTCTACACTGGTTCTTTCATAACGTTTGGTTGTCTGTAGCAAGAAGGCCAAGACTTCATTTCTCACCGCTTCCCTGATCCTCTCCTGGGGCTTCTTGACTACACCGAGGATGACGACCCAGCAGTGCCTGAGTCTGACTGTTCACTGACCACCTCCACACAACCTAGTCCCATGTCCACAGCAAAAAGGCTCCCTGCCTAACTCTTCCACAAGACCAATTCACTGACAGTTACCCTGTGTTCTCCTAGTTGTCCCTGAGGACCTGGTGGAAGAGATTCAAAGTGAACGGCCAGGTGAGGAGGACACATCTCTTGTCAAGGTTGCCTTTCTGTGTCAGACACAGAAATGTTGTTTATTTTTGGCATCCTTTTTTATATATAAAAATATGTTCGTGCATATTTAACATGGCCTAAGCTTTTTCCTCAGTGGGGGAGATTCAAGTGCAGATCTATTATCCATTGAGACTAGATTCAAGATACTATTCAAAAATGACAGCCTGAGCCTACACCTCAAGTCCAACTTTCACCTCCCTCTCATTCCTAAGACCTCCCCATCACAGCCACTGCTCCTGCACTCAGAGGGCAACATGGCAATGTGCAAACAGAAGGAAGTGAAGATTTGCAGGGAACTGAATTCCTCTTGACAGGTGATGATTCTCATCCTGAAGGACCGGTGTCACCCAGGCAGTGGATACACTTGCACCGGGGATGCAGCCCTCCTCTCTCACTTGATGAGCTGCCCTCACTCCTGACCCCCAAGTTGCACTGTGATGTCATGCTGAGCAACCTAACTGGCCCTGCAGGAGCTGTAGCAGGAGCAGGTAAGCTGGGCCCCACCAAGCTCAGAAGAGAGAAACCCAGGGAGTGTGATGGTGGCTTTGGTGCCCCCAAAACAAGGCTTATCCTGTACTGCAACATTTGCAGCATGCAGAGAATGCTTGCTGTTTTCATTCCAGAGGTCTACATGTTCTCTCCAAGTGAATTACCCAAGAGCATGCAGGACATAGAAAACCTTGACCCAGAGGAGGGAGAGGGAATGTGAGGAGCAGGCAGATAGGGGTAGTGGTGAGAAGTCCACATGGACTCCACTGCTTCATGTGCTTTAAAGCACATCACGCAAGCCAAGGAAATGGAACTCCAACTGGAAAGGTGACCATCTTGCCTAAACCAGCAAGAGAAGAAAAGTGGTTGTACAGGATCTGGGCAGGCAAGAGAGGTATGTACCCTGGGAAGGTGCCAAGGCCAAATCCCCATTCTGTGTATGTCCCTAGGCCTGCTTGGCTGAGCCCTCCAGTAACCCTTAGGAGAGTCCAAAGGTCCTGGTAGGATCAGCAACTGTGTGAGAGCATTGGGGCCATTCCTAGAGGTGTGTGTGTAGAGTAAAGGCAGAGCTCGCAGACATCTCTGTAGCATTAGCTGTAGCTAATGCTTCACCTGCCCAACCTCACCAGTGGGGCCTGACCGAGTAAGTCACTGCAGTTTGTGAGATATGGGAAGATGCCCCTGACCTTCCCTATCTCTCTGGCCTCTTGGGAAGAGCATGAAGCACAGAGAGGTCCCCAGATCTTGGCTGAGCACTGTAGCTCTGTGGGCACTCAGTGGCTCCTGACATGACCTGGGGGAGATGACAGAATACAAGCACTACTGGCATTTGCCCAAGACCTGGGCTCCCCTCAGCCCCTTGAAGGATGGGGGTCATCTCATGGCACCTTTCTTTTGAGGATCAAGGGAGTTTTCTATGTATAGGTCTTTTTTTTAACTTTTGATATGATTAAGGTTTCTCTCTCTATCCATCAAATTCACTCATATCACTTGATGGCAATTCATTGCAATGTTCCTTTGAGTGAATTATAGGAATAGGACCACAGATCAGTTATGTTTCCTACACTTGTTTCCTAATTCTATATTTAAGTAACGTAAATACTACTGGCTTCATTACTCTTTAAAAAGAAGTGTCTCAAATTGTCCATTTCACTTCAATTGACTGCATTATAGACACTCAGCAGTTATTTTGGATCAAGGAAAACATATTTGGGCTGGTTGTTTATAGCCCTCGTGTCTTCCATTAAGGAACAGTCCCTTTTTCTTCATATTATTTGTTGAACTCTTACTTAGTGTGGGGTTAACTTTACAACCATTAAGTGAACTGAAAATAGATCTTTGTAAAAATTAACAGTGGGAATGGGAGAGGGAGGATGAAGAATGGTTGGTGTGTTGATGGGAGGGAGGGAAAGGTGGGAATTATTATATTCCTAAATCTGTATATATAAGATACATGCACCTTGTATAACTTAAATGTTTTTTTAAAAAAATAAGTGTCTTCCATAACTCTGTTGGTGCTGTAATATACTTCAGTGTCTTAAATACAACGACACAATTATTTTTCAACAAAACATACCGAGATCAGTTTTATGGTGCAGAGAGACACAACTTTACAGTTGAGAAGAGAAAACCAAAGAGCTCTGGCAAGTTTTCCATAGTCAACACTCAGCTCTGTGAGGGATTGCATGGGCAGGAGCTGGATGCAGCAGTTAAGTCAGCACATGGGATGCCCACAATCCATACCTCAGTGCCTGGTTCTGATGTGGGAAGGGAAGTAGTGAGGGGAGGAGTCAACTCATGTGGCACTATGAGCCACTGCTGGGCAGCTCAAGCCAACACATGCAGCAGTGCCAGCCATTACATGACTGCTCTGGCCCAACGCATCATGGGATGGCACCATCGGGGGAATTGCGAGTTGACAGCAGCTGCAGCTCACCCCTGCAGGACAGCCTGGGCCTGCCCACAACTCAACACTCCCTTTATGTGCAGCATCCACTCACACTTCCCATGCACCACTAAGCCCACATACTTCCAGGTAGCAAAAGGAAACACAAAACCCACACAAATTCCTCAACGCAGCAAATGTACAACCAGTGCTAGCTGCAAATATGCAATACGGCTGCAGGGTATGTCCCCACAATACCTTTAGGTCATTATAATGCCATTATTTTAAATTTAGCATGGCCAGCACTCCCATTCCCATCAAGCACCTGAAGTCATGACAATCTGATAATTTTAAATTCAATTAAGTCCTACCCCAGACACCAGCTCCCACACTTACCAATAGCATAAAAGCATGGTCTGAGCCTTGTTGAGGTTTCTGCAGTGTTGAAGTCTTTTTTCTATTTTGTCTGTGTGTTCACTCTCTCTCTCGAGCTGGCCTGACTTAGCTCTTAAATGTGCACTTTTCCTGTGCTTTACATGAATCCTGCATTTCTATGCACTTTTTGTCTCCACTTTGAATTCTTTCACATGTGGAGTGAAGAATCTGGAATAATCCCAGCCTAGGACCCCACTGCAAACAGTTTGAGTCCAAGGTTCTCTGCTTCCAATCCAGTGTCCTCTAATGTACACCTTTCAGTCTAGATGCCCAAAGGAGTTTTCTTCAAGGTCAAGATTTTACTGGAATATCACTTGCAATCAGTTACTCCCACTGAGAAACCAGTAATCTATTCAGATGGAATTTGAAAGTGTATTTCCATTGACAGAAAAAATTGAATTATTTTCAACATTACCTTTGTATCCCCATTTTGTTTTTTTCCCCAAGAACTTCATTTATACTTCATATTTCCTCTGGTTCCATCTGTATTCAACTATTTCTCTCAAATAGTAAGGAATCTTCTACTTGATTTCTATTCTTATGTTCTCCAGGGTTATACAAGCACACTCCTGGCTTCCTGACCTGGGGATGCTCTGCTGCTCACTAGCCATGGACTCCCTCTGGTGGGGCAGCTGCACCAGGATCCCAGCT
Organism: Lepus oiostolus; assembly: GCA_036325905.1. Taxonomy (NCBI): domain Eukaryota; kingdom Metazoa; phylum Chordata; class Mammalia; order Lagomorpha; family Leporidae; genus Lepus; species Lepus oiostolus. The sequence continues at coordinate 370,278 of JAWMBE010000090.1, forward strand.
GCATCTGAAATAACCCCCGGCATCGCTTCTCAGCAAGAGACAAGAGTTAGTTCACACAAGCCCTTCCCACCTCTGGCACTCCATACCAGGGACAGGTGACCTGCCACAGAAGAGGCTAGTACAGGTTGGAAGGATGCATGGATGATGTGGTGCATCCTGGGACTTCAGAAATGCAGGCAGGGTAAGCAGTGGAGGTACTGAAGGCAGAGTAGGCAGTGGAGGCACTGGTCTGGCCTCCTGGTGCACATGTGCATGACAGAGACAGTCTGGAAGCAGCAGATCCACACGTGAAGACAGCAGTGGGTGCAGCAGCAGCTAAGGCCTCATGAGACACGAAGAACTCCCCATGGGCGCCCTCCAGAGCGTGCACTGGGATCAGGCTGATCTGTCCATCCAGGAACCTTCCCTGTGGAATCTGTACAAACAGAAATGTCCAACCTGAGTGTGTGCCCAGACACATCCCAGCACTCAGACAGTTTGGTCAATTAATTAATGCAAAGCAAAAATGCACAAATAGCCATTGTTAGGACATCTGGGAACTACATGAAAGCTTTTCAAATAGTTTAGAATCTCTGGCTTGAAAATTACAGCAATATTCCAGAGGAAATATCCACAAACTTACAAATAGTAAATTCTATTGAAATATTGCATCTGGGAGAAAAAAATGTTTGTTTCAAAAGCCTGTGTGTGTGAGGAACTATGTATTAATGGGGAAGACAATTCTAAGATTAATATTTCAGTGATTAAGGTGACTACAAAGCATTTTGAATTGTATACTAGAATCTAAGGTCACTTTTAAACTATGGCCTCTATAATGAAGGGCAGTGTTAGAGAAAGCACTAGATTTCAAAGCATGGATTTACATTTTAAATTAAATTCACAGGACGAAGGCCAAGCAGGAAACTTAAGCTGACTGTTCCATAGTAACACCTACAGTGACACTGCAGTTACTGCCAAAATGCTCTGAAGCTCAGAATCGGCAGAGAACCTGAAGTACCAGGCACAACCTGAGAGCAGTCACATTTATAAGGGGTAAGAAGAGCAATTTCACTTACTGTGCATCATCCCCTCACCAATCTGGGTTTAGCAAACACAGACAAGGCTGCCTTCACCCCTGATTTCTGCAGGAAAGAACATGAAACTGCACAGCACACCTGGCCACCTGGCCTCTGACCTGCTCATGTCGCCCTCCATGGGGTCAGGGTATGAGCTGGCTCTTCCTGCACAGTGAGCAGCCCACAGAGCCTGACTGATGGGATAAGCAGAGACAAGAGGAAGGTCAAGGCCTGCACTCAGAGCCAGGGATCATCCTGGATATTTCAGTGAGGTTCAGAACTGAGTTCCTCCCTGTGAAATGGGAAGGGGAGCAGTGATGGGGACTTGCGTGTGCCCAGCCTTACAGAGCACACCCTAGGCTAAGTCTCTGTCTCGCCTCCAGCTGATCACTGCTGGGTTCTGTGGACATGCCCCATGAAGACTGTGTATAAAGAGTGGGAGTGGTGGTTGCTTCTCTCAGTGCTCATGGGGAGCGAAATGCACGACAACAAATCCCTAGTAACGGACCCAGAAATGAGAAGATATGCAAATTGCTGAAAGAATGTCAAAAAGTCACTTGAATGGAAGCTCACTGAGTTACACAAGGCATGCATAGACTAGCAGATAAAATCAGGAAAAAGTACATATATCAGAACTCTTCAGATGTTAATGATAAAGAAGAACCATGGGGCCAGTGTCCTGGCTCACTTGTTAATCCTCCACCTGCAGCACCAGCATCCCATATGGGTGCTGGGTTCTAGTCCCAGCTGCTCCTCTTCCAGGCCAGCTCTCTGCTATGGCCTGGGAAGGCAGTGGAGGATGGGCCAAGTCCTTGGGCGCCTGCACTCATGTCGGAGACCAGGAAGAAGCACCTGGCTCCTGGTTTCAGATCGGCACAGTGCGCTGGCCATAGCAGCCATTTGGGGGGTGAACTAACGGAAGGAAGACCTTTCTGTCTCTCTCTCTCACTGTCTAACTCTGTCAAAAAAAAAAAAAAAAAAAAGAAGAAGAACCACACAGAATTACTGGAGATGAGGAATTCAATATTAATTTTTAAAAAATCTTCTAAGGAAGTAAAAAAAAAAAAAAATGGCACTGGAGTGGTTGCTTGGCCTTGCAGCTGAGATGCAGGGAAAGAGGCTCGATTCCATGCGCTAATGCTTGGTTTCAGTTCCCAGATCTAGGTTTGAGCTGCTGCAGACACTTGGAAGCAGCAGATCAGGGCTCCAGCAGCTAGGGCCTTGCCACTCCTGGACTGAGTTCCCAGCTCCTGATTTGGCCCCAGTCCACCCCAGCCATGGCAGGCATTTGGGGACATAAGCAGTGGATGGAAATGTATTTTCTTCCCACCCTATCCCTCTCATTTGGTCAAAAACAAGTAAATTTAAAAAACTGTAAATGTATTTTTCCTTGTGAGAATTACCTAAATAAAGATGAGAAAAACTAACATCCAGTTTACATGAAATTGTTTTTTTAAAGAGTAAAATCATTTATGAAAACGTATATTTTGAAATAACTAATCATAAGTTTCCTCTATTGGTGTCATATTTTACAAAATATTCTTCACAGCTGTCCTAATGTTTGCATGAACAAAAATATTGTTAAATCCCTAAGCATTAAAATGATTTGGACAGAAGCTGCATGTTGGGCCTGCTGACCCAGGTAGATGTGCAAGCAGGGAGCCTAATTACGGTCCCAGCATTCAAGGGTGAAGAGTGTCACTCTAGCTAAAGGAGGTGTGTGGGGACTATACTGCCCATATACAAGGCCAGGACAGGTTAGGAAGCAGAGCCTTGTTCAGTCCAGCTCCTCTCTGAGTATAGCCCAGTGAGGTTTCCAGATGTCTCCTGGATCATCAATAACAGGTCACAACCTGCATGGTGGGACCAGTGTTGTGATGCAGTGGGCTAAGCTGCCACCTGCAATGCCAGCAACTCATATGGGCTCTGGTTTGAGTCCCAGCTGCTCCACTTCCAATCCAGTTCCCTGCTAATGTGCCTGGCAAAGCAGAAGATGGCCCCTGCATCCATGTGGGAGATGAAGTTCCTGGCTCCTGGCCTTGGCCTGGCCCAATTTAGGCTGTTGGAGCCATTTAGGGAGTGAACCAGCAGATGGACCGTCTCCATCTCCATCTCTCTCTCTCTCTCTCTCTCTGTCTCCTCTCTGCCTTTCAAATAAAATAAGTAAATTTTTGGGAAAAAACCTGTATGGTGTCCCTATTGAAAACATCCTCTTGTGGTAACACTTAGTTGTGTGCACTTGTGTAAGTGGATAGAAAAACTGAAGGAACTCTAAGGTATACACAAAACTGCAAAAATACTAAAATGAGCCTAGATATAGAGAAAGTTGCCTTACCTGTGTAGCTGTATCCTTGGGCCAGCGTGCTTCAACAGCCTAGGAGGAAGGGATTTATTAATACCATAATTTCTAGAAATGTATACACACAAAATACATATACACGTATTATGTAATAATATAACTGGACATAAACCTACATCTCCTAAATACCTGAGTTTATAACAAGAAACTATACACATACACTAAATATACATGAAAAGCATATATATATATATATATTTTTCCCCCCAGGGCACATTTGAGTTTATTTTAGGAAAGACATGTTCAAAGCAACAAATTACAGAGAGAAGCAGCTGAGACCCCGAGCCCTACTCCTTGCCCTTGAAGTTCCCCCAAAGCACCAGCCCCTCAAACCGTTCAGTCCCACACGGCCCCACACCAAGATCCACTGAATGCCCTGGCCACGTACAGGAGGCACCGGGATGGCAGTGCCAGAAGAGCTTCTGCCTCCTCAAGCCTGGGACAAGTGAGCCCACAAACAACCACAGCTGCCACCATCCCAAGCCCAGGCCCATGGTGGCACAGCCGCTCCCAGCCCCTCAGAGCCGAGGGGAGAAGCCGGCCACCATGATGCTCTCGCCGGTGATGTAGCTGGCATCCGGGGAGCACAGGAAAGCCACAAGTCCCGCGCAGTCCTCTGGCTGCCTGATCCTCTGCAGCTTCTGGTTTTCCTTAAAGAGGTTCCAGAAAGCCTTGTTTTTGTGTAACACTTTGCTGAAGTCCATCTCAATCAGCCCTGGGATGAGGCAGTTCACCCGGATGTCCCTGGGGGCCAGCTCCAATGCCAGGGTCCTGGTGAGGCCCAGCAGGGCAGTCTTGCTGATGTTGTAGGCTCCCAGCTCCACTTGAGGCATGTATGCCGAAATGGAAGAGACCAGGATGATGGCAGCGCTCCCCCTCCACTCCGTGTGGGGCAGCAGCAGGCTCAGGAGCAGAGCTGGGGACTTCACGTTCACGCTCAGGATCTTGTCCCACACCTGCTCGCTGGCCCCTAGGGTGCTCCCCACCAGAGGGTTGACAGCAGCATTGCACACCAGGAAGTCGATGCCTCCGCAGCACTCCAGGGCCGTGGCCACCAGTCTTTCCTGGTCCTCGGCCTTCCCTCACACTCATCACACACATTACACACATAGTAATGTTTATGTCAGGCAATACTGGGCCCACCACTCACCTGATAAAGATCATGGGGGCATAAACACCCAGAGTCCCTCTGCTGCCAGACACAAGGGACCCTGGCAGACACCAATCACCAGGTCCACATCACTGAGACAACTGACACCAGATTTGTCACTCTCAGTGTGGAACTGGCTACTTCCCAAAACTGTCCACTGGAAGGAAAATGCATCCTCTCAATAACCTATCAGGTGTTCAGGTTCTCAGGTGCCACAGCTGCAGCTGGGCCCCTCCCTGGAGAACATTCCCTCATTCTGTGTTCTGAGGTGACCATGGCAGCAGTGCATGTACACATGAGCTCAGATGGCTAAAGGACAACTCAGCCCGGGTGCCAGTGGAGAGTGGGTGTTTGGGGACTTTACAAAGCCAGGGAAAGGCCCCATTCACTGAAGGCTACATGGGATGACAGACTTTGGTCTCAGAGTGGAGTCGACAAGGGGTACTTTTAACTTCATGCAGAGCCTAAACTGTGTCTCTGAGATTTACCTACTCTGGAAAAGTCTGAATTCTTCAAATGAATTCATAGAGCAGAGGCTGATTCAATTGGAATCTCTTCCTGTTATTGAAAAACAAGGAATGAGAGCCCACATCTTCAAAGCATACTACATGGTATGGTTTCCTTGTAAACCTCATTCCTGGAGCCCAGAGCAGCCCTGAGCACCAGGCAGTACTGAAGAGGTGGGGCTGAGGGTGCCTCGTCCCAGTGGAAGCTACCAAGGGATGCTATCAAGGACAATCTCCCTGCAGAAGTTAGCGTCACCACAACTGGGGACATGGCAAGAAGCAGCCTCACATTTGTGGGAGTCAGAAAGGAGTCAGAAAGAAAGGACTCCCAAAGAGTCAGAAAGGAAGTCTCTGCTAAGGGCCATGGGAGAGGTTTGAAGATAGTATTATAGCAGTTAGGAGTGAGTAGGAGCCCCTGGAAGGGGGAAAGTCACCTTGGAGTCTATGGGGAAAGCAGAAGATGCTGCCGAAGATGAGGTTTTCGGCACTTGAGTCAGTAGAAAGAAATCAGGGGGCTGGCAACATGGAAGAGTGGGGAAAGCCACTGCCACTACAGATCCAGCTCTCTGCTGTGGCCTGAGAAAGCAGTGGAAGATAGCCCAAGTCCTGGGGCCCCTACACCCACATGGGAGACCAAGAAGAAGCTCCTGGCTGTTGTGGCCAACTGGAGAATGAACAAGTGAATGGAAGATCTCTCTCTCTTTCTGACTCTTCTTCTCTCTCTGTGTAACTCTGACTTTCAAGTAAATAAATAAATAAATGTTAAAAAAAAAAAAAAAAAGAAAGAAAGAAAGAAATCAGAAAAGAGACCAAGGAAAATGGTAGCATGTATCAAAGTAACCATACAGATGGCTTTTGGTCACCTCCTCATTACAAGGTCAGCTGCTATATGGGTGGGGAAGGCTGTGTTTAAAGCCTGAATGGGTACTGTTAGTATATCGGGCATCCTGTAGCTGGTTCATGTTTTTGAAAGGTCCAAAATCTATCTGGTTTCTTCACTGGATCTGTCACTGACAAATGATAGTGCCGGGTGGTGTTGGTCTTGCACTTGCATCTCACTTTCCTGATCATATCTATAAAGTACAATTCTCACTGTGTGTAGGCCAGCAATGGTACTGAAGCCATAACCCATTCACCAAGTCCTAAGAGACACATGGGATGGAAACAAAGGGCTTCACAGGTGGCTACTCCCTTTCATAACTAAATTGCCTGTGCTTCATTCTGAAATGGTGTGGGCCATGCATGTGCCCTGTCATCCACCTTCATCTGAAGATGTGGGGTGGAGGTTACATGCAGCACTCAGAAACTAAATATTTAATGGTAATTATAAGTATCCAAATTTCACTTTCATCATTGACCTCAGTGATTTTATTTTTGAAATTTCACAAAGCAAGTGGCCCAGAATCTAAGAGATTCCTACAGAATGAACCCTAATTTTATCTTATAGTATATTAGTCTTTTACTCAAAATGAAATCCACATGAACTACACTGGAACAAAGACACTATGAACAATAAATGAGGTCACAGGACAAGATATTCTCTCCGTGGGATACAATGAAGTGCAATTCCTGTGCACTGTCCCTGGACCCACCAAATTCTAAAGTCAGAAAAAAAGAGTTGTCTGGTACCTCACCGGTTAGTAGGAATCATTTTTTCATTTCTTCTGGTCTATGGATCCATCTGGGACTGCTGGTAGGCTGGACACAGCACTACTTCCACACCCAGGTCTGAGTTCCAGACATTGTCTCAGACTTCTGGTCTCCAAATGGAGACATCTGGCCCTGGTTGAATCTAATTTGTGTCAGAGTCTATTTGTCTGGTAGTTCCTTCTGTATTGTTGTGTTTGTGTTGTCATTGTCATAGGGATGGGGCATGGATCATTACTCCCTGCTGACCCACTATTGGGTTATTTTTGACAAAATTTCAGTGAATTTAAAAGGCACACAGCTAGATCTTTTATTTCACCCTAAATACTTATGATTTCCAGCTCTTCTGTGAATGAGAGTGGCTGTCAGGTAGCCAACATTGAGTTGCCACTGGAGGGATCTACTAACCTTTCTATAGCTTCATAGGTCCAAAAGGTGATCTACAGAAAATCTGGTCAACCTGACCAGACTCCATACAGTGAAACCTGGATTGTCCTTTCCAATCCTCACCATGGCTAAAAGGTTACCAAGAAGAACAGGTAAAAATGATAGGGGGATGGCATGTCCTCTCAGCTAAACTGAATGGTAGGTGCCACCACTTCCTGTTATTCAGGGCCCCCTGGGGTATCCATTCCCACTAGACGACCCCCTGTTATGGAACCAGTCCATTGGCCTCACCTCAGGAACCTCCAGTGACCACTATGCCAGAGGCCCCCTACTCTTCACAGATGATGGACTGTCACCAGGTGCGCCATCCTTTCAGCCCCCCACATATGTGCAGTGGATCGACATATCACCTGAAGCCCTAAGAAATACCTGATTCTACACAGCCACCTGAACTGGTCTATGTTCCATTTTCCACAAGTGACTTGTATAATTGAAAAAATAAAAACTCTTCTTTTTCTGAAAAGACAGGGATTAATCTCTCTCCTTGAATCTATCTTTTTCACATGTCAGCTGACTCGGGATGATTGCCAACTACTATTCCAGACCCTCTTCACCTTTGAGGAAAGAGACCACATCTGAAGGGATGCTCAAAAGCTAATCATAGGACCAGATGGTCAATCAACCTCTGAACCAGCCCAGTTGGAGGCAGTTTTGCCTGCAGTCTGACCCCAGTGGGACCCAAATGATGACAGAGGTACAGAGGCTCTTGATTGGTATTGCCAGACTCTAATGAGAGGGGACTTAGTGGTGGCCAGGAAACCAACAAACCTTTCTAGGGTGTGTGATTCTTTTTTTTTTTTCTTTCTTTTTTTTTTTTTTGTATTTTTGACAGGCAGAGTGGACAGTGAGAGAGAGAGACAGAGAGAAAGGTCTTCCTTTGCCGTTGGTTCACCCTCCAATGGCTGCCACGGCTGGCGTGCTGTGGCCGGCGCACCGCGCCGATCCGATGGCAGGAGCCAGGTGCTTATCCTGGTCTCCCATGGGGTGCAGGACCCAAGTACTTGGGCCATCCTCCACTGCACTCCCTGGCCACAGCAGAGAGCTGGCCTGGAAGAGGGGCAACCGGGACAGAATCCGGTGCCCCGACCGGGACTAGAACCCGGTGTGCTGGCGCCGCTAGGCGGAGGATTAGCCTATTGAGCCGCGGCGCTGGCCATGTGTGATTCTGTCTAAAGGCCAGACAAGTCTCCCTCAGCTTTCCTTGAATGACTCCTTGAGACTTACTGCTTATATACCCCTAGAGATCCAGAGACCCCCCCCCCAAAATAGGGGTGCCATAAATGTAGCCTTTGTTTCTCAATCAGCACCTGATATTCAGTGTAAATTATAGAAATTAGAGGGATTTGAGGAAAAGCTTCTTTCTGAGTTGGTGGAGATAGCCCAAAAGGTTTATAACAGGAATGATCCTGTTACCTCTCAGACAAAAACGATGGCCAAAATGTAACTCAGGGCCATCTTCTCTAGACTTGTTCTGTGAGCAGGGCAGCCACCAGCTGGCTCGTAAAGACTCCTCGATTTGATTTTATTGATTAGAGTAGTCTTTGTTTGATGTGCCCCACAACAGAAGTTAATATAGAAACAGTACACAAGTTGCATGGACATATTATTTGCATATAATTATAAATACTTCTTTATGATTTATATCCTGCACATTATATCACTTTCTCTTATGTTATGATCATTGTCATGAATTTGTGATATTATTATATCTGTTTTCACAAAACACAACACAAAATACCTTATTATGAGCTCTAGTCACTGTGCTGTGGAACATTAAAATTTATTTATTCTACATTTTTATATTCCTTATCTAACCTTTCTCTAGCCTACCCTTATAATACCCAGTTTCCAGTAACCATTATTCCAATTTCAGGTCTACTTTTACTAAACTTTCATGTAAGAGGGAAAAAAGATTGTATTAAAATTTCTATGTCTGATTTCACCTAATATAATAACCTCCAGTTAAATCTACTTTGTGGCTAATGTTAAGATTTGATTCTTTTTATGGCTGAATAATATTCTGTTGTTTTTATATGTTGCATTTTTTTTATCTATTTACACATAAATAGGCACCTAGGTTGGTTCCATACTTTGATATTGTGAATTGTGCTGGATATGGGAGCTCAGGTGTTTCATGTGTTTATTTCATTTCATTCAAACACATGACTAAGTATGGGATGCTGGATCATAGATCAGATCTATGTTGAATTTTGTGGGGAACATCCATACTGGCCTCCAAAATGGCTGTACTAACTTTCATTCTCACCAGTAGTTTATGAGGACTCTTTTTTCTCCACATCCCCACCAGCATTTATTTTTTATCTGAGAACAGCTACTGGAACTGGAGTTGTAATTTGCATAATTAATTCTTGGGGGAATAGAGATCCTAAACAGACCAATAACCAAGGCAGAGATTGAATAAATAATAAAGAACACATACAATCTAACACAATTGACTCCTGAGGCCACAGAAAACCAAACAGACAGAGATTCAATCAGTAATAAAGACCCTCCCAAATAAGAAAAGTCCAGGAGTGGATGGGTTCAGTGCTTAATTATACCAAACTTTTAAGTGGTACTAGTTCCAATTCTTCTCAAACTATTCAAAACAACTGAAAGGGAGGAATTTCTCCCAAACTGCTTATATGAGGCCAGTATTACCTTAATTCCAAAACTAGAAAAAGATACAACAAAGAAAGATAATCATAGACCAACATCCCTAAAGAACACAGATGTAAAAATCTTCAACAAAATGCTAGCTAATAGAATCCGACAATACATCAGAGATCATTCATTCACCTAGGCCAAGTGGGATTTATCTTTGGTATGCAGGATTGGCTCATCACATGGAAATCAATAAATATGACACATCACATTAACAAATAGAAGAAAACCATATGATTATCTCAATAGATGCAGAGGAGTAACTTGTTAAGATACAATATCTTCTCATGATAAAAACCCTTCATTCATTAACATATTCAAGGCACTTTATGACAAACCCACATCAGCCTCATACTGAATGGGCAGAAGTTGGAAGCATTTCCACTAAGATGAAGAGCCAGGCGAGGATATCCATTCTCATGATGCTAGTCAATATTGTTCTGGAAATTTTAGCCAGAGCCATTTTGACAAGAAAAAGCAACCAAAGTGACACCAATTGGAAAGGAGAAAGTCAAATTATCCCTGTTTGCAGATGACACAATTCTATATATGGTGAAATCAAGAGTCCCACCAAAAGACTACTAGAATTCATGAGAGTTGATAAAGTTGCAAAATATAAAATCAACACACTGCCAATAGTCTTTGTACACAATGCCATGGCTGAAAAAGAACTTATAAAAACAGTAGCATTCACAATAGTTACAATAAATTAAATACCTTGAAATAAATTTTACCAAGATGTGAAAGATTTCTACAATGAAAATTACAAAACATTAAAGAAAGAGAGGACACAAAAAATGGAAGACACTTCCATGCTTGTGGATTGGTAGAATTAATATCATCAAAATGTTCATTCTACCCAAAGCAATTTGCAAGCTCAGTGCAATCACAACCAAAATACTAATGGCATTCTTCACAGACAAATAAAAAAATGATGTTAAAATTCATGCAGAGGGGTCAGCATTGTGGTGCAGCTGGTTAACACCCTGGCCTGAAGTGCCGGCCTCCCATATGGTTGCCAGTTCCAGTCCCGGCTGCTCCACTTCCCATCCAGCTCTCTGCTATGGCCTGGGATAGCAGTGGAGGATGGCCCAAGTCCTTGGGCCCCTGCCCCTGTGTGGGAGACCTGGAGGTAGCTCCTGGCTTCAAATTGGCGTAGTTCCAGCCAATCAGAAGTTGTGGCCAATTGGGGAGTAAACCATTGGATGGAAGACCTCTTTCTCTCTGCCTCTCCTCTCTCTGTGTAACTCTGACTCTCAAGTGAAAAAAATTTCATGCAGAAACAAAAGAGACCCTGAAGAGCTAACTTAAACAACTAAAACAAAACCAGAAGCATCACAGTATCAGATTTTAAGAACACATTTATAGGACAGTTATAATAAAAAAAAAGTCTGGTACAGGTACAAAATAGACATGTAGACCAATGGAACAGAATAGAAACCCCAGAAACTAACCTACATACACACACAACCAACTAATTTTTCATAAAGAAGCTAAAATCAATGCCCAGAGAAAGGGCAATATCTTCAAAAATGGAGCTGAGAAAATTGGATCCATGTATACAAAAGTATGAAACAAGATCCCTATATAACAATCAACTCAAAATGGATATAAGATCTATGACATGATACCATCAAATTAACAGAGGTAAATGTGGGTGAAGCTTTGTAATGCCTTGGCATAGCCAAAAACTTCTTGGAAAAGACTGCAGAAGCACAGGCAACAAAAGCAAAAAATAGGCAAATGAATTATACTAAGAAACTTCTGAACTACAAAAGAAACTCTTAACCAAATAAAAAAGCAATCAACAGAATGGAAAAAAATGTGAATTATGCAATAAAGAAATAATATCAACAACAACAAAAACAAACTAGTTAAGAAATGTGCATAGAACATGAAAAGGCATTTTTAAAAGGATGGAATTCAAATGGCCAATAATGGAAAAATGCTCAGGATCACTAGTCATCAGAGAAATGCACCTAAAAACCACAATGAGGGGTTGGTGCTGTGGTACAGCATGCAAAGATACTGTCTGCACTATCAGCATCCCTGTGGGTGCCAGTTTGAGTCCCAGATGCTAAACTTTTGATCCAGCTCCCTGCTAATGCAACTTGGAAAGTAACAGAAGATAACCCAAGTCCTTTCACCTCTGTACCATGTGGGTGGTCCAGATGAATCTCCTAGCCAAGCCTTGACCATTGTAGTTATTTGGGGAGTGAACCAGTAGCTGGAAGATTCTCTCTCTGCCTCTGTCTCTCCTTCTATGTAACTCTTTCAAATAAATAAATAAAGCTTTAAAAAATAAACAAAATAGCCTGTCACTTCATCCCATTTAGAACATCTATAGGCTGGTGCCGCGGCTCACTAGGCTAATCCTCCACCTGTGGCACTGGTACCCCAGGTTCTGTCCCAGTTGCTCCTCTTCCAGTCAAGCTCTCTGCTGTGGCCCAGGAGGGCAGTGGAGGATGGCCCAAGTGCTTGGGCCCTGAACCTGCATAGGAGACCAGGAAGAAGCACTTGGCTCCTGGCTTCAGATCAGAGCAGCATGCTGGCCATAGCGGCCATCTGGGGAGTGAACCAACAAAAGGTTCACCCTCCAATGGCCGCTGTGGCCGGCGCGCTGCGGCAGCACACCGCGCTGATCTGAAGCCAGGAGCCAGGTGCTTCTCCTGGTCTCCCATGTGGGTGCAGGACCCAAGCACTTGGGCCATCCTCCACTGCCTCCCCAGGCCATACCAGAGAGCTAGACTGGAAGAGGGAACCGGGACAGAATCCGGTGCCCCGACCGGGACTAGAACCCGGGGTGCTGGCGCCACAGGCAGAGGATTTGTCTATTGAGCCATGGCGCAAGCCAAAACAGCCTTAAATAATAATCATGAATTTTATTAGCAACACTTCAGTTTTTAAGCTGTGAAATGAATATGTAGCATTAAAAGGCAGACCAAGGCACTAAAGGATACATTTCTAAAGTTAGAGAATAAAAGGACTTCTTGACAATTCCCATATATGTCTTAACTGTTCTAGTTATCATTTTGTTTAGACCACAGAAAGATTGAAAAATCTCAAAGGCTTGGTAAATATCATCTAATTCTATCCTAGTCAAAGATAAAAGCTCTTAATCATATTAAATTTTGAATTGTTTTAAAAAAGGAAAATGTAGAAAGTAATCTTATTTTGTACGTAAATCTTTGAAGTTTTATTTGAACTCCCTCTTGAAAAATGTGGTGTGGCACACATTGTTGTCTTTAAAATGGGTAATGACATTAATGCACAGTATTCTGAACAGGAAGATTCACTGCATTAGCAGTTCTTGTGGGCCAAATCCAGCTCCTTGCTATTTTTGTGTTTTGTTGGAATACAACCACATCTACTTACTTGTAGTCTATACGTATTTTAGGCAACAACAAAGATATTATGGTTCATAAACCATAAAGTATTTACTTTCTGGCTCTTTACAAAAAGGTTTGCCAGTGCTATGCTTAGAAGATCAAAGATCCTTTGATATGCTTTAGTAGGTTTTATCCATCATTCAGAAATGTTTACAGAGTTGAGTGTCTATTATTTGAACATTAATGCACTGGGAGCAAAACCCAAAAATCTCATGATTAGTCATTTTTTAGAAACAGTAGCATGGGGCTTTTCTTTGCACATCAACAGATATCTCAAATATTACCAACTAAATTTATTAAGTTGTGTCATCAAACCAAAGGCTTTAAATATACTGTAATGATGTGACAATCAGTATAATATAGATCTATACTCATTTGAAAAATGGATACATACATTATTTTATATGTATGATAATTTATTAATTTATTTATTGGCCATTAGACTTCCAACTTTATGATATAGCATCATTAACAATGTCCTTAAGGTTCTGAGGTATATGTATACATGTAATATATGTATGAAATATTTTAACCAATGTAGGCTATTTATATTATAAATATTATCTCATTATGTTATATATAATATATTACATATATCCTTAACATAGATGTGCATATTAATTTATAATATTTCTTATTATTTCTTGTTTTCTGTAGGATATAATTCCTGGGAAGTAGTTACAAAATAATTTTTTTTTTTTTTTAAAAAGAGAAGAATCAGAAGCAAAACCCCACACACTGTAACATATCCAGAAAAAAAAATAGGCCAATCTCTGGAAACAGAGTTTAGATTAATGGCATTCTGGGGTTAATGGTGGATGAGGAGTTACTGTAAATAATAGGAATTTAGAGATTAATGAAAATGCATTTATATTAGACTGTGCTTATGGTTACAGAACTCCAAAATTATGATAAGCATGGAATAGTCACATGGGCAGAGAGGCTCCTGACTTTCACAGAAAAAACTGAAGACAAACAAATAAGACAAGGTTGCACATATTTTGCTCAATTTTGTTCAAAAATATTTAAGACCCTAAACACAGGGGTCTTACAATTCAATGAACAATATTCAGTATGAAAAAATTACACACATTTAAGAAATTTTTGCACCAAAAATAACTTAACATTTAATTCCATATTTCTTATTTGCTATTACCTAATTCAAATTAATTCCAAATACACTTAAAGAAATACTTCATTTTTCGTATGTGAAAAAAAGTAAAAGAAAGATGTATTTGGCATCAACTTAAGATAAAGTACTACCTTCTAATCGCTCCACTTAGCATAATAAAATACCAATTCTGTTATTTCCAGATTATGTTAGTCTTAATAAACTACTTCCAAAGGCAATAATATTAGAGGTGAAACTAACTTAAATATTTTAACACTGCTTAACCTTATACACCAAGTAAGATGCTGTTTGGAGTTTATTTCTTGGCATTAATTATACACACATATGGCCTACAGAGTGAAATTTTAATTCATGCATACAATGTGTACTGATGAATCAGGGTAAACAATTTTCCCTACTTTGAAGTGTAATACTTCATTATCAGAGCCTTGGAACACCTCTCTTCTAATTGCTCATAAAATATAGAATAGATTACTGTGGACTATGTCACCCCACCATTCTATGTAACACTAGGAACTCACTTCTAAAATCTAACTCTGATTTGGTACCAATTACTCCAAGTAGTTTTTACAAATTTCTTAATTAATGAGCTTGAAAAAACAGACACAGAGAGAGAGAGAGAGACAGAGAGGGAAAGATAATACTCCCATCCACTGTTTTACTTCACGGAGGCTCAGCATTGCTAATCAAGACCACAAGGGTTATGACCTCACAGATGTAAAAATGGCTATTATACAAAAATAAAAATGATAACAAGTATTGAACCAGATGTGGGGGAAAGGAAATATATAAAATTGTTTGTGGGAATGTAAAATGGAAAACACTATGGTGGTGTCTCATACAAAATTAAAAATGGAACTAGCAAAACAAAGCTTTCCCACTACTGGATATACATCCAAAGGAACTAGAATCATCTATCTAAAAGATAACCTGGGGATCGGCGCCATGGCACAGAGGGTTAATCCTCCGTGGATGTCATTGGCTTCCCATATAGGTCCTGGTGGTCATGGCTGCTTCTCTGCTATGACTTGGGAAATCATAGAAGGATGGCCCAAGTGCTTGGGCCCCTGCACCCACGTGGAAGACCGAAAGAAGTACCTGGCTCCTGGCTTTGTATTCACACAGCTCTGGCCATAGCAGCCATTTGGTGGGTGAACCAATAAAAGGAAGATCTTTCTTTCTCTCTTTCTCTCTCTCTCTCACTGTAACTCTACCTCTCAACTAAATAAAATCTTAAAAAATAAAAGTTACATTTCTTCATATGAAGAACAAGACAAGACTGTGTGAAAAGCCAGTCAACAGATGAATACAGAAAACATGATACATACACAATGGTATCACATTCAATACTAAAAAATATATACTATTTTTTCACAGCATGGATCCAAATGTATGAATGTGGACATCAGAATGCTTGAAGTAAGGCACATAAAGATAAATACCACACATTGTCACTTACAAGAGGAATCTAAGAACATCAAACTTAAGCACAGAACAGAATAGTGGTTACCAGGGGCTGAGATTGAAGGAAATAAGATGGTGGTTTAAGGACACTTATTTGCAATTAGGAGATAAATTAACTCTTTGAGACCTAACACACAGTGCAGTATATTGAATATAAATACGGTATTAGATGGTCACAATTTGTTAAGATCTCAAGTACTCTTCTATAAACATATAATCTGAATTTGTTAATTTGATTGTCCTATCATTAAATAATGTATATGTACAGAAGAAACAAAAAGGTTAAAAATGATAAAAATGTGAATTTTCCACAAACTTGAAGTCCGCTCACAAAGACGTTTGTGAAAAATAGGATTACAAGATAACGTGAATTTTCCATAATCTTTTAAAAGTTCCCTCACATATCAAAACATCAATTCACAGAACCTGAGTATATACAAATTTTGGGTGTCAATTATACTCAAATTTCAAATATTCTTGAAAATCTACCTTATATTAAATTATAAATTAAAAATAATTTAGGAATCTAGACTTGCATCTTTGGGATTGGGAAGGTTATCAGGGAACAGAAATAATTTTTAAAGCACTCATAATATGATTAGCTGAAATTTCTATTTTGAAAGTTCAAAGAGGGATAATCACCTGTCAAGGTAATGTGTAAGGGCTACGATGACATCCAAGTACCAGGTTACAGTGGCCTCCTGCCCCTCTAACGCTTCAACAAAAACCCTGAGCCAAATAAACCTGTTTTGTTTTTAATTTCCCAGGTCTGTGACACTTATGTCAGCAACATAAAGTGAGGTCAGAACCCCAGAAAGAGCTATGCTGAGAGGCCAAGGACCAGAACTGAGTCCCTGATTCCGACATCTTCAGGAAACTTGGAGAGTCAGGTCACCCTGGGAAGAACTGAGCACCCCATGAACAACAGCCCCTCGTCTGCATAGACCCCATCACACAACCCGCTTTCTCCCTAGCGACCACCTGGTCCCCACTCACTATTGGGTAAGATGCGAGGCTGCCGCCACACAGCTGCCCAGAGACGACTCCTGGGCTCCTGGGCCCACAAGTCTCTGCCAGGAAGGGACGGGACTCCTGGGGTCCGGTGCCAGCCCAGCCCCGACCCTGTGGACAGAGGGGCTGAGGGCAGTGCTGGGCGGCAGCGAGACGGGGCCACAGACTCCAGAGCCCTCCCCGCCTTCCCCATTTCTGCACACCCGCCCTGCACTCACCTTCTCACGGCTTCTGAGGGGTGCGGAATCCTGTGGGGAAAGACCCTCGGAGAACGGGGGATGAACCTCCCAGCAGCTCGGCCCCCTCCCTGGACCTCTCTCCGCTGCAGAACTGGACAACGATTATGGCGTCAAGATCCTGCGCGATTACGTAGCGTTTATTCTACTGCTCCTGATTGGA
Organism: Lepus oiostolus; assembly: GCA_036325905.1. Lineage (NCBI taxonomy): Eukaryota > Metazoa > Chordata > Mammalia > Lagomorpha > Leporidae > Lepus > Lepus oiostolus. The sequence goes on from JAWMBE010000090.1 coordinate 387,501, forward strand.
CAGTTTAGATAGCTGTGAGCACGTACTAGTCACAAAGGATGCAACCAATCACCATATCCACAGAGCTGACGTGCCAGATAGGAAAAAATAAGAGGGAGACCTGGGTTCAGTACAGAAACTTCCTTCTCCAGGGCTCCACCTTGACTATAGAAGGAGGGCTTTTCACCCCTGGTCCTGCCTCACGCTGGGCTCCCTCCTGCTCCCTGGACCCTGCCACTCAGAGGATCCTACCTGGAGGGTGCAGGAAACTGCTTCAGATCAGTTACAATCTACTGGCTGTGTACTGAAATCTGAGCCTTCCTTTCAAACTTACATGTGACACATTTTTCTGTTGAGTCATTTGTGTTTTTTTAAATATTGATTTAAAGAATATTTTTAAAACATCATAGTATCACTTTGCTCCTAAATCCGTATATATGAAGCACGTGAAATCTGCTCACTTTATTTAAATTTTTTTTTTTTTTTTTTTTTTTTTTTTTTTAGAGTTTAGGACCTTTAATTTGTCCTAAAGTCACTGAAGCAAAAATCATGATAAAACATTCTGTTTTCCTTTACAAGCCCCCAACGGGAAAAAAAACCCAACTATTTGTAGGAAAAAAAAGTTTTGTACATGGGATGAAACAATATAAATTCAAAACTTACAGATAGGGTTAGCTCTATCACTCATCTCTTTAAAAAGTTTATATGAATATCCAGTCAAAACCGACAGGGTATCACCCTTGAAATGTTATCTATATGACTTCCAAGCAGACCACAGGACTGCACACTGTCTTGGAATGTCCTCAAAAGGCTCTGTCATCGAGCAGGTTAACAGAGTAAAAACCCCAGAGTCCTTTCTTTCAAATGGAAGAGGGAGACAGGGACAGAAGAAATTATTCAAACTTCGTCTTCTTACCTTGTGGCTTGTGGTCTCCGCCGCCGCCTCTGCCACCTCGGAACCCTTCTCGCCCTCCGAAGCCTCCCTGGCTGCGGCCTCCAAATCCACCACGGCCTCCTCTGCCACCACCTCGGCCTCCAAAGCCACCTCGGCCTCCGCCACGGCCCCCGAAGCCACCTTCACCCTTCGGCTTGGCCCAGTCCAAAGTGACTTTGTTGCCATCAATCTCCCCATCCTCCATGGCCTCCTTGGTGGCTTTGGCGTCCTCCTCACTGTTGAAGTCTACAAAGCCAAACCCTTTGGAGGATCCCATCTCCCGGTCCGTCACTATCCTCACCTGGACAGAGCCGTCGAACGATTCCTTTAACGTCTCCTCGGTGGTCTCCTCAGACAAACCCTTGACAAACAAGGTCTTGGTTGGCTGGCTTCTTGCATTGGGTGACCCTCTGGGTGCTTGCAACTCCAGCCGGATGGCTTTGCCCTCAATTTCCCTTTTATTACAGGAATTTAAAGCTTCCTTAGCATCTTCAAATGAGGCAAATTCTATAAACGCATACCCTTTAGATTTGCCATTTTGGTTCTGTGGCACTTTGATAAAAGTCGCCTTTTCAAAGACTTCCTGGAGAGTTTCTTCTGTTGCACTGTAGGAGAGATTGCTCAAAACCAGAGTTTTTGATTCACCGCTCCAGGTGCTGTTCTTTCCCCCTCTATGGTCTTGGTTTTGACCTTTCTCTCCAGTGTAATACAGGGAAACAGACCGCCCGTCGATCTCTGTTCCCTGCTTCTCCTCAAAGGTTTTCTCTGCGTCAGCTTCTGTTTTAAATTCAATATAAGCAATCCCTTTACTCTTCCCATCCTTGCTGACCAGTCTGATCTCCACAGCATCTTCAAACACTTCTTTTAATTCATCCTGAGTGACTTTGTAAGGGAGATTTTTGGCCAGAAGTGTTCTTGCATCTCGATCCTTCTTGCTGTCTTTTCCTTTTGGTTTCTCCAGTTTAATTTCATTGCCAAAGACTTTCAAACCAGTCAATTCCAAGGCTTTTTCTAGGTCCTCAGCAGATTCAAAATCCACATAGCCAAACTTCCTGGTTGTGCCAATTCTGACATCCACAACAGCAAGGTCGTTTTTAGCAAAAACATCACTGATACCAGTTTTTAATTCAGGAGCAGATTTGCTAGAATTCAGGTTTCCAACAAACAGATTGAAAGATGTGGTTGGTTCTGTGGCTTCCACTTTCTGTTTCTTGGCTTCAGGAGCTGACTTCTGTTTGGTCATTTCCTTCTTCCGTTTTCCAGGTGCTTCTTTGACAGGCTCTTCCTCCTCCTCCTCCTCCTCTTCTTCATCCTCCTCGTCCTCATCTTCCTCCTCATCCTCATCGTCGTCGTCATCTTCCTCATCCTCATCCTCTTCATCCTCGTCCTCCTCCTCCTCAGCCACGCTCTTCGCCTTCACGGGGGCAGCTTTTGCAGGAGCTTTCTTCCCTTTGGCTGGTGTGGTCTCCATGGCTTCTTCTTCAGAGTCGTCGTCCTCGTCCTCCTCGTCTTCGTCCTCATCCTCATCGTCGTCGTCCTCGTCCTCTGAGGCGGGGGCAGCCGCTGCTGCCTTCATCATCGCCGGCTCAAACTCCTCCTCCTCGTCCTCCTCGTCGTCCTCGCTGTCCTCCTCGTCCTCGTCGTCGTCGCTATCCTCCTTCTTGGCTGTCCTCCTTCTTGGCGTTTTTACCATTCTTGGCCCCCTGGGCGGGGAGGACCGCTCCCTTCTTCCCCGAGGCTGCTGCCACTGCTTTGCCCAGCGCGGCCCCCCTCTTGCCCGACGCCACCACTGCTTTGGCTGGGGTCACGGCCTTCTTTGCTGGCGTGGCGGCAGCTCCCTTTTTATCTGGCGTGACGACTGCTTTCTTGGCAGGAGTGGCAACCGCAGGCTTTTTTGTTGGGGAAGCCACCGCCTTCTTGGCTGGAGCCGCAGCAGCTTTCTTCCCCTTCTTCTGTGGGATGACTATCTCTTCTCCACTGCTGTCATCCTCGTCATCTTCCGACATCTCCTCGTCTTCGCTATCTTCCTCTACCTCCTTGGGAGGAGGAGCCATCTTCTTGGGCTCACCTTGGTTTTTACCAGCCTTGGCGAGCTTCACCATGATGGCGGCTTATGACGGCGGCGGCTGTGGCACAGACGAGCCTAGAGGAACCCGAGTGGCGTCGATGGCGGCCACGGGTGACTGAAGATGCCGGAGCACGTACGCCAGGCTGCCAGCGAGAGCTAGAGACTCACTTTATTTAAATATTTTTAAAATAAAAATAAATTAAAGGGAAATGAAAACTGGATTTTCAATAGTATCAAAAGGAATAAATACTTAAAAATGAAGTAAATCAAGGAAATAACATATCTAAAAACTGAAACTTATAAAGGATTATGGAAAGTATTAACGATTGAAAAAATATGTAGAAATTTTTAGTGTGTTCATGAATTATAAAATATATATGTGAATTCATTAAGATTCTAAGTGACCTATAAATACAAATGATTCTTTATAACATCCCAGTAGTTACTTTTAACAGAAAAACTTAAAAAACTGTAGAGAAATTCATATGGAATATTAAAGGATCCAAATACCCACAATAACTCAAAAATAAAATCAAAGGGAGGATTCAAGATGGCAGCATGGAAGGAAGCTTACTACTCTAGTCTAAGAGAATATAGTTTAAAAAAAATGGATAGAGTGCGATCTCTGGGAAGGGGTAGGGAGACAACAGCAGAGGAAACTCCATGCAAATTGGGGGCCACTGGTGACATACATGGAGGGTGATGAGGCACAGAGCTCAGGACCCCAGTAGCCAAAGGCCTCTGCACCAGCTCTGCAATGAGATGAGACCAGAATGCAACAGCCCAAGTCACTGGTGATAAAGCTATGGGAAGAACCTGGCATGGGCCCAGTTTGGAGCACTGGGCTGGGGGGGGGGGGGGGGTACAGTGTATCTGCCTACTTGGAAGAAAAAAAGGGGACACATTTCTTTCTCCCCAGTCATCCAGCAGTGGCATCATGTAACTAGCTGAGAGAAGGTGGGCATCATTTTGGACATATGTAAGAGCTGCACCAGCTCATGTCTGTGTGCCCAGCAACCAGCTGAGGGAAGAAACGCCTGCATCTGGATGGGAGAACTGACGGGGGCTGAATGCTCATGACTGTGGGATGCTAGGGTGCCAGGACTGTGGAAACACGGTGACTGTGTGAGAGGGTGCAGGGTGTGTCAAGACCTTTGGCCAATCACTGTGGGTGGCTCCACATGCTTGGGGCTACCTGAGTTCCTGGTGGGGTCATTGCAGCAGAGTCCATGTTCACAGGGAGGACTGCATAGATTCTTTGTGTTGTTCTTGTGGTGGTGAGGATGAAAACTATACCCACTGGGGCTCATACACAGGTATTGTTCTCCATTGAAGAGAGCAGGTGAGCAGGAGAATATGCCAACAGAACAGAACAAATCTCCCCTCTAATAAAAAAGAGATTTACCACATCCATCTTGGGTGTCACCCTGGACATCCCCTTAACCTTGAAGCACTGTGCAGAACTCCCTAACCACACCTAGTATTCACTGAAAGAACAGACACTCTCCTAAGCCAAAGACAGACAGTTCAAAGATAAAGGACATCACAGAGGAAAAAAAAAACAAGTATCACCACAAATGATAATAATAAATGAAACAATTCAAGAAAGAAGATTATGACAATCCCAAAAGAATAAAACTCTTCAATAATAGAATGTGAAGAAGTGATTAAAGAAATGCCAGAAATGGAATTCAAAAAATTGATCACAGAATTGTGAGTGATAAAAAAACAAATTTGTGAACTAAAGAAATCCATAAGAGGAAGGCGTCTTGGCATAGCAGGTGGAGCTGTTGTGTGCAGTGCTGGCATCCCATACAGGTGCCAGAAGGTGTCCTGGCTGCTGCACTTCAGATCCAGCTCTCTTGTGTGGCCTGGGATATCAGTGGAAGATGGCCCACGACCTTGGGTCCCTGCATGTCCACCGCAAGACCAAGTCCCCCATGTGGGGACGTGGAGCAGAATCCTGGTTCCTAGCTTTGGATCGGCGCAGCTCCAGCCCTTGTGGCCAACTGGGGAGTGAGCCCCATATTGAAGACCTCTATTTCTTTCTCTCTCTCTCTCTCTCTTTCTCTCTCTGCCTCTCCTTCTCTGTGTAACTTTGACTTTCAAATAAATAAATAAATCTTTTTTTAAAAAAACAAGAAATCTGTACATAAGAAAAAAGAAAAGTTTCCCTGTGAAATTGAGATTTTAATTTGAAATCAAAATGAAATATTGAATATGAAGAATTCACTTGAACAAATAAAAAATACAGTGGAAAGACTTAAAAACAGACTTGATGAGGCACAAGAAAAATATGAGTTAGAAGACAAATCTCTGGAAATTTAATATACTGCTCCAAAAAAAAAAAAAAAAAAACCCAAAAAACAAGAAGAAGAAATTAGAAAGCTTAAAACAGTGAAAACAGTGTCAGAGATTTATGTGATACTATGAAATGACCCAACATACAGACTTTATGAATTTCTGAAGGTGTGAAAAGAGAGAATGGATTAAAATGCCTATTTAGTTAAATAATTAGAGAAAACTTGCCTAATTTGGAGAAAGGAAGGGATGTCCAAGTACAGGAAGCACACAGAAAAACTAAGGGTATGAACAGAAAAGATCTGCATTGTGACAACACAAAGATTGTAAAATGTGCACCAGAGAAACACCCAGTTTACTTTCAGAGGTTCTCCAATTAGACTCACATTAGACTTCTCATCAGAAACCCTACAGGCTAGGAAAGAATGGCAAGACATATTCCAAGTCTTAAGAGAAAAAAAAAATGTCAACCCAGAATACTACACTCTGCAAAGCTCTCATTTATGAATGAAGGTGAAATAAAGAACTTCCATAACAAACAGAAATTGAAAGAGTTTGTCACCACTCTTCCAGCCATACAAAAGGTACTTTAGGATGTGCTACACACAGCAACACAGAAATAGGCATAGATATTTTAACACTTCTATTCAACAGTGTAATGGAACATTGTGCTAAAGAAATCACACACACAAAAGAAAAAAACTCCAGATTGCATACAAAAGAGCAAATATGACTTGTAATATCTAAGACACATTTACAAGCAAAAGACATTCTGAGGTATTCACTAAAATCCTTAAGAAAAACTCAGATGTTCAGAATATAAAGATAAAAGCATCAATCATATTTCTGTGCAGTAGCAATGAACATCATGAAAATACAATTAGCATTAGCATTCAACGTAGCATAAAATTGAAAATATTACTAAGAAATTTAAAAAAATGGATTTTATACTAGAAGAGAAAAATATAAGAACACAATTTTTAAAACAAAGCAGGGATTTCAGTAAGACATTTTAATACAGCAAAAATATGATTACTATTAGTTATTAGAAATGCAATCAAATCTAGGGAAATATATCAATTCCTATACAGTAAAATGACTGATTCGACCACAGATAAATGTTGCCAGGGACATGAAGAGCATGGAACCCTCATAAACTTCCAGTGCAGCCACTATGGACAGTAATCTGGCAGTTTCTCAGCTTGTTCTACATAGGACTGTTTATCGCCTCAGTAGTTTATCCCCCAGGTATGCCACTAAAAGATACAAAATCAACATGCCCATAAAGGCTCACTGTAGCAGTATTCATGAAAGCCAAATATGAAAGCAACCCAAATACTAATGTGTAAGAAAAAAAAAGTGTGCAGTATATCTTTTATAATGGCATACTATTTGGCAATACACATCAATTAAGAAACAAAAGACCACAATAATAATGAAAGTCAAAATATTTTAAGAAAGCGAGGAAATCAGAAGCAAAACCCCACACACTGTAGCATATTCAAAAGAATGGCCGATCTCTGGAGATAGAGTTTAGATTAATGCCTGTGTGGGGCTACTGGTGGACAAGGAGTTATCGTAAATAATATGAAGAATTTGGTGATTAATGAAAATGCATTTATATTAGGCTGTGCTTATGATCATAGAACTCCAAAAATCTGACAAAGCATGGAATACTCACTTGAAACATCATGGCTGGGCAGAGAGGCTCCTGACTGTGGGCTTCATAGAAGAAACTGAAGACAAACAAACATGACAAGGTTTCACATACTCTGCTCATTTGGTTAAAAAATATTTAAGACCATAAACACAAGGGGTCCTTACCATTCAATGGACAATGTTTAGTATGAAAGAACTATCATTTAGGAAATTTTTTGCACCAAAATTAACAGCACTTAATTCCATATTTCATATTGGATCTTGCAGACAGCTCCCGACACTTCCCCGTGGCGCAGGCTCCACGCTGCGCAGGTGCCAGGAGAGGAGCTGGGGCTCCAGGTCGTGGTCCAGAGGGTCACTCCAGTGTCGCAGGGTCCCCCGCGCCCGCGTCCTGTAGCAGCCCCCACCTGACTTGTCCCTCTGGTGGCCACAGCTCCGCAAGACGCCGGGGTGGCAGGAGACCAGCAGGCTGGGTTGTTGGCGCTCACTTCCGCAGCCCCACAGACATGGCTCAGCTCATTCACACACTTGCACTGCAGGGGGCGGTTTGGGGCCGCCCGCGTCCTCCGTGTAGATGACCCGCAGGACGCGGGAGCTGCCCAAGCTCTTCTCCTCAACCTTTACGGCCGCCTGGATGTGGGCCAGCTTGACAAGGGCGCTGTTCCTGGAGCCTAGCGTCTGGGCGCGGCTGAGGGCCTCGGTGGGGAGGGAGACACGGAGCTTCTTGAAGGAGGCGGCCAGGGGGCCCTCGGCCTTGGTCCTGTGGAGGAAGAGCGGCCCCTCCTTCAGCGGCAGCACCTGCGAGCTCAGAGCGGCTGCAGGTGCAGCTCCTCCTCCTCCTCCATGTCCTGAGCTCGGTGACGAAGTCCCTCAGCAGCCCACGCCCGGCGCACTGTGGGCTGCAGAGGCTCCATCCACGCCTCCTCGGCCCTTGGCGCCAGCGTGTCCATGCTGCCCGCGTTCTGAACAGCCTGGGCCAGAGGAGCAGGGTGCGACCGGTACCAGGAGGAAGAGCTTGGGCGACATGATAGCCAGAGAGAAGAAGCGCACACACAGGAAGCTGGTGGCGGTGAGGAGTGGCAGGTTCTCCTGCTGGGCGCTGGGGAAGCGCTCACACACGTGCACGTGTAGGAAGAGCGGAAGGAAGGTGGCACGGCCATGGCGGGGCATGCGTGAACTGAGCGACAGTATGCGCTTAGCAGCGCCCTCAGGTGGGCGCGCAGCGTCTGTGCACCCTGCTCCAGCACCTCAGCCTTGGTCTGTGGGCGGTGCAGCCTGGAGTCCCCTTCGTCCTTAACTTCCACCTTGCTGGGGTCCATCTCCACATACTTCAAACACCCTGTCAAGGATGGTGCGCAGCACGCCATGCATATACCGCAACCCCCACCTTCAGAAAAGACTCCATGGAGTTGGAGGCCACAGAGTTGCTGTGAAAGAGGGTGTTGGCCTTGCTGGTGCGGCCCAGGTCCAGCTGGAACAGCAGGGCCAGGAATTCCATATATTTTAATTCCATATACACTTAAAGAAACACTTCATTTTTCTTATGTGAAACAATTTAAAATAGTAACTTCAAGAGCAACATGTAGGAGCAAGGAAAATACAATACCAACAATAAATAATTTTATGTCAAACTTTCTAACAAAGCAAAGAGAAAAGAGTCTTACTTTTATCATATGCAGGAATAAATAAATCAGGTTTGATCATCATTGCTATTTTCAAGATTCTGTGTCACTAAAATCTATTTTGGAAGGTGTCACTACAAGAGAAACCCTTTGTGTTGATGATAATAGATTTTTCAGTACATAATGCAGAATTACAAAGTGTTGCATTAAGCGTTGCTCCTGTGTTAAACCATTGTTAATCCTCTCTGAGGTAGGTAGCATACTAGGCATCTTGTAAAGGAAGTAACTAGGTACAAGAAGGCCAAGTGATTTGCCTAAACTCAGACAGCCCACTGGCAGCAGACCCTCAGTTCAAATCCAGGACTTCTGGCCAGCAGACAGGTTTTAACATGTACAGTAGATTTTACTTTTAAAACTAATTTTGAAAAGTAATTTTTTAAAAGTAGATTTTTACTTTTAAGGGTTTTAAGTAGGAAGAATATATAAGGTATGATAAAGAATAACATTAGTAACATTTTGGACTTCTTAGGATTTAAATACACAATAGATATCCAAAGAGAGATCTCAAGTAGGCAGTGTGATATACTAATCTGAAATGAAGGAGGGTTCCTGGGCTAGAGATACAAATTTGGAAATCATTAGTACATACACGGTAGTAAAAGTCATTAGAAAGAATATCAAAGATTGCACTCTAGAAAAATTTCATGTTTAAAAAGAGGGAAATGAGAAAAAAAAAACAAAAGAAACAGACTATGATGAATACATTAGAAAGACAATAGAAATCTAGATAAATGAGTGATAGTTTTATGCTTGTTTCAGAATACTTATGATTAAGGCCAGCATTTGTCATTTTTGATTTATGGATGATAGCCATGCTACCTGGGAGAGGTGACACCTCATTGTGATTTTTATTTGCATTTCCCTGATGACAGCGATCCTGCATTTTTTGTCATCTGTCTGTTGGTCACTTTTATTTCACCCATTGAAAAATGCTTGTTCATGCCATTTGTTCATTTTTTAACTGGAGTGTGTTTTATTGTTAAATTTCTTGAGCACCTTATATATTCTGGATGTTAATCTAGTAATGAGTGCTTACTGTTTCCAAATGGGGCTTTTCTCCCTCTCCCTCTAAACAATACTTCAGGAAACACACCAGCTGTAGAGGCCATTTGGGGAGTGAACCAATGGAGGGAAGACCTTTCTCTCTCTCTCTCTCTCTCTAACTGTCTGTCCAAAAAAAAAAAAAAAAAATGACAAAACAGACCTTAAGGCAAAAACCATGAACAAAGATAAGAACTAGAATCCACTTGTCTTTCCAAGACCATGATCCTAGCCAAGTTACTATCTTGCCTATACTGTTTGAACAACCTCTTAGCCTAGCCTGCTTTATGCCCCTCAAACAGAGTGGTTTCCTAATAGTCTTTCATTGAAATATTCCATGCTCTGCACTCACTCAGATTAGAACCCAAGCTCCTGACCATCATCTACAAAGCCCTGCAGGGGCAGCTTCCCCCCCAGCTCCAGCCTTACTCCCTCCCAGTCTCCCCCTCCTTTGAGCTTCCATAGCAGCAAATCCCTCTGATTTCTAGGATGTATTACAATCCTTCTCCTATGTATTTTGCATTGCTATTCCCTTTGCCTGGCAAGATGATCTCTCCACTTCCCCAGGATGGCTGCTTCTGACCCTTCATGGCCCAGTTTAAATGTCCTGTCTCCAGAAGCCGCCCTTGTCCACCTGATCTGAGGGAAACACGTTCACCCCCACCCCAATTACTCTTTCATATTCTCCAGCTTGTCTTAAAACAAAAGGCATTAAATACTAAGTAAGTACTGCATTTTGATTCTCAACTGATTCATTTCTTGTTTGTACTCTCAATTAGTGAAGAACTGGAGGGGAGAAAGATCCCCTCAAAATTTCAGCAGGCTTGCAAGTAAAAAATTAAACCTTAAGCTTTAGTTTGGACTAGGTTTAGCTGAAAACAAACAGATTTAGCTTAAAAGAAATAAGGTTAGCATAAGAAACCTTTTTTAGGAAATGAAGGAAGGCCAGATAATGGTGAAACAAATAAGAAAAACAGAATTAACTGGAAAGGATAAAGTGATAGGGATATTTGTGCATGTTCTAATAAAAAGGAAGAAAAAATTCTGAAAATTTAGAAAGCAGAGTAGGAGGGGATAGGAAACCAAAAGTAGAGAACAGAGAGAGGAGAGGCAGAGAGGAAGAGGATGGGGCAGCATGGGGGGAAGATTTTTTCCTTTGCGACAACGTTGAGCAGAGGTACACCCCAAATATTTCAGATATACCGTTGAACATTCCCCAATGATATTATTTGAAATAAAACCTTTTTCATGATTCTGATTAATTTACCTGGATAGGGGCCTCTTGAAATTTCTCTCACCATTGTCCATTCTCCAAATGAGATATCATATCTGGTTTGGAAACTGCAAGCCCTGTTCAAAAATAAATAAATAGGATTTGATTGATGTTGTGAGAACTACTGACAAATTCAGTCTCAGTTCTCAATTTTCTACGTAGAGTGGCTATTACAGGAAGATATAGAGCTGCGCTGTCCAATACAGCTGCTAATAACAACGTATGGCAGTTTAAACCAGACTTAAATTAAAACTCCAGTTCTTTAGGTGGAGCAAATTTGAACTGCTCAAAAGCTACAAGTGGCTTGAATGTGCAATACAGGCTAGCAGAGATACAGGTTTCTGTTTTGTTTTTGTTTTTGGATTTATTTATTTATTTGAAAGTCAGAGTTACACAGAGAGGGGACAGGCAGAGAGAGAGAGAGAGAGAGAGAGAGAGAGAAACGTCTTCCATCCGATGGTTTACTTTCCAATTGGCTTCAATAGCTGGAGCTGTGCTGAACCGGAGCCAGGAGCTTCCTCTGGTTCTCCCATGTGGGTGCAGGGGCCCAAAGACTTGGGCCATCCTCTACTGCTTTCCCAGGTTATAGCAGAGAGCTGGATTGGAAGTCGAGCAGCCGAGTCTTGAACCAGCACCCATATGGGATGCTAGCACTTCAGGCCAGGACGTTAACCTGCTGCGCCACAGTGCTGGCCCCACAGATTTCTGTTTTTTAGATTTATTTTTATTCATTTGAGTGGTAGAGTTACAGAGAGAGAGAGAGGGAGAGACAGAGAGAGAGAGAGGTCTTCCATCCGATGGTTCACTCCCTAATTGCCTGCAATGGCCTGAACTGAGCTGATCCAAAGCTAGCAGCTAGGAGCTTCTTCCAGGTCTCCCATATGGGTGCAGGGCCCAAGGACTTGGGTCATCTTCCACTGCTTTCCCAGGCCATAGCAGAGAGCTGGATCAGAAGAGGAGCAGCCAGGATATGAACCGGCATCCATATGGAATTCCAGTGCAATAGGTGGAGGCTTAGAGCCTACTATGTCACAGCGTTGGTTCCCAGATTTCTACCATAGCAGAACATTCTATTGCACAGTAACAATCTAGAGAATTATAAAGGTATTTATCTCAAGAGAGCTTAATACTATGGTTTCATGTGATAATGAATCATGGGAAAGATTCAAAATGGGGGGGCCAGCACTGTGGCGTAGTGGGCAATCTACTTCAAATCCAGCTCTCTGCTGTGGCCTGGGAAATCAGAAGAGGATGGCTCAAGTCCTTGGGTCCTTGTATGGGAGACCTAGAGGAAGCTTCTGGCTCCTGGCTTCAGGTTGGCACAGCTCCACCTGTTGTGGTCATCTGGGGAGTGAGTCAGCAAATGGAGGGCCGCCCCTCCCCTGCCTCTCTGGAATTCTTATTTTCTTTTTCTTTTTTCTTTTTTTTTTTTTTTTGACAGCCAGAGTGGACAGTGAGAGAGAGAGACAGAGAGAAAGGTCTTCCTTTGCCTTTGGTTCACCCTCCAATGGCCGCTGCGGCTGGCGCACTGTGGCCGGCGCACCGCGCTGATCCGATGGCAGGAGCCAGGTGTTTATCCTGGTCTCCCATGGGGTGCAGGGCCCAAGAACTTAGGCCATCCTCCACTGCACTCCCTGGCCACAGCAGAGAGCTGGCCTGAAAAAGGGGCAACCGGGACAGAATCCGGCGCCCCGACTGGGACTAGAACCTGGTGTGCCGGCGCTGCAAGGCGGAGGATTAGCCTGTTGAGCCACGGCGCTGGCAGAATTCTTATTTTTAAATAAATATTTTTTAAAAAACAGGTGTAGGTGTTTGTCATAGTGGTCAAGATACTGCTTGGGACACCCCCATCCTATCAGAGGCCTGGGTTTGAATGCTGTCTCCATTTCCAATGTACACCCTGGGAGGTAACAGGTGATGGCTCAAGTAGTTGGGTCCCTGTCATCCATGTGGGAGACCTAGGCTGAGTTCTGGATTCCTGGCTTCAGCTTGGTCCAGCTCTGGCTGTGAGACATCTGGAGAGTGACAAGTAGATGGAAGATTTCTTTCCCTCTCGCTCATTCTGTTTTTCAAATTAATTATTAATTAAAAAGAAAATGAACACATTTGTGTTCTTTCTTTTTAGAAGCACTGATAATTCCTTTATGGAATAGATGAGAATAACTTTGGAACTAGATTCCAACAAAACATATGAAAGGACTTCAAAAAGTTCACGATAAATGGAATTAAAAGACACAAAAAATAAAATGTGATTTCTCAACATGAGCTTACAAGTTGAAGATACTTGTAAACAAGGATACCAGCCACTTGGTCCAACATGAAAGAACTGAGGGCTCTGGGATTTTAACCACATCACTATAGCTTTCTAACTGAAGAAAAATGGGCATTCTTTAAAGATCTTTTAAGATTAGGAAACAAAAACAAGTCAGAAGGAGTGTCAGGTGGAAGCCTGATGATTTCCCTACAAACACTCACAAAACCGCCCTTGTTCGACGAGCGGGATGAGGAGGAGCAGTACCGTGGTGAAGGACACTCCAGGAAAGCTTTCCGGCATCATTTTTTGGCTGAGCTTTGACCAACTTTCTCAAAAACACTCTGTAAGCAGATGTTGTTCTTCAGCCTCTCAGAGAAAGTCAACAAGGAAAATGCCTTACGCATCCCAGAAACCGGCTGCCATGACCTTTGCTCTGACGAGACCACTTCCACCTCAGTAGTCGTTGCTTTGACTGTGCTGTGTCTTCTGGATCATCCTGGTAAAGCCATGTTTCATCTCCTTTTACAATTCTCGAAAGAAATGATCTTGATCCAGTTTTACAATTTTCTGTGGTACCCTCTGCTCTTATCTGGGGCTAACCTGGGGATCGAGTGGAAAGTCTGCTCCACTTTGTTTTTCAGTCAGAGCTAGGCAGACTGAGGCAGTTGGGATGTTTAGGGCTGGCTACTGTTGGTGCTACTGTCAGTCCTCTTTAATTCAAGCACAAGCAAGGTTAATTTTTCCCTTGCAAATTGTCATGGATTGTCTGCTGCTAATGTGTTCACCTTGCTGCTTCTTAAAATGAGTTTTCTATTTGTAAACTGATTTCTCTGGAGGACTGTCCCCAAAAACCTTTCTTTTTTTTTTCTTTTTTAATTTTATCTATTTATTTGAGAGGGAGAGTCACAGACAGTGAGAGGAAGAGACAGAGAGAAAGGCCTTCCTTTTGTTGGTTCACTCCCCAAATGGCTGCAATGACCAGAGCTGAGCCAATCAGAAGCCAGGAACCAGGAGCTTCTTGAGGGTCTCTCACGCGGGTGCAGGGGATCAAGGACTTGGGCCATCTTCCACTGCTTTCCCAGGCCATAGCAGAGCGCTGGACTGGAAGAGGAGCAGCAGGGTCGAGAAGTGGCATCCATATGGGATGCCGGCATTGCAGATGCAGGATTAATCTACTGTGCCATGGTACCAGCCCCCCTGAAAACTTTTCATAAACATAAATGATTTCATCATTCTTCCACCCCATGCTTCACCATAAATATGATGTTTGTTTTGTTTCAATTTTAGCAGAATTTGGAATCCAGGTGCTCTGTTAGGGTCTCCTTTCAAACTGATGTCTTATCCTCAAACTAGAACCTATTCAGACATGCTACAGCACGTCAGTAGGAGCTTATTTTGGTGTAAAACTGTGAAATCCATGTAGTTTTTTGTCATAATACACATTTCCACTGCATTTGTTATTCTACAATAAGCATATCATTTAGTTAATGAAGGACAGCATGATGACCAACAATGTTCTCCAAAGATTCAGAGAGTCTGACACCTAAACTCAAGACTAAAATTCAGCTAGGTACTGTAGAAGCTCTGTGTCCTCAGTAAACTGGGTCAAGGGGGCAAATGTATCAACACAGAAGAGGAACTGACCTCACCCAGGGAGACAAGATTCCTGTCATTCTCCAGCATCACATCCTTGTTCAGGTTCCTCTGTGTAGGGTCCATCAGTCTCCAGGCCTCCAATGTGAAGTCTATAGCCACATCTTTGAAAGTCAGTGACTCCTAGAATAAATAAATTGTGATCACCCAGAGACTATACTATCAGCCCTGTTAGGCAGAATACCATGTATAAAACTGGAGAAAAACTCCAGAAATTAGAATAACCAAATGATTATGTATGCCAACTCCTTAATCCTTACAGGATATACAGGTCTCTCCAGTGACAAGAACTTAAAACCATAAGAGGAAGCCTATTCCATCTTTGGAGTTCCACCTGAGAGAAGTTTTACCAAACTAATTCAAATCTGGTTTTCTAGAAACTCTACATATTGCTCCTACTATACTTTCTGGAGCCAAACAGCATGGCTTCTTCCTTCTCTAGAAAGTCTTTAAAAATTTGTGTACAGCTAGTGGTTTCTACCCAAATAATCTGCTATCTCAGAAAACCCTGACTTGTGTAAAAGATCACCGTCTTTCCGTTCTAATCTGTAGAATATGGCTTAACAAAAGATACTGCATCAATCAGACCACAGGTACAGAATGTTATAAGCTCTCTCTGAGACAGAAAAGAACACATAGGAATTTGGGGGCCAGTTCTTTGGTTAGGATATAAAATATGTACAAATGCTTGTACAAAAAATGGAAGAATGAGTCCAAAGTATTTTTAATGATGAACTACTGAGAGAAGGAGGAAACAGAGTGGAGAAGACTGAAATAGGACCTAGGCTCTTTTGAATAGTTCTTGTTTTGCATATTTGACTTTTGAACTGCAGAAATATTTTAT
Organism: Lepus oiostolus; assembly: GCA_036325905.1. Taxonomy (NCBI): domain Eukaryota; kingdom Metazoa; phylum Chordata; class Mammalia; order Lagomorpha; family Leporidae; genus Lepus; species Lepus oiostolus. The sequence goes on from JAWMBE010000090.1 coordinate 403,189, forward strand.
ATTGTTTTAAAACAAGGATTAAACTTCAAGAAAGCAATCTAGTAGAGTACAACCAGCTGGAATAGCATACCCATTTATCAGAGAGGAACTATTCTGAGTGATTTTCAAACACAGTCATTTTTCTGTACCTCTGAATAAGAACTCTGAAACAAAGACAGTAACAAAAAGAAGACATTTTCTGTAAGCAATCTTATTGGTGGTAGAAGTAGAAATGATATTCTGTAACTTTTGTGTGTGCAGTGCTGCATAAAGCAAATTAGCTTATCACTTTTCCTAAAAACTAATCAATTTGGTATGGGAGAACAAAGATATAAAGAGCATATAAATGATGAGATTAGGTTAAAAACTCCGTGGTTCTGAATTTGAAGTCTCAGTACACCCTCATGAAATATTTCATGTTCAAAGGAAAGAACTAGCTTTAACAATATGAAGAAAGAATGCATTATGCTGGGGCTGGCATTGTAGAGTAGCAGGTAGAGTCGCCGCCTGCAGTGCCAGCATTCCATTTGGGCGCTGGTTTGAGTCCAGGCTGTATCACCTCCAATCCAGCTTTCTGCTATGGCCTGGGAAAGCAGTGGAAGATGGTTCAAGTCCTTGGGCCCCTGCACCTGCATGGGAGACCCAGAAGAAGCTCCTGGCTCCTGGCTTTGGAACAGCACACCTCCGGCCATTGCAGCCAATTGAGGAGTGAACCAGTGAATGGAAGACCTCTCTCCCTCTCTGCCTCTCCTTCTCTCTCTGTGTAACTCTGACTTTCAAATAAATAATAAATCTTAAAAAAAATTAACAATGATATGAGGCTTAACCTCTGAAAATTAGGGATGTGTGTGAACAGGCTATGATACACTACTAAACCAACATAGTTGGAACTACTGATCAAGTGTTTCTTACAAAACTTATATTTCAAAGTCACTGTTAAAACACTTTTTTAAAAATCAGATTAATATCTATTCCAAACACATATACACTTAAATGTCTTTAGGTAAAATTAAAATGTTCAGCATAACATCTAATTTCTAGTCTTGTCTTTTACAGCTTTCCAACTTGATTTGGTAGCTTAGTCACAGTTCACTACTTCAAAGCCTGCCCGTAAGCTCTCTTCTCACCAGGATACACTCACAAATACTTTTGACAAGTTAAATCTCACCTGTAATTGGTAACAGCTTAAATCTATTCTCAAGAATTTTCTGTTGACCAACTTAGCTAACACTAACGTCCCAACTGAAAGATTCTTTAAGAAAAAGATCTATTTTTAATTTTTTTTAAAAAAATTACTGTTTATTTTATTTTAGCAGATATGTCCATAGGCTGGTTTATTTGCCAAGTGTTCCAACAACCAGGGCTGCACCAGGTTGAAGCCAGGAGCTGTGAATTTTTGGAAATATATTTGGTTCAGTATCAACAGTGAATCTTCTAATAGATTGTATTCTACCATGATGAACCCAAATTTCCTGTGTCAAACTATTAGGTTCAGTTTCCAGAGAGGGTTTGGCTGAGGCAAAGTTCCAAACTTCAGTAGAAGTAGATCATGCGCAACTCAATACAGCAGGTTGGAAACAGAGGAAACCTTAACTCACCAGAGGTCCAATGGAAACAAACACAGCAGCCATGATCTCTGCTTCTGTGTTTCCCTCTCCAGAAAGAGTTGAGTCTGGCAAAGACGTATCTGCAGAAAACAGGAATTCACACAGACCAATCTCACTTGGGAGTTTCAGATACAAGTGAGCATGGTCTCCCTAAGGGAACACAAGAGTAACGTTCAAGATGAGAAAAGACCAAAGACTTTTGGTCCAAGATCTTGAAATCAGTTGTAATAATTACTTTTTGTAATTGTTTTAAAAATTGATTCTAAAGACAGAGAGAGAGAGAGAGAGAGAGAGAGAATATCTCAACCACTGGTTCACTCCCAAATGCCTGCAAAAGCCAAGACAGGCCAGGTCAATGTTGGGTGCCAGGAAATCAATCTGTCTCCCATATGGGTGGCAGAGACCAAATTATTTGAGCCATCACCTGCTGCCTCCCAGAGTGAGCATTAGCAGGAAGCCAGAACCTGGAACAGAGCCAGTACTTTATCCCAGGCACTACAATATGGGATGCAGGCATTCCAGGCATCTTAACTGCTACACCAAATGCCCAGCCCAGATCTCGAGATTTTAATACTATTACAGGTAGTTACAGTTAGCAGGTCAGACACTGTACAAGGAGTTTCTTTTTAAAGATTTATCTATTAACTAGAAAGGCAGAACTACAGAGAGGTAGAGAAAGAGAGAGAGGGGTATTTCATCTTCTCCATATGGTCACAATGGCTGGAGCTGAGGCAACCTGAAGCCAGGAGCTTCTTCCAGGTCTTCCATGTGGGTGCAGAGGCCCAAGGACTCAGGCCATCTTTCTACTGCTTTCCCAGGCCACAGCAGAGAGCTGGAATGGAAGTGGAACAGCCAGGACTCGAAGTGGCACCCAAATGGGATGCCAGCACTGCAGGCAGCAGCTTTACCTACTTAGCCACAGCGCTGGCCCCAGAGCTTAAAAAATACTCTTGGGGCTGGCATTGTTTTATAGTGGGCAAAGCCACCACTTGTGACACCTGCATCCCACATGAGCATTTCTTCAAGCAACAGCAGCTCAGTGCAAAGTGGCCCCTGCCATCCATGTGGGAGACCCCTGGCTTCAGCCTGGCTCAGCCCCAGCCATTGTGGCCATTTGGAGGAGTGAACCAGTGTATAAAAGATGTCTTTCCAGCTGGCGCCATGGCTTACTAAGCTAATCCTCCACCTGTGGTGCTGGCACCCTGGGTTCTAGTCCCAGTTGGGGCGCCGGATTCTGTCCCAGTTGCCCCTCTTCCAGTCCAGCTCTCTGCTGTGGCCTAGAAAGGCAGTGGAGGGTGGCCCAAGTGCTTGGGCCCTGCACCTGCATGCGAGACCAGGAGAAAGCACCTGGCTCCTGGCTTCGGATCGGTGCAGCGTGCTGGCCTTATAGGCCATTTGGGGCGTGAACCAATGGAAGAAAGACCTCTCCCTTTCTCTCTAACTCTTCCTATCCAAAAAAAAAAAAAAAGTCTTTCTCTCTCTCCCTCTCTTTTAAATAAATCTTTAGATTAAAAAAAAAAACTATTATTTAATGTTCACATCAAGTCAATGGAGAGTATATTTTTATTCCATATATAAGGCAAGAGAGGTTTACAATAAGGAAACTACTTATTTAAGGTCATGCAGATATATGACTTCTAATCAATGTAATCACTTTTATTTTCCTTAAAAGATTTATTTATCTTATTTGAAAGACAGAGTTACAGAGAGAGAGAGAGAGAAACAGACTGAGAGATCTTTCATCATGTGGTTCACTCCCCAAATGGCTGCAATGGCTGCAACTGGCAGATTAAGCCAGGAGCCAGGAGCTCCTTCCAGTTCTCCCATGTGGAATCAGGGGACCAAGCACTGGAGTCATCCTTCGCTGCTTTCCAGGCCATTAGCAGGGAGCTGGGTCAAAAGTGGACCAGAGGCAGAGGGTTAATTCAATACGCCAAAGTGCCAGCCCCTAATCCATGTAATTTCAAAGCTCATACCTTTCCCACTAAATCAACTTGCTGTATAAAGTGGAAGAAAATTCAATCTCTTTGGCACAGTCACCCTCTCAGCAAACAAACAAATATATATTCCAAGAATATCTTTTTCCTTCCTTTTGTGTGAACAGTCAATGTTCAATAAATATTTCTGTTTTTATTTGGAAGAATTAGAGAAAGAGACAGATAGACAGACACCTTCCATCTGCTGGTTCACTCCCTAAGTGGTTGCACTAGCCAGAGCTGGGCTGGGCTGAAGCCAGGAGTTTCATCTGGCTCTCCCATGTGGGTGCAGGAGCCCAAGGACTGGGGTCATCTTCCACTGCTTTCCCAGGCCTTTAGCAGGAAGCTGAATTGGAAATGGAGCAGCCAGGAATCGAACCAGTGCCCATATGGGATGCCTGCATGGCAGGCAGCAGCTTTACCCATTACACCAGAATCTTGGCCTTGAGTCAATTTCTTAAAATTTCCAGAGACTGCAGTTTCACTAAAGTGAACACCACAACTTCAAAATTTAAATACTGGATACCTTGACATGCTCCTTCTAACCTCACATTCAAATAATTTTTAATCTATCTTTCTATATAAGGCAAATCCAAATAAACAAGACACAGGGATAACAAGAATGATAGAAAATAAAGTGGAATTAAATGCACCCATGTGGAATACCTGGAATAAGCTCCTGGCTCCCAGCTTCAGATAGGTGCAGCTCTGGCCGTTGGGCCCAATTAGGGAATGAACCAACAGATGGAAGACCTCTCTCTCTCTCTCTGACTCTCCTTCTCTCTCTGTGTAACTCTTTCAAGTAAATAAATAATCCTTAAAAAAAGAAATTGAATAGAGTACATTCTCTAAACATGATGCAATAGAATACAAATGTAAAAGGAAGTTTGGAATGGGGGTGGGAATTTCTTTTTTTTTTTTTTTTTTGGCCTTGAACTTAAAATAGGTACTCCTTGGTAGCTACTAAGTCAAAAATAAACTCTTAAAATTTAATTGGCAGTGAGTTAGGAAATGAAAGTATTATACATTAGACATACATGATTGTTGCCAAAGTTTTAAGGAGATTGAATTGATATTCCTAAATACTTTTAGGTAGGATTTTGGGGAAGAGCGAAAACATCATGTGTTCAAAATAAAGAAGAAAAACACTTAGCAAGCCATAAGAGGTAAAAATGATAAAAAAAAAAAACGAATGAATTAAAAAAAAGCAAATAAAAAACAGGTGACAAAGCCAAGATCTGATTCTCCAAATAATGAAATCTACAAGCCACTGGCTAAAGCAGGAAAAACAAAACAAAAAAACAGAAAAAAAAAAAAAAAGGCTATAATAAACATTTAAAAACTGCATGCCAATAAAAATAAACTTCCCAAAGCATAATTTGTTTAAAAATGTTCTGTGACTGGAGGCAGGTGCTTCGTGCTGCTTGGGAGGCCAGGGACTCATATTTGAGAGCCTGGGTTTGAGTCCAGCGTCCTGCTGACGTGCAGCCGAGCACAGACAACAGGTGGAAGACCTGGACTGACTTCTGAGCTGCAGGCTTTGGCCTGGCCCAACCGCTAGGGCTAGCAGGCATGTCGGGGGAGTGTCAGTCTTCCCCTCCTTTCCAATTACATAGTTAGACCTGTAAAGATGAAATAAGTCCCACTTGGTTAAAATTCAGTATTATTCGGCTTTCTATCAGCCGTATCTACACACCCACAGGAAGAAAAGGCTGCAGGTGACCCAGCCAAAACTCTCCTGAGACCTGCGCTCCACGGGGCTGTTTCCCACTCCTCATGTTCTATGCGGTCCAGGTGGACAGTGAGAAGCGGCCTCAAACAGTGCGGAAAGAGCCTAAAGGAGGAGACTTCCCTCACTTGTCCAGACCCCAAGTCGGTGCGGTCGTCTAAGAGCGACGCAGGGCCCCGCGTTCCCCACAGGCTGCAGCGGCCAAGGACGCTGCCTTCAGCTCAGGGGGCGACAGGTGGTGTCCCCGTGATTCTCCGAAACGCCCCCAACACGGCCCGCGAGGAGGAGCGGCGCAGGCTGCCCGACGGGAAACACAGGTCCACCGGCCGGCCTCGCCCTCTCCCCCTACCCGCTCTGGGCTTCCCCTCCGGGAAGGGCCAGCCACAGCACAGGCCCCGCGTCCGGAGCCCGGCAGGACCCCCGACCCCGGAGAGGGGGCTCGGGACCCGGGCGAGCGGGGCGTCCAGGACGAGGGATGCCCGAGCGGAGCTGGAGCCCGCGCCCGGGGAGCGGCCCAGCCCAATCATCTCCCTCACAGGTGGGCGGGCCCGGGTCCGCCCCGGGACGGGGGCGCTGGAGCGAACGACCACGGCCCGGACGCCGGGCGAGCCAAGCGCCGAGGGAGGGTCGGGGGGAGACCGAGGCCTGGCACCCGGGGCAACAGCTACCTGGCGGCCACACTGAGGACAACCGAGGACGCTCGCAGAGCAGGGCGGGAGCGCTTCCAGCAATGGCGCCCACTCGGCGGCGAACTGCCAAGCAAGCCAGTGCGCCTGCGCCAAAGCGGCGCCAGAACTACAATACCCAGAAGGCTCCGCACGTATGGCCCCGCCCCCTTACGTCGGCCTTTGTGAGCGAGTTGACTGTGTTTAACCCTGCTCTTTGGGGACCTCTGTAATCCAGCGGATCACCCTGTACCCTGATCCTCAGAGGCTGAGTGGGCAACCCAGACTTCCACCCTCACCTGACTGTGGAACATATCAGTTACTACAGGGGTGATGTCAGCGTGTGCAAATCTAGACACCTGCTGGTGGCCTATTGGGGCGCCTGAAATATTCTCTCTGCTCAACATTGACAAGGGACTCCCCTCCCCAAAGCTGCCAAGGGAGGCTGGGTCCAGAGTTTGGAATTTCACTCTCAGCCACAACCAGGTAAGTGACTTTTTTACCCACCACGCTGGTGCCAGGCGAGGCTGGCTTGCTATAAACCCAAGGTTTAAGCAACATCTGGGTTACCATAATACTCAAAGTGTACCGTAATTTGGCAAAAGACATGAATCCACAAATTCAAGAAGGTAAGAAAATGCCCAGCAAGATAACACACAAAGAAATCCACTCGGAAAGATAATAACCCCCAGAGAACTCAAGACAAACCCTGAAAACAGTAAGAGAGGAGACCACACCATGCAATTAGCAGCAACAACATGTTCAAATACTGGTGGATTTCTCATGAGAAAGCTGGGATGCCAAAAGAAAGTGGAAGAAAGCACTGAAGAAAACAACTGTCAACGCAGAATTCTCTATTAAAATATACATAGGATTTTTCTATGATAATATACATAGCAATCAAAGCATTCTCAGATAATGGAAAACAAAGATAATTTATTATGGGCAGATCTACTCTAAAAGAATGGCCAAAAAACTGGGGACAAGTAAAAGATTTCAGTCATAGGAATCTGAGAAAATTCACTACCAGCTGTGACAGGCAAATAATATCCTCCCAAAGATGGTCACGTCCTAATCCAGGGAATTCGGAAAAGAGCTTGGCAGATGTAATTCAATTAAGATTCGATTAAGAAGGGGAGGATACACCAACTTATCCAGGTGGACACAATACAGTTTACCTATGGCCCTTTAAGGTGGAGCTCCTCCCTTCACCATGGTCAGAGGGGGATGCAACTACAGGAAAATGGCACAGGGGCTGGTGTTATGGACAAGCAAGTCAACCTGATGCTTGTGATGTTGACCTCCCAGGCTGGAGTGCTGGTTCCATTCCTGACTGTTTTCCACCCAGCTTCCAGTGAATATGCTTGGTAAGGTACCAGAAGATGGCCCAAGTACCCTGCCACCAATGTGGGTGATGAAGATGGAGTTCCAGGCTTGGCCTGGCCTCGACTTGGCTGTTGTAGTCTTTTGGGGAGTGAACTAATGGATGGAAGATATCATTCTTTCTCTATCACTTTGCCTTTCAAAGAAATATATCTTTAAAAAAGAGGGAAGCACAGAGGACAATGATTTTTGAAAATATGAGAGGCACAGAGAGACATAGAGAGGTCCCATCCACTGGTTCCTTCCACAAATACAACCACTTCTGCTTCCCAGGGACTGCTTTAGCAGGACACTGCAATCAGGAGCCAAAGCTGAGAACTGAACTAGGTACTTTGAAACGAGGCATGGACAGCATAACACAATCTGTAGGATTTCCCCGCCCCCAAAACGGATCACTTGATGAGTCCACGTTCACTCAGGATGTCTACCTCTTAACTTCCCCTTAGCAAGCCAGTGGCAGTGCTTGGTTCCCTAGCAACTGGGGGCCACTAATGCTGCGCAGAACCAGCCCAGAAGCCTACCCTTCAGACTAGACGAGACAAGACGAAAGGAGACAAGACCCGGGCTGGACTGCACGGAGAGAGGTCGGTCCACTAGTGTGCACCCCAGATAACCTCAAAAGCCCAGCTGTCCCGCGTGGGCGGTGGGGCCGCGAGCACTTGAGCCGGAACCCGCCCCTTTCCAGGTGTGCATTGTTAGCAGGAAGCGGGAGCCAGGAGCTCCCGGGCCTCGAAGCCGGGCACCCCAGCACGAGAGCTTTTGTGGGTGCCCCAGCGGTGTCCTAAGGGCTGCCGAGTCCCACGCCCGCGCTTGGGCCCCTGCCACCCACGTGGGAGACCCGCATGGAGTCCAGACTGCTGGCTTTGGCCTGGCCCAGCGCTGGCTGCTGTGGCCATTTGGGAAGAAACCAGCAGATGAAGGATGGCTCGATCTCCCTCGATCTCTCTCAATCTCTCTCTCTCTCTGTCTGTAACTGTGCCTCTCAAATAAATCAATCTTACAAAAATAAAAGCAGGGGAGACCTCAGCAGTGACTGTCATGCAGGGAACATGAACTGGCTGCACAGGGCACCCCGCCCCCACAGCGCCACGACCCCCACGACCCACTCTCCAGCTCGGCTGAGTTGCCTCGCCAACGAGCGAGTCTTGCAACCCGGGGCATTGTCTGGAGAGTTGCCCAGTCTGAGGGCTGCTGGTACTGACGGCGAGGGACAGGCGTCCGGGACAGCCGGGTGACCGGGCCCTGGCGGGGTGGGGGGGGGACAGAGCCGCGAGACCGGCAGGGTGGACGAGGGCGCTCAGCGTAGCACCGCCTCTAGGGGACACGGAGGGCCGGGTCCGGATGGGGAGGGACGCTGGAAGTGTCGCAAGAGTAGGAGCTGGGCCCCAGGGGCACCTCCTGGCAGAGCATCCCGCTGCCTGCCCAGCGGAGGCCTGGCGACCAGGATGCCGGACCCGTCCCGTGAGCTGGCCCCGCTGCCCGGCCCAGGCGCGACGCCAACAGATGCTGCGGGGCTGGAGGCGGGGGACCCTGAGCCGGTAGCGGCCCGCGCGGTCCGCACCAGCCTCCACAGCCGCTGCTGTCGCCCCCCTCCTTGCAGCTCGCCACTGGCGGGACCTTACGGATGCACCGTCCCACCGGCGTGCTGAACGCATTCCCCAGGAGGAACTGCATCTTGCACGGAAAGCCCGGCAGCGGCGGCGGACGGGGCGTCCAGTCTGCCCGCCCGGGGCTCGGCCATCGCCACCCGAGGTCGCGACCTGACTGATGCTCGCCCCCGCCCTACCCTCAGGAATGCCGAGCTCCCGCGCGGCCCTTGGCCATGCCCCCTTGCCGCGTCTCTATTGCGCAACACCTACACAGCCCTCATCCGATTGGCCTTCGCCTCTACCTCAACGAAGCTCCCACCCACCCCGTGGCGTCCGATTGGCCGGAGAGCGAGCTAGGTCGCTGGAGTCCCCGGCAGGCGTAGCGGCTCCTCCCCTGGCCCGCCTCCGAAAGAGAGGCTTTGCGTGTTCATTCGCCCATATGTCGCTCAAGGTAGAGAATCCTTAGTAGTATTGGATAAAGGACGAGTCCAGCACTCAAGCCGGGACGAGGAGAGGCGGTGCATCCACAAATATCCCCGCCCACAGAAAGCGCTGATTCGGGGGTAAACGTTGGTTGCCTTAAGCCTGGTTGGTGTGGTAGGATTTCCCCGCCCCGAGAACTGATCACGTGATGCGTCCATGTTCCCCCGGGATGTCTACCTCTTCACTTCCCCTTAGCAAGCCAGCGGCGGTGCTCCGTTCCCAAGCAAAGGGGGACGCTGTTGCTGCGCGGACCCAGTCTGGAAGCCGCGGCCTTGGACGAGATGAGACGAGACCCGGGCTGGACTGCGCGGAGAGAGGTCGGTCCACTAGTGTGCTCCCCAGAAAACCTCAAAAGCCCAGGTGTCCCACATGGGCGGTGGGGCCGCGAGCACTTGAGCCGGAACCCGCCCCTTCCCAGGTGTGCATTGTTAGCAGGAAGCGGGAGCCAGGAGCTCCCGGGCCTCGAACCCCGGCACCCCAGCACGAGAGCTTTTGCGGGTGCCCCAGTGGTGTCCTAAGGGCTGCCGAGTCCCACGCCCGCGCTTGGGCCCCTGCCACCCACGTGGGAGACCCGCATGGAGTCCAGACTGCTGGCTTTGGCCTGGCCCAGCGCTGGCTGCCTTGGCCATTTGGGAAGAAACCAGCAGATGAAGGATGGATCGATCTCCCTCGACCTCTCTCAATCTCTCTCTCTGTCTGTAACTGTGCCTCTCAAATAAATCAATCTTACAAAAATAAAAGCAGGGGAGACCTCAGCAGTGCCTGTCATGCAGGGAACATGAACTGGCTGCACAGGGCACCCCGCCCCCACAGCGCCACGACCCCCACGACCCACTCTCCAGCTCGGCTGAGTTGCCTCGCCAACGAGCGAGTCTTGCAACCCGGGGCATTGTCTGGAGAGTCGCCCAGTCTGAGGGCTGCTGGTACTGACGGGGAGGGACAGGCGTCCGGGACAGCCGGGTGACCGGGCCCTGGCGGGTTAGGGGGGGGACAGAGCCGCGAGACCGGCAGGGTGGACGAGGGCGCTCAGCGTAGCACCGCCTCTAGGGGACACGGAGGGCCGGGTCCGGATGGGGAGGGACGCTGGAAGTGTCGCAAGAGTAGGAGCTGGGCCCCAGGGGCACCTCCTGGCAGGGCATCCCGCTGCCCAGCGGAGGCCTGGCGACCAGGATGCCGGACCCGTCCCGTGAGTTGCCCGGCCCAGGTGCGATGCCAACAGATGCTACGGGTCTGGAGGCGGGGGACCCTGAGTCAGTAGCGGCCCGCGCGGTCCTCACCAGCCTCCACAGCCGCTGCTGTCGCCCCCCTCCTTGCCGCTCGCTGCTGGCGGGGCCTTACGGATGCACCGTCCCACCGGCGTGCTGAATGCATTCCCCAGGAGGAACTGCATCTTGCACGGAAAGCCCGGCGGCGGCAGCGGCAGCGGACGGGCATCCAGTCTGCCCGCCCGGGGCTCCGCCATGGCCACCGGAGGTCGCGACCTGACTGATGCTCGCCCCCGCCCTACCCTCAGGAATGCCTAGGCACTGGCCCTTCGCCACGCCCCCTTGCCACGTCTCTATTGCGCAATGGCTACTCAGCCCTCATCCATGGTAGACTGCGCGGGGAGAGGTCGGTCCGCTAGTGTGCTCCGTAGATAACCTCAAAAGCCCAGCTGTCCCGCGTGGGCGGTGGGACCGCGAGCACTTGAGCCGGAACCCGCCCCTTCCCAGGTGTGCATTGTTAGCAGGAAGCGGGAGCCAGGAGCTCCCCGGCCTCGAACCCAGGCACCCCAGCACGAGAGCTTTTGCGGGTGCCCCAGCGGTGTCCTAAGGGCTGCCGAATCCTACGCCTGCGCTTGGGCCCCTGCCACCCACGTGGCAGACCCGGATGGAGTCCAGACTCCTGGCTTTGGCCTGGCCCAGCGCAGTCTGCTGTGGCCATTTGGGAAGAAACCAGCAGATGAAGGATGGATCGATCTCCCTCGATCTCTCTCAATCTCTCTCTCTGTCTGTAACTGTGCCTCTCAAATAAATAAATCTTATATAAATTAAGCAGGGGACACCTCAGCAGTGCCTGTCATGCAGGGAACATGAGCCAGCTGCACAGGGCACCCCGCCCCCACAGCGCCACGACCCCCATGGCCCCCTCTACAGCTCGGCTGAGTCGCCTCGCCAATGAGCGAGTCTTGCAACCCGGGGCATTGTCTGGAGAGACGCCCAGTCTGAGGGCTGCTGGTACTGAGGGCGAGGGACAGGCGTCCGGGACAGCCGGGTGACCGGGCCCTGGCGGGGTGGGGGGGGACAGAGCCGCGAGACCGGCAGGGTGGACGAGGGAGCTCAGCGTAGCACCGCCTCTAGGGGACACGGAGGGCCGGGTCCGGATGGGGAGGGACGCTGGAAGTGTCGCAAGAGTAGGAGCTGGGCCCCAGGGGCACCTCCTGGCAGGGCATCCCGCTGCCTGCCCAGCGGAGGCCTGGCGACCAGGATGCCGGACCCGTCCCATGAGCTGGCCCCGCCGCCTGGCCCAGGCGCGACGCCAACAGATGCTGCGGGGCTGGAGGCGGGGGACCCTGTGCCGGTAGCGGCCGCGCAGTCCGCACCAGCCTCCACAGCCGCTGCTGTCGCCCCCCTCCTTGCCGCTCGCCAGTGGCGGTGCCTTATGGATGCACCGTCCCACCGGCGTGCTGAACGCATTCCCCAGGAGGAACTGCATCTTGCATGGAAAGCCCTGCAGCGGCAGCGGCGGCGGACGGGGCGTCCAGTCTGCCCGCCCGGGACTCTGCCATGGCCACCGGAGGTCGCGACCTGACTGATGCTCGCCCCCGCCCTACCCTCAGGAATGCCGAGCTCCTGCTCGGCCCTTGGCCACGCCCCCTTGCCGCGTCTCTATTGCGCAACGCCTACACAGCCCTCATCCGATTTGGCCTTCGCCTCTTCCTCAAGGAAGCTCCCACCCACCCGCGGCGTCCGATTGGCCGGAGAGCGAGCTAGGTCGCTGGAGTCCCCGTCAGGCGTAGTGGCTCCTTCCCTGGCCCACCTCCGAAAGAGAGGCTTTGCGTGTTCGTTCACAATATGTCGCTCAAGCTAGAGAATCCTTAGTAGTATTGGATAAAGGACGAGTCCAGCACTCAAGCCGGGACGAGGAGAGGCGGTGCATCCACAAATATCCCTGCCCACAGAAAGCGCTGATTCGGGGGTAAACGTTGGTTGCCTTAAGCCTGGTTGGTGTGGTAGGATTTCCCCGCCCCGAGAACTGATCACGTGATGCGTCCATGTTCCCCCGGGATGTCTACCTCTTCACTTCCCCTTAGCGACCCAGCGGCGGCGCTCGGTTCCCTAGCAAAGGGGGACGCTGTTGCTGCGCGGACCCAGTCCGGAAGCCGCGGCCTGGGATGAGATGAGACGAGACCCGGGCTGGACTGTGCGGAGAGAGGTCGGTCCACTAGTGTGCTCCGCAGATAACCTCAAAAGCCCAGGTGTCCCGCGTCGGCGGTGGGGCCGCGAGCAATTGAGCCAGCACCCGCCCCTTCCCAGGTGTGCATTGTTAGCAGGAAGTGGGAGCCAGGAGCTCCCGGGCCTCGAAGCCGGGCACCCCAGCACGAGAGATTTTGCGGGTGCCCCAGCAGTGTCCTAAGGGCTGCCGAATCCCACGCCCGCGCTTGGGCCCCTGCCACCCACGTGGCAGACCCGCATGGAGTCCAGACTGCTGGCTTTGGCCTGGCCCCGTGCAGGATGCCTTGGCCATTTGGGAAGAAACCAGCAGATGAAGGATGGATCGATCTCCCTCGACCTCTCTCAATCTCTCTCTCTGTCTGTAACTGTGCCTCTCAAATAAATAAATCTTAAATAAATTAAAGCAGGGGAGACTTCAGCAGTGCCTGTCATGCAGGGAACATGAGCCGGCTGCACAGGGCCCCCGCCCCCACAGCGCCACGACCCCCACGACCCCCTCTACAGCTCGGCTGAGTCGCCTCGCCAAAGAGCGAGTCTTGCAACCTGGGGCATTGTCTGGAGAGATGCCCAGTCTGAGGGCTGCTGGTACTGAGGGCGAGGGACAGGCGTCCGGGACAGCCGGGTGACCGGGCCCTGGCGGGGGGGGGGGGGGGGACAGAGCCCTGAGACTCAAAAGGGTGGAAGAGGGTGCTCAGCGTAGCACCACCTCTAAGGGGCAGGGAGGGCCGGGCTTCCATAACCGCTGCTGTGGGCCCCCTCCTTGCCGCTCTCTGCTGGCGGGGCCTTATGGTTGCACTGTCACACGGTCGTGCTGAACAGATTCCCCAGGAGGAACTGCATCTTGCATGGAACACCTGGTGTCGGCGGCGGGTGCGGTGGCTCCCTGGGGCTGTGCTGGCAGCAGAGTAGGCCAGTCTTCCTGCCCGCTGGGCCTCTGCTCCACACTGCTGGCCTCTCCTACTCCTCCTGTCTCTGTCTCCACTGATGGGAGCCGTCAAGATGAGGGCGTTAAAAGGTCTGAGGATGCTCGCTCATTCATTCATTCCTCACTCATCCATTGATTCCCGCCTTACTTGTTTCTCTTCTCTAAATAGATGTGTCTATTCATGTGAGAGGTAGAATGGCAGAGATGGAGAGACAGGCTCCATCCATGTCTCTTAAGGGGAGCAGGGACCCAAGCACGTGAGCTGCCAGGTGCGTTATCAGGGAGCTGGGTTCAAAGCTCAGGGCAGCAGACTCAGAACAGGCACTCTGTTCTAGGACGTGGGGGTGCCATGTGGCGGCTTAGCCTGCTGTTCCACAACACCCACGCCCTGGTCTCCCCTTCCCCACTGACCAGAGTGATTCTGCAGTGCAGAGTGAGACTCTGGCTGGCCCCGTCCCTGAGCCCACCTTGTCTCATTGGCACCAGCCCTGCACGTACTCCTGTTTGGGGCACATAACTAGCATAGCCACGTGGACCCTCCTGCCTCAGCCCCTTCAGGTCTTGGCTTAGATGCTGTTGCCTCGGGGAACCTGCTCTGAGGGGAGGCACCCTCCACAGACAGCTGGCTGCCTGCGTCCCCCCAGGCTGGAGGCCAGAAGCTGGGGAGCAGCTCAGGCTCCACATCCCACTCCCTGAACCAGAGGCCCCCAGCTAGAGCTCTCTGGTTGTCTGAACTTCTCCAAGAGAACTGTCAGCCAAGGAGCAGTGTGTGTGTGTGTAAACATGCATGGGTGCACATGGACATGTGTGTGTACATGTGTGTGCAAGTGCAGGCAGGCCTGTGGCAGCCTAGGAAACCAGTTAAAACAACTGGCCATTAGAGCCAGGAAACCAAGGGTGGGAGTGTGGCTTTGCACAGCACTGGCCACACACACAGGCTTTACTGTCACCTGCAGGCCTTTGCCCCCCTTCCCACCCAGCCATGGGAGAGCGTATCAGGGTGGGCGGTCCTGGTGGGAAGCAAGAGGTGCCCATGTCGGGCAGCAGCTGTTTTGACAGGTGCACAGAGGGCACAAAAGGTGGTGAGGCATCGGTGCAGCAACCCTGGGTGGAAACACAGGTCAGGAGTCCATCACCCTAGCATGGGACAGTGGCTGGGGCTCTGGGCAAGGGCAAGAAGACTGTGGCTTCCCCAGAGGACTCTTGCATGACCCAGCCCAGTGGGAGCTGGGAGAGGGAGGCCACCTTTGGCCTTCAGTGCCCACTCTTCTCCTGCGAGGTCCCCACTGGCTGAACCCCATAGGACACAGAGGACAAGGGCTCCTGTAGGTGTGGCCCTCCCTGGACAGGGGAGTGCTGGAGCCACTGGGCCCCAGGAGAGGGCGGACCTGGAAGGGGGAACAGAGCTCCTCAGCAGGGAGGGAGTGCTGCTGTGGTTCCCACACCCAGTGCGTGACGGAGGTGCCAGGCCTCTTGTTCAAAGGTGACCAAGCATGCCAGGACAGTGACAGAAGAACTGCAAACCCAGCGGACAGAGCAGGGGAGGTGGGTTTAGGCCAGGCCCAGGCTTCAGGATCTGTCCCAGGTGCCAACACCGCTCTGTGCTCACTGTGCGCCCAGGGCTGCTGAGCCATCAGCTGCCACCCCGGCTGTCCCTGGGCATGCTGAGCACTAGGGCATGCGTTTCTGGAGTGTTCTTGTCTGGGGTCAGAGAGGGGAAAGCTGAGCACAAGAATGAGCATCAGGGAACCTGGCAACCAAAGGCAGGGCTGCCATCGCCTCTCTTCACCCTCACCCAGTGGCATGACCGATCACCTTGGCCACATCTCCTCTGCTTTGCGGAGCACTCACTGTGGGCCAGGGGAACTGCTGCACGGTCCCTCTGCCAGGCAAGGGCTGGCACCTCCCTGACAGCCCAGGAAACGGGGGCCAGAGTGAGGCTGCCCACCGTGGACACCACCTGTCAAGACTGCTGTGTGCACAGGGCAAGCTGAAAATGCTGGCATGAATGCCCATGGAGGTGCCCTGGGCCACTGCCAGGTAAGTGTTGGATGGGAACCAGCCCCAGCAGCCTCACCTCTGGGTGGGCACAGCTCTAAGGTGTACCTGGGCTCCCAGGGCCCCCTGGGCTCCCCATCCTGCTGCCCACAGGGGCCTTGGCTCAGTAACCCCACCTCCTTGCATTCCTACCCTCATGGTCCCTCCCACCCTGTCAGGATTGGTCAGCATAGCCAACAGAGCAGGGCCGAGGTGGCTGGTGGGGTGTCACTCCTGAGGTTATGTTACAGAAGACACCGTAGCTGCTGTTGGGAAGTCTCTCCCTCCCTGGCCCCACAACACAGGGAGCCCTCCAGGGAGGTTCACATGGTGAGGGACCAAAGCCAAGGTGAGCTGGGGAGGAGATTCCCCTGGTCTCAGTTGAGCCTCATGAGAGACCCTTAGCCAGGACCACCCAGCCAAGCTCCCTCCAGATCTCCTGTCTTCAGAAGCTTCACATTAGAAAATTATGTGCTCCTGGTCTTGAGTTGCTACATTTAGGGATCTTTTGCTATACAGGAGAAAATGAATACAAAGTCTTATCTCATTTGCTGTTTTTGTTTGAAGTTGCATCTCTGTTTCCGAGGCAGCTTCTAAGGGAGCCCACATTTGGACACTTGGGCCACACCTGAAAAACAGCAGGATTTGAAGCCAGAGCCCAGGAGCTGCTCCAGCCTGTAGGGGCCTCAGTGGCAGGGACTGGGTCTTGGTTGCCACCCAGCCTTGGTGCTCAGGCCCTCCAAACATCAGGTGCTGACTACCCATCCCTCACCTTCTCTTGTGCTCTGTGGTTCATCACAAGTAAGTCTCCAGTGTTACTTGGAGGCTGAAGGACATGAACCCTGGATGTGGGCTTCCTGCATTTAAATCCTTGCTCTGCAAGGTGTTAGCAGGGGGACGCTCAATCAATTATTTCACCTCAGTTTCCCCTTCTATACAATGGGGCCAATAAGAGTGGGGGTTGGGGGAGTCTTGGAAAGCTGCCAGTGAACAGCAAGGGCTGCTCCCCTCTCCCCAGCCTCCTGAACCCCCCAGGAGCAGACATGCCACCAGCCGTGACTCTGGGCCACCTAACAAATGAGTTCTGCTGTGCCCGGTGCCCTGAAGGTCCCCCATCCCGGTGCATGGAAATAGGACAAGCTCTCCTCCTGCCTGACAGCCAGAGAAGAAAACCTCTTCAGCAGTAGGGACAGGGACGGGGTGGGCATATGGGAGGGAGGAGTATGCTCTGCAAGCTTCAATACAATTTTTTTTTTTGCTGAGAACACATGCTGGCTGCCTTCCCAGCAGGTGCTCCGTAAACAAACCCAAGGGTGGCTGGAAAGCCGCCAAGATGAACAGGTGAACAGTCGCTGCCGGAAGACGGGGGTGCATCGTGCATAAACTGACATCTCCTGGGTGCACCCACACCATGCCTCCCCCACCTTCTCCGCCTTCCTTTTGACCTGGGGACCCCAGCCCCTGGCTGAGTGGCTGACTCTGCCAGAGATACAGAACGCACCTTCAGGCAATGCACCCCCATGTTGGGAGAGGAACACGGCCCTTTTACTCCAGATTATGCTAATTAACAAGTTTTCTTTAAGGAGACAATTACTCCCTTCAGTTTGACAATTTCTAACTCCATTAGCAGTCCCAGCTGCCAGCATCACAGTGCTGATGGGTTACTCAGAGTCGCTTGGAGAAAGACAATTATCGGCAGCCGCTCCCCCAGCCACTTGCAGTGGAGGCAGAGAAGGTGAAGGGGTCACAGAGCTGGGGATTTCTGCAGCCCCTGGCTCTGACCATGGCACAGACAAAGCACCGGAGCAGGAGGCCCCCAGGCTGGGCCTGTCAGCAGCTGTGCCTGCTGCCTCTGAATAACAGGAGGCCAGCAAGTTCAAGGCCACCCAGCTGGCCCTCCTGGGGGGTACCCCGTGTGGTCCCAGGACCCAGATAAAGCCTGGCCTGGAGCGCAGAGCCTCTGCCCCATCCAGGTAGATTTTTGTGGTCCTGAAATGCCACACACCAGGGACCCAGGGCTTCTGTGAATTCTTGGTTCTCCTGGGTCCTGGAAACTCATCACTAACTATTGCTACAGTTCACGGCACTGATTGTTTTTAATTTTTAGAATCTCTTGCTGTGACACAGCAGGTTAAGTTGCTGCCTGTGATGCCAGCATCCCATTTGGGGGCCACATCAGGTCCTAGCTGCTCCACTTTCAATCCAGCTCCCTGCTTATGTGCCTGGAAAAGCAGTGGAAGATGGCCCAAGTCCTTGGGTCCCTAACCCACATGGGAGACCTGGAAGAAGCTCCTGGCTCCTGGCTCCTGGCTTCAGCCTGGCCCTGCTTTGGCTGTTGCAGCCATTTGGGAAGTAAACCAGTGGACTGAATCAATCTCTCTCTCATTCTGCCTTTCAAATAAATAAAACAAACCTTTAGGAAGAAGAATTTTAAGAATCTCTGGATAACCAATTTTGCCTTTACAAAATCCTATCCCCAAACAGTGACTCCTGGCTTATGAAGGACCCACAGGGAGGAGTGCAGGAGCCGGCAGCAGTTGCTCCACACTCAAAGCTGCACACTTCTCTGGTCCAGGAGAGCATTGGAGGGCACGAGAGCCCACCTGCCCCCACAGATGTGCACCTGTGAGCTCACACATCCCAGCTCATACACCTGGGTACCCGACACACATGCATGGGGCACACTGTGAGTGATGGCGGCCCCCAAGTGAGGAAAAAGCCCCCAGGAAGGCCGTCTTCCACCTCAGAACTAGGGCAGAGAGTGATCGGTGCCACCAAGGGCACAGAACCCTGTCACCCCAGCTGTCATCCTGAGTCATATCTAGAAGACCTCCCTGTGTGCCCGGCCCTGGACTGAAAGCACCGTGCACCTGGCAGCCTGACGCCCCACAGAGCCCCAGGAGGGAGGAAGCACAGGCCCTGTTCTACAGCTGAGGGCACTGAGCCCAGAGACATCAGGCCCTTTGACAAGGCTGGATTTGAACTCTGGGGTCTCCCTGAGCCCCTCCCCTGCACCCACCCCTGGTCTCTAAGGTGGGCTGACACCAGAGGAGGTGTCTGCCAATCACTTCCAGGATCTGACTTCCTGTCTTCCTCCATGAATCACGTGCCTGAGATTGTGAGCCTCTCTGGGAGGGAAACGTGGCCTGGGATGCTCCCTGCAGGCCCCAGGTCCCTGGTGTCCTGTGCCCCTTTGTCACTGTGTCTGCATTACAGGAGACCCCCCCGGCCATGTCTGGCTGCAGCCTGGAAGGGGAGCAAAGTGTGTGCACTGGCATCCAATGGACATGTATGCGAGCTCTCCTGTGGACACACACACTTCTGGGCCCCTCTGGGGAAGAAGAAGGCAGGAGGAGGGAGGAGTCATGGAGCAGGAGGGAGGGGTGTGGCTGAGGACAGGGGAGGTGAGGCTCACCCAAGCAATGTCCTCGCCATCCCTCATCACCTGTGCCCCAGTCACAGAGCCCCAGCCATGCCGGGAGCACATGAAGGACCCAGGGCCCAGAGGGGCAGCACGTGCACCTGTGCAAGGTCACTCTGGAGGAGGGAGGCACACGGACCCGTGCAAGGTCACTCTGTATGGAGGAGGCAGGGCCAGGCCTGGAACTTGGAGCCCTGAGCCTGGCTCAGGCCACTGACATCAGAATGGGAGGCCAGGACTTGTTTGATAAGTGGCAGCCAGAGGGGGCGGGAAGAGTGAGATGGGGAAGGAGGGTAGCTGACACAAGGGTCGTGGCCAAGGTTGCCACGGTGGTACCAGGGACTCAAGTCTGCTGGGACCTCTCAGGGTGGCCCAGAGGCCTCCCAGGATTTCCCATCATCTCTGCTCCCCACAACTGGGGTCCTTACGTCCCCACTTCTGGGGTGCACTTGCCCAAGAGCCCTGAGAGCTCCTATAGCACCCCTGGCACTGTCCTAGGCACACACAGGCCTCAGCACTAGCCGTGGGCCCAGAGTGAGAGCACAGAGTGCTGGTGGCTCAGACAGAGGGGTCATGGGCGTGAGTCAGGGGCAGAGCTGTCAGCCAAGGCACTGCAGCATAGCAGCTGTAGCCCCCACCTGCGACACCAGCTTCCCACACGGACCCTGGTTTGAGTCCCTGTCGATCCATTTCTGATCCAGTTCCCTACCAATGGCCTGGGAAAACAGTGAAAGGTGACCCAGCTAGCTCCTGGCTCCGGCCTGGTCCAGCACTGACCATCGCAGCCATTTGGGGAGTGAACCAATGGATGGAAGATCTCCCTCCCTCTGCCTTTAAAATAAATGAATCCTAAACAACAACAAAAACCCTGCTGTTGATCTTGGCCTCCATGGAGTCACTGCCTGGGCACCCAGCTCCTCTGTGCTGCCGGCCGCTGGCAGGCCTCTCCCTCTGGACAGCAGCCCCTGGGCAGGCTCCTCTCCTTTGCCCTCTCAACTGCCCTGTGGGGTCCTTGCTGCTGTGGGGATGGCTTCCACTCTGCAGGTGAGAAAGCTGACACACGAGCAGCCATGGATGATGGTCAGCTACAGAGCTGGTCCAGGGGCTGGGTCTAATTACCTCCAGAACACCTCCAACCCCAAGTTACCTGGCTCCCCTGACCCCGCCACCAGGCGAGTTCCCACAAGTCTCCAGCTCGGCAGCTGGAGGCCAGCAGCTGGCTCAGATCACTGCCTGGGTTGGGCACTGGATGTGTATGCAGCACTGGGGGTGCTGGGGAGCCTGGAGGCCCCAGGGGCTGGCCCTGTGGACCCCTCCTGGCCCTTCTGCCCCCAGGCTGGGTCTCAGCAGAGACCTTCCTCTCGGGCTGGGGGGAAAAGGTGCTCACCTTCCCATGACCTCCACAGCTTGATTCCAAGCAGCTGTGGCAGGAGAGCTGCTTGCAATCAGAGGGATTGGATTAAGCAGGCATCCCCCTCAGGGTGCTAAGCAGAGGGAGCCCTGGGACCTGGTGCCACTGCATCTTCCTCTCAGCCAGATCCCCGCACCTTGCACGCAGTCCGAGTTCTTAAGCAAAACCACCTGGCTCCCATTCCCCAGGTCGCTGTTTTCAGAGGGCCAGGCATGCCCTCTGTGCCTTGCTCTGCCAAAATCAATGTCCCTGGTCCTCACAGCTGCCCGGGTGGCACCCATGTCACAGGCAGGGACACAGAGGCACAGCAGAGTCCCACAGCTGGGAAGGGCAGAGCCAGGCTTCTAGCCCGGGCCTGGCCCCAAGACCTCTGCTCCCCGAGAGTAAGATTGCACACACCTGGTAAGGGCTGGGCCGGCAGCTGCTCCCTGAAGAACCACCTTGTCTGTGGATGAGAGACAGAGGCTGGGGAAGACAAGGAAACCCACTGAACATGGCCCACAGCCTAGACATGGGGGCAGAACCTCACCTGGCTGCCCAGGCCACCACCCTGCTCCCAGCAATCCCCCCTCCAAATAAAGTTGAGACAGGTGAGTGCCATGCACTCCTGGAACACCTGGGTCCAGCCACCTGCCCCACAGCCCCGGGACATTCCAGAGGCTGCCCAGGCCTCTGTCTCCCTGCTGGAGAGACAGGCTGTAGAGGGGAGAGGGCAGGGAGCAGGCTCAGGCCTGTGGGCGGGAAGGAGGGCAGCACTGATGGACCCACTCTGGGGCTCTAAGCCGCCCTCAGGCTCTGCCTCCCTCCGCCCCCCACATCACACTGGGGGAGTGAGCTTGTGCCCCTGCCCCAAGGGAGCCAGGACACACTGGGGCCATCCTTCCTCCTCTGTTGTTTTGCCTTGGTGGGGTGGGGGTGGAGGCACAGGTCTGGTGCCCGGGGCCATGACCAAGGAGAGCTGCCGGGGAGATCCCCGCTTGCCTGTCTGAGCAGGAACAGGCTGAGCGGCCTGGAAGTTGCTGGCGTTCTCCACCCACCGCCCACGAGAGGCTCTAGAAGCCCACTGCCACATCACCTGGCACTAATTAAACATCTGCTGTGTACCAGGAGCTTGGCGCACCTTCTAAAGTGTTTTTGGTGGACAGAGGGATGGCCGTGAGAGCCAATTCCCCAGGGAAGATGGGGAGTGGGCAGCTCTGGCTTTCCCAGGTCACACAGGACTTCCACGAGAGCCCCAGCTAGGGCCAGGTTTCCCCTCTGGGCTCGGCAGAGGCACCCCAGCATGGAAGGCTTGAATGGCACGGCAGGGTGGGCGGGGAGCCGGGAGTGTGGAGACGCTTTAGAGGAGATGGCATCCCCTGTGGGGATGGATTCAGGGTTATGGGTGTTCCTTGTAACCAGGACCAGGTGTCTGTCTGTCCAGCCCCTCTGGAAATCCAGGGAACAAAAGGGCAGGAGCCTCGGGGGCCCAGAGGAATTTGAGCCCTGGGCCCCAACCTCGTGAGAGGTCTTGGGTCCAGCCCAGCAGGTGGCCTCAGGTGATGGCCAGCCAGGTGCGGGCACTGTGCGGATGCTTTCACAGCTGCTGCTGTGACCACGGGGCTGAGTCCCAGCTTGGCTGGCCGATTCCATCCTGGGAAGGGGCGCAGCATGCTGAGGACTTGGGATCTGGGGTGTGGTGGGTCCCCAACAACAAACCCCAGACGTGGCCTCCAGATGCCCAAGGCAGAAATAGACTGCACCCTGCTGCTGCCCGCCCACTTCCTGTACCTCCCAGCCACCAGGTCCTGCTATCTGCACCCACCCTCCCTGGTCAGCTGGTCTGACCACTGTCTCCTGCCCTTCTCCCAGAATGCTGTTCTCTGCCTGACTCCCAGCCCTGTACTGCCTCTGGCACACACCACTGTGGCTGCTTCCTGTGCTGATCGGTGGACGCGTGCCTTTCCTCTCCTGCTTACTCCTGTGTATTTTCCACAGCCAAGAAACGTGCAGCCAGCATGGGGGTTGGCTCAGGTCAGGGGTTGAATAAGATCCTAGTTGGTGAGCTCACCAATGGTCAGTGAATGAGCTCACTGGGGACCACCACTGCCTCTGGCTCAGTGTGGTTTCTGATCCTTTGAAAGGGGAAGAGGCAGAGGGACTGACTTGAACAGCACGCAGAGAAATGGTGCGGACGTGGTTCTCGGGAGTGGCCTTGTGTCCATCAGAAACATGCAGGCTGTGAGGAGCCCTCTGTCCTGACTGGAGGCCATGCAAACTGGCGCAGGCAGGGAGAGCTCCCACAGCCACAGCAGCCGCGGGGGTGACCGCACTCCTCTAGGAGGGCTCTGGCCACTCCCGGAAGACCCAACAAATGCACCCAGGCCTGGGCCACACACAGCAGACTGTAGGCAGCCCCAGCACCTGCTCCCCTGTTCCCAGCTGCTGGCACCCACAGGACCCATGGTTGTCACTGCCCAACAGCAGGGTGGCTGGGTCAGGAGTGAATGCATTTGAGATGTGATCAGGAAGATGGCAGCATTTCTAGGGGAGGAGAAGCCAAGTGCTTGATCAGGGAAACCTGCATGTGTGTGCACATGTGGTGTGTGCATGCGTGTGCATGTACTGTGTGCGCACGTGCACAGCACATGGACATTTTCTGGGACCTTTGCATTTTAAATCCCGCCTTCCTGTTTGGAAAATCTTTGCAGGACGCTCTCTCCAGCACCACCATCCTCCCCTGAGCCCACCAGGCACACAGAACTGTCGCCCTTCCAGACCCAGTCCCCCCCCTCCCCCTATCAGCTGCAGGGGGCTGGGGGCCCAGGCACAGTGAAGCACGCACAGGGGCTCTAATCTGTAGCACCTCCTCCCCAGGCAGGTGAGCAGCCTAAGCCTGGCATGGGAGGGCAGCCCCAGCCTGCAGTCAGCCAGCAACTGACTCCGCCTCCCAGTTCTGGGTTCTATGCCTGCACCACCACCACCCTGCCATCTCTCAGGGGATCAGCAGGCACGGGGCTGTGGGGTTCCATGACTGCACCCCCACCACCCTGCCGTCTCTCAGGGAATCAGCAGGCAGGGGGCTGTGTCCGTTCACTCCTTCACTCTCATTCACTTGTTCATCTGTTCATGCAGTAACACTGAGCAGCAGCTCCAGCCCCCTCACCAAAGCACCAAGGGGGCAGCAGGTGATAGCCCGAGGAGTTAGGTTCCAGCTACTCCACGTAGGAGACCTGGATGGAGCTCCTGTCTCCCAGCTGTAGTCCTTGTCCATCCAGCCTTGGCTATTGCAGCCATCTAGGGAGTGAACCGGTAGATGAAAAAATCTCTTTTGTCTAATTCTGCCTGTCAAATAAAAAATAGGAAACTTGAAAAATGATGTAACTGAAATGAATAACAGTGAAATATTTCACCAGCAGATCTGACCATAACCAAAGGTGGGTTTAGAGCACATGAAAATTGCCCAGGGGCTGGCACTGTGGTGTAGCAGATAAAACTGCCTCCTGCAATGCCAGCATCCCCTGTGGGCACTGGTTCAAGTCCCGGCTGCTCCACTTCCCATCCATCTCTCTGCTATGGCCTGGGAAAGCAGTGAATAATGGCCCAAATAAAATGGGCCAAGTGCTTGGGCCCCTGCAACCACATGGGAGACCCGGAAGAAGCTCCTGGCACCTGGCTCTGGATTGGCTCAGCTCTGGCCATTGCAGCTATTTGGGGAGTGAATCAGTGGATGGAAGACCTATCCCCCTAACTCTGCCTTTCAAATAAAATACATAAATCTATTTTTTAAAGATTTATTTATTTGAAAGAGTTACAGAGAGAGTAGAGACAGAGAGAGAGTTCTTCCATCCGATGGTTCACTCCCCAGAGGGCTGCAATGGCCAGAGCAGTGCCAATCTGAAGCCAGGAGCCAGGAGATTCTTCCAGGTCTCCCCCGTGGATGCAGGGGACCAAGGACTTGGGCCATCTTCTACTGCTTTCCCAGGCCATGGGAGAGAGCTGGATCAGAAGAGGAGCAGCCAGGACTTGAACCAGTGCCCATATGGGATGCTGGCGCTTCAGGCCAGTGCTTTGACCTGCTGTGCCACAGTGCCAGGCCAAAATACTTAAATCTTAAAAAAAAAAATTGCAGCCATCAGCAAGACAATGGGAGAATGGGAGAAATGCTTTGAGTGCATGCCAGCAATCTTCAAGGCCACTCTTAAAATTCTAGGTCTGGAGGACTGGAAATGCCAGATTGTGTCTCGGGACCCAGGAGGCTCTCTCTGAGAGTGCACCTGAGACTGAAAGCTCTCCAGGGTTCCAGTGGGCCCAGGTGTGGCTTGTGCTCATGGCTGGCCTTGGTGTGGTCCACAAAGTGCTGATTTTGCTGGTGTGCAGGACGCAAGGATTAGGAGGCCATCATGGTGGCTTCCACCAGGATTTCCAAGGAAAGCCTGGTGGGGGCAGGAATGGGGGTGCAGAGTTGTGCTGCAGGGTTGGACTCCTGGCATGGGGTTCCTGATCAGGTGTCACCTCACTGTGAGACCCCAGTGTTGGAAACTCAGGCCACTGAGGCCGGATAGAACCCATTCGGTCACTGGGGTCTATGGAATTGGGTGCAGAGATAACCTAAAGGCTGCTGGAATGTTTCTTGCTTGGGCAAGCCCCGCCTACACTGTAAGCTTCACCCAGGAGCTTTGCTGCAAGATCCCCACCCTCCCGCCTTCTCAGGGTCCATGTGGCGCTCTGCACCCCCCCACCCAACAAGCAGCTTAAGATCAGACTCGGCGTGCTGCTCAGATGCAATGCCTGCTGGCTTCACACCCCCTGCCCACTCTCCGGGCAGGCCCAACCCCTACTCTTTATCCCACCCCCAATTCTATGCCTGCTGAAGTTTTTTCTACTTTAACTAGCTGCCTCCTGGCCTTCCCCAAGCTCCTAAAAATCCTACAACCTAGCACCCAGGAGGGTAAGAGTGACAAGTGGCCAGCCCTGGACAGTCACAGGGATCTGTGTGCAGAGCCCCAAAGAGAACCATCTGGGCTGCAACCAGCAAAGCCTCGGGGTGGGTGCACCTCTGCCCTGGCGTGCTCCAGATGCTGTCCATGGAGCTTTAGGATTTCCTGTTTGACCTCCTGGCTCTTGGTCTGACGTTGATCCAGTCCATTCTGTTGGCCTGTTACTTCTATCTGGACTGGAAATGGGTCTACGGTGCCTGTGATACCTGTGCATCTGGGAATATGTCACTTGGACTCTTCCAGGCTCACGGCTGCAGTTCATCTTCAGTCACCGATGAGACAATGGCTTTTGGATTCATGCTGGACTGAATTAAGACAGAAGCCGGGGCCAGTGTTGTGGTGCAGTGGGTTGAGCCGCCACTTGTAATGGACATATGAGCACCAGTATGAGTCCCGGGTGCTCCACTTCCAATCCAGCTCCCTGCTAATGCACCTGGGAAGGCAGAAGATGGTCCAAGTGTTGGGCCCCTGCCAATTGTGTGGAAGACTCAGATGAAGTTCCAGGGACCCCAGCTGTTGCAGTCATTTGAGGGAGTGAACCAGCGATGGAAGATCTCTTTCTCACTTTGTCTCTCCCTCTCTCTCTCTTTCTGTAACTCTGCCTTTCAAATAAAAATAAATATATTTTAAAAAAGAAAAAGGCCTGAACCTATTGGGAATGGAATGGTTGCTGTGTGTGAGAAGGACAGAGTTTCAGGGACCAGGGGTGAGAAGCTGTAGTTTGAATATTATTTGGTCCCTGAACTCACACACACATTTAAACCCCAAAGTTATAAGTAAATGGTCTAAGAGGGTAGAGACTTGGACCCCCCCAGCTGGGCCTCTTCCACGTTCATGTCCCCACATGGAAGAACTCCAGGAGACAGCACAGTGCACAGGAAAGCACGGTTTACGGAAAGGGATGGCACACACTCAGACGCACAGCCAACCTCTCTGTGTGAGCAAGGAAGAGCTGCTCTCCCCACCAGCTGGGGTCATCCCCTCACAGGGTAGGAGGTGGTGCCTTAACAGAATATTTAAATGAGGCAGAATTTGGGGGGGCTTGAGAGCTGCTCACTTCCGTGTCCTTTTGTTGGGAACCTCCTCATGGGGCTGCAGCCAGCATGTGGTTGTCATGGTGTCCCATGCACGGTGGGAAGTGAGGCTCAGGTGCCTGGCGAGGGAGGTGGGTATCCAGCCTGCAGCCATGCGGTGTTTGTGTGGCACAGGGTGGCCATGCAGATGCTGCGGGCAATGGTCAGCGCCTCTTTGTTTCCTAGCTACCTACCTGCCTACGTCACAACTGCGGTGTTCAGGAGGTTACTGGGCAGGGGGTGCTCTCGGAAGGTAGCTCTCAAGAGAAGGGTGGCTGGGAAGAACTGAGTGGGGCTGGGCTTCTGTCTCTGCTTCCTGGCTCTCCACGGGATCCCTTTGCCCGCAGCCATGGTTGTTATCCACAGAGCAATAAGGGCTGCCCGGTCTTGAACCTGAACCTTCAAAACGGTGAGCCTTTTCTCTCTATAGAATTTGTTTCCTTGAGTGTTTGTTTATAACACCAAGAAGCTGGCCAACATGAAGGGTAAAAAGGTTAGGTTAGGGGCTGGTGTTGTGACGTAGCAGGTAAAGCAACCGCCTGCAGTGCTGGCATCCCATATGGGCGCCGGTTCGAGACCTGGCTGCTCCACTTCTGATCCAGCTCTCTGCTATGGCCTGGGTAAGAAATGGAGATGGCCCAAGTATTGCAGCCATTTATGGGGGTGGGGGTGTGAACCTGCAGATGGAAGATCTCTCTGTGTTGCCCTGCCTTTCAAATAAATAAATCTTACTCACAAAAACAAAAGCAAAACAACAAACCTAAGAGCCGGCAGGGTAGGGGCTGCAGCGTTAGTGGCAGGGAGGAAGCTCAACCATCCCCAGAGGCCAGGCCCCAAGAGCCACTCTGGCTGGGATACCAGGTCTTCTCACTGCTGGGAGACAGCGGGTTCCTGTGCTAAGTGCTTGGGCTTGCTTCCAGATAGCATCATGACTCTGGAACAAAAGCCCTTATGTGGACTTGGGAGCAGACATTAAATGGCGGCTTTCCACAGAGCTCCCAGCTCTCCATGGACCCTTTTGCAACTCAGATCTCCCAGGCAGTGTGTTGTTAAATGTTTGTGGCCTGGTATTGTTTTGGATTCTTTCCAGTCCTGAATATAGAGAAGGGATGAATCAGAATGAGGACTAGAAATCCATGCCTAGATGGAAAACGGGAAGAAAAAATCAACCCTCTGAGACAGTGTCTGGTAACATCCTGCACCTGTTTTGCAAGTGGCAGCTTTCCTAGAGAGCTCATTCCGTGCTGTGAGGTCCTGGAGAAAAACATGTTCACGTTCTATCCTGTGGACAGCATGCACGGGTAAGAGAGTGCTAACCCACAAATCGTGAGCAGCCACTTTTTTTGTTGTTGTTAATTTATTTACTTGTAAGTCAGAGTTACAGAGACAGAGAGAAAGGTCTTCCACCCACTGGTTCACTCCCCAGATGGCTGCAATGGCTGGAGCTAGGCTAGGCTGAAGCCAGGAGCTTGGAACAACATCTGGGTCTCCCATGTGGGTGCAGAGGCCCAGAACACTTGGGCCATCTTGTGTTGCTTTTCCCAGGTGCATTAGCAGGGAGCCGGGTCAGAAGCAGAGCAGCAGGGACATGAACCAGGGCCCATATGGGATGCCAGCACTGCAGGAGGAGGCTTAACCTTCTTTGCCAAAGTGCCAACCCTTGATGGTGTCTTCCCGCAGATCCTGGATGAAGCAGATGCATGCTGGGAAGAGAGGTTTTTTGATTGGCAAGTGAGAGGATAGAATTGCACATGGGGCGGGGGTTAGTGACTTCAGGCTTAGCTGTCCTAAACTAGCTTCCTGTGGAGCCCACGTCATTTTTGCCTCCCTTGTGGTGGGGCAGAAGCCCCCAAGAAGCTGTGTCTGGGTCCACGCTGGGCCTCTTGTGCATTCTAATTTGCAAGTGGGCTGAAGAACCTTAAGTCAGTATCAAAAAGTCTTAAATTCAGTTTTTAATAATCAGTTCATATCCCTGTTACCATAATGACTGTGCCCTTTTAGACTTTACACACATAGGAAAACACTTTACAAAATATTTATTTATTTATTAGAAAGGCAGAGTTAGAGAGAGGCAGAGGCAGAGGCAGCGGTAGAGGTAGAGAGAGAGAGAGAGAGAGAGAGAGGTCTTCCATCCACTGGTTCACTCCCAAACTGGCCACAACAGCCAGAGCTGTGCTGAATTGAAGTCAGGAGCAAGGAGCTTCTTCTGGGTCTCCCATGAAGATGCAAGGGCCCAAGGACCTGGGCCATCTTCTACTGCTTTCCCAGGCCATAGCAGAGAGCTGGATCAGAAGTAGAGCAACCGGGACTCAAACCGGTGCCCATATGGGATGCTGGCACTGCAGGCTGCGGCTTTACCTGCTACGCCACAGAGCTGGCCCTGGTATTTGAAATTATAATGATAAAAGTTAACAATATTTACTAAAAAATAACACACAACATTGTAGTGGAATGAGAAGGCCATGCGAAGGTGGCCACTGGCAAGTGAGCGTCAGTTAGTCAGGAATGGCTTTGAAACCCACCTGGCTTTGGAAACTGCCTGGCAACAGGCTGTGAATGGATGGATTTGAAACTGTCTGGCGACAGGCTGTGATTGGATGGCTCTGGAAACTGCCTGGTGACAGGCTGTGATTGGATGGATTTGAAACTGCCTGGCGACAGGCTGTGATTGGATGGCTCTGGAAACTGCCTGGCAACAGGCTGTGATTGGTTGGGGTATAGACCACCCCTTGACCAGATTGGCTGGTCTTGGCTATATAAGCTGTTGTACCAACTGTAATAAACGAGTCTGCCGGCTGCTCACCTCAAGCCTGCTTTCACCCGACTCCCGGGGTCTGTGTGTTGACTCCGCACCTCTTGCCCCCACCACGCTGCTCCTCTCAGAAATGAACCCACTGCAACATTGTGGAGAAATCAACTGCAACACAACATGATACTGGAAAATGTTGTTTTAATACAAATATTTTAAAACTTTTATTTAGCAAATATAAATATCCAAAGTGCAGCTTATGGATTACAATGACTTCCCCCCCGCCCATAACTTCCCTCCCACCCACAACCCTCCCAACTCCCATTCCCTCTCCCATTTCATTCATATCAAGATTCATTTTCAATTATTTTTATATACAGAAAATCAATTTAGTATATATTAAGTAAAGATTTCAACAGTTTGCACCCACACAGAACATAAAGTGTAAAATACTGTTTCAGTACTAGTTATAGCATTAATTCACACTGAACAACACATTAAGGACAGAGATCCTATATGAGGAGTAAGTGCACAGTGACTCCTGTTGTGGACTTAACAAATTGACACTCTTGTTTATGGCATCAGTAATCTCCCTAGGCTCTAGTCATGAGTTGCCAAGGCTATGGAGGCCTTTGGGGTTTGCTGACTTCGATCTTATTTAGACAAGGTCATAGTCAAAGTGGAATTTCTCTCCTCCCTTGAGAGAAAGGTACCCCCTTCTTTGATGGCACGTTCTACTGGGTTCTCACTCACAGAGATCTTTCATTTAGGTTTTTTTTTTTTTTTTCCAGAGAGACTTGGCTTTCCATGCCTAAAATACTCTCATGGGCTCTTCAGCCAGATCTGAATGCCTTAAGGGCTGATTCTGAGGCCAGAGTACTATTTAGGACATCTGCCATTCCATGAGTCTGCTGTGTATCCCACTTCCCATGTTGCATCATTCTCTCCCTTTTTATTATATCAGTTAGTATTGGAAGACACTAGTCTTGTTTATGTGATCCCTTTGACACTTAGACCTATCGTATAATCAATTGTGAACTGAAATTGATCACTTTGACAAGTGAGATGGTATTGGTACATGCCATCTTGATGGGATTGAATTAGAATCCCCTGGCACATTTCTAACTCTACCATTTGGGGCAAGTCAGCTTGAGCATGTCCCAAATTGTACATCTCCTCCCTCTCTTATTCACACTCTTATATTTAATGAAGATCACTTTTCAGTTAAACACCTAAGGATAACTGTGTGTTAATTACAGAGTTTAACTAATATTATTAAGTAGAACAAAAAAAATACTAAAAGGGATAAAGTATTAAGTTGTACATCAACAGTCAGGACAAGGGCTGATGAAGTCATTCTTTCTCATAGTGTCCATTTCATTTAGACAAAAAATTACATGCAAAGAGTGGCAGTGTTTTCCATTTTGGCACATCTCCTTAATGTCTTAGTTTGCAGGGCTGTGGCAATAAAATACCACAGACTGGATGGCTTACAGGCTAGAAATCAGTTTTCTCCCAATTCTGGATGTTGGATGGAGGTCCAACATCAAAATGGCTGAAGGGTTGGCTTCTCCTGAGGTTCCTCTCCTTGGGTTGCTGATAGCTTCTCTCTTGTCTCACCGTGTTCCAATGTCCCCTTCTTATTAGGAAAATGATTGGATTGGAGTAGGGCTGATCCTCAGGCTCTCATCTTTAATGAATCACATCTTTCAGGATTCTATTTCCAGACACAGTCACATTCTGAGATGCTGGCTGTTAGGGCTTCTATACAGGAGTTTTGGCAGGGGTGGTGGGTGGAGGGGATGGGTACTATCAAGTTCGTAACAAGGGCGTAAGATAGGTGAATTAGCATATTTCCTTCTGCACTACATCTTCTGCAATATCACATGTCATGTAGTTTCTGGAAAACCTCACTGTTCATTCAAGAGAACTAGAGTGAAAAAGGCAAATAATGTCTCAGAGTTATTATGAAGCTACTTTTTAGAACCACTGAACTAAATAATTAGTGAGTATATATTACATCGACTAGAGTAAAAAATGAGATAATGAAAAACTTCTGGTTAATGTACAGAAAAGCAAGAAAGGGGAAATAAAGGAAGAAACAGATTAAACAAATAACAAGATGAGCAATTTAAATCTAAGTGTACTAGCAATGACATTAAATGTAAATGGATTAAATGCTCCAATTAACAAAGATCATTAGACAAGATAAAAATGATACCTACATATATACTGCTTACAAGAGATCTGCTTTAAGGACAGAGATTAGCTGAAAGTAGAAGAATGCAAAAAAGACACACCATGTGTAATGTTTTCTATTGCTGTGTAACACCAACTGTGGATTAGCTCATAGTTGTGTAGGTCAGAAATCCGAGAATGCACTGTCTGGGTCTCAAGTCTGAAATCCAGTGGTCAACTGGATTGCATTTCACCTGGGGACTTGGGAAGAACCCATGTGAAAACTCGTCAACTTGTGAGCAGAGCTGAGATCCCCGTTTCTTTGCTGGCTGTTGTCCACACACTGCTCTGTCACCAAGGTTTGCCTACACTCCTTGAGACATAGCCCCGCCATCTTCAACGTCAGCCACAAAGCTGATGTCTCACCCTGATTCTGCATGGTATGAAACCTTTCTCCCCAGCATAGCACCACATTTTTAAGTTCTCACCTGGTTATGTCACACCCACTGAGGGCCATTTCCCTTGGGGTTAGTTGACTTAGAACCTTAATTTAAATTCATTTTAAATGAAGTAAAATTGTAACATCCCTTCACAAAAGCACCTAGTTTTTAGAGTTTGAATAGCTGGGAACGGCATGCACACCAGGAGCTGGGAATTTGGGGACCATTGCAGAATTCTGCCTACCATATCATACAAATCCAAACCAAAGGAAAACTGCCTCGATTATATTAGGATTGGGAAAAAAAAAACCCTGATTGTAAAAATAGAAATTACACAGCCAGAGGAGTCTATTTAACATTGACAAAAGTACCAGCTCAACTGGAGAACTTAAGAATCCGAAATTTGTATGCACTGAATACAGCTGGATAGTGGAGGTGATTCTAAGTTTGTGAAAGTCCATTAGGAGCACACTTCAACAACACATAGACTAAAATTGGAATGAGACACAGAAGATTAGCATGGCTGCTGCACAAGGATGACATGCAAATTCATGAATTGTTCCATTAAAAAAAACTCATCAAAACGTAAGGTTAAATTAGATGCAACTTGTTCCATCTATTTTTATTAATAAAAATGATAAAAATAAAATAAAAACCTATTGGATGCAGATAAGTACTCATGAAGAAATGCATAAATACAAATATTAGTAAAAAATGATGAAAATCAACCATCTTAGATCTCATCCAAGAATCTACAAAAGGAAGTGAATCATATATACATAGGAGGGAATACTGTGAAAACTAGCTAATAGTTGAGACTTTTTTTAAACATTAATGAGTATTCAGTCTCTAGATAGCCTGATCAAGAAAACTTTAAAAAGAGAGCACACAGATACCAATATGGGACTGAAAAGGGGGTCTTCACTTCAAATTGTACAGATATGTGATAAGAAGATATTATGAATTATTGAAATAAAACATTAGGTTATTCTGGGGAAATGATATGGACAAATTATCAAAAAAATATCCTTTCCAAAACTTACATGAAATAGAAAATTTGAATCATCCTATATCAAATTAATAATTAATACCAAGTTAATAGAATCCATAATTGAAAATTTTCTTCAAAGAAAACTAGCCCAAGAAAGCTTCATTGGTGATTTTTATGGAAAACACGTATGGCAAAAATAAGAGCAATACTAGTCATGTCACTCTTTTTTACACTCTTCCAGAGGACTAAAAACAAGTAACACACACACACACACACACCCCATCCTGGAAAAAAAAAAAACAAAATGAAAAGGAAGGGTCTTCCATCTGCTGGTTCACTCCCCAAATGACCACAGTGACTGGGGCTGGATCAGGTCTCAGCCAGGAGCATAGGGGTCTCCCATGCAGGTACCGGGGCCCAAGGACTTGGGCCATCTTCTACTATTTTCCTCAGCCTCAGCAGAGAGCTGGATTGGAAGTGTAGCAGCCGGGTCTCCAACTGGAGCCCACGTGGGATGCCAGCACTGCATGAGGCAGTTTCATCTGCCACGCCACAGTGCTGGCCCCTGAAACTACTTTAAAAAAAAAAGGATTGATTGATTTAGTTGAAAGTCAGTGTTACACAGAGAGAGGAAAGGCAGAGAGAGAGAGAGGACTTCTTTCTGCTGGTTCACTCCCCAGTGGGCCACAATGGTTGGAACTTTGCCCATTCAAAGCCAGGAGCCAAGAGCTTCCTCTGGGTCTTCCACATGGGTTCAGGGGCCCAAAGACTTGGGCCATCTTCTACTGCTTTCCCAGGCCATAGCAGAGAGCTGGATCAGAAGAGGAACAGCCAGGACTAGAACCCGAAAGAAGCTCCTGGCTCCTGATTGGCTCAGCTCCCACCATTAAACCATTTGGGGAGTGAACCAGCGGATGGAAGCCCTCTCTCTCTCTGTGTGTATCTCTACTCTCTCTGTAACCCTTTCAAATAAATAAATCTTTTTTTAAGAAAACACTTAAATACTTTTTTGATATTTAAACGTGACATTTCCCCAAATAAACCAAAGTTCTTCAAAACAAGCAAAAAACAAAAAATACACATGTCCCCCAAGTCCCATTAGCAACAGATCTCTTTATTTTTTCCGTCTCCATGAGTGGAAGCTTGATCTCAATGGTAGTTTAGTCTGCGTTTCCCTGAGTACTACTTGGGTTCAAATCTTCTCACAGGTTAATGGCCATTTGGAGTAGCTCTTCCATGAACAACCCCCCTAGTTTAAGTGAACTAAAGATTTAAATGTAAAAAAGAAAAAAAAATCAAACTTAGGAGAACTATGTATAACCTAGGAATCAAGGAGATCTTTTTTAAATAATAAAAGTGAATCAAGAAATCTAAAAATGAAGAGATTAATTTTATTATTAAAAATTAAAATGTGGCCAGCACCGTGGCTCAATAGGCTAATCCTCTGCCTGCGGCACTGGCACCCAGGGTTCTAGCCCAAGTCAGGGCACTGGATTCTGTCCCACTTGTTCCTCTTCCATTTCAGCTCTCTGCTATGGCCCAAGTGCTTGGGCCCTGCACGCACAAGGGAGACCAAGAGAAATACCTGGCCCCTGGCTTTGGATTAGCGTGGTGCACCGGCCACAGTACGCTGGCCGCAGCGGCCATTGAGGGGTGAACCAACGGAAAAAGGAAAACCTTTCTCTCTGTCTCTCTCTCTCTGTCCACTCTGCCTGTCAAAAAAAAAAAAATTAAAATGTGACTTCATTGACAGGTTTAAAGACAAATGCTAGATTAAGAAGAAAGGTTTGCTACACACAAAATTAACCTCAAAAATACAGAGTACTCCCAGTCTTATAGGAAAACGCAAATAAACCAAGAGAAAAAAGTCAAATACACATACAGACACTAACTGAAGGTACCTGTTGGATGAGTAAATGATGAAATTAGAATGAACGTTTTCATTTGCCCATTATTTTCCTCTAGTGTGAATTTTCTCAAAGTTGCAAAAATTTAGTATGGTTAAATGCCTCTCCACAATTCAATCTATTTATAGAGTGTCTCTCCAGTATTTTCTGGTGAATTCCTCAGGCTCCTTTATGGAGTTGGCATCTGGCTAAATGATTTCTTGTCTTCTATATTAACTGAATTTCTCTCTGATGTTTTCTTTGATGTACAGTAAGGCTTGAGCTGCTCCTAAAGCTTTTCCACACTCATTGCATTTGTAGAGTTTTCTCCAGTGCGCATCCTCAGGTGTACGGTGAAGTCCGAGTTAGTTCTGAAGGCTTTCCCACATTCTTCACATTTATAGGGCCTCTCCCCAGTATGAACTCTCTGGTGCAGAGTTAGCTGTGACAGAGTAATACAACCTTTCCCGCAGTCCTTACAGGTATAGGGTTT
This sequence comes from Lepus oiostolus, assembly GCA_036325905.1. Taxonomy (NCBI): domain Eukaryota; kingdom Metazoa; phylum Chordata; class Mammalia; order Lagomorpha; family Leporidae; genus Lepus; species Lepus oiostolus. Next base: position 438,617 of record JAWMBE010000090.1, read on the forward strand.
TTCTCCAGTGTGTGTTCTCCAGTGCACTGTAAGGCAGGAACCCCTCCTGAAGGCTTTTCCTCAGACATCACACTTATAGGGCTTCTCCCCACTATGGATTTTCTGATGTTCTGTGACATGTACTTTCTGGCTAAATGCTTTCCCACAGTCATGACATTTAAATGGTTTCTCTCTGGTATGTGTTCTTTGATGGTTATTTAAGCCTGAATTACTTGTGAAAACCTTCCCACATTCATTACATTTATCAGGTTTCTCTCCAGTATGCCTCCTTTGATGCACAGTAAGCTGTGATGTATTAGTGAAAGCTTTCTCACAGTCATTGCATTTATAGGGTTTTTCTCCAGTGTGGGTCCTTTGGTGTACAATAAGGTAGGACTTAGTCCTGAATGACTTTCCACAGTCGTACCATGTACATGGTTTCACTCCAGTATGGATTTTCTGATGCTCCTTGAGAGTCACCATTTTGGTGAATGCTCTCTCACAGTCAGCGCATTTGTATGGTTTCTCTCCAGTATGAATCCTCTGATGTACAGTTAAGTGTGACTTTATTCTGAAAGACTCCCTACGTTCATTACACAGATAAGGTTTCTCTTCAGGGTGAATACGCTGATGTATGATTAGAGATGAGGAATGCATGAAGGCCTTTCCACATTCATTACATTTATAAGGTTTCTCTCCTGTATGCATTCTGTGGTGTAGGGTAAGGCATGAATAATTAATGAACACTTTCCCACACTCACTGCATTTATAGGGTTTTTCTCCAGTGTGGATTCTCTGATGTTCTGTGAAGTTTGCTAGGTGGTTGACGCTTTCCCACATGCAGTACATTTGTAGGGTTTTTCCCCAGTGTGAGTTCTGATGTGTACAATAAGGCTTGAGTTACTTCTATAGGCTTTCCCACACTCATTACATCTGAAGGGCTTTTCTCCAGTAGGAATTCTCTAATGAACATTAAAAATTGTTGTATTCTTGAAAGATTTCCCACACTCACTGCACTTATATGGTTTCTCCTCAGTATGGGTCTCTGATGTACACTAAGATATGACTTATTCCTAAAGGCTTTCCCACAATCACTACATTTGTAGGTTTCTCCCCATTGTGAGTTTCCTGATGTCTTCCCAGTTTTGACTTATCACTAAATGCTTTCCCACACTCACTGCATTTATAGGGTTTCTCTCCAGTCTGGATTCTCTGGTGCTGATTAAGGCGGGCACACTGGCTAAAGAGTTTGCCACAGACATTGCAATGATAAGGTTTCCCTTTAGTATGAATTCTCTGGTGTTCCATAAGTGACGAAGAAGCAATGAAGGCTTTTCCACATTCATTACATTTATAGGGTTTTTCTCCAGTGTGAATTTGTTTATGCTAAGATACGAGGGCTGGCTGAATGTTTTCCCACACTCACTACACTCATAAGGTTTTTCTTTAGTGTGCGTTCTCTGATGTGGAACGAGTAATGACCTATAGTGAAAGGCTTTTTCACATGTACCACATTTCTAGGATTTTTTTTTTTACTATTTGATTTCTCCCTCAAAGTGAGTTCTGAAGCCTGCATTGTGGATTTGCTGTCTTCTGGATCCTTGCCAATTATCTTCCCCAAGGGGGTATCTGTAATCAAATCCAAATTTTTTGTGAACCCTTCCTCTTGTGTTTGGAATTTTCTGCGGGGCTCTTCTGTGACAACTTTTGGTTCTAGAAAAAGAACAGATCCAAATCTAAAGCCTCTTTGACCAGTGGGCATTTTCTTGTGTGTAGCAATCTTTTGACTCAAGTGATTCTCCTGACTACTTTGCAGTCTCAAAATCCTGTCATTCCATGTCCACAATATTCCCATTCTGGAATCCCATAGGCCATTTTCTGTGAGTTTCTCTACTATGGCCTCCTGTGATAAATCTTCAGAAGTATCCTCTGTTAGTATATCATTCCTGGTTGCAAGTTTAGTTTCCAAGTCCAGGGAGGGAAAAAGAGAAAATCAAATAACTTCTACTTCCTAAGCTGAAGAGATCTCACTAAGTGGGATAAATCATGTGAAAAATGGACTGGTAAATGAACATTTGGTTTTAACTGCTGCAAACTGACCTTACTTTCTAGGAAGAAAAAGGTAGGATTAAGGGAAGGTGGTTGAGCAAATAATCAAAGTGGCACATTCAATGATGTCTTCTCCTATTTAAAAAAATCCATGGAGCAAGCATTTAGCTTAGTGGTTAAGATGCTGGTTAAGATACCCATATCCCACATCAGAGCACCTGCACTTGACACCTGGCTCCAGCTTACACCTCATGCAGACCCTAGAGGCAGTGGCGATGGGAGACTAATGCCTGCAAATTCTCCATGAAATCTGTGAGGCTAAATAGTTAAGAATTTTTAATAGACTGATATGGAAAGACAGATTTGAATTTAGGGTGACCAAAGGGGTCATCCCTGGGACTCTTAGGGTTTGCCTGGAACTTCAAAGTGAAGTGCTCTAAGGACAGGATGAATAAAAAAACAGACCAGGTTGTTCAAGAAATAATCAGCTCAGTTAAATTTCCAATTCAATCAAAGTAGCTGAGGATTGTTAGAGCCCCTAATACAGGAGCCCATCAAAAGTAAATATTATTTCTTGGTGGGAAAAGATTATATAATATACAATTTCAAATTACTCCTATAGGTTTTCATAGCCAATTGTTGACAAACCCAAACTAATAGGCATACACAAGGAGACAAAAGTCACATGAGAAACAAAGCAAAAAGAAACAACAGGAACATATCTAAAATCAATCCATATATTTTTAATGACCATAAACTTTAAAATTAATCTATAAAATTGTTTATTTTAAAACATTTACTTTATTTATTTGAAAGGCAGTGAGAGAGAGAGAGAGAGAGAGAGAGAGAGAGAGATAGATCTTTCATCCACTAGTTTACTCTCCAAATGGCCACAATGGCCAGGGCTGGGCCATGATGAAGCCAGGAACCAGGAGTTTCAACTGGGTCTCCCATGTGGGTGCAGGGCCCAAGGACTTGGGCATCCTCTGCTGCTCTCCCAGGCATATTAGCAGGGAGCTGGATTGGAAGTGGAGTAGCCAGCACTGGAACTCGCATCCATATGGGATGCCAGCACTGCAGGAAGTGCTTACACAAATTATGCCACAACACCGACCCCCAATCCATAAACATTAAAATAACCATAACAATGTTAGGTAGGAAGGCAGAAATTTAGCCTGTGTGTGTGTGTGAGAGAGAGAGAGAGAGAGAGAGAGAGAGAGAGAGAGAGAGAGAGAAAGGCCTTGAAGACCAGCACCTACTGCAGAAGCTCCGGAAGCCCAGCATTTTGCACTTCAAAGTCCTGCTCAGGTAGTCCCAGCCCTTCCCCTCAAGGAAAGCTCCCAGGAGAATTCTCTCCTCAGGACCAAAGAGGTTACCTGACCTGATAACATGGGGCAATAAACCTTCACAGACCCCTAAGGGAAGCCTCTCTACTCTGCCTCAGCCAGCAAATCTGGGGAAGAATTTGCTAATTTTCACCCAGCAAACCCTTTGGTCAGGACTCCCCTCCCTCATCCTGGAGGAGAGGGGGAGGTGAGTAAACAGACTCCCTTAAAAACCTAGGGAGTCCAAACGGACTGTGTGCTCAGCCCTCTGCCTCTCTGCTGAGGCCTCTGCCTGGCCTGCCCAGGTGTATTCTCTCCACTCAACCATGTAACCTTGCTCTACCCCAGTCTGAGTGACTGGGCACTCTCTATCTGTCCCTTCCATTCTGATGGATGCCCTATCCCAATAAAACTTTACCACTTTGCTGTCTCATGCCTTAATTCTTTCTTGCATGAAGACAAGAACCCGACAGCTTCCATGGCCTTTTCTCTGGTGAAATATTTAAGAACATTAAGAAAATATTGATAACTTCATCAAAGAATTAGAAAGCACAAGGGCCATGCCTGGGAAGGCAGTGCAGGATTGTCTGGGTACTTGGGCCTCTGCCACTGGTGTGGGAGACCTGGAAGGAATTCCTGGCTCCTGGCTTTGGTGTGGTCTGTTGCAGCCACTTGGGGAGTGAACCAGCAGATGAAGATCTGTCTCTCCCTCCCTCTCTTGCTCTGCTTTTCAAAACAGGGAAATAAACAAATCTTAAAACGAATTATAAAGTACAAAATGAAAACCAAATGGAGGGGCCAGCACTGTGGCACAGTGGGATAAAGCCCCAGCATCCCATATGGGCACTGGTTTGAGTTTTGGCTGCTCTACTTCAGATCCAGCTCCCTGCTAATGCACCTGGGAAGGCAACAGAAGATGGTCCCAGCACTTGGGCCCCTGCACGCAGGTGGGAGACTCAGAAGGAACTCCTGGTTCCTGCCTTTGGACAGGCCCAGCGCCAGCCATTGCAGCTAAATGGGGAGTGAACCAGAAGATGGAAGGTCTTTCTCTCTCTGTTAAATCTGCCTTTTAAACAGATGAATACTTTTTAAAAAAATATAAAGTCTAGGGGAAATGATGATTAAGAAAAAAAAAAGTATGGACCTCAAATTTTTACACCAAAATAAGCTTATCTTTTAATTCTATTTTTCCACAAACTGTTTGAAGTACTCTGGTATACTTGGGAACACAGGATTCTTTTTTTTTTTCTAAAGATTTATTTTATTATTTATGTATTTGTGAGTCAGCGTTACACAGAGAGAGGAGAGTCAGAGAGAGGTCTTCAATCCTCTGGTTCACTCCCCAATTGGCCGCAACAGCCAGAGCTGTGTCTAACTAACGCCAGGAGCCAGGAACTACTGGGTCTTGCACATGGGTGCAGTGTCCCGAGGACTTGGGCCCTCCACCGCCTTCCCAAGCCATAGCAGAGCACTGGATTAGAAGTGGAGCAGCCGGGTCTTGAACCAATGCCCATATGGGATTCCGGTGCTTCAGGCCAGGGCATTAAATTGCTGCACCACAGTGCTGGCCCCAGGATTCTTAACTTACCAAAAATATCCATCAAAAATGAAGGTCAGGGGCTGGGGCTATGGCACAGAGGATTAATGCCCTGGCCTGAAGCACTGGCATCCCATGTGGGTGCCAATTCTAGTCCCAGCTGTTCCTCTTCCTATCCAGCTCTCTGCTGTGGCCTGAGAAAACAGTGGAAGATGGCCGAAGCCCTTGAGCTCCTGTATCCATGTGGGAGACCTAGAAGAAGCTCCTGGCTTCAGATCAGTGCAGGTCCAGCTATTGCAGCCAATTGGGGAATGAACCATCAGATGGAAGACCTCTCTCTCTCTGCCTCTCCTTTCTGTGTAACCTGATTTTCAAATAAGTAAATAAATATATCTTTAAAAAAAGGTCAAATAAAGACCTTTTGTGGCAACAAGAACAAAAAAAAAAAAAAAAAAAAAAAAACCCTCCAACCAAACCAAACCAAAACAAAGGAGAGTCTTTAAAAGAAGAATACTTGAATAAAAGGAAATGCTAATGTGTGTTTGTTATCCCAGATAAAGCTCAGAAATGAAGAAAAAAAAGTGAACATAAAGGAACAATAAAAATAAAGTAATAACAACAACATCTGATGAGATCTGAGATACACAAAATTAAAATATATAACTTCAATAAAATATAAGTGAAGGTAAATGGAATAAGCTATTATAATTTCCTTCTATTTCTTGGAGAGGAGAGAGACCTGTAGTAGATTGTTGATTCAAGAAGGCATGCTATAATCTCAGTTTTAATTACTAAACAATTAAAAATTTTATCATTACCAACTGGTCAATAATTACCAAGGAAACAAAAAGAACAATAAAACGTAGTACATCTAAAGGTAGGGCATGGATGAAAAGAAAAAGAATACAGAATAGGCAAGAGACTTTCACAGTTAGATGGCAGACTTAGATACGATGCAAGCATATTATATGCGAATGCACCAAACACTCCAAAAAAACCTAGACTGTCAGATTGGTTTAAAAAATTAACAGGGGCCAGTGCTGTGGTGCATCGGGTTAAAGCCCTGGCCTGAAGTGCCAGGATCCCTTATAAGCACCAGTTCTAGTCCAGGCTGCTTCTCTTCTAACCGGATCTCTGCTATGGCCTGAGAAAGCAGTAGAGGATGGCCCAAGTCCTTGGGCCCCTGCACCTGCGTGGAAGACCCAGAAGAAGCTCCTGGCTTCAGATCAGCTCAACTTCCAATTGGCTCAGCTCCAGCAGTTTCGGCCAATTGGGGAGTAAAGCAGTGGATGGAAGACCTCTGTCTCTACCTCACTCTGTAACTTTCAAATAAATAAAATAAATCTTTATTTTTCTTTAAATAAAGGGGGCCCAGCGCTGTGGTGCAGTAGGTTAACACCCTAGCCTGAAGTGCCACCATCCCATATGGGCGCTGGTTCTAGTCACAGCTGCTCCACGTCCGATCCAGCTCTCTGCTGTGGCCTGGGAAAGCAGTAGAAGATGGCCCAAGTCCTTGGGACCCTGCACCAGCGTGGGAGACCAGGGAGAATCTCCTGGCTCCTGGCTTCGGATTGGTGCAGGAGCTTCATTGCAGCCAACTGGGGAGTGAAACAGCAGATGGAAGACCTTTCTCTCTCTCTGCCTCTCCTTTCTGTGTAACTCTGCCTTTTATGTAAATAAAGAAATCTTTAAAAATAAAATTAATGAATGTTATTTATAAAAGAAATACATAAAAACTAGAAGTGAACAGAGAAAACAATAACCAAAAAGAGCATGCTTTGGTGATTTTAATATTAGATAAAACATGGCCGGTGCTGTGGCTCACTAGGCTAATCCTCCGCCTGCGGCACCAGTACCCTGGGTTCTAGTCCCTACTGGGGCACCGGATTCTGTCCCGGTTGCTCCTCTTCCAGTCCAGCTCTCTTCTGTGGCCCAGGAAGGCAGTGGAGGATGGCCCAAGTGCTTGGGCCCTGCACCCACATGGGAGAGCAGGAGGAAGCACCTGGCTCCTGGCTTTGGATGGGAGCAGCACACCAGCTGTAGAGGCCATTTGGGGAGTGAACCAATGGAGGGAAGACCTTTCTCTCTCTCTCTCTCTCTCTCTCTCTCACTGTCTAACTCTGCTTGTCCAACAAAAAAAAAAATTAGACAAAACAGACTTTAAGGCAAAAACCATGAACAAAGATAAGAACTAGAATGCACTTGTCTTTCCAAGACCATGATCCTAGCCAAGTTACTATCTTGCCTAGATTGTTTGTACAACCTCTTAGCCTAGCCTGCTTTATGCCCCTCAAACAGAGTTGTTTCCTAATAGTGTTTCACTGATATTTTCCATGCTCTGCACTCACTCGGATTAGAACCCAAGCTCCTGACCATCATCTACAAAGCCCTGCAGGGGCAGCTTCCCCCCAGCTCCAGCCTTACTCCCTCCCAGTCTCCCCCTCCCTTGAGCTTCCGTAGCAGCAAATCCCTCTTAATTTCCAGGATGTATTACAATCCTTCTCCTATCAGGTATTTTGCATTGCTATTCCCTTTGCCTGGCAAGATGGCCTCTCCAATTCCCCAGGATGGCTGCTTCTGACCCTTCATGGCCCAGTTTAAATGTCCCATCTCCAGAAGCCACCCTTGTCTACCTGATCTAAGGGAAACACTTTCACCCCCACCCCAGTTACTCTTTCATATTCTCCAGCTTGTCTCAAAACAAAAAGGTATTATATACTGACTAAGTGGGTACTGCATTTTGATTCTCAACTGATTCATTTCTTGTTTGTACTCTCAATTAGTGAAGAACTGGAGGGAAGAAAGATCCCCTCAAAATTTCAGTAGGCTTGCAAGTGAAAAATTAAACCTTACGTTTTAGTTTGAACTTGGTTTAGCTGAAAACAAACAGGTTTAGCTTAAAAGAAATAAGGTTAGCATAAGAAACCTTTTTTAGGAAATGAAGGAAGGCCAGATAATGGTGAAACAAATAAGGAAAACAGAATTAACTGGAAAGGATAAAGTGATAGGGATATTTGTGCATGTTCTAATAAAAAGGAAGAAAAAATTCTGAAAATTTAGAAAGCAGAGTAGGAGGGGATAGGAAACCAAAAGTAGAGAACAGAGAGAGGAGAGGCAGAGAGGAAGAGGATGGGGCAGCATGGGGGGAAGATTTTTTCCTTTGCGACAACGTTGAGCAGAGGTACACCCCAAATATTTCAGATATTCCATTAAACACTCCCCAATGATATTATTTGAAATAAAACCTTTTTCATGATTCTGATTAATTTACCTGGATAGGGGCCTCCTGAAATTTCTCTCACCATTGTCCATTCTCCAAATGAGATATCATATCTGGTTTGGAAACTGCAAGCCCTGTTCAAAAATAAATAAATAGGATTTGATTGATGTTGTGAGAACTACTGACAAATTCAGTCTCAGTTCTCAATTTTCTATGAAGAGTGGCTATCACAGGAAGATATAGAGCTGCACTGTCCAATACAGTTGCTAATAGCAATGCATGGCAGTTTAAACCAGACTTTAAATTAAAAATCCAATTCTTTAGGTGGGGCAAATTTGAACTGCTCAAAAGCCACAAGTGGCTTGAATGTGCGATACAGGCTAGCAGAGATACAGGTTCCTGTTTTTTTTTTTTTTTTTTTTTTAAGATTTATTTATTTATTTGAAAGTCAGAGTTACACAGAGAGGGGAGAGGCAGGCACAGAGAGAGAGAGACAGAAAGGTATTCCATCCAATGGTTCACTTTCCAATTGGCCTCAATAGCTGGAGCTGTGCCGAAACAAAGCCAGGAGCCAGGAGCTTCCTCTGGGTCTCCCATGTGGGTGCAGGGCCCAAGGACTTGGGCCATCCTCTACTGCTTTCCCAGGTCATAGCAGAGAGCTGGATTGGAAGTCGAGCAGCCGGGTCTTGAACCAGTGCCCATATGGGATGCCGGCACTTCAGGTCAGGGTGTTTTCCGATGCGCCACAGCGCCGGCCCCACAGATTTCTGTGTTTTAGATTTATTTTTATTTATTTGAGTGGTAGAGTTACAGAGAGAGAGAGAGGGAGAGACAGAGAGAGAGAGAGGTCTTCCATCCGATGGTTCACTCCCTAATTGCCTGCAATGGCCTGAACTGAGCTGATCCAAAGCTAGCAGCTAGGAGCTTCTTCCAGGTCTCCCATATGGGTGCAGGGCCCAAGGACTTGGGTCATCTTCCACTGCTTTCCCAGGCCATAGCAGAGAGCTGGATCAGAAGAGGAGCAGCCAGGATATGAACCGGCGTCCATATGGAATTCCAGTGCAATAGGCAGAGGCTAGGAGCCTACTACGTCACAGCATTGGTTCCCAGATTTCTACCATAGCAGAACATTCTATTGCACAGTAACAATCTAGAGAATTATAAAGGTATTTATCTCAAGAGAGCTTAATACTATGGTTTCATGTGATAATGAATCATGGGAAAAACTCAAAATGGGGGGGGCAGCACTGTGGTGTAGTAGGCAAAGCCACCGCCCACAGTGCTGGCGTCACATATGGGCACTGGTTCAGGTCCTGGCTGTTCTACTTCAGATTCAGCTCTCTGCTGTGGCCTGGGAAAGCAGTAGAGGATGGCCCAAGTCCTTGGGTCCTTGTATGGGAGACCTGGAGGAAGCTCCTGGCTCCTGGCTTCGGGTTGGTGCAGATCCACCTATTGTGGTCATCTGGGGAGTGAGTCAGCAAATGGAGGGCCGCCCCTCCCCTGCCTCTCTGGAATTCTTATTTTCAAATAAATAAATATTTTTTTAAAAACAGGGGTAGGTGTTTGTCATAGTGGTCAAGATACTGCTTGGGACACCCACATCCTATCAGAGGCCTGGGTTTGAATGTTGTCTCCATTTCCAATGTACACCCTGGGAGGTAACAGGTGATGGCTCAAGTAGTTGGGTCCCTGTCATCCATGTGGGAGACCTAGGCTGAGTTCTGGATTCCTGGCTTCAGCTTGGTCCAGCTCTGGCTGTGAGACATCTGGAGAGTGACAAGTAGATGGAAGATTTCTTTCCCTCTTGCTCATTCTGTTTTTCAAATTAATTATTAATTATTAATTAAAAAGAAAATGAACACATTTGTGTTCTTTCTTTTTAGAAGCACTGATAATTCCTTTATGGAATAGATGAGAATAACTTTGGAACTAGATTCCAACAAAACATATGAAAGGACTTCAAAAAGTTCACGATAAATGGAATTAAAAGACACAAAAAATAAAATGTGATTTCTCAACATGAGCTTACAAGTTGAAGATACTTGTAAACAAGGATACCAGCCACTTGGTCCTACATGAAAGAACTGAGGGCTCTGGGATTTTAACCACATCACTGTAGCTTTCTAACTGAAGAAAAATGGGCATTCTTTAAAGATCTTTTAAGATTAGGAAACAAAAACAAGTCAGAAAGAGTGTCAGGTGGAAGCCTGATGATTTCCCTACAAACACTCACAAAACCGCCCTTGTTCGACGAGCGGGATGAGGAGGAGCAGTACCGTGGTGAAGGACACTCCGGGAAAGCTTTCCGGCATCGTTTTTTGGCTGAGCTTTGACCAACTTTCTCAAAAATGCTCCGTAAGCAGATGTTATTGTTCTTCAGCCTCTCAGAGAAAGTCAACAAGCAAGATGCCTTACGTATCCCAGAAACCGGCTGCCATGACCTTTGCTCTGACGAGACCACTTCCACCTTCAGTAGTCGTTGCTTTGACTGTGCTGGGTCTTCTGGATCATCCTGGTAAAGCCATGTTTCACCTCCTCTTACAATTCTCGAAAGAAATGATCTTGATCCAGTTTTACAATTTTCTGTGGTACCCTCTGCTCTTATCTGGGGCTAACCTGGGGATCGAGTGGAAAGTCTGCTCCACTTTGTTTTTCAGTCAGAGCTAGGCAGACTGAGGCAGTTGGGATGTTTAGGGCTGGCTACTGTTGGTGCTACTGTCAGTCCTCTTTAATTCAAGCACAAGCAAGATTAATTTTTCCCTTGCAAATCGTCATGGATTGTCTGCTGCTAATGTGTTCATCTTTAACCTCACCCTGCTGCTTCTTAAAATGAGTTTTCTATTTGTAAACTGATTTCTCTGGAGGCACTGTCCCCAAAAACTTTTCTTTTTTTCTTTTTAAATTTTATCTATTTATTTGAGAGGGAGAGTCACAGACAGTGAGAGGAAGAGACAGAGAGAAAGGCCTTCCTTTTGTTGGTTCACTCCCCAAATGGCTGCAATGACCAGAGCTGAGCCAATCAGAAGCCAGGAACCAGGAGCTTCTTGAGGGTCTCTCACGCGGGTGCAGGGGATCAAGGACTTGGGCCATCTTCCACTGCTTTCCCGGGCCATAGCAGAGCGCTGGACTGGAAGAGGAACAGCAGGGTCGAGAAGTGGCGTCCATATGGGATGCCGGCATCACAGATGCAGCATTAACCTACTGTGCCATGGCGCTGGCCCCCCTGAAAACTTTTCATAAACATAAGTATGATTTCATCATTCTTCCACCCATGCTTCACCATAAACATGATGTTTGTTTTGTTTCAATTTTAGCAGAATTTGGAATCCAGGTGCTCTGTTAAGGTCTCCTTTCAAACTGATGTCTTATCCTCAAAATAGAACCTATTCAGACTTGTTACAGCACGTCCATAGGAGCTTATTTTGGTGTAGAAATGTGAAATCCATGTAGTTTTTTGTCATAATACACATTTCCATTGCATTTGTTATACTACAATAAGCATATCATTTAGTTAAGAATGAAGGACAGCATGATGACCAACAATGTTCTCCAAAGATTCAGATAGTCTGACACCTAAACTCAAAACTAAAATTCAGCTAGGTACTGTAGAAGCTCTGTGTCCTCAGTAAACTGGGTCAAGGGGGCAAATGTATCAACACAGAAGAGGAACTGACCTCACCCAGGGAGACAAGATTCCTGTCCTTCTCCAGCATCACATCCTTGTGCAGGCTCCTCTGTGTAGGGTCCATCAGTCTCCAGGCCTCCAATGTGAAGTCTATAGCCACATCTTTGAAAGTCAGTGACTCCTAGAATAAATAAATTGTGATCACCCAGAGACTATACTATCAGCCCTGTTAGGCAGAATACCATGTATAAAACTGGAGAAAAACTCCAGAAATTAGAATCACCAAATGATTATGTATGCCAACTCCTTAATCCTTACAGGATATACAGGTCTCTCCAGTGACAAGAACTTAAAACCATAAGAGGAAGCCTATTCCATCTTTGGAGTTCCACCTGAGAGAAGTTTTACCAAACTAATTCAAATCTGGTTTTCTAGAAACTCTACATATTGCTCCTACTATACTTTCTGGAGCCAAACAGCATGGCTTCTTCCTTCTCTAGACAGTCTTTAAAATATTCGTGTGCAGCTAGTGGTTTCTACCCAAATAATCTGCTATCTCAGAAAACCTGACTTGTGTAAAAGATCACCTTCTTTCAGTTCTAATCTGCAGAATATGGCTTAACAAAAGACACTGCGTCAATCAGACCACAGGTACAGAACGCTATAAGCTCTCTCTGAGACAGAAAAGAACACATGGGACTTTGGGGGTCAGTTCTTTGGTTAGGATATGTACAAAAAATGGAAGAATGAGTCCAAAGTATTTTTAACAATGAAGTACTGAGAGAAGGAGGAAACAGAGTGGAGAAGACTGAAATAGGACCTAGGCTCTTTTGAATATTTCTTGTTTTGTATATTTGACTTTTGAACTGCAGAAATATTTTATATTGTTTTAAAACAAGGATTAATCTTCAAGAAAGCAATCTAGTAGAGTACAACCAGCTGGAATAGCAAACCCATTTATCAGAGAGGAACTGAGTGATTTTCAAACACAGTCATTTTTCTGTACCTCTGAGTAAGAACTCTGAAACAAAGACAGTAACAAAAAGAAGACATTTTCTGTAAGCAATCTTATTGGTGGTAGAAGTAGAAATGATATTCTGTAACTTTTGTGTGTGCAGTGCTGCATAAAGCAAATTAGCCTATCACTTTTCCTAAAAACTAATCAATTTGGTATGGGAGAACAAAGATATAAAGAGCATATAAATGATGAGATTAGGTTAAAAACTCCATGGTTCTGAATTTGAAGTCTCAGTACACCCTCATGAAATATTTCATGTTCAAAGGAAAGAACTAGCTTTAACAATATGAAGAAAGAATGCATTATGCTGGGGCTGGCATTGTAGAGTAGCGGGTAGAGTCACCACCTGCAGTGCCAGCATTCCATTTGGGCACTGGTTCGAGTCCAGGCTGTATCACCTCCAATCCAGCTTTCTGCTACGGCTTGGGAAAGCAGTAGAAGATGGTTCAAGTCCTTGGGCCCCTGCACCTGCATGGGAGACCCAGAAGAAGCTCCTGGCTCCTGGCTTTGGAACAGCACACCTCCGGACATCGCAGCCAATTGAGAGTGAACCAGTGAATGGAAGACCTCTCTCCCTCTCTGCCTCTCCTTCTCTCTCTGTGTAACTCTGACTTTCAAATAAATAATAAATCTTAAAAAAAATTAACAATGATATGAGGCTTAACCTCTGAAAATTAGGGATGCGTGTGAACAGGCTACGATACACTACTAAACCAACATAATTGGAACTACTAATCAAGTGTTTCTTACAAAACTTATATTTCAAAGTCACTGTTAAAACACTTTTTTAAAAATCAGATTAATATCTATTCCAAACACATATACACTTAAATGTCTTTAGGTAAAATTAAAATGTTCAGCATAACATCTAATTTCTAGTCTTGTCTTTTACAGCTTTCCAACTTGATTTGGTAGCTTAGTCACAGTTCACTACTTCAAAGCCTGCCCGTAAGCTCTCTTCTCACCAGGATACCCTCACAAATACTTTTGACAAGTTAAATCTCACCTGTAATTGGGTAACAGCTTAAATCTATTCTCAAGAATTTTCTGTTGACCAACTTAGCTAACACTAACGTCCCAACTGAAAGATTCTTTAAGAAAAAGATCTATTTAAAATTTTTTTTTTAAAAAAAATTACTGTTTATTTTATTTTAGCAGATATCTCCATTTGCTGGTTGATTCGCCAAGTGTTCCAACAACCAGGGCTGCACCAGGCTGAAGTCAGGAGCTGTGAATTTTTGGAAAGATATTTGGTTCAGTATCAAGAGTGAATCTTCTAATAGATTGTATTCTACCATGATGAACCCAAATTTCCTGTGTCAAACTATTAGGTTCAGTTTCCAGAGAGGGTTTGGGTGAGGCAAAGTTCCAAACTTCAGGAGAAGTAGAACATGCGCAACTCAATACAGCAGGTTGGAAACAGAGGAAACCTTAACTCACCAGAGGTCCAATGGAAACAAACACAGCAGCCATGATCTCTGCTTCTGTGTTTTCCTCTCCAGAAAGAGTCGAGTCTGGCAAAGACGTATCTGCAGAAAACAGGAATTCACACAGACCAATCTTGCTTGGGAGTTTCAGATACAAGTGAGCATGGTCTCCCTAAGGGAACACAAGAGTAACGTTCAAGATGAGAAAAGACCAAAGACTTTTGGTCCAAGATCTTGAAATCAGTTGTAATAATTACTTTCTATAATTATTTTAAAAATTGATTCTAAAGGCAGAGAGAGAGAGAGAGAGAGAGAATATCTCAACCACTGGTTCACTCCCAAATGCCTGCAAAAGCCAAGACGGGTCAGGTCAATGTTGGGTGCCAGGAAATCAATCTGTCTCCCATATGGGTGGCAGAGACCAAATTATTTGAGCCATCACCTGCTGCCTCCCAGAGTGAGCATTAGCAGGAAGCCAGAACCTGGAACAGAGCCAGTACTTTATCCCAGGCGCTACAATATGGGATGCAGGCATTCCAGGCATCTTAACTGCTACACCAAATGCCCAGCCCAGATCTCGAGATTTTAATACTATTACAGGTAGTTACAGTTAGCAGGTCAGACACTGTACAAGGAGTTTCTTTTTAAAGATTTATCTAGGCTGGCGCCGCGGCTCAATAGGCTAGTCCTCTGCCTAGCGGCGCTGGCACACCGGGTTCTAGTCCCAGTCGGGGCGCCAGATTCTGTCCCAGTTGCCCCTCTTCCAGGCCAGCTCTCTGCTGTGGCCATGGAGTGCAGTGGAGGATGGCCCAAGTCCTTGGGCCCTGCACCCCATGGGAGACCAGGAGAAGCACCTGGCTCCTGCCATCGGCTCAGCCCAGTACGCCGGCCACAGTGCGCCGGCTGCGGTGGCCATTGGAGGGTGAACCAACGGCAAAAGGAAGACCTTTCTCTCTGTCTCTCTCTCACTGTCCACTCTGTCTGTCAAAAAAAAAAAAAAAAGATTTCTCTATTAACTAGAAAGGCAGAACTACAGAGAGGTAGAGAAAGAGAGAGAGGGGTCTTTCATCTTCTCCAAAATGGTCACAATGGCTGGAGCTGAGGCAACCTGAAGCCAGGAGCCAGGAGCTTCTTCCAGGTCTCCCATGTGGGTGCAGAGGCCCAAGGACTCAGGCCATCTTTCTACTGCTTTCCCAGACCACAGCAGAGAGCTGGAATGGAAGTGGAACGCCAGGACTCGAAGTGTCACCCAAATGGGATGCCAGCACTGCAGGCAGCAGCTTTACCTACTTAGCCACAGCGCTGGCCCCAGAGCTTAAAAAATACTCTTGGGGCTGGCACTGTTTTATATTGGGCAAAGCCACCACTTGTGACACCAGCATGCCACATGAGCATTTCTTCAAGCAACAGCAGCTCAGTGCAAAGTGGCCCAAGTACTTGGGCCCCTGCCATCCATGTGGGAGATCCCTGGCTTCAGCCTGGCTCAGCCACAGCCATTGTGGCCATTTGGAGAAGTGAACCAGTGTATAAAAGATGTCTTTCCAGCTGGTGCCATGGCTCACTAGGCTAATCCTCCACCGGATTCTGTTCCAGTTGCTCCTCTTCCAGTCAAGCTTTCTGCTGTGGCCTAGGAAGGCAGTGGAGGGTGGCCCAAGTGCTTGGGCCCTGCACCCGCATGGGAGACCAGGAGAAACCACCTGGCTCCTGGCTTCGGATCGGTGCAGTGTGTCGGCCTTATAGGCCATTTGGGGCGTGAACCAATGGAAGGAAGACCTCTCCCTCTCTAAGTCTGCCTATCCAAAAAAAAAAAAGTCTTTCTCTCTCTCCCTCTCTTTTAAATAAATCTTTAGATTAAAAAAAAAACCTATCATTTAATGTTCACATCAAGTCAATGGAGAGTATATTTTTATTCCATATATAAGGCAAGAAAGGTTTATAATAAGGAAATTACTTATTTAAGCTCATGCAGATATATGACTTCTAATCAATGTAATTACTTTTATTTTCCTTAAAAGATTTAGTTATCTTTATTTGAAAGACAGAGTTACAGAGAGAGAGAGAGAGAGAGAGAGAGAGAGAGAGAGAGAAACAGACTGAGAGATCTTTCATCCTCTGGTTCACTCCCCAAATGGCTGCAATGGCTGCAACTGGCAGATTAAGCCAGGAGCCAGGAGATTCTTCCGGGTCTCCCATGTGGAATCAGGGGACCAAGCACTGGAGTCATCCTTCGCTGCTTTCCAGGCCATTAGCAGGGAGCTGGGTCAAAAGTGCACCAGAGGCAGAGGGTTAACTCAATACGCCACAGTGCCAGCCCCTAATCCATGTAATTTCAAAGCTCATACCTTTCCCACTAAATCAACTTGCTGTATAAAGTAGATCTTTGGCACAGTCACCCTCTCAGCAAACAAACAAATATATATTCCAAGAATATCTTTTTCCTTCCTTTTGTGTGAACAGTCAATGTTCAATAAATATTTCTGTTTTTATTTGGAAGAATTAGAGAAAAAGAGAGAGAGACAGATAGACAGCTTCTATCTGCTGGTTCACTCCCTAAGTGGTTGCACTAGCCAGAGCTGGGCTGGGCTGAAGCCAGGAGTTTCATCTGGCTCTCCCATGTGGGTGCAGGAGCCCAAGGACTGGGGTCATCTTCCACTGCTTTCCCAGGCCTTTAGCAGGAAGCTGAATTGGAAATGGAGCAGCCAGGAATCGAACCAGTGCCCATATGGGATGCCTGCATGGCAGGCAGCAGCTTTACCCATTACACCAGAACGTTGGCCTTGAGCCAATTTCTTAAAATTTCCAGAGACTTCAGTTTCACTAAAGTGAACACAACAACTTCAAAATTTAAATATTGGTTACCTTGACATGCCCCTTCTAACCTCATATTCAAATAATTTTTAATCTATCTTTCCATGTAAGGCAAATCCAAATAAACAAGTCACAGGGATAACAAGAATAATAGAAAATAAAGTGGAATTCAATGCACCCATGTGGAATACCTGGAATAAGCTCCTGGCTCCCAGCTTCAGATCGGCGCAGCTTTGGCCGTTGGGCCCAATTGGGGAATGAACCAACAGATGGAAGACCTCTCTCTCTCTCTCTGACTCTCCTTCTCTCTCTGTGTAACACTTTCAAGTAAATAAATAATCCTTAAAAAAAGAAATTGAATAGAGTACATTCTCTAAACATGATGCAATAGAATACAAATGTAAATGGAAGTTTGGAATGGGGGGGGGATTTCTTTTTTTTTGGCCTTGAACTTAAAATAGGTACTCCTTGGTAGCTACTAAGTCAAAAATAAAATTTTAAAATTTAATTGGCAGTGAGTTAGGAAATGAAAGTATTATACATTAGACATACATGATTGCTGCCAAAGTTTTAAGGAGATTGAATTGATATTCCTAAATACTTTTAGGTAGGATTTTGGGAAAGATTGAAAACATTACGTGTTCAAAATAAAGAGGAAAAACACTTAGCAAGATAGCCATAAGAAAACTAAGAGGTAAAAATGATAAAGGAAAAAACTAATGAATTAAAAAAAAGCAAATAAAAAACAGGTGACAAAGCCAAGATCTGATTCTCTAAATAATGAAATCCACAAGCCACTGGCTAAAGCAGGAGAAACAAAACCAAAAAACAGAAAAAAGAGGCTATAATAAACATTTAAAAACTGCATACCAATAAAAATAAACTTCCCAAAGCATAATTTGCTTAAAAATGTTCTGTGACTGGGGGCAGGTGCTTCGTGCTGCTTGGAAGGCCAGGGACCCATATTTGAGAGCCTGGGTTTGAGTCTCAGGTCCCGATTCCAGCGTCCTGCTGACATGCAGCCTAGCAGACATCAGGTGGAAGACCTGGACAGAGTTCTGAGCTGCAGGCTTTGGCCTGGCCCAGCCGCTAGGGCTAGCAGGCATGTGGGGGGAGTGTCTGTCTTCCCCGCCTTTCCAATTACATAGTTCGATCTGTAAAGATGAATAAAGACCCACTTGGTTAAAATTCAGTATTTTTCGGCTTTCTATCAGCCGTATCTACACACCCACAGGAAGAAAAGGCTGCAGGTGACCCAGCCAAAACTCTCCTGAGACCTGCGCTCCACGGGGCTGTTACCCACTCCTCATGTTCGATGCGGTCCAGGAGGACAGTGAGAAGCGGCCACATACAGTGCGGAAAGAGCCTAAAAGAGGAGACTTCCCTCGCTTGTCCAGGCCGCAAGTCGGTGCGGTCGTCTAAGAGCGACGAAGGGTCCCGCGTTCCCGAAGCAGCCTGCAGCGGCCAAGGACGCCGCCTTCAGCTTAGGGGGCTACAGGTGGTGTCCACATGATTCTCGGAAACGCCCCCAACACGGGCCGCGAGGAGGAGCGGCGCAGGCTGCCCGAGGGGACACCCAGGTCCTCCCGCCGGCCTCGCCCTCTCCCCCTACCCGCTCCGGGCTTCCCCTCCGGGAAGGGCCAGCCACAGCACAGGCCCCGCCTCCGGAGCCCCCTCTCCGGGGTCGGGGGTCCTGCTGGGCTCTGGACGCGGGGCTCCGGACCCGGGCGAGCGGGGCGCCCAGGACGAGGGATGTCCGGGCGGAGTCGGAGCCTGCGCCCCGGGAGCGGCCCAGCCCAATCATCTCCCTCACAGGTGGGCGAGCCCGGGTAAGCCCCGGGACGGGGGCACCAGAGCGAATGACCACGGCCCGGATGCCGCCGGGAGCCAAGCCCCGAGGGAGGGGGGGGCGACCAAGGCCTGGCGCCAGGGGCAACGACTACCTGGCGGCCACACTGAGGATAACCGAGGACGCTCGCAGATCAGGACGAAAACGCTTCCAACAATGTCGCCGACTTGCAGGGCGAACTGCCAAGCAAGCCAGTGCGCCTGCGCCAACGCGGCGCGGGAACTGCAATGCCCAGAATGCTCCGCACGTACGGCCCCCGCCCCCTTACGTCGGCCTTTGTGAGCGAGTTGACTGTGTTTAACCCTGCTCTTTGGGGACCTCTGTAATCCAGCTGATCACCCTGTTCCCTGATCCTCAAAGGCTGAGTTGGCAACCCAGACATCCACCCTCACCTGACCGTGGAACAGATCAGTTACTGCACGGGTGATGTCAGCGTGTGCAAATCTAGACACCTGCTGGTGGCCTATTGGGGCGCCTGAAATATTCTCTCTGCTCAACACTAACAAGGGACTCCCCTCCCCAAAGCTGCCAAGGGAGGCTGGGTCCAGAGTTTGGAATTCCACTCTCAGCCACAACCAGATAAGTGACTTCTTTATCCACCACGCTGGTGCCAGGCGAGGCTGGCTTGCTATAAACCCAAGGTTTAAGTAACATCCGGGTTACCGTAATACTCAAAGTTTACTGAAATTTGACAAAAGACATGAATCTACAAATTCAAGAAGGTAAGAAAATGCCCAGCAAGATAACACACAAAGAAATCCACTCAGAAAGATAATAACCCCCAGAGAACTCAAGACAAACCCTGAACACAGTAAGAGAGGAGACCACGCCATGCAAGTAGCAGCAACAACACGTTCAAATACCGGTGGATTTCTCATGAGAAAGCTGGGATGCCAAAAGGAAGTGGAAGAAAGCACTGAAGAAAACAACTGTCAACTCAGAATTCTCTCTTAAAATTTACATAGGATTTTTCTATGAAAATATACATGGGAATCAAAGAATTCTCAGATAATGTAAAAAGAAGATAATTTATCATGGGCAGATCTACTCTAGAAGAATGGCCAAAAAACTGGGGTATAAGTAAAAAATTTCAGTCATAGGAATCTGAGAAAATTCACTACCA
This sequence comes from Lepus oiostolus, assembly GCA_036325905.1. Classification (NCBI taxonomy): domain Eukaryota; kingdom Metazoa; phylum Chordata; class Mammalia; order Lagomorpha; family Leporidae; genus Lepus; species Lepus oiostolus. The sequence goes on from JAWMBE010000090.1 coordinate 458,577, forward strand.
GCTGTGACAGGCAAATAATATCTTCCCAAAGATGGTCTCCTTGCCTCCTGAGATGATAGGAGACCCGGGGCGGACAGCACGGAGAGAGGTAGGTCCACTAGTGTGCTCCCCAGATAACCTCAAAAGCCCAGGTGTCCCGCGTGGGCGGTGGGGCCGTGAGCACTTGAGCCGGAACCCGCCCCTTCCCAGGTGTGCATTGTTAGCAGGAAGCGGGAGCCAGGAGCTCCCGGGCCTCGAACCCCGGCACCCCAGCACGAGAGCTTTTGTGGGTGCCCCAGCGGTGTCCTAAGGGCTGCTGAATCCCACGCCTGCGCTTGGGCCCCTGCCACCCACGTGGGAGACCCGGATGGCATCCAGACTGCTGGCTTTGGCCTGGCCCAGTGCTGGCTGTTGTGGCCATTTGGGAAGAAACCAGCAGATTAAGGATGCATCCATCTCCCTCGATCTCTCTCAATCTCTCTTTCTCTTTATGTCTGTAACTGTAACTCTCAAATAAATACATCTTAAAAAAAATAAAAGCAGGGGAGACCTCAGCAGTGCCTGTCATGCAGGGAACATGAGCCTGCTGCACAGGGCACCCCGCCCACACAGCGTCCTGCCACCCTCCCGCACCCCGCCCCACCACGACCCACTCAACAGCTCTGCTGAGTCGCCTAGCCAAGGAGTGGGTCTTGAAACCCGGGGCATTTTCTGGGGAGATGCCCAGTCTGAGGGCTGCTGGTACTGAGGGCGAGGGACAGGTGTCCAGGACCACCATGTGACTGGGCCCTGGGGGTTGGTGGAACAGAGCCTCAAGACTGGCAGGGTGGAAGAGGGCACTCAGCGTAGCACCATCTCTAGGGGACAGAGAGGCCTGGGCCCTGATGGTTAGGCACGCTGGAAGTCTCCCAAGAGTACTAGCTGGGCCCCAGGGGCGCCTCCTGGCAGGGCATCCCGCTGCCCAGCGGAGGCCTGGCGACCAGGATGCCGGACCCGTCCCGTGAGCTGGCCCCGCAGCCCGGCCCAGGCGTGACGCAAATAGATGCCATAGAGCTGGAGGCGGGGGACCCTGAGCCGGTAGCGGACCGCGAGGTCAGCACCAGCCTCCACAGCCACCACCGTCGCCCACCCCCGCCGCTCACCGCTCGCTGCTGGCGGGACCTTAAGGATGCACTGTCCCATGGGCGTTCTGAATGGATTCCTCAGGAGGAACTCCAGCTTGCCTACACAGTCCTCATCGGATTGGCCTTCACCTCTACCTCAACGAAGCTCCCACCCATCCCGCGGTGTCCGATTGGCCGTAGAGCTAGCTAGGTTGCTGGAGTCCCTGGCAGGCATAGCGGCTCCTCCCCTGGACTGCCTCCGAAAGAGAGGCTTTGCGTGTTGACTCGCCCATATGTTGGTCAAGCTAGAGAATCCTTAGTAGTATTGGATAAACGAGGAGACCTGATCACTTGAGGCATCCATGTTCACCCAGGATGTAACCTCTTCACTTCCCCTTAGCGACCCAGAGGTGGCGCTTGGTTCCCTAGCAACCAGGGGACGCTGTTGCTGAGCGGACCCAGTCAGGAAGCCGGTGCCTGAGAGGAGAGGAGGCCCGGGGCGGACAGCGCGGAGAGAGGTCGGTCCACTAGTGTGCTCCCCAGATAACCTCAAAAGCCCTGATGTCCCGCGTGGGCGGTGGGGCCATGAGCACTTGAGCCGGCATCTGCCCCTTCTCAGGTGTGCATTGTTAGCAGGAAGCGGGAGCCAGGAGCTCCCGGGACTCGAACCCCAGCATCCCAGCACGAGATTTTGCGGGTGCCTCAGCGGTGTTCTAAGGGCTGCTGAATCCCACGCCCGCGCTTGGGCCCCTGCCACCCACGTGGGAGACCCGGATGGAGTCCAGACTCCTGGCTTTGGCCTGGCCCAGCGCTGCCTGTTGTGGCCATTTGGGAGGAAACCAGCAGATGAAGGATGCATCGATCTCAATTGATCTCTCTCAATCTCTCTCTCTCTGTCTGTAACTGTGCCTCTCAAATAAGTAAATCTTAAAAAAAAAAAAAATAAGCCGGCGTCGTGGCTTAACAGGTTAATCCTCCGCCTTGCGGCCCTGGCACACCGGGTTCTAGTCTGGGTCAGGGTGCCGGATTCTATCCCGGTTGCCCCTCTTCCAGCCCAGCTCTCTGCTATGGCCCGGGAAGGCAGTGGAGGAGGGCCCAAGTCGTTGGGCCCTGCACCCACATGGGAGACCAGGAGAAGCTCCTGGCTCCTGGCTTCAGATCAGCACGATGCACAGGCCACAGTGGCCATTGGAGGGCGATCCAACTGCAAAAAGGAAGACCTTTATCTCTCTCTCTCTCTATCCGCTCTGCCTGTCAAGGAAAAAAAAAAACAAAACTAAAAGCAGGGGAGACCTCAGCAGTGCCAGTCATGCAGGGAACATGAGCTGGCTGCACAGGGCACACTGCCTACACAGCTCCCCGACACCCTCCCGCACCCCGCCCCACCACGACCACCTCTATAGCTCTGCTGAGTCGCCTCGCCAACGAGCGAGTCTTGAAACCCAGGGCATTTACTGGGGAGATGCCCAGTCTGAGGGTTGCTGGTACAGATGGGGAGGGACAGGCGTCCTGGGCGGCCAGACATCCTGGATGGCCAGGTGACCTGGCCCTGGCAGGGTGGGGGAGGACAGAGCCGCGAGACTGGCAGGGTGGAAGGGGGCATTCAGCGTAGCACTACCTCTAGGGGACAGGGAGGGATGGGCCCGGATGGGTAGGGATGCTGGAAGTCTCACAAGAGTAGGTGATGGGCCCCAGGGGCGCCTCCTGGCAGGGCATTCCGCTGCCCAGCGGAGGCCTGGCGACCAGGATGCCGGACCCATCCCATGAGCTGGCCCTGCTGCCCAGCCCAGGCAGGACGCCAACAGATGCTGCGGGGCTGAAGGAGGGGTACCCTGAGCTGGTAGCGGCCCGCCCGGTCCGCACCAGCCTCCACTGCCACCGCCATCGCCCACCCCCGCTGCTCGCAGCTCGCTGCTGGCGGGACCTTAGGGATGCACTGTCCCATGGGCGTTCTGAATGGATTCCCCAGGAGGAACTCCAGCTTGCACGGAAAGCCCTGTGGTGGCGGCAGCGGTGGCGGCAGCAGGGGACGGGGCTTCCAGTCTGCCCTCCCGGGGCTCTGCCATCACCACCTGAGGTCGCGACCTGACTGAGGCTCACCCCCACCATGCCCTCAGGAATGCAGAGCCCCTGGCCCCTGACTAAGCCCCCTTGCTGCATCTTTATTGGGCAACGCCTACACAGTCCTCATCGGATTGGCCTTCACCTCTACCTCAACGAAGCTCCCACCCATCCCGCGGTGTCCGATTGGCCGTAGAGCTAGCTAGGTCACTGGAGTCCCCCTCAGGCCTAGTGGCTCCTCCCCTGGCCTGCCTCCGAAAGAAAGGCTTTGCGTGTTGATTCGCCCATATGTCAGTCAAGCTAGAGAATCCTTAGTAGTATTGGATAAACGATGAGTCCATCACTCAAACCGGGACAAGGAGAGGCGGTGCATCCACGAATATCCCCGCCCACAGAAAGTGCTGATGGGGGGTAAACGTTTGTTGCCTGAAGCCTGGTTGGTGTGGTAGGATTTCCCCGCCCTGAGACCTGATCACTTGAGGCATCCATGTTCACCCAGGATGTCTACCTCTTCACTTCCCCTTAGCGACCTAGTGGTGGTGCTCCGTTCCCTAGCAACCGGGGGAAGCTGTTGCTGTGGGGACCCAGTCAAGAAAGCAGCACTGGAGAGGAGGCGAGAGGAGTCCCAGGGCGGACAGCGTGGAGAGAGGTCGGTCCACTAGTATGCTCTCCAGATAACCTCAAAAGCCCAGGTGTCGCGCGTGGGCGGTGGGGCCGTGAGCACTTGAGCTGGCACCTGCCCCTTCCCAGGTGTGCATTGTTAGCAGCAAGCGGTAGCCAGGAGCTCCCGGGACTCGAACCCGGGCATCCCAGCACGAGATTTTGCGGGTGCCCCAGTGGTGTTCTAAGGGCTGCTGAATCCCACGCCCGCGCTTGGGCCCCTGCCACCCACGTGGGAGACCCGGATGGAGTCCAGACTGCTGGCTCTGGCCTGGCCCAGCGCTGGCTGCCTTGGCCATTTGGGAAGAAACCAACAGATGAAGGATGCATCGATCTCTCGCTCTGTCTCTGTCTCTGTCTGTAACTGTACCTCTGAAATTGTAAATGAAAAAAAATATAAGCAGGGGAGACCTCAGCAGTGCCTGTCATGCAGGGAACATGAGCCGGCTGCACAGGGCACCCCGCCCCCACAGCGCCCCACCACAACCCCCTCTACAGTTCTGCTGAGTCGCCTCGCCAATGAGCGAGTCTTGCAACCCGGGGCATTTTCTAGGGAGACGCCCAGTCTGAGGGCTGCTGGTACTGACGGGGAGGGACAGGCATCCGGGATGGCTGGGTGACCGGGTCATGGCGGGGTGGGGGGGGGCACAGAGACTGGCAGGGTGGAAGTGGGTGCTCAGCGTAGCACCACCTCTAGGGGACAGGGAGGGATGGTCCCGGATGGGGAGGGACGCTGGAAGTGTCGCAAGTGTATGAGCTGGGCCCCAGGGGTGCCTCCCGACAGGGCATCCCGCTACCCAGGAAGTTCTGGCGACCAGGATGCCGGACCTGTCCCGTGAGTTGGCCCCGCTGCCCGGCCCAGGCGCGATGCCCACAGATGCTGTTGGGCTGGAGGCTGGGGACCCTGAGCTGGTAGCGGCCCACGTGGTCCGCACTAGCCTGGACAGCCACCGCCATCGCCCACCCCCTCTGCTCCCGATTGGTGCTCACTGCTCACCGCTCACCGCGAGCTTTTTGCTATTGTTTGGGAAAGCAGTAGAATATAGTTAAAATTTTTGGGCTCACTGCAACCTTTCTGCTATGGCTTGGGAAAGTAGTAGAAGATGTTTCAAATCCTTGGGCCCCTGCACCTGCATGGGTGACATGGAAGAAGCTCCTGGCTCCTGGCTTTGGAACAGCACAGCTCTGGATGTTGCAGTCAATTGGGAATGTGAATGGAAGACCTCTCTACACTTGTTCTCTCTCTGTGTAACTCTGACCTTCAAATAAATAATAAATCTTTAAAAAAATTAATAATGGTATGATCCTTAACCTCTGAAAATTAGGGATGCATGTGACCAGGCTACAAGTGTTTCTTATAAAATTTATACTTCAAAGTCACTGTTAAAACACTTTTTTAAAAATCAGATTAATACCTATTCCAAACACATATACACTTAAATGTCTTTAGGTAAAATCAAAATATTCAGCATAACATCTAATTTCTAGTCTTGTCTTTTACAGCTTTCCAACTTGACTCAGTAGCTTAGTCAGAGTTCACTACTTCAAAGCCTGCCCGTAAGCTCTCTTCTCACCAGGATACCCTCACAAATACTTTTGACAAGTTAAATCCCACCTGTAATTGGGTAACAGCTTAAATCTATTCTCAAGAATTTTCTGTTGACAAACTTAGCTAACACTAATGTCCCAACTGAAAGATTCTTTAAGAAAAAGATCTATTTAAAATTTTTTTTCAAAAATTACTGTTTATTTTTTTAGCTGGTATCTCCATCTGTTGGTTTATTCACCAAGTGTTCCAACAACCAGGGCTGCACCAGGCTGGAGCCAGGAGCTGTGAATTTTTGGAAAGATATTTGGCTCAGTATCATCAATGAATCTTCTAATAGATTGTATTCTTCCATGATGAACACAAATTTCTTGTTCAAACTGTTAGGTTCAGTTTCCAGAGAGTGTTTGGGTGAGGCAAAGTCCCAAACCTCAGAAAAAGTAGAATACGCGCAACTCAATACAGCAGGTTGGAAACAGAGGAAACCTTAACTCACCAGAAGTCCAATGGAAAAAAACACAGCAGCCATGATCTCTGCTTCTGTGTTTCCCTCTCTGGAAAGAGTCACATCTGGCAAAGACGTATCTGCAGAAGAAGAAAGTCACACAGACCAACCTCGCTTGTGAGTTGCAGATACAAGTGAGCATGGTCTCCCTAAGGGAACACAAGAGTAACGTTCAAGATGAGAGAAGACCGAAGACTTTTGGTCAAAGATCTTGAAATTTGTTGTAATAATCATTTTCTGTAATTGTTTTAAAAATTGATTCTAAAGGGAGAGAGAGAGAGAGAGAGAATCTCAACCACTGGTTCACTCCCAAATGCCTGCAAAAGCCAGGACTGGGCCAGGTCAATGTTGGGTGCCAGGAAATCGCCCATATGGGTGGCAGAGACCAAATTATTTGAGCCATCACCTACTGCCTCCCAGAGTGAGCATTAGCAGGAAGCCAGAACCTGGAACAGAGCCAGTACTTTATCCCAGGCACTACAATATGGGATGCAGGCATTCCAGGCATCTTAACTGCTACACCAAATGCCCAGCCCAGATCTCGAGATTTTAATACTATTACAGGTAGTTACAGTTACAGGCCAGACACTGTACAAGGAGTTCCTTTTTAAAGATTTACCTATTAACTTGAAAGGCAGAGCTACAGAGAGGCAGAGAGGGGGGGGGGCTTCTTTCATCTTCTCCAAATGGTCACAATGGCTGGAGCTGAGACAACCTGAAGCCAGGAGCCAGGAGCTTCTTCCAGGTCTCCCGTGTGGGTGCAGAGGCCCAAGGACTCAGGCCATCTTTCTACTGCTTTCCCAGACCACAGCAGAGAGCTGGAATGGAAGTGGAGCAGCCGGGACTCGAACTGGTGCCCAAATGGGATACCAGCACTGCAGGCAGCAGCTTTACCTACTAAGCCATAGCACTGGCTCCAGAGTTTAAAAAATACTCTTAGGGCTGACATTGTTTTATAGTGGGCAAAGCCACCACTTGTGACACCAGCATCCCACATGAGCATTTCTTCAAGTACCAGCTTCTCCATGTTTCCACCCGGGAAAGCAGTACAAAGTGGCCCAAGTACTTGGGCCCCTGCCACCGATGTGGGAGATCCCTGGCTTCAGCCTGGCTTAGCCCCAGCCATTGTGGCCATTTGGAGAAGTGAACCAGTGTATAAAAGATGTCTTTCCAGCTGGTGCCATGGCTCACTAGGCTAATCCTCCACCTGTGGTGCTGGCACCCCAGGTTCTAGTCCTAGTTGGGGCGCCGGAATCTGTACTGGTTGCTCCTCTTCCAGTCAAGCTCTCTGCTGTGGCCTGGGGAAGGCAGTGGAGGGTGGCCCAAGTGCTTGGGCCCTGCACCCGCATGGGAGACCAGGAGAAACCACCTGGCTCCTGGCTTCAGATCGGTGCAGCGTGCTGGCTGTAGCGGCCATCTGGGGGGTGAACCAACGGAAGGAAGACCTCTCCCTCTCTCTCCCTCACTCTCTAACTCTGCCTGTCCAAAAAAAAAAAAGTCTTTCTCTCTCCCTCTCTTTTAAATAAATATTTAGGTTAAAAAAAAAAAACTCCAAGATTTAATGTTCACATCAAGTTAATGGAGATTATATTTCTATTCCATATATAAGGCAAGAGAGGTTTACAATAAGGAAACTACTTATTTAAGGTCATGCAGATATATGACTTCTAATCAATGTAATTTCTTTTTTTTCCCTTAAAAGATTTATTTATTTATTTTATTTGAAAGGTAGAGTTACAGAGAGAGAGAGAGAAACAGACTGAGAGATCTTTCATCCTCTGGTTCACTCCCCAAATGGCTGCAATGGCTGCAACTGACAGATTAAGCCAGGAGCCAGGAGATTCTTCCAGTTTTCCCATGTAGATACTGGGGACCAAGCACTGGAGTCATCCTTCACTGCTTTCCAGGCCATTAGCAGGGAGCTGGGTCAAAAGTGCACCAGAGGCAGAGGGTTAACTCAATACGCCACAGTGCCAGCCCCTAATCCATGTAATTTCAAAGCTCATACTTTGCCCACTAAATCAACTTGCTGTATTAAGTGGAAGAAAATTTAATCTCTTTGGCACAGTCACCCTCTCATCAAACAAAGAAATATTCCAAGAATATCTTTTTCCTTCCTTTTGTGTGAACAGTCAATGTTTAATAAATATTTCTGTGTTTATTTGGAAGAATTAGAGAGAGAGAGAGAGAGAGACCTTACATTTGCTGGTTCACTCCCTAAGTGGCCGCAATAGCCAGAGCTGGGCTGGACTGAAGCCAGGAGCTTCATCTGGCTCTCCCATGTGGGTGCAGGAGCCCAAGGACTGGGGTCATCTTCCACTGCTTTCCCAGGCCTTTAGCAGGAAGCTGAATTGGAAATGGAGCAGCCAGGAATCGAACCAGTGCCCATATGGGATGCCTGCATGGCAGGCAGCAGCTTTACCCATTACACCAGAACGTTGGCCTTGAGTCAATTTCTTAAAATTTCCAGAGACTGCAGTTTCACTAAAGTGAACACCACAACTTCACAATTTAAATATTGGATACCTTCACAGGCCCCTTCTAATCTTATATTCCAATAATTTTTAATCTATCTTTCTATATAAGGCAAATCCAAATAAACAAGTCACAGGGATAACAATAATAATAGAAAATAAAATGGAATTCAATGCAGAAAGCATTGAGCAGTAGTCTTTTTATATTGAAAACACATGCCCATTCAAGGTTTTATTCTATGGAGGAGTAGGGTGGTGGTGATCTTGTTCAGACATGCCTGGCACTGATTCTACTTTTCCACCTGTATAAAGGAGGTAACTTGCTACTGCTGAGTCTGGTTCAAGAACCAGAAGCACCCGATGTATAACATTTCCTTATACACCCTGGTAGAGACTGCTAACACAAATTCTTCTAGGATGGAACCGTAAGACTCAGGAACAAAAGGGCAATGACAGAAAAATATTTTTCAAAAAGATTTATTTATCTTATTGAAAGGCAGAGAGAGAGAGAGAGAGAGAGAGAGAGAGAGAGAGAGAGATCCTCCATTCACCAGTTCTCCTTAAATGGGTGCAATGGCAGGAGCTGGGCCAGTCTGAAGCCAGGAGCCAGGAGCTTTATCCAGGTCACTCATATCCGAGCAAAGACCCAAGTACCTAGGCTATGTTCACTGCTTTCTCAGGTGCATTGCAGGGAGCTGGATTGGAAGTAGAGCAGCCGAGACTCAAACCAGTGTCCAACGTGGGATGCCGGTGCTGCACATGGTAGCTTTACCAGTTATACTACGTCACTCCTGAAAGAACAAGTATTGAGTTTTGGAAAACTCCAACTTGTGTAATTAAATGTTCCCTCATTTAGGGACTCTGTTATGCTTAAACATACTGAATCTGCACCTGCCATGAATGGGCCCCTTACTCCCCATAAGGTTTAATAGCTTGCCCTATAAATAGAGGAGAACTTAATCTAACTGTAATATAGTCTATGCCAATCAGAACCTCATCTGGATGATACTTGCAATAGTTAACCAGGACATTGCTGAAAAGCAAGAATTAAAATATATAAAGCAAGATTCTCATCAATGCAAAGAACATTAGAGAGTCAGAAGTTAAGCACATGTGAGTATAGTAAAACTAACATCTAAAAGTTATCTTCAGGCACTCAGGGAGCATTTGCTAAGATCTGCCACAAAGACCACAAAGAAAAAGTTATAATCAAAAAGAAGAAACTGCTGCTGGTGCTGAGGCGTAGTGGGTAAAACTGCTGCCTGCAGTGCCAGCATCCCATATGGGCTCCGGTTTGAGTCCTGGCTGCTCCACTTCTGATCCAGCTTTCTGCTATGGCCTGGGAAAGCAGTGGAGGATGGCCCAAGTCCTTGGGACCCTGCACCCTTGAGGGAGACCTGGAAGAAGCTCCTGGCTCCCAGCTGCAGATCAGTGCAGCTCTGGCCCATGGGCCGGATTGGGGAATGAACCAACAGATGGAAGACCCCTCTCTCTCTCTGTCTCTCCTTCTCTCTCTGTGTAACTCTTTCAAGTAAATAAATAATCCTTAAAAAAAGAAATTGAATAGAGTGCATTCTCTAAACATGATGCAATAGAATACAAATGTAAATGGAAGTTTGGGACAGGGGGAATTTTTTTTTTTGACCTTGACCTTAAAATAGGTACTCCTTAGTAGCTTAGTAAAATGTAATTGGCAGTGAGTTAGGAAATGAAAGTATTATACATTAGACATACATGATTGCTGCCAAAGCTTTAAGGAGATTGAATTGATATTCCTAAATACTTTCAGGTAGGATTTTGGGAAAGATTGAAAACATTACGTGTTCAAAATAAAGAAGAAAGACACATAGCAAGGTAGCCATAAGAAAACTAAGAGGTAAAAATGATAAAGGAAAAAACTAATGAATTAAAAAAAAAAAAAAAGCAAAAAACAGGTGACAAAGCCAAGATCTGATTCTCTAAATAACGAAATCTACAATCCACTGGCTAAAGCAGGAAAATAAAAAAAAAAAAAAAAAAAAAAAAAAAAACAGAAAAAAGAGGCTATAATAAACATTTAAAAACTGCATGCCAACAAAAATAAACTTCCCAAAGCATAATTTGTTTAAAAATGTTCTGTGACCGGGGGCAGGTGTTTCGTGCTGCTTGGGAGGCCAGGGACCCATATTTGAGAGCCTGGGTTTGAGTCTCAGGTCCCGATTCCAGCGTCCTACTGATGTGCAGCCTAGCAGACAACAGGTGAAAGACGTGGACAGAGTTCTGAGCTGCAGGCTTTGGCCTGGCCCAGCCGCTAGGGCTAGCAGGCATGTGGGGGGAGTGTCTGTCTTCCCCGCCTTTCCAATTAAATAGTTCGATCTGTAAACACGAATACAGTCCCACTTGGCAGCACACTCTGTAGATGATGCTTGTAACATATTTCTCACTACCAGGCTGTGCAATTAGCACATTTAAAATTTTAGGCGCAGAAGACGTCATGCTAGTTAAAATTCAGTATTTTTCGGCTTTCTATCAGCCGTATCTACACACCCACAGGAAGAAAAGGCTGCAGGTGACCCAGCCAAAACTCTCCTGAGACCTGCGCTCCACGGGGCTGTTACCCACTCCTCATGTTCGATGCGGTCCAGGAGGACAGTGAGAAGCGGCCACATACAGTGCGGAAAGAGCCTAAAGGAGGAGACTTCCCTCGCTTGTCCAGACCCCAAGTCGTTGTAGTCGTCTAAGAGCGACGAAGGGCCCCGCGTTCCCGAAGCAGCCTGCAGCGGCCAAGGACGCCGCCTTCAGCTCAGGGGGCGACAGGTGATGTCCACGTGATTCTCCAAAACGCCCCCAACACGGGCCGCGAGGAGGAGCGGCGCAGGCTGCCCGAGGGGACACCCAGGTCCTCCCGCCGGCCTCGCCCTCTCCCCCTACCCGCTCCGGGCTTCCCCTCCGGGAAGGGCCAGCCCCAGCCCAGGCCCCGCGTCCGGAGCCCGGCAGGACCCCCGACCCCGGAGAGGGGGCTCGGGACCCGGGCGAACGGGGCGCCCAGGACGAGGGATGTCCGGGCGGAGCCAGAGCCTGCGCCCCGGGAGCGGCCCAGCCCAATCATCTCCCTCACAGGTGGGCGAGCCCGGGTAAACCCCGGAACGGGGGCGCCGGAGCGAACGACCACGGCCGGAACGCCGCCGCGAGCCAAGCGCCGAGGGAGGGGCGGGGGCGACCGAGTCCTGGCGCCCGGGGCAACGACTACCTGGCGGCCACACTGAGGACAACCGAGGAAGCTCCAGAGCAGGGCGGAAGCGCTTCCAACAATGTCGCCGACTTGCAGGGCGAACTGCCAAGCAAGCCAGTGCGCCTGCGCCAACGTGGAGCAGGAACTACAATGCCCAGAATGCTCCGCACGCATGGCCCCGCCCCCTTACGTCGGCCTTTGTGAGGGAGTTGACTGTGTGCCCCATTGCCCATGCAAAGTGCCTGTGCTTGGCCTGAGATTCAGTACTACATGACAGAAACCACCCTCCTCTCCTCCTCAACTTACAGATATGAAGGCTCCCAAGGGCATCGCCATCCCATCTTCCAGATGAACAATCAGTAATATGATTGGCTTCCTGGATATGGAAATAATTCATGTTGGTCCTTCTTTACATCATAAAATATTCTATATTAGGTGAACTTAAAAGCAATTTACACAAGTTCCTGTATATATATATATATATATATATATATATATATATATATCCTCATGACAACCTTATGAGAAAGGCATGACTTATTTCCATTTTATGAATAAAGAAACTGAGACTCAGAATAAGTTGCCTCCTAAGGTCACACAATTGCTAACTGGGGTTGGTAGATTTTAAGCTCAACTTTCAAACACCCATGTTGGGCGTGCATATTTCGTTAGTGTAAATGTGGCCCCCAAATGAATTTCTTTTCACTGAACCATATGGTATATTTAAAACATTTTCACAGCTTCAATTCTCTCCACAACACATGGTAACATCCTAAGTTAGGAACATTTTGATGCATTTCCCATCTCTTTTATTTTCATTTCACACAAACTCACATGGTTCTGTAATCTTAACAATAAACTAGAGGGACAGGGCTACTGCTATGGAGTAGTAACAACTCAGTGTTCATCTGCATTGCTCTGCTTACCAGTCTGGTACATGGAGGTCACTTCAATGGCTTTAGTCCCTAGTGCAGGATTGCGTCACCATCACTACAACTTCTCCAATTCCTCTGACTGCTTTATCTGTCTCTACCTCACTTCCTGACAGATGCTCTAGCACAGGAGCTAGAATTTTCTGTAGAGCCAGAGAGTAAATATTTTAGGGACATACAATCTACTGTTGACTGAGTGTCCAAAATCCATACCCTGAAACCCAATCAATACCTATGTGATGGTCTTTGTAGGTGGGGCCCTTGTGAATGAGATTAGTGTCCTTATAAGATGGGCCCCATTCTACCTAGTGAGGACACACTGCAAGGGTGCCTTCCTACCAGGAAATAGGCCTTCATTAGACCCCAAATCTGCCAATGTCTTCATCTTGGGACTTCTTAGCTTCCAGAACTATGAGAATTATATCTCGGCTGCTTATAAATTACCCAGTTTTATTTTGTTAAAGTAGTCAGAAGACACAATTTCTGTTGCAGCTACTCGATTCTGCCACTGCAAGGAAAGGCAAGCAAAGGCAACATGTAAAGGAATGTGTGGTTGAGTTTCAGTAAAATTTTATTTAGAGAAATGGACTGTAGGCCCAAGTTGATCTATGGGTCTGGGCTACAGTTATCTGCTCAAAACTATTAATACTGAATATTAAGGTGGTGAAAGAGTGCCTTTTCCTATATTGTGATGAGTCAGCCATTATCCTACCCAAACCCTTCAGACCCAAGTTTTTCCTCCCAACTCAATCTCCTTCAATGTTTTTTTTGTTCATTCTACAATCTCTTTGTCAAGAGCCCTTTTGTTCTCATTTCCATCATTGCTAGATTTATATTCCATGCATCCCTAATGATAGTGCTCTTCACTATCCCTACTATCTTCCTACTTTTCTCCCATCATAAAATTAAGTTCCACTGAGAGGGAACTGTAGGTAACTGGGATAATGTGGAAGGGACAAGAGTATAGACTAACTTATAATTGATCATGAAGGATAGGAGTCAGGAGAGAAGAAAGTAGAAATCTGTATTTTTCTATCATTTTACATAATTTTCTTTATATAGAACGTATATAGAATAAAAATGACATTTACATAGTGTTTGACTATTTATTTGAACTTTTGCTTTTGTGTTTTCAATCCCACCACTGGTCTTGGTCACCCTTGTAACTTATGCTAATATATCACTGTGATTTCATGCCTTGTCCATCTTTAGAACTCTGGGATAAAGACCAACCAACACATGGAGAACAACAATAACAACAACAGGGTAAACATTAAGGACAGAGAAACTGCTTTTTCAGCTGCTTATCTCAGTGAGTTGCTCAGGACTGTCCTGTGACTATTTTCCATACCTGACAAGAATGCATGAGCTGCTGTCTCACAGTTGCTTCAGCTCTCCTTGACTGGAATCTTAAATAAATAACACATTGATCCAAAGCACCAGCTTTCCAAACCCTCAATAGCCATGGGGTCTTTTCTCAAAGTGACACAGCACAATGTACAGAACGCTAAATAGTAAGAAGAAACAATGTTTCCTGAATATTTGTGGACATTAGAAAACCAGAAAACCAAGGATTTATTCAATGCCAAGGATAAACAAAGAGAGGCTTGATCAACACTTAAGATTCTGACCAACTCTGTCTTTCAGGCTAACTCCAGGAAAAAGTAGAAAACGAAGGTAGATTTCTATAGACAGGGATAACAGTGCCTCAATTTATAATCAATATAACTCATATGACCATAACTCAGAACCTGCTGTAAATACTTTGTTTATATTCATAAAAGTAGATAGCAACTTTTGGGAGATAGGAAGGAAATCCAAAACAACTTTTAACTCTTAGCTTATTTTAGCTTATTTAGCTTTTTTGGATAATAGAAATCACATTTTCTGGAGAAATGATATCACCTGTATATCTGGATCTCTATTTTAGATTCAAAGATTAATAACTTGGTGAACTCTTCATGATACGGATCTACTATAAGCTATCAACCTAACATATCAAATAAGAATTTCCTTTTCAAAGTGAGAAACTACAATAGGGCTCCAATATGACCAGGAGAAGGGAAAACAATTTCATAATTTATAATGCTACCCTCTCTGGGATTGCATGAATTTCCTTGGATGGGTATTTGAGAGGTTGAAGGTTCAAATTTTGAGATCTCCTGTCAGAAGTTTTAGTAAGCAAATCAATGGACCATCCTGTCTGTGGCTCAAAACTATGTATGATGTGAGTGAAATTAGATGCTTATGTAAAATTAGTCCTCAAGTGCATACAATAGTTTACATCTAAACACTCAGGTACTTAACACAGTTATAAACCCAACTTACATTATTTCACATTCAGGGATGTTCCAGGGTTGTTCCTCAGTGTGAATTCTTTGATGTCTGCTGAGGGATGAACCACACGTAAAGCTTTTCCCACATTCATTACCTCTAAAGGGCTTTTCTCCAGTATGAGTTCTCTGATGTTGAATAGGAGCTGATGAATGATTGAAGGCTTTTCCACATTCACTACATTCATAGGGTTTCTTTCCAACATGAACTTTGATGTTTAGCAAAATTTGAGCTCCAACTAAAGGTTTTCCCACATTCACTACACTCACAGGGTTTCTCTCCAGTATGAATTCTCTGATGCTGAACAAGATGTGTGCTTTGACTAAAAGTTTTTCCACATTTCCTACATTCATATGGCTTTTCCCCAGTATGAACACTCTGGTGCTTAGTAAGGGATGAACAGTGGCTAAAGGCTTTCCCACATTCTTGATATTTATAGGGTTTCTCTCCAGTATGAGTTCTTTGATGTTTAATGAGTGCTGATAAATGAAGGAATGCTTTATCATATTCATACAGGGCTTCACTCCAGTATGAATCAACTGATGTTGTACAAGATGTGTACTTCAGTTAAAACCCTTCCCACATGTGGTGCATTCATATGTTTTTTCTCCAATGTGAATTCTCAGATGAATTGCAAGGGACGAGCTTTCTGTGAAGGTTTTCCTGCATTTGTTGCACTCAAAGAGAATTCTAGCACGAGTTCTCTGATGCTTTGTTAAATTAGCTCTGTGGCTAACAGATTCCCCACATTCACTGCAGGTATAATGTTTCTCTCCAGTGTGGACTCTCTGGAGTAGAATAAGTACTGAATGGTAAGTGAAGAGTTCACCACAATCATTGCACTTATGAGGTTTTTTTCCTCTTTAAAAGTTCTCTGCATTTTCATTAAGCTCAACTTGTGTTTCCATCTTTTATCAAGTGTATGAAAGGAACAGGATCCTTTGGGAACTCTGTCTTGAGTGGTAAGAACAGACTTCTGACTGTAGTTCTCCCAGTCAATGTCATGTTCATGATCTGTTTCTTCAGGTAATGAACTCATGTGAGTGAACATTTCTCTCAAGTGTCTCTCCTGACTTCCTTGCAGATTCTCTAACAAGCTGTCACATTCAAGAGCTGTTTCCAAGCCATTATTCTTTGTCAGTCTCTCTATTACTGCAACCTTGCAGGAATCTTCTTTGGAAAAATCTTGCACTGAAGTTGAATCCTTGCTCTTGGGACTTGTGTCCACATCTGAAAGACACTGGAAATGCAAATTCCCTTCGTTTTTCTGTGCTCAACAGAAAGGCAATTCTGTAATAGGTAAAAGTTAATGAAAGTGAAAGGCATGCCTTTACGGAGTAAGTGGCTCTGACTCATTAGATGATTTGTAAAGAGAAGCAAATGGAGGAAAACAAATATTCAGTATACACAGAGAAAATGAGTATAATCCATCCAGGAGAGTCCCAAGAGGGAAAAGACATCCAGAAATATAGGAAAATGTGGGTTATATATGAAGCACATATCCGTTTATGAGCAGACAATGAGTACATCAGGTCAGAGGGGAGAAATAACTTTTTATACAACACACATTACTGCAACAAATATCCAGGTAATTATCTCAGCATATAGTTATGACTTCTAAGTTCTCTTCTTCCAATCTTACCACTTCTAGATTTAAAACCCACTGCCAGTTTAATATTCCTAACAATGCTTTTCTACCATACCCCTCATCAGAAACCTTCTACTGTCTCCCAAAGTAATTTGTAAGTGAAAAAAAAGTATAAATGAGCATGCATGGATTGCTTTTGGTGTAGGAAAAAAGGGAAGGGTAGCAATAAAAATCTTCAAAAAGATCATAGAAAATGCATATCATGAAAAAAACCAAACAGGGTTTTCAAATCTTGCCACAGCAAAATAAACATCTTTTGGGGGCGACACTGTGGCGCAGCAGGTAAAGCCGCTGCCTGCAGTGCCAGCATCCCATATGGACACCGTTCGAGTACTGGCTGCTCCACTTCCTATCCAGCTCTCTGCTAAGGCCTGGGAAAGCAGTACAAGATGGCCCAGGTCCTTGGTTCCCTGCACCTATGTAGGAGACCCGGAAGAAGCTCCTGGCTCCTGGCTTCCCATAGGCACAGCTTCAGACATTGTGGCCAATTGGGAAGTGAATCAGCACATGGAAGACCTTTCTCTCTCTCTCTGCCTCTCCTTCTCTCTCTGTGTAACTCTGACTTTCAAGTAAAATAAATAAAGCTTTAAAAACAAAACAAAACAAAACAAAATAAACATCTTTAATTCTATTTTCCACAATGTTTGATGTACCCTGTATATACAGCATTTGGTTATATTTCCAAACACCAAAGGATGCGTGAAAAACTAATGAAAATGATTACTTATAGAGAAAATATCAGAACATAAGCAAGAGGGCAGGAATGAAAGCTAAACTTTTCTAAATACCTTTAATATAAATATACTGCAATTTTTGTATCTAATAAATTTTTATAAAAACAAAATAAACTGTGGTTCAAAGGAATAAATATATTAGTGAAATAGAAGAGCAAGTTTAGAAGTAAATTCAAGTATATATAAGAATTAAAGATAATATGAAGGAGGTATTTCAGTTAGTGAACAAGATTTGTCTTTACAACAAATGGTGCCATGACAACTAAACATTTGAAGAAAATTAAGTTAGATTTAGTTATATCTCTCCTTTTATTGCACCCAAATAAATTCTGTTCACCCATTTATCTACTATTTATCGATTTTATTCAATAGTACTCATATCTAATGAATATGCACCATGTGCTACATACACTGTTAGTCCCTGAGGAAAACCACATATAGTTCCTATGTACATGAGGGAGAGAGAATTTAATCTAACATTCACAAATACAAAACCATAATTGTTAAAAGTACTGAGGTACTGAGAAGTCAAAGGCATATGATGCTATGAAGGTAGAAAGAGAGCAGGACTATGAGGGAGATACTTCTCTGAAGGAAGTCCTTCACTGAGCTGAACCAAAGGAACTGGAGCTGGGGTTTGGGATGAGTGTTTGAATTAACAGGTACACAAGTGGGCCGGCACTGTGGTGTAGCAGGTAAAGCTGCCTCCTGCAGTGCCAACATCCCATATGGGTGCTGGTTCAAGTCCCAGCTGTTCCACTTCCAATGCAGGTCTTGCTGTGGCCTGGGAAAGCAGTAGAAGATAGCTCAAGTCCTTGGGCCCCTGAACCTGTGTGGGAGACCCAGAAGAAGCTCCTGGCTCCTGGCTTCAGATTGGTACAGCTCTGGCTATTGTGGCCATCTGGGGAGTGAAGCAGCAGATACAAGACCTCTCTCTGTCTCTACCTCTCTGTAACTCTATCTTTCAAATAAATAAATACATCTTTAAAAAAAATAGGTACACAAGCACTGATGTGAGTGCCTTAGGTGGAGGGAAGGAAATGTAGGAAAGCCCTGTGGGGAGGGGGACATCCAGGAAAAGCACAGTGCAAAGATGGGCTCTGCCATCAGAACATATGAATCTGAATCCCAGCTCTGCCATTACAGGGCAGCAGGGACCTAAGCATTTGAGCCATCACCTGCTGCCACCCAGGATCCCCTCTAGCAGGAAGCTGGGATTAGGAGCACAGCCAGGAACTGAATCCAGGCTCTCTGATATAGGATGCAGGTGTCTTCACCACTAGGCCAAATGGCTGTCCATGTATCTAATCTTTAATCAACTGCCTCCTGCTTAGTTAGAGAGTCTTAGAGCAGAACAGTCATAATTATATCTGACAAGGATTGTAAATATAAAATACTTCTCCCTTTTCCAACTATTTCTCTAGGTAATAGTGGATTTTCTTCATACACTTAAACTAGAACAACAGCATATCACAGGTACTGGCACTGTGGCACAATGGGTTAGGATGCGGCCTGTGATGCCAGCATATCTTATCTGAGTGCTGGTTAGGATCCCAGTTGCTCGGCTTCCAATCCAGCTCCCAGCTAATGTGTTTGGGAAAGCAGTGGAGGGTAGCTCAAGTACTTGGGCCCCTGACACCCAAATGGGAAACCTAGATAGAACTCCTGGCTTTTGGTTTCAGCCTGGACTAGCTACAGCCATTGTTACCATCTGTGCAGTTAAAGCAACAGATGGAAGATCTCCCTCCCCTTCTCCTTCTTCAAATAAATACATCTTTAAAAAACAAACAGAAAACAACCCCAACATATCACAAAAAAACTAATTCAGAAGCAACTATCAGAATAATTATCTTTGATGAAGCCATATTTTGGAGAGATTTGCAGAAATGTGAAATCCTGTACGGGTGTTGATTTGAGTCCCAGCTGCTCCAATTCTAATCTTGCTCCCTGCTAATGAGCCTGTGAAAGCAGCAGAGGATGGTACAAGTCCTTGGGCCTCTGTACTCACATGGAAGACCTAGAAGAAGCTCCAGGCTCCTGGCTTTGGCCTGGCCCAGCCCCTGTCATTATGGACATTTGGGAAGTAAACTAGCAGATGTAAGACCTCTCTCTTTCTCTGTAACTCTGCCTTCCAAATAAATAAAATAAATCTTTTTAAAAAGTCAAGAAAACTATAAAAACCCACCACTCTTTTAGGTAACATATTTTTGTTCATGAAATTTTCTTCATAAAAATTATAATGCATTATCGCTTCTCAGCCTTTTGGCTAAGATCAAGTGTAGTAAAAGTTGTAATGCAGTAGAGGGTAATGGGTTTATAATTGTTTTAAAATTAATAGCTAATTTTTGCTCAGTCTTAATTTTTTTACTATTTTCTCTTTTTTTGATTTATTTATTTACTTGAGAGGTGTAACTACAGAGAGAGGGAGAGACAGAGAAAGCAAGTTATCTGCCATTCACTGGTTCACTCCCCAAATGGCTGCAATGGCTGGAGCTGGGCCAAGTGGAAGCCAGGAGCCAGAAGTTACATCCTCATCACCCACATGGGTGCAGGGGCCCAAGCAGTTGGGCCATCCTCCACAGCTTTCCCAGGCCATAGCAGAGAGCTGGATCAGAAGTAGAGCAGCTGGGACTAGAACCAGTGGCCATATGAGATGCAGGCACCACAGGTGGATGCTTAACCTACTGTGCCACAAAGCTGGCCCCTTAGTTTTAATTTCTAATGTGGTAAATTTTGGTAGATATCACCTGTATGGACAAAAGCTCTTTACAGTCTTCAATAATTTTTAGTTACACTAGGTCTTTGGATGCAAAAACATTCAAGAGCTGCTAAGACACAGCCCGGAGGAGGGAAAACAGGGGAGATAAAAATGTCGAAGTGAGTAAAAGCAGAGTTTTACAAGATTTTGTCAGCCTCAAGGATTTTGGTCATTAAGCCAATGGGTGTGAGAATCCCTGGTGTTTGGAGCAAAGGGAGAACTTGATTGGACTTGATTTTGCAAACATCACTCTCAGTACCATGTAGAGAGTGGAGTGCATGGTCAAAGGCAGAACTGGGAGATCCATCATAACCGTTCAGGCAAACAGCAGGCCTGTGGGTGTTAACAGTGTATGAGTACTCACTCATTACATTAAATATAAGTAAGTAAATGTGTTCATGTAAAAACTGTCCACAGAGTTCTGGTGTGTACAATTTGACAAGGCAGGTAGTATCAGTGAGACAACTACTGGAAAAGCATCCTGTTTGTATGGGGAATTTGGGCATATTTCAGGCATTCTGTTTTAAGTATGTTTTACTGAGATGTCTTTGACATAAGCAAATAAAGACATCAAATATTTATACTATGCTGGTATCCAGAACAGGCTCTGAGGAGAGGCCTAGGATGGAAATAGGAATTTGGGACTCATCTGGATAGATGACAGTGGGTTGTGGGAATGATGAGATGACTAAGGGGAAGGCAGAATCTACCGGTAGATGACCTGTTGGCCAAGTCTGATGGCTATGTTGTGTTTGGCCCATACTGTTTATGCAAATTAAAAGCAATTAGTTGCCAACATTTAAAAATAGAGAGATTTTACAAAGTAATCTAAATTTTGATCATCTCTTGAAAATTACCATAGAAGGATACTCCATGTCGACAACCAGTGAGGGCAGGACTTGGCAACAATCACCTGCTACCTACTTTTCTAAATAAAGCTTTATTGGAACATAGTCATACCCATTTATTTTTATACATTGTTGAAGCTGCTTTCACATGATCAGGGTGGGTTGAATGGTTGTGAAGACCACATGTGCCACAAAATTCACTGTTTCCCATCCAGCCCTTTATAGCAAAGTCTGCCTGCCCTTGAGCAACAGAGAGTTGAGTGAAGGCTTTTCCTTTCAGGTGCATGTGTTCTAGCTTCCAGCACCCACCCAGCTCGCTTCACTTAGTAATATTACATGACAGCCATCTAAGCACTCTAGTTTACGGCTGTTTATGCAGAGGAGAGGAAATTAAAATCAAAGTTTGAACAATTCAAACATTTAACTGCTCTAGAAAGAAGGCCAAGAGGATGCTCCCAGAGGAGTAGGAGGTGACTCTGAATGGATGAAGGATTTCAAGAAAAATCAGAGGACAAATATGCCAGAAAACAGAGTCAAATATTTATGTAATTGGGGGATGAGAAAGGACGTCTTAGTTGGTACTCAAAAGGCAAGTGCCAAAATGCATAGCGGAACTGAAAGGCAAAATTTAGAAAAGAACATTTGTAACACAAAAAAGGGAAGATACCTCCTGTGGTTCTTACAGATCATTAAGAAATTCTACAAAAAAGGGTGGTGAGTAGGCAATACAAAACTGACAGGACCACAGGAGAAACTGGCATAGCTACAATCGCAGGGAAAGACCTTAAAACTTTCTCAGTATTCAAAAGAACAAGATGTAAAAATAATAATAGTAATACTCAAGATGGATTTTTAGTAAGAGATACAGACACTATTTAGCATAGTAATTTAAATAGTAATGGTAGTGGGGCATAGACAGATAAGTCCGCCAAGACAGCCTAGACAGACATCCAAGCATATAGAGAAACTGGGTTTCCCAAAGAATTATTATTACAAATCAGTAATAAAAGATTATGTAATAAGTGATGCTAGATTGTTGGCATAAGCATGTAAGAAGATAAAATCAGTTCCCTATTTTATACCATATACAATACACACCTGAAAAACAAAATTCAAAAAATTTAAATACAGATTATCTTTCTGAAATTGGGATAAGAAAAAATTCATAGAAAGCAAATGAGTAATTAAAAATAAACAAATAAATCTGTGTGTGTGTGTTTGATAGGCAGAGTTAGTGAGAGAGAGAGACAGAGAGAAAGGGCCTCCTTCCATTGGTTCACTCCCTAGATGGTTGCCACGGCCAGCACACTGTGCCGATCCAAAGCCAGGAGCCAGTACTTCCTCCTGGTCTCCCATGTGGGTGCAGGGCCTAAGCACTTGGGCCATCCTCTGCTGCCCTCCTGGGCCACAGCAGAGAGCTGGACTGGAAGAGGAGTAACTGGGACAGAATCCGGCACCCCAACTGGGACTAGAACCTGGGGTACTGGTGCCACAGGTGAAGGATTAGCCTAGTGAGCAATGGCACCAGCCTTAAATGTGGTACTAAAAAATAGAATTCTATATGCTAACATCATAAAATAAAATCAGCTAAAGTTCAGAGGGATCAATATTTTATGTCTTATTTATAATGCTACCTCTGTCATGTACTAACAGAAAGAATGTCAATAAATCCCATGTGGTAACCTAAAGAACTCCAACAGATCAAGAGAAAGATGTGAACAGCTCAATTTTTAAAAAGGAGCAAAGTATCAGGTAATTCACAAAAGAGATACTTGAATAAGCAATAAATATGAAATTCTCAAACTCACTATATTTATCACAGAAATGCAATTTAAAAAACATGAAATTGGGGCCGGCGCTGTGGTATAGAGGGTAAAACTGCCACCTGCAGTGCTGGCATCCCATATGTGTGCCGATTCGAGTCCTGGCTGCTCCACTTCCAATCCAGCTCTCTGCCATGGCCTGGGAAAGCAGCAGAAGATGGTCCAAGTCCTTGGGCCCCTGCACCTATGTAGGAGACCCGGAAGAAACTTCTGGCTCCTGGCTTCAGATCACTGTAGCTCTGCCCCATTGTGGCCAAATATGGAATGAAACAGCAGATGGAAGATCTTTCTCTCTCTTTCCCTCTCGCTGTCTTTAACTCTACCTCTCAAGTAAATATATATTTATATTTATATATTTACATTTATATATATTTATATAATACATATAATATGTATTATATAAATATATAAATATAATAGCATTTTACACCAGTCAGACTGATGAAAATAACAAGTCTGAAAACATTAACTTTTGGCCATGATGGCACTAGGAGCTTTACATCCCTAATAAAGCTAAATCTATGACACATTAAATCTCAGTAATTCCTCTTCCAGTTACTCACCCTAAACCAACTCTTAACATGAATATATAAGGAGCCAATAAATGGATGATCATTGCAACTCTGCTACTAATAGCACAGAAATAAAAAATAAACTGCTGAGTTTATTTCTATAGTGGACTTACTCCATAACAGTTAAAATAAACAAATATGATTCTTATGTGTTAAAACATAGCTTAATACAAAAAGACAATATTAATTTAAAAAAGACAACATAAGGAAAAAATAACAAAGTATATATATATTGTTTTATGTACACACATATCTGTATACATACATATGGATTCAAACAGGGAAGTGAGTCATATCAATTGCAAGATATAGTGTTATTTCTAGTAGAGGAAGAGAATGAAAGGGTTTTAACTGAGTCTGTAATATTTTTATTTCTTAAGTAAAAGATATCACACATTCATAAGAATGGCTCAAATGAAGACAGACAGGTGTTGATATACATGTGGAACAAATAGAACTGACAAATTGTGCTGGTGGGTAACTAGAATGATGATGTTGCAAACCTCTTTGGTGTTACCTACTAAAAATGAACACACACCTACCTCATCGCTTAATAATTCTAATTGTATATATCCAATAGGACTGCATGTATGTGTTCACCAAGACATGTAAAGAATATAAATAGCAGCAATATTAGCCCCAAACTGGAAACTATTCCAATTCCTACCTTTAGGAGAATGCATAAATGGTATATGGACATAATAGAAGCATGTATAACAAATGAGAATGAGGCAAATACAATGATATGCACAAGCTAATGTTCTGCAAAGGAAGCCAGACACCAGAATATATACAATATGGTTTCATTTATGTGAAACTCAAGAGCAGTCAAAATTAGTCTATGGTGTAACCAGTTAGGATCAGGTTACCCTTGGGAGAAGAGAGGTGATGCAAGGAGGGGCCTGGAGGGGTGCTGCCGAGTTGTTTTCCTGATCTGGCCACTGGGTACGTGGATGTCTTTAGTTTGTGAAAATTAGGACTGTACAGGTAAGATGCAGTTATAATGCTTTTATGCATTTTATATTGTGAAGAAAGAGGCAAATGAGGTAAAATATTACCATGTATTTAATCTTGGTGATGGATACACGTGTATTACTTTCATTTCTGGACTTCGGTATGTATTTGAAATGATTTAGAATTTAAAAGATTTTAAAAAAAAGGCACGTTACACTCCTAATATTCTTCCTTGGGCAGTGAAAATGCCACTTCTTCCTGTCCGGCTGGGCTGTCATGTCTGAAGACGCCCATCACCGACTCACCTGGATAGCTGCTACTGGGCACTTTTCTCTCAAGTGTCAATGGCTCTTTTCCATTCTCCAAATCGTAGCACTCAGGTTTGGAAATGGGAAGCCCTATTCATAAAAAAAAGGAAAGGAAAGAAAGAAGAAATGGGTCTTAGCTGCTTTTGGTATGCATAAAGA
The DNA here is from genome assembly GCA_036325905.1 of Lepus oiostolus. Taxonomy (NCBI): domain Eukaryota; kingdom Metazoa; phylum Chordata; class Mammalia; order Lagomorpha; family Leporidae; genus Lepus; species Lepus oiostolus. The sequence continues at coordinate 483,186 of JAWMBE010000090.1, forward strand.
TCTACAGCACAGTTTCCACCCCCTTGATCTACAAAGACAAATTATTACAGAAAGATCTGCAGTAAATGGATGGGTAAGAAGTAGCTAAATGGATTTGTACAGACGAATGGTTCACCAGTCAAAAGATGAGAATGTCTTTTAATTGTGTCAGGAAATTCTAGAGAGATATTACATATTAGTCCTAATCTTAGGAAAGAAAATGGAAAAAGTGGGACCTCATGACAGCAGAACAAAATTGTGACTGTAGTAATTAGAAGTTTTGTCTGGTTTTTCCATCCCTCCTTCTTCAGGTAGTAGTAGAAGTTTCTGATGGGATTTGTTACATGATGTTTGGGAGGGGCTTACCCATACGCAAACATATACATACACATTTGCATACGCACACACACACACACACACAAAGGATCCAGAAGAGGCCAGAGAGTCCTTGGCTTTTCCGGCTCCAGTGCTGGGCTTGTGACCCTATTTGCAGGCATTTTTCTGTTTTCACTGAGCTCTCTAACAGGAAGAATACCATAGTCCTGGGGCTGCCTATGGCCATCTCTGCCATGTGGGGAGATGTAAGAATAAAGCTGAGTGAAGCCCAGCCGACGGACTGAAAATAAACAAGAGAAATCCTAATGAGACATTCGATTCCTTGAACCAAGATGTGGATTTTGTTTCTGTCATTTAAATCCCGACTCAGAGCAAGCACACACATTTTACCAAGAACCTAATGCAGAAACAGATTTTTCTCAACGTTCCAAAGAATGGACACTTTGTTAAGCTGTTTTTACTTTTGATAAAGTGATGACATCCCCCTGAGCGGGTTTCAAGTCAGAGAGTGAGTCTGTGCCTACACAGTGAGACCAGGTTCCTGTAGTTCTCCAGCATCACCACCCTGTGTGTAGGGTCCAGCTTCCCCCACTTTCTGGTGTGAAGTCCATGGCCACATCCTTGAATGTCACTGTTGTCTGGGACACAAAACACATTTTTGGTCACTTACATGTGACAGTCTCTTTGCATTCCTCACTTTCTGCTGGCCATGGAACAAAGACACTCAACAAGGAAAGAAGCTATGACAAATGACAGGCTTCTTAATAGTATTAAGATTACAAATCTACAGGCCAGTGCTGTGGTGCAGTGGGTGAAAGCCCTGGCCTGGAGCCCCAGCATCCCATATGGGTGCTGGTTCAAGTACCGACTGCTTCACTTCTGATCCAGCTCTCTGCTATGGCCTGGGAAAGCAGTAGAAGATGGCCCAAGTCCTTGGGACCCTGCACCCACATGGGAGACCCGGAAGAAGCTCTTGGTTCCTGGCTTTGGATCAGCTCAGCTCCAGCCATTACAGCCATTTGGGTAGTGGACCAGCAGATGGAAGACCTCTCTCTGTGTCTCTGTAACTGTCTTTCAAGTAAGTAAAAATAAATCTTTATTTAAAAAAAAAATTACAAGTCTAAAGTCACTGTGTTAGATTCAACTAGAGCCAAAAGAAATAAGGCTGTGGTTTTTCCATTGAAAGGCTGCATGTTTTTCCTGGAGAATAAAGTATTAAAACAGGAATCAGGAGTGCACGTTCCACCTAACAGTTGAGCTGCTGGCTGGGATGCTTGCATTCCCTGTCAGAGTGCCTCTGTGCAAGTCCTGGCTCTGTCCCCAGTTCTAGCTCCCCGTTAATGCATACCCTGGGAGGCAGCAGATGACAGCTCAGGTGATTGGATCCCTGCCACCCATGCCAGAGACCTGGACTGAGCTCTTGGCTTAGGCCTGGTTCACTCCTGATCACTGTAGGCACCCAGAGGGTAAACCACTGGATGGGAGCTCTCAGTCTCTCCAACAAAAGTAAGGAAAACCAAAACAAAAACCGAACAACCAAAAACACCACCACAGTGTAGTTTGGTAAAGAAAACAAAATAAGCAGAGGGGGGAATAAGGCATGTTTGCATGACTCCTGTGAATCCTCAATGAAAGACTGAAGATGGATTCTAAGGCAACCAGAAGGTGAACTTGTGATGTGGAACTTGTGCATGGAGATGTCATACAAGGAAGAGACTGGCAACAAGTACCAAATTCTGTGAAGCAGAGAATTCAAGGGGAAAAGCAGTAAACTGGAAAACGACTGCAATAAAATCAGGGCAAGACTAGAAGTCAGACATGTTTATGTAACAAAGAATGTGAGACTGCATTTCTCTAAGACAAAAATTATAAAACTATATAGAGTTAAGATGCATATCAGTATCAAACAGGCCCCTTTAAGTAAAGTCATAAAGCATGGGAGTATTATTCCAAGGTTGGTGGAATAAACATATAGCAAATGTTATAACTGGAGAGAAAACACCTTCTAGTTTAACGTTCATGAAGCATTTGCAAAAAGTAATAATGTAAATTTCAATAAACTCCAAAACAGAACTAGAACAATGATTGATAACTAAAAAAAAAAACAAAAAAATGAAATATAAATAAGGAGCAAAAACACAGAAACTAGCGTCAAATGGCTAAAACTATACTTCAGAGCTTTAAACATGAATAACTGCATGAACAAATAAGCTAAGCATACAAATTGAATTAGAAAAAGAAAAACAAACTAAGGAAACAGAGAAAGCAGAAATTCTGAATAAGGTCCACAGGTTATAGTATTGTACCAATGTTAATGTCTTGATTTTGGAAAAAGAGAATAATAAAAAATAAAATGTTAATTTTTGAAAAGCTGGATGAGTATAAAAGAAATCTTTGTATTATTTGCAGCATTTTTTATTTATTTATTTTTTAAGATTTATTTATTTATTTGAAAGTCAGAGTTACACAGAGAGAGGAAAGTCAGAGAGAGAGAAAGAGGTCTTCCATCCGATGGTTCACTCCCCAGATGGCCGCAACGGCTGGAGCTTACAGCATTTCTTTTGCCTAAAATTATTTCAGAGTAAAGTTTACAAAAATGGGAATAATCTGGGAGGCGGCAAGATGGCGGAATAGGCAGGAAGCACACTTAGTCCGGGGGGAGAGAAAGTTTAATATAAGTGGAGATACTGCAGTGTCAAGGAAGAGTAGGGGATGAAACAGCAGAGGAAACTCTTCCGGAACTAGTGATTCACAGTGGACGTGCGTGGAGAGCGTGGGAGCCCAAGTTCGGGACACCAGCGGCAGACTCAACGCACCAGCGCTGGAACGCGAGGTGAGCCGAACCTCCATAGCCCGAGATACCAGCAGGCAAGCGGAAAGAGGAGGCTAGAGGGAACGAGGCTTGAAACTCCGTGGGGAAAAGTTCACCAGGCTAACTAGAAGAGAGAGAAAAAAAAATAAAAAAAGTGACTGATACGGACACAAGTTTCTCTCTCTCCGCTCACCTCTCACAGGCGAGCAAGACAGAGCAGGCGCCATTTTGGACATACGTCATAAGCAGGGCGACCTCAGGTCTGCACCAGCCCTGAGCCTAGCAGGAAAACCTGACTCTGTGGGGAGGGGTGAAATAACAGGAGATTAGCATCTAACTTGGCAACCCAGTGGGAGACTGCAGGAGAATTGGAGCCCACACTGAGGGCAGCAGAGATTCCCTGTGTGGTCCTTGGGAAAGAGCTTCCGATCTCTGGCTCCTGTGGGTATATCATTTGCCTGCTAACTACCTCCAAGTACGTTCAGCTGTGCGGAATTACTTCCCTTTTAAATCAAAGAAAGAAAGAGAGATTTACCACACCTAACCTGGGAGTGTCATCCTTGACACACCCTCAACCCTGAGGAACCAAACACAGCTCTCAGTCCACACTCATCTCAAGCCTCTAAGGCTCCACTGAAAGCAGACAGTCCACTTAATATAGAGCCATAGTGTAACAAGAAAAAACACCACAGTGAAGAAACCAAATATCTCCAACATGCCAAACAACAAACGCAAAAACCAAGCTAACAAGAACAAGGAAGAAACTATGACGCCCCCAAATGAAAAAGACACCCCAATTCAAGATTATGAAGATGATGAGATCGAAGAAATGCAAGAAGCAGATCTCAAAAAATTGATAAGAACATTAAGAAGTTCTCAAAAACAAATTCTTGAACTACAGAAATCCTTCATGGACAAGATAGAAAATCTCTCTCGTGAAAGTGAAATATTAAGGAGGAATCAAAATGAAATGAAACAACTAGTGGAACAAGAAACTCTGATAGTGACTAGAAATCATAATGAAATGAAGAGTTCAATAGATCAAATGACAAACACATTAGAGAGCCTTAAAAACAGAATGGGCGAAGCAGAAGAGAGAATATCAGACTTAGAAGACAGAGAACAGGAAAGGAAACAGGCAAACCAAAGAAAAGAAGAAGAAATTAGAAATCTAAAAAATATTGTCAGGAATTTACATGATACTATTAAAAAACCCAACATTCGGGTTCTAGGAGTTCCTGAAGGCATGGAGAGGGAGAAAGGATTAGAAGGCATTTTCAGTGAGATACTAGCAGAAAATTTCCCAGGTTTGGAGAAGGACAGAGGCATCTTAGTACAGGAAGCTTATAGAACCCCTAATAAACATGACCAAAAGAGATCCTCACCACGACATGTTGTAATCAAACTCACCACAGTGAAACATAAAGAAAAGATCCTAAAAGGTGCAAGAGAGAAACGTCGGATCACTCTTAGAGGATCTCCAATTAGACTCACAGCAGACTTCTCATCAGAAACCCTACAAGCTAGAAGGGAATGGCAAGACATAGCCCAGGTACTAAGAGAGAAAAACTGCCAGCCCAGAATACTATATCCTGCAAAGCTCTCATTTGTGAATGAAGGTGAAATTAAGACTTTTCACAGCAAACAGAAACTGAAAGAATTTGTTGCCACTCATCCTGCCCTGCAAAAGATGCTTAAAGATGTGTTACACACAGAAACACAGAACCATGGTCACCAATATGAAAGAAGGTAAAGGAAGGAAACCTCACAGCAAAAGATCACAGGAAGCTCAATTTCTCTTTGACATAGAATTAAACTCTGATGCTCTGTTAAAGCAATGTGTTAAAGTAATCTATTATGTTCTCTTGATGCCTGTTAAATTCTAATTGTTCAAAAACAGCTGAATTTTTATTAAGAGCTATGGGTTATTTAAATATGTGCTTTTTTCAAAAATTTGAATATCTGCTGCTCATAAAACTAAAGCGTTGTTGGTTCTGTGTTTAGCTGTCCTCCTATAGGTTCCTATGGACTTTTTCCAGCCACTTTTATTGTATTCAGTACTTTGGGATGGCTCTGTAAACAGATGAAGCCAATAATGTATTAACAGTACCAACTGAGAGAAAGTATGGTTAACTGAGGTTACTAAAAACAAAAAGCAATTCAAATCAATTGGCAATCTACAAAAAGAGTTAAAGATTTTAAAAGCTATTATTAAAATTGATGTATTGGTCTATTATGCTATATTATATGTGTGTACATATTGTATGTCCACATGGGGAAATTTTATTAAGAGTTTTATTTTAAATGGCTTATAGATAAGATTGTCCATAAATTTAAGCTGCTAAAATCAATCAAAGATACATTTTAATTTGTGGGACCTGAATCTGTGTATCATATGTTTTAGACTTGTTGGTAGAAAGAAACTAAAAACATTTTAGATGGTTGTGCTTAAGTTTACTGGCTAAACAAACTACACCATGTTAGATATTTAAGAGGTGTTTTCAAATACATGATTCTTAAAATTTATAGAAGGCATTGGACCTTCTGGTAAATGTTTTCTTAAGTTGTTATCTAATGGTTGAAACGGTTTGCTAAGTATTCATGTGATATTGCTATTGTCAGCAAGCGATCTAGGACTTGCTCCCTCATTTCTCTATTCTAAGCCCAACTTGTTCTTTCATTTCTCTATTCTCTTCAAGGTAGGAAACTAATTCTATTATGAAGGAATCTGTAGGATGCACAATTTAATCTTTAGACCTTATAAAAGAGATGGCTAACATTTTTCTGCAATAGCATAGCCAAAATAAGAACTCAAATAATAATCTCATAGCTAGATTCACTTCGCCATCAGCGAAGTATACAGTAAGTAGAAAAAACCTCCCTTTCAGACCAAAGGGAAAGAAAGTTTTAAAGTGAGAATATAATTTTCCTCATGGGCATTGTCTACCTTAGAAAAACTACTACAGAACATGCCTGTGACTATAGACTTGTAGTTCAGGCCACCGAAGATTAGAGATGGGAAACGGGCACTCCCTTGACTTGCATCCTCTGGTCTGCTTTAACACAAACCAGGAGGAAAAGAAAGCTCGGCATCAGAAGCAATGGGTGGCAGGCCTATTCATGGCTGATCTGTACAGTGATCTGCCCTCAAGGAGACCCAACAGGCCAGTCCACTGCAGTGGCTTTCAATGTGGTAAGCCTGGGCTTCAGCAGAAGTCAGCTTGTGAAGAGCCCTGGCAGCTCTGCCAAGAGTTGGATCACTGGTAAAGGACCTGCCCTGGAGTCGAAGGATGCCCAGGTCAGAGCCACAGATCTTATTGGCTCTAAGCTGAAAAGCCCTTCACTCAGCCCAACTTCCAAAGTGACCACTGCAGCTGAGGGGATGGTCAAGTAGGGTCAGCAACATTGCAGGCAGAACTGTAAATTTCTTGTTAGAGATGCCACCTGCCTTTACCTGGCCAGCTCTCCTCCCAGGCCAGCCAAGTAATGAAAGTCAACAGAGTGCCTTCCCCTAGGAGGTTCACACCTCCCTTAGGATATACCCCATGTGAAGAGATAGATAGGTCTGGGCCTCTGAATTTACAAGGCCTAAAGCCCACCAGATTATTATCAAGCCCCTTCTATCAGGTTCTATTTGCCTCTCAATCAGAAAAATTACTTGTAGCTTAGACAGCACCTTTCTTAGCTCCTCTAATAATGACTCTGTCCTTTGTTCTAGGCCCTGTCTAGTGCACTTGGGCCTCATTCCTTTGTAATCATAACCTCTACTCTACCACCAATGGCTCTACTCCCAACATGTGTGTACTGATGGTCCTCTTCCCCACTTAATGCTGTATAATTGTTCAAACCTGGTAAATGCCACTCTTAGGATCATTGGTTACTATCCTCACTCTGTCTTTTATGACCTTGTCTAAATATGATCAGAGTCGGTGAACTTGGAAGGCTTCCATAGCCTTGGCAACTCATGACGACAGCCTAGGATGGTTACTGGCGCCATAAACTAGAGTGTCAATTTGTTGGGTCAACAACAGGAGCCACTGTGCACTTGCTCCTCATGTGGGATCTCTGTCCTTAATGTGCTGTACACTGTGATTTAATGCTATAACTAGTACTCAAACAGTATGTTTCACTTTGTGTTGCTATGTGGGTGCAAACTGTTGAAATCTTTATACTAAATTGATCTTCTGTATATAAAGAGAATTGAAAATGAATCTTGATGCAAATGGAAGGGGAGAGGGAGCGGGAGGGGGGAGGGTTGCGGGTGGGAGGGAAGTTATTGGGGGGGGGAAGCCATTGTAATCCATAAGCTGTACACTGGAAATTTATATTCATTAAATAAAAGTTAAAAAAAAAAAAGAATTCCACATACATAGGGTCGTAAGGCCGAGCCAATCTCTGTATATTTAAAGGTAGTTGGGGGATGACTATTAGATTATTTATTTTCTGTTTATTCTGCCAGGCTTTCCATTTATATGCCACAGCATTATCTCTTGATATTTAACAGCTTCTATATTTTATAATTTCAAGATACAATCCAGGGCTGCTGCTGTGGCACAGCAGGTTAAAGCCCTGGTCTGCAGCACCGGCATCCTATATGTGCTCCAGTTCAAGTACTGGCTGCTTCACTTCCCATCCAGCTCTCTGCTATGGCCTAGGAAAGCAGTGGAAGACGATTCAGGTCCTTGGGACCCTGAACCTACGTGGGAAACCTGTAAGAAGATCCTGGCTCCTGACTTTGGATCCATGCAGGTCCAGCCATTGTGGCCAATTAGGGAGTAAACCAGCAGATTGAAGACCCCTCTTTCTCTTTCTCTCTGCTCTCTGTGATTCTGCTTTTCAAGCAAATAACTAAGTCTTTAAAAAAAAAAAAAAAAAAGAAGATACAATCCATGCTAGCAATTGGATTTTGCTGAGATAGACACATGCATAATTATTTTATATATGGAGTGATAGATACATGATATATAACTACTAACTTAACCATTAACTGTATTAAAAATTAAATTGAGATATTTTAGTAATATTTATTTTTGTCAAATAAAATAATAATCTCTATTCTATGACATTGATATTAAAGTTTAGAACTCAGAGCTGAAATAGCTGTAGAATAAGAATCATTAGCAAATGAAAGTGTTAAATTCAAAGGGAAGGACCACAAAAATGACAGATGGCCCTATTTTCTTTCTGATGGTCTAAATTTTTGTTAATCTTCGTCTCTGTGTTACGTGAGTTTGATATATATGAGAACTATATGTGTTTATAGACATCATTTCTTATCTACCTCAGATTCTATTAACTTCAGTTTAATATTAATATGTAATGATACATTATAATGATCATTTTATTGTGTAATAATAGTTTTGTGAATTTATAACTGTATTGTTTTTATAAATTCAAAGTTGCAAATTAGTAAGGAAATTTTTCATGTCTACTTTTCTGATTTTGAGGATAAAACTACATGTATTAAAAGAGAATTTATGGATTTATAAATTTTAGAATTTTTAAGCCATATTCTTCATGAATGTGAAAAGTCTAGCATGTTTGTACATGCACAAATGTGTGTGCATAAGAAACCCATATATAAAGTTTCTTGCTGGACCCACAGCTGTTGTGACACCCGCGTAGCAAACTTTTGTTGCGTCAGGAGTTCACAGCTGCAGGGACGAGGCGAGAACCCTGTGGGGTGTGGCCTCGGCGGCTCCTGTGCAGCCCAAGGTTGTAAAAAACTTTCGGTGCACGTAATGAGAAGTGGAAGACCTAATTACTGCTGGTTAATAAGGCAATGTGTCTCAACATTAATAGTGATTTTGTATTTAGTAGTTATGCCACGTAGTGCGTTAGGACAAGTGCACCATGATTAGAAACAAGGGAGTCAAGTAGTGCCAATAAGCATTTCACAAAAATCAACAAAAAGCACTTTAGACTTTGGCCCACCAGTCATTAGGGCAATTTACGAGGAGGCATTAAACACTGACAAGAAACAGCTCACCCTAGACAAGATAAAACAAAGGGAGCTGAGGTGTTAGCTTTAGAGAGCTGAGGTGTGATTTAGGTCCCGGGTTATCAAGTTTAAGCAGCATGGGGATGAGAAAGCTACATTCAATCTTACATAGGTGATATATGAACTTGGGCTAACAAGCACCACCATCTGATAACTCCCCTGTCCCAGGTTCTCCTAATGAGAGGTTAACTAGTAACCTGACCTTTACCTTTTCTTAAAAGTAGGACTGCGAATCATCACCACAATGTCTCCCTGTGTCTCTTGTAAAGTTAATCATGTAACCCCATTAGCCTTAACAAGTTTTTGTAATCTTGGAATTTCTTTTGTCTTCAGCAATGTAAGCTTCCCTATATAAACTCTGGTTTTCCCGCCAATAAACTGCAGACAGACAACTGCAGGCAGACAACTGCAGCTACAGCATACTCAAAAAGTGTGTGTCTGTCTGTCATTCCCCTAGCCGATTTCTGTTCCTCCTGTGCTTTCGTCCCCCGTTCTCCCTCGGGTCTGGTGTCTACGCGAGAGCCGGTCCGCGGCAGTTTCTATTGTCTTTCTCCTGCCTCCGTAAAAAAAAAAAAAAAAAAAAAAAAAAAAAAAAAAAAAAAAAAAAAAAAACAAAAAACAAAAAACAAAAAACAAAAATGGGAATAATCTGTGATTTAATTTTTAAAAATTCATCCTTTGAAAATAAAACAATACATAAAATCACTAAGCTTAACAGGCTAATCCTCTGCCTTGCGGCGCCGGCAGGGTGCCAGATTCTATCCCGGTTGCCCCTCTTCCAGGCCAGCTCTCTGCTATGGCCCGGGAGTGCAGTAGAGGAGGGTCCAAGTGCTTGGGCCCTGCACCCGCATGGGAGACCAGGAGAAGTACCTGGCTCCTGGCTTCGGATCAGCGAGATGCGCCGGCTGCAGCGGCCATTGTAGGGTGAACCAATGGCAAAAAGGAAGACCTTTCGCTCTGTCTCTCTCTCTCACTATCCACTCTGCCTGTCCAAAAAAAAAAAAAATCACTAAGAAGAAAAGATCTAATGGGGAAAGTTGATCTGGATCCTGGAATCCATATATACATGATTAAACCTACACTCAGTGGAATTAACTGCTGGACAAATAGAAATAAATCAAAACAAACAAAAAAACCATAAACCACTGCTTAAAAGGAGGTAAAATACCAAAGGAGAAAGAAAGAAAGCATAGGAAACAGGAATATAAAAGTCACTTAGTGGGGCCAGCGTTGTGGCATAGTGGGTGACATGCTGACATCCCATATGGGCGCCAGTTTGAGTCCCAGCCACTACACTTCCAATCCTGTTCTCTGCTATGGCCTGGGAAAGCAGTAGAAGATGGCCCAAGTCCTTGGGCCTCTGTACCTATGCGGGAGATCCGGAAGAAACTCCTGGCTCCTGGCTTCAAATTGGCTCAGTTCTGCCTGTTGGGGCCATCCAGGGAGTGAACCAGCAGATGGAAGATTGATTTCTCTCTCTCTCTCTCTCTGCCTCTCTGTAACTCTGCCTTTCTTTTTATTTTATTTTATTTTTTATTTTTATTTTTATTTATTTTTTTATTTTTTGACAGGCAGAGTGGACAGTGAGAGAGAGACAGAGAGAAAGGTCTTCCTTTCGCCGTTGGTTCACCCTCCAATGGCCACCGCAGCCGGCGCGCTATGGCTGGCGCACCGCGCTGATCTGATGGCAGGAGCCAGGTGCTTCTCCTGGTCTCCCATGGGGTGCAGGGCCCAAGGACTTGGGCCATCCTCCACTGCACTCCCTGGCCACAGCAGAGAGCTGGCCTGGAAGAGGGGCAACCGGGACAGAATCCGGTGCCCCGACTGGGACTAGAACCCAGTGTGCCCGCGCCGCAAGGCGGAGGATTAGCCTAGTGAGCCGCGGCGCCAACCAACTCTGCCTTTCAAATAAATAAATCTTAAAAGTCATTTGGCAATAAGAATTTTAAACATATATATTAAATGTGAATGAGCAAATTTCTTTATTAGAAAGTTTTTTGTTTGTTTTCGAAAAAGCTGTATCCTGCTTACATAACAGGCCACCCGAACAAAATATTATTGCCAAGGCTGGAGACTAGAAAGGAAATGGAAGGAAATACAATAGATGCCTACAGTAGTGCAAGCTCAAGCAAAAGTATGGGAAAATATACATCAGTAGGGAGAGGTGAGAAAGTAATATTACTTCTAGTCTCTGCTCTTCTTTCTTATTAAATAGGCTAGAAAATCTTGTAAGTAAAAGATAAAAAATAGCCTAGTCAAATTCTAACAAGAACAAGACTTGCAAAAACAGAGGTGTTTGTAATTTCTCTAACAGTTTCCAACCATCCTGATGCTACAACAATCTTGAATCCAGTATCGCAGGGTTGGAATGGATGAAGTAATCACCCTCCCTCTACTACCTGAACCCTGATGTTCCCTCTGGCCCTGATCCCTGGCCACTTTCATTGAGTGGGTATAGTCTGGGTAGCACTGACTCTTGGGTGAGATGTGTTTGTGGGGTATATGTAAGTCTATTCCACGCAGAGTTACACTTAGAGTTGACCAGTAACTGGCTCAGATACGGGCAAATTAACTTGATAGAATTAACCAAAGCACTTCTGCCAGAATTTCAAGGAAAGAAGCAGCCTCCTTTCTCTGGCCATACATGGGAAGATGTAAATCAGCCTAAACCTGTTTGTAGCCAGTGCTCGAGGAAAAGTGTGTTGAGAGCAAAACCCACAGAGAAAAAGAAAGCTTTGGGAAATGAAGAGAACAGGTCTTAACATTATTTCTTGGGCCCTACATCTGGCCAGACCTCAATTTTTCAATAACATTTTAGTCAATAAATACCTCTCTTTGCTTAAGCCAGTTTTTTTTTTTTTTGCTTTGTAGATACTTTTTTTTATTTAGTAAATATAAATTACCAAGGTACAGTTTATGGATTACAATGGCTTTCCCCCACCCATAATTTCCCTCCCACTCGCACCCCTCCCATCTTCCACTCAAACTAGCACTCTGATACATGATGCTCATGTCAGAAGCAGAAGTTTAACCCACTGTGTCATAATGTTAGCCCCAACAATTCTTAACATTAGCTATTCTGGCCCTTTGGGGGGAAGGGCAACAACTTAAAAGTTGCAGACACACTACCTCAGCATTCTTTATCTTGGAGGGCTGAATTCTAATTGTGACCATTGGATTCTCATAGGCCTTCCTTTTAACTATCTGGACACTTGTTTTTAGAATCACATCAGCATTTAAGGTGCTTTCCTAAATTCCTTCAAAGGCATATGTGTGTTGTTTCCCCATAGAGAAACAAGTTTTAAGTGACATGTACCACATTATCTGCAAACTAGTTTCCCACATGACCAAATAGAAATTAGCACAGCAGGTAGAAAGAGGAAAATACTGCTTATTTGTCTGCCAAACAACAATGAATATGGATGGAGAAGAAAGGTACCATGGGTAAATAGGAGACATTTTCTACTGAGCCCTTTGTAATCTCCTAGAACTCAGCTCTCTCTAGAGTGGCTCTAGTGTCACAAAGGAATGCACCTGTACTTTGAGAAGTAAGGTGGGATTTCTGCAGTCATTAGTGCTCACACTCACCTGGGATCTGGCTGTGAGGTGCAGAGCTGCCATTTCGCCTTCTTCTGCACTCTTTTCTTGGGAAAGGGGAGACTCCTGGAACGACAGAGCTAAGGGCAAGGAAGCAGTAATGATGGGGCCTCAGCCGCTCTTGTCCTCAGAACTTCAAGTCTAAAAATCCTGCTTCCACACAAACTGTGCTCCCTACAAACACTGAGACTAAAGGGAGCCCAAATCAACCCACTGCCTCGCAAGACCATGGAAAGTGCCCATGAATATTGCTACTTGGGGTTTATATCTGAACACATTCTAGAAGGTGGCACTCTTTGATTCAGAAATTAGAATACATCAGTTCCTTTTGTTGGAGACGTAGGCTCCATGGCCCTCCAAAACTATTCCACATGCTTATTTAAAAGGTAGACTGCTGGAATCTGGTGCTGTGGCAGAGCAGGTAAAGCCGCCACCTGCAGTGCCAGCATCCCAGTTGGACACCAGTTTGAGTCCTGGCTGCTCCACTTCCAATCCAGCTCTCTGCTATGGCCTGGGAGCGCAGTAGAGATGGCCTAAGTCCTTGGGCTCCTGACCCACATGGACATCTAGAGGAAGCTCCTGACTCCTGGCTTCCAATTGGTGCAGCTCCAGCCGTTGCAGCAACTATGGGAGGGTGAAGCAGTGGATGGAAGACCTCTCTCTCTCTCTGCTTTTGCCTCTCTGTAACTCTGCCTTTCAAAGAAATAAATCTTAAACAAATAAATAAAATGTAGGCTGCCAAACCCCACCTCAAATTCACTTTCACTGGTTGAGCCCGGAGTGCAATCTAGAAGTTTCTCAAGTATGAAAGAAGGAAGAGAAATCCCACGTAGAGATCACAAACCAAACTTCAAGTGACCATTGGTCTAGCAGAATTGGAAGTCGCTGACCAACTTCCACGTCTGTTTTCTTGTATGCCCAATGACAAAATTCGCTTTTCTTGTATGTCCAATGACAAAATTCTCTGTACCGAAATCATAGGGTAATTGTACGGATAAAGCGGGTAGCAGGTGTGGGGCCGTGCAAACCTGAATTCTCAGACCACCCGATGGAGACCGCTGGGACAATAAGTTGGGAGGAAAAACGTGAGAAAAAGTAATTGAGGATACTATGCTCACGCCTCTGGAGCTTAGCATTTTGCTGTTTTTGGTGGGTCTACCAGCACCCTGCAGGGCTGTGGCTCCATCCCAAGCCCTGCATACTCCAAAGGGCCAATGCATCCCCAAGAGGATGGCGACAGCCAAGCAGGGATCTCCCCGAGGCAACCATTTTCCCTTCCAGAGTAGAATCCCACCCTTCCACACGTTCACCTCGGCATCGATCCTACCTCCTCCTCGGGCATTTTGGCCAAATCTGTCTCCATGACCACCGCCTCCTCCATGCCCGCAAGATGCTGTGCTTCTCCCCAGCTCAGGACTCTGCGGGCAGAACAGCCAGAAGTCTTCGGGGGCCTCGCGGTCGTCCTTGCTGCCTTGCCGTGGGAGGATCTGCAGAAAGGCCACGGTCAGGTCTGGACGGCGTCTGGCTCACGGTGGAGCTTGCCTCAGTCCCACCGAGCGGGAGCCTGGAAACCCGGGGGCGGCACCCTGAGGCTGGGTTTCTATCCGTCCCTACCCTCGCAGCTGTCCTGGGGCTGGGGGTGGGGGCCCGAGATGATGCGGGGGCCGTCCCCTGGGCACAAGGAGCGTGGACAAGTCTGGCTCCGCTCCGGACGCTGTCCCCAGACCCGCTCCTGCCCCGCCCATCGCGCGCCGGTGTCCCACAGGGGAGGGCTTCCAGCTCGCGGTCAGTCCCTCCAGCCCCCTTTCACAAACGCAGACTCCAGTTCGGACTCCTCACGGAACGATCCCCGGGCCCACCACCCAGCCCGCACACCCAACTCACCTCCATCCCGGGCCTGACAAAGCCTAGGAGCTTTTTGGGCCAGCTAGGTGTCGCGCATGCGTAAAAAACAGAGGCGCGAGGCTGGCGGGCCTTTTCCCGCTCGGAACTACAGTTCCCAGCCACGCCCCCGCCCCGCCAGCCTGTTTCTCCGCAGGTGGGAGCGCGCATGAGGCTCCGAGGTTCCAGCAGGACCCTTCCCTCTCACGAGAGTTTTTGGCGGCGTGTTTCGCGTGTAATAACTGAGTCGGGGAGTGTGATAACTGAACGTGGGTTCGTCCTTGGGCTTTGTCTACCCGTGTGCTCATAGCGTGGCACTTAGGACTGCTGAGTTCAAACCAGGTTAATGTGCTGTTGGAGTATTTGGTTTTTATCCGTGCCTGTGCCCTCCTCAAACTCATCCTTTGCCTTCAAACAACGTGAACGGTTTTAGGTTCTTAGGAACAGGGTCTTGGTTGCAGACTCCGTCCGATGTTCTGGCATCTGTAGGCTACCTGTAATACTTCCGCTTGTGGCCGCGGAAGACGCGGAGCCCAGCAGGCCGGGTTGTTGGCGCTCACTTCCGCAGCGCCCACAGCCATGGCTCAGCTCATTCACACACTTGCACTGCAGGGGGGCAGTCTAGGGCCGCCCGTGTCTTCCGTGTAGATGACCCGCAGGACGCGGGAGCTGCCCAAGCTCTTCTCTTCCCCCTTTTCGGCTGCCTGGACTTGGGCCAGCTTGACGAGGGCGCTGTTCCTGGAGCCTAGCGTCTGGGCGCGGCTGAGGGCCTCGGTGGGGAGGGAGACGCGGAGCTTCTTGAAGGAGGCGGCCAGGGGGCCCTCGGCCTTGGTCCTGTGGAGGAAGAGCGGCCCCTCCTTCAGCGGCAGTGCCTGCGAGCTCAGAGCCGGCTGCAGGTGCAGCTCCTCCTGCTCCTCCATGTCCCGAGCTCGGTGGGCCCATGCCCGGCGCACTGCGGGCTGCAGAGGCTCCATCCACGCCTCCTCGGCCCTGGGCGCCAGCGTGTCCATGCTGCCCGCGTTCTGAACGGCCTGGGTCAGAGGAGCAGGGTGCGACTGGTACCGTCATCCTTGTGCCGCTCCCGCAGGGGGAAGAGCTTGGGCGACATGATGGCCGGAGAGAAGAAGCTTACACACAGGAAGCTGGTGGCGGCGAGGAGCGGCAGGTTCTCCTGCTGGGCGCTCACACACGTGCACGTGCAGGAAGAGCGGGCAAAAGGTGGCGCGGCCACGGCGGGGCATGCGCGAATGGAGCGACAGCGTGCGCTCAGCAGCGCCCTCAGGTGGGCGCGCAGCGTCTGTGCACCCTACTCCAGCACCTCAGCCTCTGTGGGCGGTGCACCCCGGAGCGCCTTTTGTCCTTAACTTCCACCTGGCTGGGGTCCAGCTCCACGTACTTCTCTTCAAACACCCTGTCAAGGATGGGGCCCAGCACGGCGTGCAGATACCGCACCCTGCCACCTTCAGAAAAGACTCCATGGAGTTTGAGGCCAGAGAGTTGCTGGGAAAGAGGCAACATTCCATAATAATTCCATATATTGTAATTCCATATACACTTAAAGAAATACTTCATTTTTCTTAGATGAAAAAATTTTTAAAATGTATTTAGCATCAATTTAAGATAAAGTGTTACCTCCTAAGTGCTCCACTTAGCGATTTGATGTACAGTAATACTCTCCAAATGGGGTCAACTTCAGGAGCAACATGTAGGAACAAGGAAAATACACTACTAATAAGAAATAACTTTGTCAAACATTCTAACAAAGCAAAAGAGAAAAGAAAGTGTTACTTTTATCATATGCAGGAAGAAATAAACCAGGTTTGATCGTCATTGCTATTTTCAAGATTCTGTGTCACTAAAATCTATTTTGGAAGGTGTCACTATGAGAGAAATCCTTTGTATTTATGACAGATTTTTCAGTGCATATTACACAATTACGAAGTGTTGTATTAAGCATTGCTCCTGTGTTAAACCATTGGTAATCCTCACAGTTCTGTGAGGTAGGTAACATATTAGGCATCTTGTAAAGAAAGTAACTAGGTACAAGAAGGCCATGTGATTTACCTGAACTCATACAGCCCACCTGCAGCAGACCCCAAATTCAAATCCAGGACTTGTGGCCAGCAGACAGGTTTTAACATGTACAGTAGATTTTACTTCTAAAACTAATTTTGAAAAGTAATTTTTTAAAACGTGATTTTTACTTTTAAGGGTTTTAAGTAGGAAGACTATATAAGGGGCAGGTATGATAAAGAATAGCATTAGTAACATTTTGGACTTGTTAGGATTTTAATACACAATAGATATCCAAAGAGAGATATCAAGTAGGCAAGGTTCCTGGGGTAGAGATACAAATTTGGAAACCGTTAGTACATACACGGTAGTAAAAGTCATTAGAAAGAATCTCAAAGATTGTACTGTAGAACAATTCTATGTTTAAAAAGAGGGAAATGAGAAAAAAACAGACTGTGATGAATACACTAGAAAGGCAATAGAAAAGAGAGAAGAAACCTACCATGACACAATCAAAGCAATATATGAGTAAACCACAGGCAGCATCATATTGAAGGGGATAAGCTGGGAGGAATTCCACTAAATCTGGGCCAGTGATGACCATTTTCACCATTCTTTTCAATATGCTTCTGGAAGTTTTAGCCAGAGACATTAGGTCAGAAAAACAAATCAAAGTGATACGAATTGGAATGAAAGAAGCACAATTACCCCACTTTGCAGTTGATATGACCCTTTATATAGAGAAACCAAAAGATTCCAATAAAAGACTATTAGAGGGGCCAGTGCTGTGGTGCAGTGGGTTAACGCCCTGGCCTGAGGTGCGGACATCCCATATGGCTTATGTTTCAAGTCCCAGCTGCTCCTCTTCCAATTAAGCTCTCTGCTATTGCCTGGGAAAGAAATTGAAATTGGCCCAAGTCCTTGGGCCCCTGCACCCATGTGGGAGACCCAGAAGAAGCCCCTGGATCCTGGCTTTGGATCGGCACAGTTCCGGCCTTTGTGGCCAATTGGGGAATGAACCAGTGGGTGGAAGACTTTCTCTGTCTCTCCCTCTCACTGTAAATCTACCTCCCAAATAAATAAACACAATCTTTTATTAAAAAGAGAAAAAAATAAATGACACAAAAATGGGAAAATATCCCATGTTCATAGATTGGAAAAATTATTATCCTCAGAATGTCCATACTATCCCAAGAATTGATTCAAACAATCCATATCAAGACACTAAGGACATTCTTCACAATTATAGAAAAAAATGATCCTAAAATTCATATGGAAAAATAGAAGACCTCAAATAATTAAATCAATCTTAAATAAAAATGAAGCTTGAGGCATCACAATACCAGATTTCAAGGCATACTAGAGGACAGTTATAATTAAAACAGCCTGGTACTGGAACAAAACTAGACATGTTGACCAATGAGACAGAATAGAAACACCAGACATGAACTCACACATTGGCAACTAACTAATATTTGACAAATGAAATAATATCACTCCCAGACAGAAAGATATTTGGAAAACAAATGAGGAAGCTATTTTGGAGAAGAGTTTCTGTTCAGAACAATACTACTGACAGGTTACATAAAATGACATTGAAGAAATACCCTCTAATTTTATAGAAATAAGTGTTAACTTGGAGAGAACAAGTTTTGATGGGATCCTGGGATTGGAAGTTACTGGAATGAGTTAAGGAGTAAAGGGAAACGATATTTACGACAGTGAGGAAAGGCAGTACTCTCACCAGTGTTTTTGCTGAGTGACAATCATACATGATCTAATTTTCCTTTATCTGTGTTTTCTAATCCTTAAATAATAATTATGAATTATATTTGCAACACTTCAGTTTTTAAGCTGTGAAATGAATATGTAGCACTAAAAGGCAGACCAAGGCACTAAAGGCACTAAAGGATACATTCCTTTCTTTCTTTTTTTTTTTTTAGCGGCCCTGAGAAGGGCCTTTGGGGGTCTGGGCGCGGCCACTCAGCCGCCGAAGCCGTAGAGCGTGCACCCCTGGCGCTTGAGCGCGTAGACCACATCCATGGCTGTGACCGTCTTGCACTTGGCGTGCTCTGTGTAGGTGACGGTGTCGCGGATGACGTTCTCCAGGAAGACCTTGAGCACGCCGCGGGTCTTAAAGGATACATTTCTAAAGTTAGAGAATAAAAGGACCTCTTGACAATTCCCAAATATGTATTAAGTGTTCTAGTTATCATTTTGTTTAGATTTCTAATACCACAGAAAGACTGAAAAATCTCAAAGGCTTGGTAAACACCATCTAATCCTATCCTAGTGAAAGATAAAAGTTCTTAATCATATTAAATTTTGAATTGTTTAATAAAAGGAAAATGTGGAAAGTAATCTTATTATATATGTAAAGCTTTGAAGCTTTATTTGAGCTCCCTCTTGAAAAATGTGGTGTGGCACATATTGTTGTCTCTAAAATGGGCAGTGACATGCATGCACGGTGTTCTGAACAGGAACAGTCACTGCATTAGCAGTCCTTGTGGGCCAAATCCAGCTCCTTGCTGTTTTTGTAAATACAGTTTTGTTGGAATACAACCACATCTATTTACTTGCAGTCTATGCATATTTTAGGCAACAACAGAGATATTATGGTTCATAAACCATAAAGTATTTACTTTCTGGATCTTTACAAAAAAGTTTGCCAGCACTATGCTTAGAATATCAAAGATCCTTTGATATGTTTTAGTAGGTTTTATCCATCATTCAGAAATGTTACAGAGTATGTAACATTGTATGCAATCCCTCAACAACAGTCACAATAATTTGAGTGTCTAAAATTTGAGCATTAATGCACTGGGAGCAAAACCCAAAAATCTCATGATTAGTCATTTTTTAGAAACAGATCAGAAAGCCAGAGTAGCATGGGGCTTTTCTTTGCACATCAACAGATATCTCAAATATTATTAACTAAATTTGCTAAGTTGTATCATCAAACCAAAGGATTTAAATATACTGCAATGGTGTAAAAGATCTATCCTCATTTTGAAAATGGATGCATACTTACTACATTATTGTATATGTATGAAAATTTATTAATTTACTTATTGGCTATTAGATTATCTTCCAACTTTATGATATAGCATCATTAACAATGTCCTTAAAGTTCTGAGGTATACCTGTAATATATGTGTGAAATATTTTAACCAATGTAGACTATTTATATTACATACAATATCTCATTATGTTTTCTATAATACATTACATATGTCCTTAACATAGATGTGCATATTAATGTATAATATTTCTTGTTATTTCTTGTTTTCTATAGGATATAATTCCTGGGACGTAGTTACAAAATAATTTTTGAAGGAAGAGAAGAATCAGAGCAAAAGCCCACACATTGTAACGTATCCAAAAAAATGGCCAACCTCTGGAGACAGAGTTTAGATTAATGGCAGTCTGGGGTTAATGGTGGATGAGGAGTTATGGTAAATAATAATAATTTGGGGATTAATAAAATTGCATTTATTTTACACTGTTCTTATGATTATGGAACTCCACAAATATGACAAGCATGGAATAGTCACTAAAAACAGTATGGCTAAGCAGACAGTTTCCTGACTTTGGGCTTCACAGAAGATACTGAAGACAAACAAATATGCCAAGGTGGCACATATTTTGCTCAATTTGGTTAAAAAATATATAATACCCTAAACACAAGGGGTCTTTACCATTCAATGGACAATGTTTAGTATGGAAAACTATGCATTTATTTAAGAAATTTTTGCACCAAAATTAACTTAACATTTAATTTCATATTTATTATTTGGTATTGCCTAATTCAAATTAATTCCAAATACACTTAAAGAAATACTTCATTTTTCTTATGTGAAACAATTTAAAAGATGTATTTAGCATCAACTTAAGGTAAACACTGCCTCCTAATTGCTCCACTTAGCATGACAACATACCAATTCTGTTATTTCCAGATTACATTAGTCTTAATAAACTACTCCAAAGACCATAATATTAGACGTGAAACTAACTTAAATGTTTTAACACCCCTTAACCTTATACACCAAGTAAAATGCTGTTTGGAGTTTATTTCTTGGCATGAATTATACACATATATGGACTACAGAGTGAAATTTTAATTTATACATACAATGTGTACTGATGAATCAGGGTAAACAATTTTCCCTACTTTGACATTACACTTCATTATCAGAGCCTTGGAACACCTTTCTTCTATTTGCTTGTAAAATATAGAATAGATTACTGTGGACTATAGTCACCCCACAATTCTATGTAACACTAGGAACTCACTCCTAAAATCTAACTCTGATTTTACCAATTACTCCAAGTAGTTTTTACAAATTTCTTAATTAATGAGTTTGAAAAAACAGACACACAGAGAGACAGAGAGGGAAAGATAATACTCCCATCCACTGTTTTACTTCATGGAGGCTCAGCATTGCTAATCAAGACCACAAGGTTTATGATCTCACAGATGTAACAATGGCTATTATACAAAAGTAAACATGATAACAAGTATTGAACCAGATGTGGAGGAAAGGAAATATATGAAATTGTTTGTGGGAATGTAAAATGGAAAACACTATGGTGGTGTCTCAAACAAAATTAAAAATGGAACTAGCAAAAGACAAAGCTTTCCCACTACTGGAAATACATCCAAAGGAACTAGAATCACTATCTAAATGATAACCTGGGGGTCGGCACCCTGGCGCAGTGGGTTAATCCTCTGCCTGTTGTGTCAGCATCCCATATAGGTCCCGGTCTGGTCCCGGTGCTCCTCTTCCAATCCAGCTCTCTACTATGGTCTGGGAAACCATAGGAGGATGGCCCAAGTGCTTGGGCCCCTGCACCTGCATGGGAGACTGGGAGGAAGAACCTGGCTCCTGGCTTTGTATCCACACAGCTCTGGCCATAGAGGCCATTTGGGGGGTGAACCAATGAAGGGAAGAGCTTTCTTTCTCTCTTACTCTCTCTCTCTCTCATTGTAACTCTACCTCTCAACTAAATAAATAAAATCTTAAAAAAATAAAAGGTACATTTGTTCATGTGAGCATTATTCAGAAGACAAGAACAGGATATGAAAATAGCCACACGGTCAACAGATGAATACAGAAAACATGATACACACACACCATGAACCACATTCAACACTAAAAAATATGTTCTTTTGTCACAACATGGATCCAAATGTATGGATGTGGACATCAGAATGCTTGAAGTAAGGCACAGAAAGATAAATACCACACATTGTCACTTACATGAGGAATCTAAGAACATCAAACTGAAGCATAAAACAGAATAGTGGTTACCAGGGGCTGAGAATGAAGGAAATAAGATGGTAGTTTAAGGACACATATTTGCAGTTAGGAGATAAATTAACTCCTTGAGACCTAACACACATTGCAGTATATTGGATATAAATACAGTATTAGATGGTCACAATTTGTTAAGATCTTAAGTACTCTTCTATAAACAAATAATCTGAAAGATTGGTTGATTGTCCTATCATTAAATAATGTATATGTACAAGGAGACACAAAAAGGTTAAAAATATGATAAAAATGTGAATTTTCCACAAACCTAAAGTCCCCTCACAAAGAAGTTTGTGAAAAATGGGATTACAAGATAACGTGAATTTTCCATAATCTTTTAAAAGTCCCCTCACATATCAAAATATCAGGTCACAGAATCTAAGTATATACAATATATATATGTCAATTATACTCAAATATTCTTGAAAAAGTACCCTATATTAAATTATAAATTACAAATAATTTAGGAATCTAGACTTGTATCTTTGGGATTGGGAAGGTTATCAGGGAACAGAAATAATGTTTAAGGAACTCATAAATGTGACTAGCTAAAATTTCTATTTTGAGAGTTCAAAGGCAGATGATCACCTGTCAAGATAATGTGTAAGGTATAAGATGACTTCCAAGTACCAAATTACAGTGGCCTCCTGCCCCTCTAACATTTTGACAAAAACCTTGAGCCGAATACCTGGTTTTGTTTTTAATTTCCCAGGTCTATGACACTTATGTCAGCAACATAAAGTGAGGTCAGAACTCCAGAAAGAGCTATGCTGAGAGGCCAAGGTCCGGGACTGAGTCCCTGATTCCGACATCTTTGGGAAACTTGGGGAGTCAGGTCACCCTGGGAAGAACCAAGCACCCCATGAATGACAGCCCCTCACCTGCATAGACCCCATCACACAGCCTGGATTCTCCCTAGCGACCACCTGGTCCCCACTCACTATCGGGGAAGACACGAGGCTGCTGCTACACAGCTGCCAGAGACGACTCCCGGGCTCCTGGGCCCACAAGTCCCTGCCAGGGAGGGACAGGACTCCTAGGATCTGGTGCCAGCCCAGCCCCGACCCTGTGGATAGAAGGGCTGAGGGCAGTGCTGGGCCGGCAGCGAGACGGGGCCACAGACTCCAGAGCCCTCCCGGCCTTCCCCATCTCTGCACGCCCGCCCTGCACTCACCTTCTCACGGCTTCTGAGGGGTGCGGAATTCTGTGGAGAAAGACCCTCGGAGAACGGGGGATGAACCTCCCAGCAGCTCGGCCCCCTCCTCGAAGCTCTCTCTGCTGCAGAACTGGACGACGATTATGGCGTCAAGATCCTGCGTGATTACATAGCGTTTATTCTACCGCTCCTGATTGGACAGTTCAGATAGCCTTGGGCATGTACAACGTCACAAAAGATGCAACCAATCACCATCCTCCATAGCGCTGACTTGCAAGATGGGAAAAAATAAGAGGGATACCTGGGTTCGGTATCAAAACTTCATTCTCCAGGGCTCCACCCTGCCTGCAGTGGGAGGGCTTTTCACCCCTGGTCCTGCCTTCTACTGGGTGCCCTCCTGCTCCCTGGTCCCTGTCACTCAAAGGATCCTACCTGGAGGATGCAGGACCCTGCTTCAGGTCAGTTACAGTCTACTGGCCATTTATTGGCATCTGAGCCTTCCTTTTCCATTGTATATGTGACATGTTTTTCTGTTGAGACATCTGTGATTTTTAAATATTGCTTTAAAGAATGTTTAACGACATCACATAATTTCATCATTTCCCTTTCTCTTGCCAATTTTTTTCTCATTTGCCTACTGTCCTTAAATATTATTTTCTGTTTGTTATTGCTTGTATATGTGTGTGTGTGTGTGTATCTTTCCAGGAATCTCATTTATCAGTTGTATTTGTTTTTATATTTCATGGATTAGCTCTGTATATAATCATCCAATATATTAATATGTGACTGCTCAGAAACTGACTTCAACACCTTAGAATTATTTCTTTTTTGCTGTTAAATTTCACTGACTATTCCTGCAGTAGAAAGATGAAGAGAGATAAGTGCAGGCATCGGGGTGTAGGTTTACTCTTTTTTTTTTCTTGTTTCAGGTTGATTTTAATGAACAAAAATTTCTGTATAAAAAACATTTAAATGTTATCAAAGGGGCCAGCACCATGGCACATGGGTTAATCCTCTGCTTGTGGCACTGGCATCTCTTATGGGTGCCAGTTCTAGTCTGGTTGCTCCTCTTCCAGGCCAGCTCTCTGCTGTGTCCCGGGAAGGCAGTGGAGGATAGCCCAAGTGCTTGGGCCCCTGCACCCGCATGGGAGGCCAGGAGGAATCTCCTGGCTCCTGGCTTTGAATAGGTGCAGCTCTGGCTGTTGCAGTCATTTGGGGAATAACCAATGGAGGGAAGACCTTTCTGTCTGTCTCTCTCACTGTCTGTAACTCTACCTGTCAAATAAATAAAATCTTTTAAAAAAATATCAAATGCATTACACACACACACACACACAAATCCAAATCTAATACAGAATCTTCGAACTTTGTTCACTTCCACATATTGTGTGAAGAGATTTCTGGATATACTTTTCATGTGAAAACAGAAGACCAATGGCTATACAGTTATACACATGCAAACACACCCAGACACCACACAATCATTCTTAAGAAGAAGAAAACATGATGAAAATGTCAATGGGATTGCAATAAATTTCTTATAAAGCTTAAATAAAAGAATACTACATGAATAAAAGCGCTACACACAGAGAGAGGAGAGGCAGAGAGAGAGAGAGAGAGAGAGAGAGAGAGGTCTTCCATCCAATGGTTCACTCCCCAATTGGCTGCAATGGCTGGAGCTTCACCAATCCGAAGCCAGGAGCCAGGAGCCAGGAGCCGCTTCTTCTGGGTCTCCCACATGGGTTCAGGGGCCCAAGGACCTGGGCCATCTTCTGCTGCTTTCCCAGGCCACAGCAGAGAGCTGGATTGGAAGAGGAGCAGCCGGGACTATTACTGGCACCGATATGGATGCCAGCATGTCAGGCCAGGGCGTTAACCCACTGTGCCACAGTGCCAGCCCCTAAAAGAACATTCTAAACCAAGAGAAGATGGAAAGAAGAGAACATGAAAGCAGGGATTAGTGTATCTCATTAGAAATCATTTTGAGAATGTCATCCAAGCACAGTGAGTTTTGGTTATAGATAATCCCAAATTTTCAAAACCTAAAATTCTCTGATTGCGATATCTGATGACACTTAAAAAAGCACCTGTGTGTTCAATATGTTTCAAGACTCAATTTGTGCATCATCATGTAGGTGTGGTGTGCCTCTCCCGGTGGCTAGCCCTTGGTTCACATGCAGTGTTATGTCCTATTCATCAGAAGAGCCACAGTAGGAAACCCAGGTGAGCACAGCTGTGAAGGGAGGCATTGTTGGTGCTGGATGGTGAAGAACGAGTGCCACATTGCTGGGGCTTGGATTTCAGCATCACTATGTACTAGCAGCTGCCTGTTCTGTCGCATGCTACAAGGGCACCACTATGTGTCTCCCTGGCCTCACCTGCAGTTACATACATACACGGTTATTAAGAGGATTGACCAAGATAATCCATGAAGAATTTCTCTCACTTCCTGGCCCATTGAGTGTTAACTAAAATTATTACTAGTTGTAACACTACAGGGGAACCAAAAGAAAAATTATCTCCATATTTCTCCTCACTAGTGAAGTTTTCAAAGACCAACTGTGGCAAAAAGCAGAGATGCTCACATGTTC
The DNA here is from genome assembly GCA_036325905.1 of Lepus oiostolus. Lineage (NCBI taxonomy): Eukaryota > Metazoa > Chordata > Mammalia > Lagomorpha > Leporidae > Lepus > Lepus oiostolus. The sequence goes on from JAWMBE010000090.1 coordinate 508,867, forward strand.
AATGCAAAGGAGACTGAGGGCCTGGTCTTAGGAATATAGGTGTACATTTTTATATTAGGTAAAAATCACATGGCTCCATATTACAATATGTAACATCTTTCCATGCAACAGCACACAGTACTCCTCATCATCACACCCTACAAACACCCCAAATGATGAGGAGTTTCTACTGACATTCAGCCACAGGATCCAGAAACTGTAACTAGGAAACAGCTGCAGAGCTGCATGCTGGGCAGTGATCTGTGTGTACCATGAAAGCTTGAGCCAACCCAGACGGCTGGGATTCTGCCTCCATGGCCCAGACTCCTCCATACACAGATGGGCGAGGTGCCTGCAGATCACAGTTCATGCCCATCTCGAAGAAGTCAGCTTGCAGGAGGTGAAGGAAGCGGTAGCCTCTGAGCACAGAATGCCCCCACTTCAGTATGATATGTTAACTATCATTGGTTTCTGCTTTCATTGTGTCCAGAATAAAACAGGCTTCTTCCTGATCATCTCACTGATGAGCACATGGATCCCTGTCGGCCCCTTCTTGTAAATATGGCTGATCTGGTGTGGGGAAATGCTGAGAGTTGAGCAATCTTCTCTGTCAATTCACAGCTGTCGTTCTTCCAGGTAGACGGCATGGTACTTGAAGAAAGTACCATTTGAGTCTCCATCCTCATGCTTCTGCTGCTCTCTCAAGTGCAGTGATTCCTGACAAACATAAATGGTTAACCTTGGATGCACCATCCAGCCTTTTTTTTTGACAGGCAGAGTTAGTGAGAGAGAGAGAGACAGAGAGAAAGGTCTTCCTTCCATGGTTCACCCCCCAAATGGCTGTTACGGCTGTTGCACAGCGCCGATCCAAAGCTAGGAGCCTCCTCATCTCCCATGTGGGTGCAGGGACCAAGCACTTGGGCCACCCTCCACTGCCTTCTCCGGGCCATAGCAGAGAGCTGGACTGGAAGAGGAGCAACTGGAAACAGAACCCGGTGCCCCAACCAGGACTAGAACCTGGGGTGCCGGCGCCACAGGCGGAGGATTAGCCAAGTGAGCCCTGGTGCCAGCCACCATCCAGCCCTCTAATGAATTAAAAACCCTGATTCCATCTGCAGGACCACAAATTTGAATCACATTACCTCTGGTCAGTTTCAATAAATCTGCCCCTGAGAAGTCTGTGAAAAGCCTTGAGAATGTAGAAAACCAGTTTTGATGCAACCACTGCTGAGCTTCCTGAGGTGTGGTTGTTGGCAAGAGGTTATCTGCTACTGGAGGGGGTGGCTCTGGCTGGTGGTTTGGTGAACCAATTCCTTCCCCAAGAGAAAAACTGCTGTGGGAGCTGTTGAAGCTAGGTGATGGGGAATTATTGATGTATGTGATTTCAGGCCATGGAGAACACTCTGTGAGGATGGTCGTCTCATAGGAAGACTGGTATTTCTCTTTCTCATGGGGTGTTCATTTCTCCATTTTTTCCCTATCTGATTTTGCTTTCTGTCTGCACCTTTGGGCTTGAAGACTTTGATCTAGCAGCTGGCTGAGTGCAAGTGCTCCGTATATTCCCCATTCTCATTCTCCTTGAAGGTGTCAATTTGTACTCGGAAAAGCACGCCCTTTTCTCCACCATGCTTCCTCTTAGTGAACTCTATGCTGACACAGTGCACCTGAATAAACACGGATGTCCTCTTCACAGGGTCCCACAGGAACTCTACTGTGTTTAGCTAGTTTGGATTAGCCCGAACTCGATTATACCTACAGACACTGGGATATCTATGTCAAGAAATTGTCTCCAGGTCGGTTCCACCTGCAGCCCTCCAGCTGCTGATGTGCAGTGTACTGTAGCCTTCTGTCATGGACCACTACGTGGAATTTACTCTAATCAATTTGCCATTAATTTCTGGAAGTTCTCCAAGTTTTATATTGTCAATATTTGAATTTTACAAGACTGTCCTTCACTGAGATATGTCAGGGTTTCATCATGGAGTTTCACAGCAGGTGAGGTGGCAGCACAAAGCACATACTGGAAAGGTAGGATTTTATTCTCATCAGCAGGCAAACTTGACTCTTCTTGCTTCAAAACGGGCAATGCAAGGACATCACCCATGCTATAGGCTCCAGCGCCCAGTTCCCGGCCCATCCTGGACAGGCTAGCATCGAAGTCCTGCACCAGTCTGGATTCCATCACCGCATCGGCCAGAGGCAGCTTCAGAGCCCAGGCCATGCTGGCTCCCTCCGCGCCTCAGGAGACACTGGTTCTTGTACAAAGGCGCGGAGCTTGGTTCTACTCAATGCGCCAAGACAGCGAGGAAACTCCAAACCGAGGGCTCCCAGCGCAGAGCCCACCCCCACTGGCACTGTCTGCACAACTAATCGCTCACACCCTTGGCTCCTGGCTCTCTGCTGCCCCGACTTCCAAGAATACCCCCTGGCCAGCTCTCTGGAGCCCGAGTCCTCCCAGCTCAACTATCCCACACCGAACTCCCCGCTCCCTCCCCTGGGCTATCCGGAGCTCCCAGCAGCCACTCCTCGCTTTCCTCTCAGACCAGCAGCAGCCACCCCAGGAAGCCTGGCGCTCCCATGTTGTCTTCCACCTTTTCCCCCTGTTCCGTCTGCTGGAAAGTCCACTCCTCCGGGGACCTGCATGTTCCCCTTCAGCCCTCGCTCCGGTCAGCCCAAGATCACTTCCAGTCACCTCTTCTCAACCTCAGGGCTCTTAGAACCAAGTCGAGGTTTCCTGCTGGGCCAACTCCCTGCCCTTCACAGCCCCCCGTGGCCTTGAAACATGGAAGGAGAAAGTCCAGCCCTGGATTGAAACCCAGACTCGCCAGGGCCCTCCACAGCCCGAAGCTCCAGCGCCAACCGGTCATGGCGCCCTCTCCCACCGCTGAGCTGGCCGGCGTCTAGGTTTACTCTCAGGGAAAAAGATTTAAACAACTCTGTATTAGCTGTGTTTGTTGTAGGTTCCTTTCTCTGTTGATTAGGTTACAAAACTCTCTGCATTGTGGTTGTATTGTGTTTGTGTGTTTTTTTAAATTGCATGTTGAACTTTATTAAATGCTTTTAAACAAGTAACCAAAGGGAGCATGTGATTTTCTTCTTGCAGTTTTTTACCTGCCTGGGTGACTTGTAAGGAATCTTAACCACTCTTGCATTTTTTATTATGTATTGCTTGCTATTGATTTTTTATGTTTTATGTGTGGTTTCATTTATTAATATTTTGTTTAGGATACTTTTAGCTAAGTTTATGAAAGGGATACTTCTTTTTTATTATTTAAATCAGTTTTATTTAAGAATTTCCAACATTGACAGCTCTTATAAAAAGCATCCAAGAACAGGACACAGAACTGCAGCAAACAGCATTCTTATGGGTAGCTAACAGACATTTGAACTTCCACCCTTCTTGGAGACACCTGAGCTCACTGGGGAACTCTGCTTCCAAGTACTCCTGCAAAGCACAGCACAAGCTCAGTCCATGTTCTCACCCCAGCAGCTTCAGTTCACATGACCACACTTGCAGATCAGTAACAGGAGAAGCACACACCATTCACAGTGGTTGACAAAGGGCTAGGGGATAAAAGTATCATTTCACTTAACACATTCAGCTAACATGCGTTATCTAGGAACAAAACTCACTTAAAGTCTTCCAACAGATGTGGATGTCCTTTGAATGCAAAAAACATTCATACATTATTTGCTATCATTGCTCTCTGCACACTCTCGCACCAAAGCCACAGGATTGAGAGGCACATCTCGCCAAGATAAAAAATATCCATGATGCACCACCAAGTCTCTGCATACGCTCTCTCCTTCCCTCACTCATACTATCCTTTCATGCCTTGGCATCACCATCAATTCCACACAAGGTTTCAAAAGTTCAAACAGCCTTCTGGATCCATATCACAGCCTTGCATTCACAGCATTGATACGACTCCTTCAAGAAATAAAGAGTACTGGATAAAAATGGGACACCCACCGTCAGAGACACAGCCCGCACAATGTGATGACCAATTCTTGAAAGAGAAAGCATGTAGACAGAAGTATTCCTATGGCAGAATGTTTACAGCACTACTTTCAGTGAAGTGCTTCTTCCATAAACATTTGAAATGAGATGAACTGCAGAGATTAAATGAAGGCTTCATATCGTACTTTTGTATGAGGGGAGACAAGTGTTAAAAACAAAACCAAAAGAACCAAACACTGCGTGACACCATGATCTCCAGAGAGGAAGACTTTCCTAAGGAAAAAATCCATAGGGTGGGGATCAAATTAAAACAAGGAGAAAAGAATGTAGTTCTTTTTTTTTTTTTTTTTTTTTTTTTTACAGGCAGAATGGATAGTGAGAGAGAGACAGAGAGAAAGGTCTTCCTTTTTGCCATTGGTTCACCCTACAATGGCCGCTGTGGCCAGCACATCTCGCTGATCTGAAGCCAGGAGCCAGGTGCTTCTCCTGGTCTCCCATGTGGGTGCAGGGCCCAAGGACTTGGGCCATCCTCCACTGCACTCCCTGGCCATAGCAGAGAGCTGGCCTGGAAGAGGGGCAACCGGGATAGAATCCGGCACCCCAACCGAGACTAGAACCCGGTGTGCCGGCACCGCAAGGCAGAGGATTAGCCTGTTAAGCCACGGCGCCGGCCAAAAAAGAATGTAGTTCTAAATCAATGGTTTCCACTTTGAACATGCAAAAAATTCACTTGACAAGTCCAGCGATAAGAAATTACAGGAGAAACCTTTCGATATCAATTGTAGTTTGTTGGTTTACCAATCAGGCAAACAGCAGTTCAACTTTCAACCACTCACTATTTCAACCCTTTATGTAACAAAACTTATAAAATTCCTTTAGCTATTCCTTTTTTTCTAAAGAAAAATGTCAAAAATATTGCTGAATACACTCCACACTGAACAAACTAATTTTGAAAATTCTTAGTACATATATATTTTACAATAGACTTACTTACCATGAGTTTAGAAAAAATTGAATTCCCACCATTCTAACCAACCAACCACAGCCCATGGTCTACATTCCCCAGCCAGAAGATTTTGAGTCCATGCTTGAGCCAAAGCCACCATTAAAACCACTGCCTGACCCTGTGTTGGATGCTGATCCCCAACCAATCACTGCACCCGAATTAGAGCCACTGTAAGAGTTGCAGCCATTTGGGGAATGAGCTAGTGCATAGAAGATTTTTGCTCTCTCTTACTCTGACTTTCAAAGAAATAAATAAGTATTTTTAAAAGACCACAAATGATTTTTCACAGTGTTTGTTGTTGCTTTTTTGTTGTTGTTGTTGCTAACGTATTTTATTTGAAAAGCAAAGTTAGAGATTAAAAGATTTTCTACTTCTGGTTTATCACCCCAAATGACCACAATGGCTGGGGCTGGAACCCCATCTGAGTCTCCCATGTACTTGGGCCATCCTCTGCTGCTGGAAGCACTAGAATTAACATTATCAGAAAGCTGGATTAGGAGTGAGGCATTAGGCACCCAAACCAGCTCTCACAGAGGATGCCAACATCACAGGTGGTAGTTTAACCAACAGCGCTGCAATGCAAGTGCTTGACGTTGTGTATTCTTAACTGGAATCATTTTGTATCATTTTCTTTATTGATATCCATAATTTTTCTGTTTATGTTTCATTGAATAGAAAATATATTGTATTAATACAGAAATTATTATTTTAAAGTCTTAAAAACCAGTTTTTTATATCTCCATTATAATCATCATTATAATCATTAAAATCAGCTTCATAGAGACAAATCTAACATTTACAAGCAATATTTTGTGGCTATTTACATTTGAAGCATCCTGTTTTACTGACAACCTGTTATCCTACAATTAACAGTTTTCACAGAACACAAATTCATTATCCTATCATGTTGAGCTTTTGCTTTATAAGCCACTTTTCCTGATTGACTGTTTATGTTTTCAAGAAGTATTCCTACTGCTTTTGTCATTTATTTTTAAATGAAAAATATGGATAACAGTTACTACTAAAAGCAGAAAAGGTTGTGAATGGGAGAGAGGTGGCTTGTGTTTGGGGATTTAAGCCATGGAAATGGCATCATAAATAACTGACAGCCTGCCTGTATTAATCAAGTTAAAATATGTTCCAAAATCTGTATATATGAAATAAATGGAAACTGCATACTTTAAATACAATCAAAAATATTTTTCCAGAATTAATGTTGTTTAGCCTAGGTTCTTTCTTCAGCTATAGTGATCTTTTAAACAGAATGCCTTTTAATAAAAATTACACCTAAATTAAAATAATGAGGCCTTGTACCTAAATACCATTATTTCTAGAGTGGCTTTCAGGGCATTGGAATTTTAACAAATATGACATCCAATAGTATGCTACACATGTTTGGATCTGTATAATCTGAAAGATAAATGCTTTTCTATTGTAGAACTCCATAGGTGGAAGATCAATGAAACCCATATGTAAAATTAAAATAATCTGGAGTTGCTGTTGTGGTACATTGGGTTAACCACTGCAGGAAATGCAGGCACTCCATATCTAAGTGCCAATTTGAGTTTAAGGTTCTCTGATTCCAATACAGCTCCCTACCAATGTACCTGGGAAGGTAGCAGATGGCCCATGTGGTTGGTCTCCTGCCACCCATGTGGGAACCCTGGGTGGAGTTCCACATGCCTGGATTTGACCTGGAGCAGTGCTGGCCATTTTGGCCATTTTGGGTAAGTCAACCAGCAGATAGAAGATAAATCAATCAATCTCTCTCTCTTTCAATAAATAAAATGTAAATTAATCCTAATCCATAAGGTTATTAGTATAATTGTGTCCTTGAAACCATGTTAAATACATGGCTTTTATCATACAGAAGAAAGTAATAAAATTATAAATGTCTTTGTGAATTGTAATTTTTTTTGACAGGCAGAGTGGACAGTGAGAGAGAGACAGAGAGAAAGGTCTTCCTTTTTGCCATTGGTTCACCCTCCAATGGCCACCGCAGCTGGTGCGCTGCGGCCGGCGCACCATGCTGATCCGATGGCAGGAGCCAGGTGCTTCTCCTGGTCTCCCATGGGGTGCAGAGCCCAAGTACTTGGGCCATCCTCCACTGCACTCCCTGGCCACAGCAGAGAGCTGGCCTGGAAGAGGGGCAACCGGGACAGAATCTGGTGAATCTGGTGCCCCGACCGGGACTAGAACCCAGTGTGTCAGCGCTGCAAGGTGGAGGATTAGCCTAGTGAGCCGTGGCACCAGCTGTGAAGTGTAATTTTTAAAAAGATTCTCATTAAGCACATCTGTGTAAGAGGTGTTTTATGGTTTTACATTTTCTTTCTGTAGTTTCAGATAATTTGAAACCCCTCATTACCATTCATTTTCCTCATCAATGCCTAGCTTTCTAGATAACCATAATATCTTCATTTGCTTTACACATTCAATACTTTTATAAGAACATGTCTAAGTTTTCAATGTTATGTTTTATAAGAACATGTCTAAGTTTTAAATGTTTGAATCTAAAAAACATATTTGCACTGCATAAACATAGGTGATCAAGTATATTTTGCACTTAAAGTGTTTTAACTCTAGATTTTCAGCATGTGCTTCAACTTGCTTCTGTGTTGTCACCATTGCTAAATTATCTTCTCTATGTACAACCTTGGTATCCTCTCAAATCTGTTTTCTTTTTTTAAAAAAAGATTTATTTATTTGAAAGGCAGGGTGATAGTGAGAGAGGCAGAGAGAGGTCTCCAATCCACTGGTTCACTCCCCAAATGGCCACAATGGCTGGAGCTGTGCTGATCCAAATCAGAAGCCTGGAGCTTCTTCCTGGTCTCCCACGTGGGTGCAGGACCCAAGGACTTTCCATGTTTTCCTGCTTTCTCAGGCCATCTCAGAGAACTTGATCAGAAGTGGAGCAGCTGAGACTCAAACTGGTGCCCATATGGGATGCTGATGTTGCAAGGCAGCAGCTTTGCCCACTACACCACAGCACCGATCCCTCAAATATGTTTTCTTTATCTTCACTCTTGTATTACCTTCAGTTTAATTTTCCTTCCTATAGTCATTTTTTCTTCTCTAATTCTTTTTTACTGAATTCTAATTATTTTCCCTTTTGGTATTTACATTTTTGTCTATTACTTGAGTTGTTCTGACCAATTTGTCCTTTCACAATGTAATGTTTTACTATGTCAGATCATCTTGCAACGCAGATTTTTTGTTTTCATGTTTTGTGATCATGTCTTTCTTGCTTCTTCATGTTGCTTTTTTATTCTGTTGCTCTGGGGGTGCACTGCTACTGTGCCTGTTCCACGCTCATGTTGGAGCACAGTGGCTTTTATGCTCTTTTATGTAGCTTCTATGTAGGTTGTTAGTGGACAGGCAATGAAGAATCTTCTAGCATCATGATTCTAAGGTGTTGTATTTTGTTTACAAATTGTACTAAAAGATGGATCCTCTCTGTTTTCTGGAAGCTTTCTTTCTCTTATTCTTTTCATCATATATTTGAACTTTCTTTACTTTGCTTTTAGTTTTGCTAGCATTCATACTGGATTCTCTTCCAAGTGGATCTTCCTCATTGTATTTCTTGGCTATTAAATAAGTGCATGAGCTGGTAACGTGTGTGTTACTTCCTAGGCCCCACCAGCATCAATGTACCTTCCAGAAAACCAACAATCCTTTACCACATCCCCCTGATTTCAGCTTTTCTCCTAAAGGCATCCCACCAAATTTCTCCACTGGATGAATACTTCACTTTCTTTTTTAACTTTATTTAATAAATATAAATTTCCAAAGTACAACTTTTGGATTATAGCAGCTTTTTCTCCCCATAATCTCCCTCCCACCCGCAACCATCCCCTCTCCCACTCCCTCTCCCATCCCATTCTTCATCACAATTTATTTTCAATTATCTTTATATACAGAAGATCTACTTAATATTTACTAAGATTTCAACAGTTTGTACCCACACAGACACACAAAGTATAGAGAATTGTTTTAGTATTAGTTTCACCATTAATTCACATAGCACAACACATTGAGGACAGAGATCCTACATGGGGAGTAAGTGCACAGTGATACCTGTTGTTGGTTTAACAATTGACACTCTAATTTATGATGTCAGTAATCAACCTGAGGCCTCTTGTCATGAGCTGCCAAGGTATGGAAACCTCTTGAGTTCACCAACTCTGATCTTATTTAGATATGGCCATAGTCAAAGTGGAAGTTCCCTCCTCCCTTCAGAGAAAGGTACCTCCTTCTTTGATGGCCCATTCTTTCCACTAGGATTTCACTCACAGAGATCTTTCATTTAGATCATTTTTTTCCACAGTGTCTTAGCTTTCCATGCCTGAGAAACTCTCAAGGACTTTTTAGCCAGATCCGAATGCCTTAAGGGCTGAATATGAGGCCAGAGTGCTGTTTAGGACATGTGCCATTCTATGAGTCTGCTGTGAATACTTCACTTTTGTTAGGTATTTTGGACCTGGAATATTTCTCACTTTTTTAAAAATATATTTTTGTGGTTATGTGTATTGGCACTGTAGTTATTTGTCATTTTGAGGAGGTATCTCCTGACATTGAGAAACCACTGTGAAATAGTGATCTTGATACCACCTTATACAAATTCTGCCATGGCTCCAGCCTCATCAAGATTTTTGGTAATGGCAAGTAAATTAAGGCTCATGGTTTATTAAACAAAATCTTCAAAGACTCAGTGGGCCTTTTGTCACTTTGATTCCAAACAGTACCTTGTTAGAAGTAATTTGCATGACAGATATGAACCATATTGTTATTACTTCTCTCCTGTTCATGATTCTTCCTCTCAAATTAAAGGGAATGTCCTTAGAACAGTGGGGAAATTATGGTAAAAAAAGTCTTTCCTTCAATGTGGTCCTTAAATTATAGCATACTATTTTCCTAAAAAGTCTTACTCGATTTTCATTGTCAAAGTCTCAGTACATTGGTTGCTTAATGTTGAGGCTTGAAAACAAATTTTCCCATCCTAGAAATCATCACATTGCTGAACACTATTGTCTTAAATTTATTTCATGGAATCATCTGCTATCACACAATTTCTATCTACTAAATAAGCGTTTTATCAGATATTTGCCCCTGCTAGAAAAGCCATCTCAAGTTTCAATCCTCTGAAATCCATTTCCTTATTAATCTTCATATTTCAAGATTTGTTTTGTCTTTGCTAATATTTCTTTTCACAATCATCTTTTCATGATATTCTTCGCTGGAAAGAGAAAGTAGATACTGTGGAGGTAATAAGTCACACCTGGAATATCAGATACTTGGTAAAATAAAACTATGCAAGTACTTCAAAACATTCAAAGAATAGCTGGTGTGAGGTGCAACAGGTTAAGACACCATTTGAGAGTCACAGCAGAGTGCTTGGGATCAGGTCCTACCTCTGCTTCTCATCCATTTTCATACTAATTCTACTGGGAGGCAAAAGATGATGTCCTAAGTGGTTGGGTTACTGCCACCCACATTGGAGACCCAGATGGAGTTTCTTGGTCTTGAATTCAGAATGGCCCAGCCCTGGCTGTTGCAAGCATCTGGGGTATGATCCAGAGGATGGAAGTAGTTCTCTTTGTTGCTTTAAGTTTCAAAGAAACAAATATAAAACATTTTTAAAGGTTCATAAAACAGAATTAAATATATGGCTTTATTTTGGTGCAACTGCAATTTGAAATTCATAAAAATGTATTTTTCACCTTATGTACTTTCCACATATTACAAAAATGCCTTTTTTTGCAAAGATCACATATATCAAAACAAACTCATACTTTTAATTCACTCTCCATGAATTTTCTTAAGTTCCCTCATGTCTCACCCACTGCCATGTAGGGAAGCCATAACTGAAGTTCCTGCCCAGGCAGTAGATCCAACATCAAAGTTCCTTCCACTGCATAAGCATCTGTGGCTGATCTACTAAGTAGATTACAAGACAAAGAAGAAAGGGTTGCATCTCTGAAGTATCAGATTCAGAATTGATTACCTCTGACCACATCCTATTCACCAGCACTCAGTCGCATGGCTCAAATTAAACTATAATGTGTAAGTGGAAATATACTTTTTCCTTTATGTTCAAAAAGGTACCCAAATACACAGTGACAAACACCTGCATACAGGCAGTAAGAACTTTTTGCTATAATATACTGAACCCTTAGTATTCATCACTCAAAGCACATTAAATAGTCTCCTTTACTGTAGGCAGCCCATAAACAAGTCATAGACAAGTCAAGTTCAGTCTTGGCTTGTGGAATTCCTGGGAGGAAAAAAAGTCACCTATTCCCATGCTCTAGGAGAATGATCAAACAAGAACACTCTGCTAAAATTAACTACGTTATGATTGTGTTGCAGAAAGCCTGATAAGCTGCTTGCCTGTGTTGTTCACTTCTGTGTTGCCTTGAGCTGCAGCTGGTTATGTATATCACTGAGACACTGGAATAAATGAGCCTTGATCAGCATTGTTGTCTTGGCTCCATTCTCTGCGCCCTTGTCCCTCTTTTCATTCCCGCTCCCTCCTTCAGGTTCTGCTCGACAGGTGTGGCTTGCCCGCATCACTTTACTAGTATTTATAATTTCAAATATGCATTTTCCCTTGAGTAAGTTAGTCACCAGTTAGTTCAATATATTTTTTGTTTGTTTGTTTGTTTTTAGTTCAATATATTTTTTAAGGATTTCTTTATTTACTTGAAAGTCAGAGTTACACAGAGAGAGGAGAGGCAGAGAGAGAGACAGAGGTCTTCCATCTGCTGGTTCAATCCCCAGTTGGCAGCATTGGCTGGAGCTGCACCAATCCAAAACCAGGAGTCAGGAGCCTTGTGTGTTTTCTGGGCCTCCCATGTGGGTGAAGGGCCCAGGTACCTGGGCCAACTTCTGCTTTCTCAGGGCATAGCAGAGAGCTGGATCAGAAGTGGAGCAGCCGGGACTAGGAAGGGCGCCCATATGGGATGACAGCACTGCAGGCAGCGGCCTTACCCACTATGCCACAGCACCAGCCCCAGTTCAATATATTTGTAAAGGACTTTGGGCAGGTGATTGGCATGGCAGTTAAGATGCCACTTTGGATACGTGCATACCATATTAGAGTACATGGCTTGAGTCCAAGCTCACACCATACTAATGTGCAATCTGGGAAGCAGCAGGTGCTGACTGAGTACCTGGATCTTTGCCATCCACATGGAAGACCAAGATAGTTTCAAGTGACTTGAGTTTCATTCATCCTAGGCTGCTATGGGTATTTGGGGGAGTGTGCCAGCTGATAGGAGATCTTTTTTTCTCTCTTCTGTCTCTGCCTTTCAGGTAAAATGAAAATAAATAAAAATAAGAAATAAAATACAAGTTCTGGATGCTATGATAAAATCCAAGTTATTAAGAAAATAGCAAAATTTTTAAGAAAGAAACCATAAATGATGGGAAAAATTGAGTTTGGAGTGTAAAGTGATGCTTCCAACTAACCTGGATAAGAAGGCAATAAAAACTGTCAAAGAGAGATCTGAAAATTCTGAATGTGGCGAGAACCATAAACACTCAAGTAATAGAATGAGTATATGCCTTCAAAAGATTTGTTCTTAAATAAGATTCAAAGCATAGAAAAAATTAAATATAAGAAAATAAACAAGTGTAGCTTAAAGGTTTATTTTAGAGGTTTGCCTGTATGCCTATTGGTGATTGTGAACTATATACAGGACTAATTGAAGGCTATTTTTAAAAGATTTATTTATCTATTTATTTATTTGAAAGTCAGAGTTACACAGAGAGAGGAGAGGCAGAGAGAGACAGAGGCCTTCCATCTGCTGGTTCACTCCTCAATTGGCCACAATGGGCAGAGCTATGCTGATTCAAAGCCAGGAACCAGGAGCTAGCAGCTTCCTCCTGGTCCCCATGTGAGTGCAGGGGCTCAGGGACTTGGACCATCCCCTACTGGTTTCCCAGGCCACAGCAGAGAGCTGGATCAGAAATGGAGCAGCCAGGACTCAAACTGGTGTCCATATGGGAAGCCGGTGGTTACAGGCATTAGCTTTACCCACTACACCACAGCACTGGCCCCATTCTAAGACTATTTTTACCATGCTATCTGCTGCCTCCATCCCTAGTATTTTATTTCAAATTCTTTTAAAATTATCAATGTGGCTAATCAAATCTCGGTGCATCACTGACTTATATTCTGAGTACTTATCGAGATTGACAATTATTGTGATGTAGTTTGGTTTTAGAGCCAGAGTGAAGCATTTAGAACACTGTGAGAATGGCAATGAATTGAAAGTACTCTTTTTTTTTAGAGCTTTATGCTACTTGACCATCAAAAAATAAAGTTAAGCAAATATTTCTTCTAAAGTGTTTTTAGTGAGTATTAGAAATTCTGATTCAGACCTTTTGCTAGTTAAATATGTTCACTGTCCCACTGTGGAGAAATGAAATGTATAGATTATAGTCCCATGCAAAGTTGGTTAATATACTCTGCAATGCCCTTCCAAAAGCTTATTGACAGCATTTTGTCTTTATTTGGGAAATTAATGAAAGTGAAAAATAATTATGTATGTGTGGATGATCCATGAGAACAGCTCTAAACTTCACTATCTGAAATCTCAATGATCAGAGTTGTCTTCATTTTGACTGCTTTGCCTTGGCTCTCTTTCCCTTTTACTAGGATAAATCAGTGTACAATTGGAGACTCCCATGTCTTGTCAACTGAGGTCTGGGTTAGATTAGAACTTTTCTACAAAAGAGTCCAGATTTCTAAGTGTTTATTAAGATGGTGATGGGGGCCTGTGTGCTTGGGTCACAATTTGAAAGAACACAATTTGTAGAGGGTATATTACTAAAATGTTAACATTATTGTCATTAGCAGTATTGCTAAGTATTTTCTTTTTGTCTTATTGTTCTTCATTTTATTCTTGGTTTTTTTATGTTTTGAAAATTTACAACATGAAACTGCAAGAAACTATGGACTGTTGCATTTGAAGGTTTATGTATTTATTTTAAATTTCATGTTCGTGAACAGGGCTGGCGTTTCTTTTTCTTTGTTTTTAAATACAATCCAATTTCACAAGGAAGTGACAGCTGGCAATGCATGTACCTCACCATAGACAGGCAACCTGAATAGTAAAGTTGGGTACTCTGGGTTTATTGCTAAACAGTGCCAAGTCTCTTTGAGAGAATGGATGACAAATATCTTTAGCTTCCAATCAGTGAAATTTCTGTCTTATAAGTCTAAAACTTTGGGGCCAGCACAGTGTTGTGGGTAAAGTTGTTGCTTGTAGTGCTAGTATCCCATATGGGCACTGGGTTGAGTCCTAGGTGCTTCACTTCTGATCCAGCTCCCTCTAATGCACCTGGGAAAGCAGTGGAAGATTGCTCAAGTACTTGGTCCCCTGCATCCACATGGGAGGCCCAAGAGCTCCTTGATCCTGGCTTCAGATTAGCCCATCTCCAGCTATTGTGGCCATTTGGGGAGTGAGCCAGCAGATGGAAGATCTCTCTCTCACACTGTCTGTTACTTTGCCTTTCAAATAAATAAATCTTTGAAAACAAAAACATCCAGAATTTAACAACTGCAAATATGCTATTTTATTTCTTTTTAATCATAATCTACAACCTGAAAACAAGTCAGACAGGACTCACCTTCAACACTGGGTGGTACAAAAACAACATGAGGTTCAGGGGAGATTTCTTAGCATATATAAACAAGGGCACATTGAAAAGATTTTAGAAACATGGAATTGAAAGATAAGTATTTCTGCAAAAATATTTAAATCAATGGATAGTTGTTTTCATAGTACATATTTTCTATTAGTTTTAAGACTCATCAGATCTCATCATGGAAACAAGTATTACTTTTTTCTAATATAAGAACATTCTATCAGCATCACAGTTATCATTTCATGAATATTTATTTTTCAGCCATGCATTTCTGTCCAATTTAATGAGCAATGATTACTTCAATTTCTCCACATGTCACACATGTCCATGATACAAAGCAGGTCAAATGACTGGGTCTATTCTTTGCTCATTTCTGTCATTTAGTCTTGTACATTCCCTTTAATATTTTATTGACCTACTGGAAACAAAGGCCAGTTTCACCAAATGCCCTCACTGTCATTTTTTTTTTCTGGATTCTCTTAGATTATCCTTGAATGTTTTACTCTATAGCCTAAAAATTCTTCAGAAACATAGATTTAAAGCTAAGTTTTATAGGCTTAAGTTAAACATGTTTCACTGGAAGACAATATGTATATGCAATATGTGATAATTGCACAACTACAAGAATGGGTCTGTCAGATAAAACGCAGGATGTCCTAATACTGTGTGGAACATAGCTAAACCAAAAATTATGTTGTTTAGCAGAACTTTAACTAAGGGCTCCCTCTTTCTTTCCTAATCTAGCCACTTTGTTCTACTGACATATAAAAGCTTCTCAAATTAACTAATGCAATGATGACAAACTGCTGCCTATATTCTATCATTATGTTTATTCCCCTTTTAACCTATTTTGTAAGGTTACCTTGATATTTGCAGTTGCATCAACTAATTATTTACCTGACCAACTAATTATGCTTACTGTTGTAGAGTCCATATATGTTTAGGCTTCACAAAATATTTTTTAATGAAACTCTATCTTCAATTTTACATTATTATGGTAACATTTTAAAAATTTATTTTATTTGAAAGGCAGAGTTAGAGAGGCAGAGGCAGAGAGAGTCTTCTATCCACTTGTTCACTCCCCAGATGGCCACAACGGCTGGAGCTTCACCAATCTGAATGAAGCCAGGAGCCAAGAGCTTGTTCTAGGTCTCCCTCATGGGTGCAGGAGCCCAAACACTTGGGCCATCTTCTACTCCCTTCCCATGCCATAGCTGAGAGCTGGATCAGAAGTGGAGCAGCCGGGACTCGAACCAGTGCCCACATGGATGCCAGCACTGCAGGCAGAGTCTTTACCTCCTATGCCACAGCACCAGCCCCAAGCATAGTACCATTTTCTGGAAAAGAAAAACTTCCCTTGTCAGTTGTGGCTATTAGTAATGCTCAAACTATGGTTTCTAGTAGAAAGACAGGAAGTCAGGATCCATGCTTCCATAACAATAATCAATTCTTTATCTTTTCTCAAATGGCCACAGCAGAAGCATCATGACTCCAAAGGGTAGGATACCTTGTGTAATGAGAGACTAAACTAAAAACACCTTTTGATAAAGTAATTTCTTTTTTTAAAGATTTATTTTATTTATTGAAAGGCAGAGTTAGATAAGCGGAGGCACAGAGAGAAGTCTTCCATCTACTGGTTCACTCCCCAGATGGCCACAACAATAGGAGCTGTGATGTGTAATTTCATTTCTGGGGGTTTATTCTAAGGAAACAAAAGGAATAGACCACAAAGACATCTGCACAGGATGTTCCTCACAGTGTTGCTTGTAATAGCAATCAATCAACAGAAAAATAGGAGACATGGAGGACAACATTCACAATGCCATGATCAGCTAAGTCAGTAATGGAACAGCCAACCTGATTAGTTTCCTAACTGGATCTTACCATTTATTCTTACCCTTCTACTATCCAGTCTCCACAAGATGAGTGAGTTCTTTAAAACATCAGCTACAAAAAAGACCTCCAGGCTTAAGATCACTCAATCTTTTCTGATTTTATTATTTATTCATTTGATAAAAACATTTAATTAAAATTTAAAGTGAACATTATATTTTCATTTATTATGTACCATAGGTATTTCAAAAAGTTTGAAGAAGATGGAATTCAAAAGTGCATTTGTTTTGGTACATGAAAACTTGAAAACCATGCATATAACAGGATCTTTAAAAAAAGTCACTGAAAATGTTATATAAAAAAATATATATGAATTTGAAGTTTTTCTGAACCAAAAATGTTTCATTTTACAAAAATTTTTGAAGTAGCACTGTATATATTGTTTTTGAAATATGTATGAATTATGGAATGGCTAAAGAAATGGGCTTAATATCACCTCGCATATATTTTGAGAACTACTTAAATCTATCTTCTCAACAATTTTGGAAAATATAATCCATTATTATTAACTATATTTACCATGTTTCACTTTTATCTTCATCTTACATGACAATCAAGTTTTAAAAATTTTGTATTGGGGCTGGCGCCATGGCTCAGTAAGTTAATCTTCCACATGTGGTGCCAGCATCCCATATCGGCACCAGTTTTTGTCCCAGCTGCTCCTCTTCCAATACAGCTCTCAGCTATGGCCTGGGAAAACAGAAGATGGCCCAAGTGCTTGGGTCCCTACACCTGCATGGGAGACCAGGAGAAAGCACCTGGCTCCAGGCTTCGGATCAGCGTAGATCTGGCCATTGTGGCCATCTGGGGAGTGAAAAACAGAAGGAAGACCTCTCTCTGTCTCTCCCTCTCATGGTCTGTCAATCTACCTCTCAAATAAATAAAAATGAAAAAAAAAAACCTTTAAAAATTGTATTTTTTTTACTATAAAGAGAATGGATTTCATGTATTTCCATGTAAAATTCTAAAGATATGCATAGTTCCCTACCACTCTTCCTCCCTCCTCCCTCAAGTCCCTTTCTTCCTTTCTTTTTTTTTTTTTGTTGACAGGCAGAGTTAGAGAAAGAGAGAGACAGAGAGGAAGGTCTTCCTTTTCCATTGGTTCACCCCCCACATGGCCACTATGGCCGGCACGCTGCACCAATCCGAAGCCAGGAGCAGGGTGCTTCTTCCTGGTCTCCCATGCGGGTACAGGGCCCAAGCACTTGGGCCACCCTCCACTGCCTTCCCAGGCCACAGGGGAGAGCTGGCTCAGAAGAGGAACAACCGGGACAGAATCCGGCACCCCAACCGGGACTAGAACCCGGGGTGCCGGCACTGCAGGTGGAGGATTAGCCTAGTGAGCCACGGCGCCGGCCTTTCCTTTCATTTTTTTGAATATATACAATTTATTTAATAAATTAATGGCATTCAAAATACAGTGCCAGAACATTATGCAGTTGAACATGCTAGTAATGTTTGTCATGAAGCACCTGTGCTCATGTTAAATTGGCGGCACCCCACTACTGCTAGTGGTTCCTGGGATTAATGCCAGAGCAGTGCGAGTTACCTGCTCATCTGCACAGCTTGTGCAGAAAATTCCTGAACAGTTCCCCTTCCTAATCCTACCCCCACAACACACACAAACAGGTTTAAAAATAAAAAACCCTGACAGCTAACAGATACCTGTACACAATCACTCTGCAGTAATGATTGTTATTAAATTAACATGTAATGACCTGGTAAACCCACTAGAAATCTTTAAGATGGAGAACTACATCAGCAGCAGGTAGTTATATGCATGAGCCAATGTAAATGTGATACAGAGTGGACACATTTACTGATTAAACCTCCACGCTAACTCACACGATGAGGGGCTAGCAGTTCTTATTGCAAACCCAGCAACGTAAGTCCAAACCTGGCATATGACCAGTGGACTGGGCAACCTGTATTCTAGACAGACAAGTATAAGTTAGTGGAAAGAGAATACATGTACCTAATAGTATAGTAAGGCTGATCCTGCAGTCATAGCGTTCCCTGTGTAATACCATAAAACTATGGAAGATCTTCCTCAACCATCATATAGGACTTAGACAACTCTATACCAACATAGTCGTTAGTGTTAAGTGCAGCTGAATTAATTACACTGGAAGAACTGTAATCCAAAACTTCAGAAAAGCAGCACGGGAATGAAATACACATACTTAAATAACCTCAGCACAATGTTGATATACCACACTAAGAACAAGAAGCTACTTTATAACTTTTTGAACTGCACATACACAGGGCTAACAATGTTAGATAACTCAGACTCTTATGCTCTCATGCTACACGTGAACGTTTCTCAATTACTGAATAACTTATTTCATCTCCCAAGTCTTGGTTTGAAAAATTTGGGCATGGACATAAAGACCTTGAACCACCACAGACTTCTCATTGGGTGGCAAACCTGGAAGCCAAGCTCTCTGTGTTACTTCTGAAAGTGCATCAGTTCTGATTTGGCTAAGAACTGAAGACAAATACTGGGATCATGATTCTGTGCTGTACTCTAGCACAGCACAGCAGCTTCTCCAACTGTTTCTTCCTTTGCTATGTTTAAACTGTCAGCACTGAGAATGGCTATCAGTAGGTCACGTGATAGCTGCAGGCCCGCTTCCTGGTGATACACAGCAGTGAGCTCACGCTCCACCGTTCTTTCCGCACTCTGTTTTAAGTCCTCACAACTGAAGAGATCAGCAAAACTTAACAATCGCACACAATTCTCGGCATTTATGTTTCAATAAATATTCTCGACAACGTCGCAACACATCTTCCACCTGCAGGAAGCAGGCTGTTTCATAGGCTGTGCTACAGCGCTGTCATGTACCGCCAAGTCCCCCATGTGAGCGTAAGTTATTACCATCTGTGAGGCGGCAGCACCCGCATTTCTCAGGTTCACGCGTGTCTGTTCACGTGCACTTGGTCCACTCAGGAACACGGCCCTGAATTAAGAGCTACAGGCTGCTAGAACCATCCTATGAGGAGGGAACTCGGGGCCCCAACCAGCCAGGGCCCGTCGGGAGCGGCGGGGCGTGGCCCTCCCGCCTCGGCCAGGACTAGGGTCTCCCCGCCACCGCCTCTTCCTTCTGGCTGCGCCTCGACTCTCCCCGCCCCGCTCGGGCAGCCGGCGCGGAAAGCAACGTCCTCTGCAGCGCCGCCACCACTGCTCCAGGGCCCGACCGCCGCAGACTCCTCCCCAGGAGCCGCGCCGCCCGTCAGCCCGGGCCGCGCCCGCACCCGCCGCACACTCGCGCCCCCGGCGTCCCGGGAACGCGCGGGCTGGGGACCCCTAGCCGCGGCGGGCGCCCGCCCCTCGCTCCGCCCCGCCCCACCGCTCGTGCGCCCGCCCCTCGCTCCGCCCCTCCCCAGCCCTCGCTCCGCCCCTCCCTTCCCCTCCGCGCACGCCCGCCCCTTGCTCCGCCCCTCCCCGCCGCTGGCGCTGGCCACTTTGCAGTTTCTCTTCCTTTTCCCTTGATTTTTGCAAAAATTATAATCACAAGCTCAAGCATCACCAACCACGTTATTCAACAGTTAAACAGTAGCAACTTCTATCCTGTAATTATGCGCTCATAGTTTCTTCCCCTCATGAAGATCTCTAAGTTTGCTGTCTGCTTCCTCATCTTAAATGTTCTTCCTTGCTTCCTTATTGAACTTCACGCCCCATTATTATGTTTTCAGCTCAAATATTACCCATTAATGAAACCTTTCAAACTATTATATCTAAAGTAACTTTTTTCTCCTGGGCTAGGATCTATTAAATTATAAAGTTTTATTTTTTTCTCTAAAGCTCTGAAAAAACTTAGACAGTTCTTACTTAAAAATATATTGTCTGTATCACCTTCTTTAAATATGCTCTATGATTAAAGAGTCCTGGCATTCAGGCCACTCTAGAATTAGTGAATTAATGTAGTGAATTAATAGAAAAATCAGGTATATGAATCTCTTTAGCATCAACACATGCTGGCAATTAACAGGCAACCCCATAAAGTAAAAATTCAGACAATCACAGTAATCCTGTTTGTTTTGAAAAATTGATTTAGAAGTTGTCAAAACATGCAGTTGACAGTACATAAGGAAATGTCTACTTGCTGTGCCTGGAAATTTTACTGCTTTTCTAAAAGAAACCAGGAGAGATATTGCTCTATGAGAACGTGATATAGCCTGAGGGGCCATGGCTGTTTTGCAGTCATGGAAGGGGTGGCTGCTGTGCTGTGATTACATGCACATACACTTGAAAAGAATGGGTCTCTAATGGATCAACCACTAAGTTACCAATCAGAACATGAGTTCCAGGTACAGAAATGAAGACACATGTAGCTTGTGATGGCTGCGGGTACATGGGACTGAGGACACTGGGAGACAGGCGGGGCCTGCACATAAAGGGGTTGAAAACACAGAAGGGAATAAAGAGGATGCAGTAAATCGGCACTTAGAGATAACTTATACCCTTCAATGACTATGTTAGAATAAAACACTGAAGAGCAATCATTACAGCTTTCTTGTCAAGAATTATAAAGAAAAAAACTCAAAACATTGAATTTAACAGGCACAATGAAATGCTGTAAAAAAGTAGAAGCAAATAAACAGATACAATGTTTTTTTCAGAAATGTTAGCAAAGTTAATAAAAATTATTAAAAGAGATCAAAGAAACAAAGGTAAAAGTCACACAAATAACCTATTTCAGGAATTAAAACAAAATCATTCTTTTGTACAAGTTAGAGCTTTTACCAACCTACTTAGAGAAATGTGTGAAATCCTTAGGATTAAAACTCTGACTACACAGATCAAAACCTACCATATTTTGAAAATCAAATTCCCAAAACACAAATATAACATAAAATAGGAAATTCCTATATAAACCAAATAAGTTGAATCATATTTTGAAAGCTACCAAGAAAAAAAGTTAACAAGCAAAATTTCAGGTCCATGTTTACAGGTATATTCCAGACTTCTAAGGAAGAAAAAAGAAACCTGTTTCCCAAACTTATGCAAAGTGGAAATAAGCAGAGAATATTTTTAAATTTCTTTTGGAAAACCAGCATTATGTCGATGATGATGCAAGTGTACCAGAACTTGAAATAATTTTTAAAAGCACAGCTTTCATAAGCAGATACAAATATTCTAAGCAAAGTATTATTATAATAAATGAAATTATATAGGAAAACATAATAGATCACAAGCAAGAGATAATAAAAAATACAAGAGTTGTCAAGACTCCCAAAAAAGCCATCCAAATAGGTGAACAATGCAAAAAGACAATCACGTGATTGTTTAGATTACATGTTGAAAATATTTAATAAAGTTCGGGCTGGCACTGCAGCTTACTAGGTTAATTCTCTGCCTGCGGCACCGGCACCCTGGGTTCTAGTCCCAGTTGGGGTGCTGGTTCTGTCCCGGTTGCTTCTCTTCCAGCCCAGCTCTCTGCTGTGGCCCGGGAGTGCAGTGGAGGATGGCCCAAGTGCTTGGGCCCTGCAGCCACAGGGGAGACCAGGGGGAGGCACCTGGCTCTTGGCTTCAGATCAGCACAGCACTGGCTGTAGCAGCTATTCGGGGGGTGAACCAACGGAAGGAAGACCTTTCTCTCTGTCTCTCTCTCCCTCACTGTCTAACTGCATGTCAAAAAAAAAATATTTAATAAAATTCAGCATCTAATAAAATAAACCTTACTATCAGTAAAAGCAAACAAACAGAAAGTAACTTCTTCAATCTGATCAAGATTGAAAGAAACCTAATAACAACCAATACAACTAATACAGGATCATTGAAAGCTTTTCCCTCACATAAGCCTACACCCAGATTCCACCACTGTTTCTTTTCAACTTCCTACCGTAAGGGTAATCAGGGAAATAAAATGGCAAAAAATGTGAAAAGTTCAATTTCTAAGGAATGAAATGTGCGTGTGTTTATATATATATGTAAATTGTGTGTGTGTATATATATAAATTGTGTATATACACAATTTTATAGGATGACACTAAAATACATAGATAATTCATAAAATCTAAAAATAAGTACAACATTTACACAAATTTAACAATATTACTGGAAATTTAATGCATAAAATCCACTAATTACTAAGTACCAGCAAGAAACAAACAGGGCCGGTGCCGTGGCTTAACAGGCTAATCCTCGGCCTTGTGGTGCTGGCACACCGGGTTCTAGTCCTGGTTAGGGCTCCGGATTCTATCCCGGTTGCCCCTCTTCCAGGCCAGCTCTCTACTGTGGCCCGGGAAGGCAGTGGAGGATGGCCTAAGTGCTTGGGCCCTGCACCCTCATGGGAGACCAGGAGAAGCACCTGGCTCCTGGCTTCAGATCAGCACAATGTGCCTGCCACAGCGGCCATTGGAGGGTGAACCAATGGCAAAAAGGAAGATCTTTCTCTCTGTCTCTCTCTCTCACTATCCACTCTGCCTGTCAAAAAAAAAAAAAAAAAAAGAAACAAACAGAAAATAATATTAAAGGGCAAGAGGCAGACTACAAAACAAGAACGAAGAAAGAAAAAAAAGAACTGAATTTGTAATATCTGTAAACATTCTTAATATTAAAAACCCCACAGAGAAATGAGTCAGCAATATGAAGAAAACAAAAAAGACCAAAGCCAATAAACAGCCAATACTCTCTAACTCACCTAAGCAGGTTACTGCAGACTCCAGGTGGGATTCTCCCAGGAAGACCCGTGGGAAGGCAGGAGGGTCCCAGCAGGTGGCAGGATCCCGCTGGTGAAAGGGTGCAGCCTGGAGGAGGCCCTTGGCCCCTGAACCCAGGCATCCCCCTCTCCCTATCTGCAGTGGCTTGGAGTTCCTGTCCCTGCTGTAAAGATGCTGATTTGCTTTGTTTTCTGGGTCCTGTGTGCTGACGGCTATGTGAGCTGTCCAATCAGGCATGGTGATGTCACTGCCACATAATCACACTGGATTGTGACACCACAGAGTTCCAAATTCCTGCAGGAGAGAGGTCCAAGGAGGGGGCTCTGCCGCTGGGAGACTCCAGAGCTAGTGTGGCATCCACTGTTCTCTGACCTTTTTCACCACAACACAGCCCACCTTGGGTGCCTGGGAGTGGTGAGTGTGTGGGGCCAGGTGTCCAGAGTGGGAGAAGGGGAAGCTGGTGGTACCTGCTGGCATGACACTGGCTCCCCAAGGGCACCTCTGGAACCTTGGGCCCCGTCTCGCTGTCAGCACAGCACTTCCCTGGGTTCCTTGTGGTCTAGCGGGTGGGGCCTGGACTGGCACCCAGGACCCAGGCACCTCCTGCCCCTTCCCTGTTAGCAGAGAGGTCTCGGCCCTAGAGCCATCTGTGGAGAGCTGAGTGGCAGCAGCTCCGATTCTCCCCGATTGTGCAGTGGGGACATGGGAAACAGGGTCTCAGTTCCAGGACCTGGCCTTTCTGCGTAGCTTTTAGGAAATACCCCATTAGTTTTAGTATGTGGAATTATTAACTAGAAACTGTGTAGAATGCCTAATGATTTCTAAAATTTACAAGGAGGTTGAAACCGTTTAAATTTATTAAACAGTTTTTATGTGAGACTGTCAAGAAAACTTGAGAAAAGTTCTACTTTATTACACACAATCCTTTTTTAAGAGAGTATATAAATAGATGTTTTTGCACTGATATTTGGTAAATAATGAAAGATTTCCCATGAGACTTTTTGTAAAGGAATTAGGACACATATTAGTTTCTCATTTAATGTCTTCATTTTTAAATATTGTTTATAGCCATCCACTATATTCCCACTAAACTAGGGCCTCTTTGCACTTTACTTATTAAACTTTTTTTGGTGAAATATTAAACTTCTTTTATTGTAAAGTGTATTTAAAACTTTATTTCAAAAACTAAAGAAAAATACAAGTTAGAAGAGTGGGAGAGAGAGAAGAAGGATATATAATTATGCTTTTAGAATTGTGTATACAAACAATATTGCATCTGTTTAAAAAACTACCAATTTGACAAATATTTAAATATACAATTAGACACATATTTAAAATAAAATGATACATTGTAGATACTTTGATTTTGATTATCATTCCTATCTATGTGATCAGAAAGAAATCCTATCTTCTCATGTTAAAATATCCTAGTATATTAGAGTTGATAGAGTTCTTTTTTTTATTTTTTGACAGGCAGAGTGGACAGTGAGAGAGACAGAGAGAAAGGTCTTCCTTTGCTGTTGGTTCACCCTCCAATGGCCGCCGCGGCCTGCGTGCTGCAGCCAGTGCACCGCGCTTGTCTCCTGGCTTCAGCATGGCCCAGTCCTAGCCATCATGGCCATTTGGAGAGTGGACCATCAGATGGAAGAGCTCTCTCTCCCTCACTGTCTCTATAACTGCCTTTAAAGTGTAGAAATATGTTGAAGATTTTCCTTAACTTCAATCTAAAAATGTGTCTCTGCTTACATGTATGCATTATATGTGCATCACAGAACATTCAGAAAATTTATTATAAGCTATGGGAAGAGATCAAATCTCCTTCTATATTCAGTCACTTAACATTTACATGCAAATACATGCAGATAGATGTGTACTTTTACAAACAAACCATGACCAAAATAGACATGCCATTTTGTAGTCTACATTTCCTACTCAACAGTGTGTATGTGTTTTTCCCTTCATGTTGTTAACTATTCTTTTTAAAGTTTGTGATTTTTATTGGCTGAAAATATTAACCTCTCCTTTTGACCATTTAAGTTTTAACAGCTTTCTATGGTGAATAATTATAGTAAACACTCTTCATATAAGTCATATGTCTGATTTTTAAGATTAGACTGCTTTGTGTAAGTTGAATTACTAAGCTTGAGATTAATTACTGGGTCCCAGAGTAGGGACATTTAAAAGGTTATGATAAATAATGCTAAACTTCACTACAGAAAGGACAGCAGTAATTTAGCTACCTACCAAAATGGTATAAGAGCCTTTTTTTTTTAGAATATGCTTAGTAATAAGAGGTATTGGAAAATTTTAAAAGAGCCATCAATTGAGTCATTAAAATGTCATCTCACTGTTGTTTTACATTAATTTTTTCTTATAAGTATGCTTAAATTTTATTTCCTAATTGCATTGCCCAATTATATATCTTCATTTTGATACTTCCTTTAACAATTATAAAATAATTTTTATATAAATGAATGGAGGGCCCAGCACTGTGGCATAGCAGGTAACGCTGCCACCTGAAGTTGCGGCATCCCATGTGGGTGCTGGTTCAAGACCTGGTTGTTTCACTTCCGATCCAGCTCCCTGCTGTGGCCTGGGAAAGCACCAGAAGATGGGCCAAGTCCTTGGGCCCCTGCACCCCTGTAGGAGACATGGAAGAAGCTCCTGTCTCCTGGTTTCAGATAGGCCCAGCCTCAGCTGTTGTGGCCCATTGGGGAGTGAACCAGCAGGTGCAAGACATCTCTCTGTCTCTCTCTCTCTCCCTCTGCCTCTGCCTCTCTGTAACTCTTTGAAATAAATAAAAATCTTAAAAAAATTTTAAAAATTTAAATGAATGGAACAAATTTCATATAGTTCACATATATGGTTTTAAGAGAATAATGATACTTCCCATTCTACCCCCTCTCTCTCCCTCTCTCCCTCCCTCCCTCCTCCTTCCTTTCTTATTTTCCTCTTAATTTTTACAATGACATATTTTTAATTTGCTTTACACAAGCTTACCTCTCCACTAAATAAAGAATTCAACCAGTAACAAGTTGTAAGTTAGTAAAATAGCAAACCAAAAAAAAAATCAACTAAATAAAAAAAACCCCACTGTTCCTCAAGAGTATAGACCAGGACTAAAAAAGTCAAATGTAAAAATATCAATTTTGATCATACGCACTACATTTTTTACTCTGTATATTAGCCATAACAAATGAAGGTTGGCCGGCACCGTGGTTCAATAGGCTAATCCTCTGCCTGCGGAACTGGCACCCTGGGTTTTAGTCCCGGTTAGGGAGCCAGATTCTGTCCTGGTTGCCCCGCTTCCAGTCCGGCTCTCTGCTGTGGCCCGGGAGTGCAGTGGAGGATGGCCCAAGTACACCCGCATGGGATTCTAGGGGAATCACCTGGCTCCTGGGTTCAGATCAGTGTGGTGTGCCAGCTGCAGCAGCCATTGAAGGGTGAACCAATGGTAAAGGAAGACTTTTCCATCTCTCTCTCTGTCCACTCTGCCTGTCAAAAAAAAAGGAACAAATGAGGGTAATATATGCTATTTACTTTTATGGGGATGGCATATTTCAGTAAGCATACTAGTCTCCAGTTTCATCCAGTTTCTTGTGAAAAAAAAATTTCATTTTTTAATGAAAATTTTTTTCATTAAAATTTTTAATTAAAAATTTCATTTTTAATTCCATTGTGTGTGTATGTGTGTGCATCTCACAATTTCATAGCTATCAGTTGATGGACATCTGGGTTAATTCCATATCTTAGCTGCAATAAGCAGAGGGTACAGATAATTTTACATAAGCTGATTTCATTCTCTTTGGGCACAGAACCAGGACTGGGATTGCTAGTTCATATGGGAGATCTATTTACAGATTTTTGAGGAACCTCCATGCTGTCTTCCAATGCTGGCTGCCCTAATTTGCATTCCCATCAATAGTGCATTAAAGTTCCTTTTTCATCACATCCTCACCACAATTTATTGTTGTTTGATTTTTGTATGATAGTCATTCAAATTGTTGTGAAGTAAAACCTCATTATAAAATTTATATGTATTTTCCTGATGGGACGTGACCCTGAGCATCTTTCCATGTGTCTGTTGGCCATTTGTATTCCATCCTTTGAAAATTCCCTGTTTATATCTTTAGCACATTTCTTAACTGGGTTGCTTGTTTTTTTTTTTTTTTGTTGTTGTTGTTGAGTTTCTTGAGCTCTTTATATATCCTGGTATTAGTCCTCTATGGAATTGATAGTTTGCAAATATTTTATCCCTTTCTGTTGATTTCCTCTTTAATTTGTTGAGTTTTTCCTTTCCAGTGTAGAAGCTTCCTAGCTTCATGTAATCTCATTTGTCTATGAGTGCCTTTTTTGTCTGTTTCTGAAGTGTTTTCCAAGAATCCTTTGTGTGAGCCAATGTCTTGTAGTGTTTTGCCTTAGTTTTCCTTGAGTAATTTGGTGGTTTCAGGTCTTAGATTTAAGTCCTTGATCCACTAGATATGATTTTGTATAGAGTATAAGTATTCTTGTTTCATACTCATGCATACAGAGATCCAATTTTTCCAACATCATTTCTTGAGTAGAATGCCCTTTCTCCAGCAAGTGATTTTAGTTCATTTGTCAAAGATTTCTTCGCTGTAGATGCATTAGTTAATTTCTGGGGTCCCTAGTCTGTTCCATTGGTTGACCTAATTTTGTGCCAATACCAAACTGATTTAACTGTCCTGTAATATTTCTTGAAATCTGTTATTGTGATGCCTCCAGCTTTACTTTTAATGTTTATGATTGCTTTAGTTATTTTTGGTCTCATGATTTCATATGACTTTTAGGTTGGTTTTATACACATCTGGCTCCTCTGCAAGTGTGCTAGCTATGCCATCAGGGTGGGGGTAGCTTATGCAGCAGCAGTGCAAAATGGGCACCTGGGAGGAAGAAGAAGGTGGTGGAAATGTTCTCAGGTGATGCTGCCATTCTGACTGTTCCCTGAAGCATGGGATGAAAGAAGGAGTTGCAATGCAAGAACACAAAAGTGCAGCCTGTTGCCTGCAACTTGCCTGTTTGTTTTTAAAGTGTTTGAAAAAAAAATTAAATTTTTTAAAACTTTTATTTAATGAATACAAATTTCCAATGTACAGCTTATGGATTACAATGGCTTCCCCCTCCCATAACTTCCCTCCCACCCGCAACCCTCCCCTCTCCCGTTCCCTCTCCCCTTCCATTCACATCAAGATTCATTTTCAATTCTCTTTATATACAGAAGATCAATTTAGTACATATTAAGTAAAGATTTCAACAGTTTGCACCCACATAGAAACATAAAGTGAAACATACTGTTTGAGTACTAGTTATAGCATTAAATCAAAATGTACAGCACATTATGGACAGAGATCCCACATGAGGAGCAAGTACACAGTGACTCCTGTTGTTGACCCAACAATTGACACTCTAGTTTATGGTGCCAGTAACCACCCTAGGCTGTCGTCATGAGTTGCCAAGGCTATGGAAGCCTACCAAGTTCGCCGACTCTGATCATATTTAGACAAGGTCATAAAAGACAGAGTGAGGATAGTAGCCAATGATCCTAAGAGTGCATTAACCAGGTCTGAACAAATATACAGCATTAAGTGGGGAAGAGGACCATCAGTACATACAGGTTGGGAGTAGAGCCATTGGAGGTAGAGTAGAGGTTATGATTATGAAGGAATGAGGCCCAAGTGCACTAGACAGGGTCTAGAACAAAGGACAGAGTCATTATTAGAGGAGCTAAGAAAGGTGCTGTCTAAGCTACAATTAAGTTTTCTGATTGAGAGGCAAATAGAACCTGACAGAAGGGGCTTGATAGTAATCTGTTGGGCTTTAGGCCTTGTAAGTTAAGAGACCCAGACCTATCTATCTCTTCACATGGGGTATATCCTAAGGGAGATGTGAACCTCCTAGGGGAAGGCACTCTGTTGACTTTCATTACTTGGCTGGCCTGGGAGGAGAGCTGGCCAGGTCAAGGCAGGTGGCATCTCTAACAAGAAATTTACAGTTCTGCCTTCAATGTTGCTGACCCTACTTGGCCGTCCCCTCAGCTGCAGTGGTCACTTTGGAAGTTGGGCTGAGTGAAGGGCTTTTCAGCTTAGAGCCAATAAGATCTGTGGCTCTTAGGCCGGCACCGTGGCTCAACAGGTTAATCCTCCACCTTGCGGCACCGGCACACCGGGTTCTAGTCCCGGTTGGGGCACTGGATTCTGTCCCAGTTGCCCCTCTTCCAGGCCAGCTCTCTGCTATGGCCCGGGAAGGCAGTGGAGGATGGCCCAAGTCCTTGGGCTCTGCACCCGCATGGGAGACCAGGAGACGCTCCTTGCTCCTGGCTTCGGATCAGCACGATACACCGGCCACAGTGGCCATTGGAGGGTTAAACAACAGCAAAAAGGAAGACCTTTCTCTCTCTCTCTCTCTCTCTCTCTCTCACTATCCACTCTGCCTGTCAAAAAAAAAAATGTGTGGCTCTGACCTGGGCATTCTTCGACTCCAGGGCAGGTCCAAAAAATTAAATTTTGATGAATGTACAAAAAAAGAAACAAAACAAAAACAAGTAAACCAGAATACATCCAAATTCCTCATAGGAGATTTGGTATACATTATTGAAAATATAAACAAGTGACAATGATCAATGACAAGACAAAACAAAATAAAATTGTCTTAAGTACAATGCTATATATTATATTATAATTATTAAGGGTAGAGATGGATAACTTAGCCCTTGATTGTTGGAGAACAATGATTTCCTTTTTTGTTTTTGTTCTTTACATCTTTTTTTCTTCATACTAATCAGTAAACTCTCTACTTGGTGTAGGGTTAATCTTATGAGTATAAAAATTAACTGAAAATTTAACTCTTTAAAAAATAAGAATAGGAAAAGAAGAGGGCAAAGGAAGAAAAGCAGGAGTATGGGTGGCGGCGGGGGGAAAGCATCATATTCCCAAATCTGTATATTTTTTAAAATTTTTTTAAATTTATAAATGGTTCTTTATTCATAAACTTAATGAATGTTTACAAGATTTACTGTACACTGCTGAATAAATCGGCAATGAAAAATAAAAATCCAAAAAACAAAGCATGCCAAATGTGCAGCTGTCAATCTGCTAGCCATCCAGATATTAAAGAATTCAATGATGTATTCAAGATTTAGAATTTGAAAATGATTATCACTATTTCTATTTCAAATGTTTGGTAAAATACACAGTGAACTGTTCATGTCCTGGGCTTTACTCTAATGCAAGATATTTTAAAAGGATAAATTTATTATTACTTCATTTGGAAGGGAGAGAGAAAAAGATGTTCTAAGTGCTAATGCCCTTTTCAAATGCCTCGAAGAGCTGTGGATGGGCAATAATGAAGTCAGGAACCCAAAATTAATCCAAGGGTTTCACATGAATGCCAGAAATTCAAGTACTTTGTTAGGTTCTGGTGCCTTCTGGGGAGCAAATCAGCAGGAATTTGAAATCAAAAGCAGGGCCAGGACTCACACCACGGCTCTCTAATATGAGTTGTAGGCCAAATGTTCTGACTCAAATGGGAGAATTTTTATCATTGATTCAATTTCCTGTCTTGTTATTGGTATTATAGTTTCTTCTTCTGCCTGATTCAATGTTGGAAAATTTCAAATTTCTAGGATTTCATTCATGTCTTCAAGATTTTAATATTTGTTGGTGTAGTTTTTCATTTTAATCTCTTCTTATTCCTTGTTTTTGTCTTGTCCAGTATTAATGTCTCTAGGTTAAAGTTCATTGATTCCATGGGTCTCTTTAAAATAAGTTTTAGTCTTGTTAATCTTTTCTATTGCTTTTCTAGTGTATTTCTTTTATTTCAATCTAATCTTGTTATCTTCTTTCTTCCTGCTAAGTTTGGGTAAATTTTGTCATTTGTTTAATTTCCTGGAAATGTAATTTTAAGTTGTTTGAGAAGATTTTATTTTAAATGTGCATTCATATGACTATACATCTCAGGACTGCTTTTGTTACATGTTTTTTTTTTTTTTGTATTTTTTTTGTTTTTGTATTTTGTTTTCTATTTTATTTTCAAGCCACTTAGATAATTTATTTTTATTAACTCCATTGGCTTTCAGAAGAATCAGAATACTTTTTTAAAAATGTAAACATATTTATGAATTGTCTTGAATCCTCACTTACTGATTTTTAATTTTATAGTATTACAGAAAAACATAAATATTATTGTAAAATTCTTGGGACACAATATATACTCTATCATGAAACATACTGCACCATGCACATTTGAGAATATTTTGTATTTTATTGCTTAATGTAATGCTTTGAAAATGTACGATAGGCACATTTTGCCTCAAATATTGTTTAAGTCCAATATTTTCTTCTTTTCTGTCTAGATGGTTGTTCATTGTTTTTTTAAAAGATTTATTTATTTAAACGCAGAGTTACAGAGAGGCAGATGCAGAGAGAGAGAAGTCTTCCATCCATGGGTTCACTCCCCAAATGGTCACACAGTCAGAGCTGCACCTATCTCAAGCTAGTTGCCAGGAGCTTCCTCTGGGTCCACCACATGAATGGAGGGGCCCAAGGACTTGGGCCATCTTCCACTGCTTTCCCAGGTCATAGCAGACAGCTGGATTGGAAGTGGAGTAGTCGGGACTTGAACTGGTGCCCACATGGGATGCTGGCACCACAGGTGGTAGCTTTACCTGCTATGCCATGGCGCCGGCCCCTGTTTATTTTAAGTTTGGTACTGAACCCCCTAATCTCATTGTAGTACATTCATTCTCTTCCTTTCTATCTATTTATATTTATATTGACAAATGTTATTTTTATGTTTTGTTGTTGCAGCTTTCAAGTTTCAGGAAAACACAACCCTATTCTTTCTTTATTAGCAAAATATTCTGGATTCACTTGTACCTCAATGAAATCAACTGTTAGTGTGACCATTAGCTCAGCCACAAGTTAAAATCTCTGGGGACCAGGGTATCACTAGAACACTCCAGGCAGGTGAAAAGCTGTGACATCACAAAAGGGACAAAGGATTATTATACCTCTGACATTTGAAGTTCTAGTAAACTAACTGAAACACTATTTTTAAGCCTGCAGAGGAAAACAAAGTGAAATACTTTAAGATAAAAATCAGAAAAGAAGGCAAAAGAATTGATCCCTTTTTTGAAGAAAAATTGTTTGAAAGGAGTTTAAAACTAAAGCAACAACTATTTCTCTAACTGTTAGCATATTTGCCAGTTTTCAGGCAGTCTTCAAGTGCTGCACTTGGAAACAGAAAGAATGAATATTTTTTTTTAAACTTTTATTTAATGAATATAAATTTCCAAAGTATAGCTTATGGGTTACAATGGCTTCCCCCCTCCCATAACTTCCCTCCCGCCCGCAACCCTCCCCCCTCCCACTCCCTTTCCCCTTCCATTCGTGTAAAGATTCATTTTCAATTCTCTTTGTATACAGAAGATCAGTTTAGTATATATTAGGTAAAGATTTCAACATTTTGCCCATATAGCAACATCAAGTGAAAAAACTACCATTGGATTACTAATTATAGCATTAAATAGCAATGTACAGCACATTAAAGACAGAGATCCTACATAATTTTTTTTTCAAAATAATTAATTTTCTATGCCATTTCCATTTTAACACCAGGTTGTTTTTTTTTTTTCATTTCCAATTCTCTTTATATACAGAAGATCACTTCAGTATATAATTAGCAAAGACCTCATCAGTCTGCACCCACACAGAAACGCAAAGTATAAAAATACTGTTTCAGTACCAGTCATAGCATCACTTGGCTTTAGACGACACATTAGGGATAGATCCCGCATGGGGTGTAAGTACACAGTGACTCCTGTTGCTGACTTAACAATTTGACACTCCTGTTCATGGCATCAGTAATCTCCCTAGACTCTAGTCATGAGTTGCCAGGGCTATGGAAGCCTTTAGAGTTCGCTGACTTTGATCTTATTCCGATAGGGTCATACTCAAAGTGGAGGTTCTCTCCCCCCTTCGGAGAAGGGTACCTCCTTCTTTGACGGCCCCGCTCAGAAAGAATGAATATTAAGGCATCACTTTAAAGTGATTATAGATGGTTCCCCACCTCAGATGAATGGACACTACTTGAGCTTTCCTTACATCCAAGAATAAAAGTTTGCAATTATTATAGCTCCTTGATGAAATCAACCCTCTACCACAACATAATGGAATTCCTTACATAAAGTATATTTTGTCTGACATAAGTGTAGTTATACTCACTCTCTTTTGGTTTCCATTTATTGTGGAATTTTTTGTTTTGCATTTTCTCTCTTTTCAGTCCCTGTGCGAAATGAGTTTCATGAAGGCAGTAACATAGTTGAATCTAGCATTATCCTTTAAGGCACCTAATGTCTTGGAGGTAGTGCATAGATCCTTTGATTGTCTTCACCCTTTAACATTCTTATTTCCTTTTCTGTTCAGTTTGTGTGATTTCCAATTGTATATTTCCAATTTCTCTGACCATTCCCTTGGTTTGATCAAATTTCCTATTGAATACCTGCATTGCACTTTAAGTTTTAAATGTATTTAAATTATATTGGTTTGGTATATTTTAATGTTTCTCTTTATTGAAATTCCCTTTGTTCTTCCATTGCTTTCTTTAACAAGGTTAGCATATTTATGGCTTTTCTTGTTTTTGTGTTGGTTTTTCTCTAAATTTATTTTTTAAATTAATGATAAAATTAACATGAAGAGTATATACATCTTATAGAGCATAGAGAACTATTTTTACATGTACACAGAAAAAGTAAGTCTAACTTCCATATTTATGGAACACAAGAATCCATTGCCAGGGCCATTGCTGTGGTGTAGTAGGTTAAGCCTCTGCCTGCATTACCAACATCCTTATAGGCAGTTCATGTCCCAGCTGCTCCTCTTCCCATCCAGCTCTCTGCTAATGGCCTGATAAAGCAGCAGAGGATGGCCCAAATTCTTGGTCCCCTGCATCCACATGGGAGACCCAGAAGAAGATCCTGGCTCTTGTCTCCGTATTGGCCCAGCACCCATCATTGACGCCTTTTGGGGAGTGAAACAGTGCATAAAATATTTCTTTCTCTGTGTCTCTATCTTTTTCTGTAACTCTGCCTCTCAAATAAATAAATCTTAAAAATAAGAATCCATTACCTTCATTGACTGCATTTGTTACTTATTATCAAAACTCTATTCCCCAATTTTCACCCTTTAGTAATTACTGTATCTCTCTCTGTCTCTGTCTCTGTCTCTGTCTCTCTCTCTCTCTCTCTCTCTCTCTCTCTCACTCACACACACACACACACACACATACCCCTAAATGAATGAGCAAGAAAAATGATATTTTTCTTTCTGTGACTTGCTTATTTCACTGACTACAATAATTTCAGATTTTAGGCCGGCGCCGTGGCTCAACAGGCTAATCCTCCACCTTGCGGCACCAGCACACTGGGTTCTAGTCCCGGTTGGGGCACCGGATTCTGTCCCGGTTGCCCCTCTTCCAGGCCAGCTCTCTGCTGTGGCCAGGGAGTGCAGTGGAGGATAGCCCAAGTGCTTGGGCTCTGCACCCCATGGGAGACCAGGAGAAGCACCTGGCTCCTGCCATCGGATCAGCGCGGTGCGCTGGCTGCAGCGTGCCAGCCGCGGCAGCCATTGGAGGGTGAACCAACGGCAAAAGGAAGACCTTTCTCTCTGTCTCTCTCTCTCTCATTGTCCACTCTGCCTGTCAAAAAAAAATTTCAGATTTTATCTTTTTGTGTAAATGTCAGGATTTTGTTATTTCTTATGAGTGTGTAATATCCCATTTTATATATGGGATATGGGCATCTCAAGCAATATTTAGTTGATGCAAACCCCTATTTCCAATTGTTAATTGAATAATTTGTTTTGTTGTTGGATTTTTTTTGACATCTTCTATATTCTGGACACTGATCTTTTATCATAGACATGTTTATGAATATTTTCTCCCATTCTATAAGGTATCTCTTCAATCGACTGTAGAGAAATTCCTGTTTAATAAAATCCCACTTATCTAATTTTCTTATTTGTGATTTCAGGATGTTATCCAGAACTCATTGATTGTGCCAGTGCCTTGAAGTGTTTCCTGTATGTTTCCTTCTAGAAACTTGATATTTTCAGATTTTGCATTTAGATCTTTGATCCCTTTTATACTTTTCATATTGGGTATTATAATTTTATACTTTTTCATGGTGGAAGTGATTCTCCATTAGTTAAATCACAAATCCTCATTTAATTAGGGTAAGCTAATCATGATTTCTTTTATTATCTCATTTGGAACACATTTTCTTTTTCTCAATTTTTTATTGCACATTAGATAAAAGAACAAACTTTTTGAGGTTTGTTAGACTGTTCTTAGGTATGCCCCCCCAAAGGCTGACCAGACATTACAATAATATCTAAACTGTTTTTTTGCTTGTCTAGTCAGTCATCTTAGTGACATCTGTAGAATTAATAGACACAGGCATAACTTTACTATACTGATATTTGGTTTCATTCCCCAAACTAAAAGAAATATGGCAATGTATAATTTCACATGAAAATTTTATAGCCCATACAAGTATATGCAGTATACTATATATGTCTATTATACACACAATATCATTAAGTATTTAAAAAGTAAATACCTTAAGCCGGCGCCGTGGCTCAACAGGCTAATCCTCCACCTAGCGGTGCCGGCACACTGGGTTCTGGTCCTGGTCGGGGTGCCGGATTCTGTCCCAGTTGCCCTTCTTCCAGGCCAGCTCTCTGCTGTGGCCTGGGAGTGCAGTGGAGGATGGCCTAAGTGCTTGGGCCCTGCACCCCACGGGAGACCAGGATAAGCACCTGGCTCCTGCCTTCGGATCAGCGCGGTGCACTGGTTGTAGCGTGCCAGCCATGGTGGCCATTGGAGGGTGAACCAATGGCAAAAGGAAGACCTTTCTCTCTGTCTCTCTCTCACTGTCCACTCTGCCTGTCAAAAAAAGTAAATACCTTAAAATTCTTTATTAAAATGCAAATGATCATTTGAGACTTCAGGTTTGTAATACTGTTGATGTTGTAGGGCTTTCCTCAGTGCTCAGTGTTGATGGATGTTGGTCAAAATGACTGGTGGTAATAATAGAAGTGGCTATAGTCATTTACTAAAAAGAAAAATGAATTTGTCAACATTAAAATACACCTCTTTGTATAAAACATTTCTCCATAATATTTAATACTCTTTTATAGCACTTCACACATTTGTGATAGTTCTTTCAAAATGGGAGCTGTCAAAAACTCTGCTGCTGCTTCCTTGGTTAAATTTTTGTAGTATCCTAAATTCTTTGTTATAGTGCCAACAATTTTTACTGTATCCTCACCAGAAGTAGATTCTATCTCAAGAATCCACTTTTTGGAGTGGGCATTTGGCCTAGCAGTTAAGAACCCAAAAACCCATTCAGAGACTGCATTCAAGTCCTGACTCTCTTCCTAATTCAACTTCCTGCTAATGTATACTCAGGAGTGCAGCAGGTAATAGCTTAGGTAATTGAGTCTCTACCATCTATGTGGAAGACATAGATTTTATTCTTTTTTAAAATTTTTTGTGATCCCTTTGACTCTTAGACCTATCAGAGCCATCGAATGTGAACTGAAATTGATCACTTGGACTAGTGAGATGGCATTGGTACATGCCACCTTGATGGGATTGTATTGGAATCCCCTGGCACATTTTTAACTCCACCATTTGCGGCAAGTCTGATTGTGTTGTCTAATGTGCAGTGATGCTATAACTAGTACTGAAACAGTATTTTTACACTTTGTGTTTCTGGGTGGGTACAAACTGATGAGATCTTTACTAATTATATACTGAATCGATCTTCTGTATATAAAGATAATTGGAAATAAAAAAAGGAAAAACCTGGTGTTAAATTGGAAATGGCATAGAAAATTAATTTTTTTAAAAAATATATGTAAGATCTCTGTCTTTAATGTACTGTACACTCTTATTTAATGCTATAACTAGTACTCCAACAGTATTTTTTTTTCACTTTGTGTTACTATATGGGGGCAAACCATTGAAATCGTTACCTAATATATACTAAACTGATCTTCTGTATATAAAGAGAATTGAAAATTAATTATGTGATTGGAAGGGGAGAGGGAGCAGGAAAGGGGAGGGTTGTGGGTGGGAGGGAAATTTCGGAAGGGGGAAGCCATTGTAACCCATAAACTGTACTTTGGAAATTTATATTCATTAAATAAAAAAATAATAAAATAAAAAATATTTCTCCCATTTAAAAAAAATTTTTTTTGACAGGCAGAGTGGACAGTGAGAGACAGAGAGAAAGGTCTTCCTTTTTCTGTTGGTTCACCCCCC
Organism: Lepus oiostolus; assembly: GCA_036325905.1. NCBI lineage: Eukaryota > Metazoa > Chordata > Mammalia > Lagomorpha > Leporidae > Lepus > Lepus oiostolus. Next base: position 546,366 of record JAWMBE010000090.1, read on the forward strand.
AATGGCTGCTGTGACCAGCACACCATGCTGATCTGAAGCCAGGAGCCAGGTGCTTCTCCTGGTCTCCCATGTGGGTGTAGGGCCCAAGCACTTGGGCCATCCTCCACTGCACTCCTGGGCCATAGCAGAGAGCTGGACTGGAAAAAGAGCAACTGGGACAGAATCTGGTGCCCCGACTGGGACTAGAGCCCAGGGTGCCGGCACTGCAGGTGGAGTATTAGCCTATTGAGCCACAACACCAGCCAGATTTTATTCTAACTCCCAGTATTTTTCTATCTGAGCCCTTCCTATATGGGGATTTGGGAAGTGAACTAGCAGTTTTGAACTATCTGTATCTCAAATGATTTATTAATTAACTAATTTAAAGATGACCAACTTTCTTTGGTTACCCATGATAGTAACTCCTCATCTGTTAGGTTTATTGAGGGATTGCAGCAATTCAATCACATCTTCAGGATTTACTTGTAATTCTAATTCTATTGCAGTTGCATTATTCCACTAAAGTCTTGAACCCATCAAAATCATTCATAAAGGATGCAATTAAGGCTTCTCAATCTCCTGTATATTGATTTTTTGAGTTCATTTCACACGTTATAAATGTCCTTTTAAAAATATTTTTATTCTTAAAATTTTTGTTAATATCAAGAGAGCAGATTTCATGTATTTCAGATATAGCTCTAAGAAGATAATCATACAATCCTCCCTCACTCTTCCCTCCCTTGCTCTCTCCTCTTTCCTTCCTTTCTTTTTCTCTTTTAATTTTTGTGATAATGTAATTTCAATTTAATTTATAGTCACAGACTTAATGAATCACTAACCATAATATTCAACAAATAAAAAGAAAGACACTATTGCACAGCAATATGCACAAATCATGAGATACCAGTTTCATTCTCATATATTTTTATATTCCATATTAACTACCATATATCAGAGAAAGCATATGGAATTTGTCTTTTCAGGACTGGCTTATTTCATGAAGCATAATGGACTGTAGTTTCATCCATTTTGTTGCAAAAGACAGCATTTAATTCTTTTTTATGGTGTAATAGTAATCCATTTTGTATATACAACACATTTTCTTTATCCAGTCATTGGCTGGTAGACATCTGGGTAGATTCTGTATCTTAGCAATTGTAAATTGAGATGATAAAAAATAGAGTATAAATAACTCTTTCATATGCTGATTCATTTCTTTTAAGTAAATTCCCAGGAGTGGGTCATTTGATAGATCTATTTTCAGATTTCTGAGGAATCTCCATACAGTCTCTTACATAATAGTTTACATTCCTCCAATGCTGGATTACGGTACCTTTTTTTGACACACCTTTGTTATTATTTGATTTTTAGATGGTAGCTACTCTAACTTGGGTGAGGTAATACTGCACTATAGTTTTTATTTTCACTTCCTGATGGCTAGTGATCTTGAGCATTTTTCATGTATCTGTTGATCATTTGAATTTCATCTTTTGACAAATGCCTATTCATGTCATTTGCTCATTTCTTGACTTGATTATTTTGTTGTTGTTGAGTTTCTTGAGCTCTGTATAGATCCTGAATATTAATCCTTTATCATGTGCATAGTTCACAAATGTTTCTTACCTTTTGTGAGTTGCCTCTTCACTTTGATGAGTGGTTCTTTTGCCATGGAGAAGCTTCTTAGCTTGCTGCAATCCCATTTTTCTATTTTTGCTTTGACTGCCTGTGCTTCTGGGGTCTTATCCAAGAAGATTATGCTTATGATATGTTTTGCCCATTTCCCCAAATGTTACTTCAGGAGTTTGGTGGTATCATGTTAGTAATTTAGATTCATTGTGAATTGATTCTTGTACAAGATGTAAGGAAGAGGTCTTGCTTCATACTTTTGCAGACAAAAAGGCAATTTTCCCAACACTATTTATTGAAGAGATTGTCCTTTATCCAGGGCATGATTTTGTCTTCCTTCTCATTTTCGTTTGGTTTGTTCTTCTTTTTCTAACTCTTCATAATGTATCATTAGCTCTTTACCTTGAGACATTTCTTTAATGTAAGCACTTAATGCAATAAGCTTCCCTGTTAATACTGCTTTTACTGTATCTTATGGGTTTTTATATGTTGTGTTTTCATTTTCATTTATTTCAAGAAATTTTTTGCTCTTGGTTCTTTACCTAGATACCAACCTGTTCTGTTATTTGTACTCTCTTCATTATTTCTTTTCATTAAGCTTTTCTAGTGTGCTCACCACTACTCTTTGTCTCACATCTGAATCCTTTTTTGTGTGAAGGCAAGAACCCCAAGCAACTGAACCTTGATCATGGGGCACTCGCAAGGACTAGTGTTTAGGGCTGAGCAACGTCATTCTGAGGAATGCTACTTCCAGCCTTTCTCTGGCCTTGTCTCATGACAATGAAATCTCTTTCCCAATATTTCATGGAGGCAGAGTCTTGACTGCTTTCTTGTAACTGAGCCACATTGGCTACACCATGTTCTGTCTCTACTAGTCACAGTGTCTCTGCCACATGCTTGTGAAGTAAGAGCATCCTACAAGAGGTTGAGACCTTCACTCCCTTTCACACTGTCTGACTAGGCCCTCTTGGCCTTCCCTGGTTTGGCTGATGGGTCCAGGGCCTGTTCACTGTCCCTCTACTTTGTCTCTCATGTTGGAGAGTGGGGGAAATGTTGAGTCTGGCAGCCAGAGACCAGAGCCTGGCCTCAGTCATCCTTCCCTGCTGGAGTGATCCCCATGCCTCATTTCTGTTACCTCCTAGGCTGCCATATTGATAACATAGTTCATTTTCAACTGTTGTGTTTAACCACCAGATCCCTGCAAAGTCATGGGTTCCAAAACTCTCCTACATTTTTCTAGACTAGCAATAGTGGGCCTCCTGGCCTTTCTCATCCAAAGGGTTCCCACTCTCTTGCTTTCTAAACTATAACAGTTTATCTGCCTATGAGCTTAAGGTCTTTATGTTTTATAGTTGAGGGCAATGTTAAACTTGCTAAACTCAGAACTCTCCAAATACCACTGCTCTCCATCATAGGTCCTGAGGCCTGAAAAGATAAAAGTCTGACACTTTGCTGTGCTTTCTAAAATGTTGTAAATTGCTGAGTTATTGTGAACATCTCTCTTGTCTTCTAGTTATAATTCTCTGAAAATATTTGCAATTAAATTTAAGGATCTGTGTTTCAACAAAACATGATTGTTTCAATACTTAAATGTTTTGTCTTACAGTATTAAAGATACTGATATGCACTAATTAATCCTTTTAATCATGGTTTTTCGGTGCTGTTAACTGACCTCAATAAAGATTTTATATATATGGGGAAAAACAGAAAGTTTTGATGACCTCTAATTTTGGATGACCTTTTTAATTTTGGTGACCTTTTACAATTTCCATAATGACCCACTTATCATTCAGTAGCATGTTTAATTTCCAAGTATTTATGATTGTTCCATTGTTCATATTGTTTATATCTAGTTTTAGATATGAAAAGATTCATGCTATGCTTTCAATTGTTTTAAGTTTGTTGAGAATCAATTTGTGGCCTAATATGTGGTCTATTCTAGAAAATGTTTCATGTGTTTATTAGAATGTTTTCTATAGCTTTAGGAGAAATGCCCTTTTTCATATATGTTAGCCCCATTTGCTTGATAGTAGGTTTCATCTCTGATGTCTCTTTATTGAATTTTTTTGTTTGGATGATCTATCCATTGCTGAGAGTGGGGTGTTGAAGTCACCCACTATTATTATATTGGAATATTTTCTGTATATATTTGAATATTTGAATGACCATATGTTGGGTGCAAAAACATGACTGTTATGTCTTCTTGCTGAATTGAGCCTTTCATCAAATATCATGTCCTTCTTTATCTCTTTTTAAAGTTTTATGCTTTAGAGTCAAGTTGAAATGATTATATCAAAAAATTAAAAAATAAAAGAAGGAGGATGTTACAAAAGGAATGGAAGAGAGAAACATAATTAGAACTGTACCTATGCAGTACAGAAAATCTGTCATTTTTATATTAATAAATTAAAAATGTGAAAAAAACAGAAGCCAAAACTGGTTACAAGGTAATTTTTGCACCATGGTTTATGGTTTATGGAACAGGGATCTTGCTGCTTTCTTTATATCCCAGACTACAAATTAGGGTCTCAAATTTTTTTTTTAAAATTTAATTAATTAATTAATTTATTTTACAGGCAGAGTGGATAGTGAGAGAGAGAGAGACAGAGAGAAAGGTCTTCCTTTGCCGTTGGTTCACCCTCCAATGGCCGCTGCAGTTGGCTCATCACACTGATCCAAAGCCAGGAGCCAGGTGCCTCTCCTGGTCTCCCATGCGGGTGCAGGGCCCAAGCACTTGGGCCATCCTCTACTGCCTTCCTGGGCCATAGCAGAGAGCTGGCCTGGAAGAGGGGCAACCAGGACAGAATCCGGCGCCCCGACCGTGATTAGAACCCGGTGTGCCGGCACCGCAAGGCGGAGGATTAGCCTGTTAAGCCACGGCGCCGGCCAGGGTCTCAAATTTTAAGTCTTGAAGTCTCTTCATCATGGGTTTCTGTAAAAATGTTACTACTCAACATGGGGAGCAGATGTCATTAAGAATCTTCCCCTGCTGGTCAACTGAATGACCTGATTGGAAAAGAACTCACTACTGTTGGAACTAAGGGAAGAGTTTGCATCATCAAGAAATTTTCCCAGATGACCCTGGTCCTTCAATGACAGCAGATACCAGTAAACAGCCTGCAAAATTATTTTAAAAATAAGCATATCACATCAACATATTTAAAAAAAAAGTATACCTACATATCACCTGCTTGCTGGTAATTTCATTCTGAAGTTCATTTTTTATTTTATAATCTGTTCAGTTTTACATTACCTACTAAGCTCTTTTCTTCTTAAGGATAAGTATAAGGAAGGGAATATGGTGTTCTTTCATTTTTTATGCTTTATATTTTTTGTTGTAAAATTTAAAATTTTAATGTTTTTCACATTAATTTCATATGTAGATATATATAAACATATATTATATTTTCTCTTCTAATGATAATATACATTTTACTACAGAATATACATTTTACTACAGAATATTTTACCCAACAGTTGAAGAATGGACATTCTTTCTTTCAGTGCATTGGACTTTCTCTGGGATAGACCATACGCTAGCCATAAAGCAAGCCTCACCAAATTCAAAATATTGAGATCATACCATGTGTATTTTCTCACCACAACAGACTGAAGCTTTTAGTAACATAAGAATCAGTGGCACTTTTGCAACCATACAAGAGAAGAAAACATGGGGGTATGTCTTCTTGCAGTTTAATAGCATGTGTTTGGGTGGTCTCCAATCAATTGGTATGTGTATCTACAGCACCATTATATTTTGAGGTTATGTTGGAATGAATTCCAGGTTGCTCCTGTGGCCTAATGTGTCTGCTCAACTATCAGCATTATGGGAAGATGAAAGACAAGCATACACAGCACCATGTGAAATAGGTCCTATGGCACTATGGGAAGAAGCTCCCACATGTCTCCAAAGGGCAGTGTTTCCTGATTTTCACACTCTGTAATCTCACCCTCTGTGTGGAGCACAGGACTCCCTTCTACTGAGTAGTGATGGAGCAGTCATGAGAAATAGAACGTCTCAGACTATGATAAATAAAAATATTCAGGAAAATCAATTTAACAGGGAGCATTTAAGTATTTAAGAGATTCATGAATCATACAACACTCAAAACTAGAAAACACTCAGAGAACTCTGTTTAGCAGGCTGAACATGGATGCAAAATAAAGATATTGCTTGATAATGTATAACAAGTTTTTTGGCTTGTGTGGATGTAATCCAGTGGGAAGTCCTTATTTAGAAGCTCATAGTTAAACTTAAGCTTCGTTTCATTGTTTACATTCGACTTTAGCAAACTTAGTGCTTTCTAAATATTCCTGTAAAATTTTCAAGAAAAATGGACCATATAGAAGTGCGTAAGTTCATTCACTGACCAGAGCCAGCGCTGGGAGATGAGGCGGTGACTTGGCTCTGGCTCAGCGAGTCTGTTACTCTGCACCTGCGGTCCCAGGCAGTTTGCGAGCACAACACCGGGGGTGGCCCCTGCTGCTTCTCCTTCCACTGCTGTTGGTCTGTAGCCATGGCCATTACCGTTCCCGCGCATCCCTTTGCTTCCCTGCGCGTCCTGAAGGGAGCTGCCAGGCTCCCCGGGAATTCTCATGGCAGATATGGAGACCGTGCAGAGGGGTTGGGTGCCAGGGCTGCTGGCGGCTGGGGGTCCCGGCTCCCTGGGTGCCATCGGGCGGTGGCAGGGACTGAGAGGGACCCAGGCTGTCCTGCATTTCCCCATGCTCTGGGGCTCCTGCATCTCCCCTTTTCTCAAGTTTCCTTAATGCCTTTTATTTACGGGGTCCAAGGGGGTGTTCCCTGTCACGCAGGGTGTGTGAGGGGTGTTCAGTGTTACTGGAATGGATCGGTGGGTTCATTTCTTCCGCTCAGTGTAGCAATAAATGGCTGGGAAAAGGTTGCAAAAAGGCAGGAGTTTTATTGTGTCAAGCGAAAGTAGAGTCTTACTCAAGCTGGATGCTGGTTTTCAGGAGGTGTACTAGGTTTTTAAAGGTCTCGCTTTTTTTTTAAATTGGACTACAATCGGAGGGGTGGGGTGGGAGAGTTCACTTTTATATTGTTCTAAGTATGGCAGGGACCCCTCCTCTTGGGAAGATAAAACCAGCTAAAGACAAAAATAAAAAAAAAAAGACAGAAACAAAAATAACAGCAACAACCAGGTAGACGTTTTGGAGCTGAGACTTTCTGAGAAATGCCATGGTGCAGAGCTGGGTCAGTGGTCTGGGTGCACACAGGTGGGTGACTAACGGGAACTGGAGTTAAGAGCTAGCTTCCTCTTTTGGTGCCCATGCGACCTCAGACTTACCAGGCCATTTTGCAAGGGTTCCCATGGAGCAGGGCTGGATGGCCCCCAGCAGGGAGCCCAGGGCTGCAGTGGATGGCTTAGCCCTGTGGCCCCCACTCCACATGCACACAACCCACATGGTGGGGTCCCCGTGGGCACTCGGGGCAGCTAGGGCTCTGCGTGCTCTGCTGACATTTTCCCCCTCTTCTTCACTGTCCCCACAATGCCGCTCCCAGCTGATTGTGCTACAGTCCCTGCAGCTGGAAGTAAGGGGGCCACTGAGTTTTCTTATTTTCTGTTTGGTGCCGAAGCCCAAGCCATTTTTAGCATTGGGAGCACACTAACTAATAATTTGAACAAGGACTGGTCTGTGGAGGCCTCTGTACAAGTGTGAGGAGTGGTAAGACAGAAAAAGGACCAGAAATAAGTGCCCCCTTTCCCCCACAGAGATGCCCACGCAGTGGGGAAAGAGATGTGGCCTAGGAAAATATGGCACTTATCTTCCACATAGTGGAATTGTCAGGAGAGTAACCAGTCTTGAGTGAGTCCTTGTTCTGTTAGTTTAGTGCTGTCACCTGATTCCCTGTTGATGACCTGATTGCCCATAATGAGGTTGCCTAAGAGGGAAGAGCAGAAGGGACTCTAGGCAGTGGGTGTGAAGGTTGCCACATGACTCCTCTCAGCCCCAGTATGGGGTTTGCTTGTTTCCAGGCTGCTTCCTGTCATGGTGCCTATGCTGGGAGGAGCTGCTTCAAGCCAGCGTTCTGAGCACCCATGTCCTGTGACCATTCATCTCCCAGGGAAACAGCCAGGAACAGGATTCCTAGAGCTGTTCAGCTGGCTGGCTGTCCTCGGCAGATCATACCCTGTGCCACTGGAGGGTGACAGGCAAGGTATTTAGCATCTGGAAGAGAAGTTTTTAATATGAGATACATGCTCTGGTGGTTTATAATTGTGTCCGTGAGGACAAAATTGCAATTGCTGCAAACAAACATGATATTTGTATTTGTATAGATGACATTCTATGCACTTGCCTAAGAAAAAATTTTGGTTTTCTCCAAAACAAGTTTGAATATGATTTTCTTGGTCCCTTGCACACTAATCCACAACACTTTGTATGGATATGATTGGATCATACCAGAAATATCCAGTTGTGCTGTGGCTATCTCAATCCCAGATCTTGCTACAGCCTCTGTGTTTGTGTTTTCTGGATACTATCAATGGACTTTACGGTTTGGAATGAATTTTAGCAGGCAATATTTTGTTGTGTGCTGGCAAACGGTAATTGGTTCCACAAGAAGACAAAACCTCTATGCATTCATGTTTTCTAGGGAGAAAGCTAGAGCAAGTGCGGGAAACAAACATGATATTTTTGTTTGTAAACATGACATTGAGTCCACTGACCCAGGAAAAGGACTTTGCTTTTCTCCAAAACAGTTTGACTGTGATTTTCTGTGTCCCTTGAATACGAATTCTGCAATACTTTGTCTGGATATGACTGGATCAAACCAGAAATAGCTGGTTGTGTTAAGCCTAACTCATTCCCAGATCTTGCTACATTCTCTCTTTTTGTGTGTTTGTGTTTTCTGGTTATACTCTATGTAATTTAGGGTTTGCATTGAATTTTAGCATGCAACATTTTGTTTTGTGCCATGAAATGCTAATGGGTTCCACAAGAAGACAAAACCTCTCCACAATCATGTTTTCTAGGTAGAAAGTTAGAGCAACTGTGGGAAACAAACATGATATTTATGTTTGTAAACATCATATTTATCCACTCACCCAAGATAAAGACTTTGCTTTTCTCCAAAACCAGTTTGACTGTGAATTTCTGGGTCCATTGCATATGAATCCAAAACACTTTGGATATACTGGATCAAACCAGAAATATCCGGTTGTGTTGTGGCTAACTCAATCCCAGATCTTGCTACAGCCTCTGTGTTTGTGTTTTCTGGATATTATCAATGGACTTTACAGTTTGGAATGAATTTTAGCAGGGAACATTTTGTTTTCTACTGGCAAACATTAATTGGTTCCACATGGAGAAAAAATCTCTACATATTCGTATTTTCTAGGAAGAAAGTTCGAGCAACTGCTGCAAACATGATATGTAGGTTTGTAAACATGACATTGAATCCACTTGCCCAGGAAAAAGACTGTGCTTTTCTCCAAAACCAGTTTGACTGTGATTTTCTTGGTCACTTGCATACAAATCCACAAGACTTTGTCTGGATATGACTAGATCATACCAGAAATATCCGGTTGTGTTGTAGCAAACTCAAATCCAAGATCTTGCTGCATCCTCCGGTTTGTTTGTGTTATCTGGATATTCTCTATGGACTTTATGGTTTTGAATTAATTTTAGCATATAACATTGTTTTTGTGCTGACAAAGACTAATTGGTTCCACAAGAAGACAAAACCTCTACACATTGGTGTTTTATAGGGAGAAAGCTAGAGCAACTGTGGGAAAAAAAAAACATGATCTTTACGTTTGTAAACATCATATTTGTTCACTTTCCCAAGAAAAAGACTTTGCTTTTATTCAAAACCAGTTTGACTGTGATTTCTGGGTTCATTGCATATGAATTCCACAGCACTGTCTGTATACAGCTGGATGTAAGCAGAAATATCCAGTTGTGTTGTGGCTAACTCAATCCCAGATGTTGCTACAGCCTCTGTGTTTTCTTTTCTTGATATTTTCAATGGACTTCATGGTTTTGAATTAATTTTAACAGGGAACATTTTCATTTTTCCTGGCAAATACTAATTAGTTCCACATGGAAACACAATATCGACACATTTGTGTTTTCTAGGGAGAAAACTAGAGCAATTGCAGCAAACAAACATGATATTTCTGTTTGTATAGATGACATTGTATGCACTTGCCTAAGAAAAAAACTTTGGTTTTCTACAAAACAAGTTTGAATGTGATTTTCTGGGTCCCTTGCACACTAATACACAACACTTTGTACGGATATGACTGGATTATACCAGAAATATCCAGTTCTGTTGTAGCTATCTCAATCCCAGATATTGCTACAACCTCTGTGTTTGTGTTTTCTGGATACTATCAATGGACTTTATGGTTTGGAATGAATTTTAGAAGGGAATATTATATTTTGTGCTGGCAAACGCTATTTGGTTCCACAAGAAGACAAAACCTCTACACGTTCATGTTTTCTAGGGAGAAAGCTAGAGCAACTGCGGGAAACAAATATGATATTTTTTGTTTGCAAACATCATATTTATCCACTCGCCAAAATAAAGACTTTGCTTTTCTTCAAAACCAGTTTGTGAATTTCTGGGTCCATTGCACACTAATCCACAACACTTTGTCCGGATATGAGGGGATGAAACCAGAAATATCTGGTTGTATTGTGGCTAATTCTATCCCAGATCTTGCTACAGCCTCTGTGTTTGTGTTTTCTGGATATTATCAATGGACTTTACGGTTTTGAATGAATTTTAGCTGGAAATATTTTGTTGTGTGCTGGCAAACGCTAATTGGTTCCACAAGAATACAAAACCTCTACACATTCGTGTTGTCTAGGGAGAAATGTAGAGCAAATGCGGTAAACAAAAATGATATTTATGTTTGTATAAGTGACACTTTATCCACTTACCCAGGAAAAAGACTGTACTTTTTTACACAATGGTTTGACTGTGATTTTCTGTGTCCCTTGCATATGAATTCCACAACACTTTCTCCAGAAATGACTGGGTCATATCAGAAATATCCGGTTGTGTTGTGGCTATCTCAAATCCAAATCTTTGCACAGCCTCTGTGTTTGTTTGTGTTTTCTGGATATACTTTATGGACTTTACAGTATGGAATGAATTTTAATATGGAACATTTTATTTTGTGCTGGCAAACGCTAATTGTTTCCACATGGAGAAAAAACCTCAACACATTCATGTTTTCCAGGGAGAAAGCTTGAGCAACTGTGGGAAACAAACAAGATATTTATGTTTGTAAACATGACATTTTATCCACTTGCCCAGGAAAAAGACTGTGCTTTTCTCCAAAACTAGTTTGACTGTGATTTTCTGGGTCCATTGCATACAAATTCCACAACACTTTGTCCGGATATGACTGGATGAAAGCAGAAATATCCAGTAGTGTTGTGGCTAACTCAATCCCAGATCTTGCTACATTTCTGTGATTCTTTGTATTTTCTGGATATTCTCTATGGACTTTATGGTTTTGAATGAATTTTAACATGTAACATTGTGTTTTGTGCTGGCAAATGCTAATTGATTCCATATGCAGGCATCCCTCTACACATTCGTGTTTTCCAGCGAGAAAGCTAGAGTAACTGTGGGAAACAAACAAGATATTTATGTTTGTGAACATGACATTTATATACTTGCCTAAGAAAAGACTTTGCTTTTCTCCTAAACCAGTTTGACTGTGATTTTGGGGGCCCATTGCATACGAATTCCACAATACTTTGTCTGGATATGACTGGATGATACCAGAAATATCCGGTTGTGTTGTGGTTAACTCAATCCCAAATCTTGCTACAGCCTCTGTGTTTATGTTTTCTGGATACTATCAATGGACTTTAAGGTTTGGAATGTATTTTAGCAGGGAACATTTTGTTTTGTGCCATGAAACGCTAATTGGTTCCAGAAGAGGACAAATCCTCTACACATTCGTGTTTTCTAGGGAAAAAGCTAGAGCAACTGCGGGAAACAAACAGGATATTTATGTTTGTAAACATGACATTTTATCCATTTGCCTAAGAAAAAGACTGCTTTTCTACAAAACCAGTTTGACTGTGAATTTCTGGGTGCCTTGCACACTAATCCACAGCACTTTGTTCATATATAACTGGATGAAACTATAAATATCCGGTTGTGTTGTGGCTAACTCAAATCCAGATCTTGCTACAGCCTCTGGTTTGTTTGTGTTTTCTGGATATTATCAATGGACTTCATGTTTTGGAATGAAATTTAGTAGTGAACATTTTGTTTGTACTGGAAATAATAACTCGCTCCAGATGGAGACAAAAACTCTACGCATTCGTGTTTCCTAGGGAGAAAGCTAGAGCAACTGTGGGAAACAAACATATTTGTGTTCATATACATGACATTTTATCCAATTGCCCAAGAAAATGATTTTGCTTTCTCCAAAACAAGTTCAAATGTGAATTTCTGGGTTCCATTGCATAGAAATTACACAACATTTTGTGCAGATATGACTGGACCAAACCAGAAATATCCGGCTGTGTTGTGGTTAACTCAATCCCAGATCTTGCAACAGCCTCTGTGTTTGTTTGTGTTTTCTGGATATTCTCTATGGATTTTATGGCATTGAATGAATTCTAGCAGGGAACATTTTATTTTGTGTTGGCAAACACTAATTGTTTGCACATGGAGAAAAAACCTCTACACATTCATGTTTTCTAGGGAGAAAGCTAGAGCAACGTCTGCAAACATGATATTAATATTTATAAACATGACATTGAATCCACTTGCACAGGAAAAAGACTGTGTTTTCTCCAAAACCAACTTGACTGTGATTTTCTGGGTCCATTGCATAGGAATTCCACAATGCTTTTTCAGGATACGACTGGATCACACCAGAAATATCTGGTTCTGTTGTGGCTAACTCAAATCCAGATCTTGATACAGCCTCTGTGTTAGTTTGGGTTTTCTGGATATTCTCTATGGACTTTATGGGTTTCTTTTAGCATGTAACATTTTGTTTCGTGCTGGCAAAGGCTAATTTGTTCCATATGCATACAAAACCTCTACACATTTATGTTTTCTTGGGGAAAAGAAAGAGCAACTGTGGGTAAAAATCAGGATATTTATGTTTGAAAACATGATATTTTATCCACTTGCCCAAGAAAAAGTCTTTGCTATTCTCCAAACCAGTTTGACTGTGATTTTCTGGTTCCATTGCATATGAATTTCACAACACTTTCTCTACATATGATAGGATCATAGCAGAAATATCTGTTTGTATTTTCCCTAATTTAATCCCAGATCTTGCAACAGCCTCTGTGTTTGTGTTTTCTGGATACACTCTATGGTCTTTATGGTTTTGAGTGAATTTCAGCAGGGAACATTTTATTTTGTGCTGCCAAACACGAATTGGTTCCACATGGAGACAAAACCTCTGCACATTCGTGTTTCCTAGGGAGAAAGCTAGAGAAAAAAGAAATTTGATATTTGTGTTTGTATATATGACATTTTATCCACTTGCCAAGAAAAAGACTTTGCTTTTCTCCAAACCATTTTGACTCTGAAGTTCTGGGTTCCTTTGCATATGAATTCCACAACACTTTGTCCAGATATGACTGGATGAAACCAGAAATCTCCTCTTGTATTGTGGCTAACTCAATCGCAGATCTTGCTACAGTCTCTGTGTTTGTGTTTTCTGGATATTATCAATGGAATTTATGATTTAGAATGAATTTTAGCAGGGAACATTTTTTTGTGTTGGCAAATGCTAATTGGTACTACAAGAAGAGAAAACCTCTACACACTTGTGTTTTCTAAGGAGAAAGCTAGAAAAACTGTGGGAAACAAACATGATGTTTATATTTGTAAATGTGGCATTTTATCTACTTGCCCAAGAAAAAGACTTTGCTTTTCTCCAAAACCAGTTTGACTGTGATTTTCTGGGTCCCTTGCATATGAATAGCTCAACACTTTGACAGATATGACTGGGTCATACCAGGAATATACGGTTATGTTGTGGCTAACTCAAATCCAGATCTTGCTACAGCATCTGTGTTTGTTTGTGTTTTCTGTATCTTCTCTATGGACTTTATGGTTTTGAATAAATTTTAGCATGTAACATTTTGTTTCATGCTGGCAAATACTAATTGATTCCATATTCAGTAAAATCCCTCTTCATTCATGTTTTCTAGGGAGAAAGCTAGGGTAACCATGGGAAACATGATATTTGTGTTTATATACATGATATATTATCAATTTGCCTAGAAAAAAACTAAGCTATTCTCCAAAACCCATTTACCTGTGAATTTCCAGGGCCATTGCATACGAATTCCACAACCCTTTGTCCAGATATGACTGGATGAAACCAGAAATATCCATTTTTTTGTGGCTAACTCAATCCCAGATCTTTCTTCAGCCTCTGTGTTTGTGTTTTCTGGAAATTCTCAATGGGCTTTATGGTGTTTAATGTATTTAATAGGGAACATTTTGTTTTGAGCTGGCAAAAGCTAATTGGTACCACAAGAAGAGAAAAACTCTACACACTTGTGTTTTCTGGGGAGAAAGCTAAAGCAACCGCGGCAAACAAAAATGATATTTGTGTTTGTAAACATGACATTTTATCCGCTTGCCCAAGAAAAAAAAACTTTGCTTTTCGCCAAATCCAGTTTGACTGTGATATTCTGGGTCCCTTGCATATGAATACCACAATACTTTGTCTGGACATGACTGGATGAAACCAGAAATATCCTCTTGTGCTGTGGCTAACTCAATCCCAGATCTTGCTACAGCCTCTGTATTTGTGTTTTCTGGATATTATCAATGGACTTTACATTTTAGAATGAATTTTAGCATGTAACATTTTGTTTCCTGCTGGCAAACGCTAATTGATTCCATATTGAGACAAAACCTCTACTCATATGTGTTTTGTAAGAGAAAGCTAGAGTAACCGTGGCAAAAAGATATTTGTGTTTCTATACATGATATTTTATAGATTTGCCCAAGAAAAGTACTAAGCTATTTTCCAAAACCCATTTGACTATGATTTTCCGGGGCCATTGCATACAAATTCCACAACACTTTGTCCGGATATGACTGGATGAAACCAGAATTATCCTTTTGTGTTGTGGCTAACTCAATCCCAGATCTTGCTACAGCCTCTGTGTTTGTGTTTTCTGGATATTATCAATGGACTTTATGGTTTAGAATGAATTTTAGCAGGGAATATTTTGTTTTGTGCTGGCAAATGCTAATTGGTTCCACAAGAAGAGAAAAGCTCTACACACTCGTGTTTTATAAGGAGAATGCTAGAACAACTGTGGGAAACAAACATGATGTTTATATTTGTAAACATGACATGTTATCCACTTGCCTATGAAAAAGACTTTGCTTTTCTCCAAAACCTGTTTGACCCTGATTTTCTGGGTCCATTGCATGTGAATGCCACAACAGTTTGTATGGATATGACTGGATCATACCAGAAATACCCAGTTGTGTTGTGGAAACTCAATCTCAGATCTTGCTACAGCATCGGTGTTTGTGTTTTCTGAATATTATCAATGGACTTTATGATTTGGAATGAATTTTAGCAGGGAACAGTTTGTTTTGAGCTTTCAAACGCTAATTGTTTCCACATGGAGAAAAAACCTCTTTCCATTTGTGTTTTCTTGATAAAAAGCTAGAATAAATGCTGCAAACATGATATTTGTGTTTGCAAACATGACATTGAATCCACTTGTCCAGGAAAAAGACTGTGCTTTTCTCCAAAACCAGTTTGACTATGATTTTCTGGGTCCCTTACATACGATTACCACACTTGGTTCGGATATGACTGGATCATACCAGAAATATCCTCTTATGTTGTGGTTAACTCAATCCCAGATCTTGCTACAGCCTCTGTGTTTGTATTTTCTGGATATTATCAATGCACTTTATGGTTTTTAATGAATTTTAGCAGGGGACATTTTGTTTTGTGCTGGCAAATTCTAATTGGTACCACAAGAAGAGAAAAGCTAACACACTCGTGTTTTCTAGGGAGAAAGCTAGGGTAACTGCGGCAAACAAAAATGATACTTATTTTTGTAAACATGACATTTTATTCTCTTGGCCAAGAAAAAGACATTAATTTCTCCAAAACCAGTTTGACTGATTTTCTGGATCCCTTGCATACAAATAACACAACATTTTGTCTGGATATGACTGGATCATACCAGAAATATCTGGTTGTGATGTGGCTAACTCAAATCCCGATCTTGTTACAGCCTCTGTATTTGTTTGTGTTTTCTGGATATTCTCAATGGACTTTATGCTTTTGAATGAATTTTAGCAGGGAACATTTTGTTGTGTGCTTGCAAAGGCTAATTGGTACCACAAGAAGAGGAAAACTCTACACACTCGTGTTTTCTAGGGAGAAAGCCAGAGCAAGTGCAGGAAACAAACATGATATTTTTGTTAGTAAACATGACATTGAATGCACTCAACCAGGAAAAAGACTGCTTTTCTCCAAAACCAGTTTGACTGTGATTTTCTGGGTGCCTTGCATACAAATTCCACAACACTTTGTCCAGATATCACTATATGAAACCAGAAATATCTTCTTGTGCTGCGGCCAACTCAATCCCAGATCTTGCTACAGCCTCTGTGTTTGTGTTTTCTGGATATTATCAATGGACCTTACAGTTTAGAATGAATTTTAGCATGTAACATTTTGCTTCCTGCTGGCAAACGCTAATGATTCCATATGCAGACAAAACCTCTACTCATTCGTGTTTTTTAAGGAGAAAGCTAGAGTAACCATGGTAAACATGATATTTTTGTTTCTGTACATATTTCATCGATTTCCCAAGAAAAATACTGTTATTCTCCAGAACCCATTTGACATTGATTTTCTAGGGCCATGGCATACGAATTTCACAATACTTTGTCTGGATATGACTGGATGAAACCTGAAATATCCTCTTGTGTTGTGGCTAACTCAATCCCAGCTCTTTCTACAGCCTCTGTGTTTGTGTTTTCTGGATATTATCAATGAACTTTATAGTTTAGAATGAATTTTAGCAGGGAATATTTTGTTTTGTGCTGGCAAACTGTTCATGATCCCAAGAATCAAACACAGTATTGTGTGATTATTATTATAATTTTGTAAATTTTATTATTTTGTTTGTTTAGCATTTTGTTTTGTGCTGCCAAACATGAATTGGTTCCACATGGAGACAAAGCCTCTACACATTCATGTTTTCTAGGGAAAAAGCTAGAGCAAATGCAGCAAACAAACATGATTAAGACTTTGCTTTTCTCCAAAACCAGTTTGACTGTGAATTTCCGGGTCCCGTGCATACAAATTACACAACACATTGTCCAGATAGGACTGGATCAAACCAGAAATATCCAGTTGTGTTGTGGCTAACCCAATCCAAGATCTTGCTACAGCCTCTGTGTTTGTTTGAGTTTTCTAGATATTCTCTATGGACTTTAAGGTTTTCAATGAATTTTAGCATGTAACATTTTATTTTGTGCTGGTAAACGCTAATTGTTTGCACATGGAGAAAAAACCTCTACACATTCATGTTTTCTAATGAGAAAGCTAGAGCAACTGCGGCAAACAAACATGATATTTGTGACTGTAAACACGACATTGAATCCACATGCCCCGGAAAAAGACTGTGCTTTCCTCCAAAACCAGTTTGAGTGTGATTTTCTGAGTCCATTGCATACGAATTCCACAACACTGCGTCCGGATATGTCTGGATCATACCAGCAATAACCGGTTGTGTTGTGGCTAACTCAATCCCAGATCTTGCTACTGCCTCTGTGTTTGTGTTTTCTGTATATTATCAATGGACCTTGTGGTTTTGAATGAATTTCAGCAGGGAACATTTTGTTTTCTGCTGCCAAACACGAATTCATTCCTCATGGAGACAAAGGCTCTACACATTCGTGGTTTCTATGGATAAAGCTAGAGCAAATGCAGCAAACAAACATGATATTTGTGTTTGTATACATAACATTTTATCCACTTGCCCAAGAAAAAGACTGTGCTTTCCTCCAAAACCAGTTTGAGTGTGATTTTCTGAGTCCATTGCATACGAATTCCACAACACTGCGTCCGGATATGACTGGATCATGGCAGAAATAACTGTTTGTGTTGTGGCTAACTCAACCCCAGATCCTGCTACAGCCTCTTTGTTTGTGTTTTCTGGATATTATCAATGGACCTCACGGGTTGCAAGGAATTTTAGCAGGGAACATTTTAGTTTGTGCTAGTAAATGCTAACTATTTCCACATGGAGAAAAAACTGCTACAAATTTGTGTTTTCTATTGAGAAAGCTAGAGCAGCTGCTGCAAACATGATATTTCTGTTTTTAAACATGACATGTGATCCACTTACCCAAGAAAGAGTTTGCTTTTCTTCAAAACCAGTTTGACTGTGATTTTCTGCATCCATTGAATATGAATTGCACAAAACTTTGTCTGGATATGACTGGATGATATCAGAAATATCCGATTGTGTTGTGGCTATCTCAATCCCAGAGCTTGCTACAAGCTCTGTTTTTATGTTTTCTGGATATTATCAATGGACTCTATCATTTTGAATGAATTTTAGCAGGGAACATTTTGTTTTGTGCTGCCAAACATGAATTGGTTCCACATGGAGACAAAAAATCTGCACATTCACGTTTTCTAGGAGAAATCTATAGCAAGCTCGGCAACAAAAATATGATACTTTTTTTTTCTACATGGCATTTTATCCACTTGCCCAAGAAAAAGTTTTCGCTTTCCTCCAAAACCAGTTTGAGTGTGATTTTCTGAGTCCATTGCATACGAATTCCACAACACTTTGTCCGGATATGACTGAATGAAACCAGAACCAGTGTTGTTGCTAACTCAAGCCCAGATCACCCTACAAATAATGTGTTTGTGTTTTCTGGATACTGTCAATGGACTTTATAGTTTTGAATGCATTTTAGCAGAGAACCTTTTATTTTGTGCTGGCAAATGCTAATTGTTTCCACATGGAGTGAAACCTCTACACATTTGTGTTTTCTAGGCATAAAGCTAGAGCAACTGCAGCAAACAAACATGATATTTGTGTTTGTAAACATGACATTTTATCCACTTGTCTAAGAAGAAGACTTTGCTTTTCTCCAAAACCAGTTTGACTGCGAATTTTTGGGTCCATTGAATATGAATCCTACAATACTTTGTCCACATATGACTGGATCATAGCAGAAATATCCGTTTGTGTTTTGTCTAACTCAATCCCAGACCTTGCTACAGCCTCTGTGTTTGTGTTTTCTGGATACACTCTATGGCCTTTATGGTTTTGAGTGAATTTCAGCAGGGAACATTTTGTTTTGTGCTGCCAAACACAAATTGGTTCCACATGGAGACAAAACCTCTGCACATTTGTGTTTCCCAGGGAGAAAGCTAGAGCAAGCTCGGCAAAGAAATTTGATATTTGTGTTCGTTTACATGGCATTTTATCCACTTGCAAGAGAAAGACTTTAATTTCTCCAAAACCAGTTTGAGTGTGATTTCCTATGTCATTTTCACAGAAATTTCACAAAATTTTGTCCGGCTATGACCGGATCAAACAAGAAATATCCGCTTGTGTTGTGGCTAACTAATCCCGAGATCTTGCTACAGCCTCTGTGTTTGTGTTTTCTGGATATTACCAATGGACCTTATGGTTTTGAATGGATTTCAGCAGGGAACATTTTGTTTTCTGCTGCCAAACACGAATTCGTTCCTCATGGAGACAAAGGCTCTACACATTCGTGGTTTCTATGGATAAAGCTAGAGCAAATGCAGCAAACAAACATGATATTTGTGTTTGTATACATAACATTTTATCCACTTGCCCAAGAAAAAGACTGTGCTTTTCTCCAAAACCAGTTTGACTCTGCAGTTCGAGGTCCCATGCATAAGAATTGCTCAACAATTTGTCCAGATAGGACTGGATCAAACCAGAAATATCCAGTTGTGTTGTGGCTAACCCAATCCAAGATCTTGCTACAGCCTCTGTGTTTGTTTGAGTTTTCTAGATATTCTCTATGGACTTTAAAGTTTTCAATGAATTTTAGCATGTAACATTTTATTTTGTGCTGGGAAACGCTAATTGTTTGCACATGGAGAAAAAACCTCTACACATTCATGTTTTCTAGGGAGAAATCGAGATGAACTGCTGCAAACATGCGATGTATGCTTGTAAACATGACATTGAATCCACATGCCCAGGAAAAAACTGTGCTTTCCTCCAAAACCAGTTTGAGTGTGATTTTCTGAGTCCATTGCATACGAATTCCACAACACTGTGTCTGGATATGACTGGATGAAATCAGAAATATCCGATTGTGTTGTGGCTATCTCAATCCCAGATCTTGCTACAGCCTCTGTGTATGTGTTTTCTTGATATTATCAATGGACTTTATCATTTTGAATGAATTTTAGTAGGGAACATTTGTTTTGTGCTGCCAAACATGAATTGGTTCCACATGGAGACAAAAAATCTGCACACTCATGTTTTCTAGGAGAAAGCTATAGCAAGCTCGAAAAAAAAATAGGATATTTTCGTTTTTATGCATGGCATTTTATAAACTTGCCTAAGAAAAAAGACTTTGATTTTCTCCAAAAACAGTTTCTGTGTGATTTTCTTGGTCCATTGCATATGAATTCCACAACACTTTGTCCGGTTATTACTGAATGAAACCAGAACTATCCACTAGTGTTGTGGCGAACTCAAGTCCAGATCATCCTACAGATGCTGTGTTTGTGTTTTCTGGATATTGTCAATGGAGTTTATGGTTTTGAATGAACTTAAGCAGAAACCTTTTATTTTGTGCTGGCAAATGCTAATTGTTTCCACATGGAGTAAAATCCTCTACACATTTGTGTTTTCGAGGGATAAAGCTAGAGCAACTGTGGCAAACAAATGTGATATTTGTGTTTGTAAACATGACATTTTATCCACTTGTCTAAGAAGAAGACTTTGCTTTTCTCCAAAACCAGTTTGAGTGTGATTGTTTGGGTCCATTGAATAGGAACCCCACAATACTTTGTCGAGATATGACTGGATGAAACCAGAAATATCCTGTTGTGTTGTGGCTTACTTAATCCGTGATCTTGATACAGCTTCTGTGTTTGTGTTTTCTGGATATTATCAATGGACTCTATCATTTTGAATGAATTTTAGCAGGGAACATTTTTTTTTGTGTTGCCAAACATGAATTGGTTCCACATGGAGACAAAAAATCTGCACATTCATATTTTCTAGGAGAAAGCTATAGCAAACTCGGCAAAAAAAATACGATATTTTTGTTTCTCTACATGGCATTTTATCCACTTGCCCAAGAAAAAGAGTTTGTTTTTCTCCAAAGCCAGTTTGAGTGCGATTTTCTGAGTCCATTGCACATGAATTCCACAACACTTTGTCCAGATATGACTGAAGAAACCAGAAATATCCACTAGTGTTGTGGTGAACTCAAGCCCAGATCATCCTACAGATGCTGTGTGTTTGTTTTCTGGATATTGTCAATGGACTTTACTGTTTTGAATGAACTTTAGCAGAGAACCTTTTATTTTGTGCTGGCAAATGCTAATTGTTTCCACATGGAGTAAAAACCTCTACACATTTGGAGAGCGGCAAGATGGTGGAATAGGAAGGGAGCACATTGATAGTTCGGGAAGACACATGTTAATAAAAGTGGAAATACTGCAGGGTCAAGGAAGAGTAGGGGAAGAAACAGCAGAGGAAACTCTTAAAGAAATAGTGATTCTCAGTGGACCTGGGTGGAGAGCTTGGGAGCCCAAGTTCAGGACACCAATGGCAGACTTAACACACCAGCGCTGGAACATGAGGTGAGCCGAACCTCAATAGCCCGAGACACCAGCAGGAAAGTGGAAAGAGGAGACTAGAGGGAACAAGGATTGAAACTCCGTGGGGATAAGTTCACCAGGCTAACCAGAAGAGAGAGAGGAAAAAAAAATGACCAATACAGACACGAGTTTCTTTCTCTCCACTCACCCCTCAAAGGCGAGCAAGACAAAGAGCAGGTGCCATTTTGGACATACGTCATAAGCAGGGCGACCTCAGGTCTGCACCAGCCCTGAGCTTAGCAGAAAAACCTGACTCTGGGGGGAGGGGTGAAATAACAGGAGATTAGGATCTAACTTGGCAACCCAGTTGGAGACTGCAGAAGAATTGGAGCCCACACTGAGGGCAGCAGATATTCTCTCTGTGGTCCTTGGGAAAGAGCTTCCAATCTCTGGCTCTTGTGGGTATATCATTCACCTGCTAACTACATCCAATTCCGCTCAGCTGTGTGGAATTACTTCCCTTTTGAATCAAAAAAAAAAAAAAGAAAGAGAGATTTACCACGCCTAACCTGGGAGTGTCATCTTTGACACACCCTCAACCCTGAGGAACCAAACACAGCTCTCAGGCCACACTCATCTCAAGCCTCTAAGGCTCCACCGAAAGCAGACAGTCCACTTAATATAGAGTCATAGTGTAACAAGAAAAAACACCACAGTGAAGAAACCAAATATCTCCAACATGCCAAACAACAAATGCAAAAACTGAGGTAACAAAAATAAGAAAGACACTATGATGCCCCCAAATGAAAAAGACACCCCAATTCAAGATTATGAAGATGATGAGATAGAAGAAATGCAAGAAGTGGATCTCAAAAAATTGTTAAGAACATTAAGAAGTTCTCAAAAACAAATTCTTGAACTACAGAAATCCTTAATGGACAAGACAGAAAATCTCTCTCATGAAAATGAAATATTAAGGAGGAATCAAAATGAAATGAAACAACTAGTAGAACAAGAAACTGTGATAGTGACGAGAAATCATAATGAAATGAAGAATTCAATAGATCAAACGACAAACACATTAGAGAGCCTTAAAAACAGAATGGGTGAAGCAGAAGAGAGAATATCAGACTTAGAAGACAGAGAACAGGAAAGGAAACAGGCAAACCAAAGAAAAGAAGAAGAAATTAGAAATCTAAAAAATATTATCGGGAATCTACGGAATACTATTAAAAAACCCAACATTCAGCTTCTAGGAGTTCCTAGGAGGCATGGAGAGGGAGAAAGGATTAGAAGGCCTTTTCAGTGAGATACTAGCAGAAAATTTCCCAGGTTTGGAGAAGGACAGAGGCATCTTAGTACAGGAAGCTTATAGAACCCCTAATAAACATGACCAAAAGAGATCCTCACCACGACACATTGTAATCAAACTCACCACATTGAAACATAAAGAAAAGATTCTAAAAGGTGCAAGAGAGAAATGTCAGATTACTCTCAGAGGGTCTCCAATTAGACTCACAGCAGACTTCTCATCCGAAACTCTACAAGCTAGAAGGGAATGGCGAGACATAGCCCAGGTACTAAGAGAGAAAAACTGCCAGCCCAGAATACTATATCCTGCAAAGCTCTCATTTGTGAATGAAGGTGAAATTAAGACTTTTCATAGCAAACAGAAACTGAAAGAATTTGTTGCCACTCATCCTGCCCTGCAAAAGATGCTTAAAGATGTGTTACACACAGAAACACAGAAACATGGTCATCAATATGAAAGAAGGTAAAGGAAGGAAACCTCACAGCAAAAGATCACAGGAAGCTCAATTTCTCTTTGACATAGAATTAAACTCTGATGCTCTGTTAAAGCAATGTGTTAAAGTAATCTGTTATGTTCTTTGATGTCTGTTAAATTCTAATTGTTCAAAAACAGCTGAATTCTTATTAAGAGCTATGGGTTATTTAAATATGTGCTTATTTTCAAAGATTTGAATAATCACCTTGTAACAATGATCAAATTTGGTCTATGTTATGTCATGATTTTAAGGAATCTTATTTCAACCAGATATTTTGGATTTTGAGCCTTCTTGGCATTCTTGACAGGCATTCAAAAAATCAAAGTTTCAAACAATCTGGACTCTAAAATTTCCAGTAAATCTTGGACTTTGGTTTTTCCAGTTTGGGCCCAACTGAATAAATTGAAGGACCTATGTCTCTCATCTTATAGAGACACCAACTAATCAGGCTATTTGGATTATAGTAGAAGTACTGTCAAGATGTGACATGGTACCAAACTTTAAGTTTCTATAATGGAAAATGCTATTAATACAAATGTTTGAGAATTAAAAAGTCTAATGATCTTGTGTTACTAGACATGATAGTTATCTTAATGAGAAAGCCCCAGAGGCCTAAAGGGTTAAATACTTGTGCTTTCAAAAATACTGTGAAGTAAGCAAGTGCCTCTTGTTGGTTGATGAGTTTATAATTTTAAACATGGCGACTTAAAGTCTTTTGTCATCCACAGTTATATATGATTTGCTGCTCATAAAACTAAACAGTTGTTGGTTCTGTGTTTAGCTGTCCTCCTATAGGTTCCTATGGACCTTTTCCAGCCACTTCTATTGTATTCAGTACTTTGGGATGGCTCTGTAAACAGATGAAGCCAATAATGTATTAACAGTACCAACTGAGAGAAAGTATGGTTAACTGAGGTTACTAAAAACAAAAAGCAATTCAAATCAATTGGCAATCTACAAAAAGAGTTAAAGATTTTAAAAGCTATTATTAAAATTGATGTATTGGTCTATTATGCTATGTTATATGTGTGTACATATTGTAGGTCCACATGGGGAAATTTTATTAAGAGTTTTATTTTAAATGGCTTATAGATAAGATTGTCCATAAATTTAAGCTGCTAAAATCAATCAAAGATACATTTTAATTTGTGTGACCTGAATCTGTGTATCATATGTTTTAAGCGTGTTGGTAGAAAGAAACTAAAAACATTTTATATGGTTGTGCTTAAGTTTACTGGTTAAACAAACTACACCATGTTAGATATTTAAGAGGTGTTTTCAAATACATGAATCTTAAAATTTCTAGAAGGCATTGGACCTTCTGGTAAATGGTTTCTTAAGTTGTTATCTAATGGTTGGAACTGTTTGCTAAGTATTCATGTGATATTGCTATTGTCAGCAAGCGATCTAGGACTTGCTCCCTCATTTCTCTATTCGAAGCCCAACTTGTTCTTTCATTTCTCTATTCTCTTCAAGGTAGGAAACTAATTCTATTATGAAGGAATCTGTAGGACGCACAATTTAATCTTTAGAGCTTATAAAAGAGATGGCTAACATTTCTCTGTAATAGCATAGCCAAAATAAGAGCTTAAATTATAATCTCATACCTAGATTCACTTCGACATCAGCAAAGTAAACAGTAAGTAGAAAAAACCTCCCTTTCAGACCAAAGGGAAAGAAAGTTGTTAAGTGAGAATATAATTTTCCTCATGGGCATTGTCTACCTTAGAAAAACTACTACAGTACATGCCTGTGACTATAGACTTGTAGTTCAGGCCACCGAAGATTAGAGATGGAACACGGGCACTCCCTTGACTTGCATCCTCTGGTCTGCTTTAACACAAACCAGGAGGAAAAGAAAGCTAGGCATCAGAAGCAATGGGTGGCAGGCCTATTAATGGCTGATCTGTACAGTGATCTGTCCTCAAGGAGACCCAACAGGCCAGTCCACTGCAGTGGCTTTCAATGTGGTAAGCCTGGGCTTCAGCAGAAGTCAGCTTGTGAAGAGCCCTGGCAGCTCTGCCAAGAGTTGGATCACTGGAAATGGACCTGCCCTGGAGTCAAAGGATGCCCAGGTCAGAGCCACAGATCTTATTGGCTCTAAGCTGAAAAGCCCTTCACTCAGCCCAACTTCCAAAGTGACCACTGCAGCTGAGGGGATGGCCAAGTAGGGTCAGCAACATTGAAGGCAGAACTGTAAATTTCTTGTTAGAGATGCCACCTGCCTTGACCTGGCCAGCTCTCCTCCCAGGCCAGCCAAGTAATGAAAGTCAACAGAGTGCCTTCCCCTAGGAGGTTCACACCTCCCTTAGGATATACCCCATGTGAAGAGATAGATAGGTCTGGGCCTCTTAACTTACAAGGCCTAAAGCCCAACAGATTAATATCAAGCCCCTTCTGTCAGGTTCTATTTGCCTCTCAATCAGAAAAATTACTTGTAGCTTAGACAGCACCTTTCTTAGCTCCTCTAATAATGACTCTGTCCTTTGTTCTAGACCCTGTCTAGTGCACTTGGGCCTCATTCCTTCATAATCATAACCTCTACTCTACCACCAATAGCTCTACTCCCAATCTGTGTGTACTGATGGACCTCTTCCCAACTTAATGCTGTATAATTGCTCAGACCTGGTAAATGCCACTCTTAGGATCATTGGCTACTATCCTCACTCTGTCTTTTATGACCTTGTCTAAATATGATCAGAGTCGGCAAACTTGGAAGGCTTCCATAGCCTTGGCAACTCATGACCTCAGCCTAGGGTGGTTACTGGCGCCATAAACTAGAGTGTCAATTTGTTGGGTCAACAACAGGAGCCACTGTGCACTTGCTCCTCATGTGGGATCTCTGTCCTTAATGTGTGTACATTTTGATTTAATGCTATAACTAGTACTCAAAGAGTATGTTTCACTTTGTGTTTCTATGTGGGTGCAAACTGTTGAAATCTTTCTACTAAATTGATCTTCTGTATATAAAGGGAATTGAAAATAAATCTTGATGTGAATGGAAGGGGAGAGAGAGTGGGAGATGGGAGGGTTGTGGGTGGGAGGGAAGTTATTGGGAGGGGGAAGCCATTGTAATCCATAAGCTGTACATTGGAAATTTATATTCATTAAATAAAATTTAAAAAATGAAAAAAAAAACCTTTACACATTCGTGTTTTCTGGGGATAAAGCTAGAGCAACTGTGGCAAACAAACGTGATATTTGTGTTTGTAAACATGACATTTTATCCACTTGTCTAAGAAGAAGACTTTGCTTTTCTCCAAAACCAGTTTGACTGTGATTGTTTGGGTCCATTGAATACGAATCTCAAAATATTTTTCGAGATATGACTGGATGAAACCAGAAATGTCCTGTTGTGTTGTGGCTATCTCAATCCCAGAGCCTGCTACAGCTTCTGTGTTTGTGTTTTCTGGATATTATCAATGGACTCTATCATTTTGAATGAATTATAGCAGGGAACATTTTGTTTTGTGTTGCCAAACATGAATTGGTTGCACATGGAGACAAAAAAATCTGCACATTCATGTTTTCTAGAAGAAAGCTATAGCAAGCTCAGCAAAAAAAAAATGATATTTTTGTTTTTCTACATGACATTTTATCCACTTTCCCAAGAAAAAGACTTTGCTTTTCTCCTAAACCAGCTTGACCGTGATTTTTTGGGTCCATTGAATACTAATCCCACAATACTTTGTCCAGATATGACTTGATGAAACCAGAAATATCTGGTTGTGTTGCAGCTATCTCAATCACAGAGCTTGCTACAAGCTCTGTTTTTATGTTTTCTGGATATTTTCAATGGACTCTATCGTTTTGAATGAATTTTTTCAGGGAACAGTTTGTTTTTTGTTGCCAAACATGAATTGGTTCCACATGGAGACAAAAAATCTGCACACTCATGTTTTCTAGGAGAAAGCTATAGCAAGCTCGAAAAAAAAATAGGATATTTTTGTTTTTATGCATGGCATTTTATACACTTGCCTAAGAAAAAAGACTTTGCTTTTCTCCAAAAACAGTTTCTGTGTGATTTTCTGAGTCCATTGCACATGAATTCCACAACACTTTGTCCAGATATGACTGAATGAAACCAGAACTATCCACTAGTGTTGTGGCAATCTGAAGCCCAGATCATCCTACAGATGCTGTGTGTGTGTTTTCTGGATATTGTCAATGGACTTTATGGTTTTGAATGAACTTTAGCAGAGAACCTTTTATTTTGTGCTTGCAAATGCTGTTTCCAGATGGAGTAAAAACCTCTACACATTTGTGTTTTCGAGGGATAAAGCTAGAGCAACTGCGGCAAACAAACGTGATATTTGTGTTTGTAAACATGACATGTTATCCACTTGTCTAAGAAAAAGACTTTGCTTTTCTCCAAAACTCATTTGACTGTGATTGTTTGGGTCCATTGAATACGAATCCCACAATACATTGTCGAGATATGACTGGATGAAACCAGAAATATCCTGTTGTGTTGTGGCTATCTCAATCCCAGAGCCTGCTACAGCTTCTGTGTTTGTGTTTTCTGGATATTATCAATGGACTCTATCATTTTGAATGAATTATAGCAGGAAACATTTTGTTTTGTGTTGCCAAACATGAATTGGTTGCACATGGAGACAAAAAATCTGCACATTCATGTTTTCTAGAAGAAAGCTATAGCAAGCTCAGCAAAAAAAAAATGATATTTTTGTTTTTCTACATGGCATTTTATCCACTTTCCCAAGAAAAAGACTTTGCTTTTCTCCAAAACCAGCTTGACTGTGATTTTTTGGGTCCATTGAATACTAATCCCACAATACTTTGTCCAGATATGACTTGATGAAACCAGAAATATCTGGTTGTGTTGCAGCTATCTCAATCACAGAGCTTGCTACAAGCTCTGTTTTTATGTTTTCTGGATATTTTCAATGGACTCTATCGTTTTGAATGAATTTTTTCAGGGAACAGTTTGTTTTTTGTTGCCAAACATGAATTGGTTCCACATGGAGACAAAAAATCTGCACACTCATGTTTTCTAGGAGAAAGCTATAGCAAGCTCGAAAAAAAATAGGATATTTTTGTTTTTATGCATGGCATTTTATACACTTGCCTAAGAAAAAAGACTTTGCTTTTCTCCAAAAACAGTTTCTGTGTGATTTTCTGAGTCCATTGCACATGAATTCCACAACACTTTGTCCAGATATGACTGAATGAAACCAGAACTATCCACTAGTGTTGTGGCAATCTGAAGCCCAGATCATCCTACAGATGCTGTGTGTGTGTTTTCTGGATATTGTCAATGGACTTTATGGTTTTGAATGAACTTTAGCAGAGAACCTTTTATTTTGTGCTTGCAAATGCTGTTTCCAGATGGAGTAAAAACCTCTACACATTTGTGTTTTCGAGGGATAAAGCTAGAGCAACTGCGGCAAACAAACGTGATATTTGTGTTTGTAAACATGACATGTTATCCACTTGTCTAAGAAAAAGACTTTGCTTTTCTCCAAAAACTCGTTTGACTGTGATTGTTTGGGTCCATTGAATATGAATCCTACAATACATTGTCGAGATATGACTGGATGAAACCAGAAATATCCTGTTGTGTTGTGGCTATCTCAATCCCAGATCTTGCTACAGCCTCTGTGTTTGTGTTTTCTGGATATTATCTATGGACTTTATGGTTTGGAATGAATTTTAGTAGGGAACATTTTGTTTTGTGCTGCCTAACACTAATTGGTTCCACATGGAGACAAAACCTTTGCACATTCGTGTTTTCTAGGGATAAAGCTAGAGGAACTGCGGGAAACAAACATGATATATGTGTTTGTATACATAACATTTTATCCACTTGCCCAAGAGAAAGATTTTGCTTTTTCCAAAACCACTTTGTGCAATTCGAGGTCCCTTGCATAAGAATTGCACAACACTTTGTCCAGATATGACTGGATCAGACCGGAAATATCCAGTTGTGTTTTGGCTAACTCAATCCCAGATCTTGCTACAGTCTCTGTGTTTGTGTTTTCTGGATATTATCAATGGACCTTACGGGTTGCAAGGAATTTTAGTAGGGAACATTTAATTTGCGCTAGTCAATGCTAATTATTTCCACATGGAGAAAAAACCACTACAAATTTTGATTTCTATTGAGAAAGTTAGAGCAACTGCTGCAAACATGATATTTCTGTTTGCAAATATGACCTGTTACCCACTTACCCAAGAAAAAGACTTTGCTTTTCTTCAAAACCAGTTTGACTGTAACTTTCTGCATCCATTGAATATGAATTGCACAATACTTTGTCCGGATATGACTGGATGAAGTCAGAAATATCCAGTTGTGTTGTGGCTATCTCAATCCCAGATCTTTTTTTTTTTTGTATGTTCTCTACATGTAATTTTAAAACATTTTAAACATCTTTGATAATTAAGATAAATTAGTCATATGGAAATTAGTAAGTTTAGACAAATTGCATTGGCATTACTGTACCATGAAAAAGCAGTTCAAAGCTTTGTGAATGAGCATAACACAGACACGTAGGGCGTGCATGAGAAATTTGTCTTTGTTGTACTATAAAAGTAAGAAAATATTTTAATATATGTCCAGGTTGATTAAACATCTAATTTGACTTTTGACATCCATAATTAGGTTTGCCTATGTAGACTGGGGAGAAGGTTGAGTAAAATTATTAAGCCAACCAAAATGAAAGGTGAGTTTACCTGACCACTTTTCTTTTCTTCAATGAATACATAAGAAAACAGCATTTTCAACAAAGCAGTACACTCAGTGCTTTGAAGTGAACAGTGACCTAAAGCCTCAGGTCACTGAGGAGAACATAAATGGATTTTCAACTTCAGAGTTTACATGTTTGTTATAATGGAATGTGGGTGGATAAAACTAGTCCTCATCAGCATTAAAAGCATTAACTGGAGAAGGAAATGCCTCCAATTTGTTCAATCTATTAACCAAAATTTTTCAGGGAAAAAATAAAGACAAAAGATGTTACAAAGTAAAACAGCATGTATCTGTGAATAATTTGCAATCTATAATTCTGTTAAGAATTATTAAATTCAAAAATCATTTTAATATTATTTCTGGTGAGATCAAATTTAAAATGTAACATCTGGGATTCTTCCTTGTCCAAGGCAGTTAAACAAATCAGGTAATTTGTTCTGTGAAATACTCTGCAAATTCCAATTCACAAGTATACAAAGCAGAATTATACTAAAAGGTGCTTACAGATGAAAAACTACAGTAATTCCAATTTGTGTGCTACCTTGGCAAGGTACTGTACACAAATTGTATCAACATAATAGAAATGGCACAGTCTCCGAGGACACTTTCCACATTTTATTTACATTTTATGACTAACTTTAATTTCAAAATCACATATCCATACACCTATTTTCTTTTTTTGTTGACTTCACTTGAACTTAAATGCATGGCTTGTTAAACAAAGAATGTAAACAAATATTTACCATGTCTGTTACATGTAACACACAGGAACATCTTTTAACAGAAATTCATCGACCCCCCAACATTTTTTATTATAAATACAGGTATCAAAACAATCCTGAACATATTTTTATACTACTAGTAGTCAGCACCCACACCGCTTTAAAATTTAACACAATTTGTGACAATATTCATTGTACCTGCTACTTTAAACAATTTCAACTGCAGCTCTTTCACTAAGCAAGATGGATAAAGCATGCCATTTCTGTTTGTCCTTCTTGGGATTTTTACTTTTCAGAAACACACGTTTCCACTGCCATCTCACATGTCTCACCACGCTTGCGTCTTGTAAACCCGAATCCTACTTGGAGCACTCCAGGTTTATGTTTAAATGACAGTGCCTCAACAAGAGAAAGAAAAATTGTGCTGCATTTTACCTCCCGTTACCTGAAAACATAATGGGTGTACATATATCAAATATATTACAAATGTCCGGGTCACATATACCAGCTGGAATTCTTTACTGAATGTGTGGGTATTCTGCATTGTGATATTTAATCAAGACATTAATATGAGTAGAAGGTTGTTGATTTAAGACAAGTTTGAGATCTATTAAAATTAATTGTTGTATGTTTGTCCTTCTGGTGGCTGTGGAAGATTCATATTTTCTTTGGACATCATTAGACGTCTTAGCTCTTGAAGTACAACTTTAATGCTATATGAATTTTGCCATTTTGCTAATACTGGTATGCTCCATGCATCCACCATTCCACTGGAATTATTTATCCCATTCATATTAATTTTTGTTACAAATCTAACTGATGGAGGAGCTTCTGGGTATTTAGGTCCACATTCTACTTTCAGGCTATATATTCTGTTCTCATAATTTGTCTGTGGAGACCGCCATCTTCTCCTGTAGCCCGATGCAGCCGCCGCGCCTCAATCCCAGATCTTGCTACAGCCTCTGTGTTTGTGTTTTCTGGATATTATCTATGGACTTTATGGTTTGGAATGAATTTTAGTAGGGAACATTTTGTTTTGTGCTGCCTAACACTAATTGGTTCCACATGGAGACAAAACCTTTGCACATTCGTGTTTTCTAGGGATAAAGCTAGAGCAACTGCGGGAAACAAACATGATATATGTGTTTGTATACATAATATTTTATCCACTTGCCCAAGAGAAAGATTTTGCTTTTTCCAAAACCACTTTGTGCAATTTGAGGTCGAGGTCCCTTGCATAAGAATTGCACAACACTTTGTCCAGATATGACTGGATCAGACCGGAAATATCCAGTTGTGTTGTGGCTAACTCAACCCCAGATCTTGCTAATCTCTGTGTTTGTGTTTTCTGGATATTATCAATGGACCTCACAGGTTGGAAGGATTTTTATCAGGGAATATTTATTTTCTGCTAGTCAATGCTAATTATTTCCACATGAAGAAAAAAACTCTACAAATTTGCTTTTTCTATTGAGAAAGCTAGAGCAACTGCTGCAAACATGATATTTCTGTTTAAACATGACATGTGATCCACTTACCAAGAAAAAGACTTTGCTTTTCTTCAAAACCAGTTTGTGATTTTCTGCATCCATTGAATATGAATTGCACAATACTTTGTCCGGATATGACTGGATGAAATCAGAAATATCTGGTTGTGTTGTGGCTATCTCAATCCCAGATCTTGCTACAGCCTCTGTGTTTGAGTTTTCTGGATATCATCAATGGACTTTATGGTTTGGAATGAATTTTAGCAGGGAACATTTTGTTTTGTGTTGCCTGACATTAATTGGTTCCACATGGAGACAAAACCTTTGCACATTCGTGTTTTCTAGTGATAAAGCTAGAGCAACTGTGGGAAACAAACATGATATATGTCCTTGTATATATAACATTTTATCTACTTGCCCAAGAGAAAGATTTTGCTTTTTCCAAAACCACTTTGATTGTGCAATTCGAGGTCCCTTGCATAAGAATTGCTCAACACTTTGTCCAGATATGACTGGATCAAACTGGAAATATCCAGTTGTGTTTTGGCTAACTCAATCCCAGATCTTGCTACAGTCTCTGTGTTTGTGTTTTCTGGATATTATCAATGGACCTCACGGGTTGGAAGGAATTTTAGCAGGGAACATTTTAGTTTGCACTAGTAAATGCTAATTATTTCCACATGGAGAAAAAAACCACTACAAATTTTGATTTCTATTGAGAAAGCTAGAGCAACTGATGCAAACATGATATTTCTGTTTTTAAACATGACCTGTTATCCACTTACCCAAGAAAAAGACTTTGCTTTTTTTCAAAACCAGTTTGACTGTAACTTTCTGCATCCATTTAATATGAATTCCACAATACTTTGTCCAGATATGACTGGATGAAATCAGGAATATACGGCTGGGTTGTGGCTATCTCAATCCCAGAGCTTTCTACAGGCTCTGTGTTTTTTTTCTGGATACTATCAATGGACTCTATCATTTTGAATGAATTATAGCAGGGAACATTTTGTTTTGTGCTGCCAAACATGAATTGGTTCCACAAGGAGACAAAAAATCTGCACATTAATGTTTTCTAGGAGAAAGCTAGCAAGCTTGGCACAAAAATAGAATACTTTTGTTTTTATGCACGGCATTTTATCCACCTGCCCAAGACAAACACTTTGCTTTTCTCCAAAACCAGTTTGAGTGTGATTTTCTGAATCTGTTGCATACGAATTCTACAACATTTTGTCCGGATATGACTAAATGAAACCAGAACTATCCACCCGTGTTGTGGCTATCTGAAGGCCAGATCATCCTACAGATTCTGTGTATGGGTTTTCTGGATATTGTCAATGCACATAACGGTTTTGAATGCACTTTAGCAGAGAACATTTTATTTTGTGCTGGCAAATGCTAATTGTTTCCACATGGAGTAAAAGCCTCTACACATTTGTGTTTTCTAGGGATAAAGCTAGAACAACTGCAGCAAACAATCGTGACATTTACATCTGTAAACAAGACAATCTATCCACTTGCTAAGAAAAAGACTTTGCTTTTCTCCAAAACCAGTTTGACTGTGATTATCCTGGTCAATTGCATATGAGTTCCACACCGCTTTGTCCGGATATGACTGGATGAAACCAAAAGTATCCGGTTTTTTTTATTGCTAACACAATACCAAGTGGAGATACAGCCTCTGTGTTTGTGTATTTGGATATTTTCCATGGACTTTATGGTTTGGAATGAATTTTTGTAGGGGACATTTTGTTTTGAGCTGGTAAATGTTAATTGTTTACATAGGCAGACAAAACCTCTGAACATTCCTGCTTTCTAGGGAGAAAGCTAGAGGAACTGCGGTAAACAAACATGATATTTCTGTTTGTTTACATTACATTTTATGCACTTGCCTAACAAAAGATTTTGCTTTTCTCCAAAACCATTTTTACTGTGATTTTAATCAATCCATTGCATACGAATTCCACACCACTTTGTCTGGATATGACTGGATGAAATCAGAAATATCCGGTTGTGTTTTGGTTAACTCAATCTCAGATATTGCGACAGCCGCTGTGTTTGTGTTTTCCGGATAGTATCGATGGACTTTATTGTTTTGAATGTTTTTTATCAGGGAACATTTAACTTTGTGCTTGGAAAAACAAATTGGTTCCACATTGGAGACACCAGCTCTACACATTCGTATTTCCTAGGGAGAAAGCTAGAGGAACTGCAGCAAACAAACATGATTTTTCTGTTTGTATACATGACATTTTATGCACTTGCCTAACAAAAAGACTTTGCTTTTCTCCAAAACAATTTTTACTGCGATTGTCTGTCTCCATTGTATACGAATGCCAAACCACTTTATCCGGATATGACTGGATGAAACCAGAAATATCCGGTTTTGTTTTGGTTAACTCAATCCCAGATATTGCGACAGCCTCTGTGTTTGTGTTTTCTGGATATTATAGATGGATTTTATAGTTTTGAATGCTTTTTATCAGGGAACATTTAATTTTGTGCTTGGAAACTCTAATTGGTTCCACATGGAGACACCAGATCTATACATTATGTTGTCTAGGGAGAAAGCTAGAGGAACTACTGCAAACAAACATGATATTTCTGTTTGTATAGATGACATTTTATGCACTTGCCTAACGAAAAGACTTTGCTTTTCTCCAAAACCATTTACTGTGATTTTCTCGGTCCATTCCATATGAATGCCACACCACTTTGTCTGGGTATGACTGGATGAAACCAGAAATATCCGGCTAACTCAATCCCAGATATTGCAACAGCCTCTGTGTTGGTATTTTCCGGATATTATCGATGGACTTTATTGTTTTGAAGGTTTTTTATCAGGGAACATTTAATTTTGTGCTTGGAAACACTAATTGGTTCCACATGGAGACACCAGCTCTACACATTCTTATTTTCTAGGGAGAAAGCTAGAGGAACTGCGGCAAACCAACATGATATTTCTCTTAGTATAGATGACATTTTATGCACTTGTCTAATGAAAAGACTTTGCTTTTCTTCAAAACCATTTTTACTGTGATTGTCTGTGTCCACTGTATACGTATTCCACATGACTTTGTCCGGATATGACAGGATGAAACCAGAAATATCCAGTTGGTTTTGGCTAAATCAATCCCAGATATTGCGAAAGGCTCTGCATTTGTGTTTTGTGGATATTATTGATGGACTGTATTGTGTTGAATGTTTTTCATTAGGGAACATTTAATTTTGTACTGGGAAACTCTAATTGGTTTCACATGGCGACACCAGCTCTACAAATTCGTATTTTCTAGGAAGAAAGCTAGAGGAACTGTGGCAAACAAACATGATATTTCTGTTTGTTTACATGGCATTTTATGCACTTGCCTAACGAAAAGACTTTGCTTTTCTCCAAAACCATTTACTGTGATTTTCTCGGTCCATTGCATATGAATTCTAGACCACTTTGTCCGGATATGAGTGGATGAAACCAGAAATATGGGGTTGTGTTTTGGCTAACTGAATCCCACATATTGGGTCAGCCTCTGTGTTTGTGTTTTCTGGATATTATCGATGGACTTTATTGTTTTGAAAGTTTTTTATCAGGGAACATTTAATTTTGTGCTGGGAAACACTAAGTGTTTCTACATGGAGACACCAGCTCTACACATTCGTATTTTCTAGGGAGAAAGCTAGAGGAACTGCGGCAAACAAACATGATATTTCTGTTTGCATAGATGACATTTTATGCACTTGCCTAACGAAAAGACTTTGCTTTTCTCCAAAACCATTTTCACTGGGATTTTGTCAGTCCATTGCATATGAATTCCACACCACTTTGTCCGGATATGACAGGATGAAACCGGAAATATCCGGTTGTGTTTTGGAAACTCAATCCCAGATATTGCCACAGCTCATGTGTTGTGTTATCTGGATATTGTTGATGGAATTTATTGTTTTGAAAGTTTTTTTTTTTATCAGGGAACATTTAATTTTCTACTATGAAACACTAACTGGTTCTACATGGAGACACCAGCTCTACACATTCTTAATTTCTAGGAAGAAAGCTAGAGGTACTGCGGCAAACAAAGATGATATTCTGTTTGTTTACATGACATTTTATGCACTTGCCTGAAGAGAAGACTTTGCTTTCCTCCAAAACCATTTTTACTGTGATTTTCTCAGTCCATTGCATACGAATTTCACACCACATTGTCCGGATATGACTGGATGAAACCGGAAATATCCGCTTGTGTTTTGGCTAACTCAATCCCACATATTGGGTCAGCCTCTGTGTTTGTGTTTTCTGGATATTATCGATGGACTTTATTGTTTTGAAAGTTTTTTATCAGGGAACATTTAATTTTGTGCTGGGAAACACTAAGTGTTTCTACATGGAGACACCAGCTCTACACATTCGTATTTTCTAGGGAGAAAGCTAGAGGAACTGCGGCAAACAAACATGATATTTCTGTTTGCATAGATGACATTTTATGCACTTGCCTAACGAAAAGACTTTGCTTTTCTCCAAAACCATTTTCACTGGGATTTTGTCAGTCCATTGCATATGAATTCCACACCACTTTGTCCGGATATGACAGGATGAAACCGGAAATATCCGGTTGTGTTTTGGAAACTCAATCCCAGATATTGCCACAGCTCATGTGTTGTGTTATCTGGATATTGTTGATGGAATTTATTGTTTTGAAAGTTTTTTTTTTTATCAGGGAACATTTAATTTTCTACTATGAAACACTAACTGGTTCTACATGGAGACACCAGCTCTACACATTCTTAATTTCTAGGAAGAAAGCTAGAGGTACTGCGGCAAACAAAGATGATATTCTGTTTGTTTACATGACATTTTATGCACTTGCCTGAAGAGAAGACTTTGCTTTCCTCCAAAACCATTTTTACTGTGATTTTCTCAGTCCATTGCATACGAATTTCACACCACATTGTCCGGATATGACTGGATGAAACCGGAAATATCCGCTTGTGTTTTGGCTAACTCAATCCCACATATTGTGAGAGCCTTTGTGTTTGTGTTTTCTGGATATTATCGATGGACTGTATTGTTTTGAAAGTTTTTTTTTATCAGGGAACATTTAATTTTGTGCTATGAAATATTAACTGGTTCTACATGGAGACACCAGCTCTACACGTTCGTATTTGCTAGGGAGAAAGCTAGAGGAACTGCAGCAAACAAACATGGTATTTCTGTTTGTATACATGACATTTTAGGCACTTGCCTAACGAAAAGACTTTGCTTTTCTCCAAAACCATTTTGACTGTGATTTTCTCGGTCCATTGCATATGAATTTCACACCACAATGTCCGGATATAACTGGATGAAACCGGAAATATCTGTTGTGTTTTGGCTAACTCAAACCCACATATTGCGAGAGCCTTGGTGTTTGTGTTTTCTGGATATGATCGATGCACTTTATTGTTTTGAAAGTTTTTTTTTTTATCAGGGAACATTTAAATTTTGCTTGGAAACACTAATTGGTTCCACATGGAGACACCAGCTCTACACATTCGTGTTTTCTAGGGAGAAAGCTAGAGGAACTGCGGCAAAAAAACATGATATTTCTGTTTGTATACATGACATTTTATGCACTTGCCTAACGAAAACACTTTGCTTTTCTTCAAAACCATTTTTACTGTGATTGTCTGTGTCCACTGTATAGGTATTCCACACCACTTTGTCCGGATATGACAGGATGAAACCAGAAATATCCGGTAGGTTTTGGCTAAATCAATCCCAGATATTGCTACAGGCTCTGTGTTTGTGCTTTCTGGATATTATCGATGGACTGTATTGTCTTGAATGCTTTTCATTAGGGAACATTGAATTTTATGCTGGGAATGGAAATTGGTTCCACATGGAGACACCAGCTCTACACATTTGTATTTTCTATGGAGAAAGTTAGAGGAACTGCGGCAAACAAACATGATATTTCTGTTTTTTTACATGATATTTTATGCGCTTACCTAATGAAAAGACTTTGCTTTTCTCCAAAACCATTTTCACTGTGATTTTATCAGTCCATTGCATACAAATTCCACACCACTTTGTCCGGATATGACTGGATGAAACCGGAAATATCCAGTTGTGTTTTGACTAACTCAATCCCAGATATTGCGAGAGCCTTTGTGTTTGTGTTTTCTGGCTAGTATCGATGGACTTTATTGTTTTGAATGCTTTTTATAAAGGAATATTTAATTTTGTGCATACCAGAAATTGGTTCCAATGGAGACACTAGCTCTACACATTCGTATTTTCTAGGGTGAAAGCAAGAGGAACTGCGGCAAACAAACATGATGATATATCTGTTTGTATACATGACATTTTATGCACTTGCCTAACGAAAAGACTTTGCTTTTCTCCAAAACCATTTTCACTGTGATTTTCTCGGTCCATTGCATATGAACTCCACAACACATTACGGATATGACTGGATGAAACCGGAAATATCAGGTTGTGTTTTGGAAACTAAATCCCAGATATTGCCACAGCCTCTGTGTTTGTGTTTTCTGGAAATTATAGATTGACTTTATTGTTTTCAATCTTTTTTATCAGGGAACATTTAATTTTGTGCTGGAAACACTAACTGGTTCCACATGGAGACACCAGCTCTACACATTCGTAATTTCTACGGAGAAAGCCTGAGGAACTGTGGCAAACAAACATGATATTACTGTTTGTATACATGACATTTTATGTACTTGCCTAACGAAAAGACTTTGCTTTTCTCCAAAGCCATTTTCACTGTGATTTTCTCGGTCCATTGCATACGAATTCCACACCACTTTTTCTGGATATGACTGGATGAAACCGGAAATATCAAGATTTGTTTTCGCTAACTCGATCCCAGATATTGCCACAGCCCCTGTATTTGTGTTTTCTTGATATTATCAATCGACTTTATTGTTATGAATGTTTTTTTTTTTATCACGGAACATTTAATTTTGTACTATGAAACACTATCTTGTTCTACATGGGTACACCATCTCTACACATTCGTTTTTCTCGGAGAAAGCTAGAGGAATTGCGGCAAACAAATATCATATTTCTGTTTGTTAACATGAAATTTTATGCACATCCGTAACGTAAAAACGTTGCTTTTCTCCAAAACCTTTTTTACCGTGATTTTCTCGGGCCATTGCATATGAATTCTACACCACTTTGTCCGGATATGACTGGATGAAACCGGAAATATCCGGTTTTGTTTTGGCTAACTCAATCCCAGATATTGCCACAGCCCCTGTGATTGTGTTTTCTTGATATTATCGATTGACTTTATTGTTATGAAATTTTTTTATATGGGAACATTTAACTTTGTACTTGGAAACACTAACTGTTTCCACATGGAGACAGCAGCTGTACACATTTGTATTTTCTAGGGAGAAAGCTAGAGGAACTGCGGCAAACAAACATATTTCTGTTTGTATATATGACATTTTTTGCACTTGCCTAACGAAAAGACTTTGCTTTCCTCCAAATCCATTTTGACTGTGATTTTCTCAGTCCATTGCATACGAATTCCACACCACTTTGTCCGGATATGACTGGATGAAACAGGAAATATTCAGTTTTGTTTTGGCTAACTCAATCAAAGATATTGCGACAGCCCCTGTGTTTGTGTTTTCTGGATAGTATCGATGGACTTTATTGTTTTGAATGTTTTTTATCAGGGAACATTTAATTTTGTGCTTGGAAACTCTAATTGGTTCCACATGGAGAAACCAGCTCTACACATTCGTATTTTCTAGGGAGAAATCCAGAGGAACTGCGGCAAACAAGCATGATATTTCTGTTTGTACAGATGACATTTTGTGCACTTGCCTAAAAAAAGACTTTGCTTTTCCCCAAAACCATTTTTACTGTGATTTTCTCAGTCCATTGCATATGAATTCCACACCACTTTGTCCGGATATGACTTTTGGAAACCAGAAATATGCGGGTTGTTTTGGGTAACTGAATCCCAGATATTGCAACAGCCTATGTGTTTGTGTTTTCTGATATTATCTATTCACTTTATTGTTTTGAAAGTTTTTTTTTCAGGGAACATTTAATTTTCTGCTATGAAACACTAACTGGTTCTACATGGTGATACCAGCTCTACACATTTGAATTTTCTAGGGAGAAAGCTAGAGGAACTGCGGCAAACAAACATGATATTTCTGTTTGTATACATGACATTTTATTCACTTGCTTAACGGAAAAGACTTTGCTTTTCTCCAAACCCATTTTTACTGTGATTTTCTCGGTCTATTGCATACGAATTCCATACCACTTTGTCCGGATATGACTGGATGAAACCGGAAATATCAGGTTGTGTTTTAGCTAACTGAATTCCAGATAATGCGACAGCCTCTGTGTTTGTGTTTTCTGCTATTATCAATGGACTTTATTGTTTTGAAAGTTTTTTTTTTCAGGGAACATTTAATTTTGTGCTATGAAACACTAACTGTTTCTACATGGAGATACCAGCTCTACACATTCGTATCTTCTTGGGAGAAAGCTAGAGGAAATGCGGCACACAAACATGATATTTCTGTTTGTTTACATGACATTTTATGCACTTACCTAATGAAAAGACTTTGCTTTTCTCCAAAACCATTTTTTCCTTTTTTAAATTTTATTTAATGAATATAAATTTCCAGTGTACAGCTTATAGATTACAATGGCTTCCCTCTCCCATAACTTTCGTCCCACCCGCAACCCTCCCCTCTCCTTTTCCCTCTCCCCTTCAATTCACATCAAGATTCATTTTCAATTCTCTTTATATTCAGAAGATCAATTTAGTATAGAGATTTCAACAGTTTGCACCCACTTAGAAACACAAAGTGAAACATACTCTTTGAGTACTAGTTATAGCATTAAATCAAAATGTATAGCACATTAAGGACAGAGATCCCACATGAGGAGCAAGTGCACAGTGGCTCCTGTTGTTGACCCAACAAATTGACACTCTAGGTTATGGTGTCAGTAAGCACCCTAGGCTGTCGTAATGAGTTGCCAAGGCTATGGAAGCCTTCCAAGTGATTTTCTCGGTCCGTTGCATACGAATTCCACACCAGTTTGTCCGGATATCACTGGATGAAACCAGAAATATCTGGTTGTGTTTTGGCTAACTCAATCCGAGGTATTGCTACAGCCTCTGTGTTTGTGATTTCTGGATATTATCGACAGACTTTATTGTTTTGAGTGTTTTTTTCAGGGAACATTCAATTTTGTACCAGAATAACACTAATTGGTTCAACATGGAGTCACCAGCTCTACACATTCATATTTTCTAGGGACAAACTAGAGGATGTGCGGCAAACAAGAATGATATTTCTGTTTTTAAAAATGACATTTAATTCACTTGCCTAATGAAAAGACTTTGCTTTGCTCCAAAATAATTTTTACTGTGATTTTCTCGAACCATTGCATACGAACTCCACACCAGTTTGTCCGGATATCACTGGATGAAACCAGAAATATCCGGTTGTGTTTTGGCTAACTCAATCCCAGATATTGCTACAGTCTCTGTGTTTGTGTTTTTGGATATTATCAATGGACTTTATTATTTTGAATATTTTTATCAGGGAACATTTAATTTTGTACAGTAGAAACACTAATTCGTTCAACATGGAGACACCAGCTCTGCACATTCGTATTTTCTTGGAAGAAATTTAGAGGAGCTGCAGCAAACAAACATGATATTTCTGTTTGAATAGATGACATTTTATACACTTGCCTAATGAAAAGACTTTGCTTTACTCCAAAACAATATTTACTGTGATTTTCTAGATCCATTGCATAGGAATTCCACACCAGTTTGTCCGGATATGACTGGATGAAACCAGAAATATCCGGTTGTGTTTTGGCTAACTCAATCCCAGATATTGCTACAGCCTCTGTGTTTGTGTTTGCCAGATACTATCGAGAGACTTTATTATTTTGAATATTTTTATCAGGGAACATTCAATTTTGTACCATAATAACACTAATTGGTTCCACGTGGAGACACCCGCTCTGCACATTCGTATTTTCTAGGGAGAAATCTAGAGGATTGCGGCAAACAAACACGATATTTCTGTTTGAATGGATGATATTTTATACACTTGCCTAATGAAAAGACTTTGCTTTGCTCCAAAACAATTTTTACTGTGATTTTCTAGATCCATTGCATACGAATTCCAAACCAGTTTGTCCGGATATGACTGGATGCAACCAGAAACATCCGGTTGTGTTTTGGCTAACTCAATCCCAGATATTGCTACAGCCCCTGTGTTTTTGTTTTCTGGATATTAGCAATGGACTTTATTATTTTGAATGTTTTCATCAGGGAATATTTAATTGTGTACAGTGGAAACACTAATTGGTTCAACATGGAGACACCAGCTCTACACATACATATTTTCTAGGGAGAAAACTAGAGGAACTGCGGCAAACAAACATGATATTTCTGTTTGAATAAATGACATTTTATTCACTTGCCTAATGAAAAGACTTTGCTTTGCTCCAAAACAATTTTTACTGTGATTTTCTCGGTCCATTGCATACGAATTCCACACCAGTTTTTCCTGATATGACTGGATGAATCCAGAAATATCCGGTTGTATTTTGGCTAACTCAATCCCAGATATTGCTACAGCCTCTGTGTTTGTGTTTTCTGGATATTATCGAGGGACTTACTGTTTTGAATGTTTTTATCAGGGAACATTTAATTTTCTACAGTAGAAACACTAATTGGTTCAACATGGAGTCACCAGCTCTACACATTCGTATTTTCTAGGGAGAAAGCTAGAGGAACTGCGGCAAACGAACTTGACATTTCTATTTCTATAGATGACATTTTATGCACTTGCCGAAGAAAAGACTTTGCTTTTCTCCAAAACCATTTTTACTTTGATGTTCTCGGTCCATTGCATACGAATTCCACACCACTTTGTCCAATATGATTGGATGAAACCAGAAATATCCGGTTGTGTTTTGGCTAACTCAATCCCAGATATTGCTGCAGCCTGTGTGTTTGTTTTTTCCAGGTATTATCAACGGACTTTATTGTTTTGAATGTTTTTCTATCAGGGAACATTTAATTTTGTTCTGTGAAATACGAGTTGACTCCACATGGAGACACCAGTAATGCAAGTTCGTATTTTCTAGGGACAAAAGAGGATGTGCGGAAAACAAGGATGATATTTCTGTTTATAAAAATGACATTTTAATCACTTGCCTAACGAAACGACTTTGCTTTGCTCCAAAACAATTTTTACTGTGATTTTCTCGAACCATTGCATATGAATTCCACACCAGTTTGTCCGGATATCACTGGATGAAATCAGAAATATCTGGTTGTGTTTTGGCTAACTCATTCCCAGATATTGCTACAGTCTCTTTGTTTGTGTTTTTGGATATTATCAATGGACTTTATTGTTTTGAATGTTTTTTATCAGGGAACACTTAATTTTGTACCGTACAAACACTAATTGGTTCCACATGAGGACACCAGCTCTGCACATTCGTATTTTCTAGGGAGGAAGCTAGAGGAATTGTGGCAAAGAAACATGATATTTCTGTTTGAATAGACGACATTTTATAGACTTTCCTGACGAAAAAACTTTGCTTTTCTCCAAAACTATTTTTACTGTGATTTTCTCGGTCCATTGCCTAAGAATTCCACACCACTTTGTCCGGATATGACTGGATGAAACCAGAAATATCTGGTTGTGTTTTGGCTAACTCAATCCCAGATAGTGCAACAGGTTCTGTGTTCAATATTTTCTGGATAGTTTCAACGGACTTAAGGGTTTTGAATATTTTTATCAGGGAACATTTTATTTTGTACCATTGAAACACTAATTGGTTCCACATTCAGACACCAGCTCTACACATTCATATTTTCTAACGAGAAAACTAGAGGAACTGCGGTAAACAAACATATTTCTGTTTGTATAGTTGACATACTATGTACTTGCCGAAAGAAAAGACTTTGCTTTTTTCCAAAACCATTTTACTCTGAATTTCTCCGTCCATTACATACAAATTCCACACCACTTTGTCCAGATATGATTGGATGAAACCAGAAATATCCGGTTGTGTTTTGGCTAACTCAATCCCAGATATTGCTGCAGCCTGTGTGTTTGTTTTTTCTGGATATTATCGATCTACTTTCTTCTTTTGAATGTTTTTATCCGGGAACATTTAATTTTGTACCATAGAAACACTAATTGGTTCAACATGCAGAAACTAGCTCTACACATTCGTATTTTCTAGGGAGAAAGCTAGAGGAACTGCGGCAAATGAACATGACATTTCTATTTCTATAGATGACATTTTATGCACTGGCCGAAGAAAAGACTTTGCTTTTCTCCAAAACAATTTTTTTTTTGACAGGCAGAGTGGACAGTGAGAGAGAGACAGAGAGAAAGGTCTTCCTTTTGCCATTGGTTCACCCTCCAATGGCCGCCGCGGTAGCGCGCTGCGGCCAGCGCACTGCGCTGTTCCGATGGCAGGAGCCAGGTGCTTATCCTGGTCTCCCATGGGGTGCAGAGCCCAAGCACTTGGGCCATCCTCCACTGCACTCCCTGGTTACTGTGATTTTCTCAGTCCATTGCATGTGAATTCCACACCAGCTTCTCCGGATGTGACGGGATGAAACCAGAAATATCCGGTTGTGTTTTGGCTAACTCGATCCCAGATATTGCTACAGCCTCTGTGTTTCTGTATTCCTGATATTATCCACAGACATTATTGTTTTGAATGTTTTTATCAGGGAACATTTAATTTTGTACTGTAGAAACACTAATTGGTTCAACATGGAGACACCAGCTCTACACATTCGTATTTTCTAGGGAGGAAGCTAGAGGAACTGTGGCAAACAAACATGATATTTCTCC
This sequence comes from Lepus oiostolus, assembly GCA_036325905.1. Lineage (NCBI taxonomy): Eukaryota > Metazoa > Chordata > Mammalia > Lagomorpha > Leporidae > Lepus > Lepus oiostolus. The sequence goes on from JAWMBE010000090.1 coordinate 591,351, forward strand.
TTGTATAGATGACATTTTATTCACTTGCTGAAGGAAAAGATTTTGCTTTGCTCCAAAACAATTTTTACTGTGATTTTCTCAGTCCATTTCATTAGAATTCCACACCATTTTGTCTGGATATGCCTGAATGAAAAAAGAAACATCCAGTCGTATTTTGTGTACCTCAAATCGAAATATTGTGAAAGCCTCTGTGTTTGTGTTTTCTGGATATTATCGATCTAGTTTCTTGTTTTGAATGCTTTTATCAGGGAACACTTAATTTTGTACCGTTGAAACAGTAATTGGTTCAACATGCAGAAACCAGCTCTACCCATTCGTATTTTCTAGGGAGAAAACTAGAGGAACTGCGGCAAAAAACACGATATTTGTGTTTGAATAGATGACATTTTTTACACTTGCCTATTGAAAAGACTTTGCTTTTCTCCAAAAGCATTTTACTGTGATTTTCTCGGTCCATTGCATACGAATTTCACACCAGTTTTTTCGGATATGACTGGATGAAACCAGAAATATCCTGTTGTGTTTTGGCTAACTCAATCCCACATATTGCTACTGCCTCTTTGTGTTTTCCGGACATTATCAATGAACATTATTGTTTTGAATGTTTTTTATCAGGGAACATTTAATTTTGTGCTGGGAAACACTAGTTGACTCCACATGGAGACACCAGCTCTGCAAGTTCGTATTTTCTAGGGTGAAAGCTAGGGGAACTGTGACAAACAAACGTGATATTTCTGTTTGTATAGATGACATTTCATGCACTTGCCTAACAAAAAGACTTTGAACGGATATGACTGGATGAAACCAGAAATATCCGGTTGTGTTTTGGCTAATTCAATCCGAAATAATGTGAAAGCCTCTATTTGTGTTTTCTGGAAATTATCGATGGACTTTATTGTTTTGAATGTTTTTATCCGGGAACATTTAATTTTGTACCGTACAAACACTAATTGGTTCAACCTGAAGACACCAGATCTACACATTCATATTTTCCAGGGAGAAAGCTAGAGGAACTGCGGCAAACAAACATGATATTTCTGTTTGTATAGATAACATTTCATGCACTTGCCTAACGAAAAGACTTTGCTTTTCTCTAAAACCAATTTTACTGTGATTTTCTCCGTCCATTGTATATGAATTCCACACCACTATGTTCAGGTATGACTGGATGAAACCAGAAATATCTGGTTCTGTTTTGGCTAACTCAATCCCAGATATTGCTACAGCCTCTGTGTTTGTGTTTTCCGGATATTATCAACAGACTTTACTGTTTTATATGTTTTTTTTTGGGAACATTTAATTTTGTTTTGGGAAACAAAAATTGGTTCCACAAGGAGACACCAATTCTACACATTCATATTTTCTTGGGAGAAAACTAGAGGAACTGTGGCAAACAAACATGATATTTCTGTTTGTGTAGATGACATTTTATGCACTTGCTGAGGGAAAAGACTTTGCTTTTCTCCAAAACCATTTTTACTGTGATTTTCTCGGTCCATTGCATAAGAATTCCAACCGACTTTGTCCGGATATGACTGGATGAAACCAGAAATATCCGGTTGTGTTTTGGCTAACTCAATCCCACATATTGCACAGCCTCTGTGTTTGTGTATTGTGGATATTATCGATGGACTTTATTGTTTGAATGTTTTTATTAGGGATCATTTAATTTTGTATCATAGAAACATTAATTGGTTCAGCATGGAGGCAGCAGCTCTACATTTTCATATTTTCTAGGGAGATAGTTAGAGGAACTGCGGCAAACAAACATGATATTTCTGTTTGTAAAGATGACATTTTATGCACTTCCCTAAAGAAAAGACTTTGCTTTTCTCCAAAACCATTTTTACTTTGATTTTCTCGGTCCATTGCATACGAATTCCACTCCAATTTATCCAGATATGACTGGATGAAAGCAGCAGTATCCGGTTGTGTTTTGGCTAACTCAATCCCAGATAATGCTACAGCCTCTGTTTTTGTGATTTCCGGATATTATCAACGTACTTTATTGTTATGAATGTTTTTTATCAGGGAGCATTTATTTTTGTACCATAGAAACACTAATTGGTTCCACATGGAGACACCAGCTCTACACATTGTATTTTCTAGGAAGAAAGCTAGATGAACTGTGGCAAACAAACATGATATTTCTGTGTGTATATATGACATATTATGCACTTGCCGAAGGAAAAGACTTTGCTTTTCTCCAAAAACATTTCACTGTGATTTTTTCGGTGCATTGCATATGAATTCCACACCACTTTTTCCGGATATGACTGGATGAAACCAGAAATATCCGGTTCTGTTTTGACTAACTCAATCCGAAATATTATGAAAGCCTCTATGTAGGTGTTTTCTGGATATTATCGATGGAGTTTATTGTTTTGAATGTTTTTATCAGGGAACATTTTATTTTGCACCTTAGAAACACTAATTGGTTCAACATGGAGACACCAGCTCTACACATTCGTATTTTCTAGGGAGAAAGCTAGAAGTACTGCGGCAAACAAAATGATATTTCTGTTTGTATAGATGATATTTTATGCACTTGTTAAAGATAAGACTTTGCTTTTCTCCAAAACCATTTTTACTGTGATTTTCTCAGTCCATAGCATACAAATTCCACCCCACTTTGTCCGGATATGACTGGATGAAACCAGAAATATCCAGTTGTGTTTTGGCTAACTCTATCCGAAGTTTGTAAAAGCTTTTCTGTTTATGTATTCTCAATATTATCAACAGATTTCATTGTTTTGAATGTTTTTTTATCAGGGAACATTTAATTTTGTGCTGGGAAACACTAGTTGACTCCACATGATGACACCAGTGCTACACATTCGTATTTTCTAGGGAGAAAGCTAGATGAACTGTAGTAAAAAAACTTGATATTTCTGTTTGAATAGATGATATTTTATTATACACTTGCCTAACAAAAAAATTTTGCTTTTCTCCAAAACCATTTTTACTGTGATTTTGTCAGTCCATTTCATACGAATTCCACATCAGCTTGTCTGGATATGACTATATGAAACCAGAAATATCTGGTTGTGTTTTGGCTAACTCAATCCCAGATATTGCTACAGACTCTGTGTTTGTGTTTTCCAGATATTACCAACAGATTTATTGTTTTGAATATTTTTATCAGGGAACATTTAATTTTGTAACCTAGAAACATTAATTGGTTCCACATGCAGACACGAGCTCTACACATTCGTATTTTCCAGGTAGAAAGCTAGAGGAACTGCGGCAAACAAACATGATATTTCTGTTTGTATAGATAACATTTCATGCACTTGCCTAACGAAAAGACTTTGCTTTTCTCCAAAACCATTTTTACTGTGATTTTCTCGGTCCATTTCATACAAATTCCACACCACTTTGTCCAGATATGAATGGAAGAAACCAGAAGTATCTGATTGTGTTTTGGGTAACTCAATCCCAGATATTGGAACAGCCTCTGTGTTTGTGTTTTTTGGAAATTATCGATGAACTTTATGGTTCTGAATAATTTTTTTCAGGGAAAATTTAATTTTGTGCTGAGAAACAATAGTTGGTTCCACATGAAGACACCAGCTCTACACATTCGTATTTTCTAGGGAGAAAGCTCGAGGAACTGTGGCAAACAAACATGATATTTCTGTTTATATACATGACATTTTATGCACTTGCCTAATGAAAGACTTTGCTTCTCTCCAAAATCATATTTACTGTCATTTTCTTGGTCCATTGTATATGAATTCCACACCACTTTTTCTGTATATGACTGGGTGAAACCAGAAATATCCGGTTGTGTTTTCGGTATCTCAATCCGAAATATTGTGAAAGACTCTTTGTTTGATTTTCTGGATATTATCGATGAACTTTATTGTTTTGAATGTTTTTATCAGGGAACATTTAATTTTTTACTGTAGAAACACTAATTGGTTCAACATTGAGACACCAGCTCTACACATTCATATATTCTAGGGGGGAATCTAGAGGAACTGCGGCAAACAAACATGATATTTCTGTTTGTTTAGATGACATTTTATGCACTTGCCAAAAGAAAAGACATTGCTTTTCTCCAAAACCATTTTAATCTGATTTTCTCGGTCCTTTACATACGAATTCCAACCACTTTGTCTGGATATGACTGGATGAAACCAGAAATATCCGGTTGTGTTTTGCTAACTCAATCCTGGATATTGCTTCTGACTCTGTGTTTGTGATTTCCGGATATTTTCAACGGACATTATTGTTTGGAATGTTTTTATCAGGGAACATTTAATTTTGTGCTTGGAAACACTAATTGGTTCCACATGGAAACACCAGATCTACACATTCGTATTTTCTAGGGAGAAAGCTAGAGGAACAGCGGAAAACAAATATGATATTTCTGTTTCTATAGATGACATTTTATGCACTTGCCTAACGAAAAGACTTTGCTTTTCTCCAAAAACATTTTTACTGTGATTTTCTCGGTCCATTGCATACGAATTCCACACCAGTTTGTCCGGATATGACTGGATGAAACCAGAAATATCCGGTTGAGTTTTCTCTAACTCAATCCGAAATATTGTGAAAGCCTCTGTGTTTGTGTTTTCTGGATATTATCTATGGTCTTTATCGTTTTGAAAGTTTTTTTTTTTTATCATGGAACATTGTTTTTGAGCTGTGAAACACTAACTGGTTCTACATGGAGACACCAGCTCTACACATTCATATTTTCTAGGGAGAAATGTAGATGAACTGAGGCAAACAAACATGATATTTCTGTTTGTATACATGATATTTTATGCATTTGCCTAATGAAAAGACTTTGCTTTTCTCCAAAACCATTTTTACTGTTATTTTCTTGGTCCATTCATACGAATTCCAAAGCACTTTGTCCGGGAATGCCTGGATGAAACCCGAAATATGCAGTTGTGTTTTGTGTAACTTAATCCCAGATATTAAAACAGCCTCTCTGTTTGTGTTTTCTGGATATTATCTATGGACTTTATCGTTTTAAAAGTTTTTTTATCAGGGAACATTGTTTTTGAGCTGGGAAACACTAACTGGTTCTACATGGAGACACCAGCTCTACACATTCTTATTTTTTTTTAAGATTTATTTTTTTAATTTTTTTAACTTTTATTTAATGAATATAAATTTCCAGTGTACAGCTTATGTATTACAATGGCTTCCTCCTCCCATAACTTCCCTCCCACCCGCAACCCTCCCATCTCCCGCTCCCTCTCCCCTTCCATTTGCATCAAGATTCATTTTCAATTCTCTTTATATACAGAAGATCAGTTTAGTATAAAGATTTCAACAGTTTGCACCCACATAGAAACACAAAGTGAAACATACTCTTTGAGTACTAGTTATAGCATTAAATCACAATGTACAGCACATTAAGGACAGAGATCCCACATGAGGAGCAAGTGCACAGTGGCTCCTGTTGTTGACCCAACATATTGACACTCTAGTTTATGGCGCCATTAACCATCCTAGGCTGTCGTCATGAGTTGCCAAGGCTATGGAAGCCTTCCAAGTTTGCCGACTCTGATCATATTTAGACAAGGTCATAAAAGACAGGGTGAGGATAGTAACCAATGATCCTAAGAGTGGCATTTACCAGGTTTGAAAAATTATACAGCATTAAGTGGGGAAGAGGACCATCAGTACACACAGGTTGGGAGTAGAGCCATTGGTGGTAGAGTAGAGGTTATGATTATGAGGGAATGAGGCCCAAGTGCACTAGACAGGGTCTAGAACAAAGGACAGAGTCATTATTAGAGGAGCTAAGAAAGGTGCTAAGTTACAATTAAGTTTTCTGATTGAGAGGCAAATAGAACCTGATAGAAGGGGCTTGCTAATAATTTGGTGGGCTTTAGGCCTTGTAAATTCAGAGGCCCAGACCTATCTATCTCTTCACATGGGGTATATCCTAAGGGAGGTGTGAACCTCCTAGGGGAAGGCACTCTGTTGACTTTCATTACTTGGCTGGCCTGGGAGGAGAGCTGGCCAGGTCAAGGCAGGTGGCATCTCTAACAAGAAATTTACAGTTCTGCCTTCAATGTTGCTGACCCTACTTGGCCATCCCCTCAGCTGCAGTGGTCACTTTGGAAGTTGGGCTGAGTGAAGGGCTTTTCAGCTTAGAGCCAATAAGATCTGTGGCTCTGACCTGGGCATCCTTTGACTCCAGGGCAGGTCCATTTCCAGTGATCCAACTCTTGGCAGAGCTGCCAGGGCTCTTCACAAGCTGACTTCTGCTGAAGCCCAGGCTTACCACATTGAAAGCCACTGCAGTGGACTGGCCTGTTGGGTCTCCTTGAGGGCAGATCACTGTACAGATCAGCCATTAATAGGCGTGCCACCCATTGCTTCTGATGCCTAGCTTTCTTTTCCTCCTGGTTTAAACGTGGTCAGCAATATGAAAGAAGGTAAAGGAAGGAAATCTCACAGCAAATGATCACAGGAATCTCAATTTCTCTTTGACATAGAATTAAACTCTGATGCTCTGTTAAATCAATGTGTTAAAGTAATCTATTATGTTCTCTTGATGTCTGTTAAATTCTAATTGTTCAAAAACTGCTGAATTTTTATTAAGAGCTATGCATCATTTAAATATGTGCTTATTTTCAAAGATTTGAATAATCACCTTGTAACAATGATCAAATTTGGTCTATGTTATGTCATGATTTTAAGGAATCTTATTTCAACAAGATATTTTGGATTTTGAGCCTTCTTGGCATTCTTGACAGGCATTCAAAAAATCAAAGTCTCAAACAATCTGGTCTCTAAAATTTCCAGTAAATCCTGGACTTTGGTTTTTCCAGTTTGGGCCCAACTGAAAAAATCGAAGGACCTATGTCTCTCATCTTATAGAGACACTAACTAATCAGGCTATTTGGATTATAGTGGAAGTACTGTCAAGATGTGATGTGGTACCAGACTTTAAGTTTCTATAATGGAAAATGCTATTAATACAAATGTTTGAGAATTAAAAAGTCTAATGATCTTGTGTTACTAGACATGATAGTTATCTTAATGAGAAAGCCCCAGAGGCCTAAAGGGTTAAATACTTGTAAAATCCTACAGGTGGTTTCAAAAATACTGTGAAGTAACCAAGTGCCTCTTGTTGGTTGATGAGTTTATAATTTTAAACATGGCGACTTAAAGTCTTTTGTCATCCATAGTTATATATGATGTGCTACTCATAAAACTAAAGCGTTGTTGGTTCTGTGTTTAGCTGTCCTCCTATAGGTTCCTATGGACTTTTTCCAGCCACTTCTATTGTATTCAGTACTTTGGGATGGCTCTGTAAACAGATGAAGCCAATAATGTATTAACAGTACCAACTGAGAGAAAGTATGGATAACTGAGGTTACTGAAAGCAAAAGGCAATTCAAATCAATTGGCAATCTACAAAAAGAGTTAAAGATTTTAAAAGCTATTATTAAAATTACTATATTGGTCTATTATGCTATGTTATATGTGTGTACATATTGTATGTCCACATGGGGAAATTTTATTAAGAGTTTTATTTTAAATGGCTTATAGATAAGATTGTCCATAAATTTAAGCTGCTAAAATCAATCAAAGATACATTTTAATTTGTGTGACCTGAATCCATGTATCATATGTTTTAAACTTGTTGGTAGAAAGAAACTAAAGACATATTATATGGTTGTGCTTAAGTTTACTGGCTAAACAAAGTACACCATGTTAGATATTTAAGAAGTGTTTTCAAATACATGATTCTTAAAATTTATAGAAGGCATTGGACCTTCTGGTAAATGTTTTCTTAAGTTGTTATCTAATGGTTGAGACGGTTTGCTAAGTATTCATGTAATATTGCTATTGTCAGCAAGCGATCTAGGACTTGCTCCCTCGTGGGCATTGTCTACCTTAGAAAAACTACTACAGAACATGCCTGTGACTATAGACTTGTAGTTCAGGCCACCGAAAATAAGAGATGGGACTTGGGCACTACCTTGACTTGCATTCTCTGGTATGCTTTAACACATTCTTATTTTTAGGGAGAAAGCTAGAGGAACTGTGGCAAACAAACATAATATTTCTGTTTCTATACATGCAACTTTATGCACTTGCCTAATGAAAAGACTTCGCTTTTCTCCAAAACCATTTTTACTGTGATTTTGTCGGTCCATTGCATACGAATTCTACACCACTTTGTCTGGATTTGACTGGATGAAACCGGAAATATGCAGTTGGGTTTTGGCTAACTCAATCACAGATATTGCCACGGATCCTGTGTTTTGTTTTCTGGATATTATCAATGGACTTTATAGTTTTTTTTAAAGGAAGATTTAATTTTGTGCTATGAAACACTAACTGGTTCTAGATGGAGACACCAGCTCTCCACATTCTTATTTTCTAGGGAGAAAGCTAGAGGAACTGCGGCAAACAAACATGATATTTCTGTTTGTATACATGACTTTTTATGCACTTACCTAACGAAAAGATTTTGCTTTTCTCCAAAACCAATTTTACTGTGATTTTGTCGGTCCATTGCCTACAAATTCCAGTCCACTTTGTCCGGATAGACTGGATGAAACCAGAAATATGCGGTTGTGTTTTGGCTAACTCAATCCCAGATATTAGAACAGCTTCTGTGTTTGAGTTTTCTGGATATTATCGATGGACTTTATTGTTTTGAAAGGTTTTTTTTTTTATCAGGGAACGTTGAATTTTGTACTGGGAAACACTAACTGGTTCTACATGGAGACACCAGCTCTCCATATTCTTATTTTCTAGGGAGAAAGCTAGAGGAACTGCGGCAAACAAACATGATATTTCTTTTTGTATACATACAATTTATGCACTTGCCTAACGAAAAGACTTTGCTTTTCTCCGAAACCTTTTTTACTGTGATTTTCTCTGTTCATTGCCTACGAATTCCTCACAACTATGTCCGGATAGACTGGATGAAACCAGAAAAAACCGGTTGTGTTTTGGCTAACTCAATCCAAGATATTGTGACACACTCTGTGTTTGTGTTTTCTGGATATCATCGATGGACTTTATTGTTTTGAATGTTTTTTATCAGGGAACATTTAATTTTTGGCTGGAAACACTAACTGGTTCTACATGGAGACAACAGCTCTGCACATTCGTATTTTCTAGGGAATAAGCTAGAGGAACTGCGGCAAGCAAACATGATATTTCTGTTTCTATACATGACATTTTATGCAGTTGCTAACGAAAAGACTTTGCTTTTATCCAAAAGCATTTTTACTGTGGTTTTCTAGGTCCATTGCATACGAATTCCACAGCAGTTTGTCTGGATATGACTGGATGAAACCGGAAATATCCAGTTGTGTTTTGGCTAACCCAATCTTAGATATTGAGACAGCATCTGTGTTTGTGTTTTCTGGATATTATCGATGGACTTTATTGTTTTGAAAGTTTTTTTTTTTTAATCAGGGAACATTTAATTTTGTGCTATGAAACATTAACTGTTTCTAATGGGTACACCATCTCTACACATTCGTATTTTCTAGGGAGAAAGCAAGAGGAAGTGCGGAAAGCAAACATGATATTTCTGTTTGTTTACATGACATTTTATGCACTCGCCTATCAAAAAGACTTTGCTTTTCTCCAAAACCATTTTTACTGTGATTTTCTCGGTCCATTGCGTACGAATTTCACAGCACTTTGTCCGGATATGACTTTATGAAACCAGAAATATGTGGTTTTTTTAAGAAACTCAATCCCACATATCGTGACAGCCTCTGTGTTTGTGTTTTCTGGATATTATCAATGGACTTTATTGTTTTGAATGGTTTTTATCAGGGAACATTTAATTTTGTACTGGGAAACTGTAATTGGTCCCACATGGAGAGACCAGCTTTACACATTCGTATTTTCTAGGCAGAAAGTTAGAGGAACTGCGTCAAACAAACTTGATATTTCTGTTTGTATACATGACATTTTAAGCACTTGCGTAATGAAAGGACTTTGCTTTCTCCAAAACCATTTTTACTGTGATTTTCTCGGTCCATTGCATACGAATTCTACAGAACTTTTTCCGGATATGACTGGATGAAACCAGAAATATCCGGTTGTTTTTTGGCTAACTCAATTCCAGATATTGTGACAGCCTCTGTGTTTGTGTTTTCTGGATACTATCGATGGACTTTATTGTTTTGAATTTTTTTTTATCATTGAACATTTACTTTTGTGCTATGAAACTCTAACTGGTTCTACATGGAAACACCAGCTCTACACATTCGTATTTTCTAGGGAGAAAGGTAGAGGAACTGCAGCAAACAAACATAATATTTCTTTTAGTATACATGACAATTTATGCACTTGCCTAAGGAAAAGACTTTGCTTTTCTCCAAAACCATTTTCGCAGTGATTTTCTCAGTCCATTGCCTACGAATTCCACACCACTTTGTCCGGATATGACTTTATGAAATCAGAAATATGCGGTTGTGTTTTGGAAACTCAATCCCAGATATTGTGACAGCCTCTGTGTTTGTGTTTTCTGGATATTATCGATGCACGTTATTGTTTTGAATGTTTTTTAAATCAGGGAGTATTTAGTTTTGTACTGAGAAACTGTAATTGGTTCCACAAGGATGCACCAGCTCTACACGTTCATATTTTCTAGTGAGAAAGCAAGAGAAACTGCGGCAAACAAACATGATATTTCTGTTTGTATAGGTGACGTTTTATGCACTTGCCGAAGGAAAAGACTTTGCTTTACTCCAAAACCATTTTCACTGTGATTTTCTCGGCCCATTGCATACGAATTCTGCACCACTTTTTCCGGATATGACTGGATGAAACCGGAAATATCCGGTTTTACTTTGGCTAACCCAATCCCAGATATTGCGACAGTTACTGTGTTTGTGTTTTCTGGATATTATCGGTGGACTTTATGGTTTTGAATATTTATTTTCAGGGAACATTTTTTTGTGCTGGAAAAACTAACTGGTTCTACATGGAAACACTAGCTCTACACATTCCTATTTTCTGGTGAGAAATCAAGAGGAACTAAGGAAACAAACATGATATTTCTGTTTGTATACATGACATTTTATGCACTTGCCCAACCAAAAAACTTTGCTTTTCTCCAAAACCATTTTTACTGTAATTTTCTCTGTCCATTGCATACGAATTCCACACTATTAAGTCTGGACATGACTGGATATAACTGTAAATATACAGTTGTCTTTTGGCTAACTCAATCCAAATTATTGCTACAGCCTCTGTGTTTGTGTTTTCTGGAGATTATCAAGGGACTTATTGTTTTGAATGTTTTTATCAGGGAACATTTAATTTTGTACCATTGAAACACTAATTGCTTCATCTGGACATGACTGGATATAACTGTAAATATACGGTTGTCTTTTGGCTAACTCAATCCAAATTATTGCTACAGCCTCTGTGTATGTGTTTCCGGATGTTATCAACGGACTTTATGGTTTTGAATGATCTTCATCAGGAAATATTTAATTTTGTACTGGGAAACTCTAATTGGTTCCACTTGGAGACACCAGCTCTACACATTCGTATTTTCTAGGGATAAATGTAGAGGAACTGTGGCAAACAACATGATATTTCTGTTTGTATACATGACATTTTATGCACTTTCCTAATGAAAAGATTTTGCTTTTCTCCAAAACCATTTTCACTGTGATTTTCTCGGTCCATTCCATACAAATTACAAACCATTTTGTCCGGACATGACTGGATGAAACCGTAAATATCCAGTTATGTTTTGGCTAACTCAATCCCAGATATTACAGCAGCCTCTGTGTTTGTGTTTTCTGGATATTATAGATGCAATTTATTGTTTTGAATGTTTTTTTATCAGGGAGTATTTAATTTTGTTCTGGGAAACTCTAATTGGTTCCACAATGAGGCACCAGCTTTACACGTTCATATTTTCTAGTGAGGAAGCAAGGGGAACTGCGGCAAACAAACATGATGATATTTCTGTTTGTATAGATTACATTTTATGCACTTGCCTAACGAAAAGACTTTGCTTTTCTCCAAAACCATTTTTACTGTGATTTTCTCGGTCCACTGCATACGAATTCCACACCACTTTGTCCAGATATGACTGCATGTATCCGGAAATATCCCACTTTGTTTTGGCTAACTCAATCCAAGATATTGCCACAGATCCTGTGTTTGTGTTTTCTGGATATTATCAATGGACTTTATTGTTTTGAAAGTTTTTATCAGGGAAAATTTAATTTTTGTGCTGGAAACACTAACTGGTTCATTATGGAGACAACAGCTCTACATATTCGTGTTTTCTGGCGAGAAAGCTAGAGGAATTGCGGCAAAGTCACATGATATTTCTGTTTGTATACATGATATTTTATGCATTTGCCTAAAGAAAAGACTTTGCTTTTCTCCAAAACCATTTTCTCTGTGATTTTTGCAACCCATTGCATACGAATTCCACACCACTTTGTCAGGATATGACTGGATGAAACCAGAAATATCCGGTTGTGTTTTACGTAACTCAATCCCAGATATTGCGACAGCCTCTGTGTTTGTGTTTTCTGGATATTATCGATGGACTTTATTGTTTTGAAAGTTTTTTTTTATCAGGGAACATTTAATTTTGTGCTCTGAAACACTAACTGGTTCTACATGCAGACACCAGCTCTACACTTTCGTATATGCTAGGGAGAAAGCTCGAGAAACTGCGGCAAACAAACATGATATTTCTGTTTGTATACATGACATTTTATGCACTGGCCTAACGAAAAGACTTTGCTTTTCTCCAAAACCATTTTACTGTGATTTTACCGGTCCATTGCATACGAATACCACACCACTTTGTCCGGATATGCTTGGATGAAAACAGAAATATGCGGTTGTGTTTTGGCCAACTGAATCCCACATATTGAGACAGCATCTGTGTTTTTGTTTTCTGGATTTTATCAGTGGACTTGTTTTGAATGATTTTTATCAGGGAACATTTAATTTTGTGCTGGGAAACACTAATTGATTCCACGTGAAGACACCAGCTCTACACATTCGTATTTTCTAGGGAGAAAGCTCAAGGAACTGCTGCAAAAAAACATGATATTTCTGTATGTATAGATGAAGTTTTATGCACGTGCCTTATGAAAAGACTGCTTTACTCCAAAACCATTTTACTGCGATTTTCTCCTTCCATTGCATATGAATTTTACACCACTTTGTCCGGATATGACTGGATGAAATCAGAAATATCCGGTTGTGTTTTAGCTAACTCAATCCCACATATTTCGACAGGCTCTGTGCTTGTGTTTTCCAGATATTATCGATAGACTTTATTGTTTTGAATGTTTTTAGCAGAGAACATTTATTTTTTAGATGGGAAACACTAATTGGTCCCACATGGAGACACCAGCTCTACACATTCGTATTTTCCAGGGAGAAGCTGGAGGAACTGCGGCAAACTAACATGATATTTCTGTTTGTATAGATGACATTTTATGCACTTGCCTAAAGAAAAGACATTGCTTTTCTCCAAAACCATTTTTACTGTGATTTTATTGGTCCATTGCATACGAATTACCACCAGTTTGTCCAGATATGACTGGGTGAAAACAGAGATATCCGGTGATGTTTTGGCTAACTCAAATTCAAATATTGCTATAGCCTCTGTGTTTGTGTTTTCCGGATATTATCAACAGACTTTATTGTTTTGAATGTTTTTTATCAGGGAACATTTAATTTTGTGCTGGGAAACACGAATTGGTTCCACATGGAGACACCAGCTGTACACATTCGTATTTTCTAGGGAGAAAGCAAGAGGAACTGCGGCAAACAAACATGATATTTCTGTTTGTATAGATGACATTTTATGCACTTCCCTAACGAAAAGACTTTGCTTTTCTCCAAAACCATTTTTACTGTGATTTTCTCGGTCCATTGCATACGAATTCCACACCAGTTTGTCCGGATATGACTGGATGAACCCAGAAATATCCGGTTTTGTTTTGGTTAACTCAATCCCAGATATTGCTACAGCCTCTGTGTTTGTGTATTCCTGATATTATTCACGGACTTTATTGTTTTGAATGTTTTTTATCAGGGAACATTTAATTTTGTGCTTGGAAAAACTAATTGTTTCCACATGGAGACACCAGCTCTACGCATTCTATTTGCTAGGGAGAAAGCTACAGGAACTTCGACAATCAATCATGATATTTCTGTTTGTATAGATGACATTTTATGCACTTGCCTAATGAAAAGACTGCTTTTCTCCAAAACCATTTTTACTGTGATTTTCTCTGTCATTGCATACGAATTCCATACGACTTTGTCCAGATATGACTGGATGAAACCAGAAATATCTGGTTGTTTTTTGGCTAACTCAATCTGAAATATTGCAACACCCTCTGTGTTTGTGTTTTCTGGTTATTATCGATGGGCTCAATTTTTTAATGTTTTATCAGGGAACATTTAATTTTGTAGCGTTGAAACAGTAGTGGTTCATAATGGGAACACCAGCTCTACACATTCGTATTTTCTAGGGATTTAGCTGGAGGAACTGCTGCAAACAAACTTGATATTTCTGTTTGTGTAGATGACATTTTATGCATTGCCTAACGAAAAGACTTTGCTTTTCTCCAAAACCATTTGTACTCTGATTTTCTCGGTCCATTGCATACGAATTCCACACCCGTTTGTCCGGATATGACTGGATGAAACCGGAAATATCCGGTCGTGTTTTGGCTAACTCAAACCGAAATATTGTGAAAGCCTCTGTGTTTGTGTTTTCTTAATATTATCGAGGGACTTATTGTTTTCAATGTTTTTATCAGGGAACATTTTGTTTTGTGCCGTTAAAACACTAACTGGGTAAATCATGGTCAAACCAGCTCTACACATCCGTATTTTCTAGGGAGAAAGCTAGAGGAACTGCGGCAAACAAACATGATATTTCTGTTTGTATAGATGACATTTTAAGCACTTGCCTAACGAAAAGACTTTGCTTTTCTCCAAAACCATATTTACTGTGATTGTCTGTGTCCATTGAATAGGAATTCCACACCAGTTTGTCCATATATGACTGGATGAAACCGGAAATATCCGGTTTTGTTTTGTCCTACTCAATCACAGATATTGCTACAGCCTCTGTTTTTTTTATTTTCTGTATGTTATCAATGGACTGTATTGTTTTGAAAGTTTTTACTAGGGGAATATTTAATTTTGTGCTTGGAAAGATGAATTGTTTCCACATGGAGACACCAGCCCTACATATTCCTATTTTCTAGGGAGAAAGTTAGAGGAACTGCGGCAAACAAACATGATATTTCTGTTTGTATCAATGACATTTTATGCACTTGCCTAATGAAAAGATTTTCGTTTTCTCTAAAACCATTTTTACTGTGATTTTCTGGGTCCATTGCATACGAATTCCACCCCACATTGTCCGGATATGACTGGATGAAACCAGAAATATCCGGTTTTGTTTTGGCTAACTCAATCCCAGATATTGCTACAGACTCTGTGTTTGTGTTTTCTGGATACTATCGATGGACTTATTGTTTTGAATGTTTTTAACAGAAAACATTTAGTTTTGTACCGTTGAAACACTAATTGGTTCATAATGGGAACACCAGCTCTACACATTCGTATTTTCTTGGGAGAAACCTACAGGAACTGCGGCAAACAAACATGACATTTCTGTTTGTACAGATGACATTTTATGCACTTGCCTAACGAAAAGACTTTGCTTTTCTCCAGAACTATTTTTACTGTCATTTTCTCAGTCCATTGCATACGAATTCCACACCAGTTTGTCGATATATGACTAGATGAAACCGGAAAAAGACGGTTTTGTTTTGGCTAACTCAATCCCAGATATTGTTACCACCTCTGTGTTTGTGTATTCCTGATATTATCCACAGACTTTATTGTTTTGAATGTTTTTTATCAGGGAACATTTAATTTTGTGCTTGGAAAACTAATTGTTTCATCATTTAGGACACCAGCTCCACATATTCGTATTTTCTAGGGAGAAAGCTAGAAGAACTGTGGCAAACAAACATGATATTTCTGTTTGTATAGATTACATTTTATGCACTTACCTAATGAAAAGACTTTGCTTTTCTCCAAAACCATTTTTACTGTGATTTTGTCGGTCCATTGCATACGAATTCCACCCCACTTTGTCCAGATATGACTGGTTGAAACTGGAAATATCCGGTTGTGTTTTGGCTAACTCAATCTGAAATATTGTGAAAGCCTCTGTGTTTTTGTATTCCTGATATTATACATGGACTTTATGGTTTTGAATGTTTTTTATCAGGGAACATTTAATTTTGTACCATTGAAACACTAATTGGTTCCACATGGAGACACCAGCTCTACACATACGTATTTTCTAGGGAGAAAGCTAGAGGAACTGCGGCAAACAAACATGATATTTCTGTTTGTATAGATGACAATTTATGCCCTTGCCTAACGAAAAGACTTTGCTTTTCTCCAAAACCATTTTCACTGTGATTTTCTCGGTCCATTGCATACGAATTCCACACAAGTTAGTCCAGATATGACTGGATGAAACCGGAAATAGTCGGTTTTGTTTTGGCTAACTCAATCCCAGATATTGTTACCACCTCTGTGTTTGTGTATTCCTGATATTATCCATGGACTTTATTTTTTTGATAGTTTTATCAGGGAACATTTAATTTTGTGATTGGAAAAACTAATTGGTACATCATGTGGACACAAGCTCCACACATTCGTATTTTCTATGGAGAAAGCTAGAGGAACTTCAGCAAATAAACATGATATTTCTGTTTGTATCGATGACATTTTATGCACTTGCCTAACGAAAAGACTGCTTTTCTCCAAAACCATTTTTACTGTGATTTTCTCGGTCCATTGCATATGAGTTCCACACGACTTTGTCTGGATATGACTCGATGAAACTGGAAATATCCGGTTGTGTTTTGGCTAACTCAATCCGAAATATTGTGAAAGCCTCTGTGTTTTTGTATTCCTGATATTATACATGGACTTTATGGCTTTGAATGTTTTTTGTCAGTAATTGGTTCTTAATGGGAACACGAGCTCTACACATTCGTATTTTCTAGGGAGAATGCTAGAGGAAGTGCGGCAAACAAACATGGTATTTCTTTTTGTATAGATGACATTTTATGCACTTGCCTAACGAAAAGACTTTGCTTGTCTCCAAAACCATTTTTACTGTGATTTTATCGATCCATTGCAAACGACTTCCACACCAGTTTGTCCGGATATGACTGGATGAAACCGGAAATATCCAGTTTTGTTTTGGCTAACTCAATCCCAGATATTGCTACAGACTCTGTGTTTGTGTTTTCTGGATAGTATCGATGGACTTATTGTTTTGAATGTTTTTTTTTTTAACTTTTATTTAATGAATAGAAATTTCCAAAGTATAGCCCATGGGTTACAATGGCTTCCCCCCTCCCATAACTTCCCTCCCGCCCGCAATCCTCCCCCTTCCCGCTCCCTTTCCCCTTCCATTCATGTAAAGATTCATTTTCAACTCTCTTTGTATACAGAAGATCAGTTTAGTATATATTAGGTAAAGATTTCAACATTTTGCCCATATAGCAACACAAAGTGAAAAAACTACCATTGGATTACTAATTATAGCATTAAATAGCAATGTACAGCACATTAAAGACCGAGATCCTACATAATTTTTTTTTTCAAATTAATTAAT
Organism: Lepus oiostolus; assembly: GCA_036325905.1. Lineage (NCBI taxonomy): Eukaryota > Metazoa > Chordata > Mammalia > Lagomorpha > Leporidae > Lepus > Lepus oiostolus. The sequence continues at coordinate 609,022 of JAWMBE010000090.1, forward strand.
TTTCTCTGCCATTTCCATTTTAACACCAGGTTGTTTTTTTTTTTTCATTTCCAATTCCCTTTATATACAGAAGATCACTTCAGTATATAATTAGTAAAGACCTCATCAGTTTGTGCCCACACAGAAACGCAAAGTATAAAAATACTGTTTCAGTACTAGTTATAGCATCACTTCGCTTTAGACGACACATTAGGGACAGATCCCACATGGGGTGTAAGTACACAGTGACTCCTGTTGCTGATTTAACAATTTGACACTCCTGTTCATGGCGTCAGTAATCTCCCTAGGCTCTAGTCATGAGTTGCCAGGGCTATGGAAGCCTTTAGAGTTCGCTGACTTCGATCTTATTCCGATAGGGTCATAGTCAAAGTGGAAGTTCTCTCCTCCCTTCGGAGAAGGGTACCTCCTTCTTTGATGGCCCCGTTCTTTCCACTGGGATCTCACTCACAGAGATCATTCATTTAGGTCTTTTTTTTTTTTCCATGATATCTTGGCTTTCCATGCCTGCTATACTCTCATGGGCTCTTCAGCCAGATCTGAATGCCTTGAGGGCTGATTCTGAGGCCGGAGTGTTGTTTAGGACATCTGCCATCCTATGAGTCTGCTGTGTATCCCACTTCCCATGTTGGATCTTTCTCTCCCTTTTTGATTCTATCAGTTAGTATTAGCAGATACTTGTCTTTTTTGTGTGATCTCTTTGACTCTTAGACCTATCAGAACTATCAATTGTGAGCTGAAATTGATCACTTGGACTAGTGCGATGGCATTGGTACATGCCATCTTGATGTGATTGTGTTGGAATCCCCTGGCACATTTCTAACTCCACCATTTGCGGCCAGTCCGATTGAGCATGTTCCAAATTGTTCGTCTCCTCCCTCTCTTTTTCCACTCTTAGATTTAACAGGGATCACTTTTCAGTTAAAATGTAAACACCTAAGAATAATTGTGTGTTAATTACTGAGTTCAACCAATAGTACTAGAACAACAACAACAACAACAAATACTAAAAAGGATAAAGTATTACATTGTACATCTAAAGTCAGGACAGGAGCTGATCAGTTCATTGTTGCTTATAGTGTCCATTTCACTTAACAGGTTTCCTCTTTGGCGCTCAGTTGTCACCGATCAGGGAATACAAATGATATTTTTCTCTTTGGGACTGGCTTAATTCACTCAGCATGATGTTTTCCAGATTGCTCCATCTTGTTGCAAATGACTGGGTTTCGTTGTTTCTTACTGCTGTATAGTATTCTATGGAGTACATATCCCATAATTTCTTTATCCAGTCTACTGTTGATGGGCATTTGGGTTGGTTCCAGGTCTTAGCTATTGTGAATTGAGCTGCAATATACATTAATGTGCAGATGGCTTTTTTATTTGCCAAATTAATTTCCTTTGGGTAAATTCCAAGGAGTGGAATGGCTGGGTTGTATGGTAGGGTTATGTTCAGGTTTCTGAGGAATCTCCAGACTGACTTCCATAGTGGCTTAACCAGTTTGCATTCCCACCAACAGTGGGTTAGTGTCCCTTTTTCCCCACATCCTCTCCAGCATTTGTTGTTGGTCGATTTCTGAATGTGAGCCATTCTCACCGGGGTGAGATGGAACCTCATTGTGGTTTTGATTTGCATTTCTCTGATTGCTAGTGATTTTGAACATTTTTTCATGTGTCTGTTGGCCATTTGGATTTCCTCTTTCGAAAAATGTCTGTTGAGGTCCTTGGCCCATCTCTTAAGTGGGTCGTTTGTTTTGTTGTTGTGGATTTTCTTGATTTCTTTGTAGATTCTGGTTATCAATCCTTTATCTGTAGTATAGTTTGCGAATATTTTTTCCCATTCTGTTGGTTGCCTCTTCACTTTCCTGACTGTTTCTTTTGAAGTACAGAAACTTCTCAATCTGATGCAATCCCAAATGTTAATTTTGGTTTTGACTGCCTGTGCTGTTGGAGTATTTTCCAGGAAGTCTTTGCCTGTGCCTATATCTTGCAGGGTTTCTCCAATGCTCTCTAATAATTTGATGGTTTCGGGTCGTAGATTTAAGTCTTTAATCCATGTTGAGTGAATTTTTGTGTAAGGTGATAGGTATGGGTCTTGCTTCAAGCTTCTGCACGTGGAAATCCAATTTTCCCAGCACCATTTATTGAATAGACTGTCCTTATTCCAGGGATTAGATTTGGATCTTTGGTCAAATATAAGTTGGCTATAGATGTTTGGATTGATTTCTGGTGTTTCTATTCTGTTCCATTGGTCTATCCATCTGTTTCTGTACCGGTACCATGCTGTTTTGATAACAACTGCCCTGTAGTATGTCCTAAAATCAGGTATTGTGATGCCTCCGGCTTTGTTTTTGTTGTACAGGATTGCTTTGGCTATTCGAGGTCTTCTGTGTCTCCATATGAATTTCAGCATCATTTTTTCCAGATCTGAGAAGAAGGTCTTCGGGATCTTGATGGGTATTGCATTGAATGTATAAATTGCTTTTGGGAGAATAGACATTTTGATGATATTGATTCTTCCAATCCATGAGCATGGAAGATTTCTCCATTTTTTGGTATCCTCTTCTATTTCTTTCTGTAAGGTTTTGTAGTTTTCATCGTAGAGATCTTTAACGTCTTTGGTTAAGTTTATTCCAAGGTATTTGATTGTTTTTGTAGCTATTGTGAATGGGATTGATTTTAGAAGTTCTTCCTCAGCCGTGGCATTGCCTGTGTATACAAAGGCTGTTGATTTTTGTGCATTGATTTTATATCCTGCTACTTTGCCAAACTCTTCGATGAATTCCAGCAGTCTCTTAGTAGAGTTCTTTGGGTCCCCTAAATAAAGAATCATATCATCTGCAAAGAGGGATAGTTTGAGTTCGTCCTTCCCGATTTGTATCCCTTTAATTTCTTTTTCTTGCCTAATAGCTCTGGCCAAAACTTCCAGAACTATATCGAATAGCAGTGGTGAGAGAGGGCATCCCTGTCTGGTACCAGATCTCAGTGGAAATGCTTCCAACTTTTCCCCATTCAATAGGATGTTGGCCGTGGGTTTTTCATATATTGCTTTGATTGTATTAAGGAATGTTCCTTCCATGCCCAGTTTGCTTAGAGTTTTCATCATGAAAGGGTGTTGTATTTTATCAAATGCTTTCTCTGCGTCTATTGAGAGAATCATATGGTTTTTCTTCTGCAGTCTGTTAATGTAGTGTATTACGTTGATTGTTTTGCGAATGTTGAACCATCCCTGCATACCGGGGATGAATCCCACTTGGTCTGGGTGGATGATCTTTCTGATGTGTTGTTGCAATCTATTGGCCAGAATTTTATTGAGGATTTTTGCATCTATGTTCATCAGGGATATTGGTCTGTAATTCTCTTTCAATGTTGCGTCTCTTTCTGGCTTAGGAATTAAGGTGATGGTGGCTTCATAGAAAGAATTTGGGAGGATTCCCTCTTTTTCGATTGCTCTGAATAGTTTGAGAAGAATTGGAGTTAGTTCTTCTCTAAATGTCTGGTAGAACTCAGCAGTGAATCCATCTGGCCCTGGGCTTTTCTTTGTTGGGAGGGCCTTTATTACTGTTTCAATTTCTGTGTCAGTTATTGGTCTGTTTAGGTTTTCTATGTCTTCCTGGCTCAATTTAGGGAGGTTGTATGTGTCCAAGAATCTGTCCATTTCTGATAGATTTCCCTGTTTGCTGGCATACAAGTCCTTGTAGTAATTTCTGATGATTCTTTTTATTTCTGTGGCGTCTGTTGTTACGTTTCCCATTTCATCTCTGATCCTATTGATTTGGGTCTTTTCTCTTCTTTTTTTAGTTAGTTGGGCCAATGGGGTGTCAATTTTGTTTATTTTTTCAAAAAACCAGCTCCTCGTTTGGCTGATTTTTTGTAATGTTTTTTTGGATTCAATCCTGTTGATTTCTTCTCTGATTTTAATTATTTCTCTTCTCCTACTGGGTTTGGGTTTGGTTTGCTGCAGATTTTCTAGATCCTTGAGATGACTTGAAAGCTCATCTATTTGGTGCCTTTCCAATTTCTTGATGTAGGCACCTATTGATATAAACTTTCCTCTTAACACTGCTTTTGTTGTATCCCATAGGTTTTGGTATGTTGTGCTGTTATCCTCATTTACTCCCAGAAAATTTTTGATTTCTCTTTTAATTTCTTCTATGACCCATTGTTCATTCAGGAGTATGTTGTTCAATCTCCATGTGTTTGCACGTGCTCTAGGGATTCCTGAGTTGCCAATTTCCAATTTCATTCCTTTGTGGTCTGAGAAGCTGCATGGTATGATTCTAATTCTTTTGAATTTGCTGAGACTTGCTTTATGGCCTAGTATGTGGTCAATCCTAGAGAGGGTTCCATGTACTGCTGAGAAGAATGTAAAGTCCTTAGATGTAGGATGAAAAGTTCTGTAGATATCTGTTAGATCCATTTGGGCTATAGTGTCATTTAAATCTACTGTCTCCTTGTTGATCTTCTGTCCTGTTGATCTGTCTATCTCTGAGAGTGGAGTATTAAAATCCCCCAGTACTACTGTATTGGGGTCTAAGTCTCCCTTTAAGTCCCTTAACAAGTCTTTTAAATAAGCTGGTGCCCTGTAATTAGGTGCATATACATTGATAATCGTTATATCTTCCTTTTGAATTGATCCCTTAATCATTAAATAGTGCCCCTCTTTATCTTTCTTAACAGTTTTTGTGGTAAAGTTTATGTTGTCCGATATTAAGATGGCTACGCCCGCTCTCTTTTCATTTCTGTTGGCGTGGTATATCTTTTTCCAGCCTTTCACTCTCAGCCTGTATGGATCATTGTTGGATAGATGGGTTTCTTGTAAGCAGCAAAAGGATGGGTTTTGTTCCTTAACCCAATCAGCCAATCGTTGTCTTTTAACTGGACAGTTCAAGCCATTAACATTCAATGTGACTATTGAGAAGGAGTAACTTTGCCCTGCCATTAGCCAAAGATACTTTCTAATATATGGTTTGAGATTCCTGTGATCTTTTGGTGTGAGGTTTCCTACCTTTACCTTCTTTCATATTGGTGACCGTGTTTCTGTGTTTCTGTATGTAACACATCTTTAAGCATCTTTTGCAGGGCTGGACGAGTTGCGACAAATTCTTTCAGTTTCTGTTTGCTTTGAAAGGTCTTTATTTCACCTTCATTCATAAATGAGAGCTTTGCAGGATATAATATTCTGGGCTGGCAGTTTTTCTCTCTTAGCACCTGGGCTATGTCTCGCCATTCTCTCCTAGCTTGCAGGGTTTCTGAAGAGAAGTCAGCTGTGAGTCTAATTGGAGATCCTCTGAGAGTAATCTGGCGTTTCTCTCTTGCACATTTTAGGATCTTTTCTTTGTGTTTCACTGTGGTGAGTTTGATTACGACGTGTCGTGGTGAGGATCTCTTTTGGTCATGTTTATTAGGGGTTCTATGAGCTTCCTGTATTAGGATGTCTCTGTCTTTCTCCAAACCTGGGAAATTTTCTGCCAGTATCTCACTAAAAAGGCCTTCTAATCCTTTCTCTCTCTCCATGCCTTCAGGTACTCCTAGAACCCGAATGTTGGGTTTTTTAAGAGTATCCTGTAGATTCCTGACAGTATTTTTTAGATTTCTGATTTCTTCTTCTTTTCTTTGATTTGATTGTTTCCTTTCCTGTTCTCTGTCTTCTAAGTCTGATATTCTCTCTTCTGCTTCGTCCATTCTGTTTTTAAGACTCTCTAATGTGTTTGTCATTTGATCTATTGAATTCTTCATTTCATTATGATTTCTCATCACTATCACCATTTCTTGTTCCACTAGTTGTTTCAATTCATTTTGATTCCTCCTTAATATTTCATTTTCACGAGAGAGATTTTCTATCTTGTCCATGAAGGATTTCTGTAGTTCAAGAATTTGTTTTTGAGAACTTCTTAATGTTCTTAGCAATTTTTTGAGATCTGCTTCTTGCATTTCTTCAATCTCCTCATCTTCATAATCTTGAATTGGGGTGTCTTTTTCATTTGGGGGTGTCATAGTGTCTTCCTTATTCTTGTTAGCTTGGTTTTTGCGTTTGTTGTTTGGCATGTTGGAGATATTTGGTTTCTTCACTGTGGTGTTTTTTCTTGTTACACTATGGCTCTATATTAAGTGGACTGTCTGCTTTCAGTGGTGCCTTAGAGGCTTGAGATGAGTGTGGACTGAGAGCTGTGTTTGGTTCCTCAGGGCTGAGGGTGTGTCAGAGATGACACTCCCAGGTTAGGTGTGGTAAATCTCTCTCTTTTTTGATTCAAAAGGGAAGTAATTCCGCACAGCTGAATGTAATTGGAGGTAGTTAGCAGGCAAATGATATACCCACAGGAGCCAGAGATCGGAAGCTCTTTCCCAAGGACCACACAGGGAATCTCTGCTGCCCTCAGTGTGGGCTCCAATTCTCCTGCAATCTCCCACTGGGTTGCCAAGTTAGATGCTAATCTCCTGTTATTTCACCCCTCCCCCCAGAGTCAGGTTTTTCTGCTCGGCTCAGGGCCAGTGCAGACCTGAGGTCGCCCAGCTTATGACGTATGTCCAAAATGGCGCCTGCTCTGTCTTGCTCGCCTTTGAGAGGTGAGCGGAGAGAGAGAAACTTGTGTCCGTATCAGTCACTTTTTTTATTTTTTATTTTCTCTCTCTTCTAGTTAACCTGGTGAACTTTTCCCCACGGAGTTTCAAGCCTCGTTCCCTCTAGCCTCCTCTTTCCGCTTGCTCGCTGGTATCTCGGGCTATGGAGGTTCGGCTCACCTCGCGTTCCAGCGCTGGTGCGTTGAGTCTGCTGCTGGTGTCCCGAACTTGGGCTCCCACGCTCTCCACGCAGGTCCACTGTGAATCACTAGTTCCGGAAGAGTTTCCGCTGCTGTTTCTTCCCCTACTCTTCCTTGACCCTGCAGTATCTCCACTTATATTAAACTTTCTCTCCCCCCGGACTAAGTGTGCTTCTGCCTATTCCGCCATCTTTCCCGGAACCCTCTGTTTTGAATGTTTTTTATCAGGGAACATTTAATTTTGTACCGTTGAAACACTAATTGGTTCATAATGGGAACACCAGCTCTACACATTCGTATTTTCTTGGGAGAAACCTACAGTAACTGCGGCAAACAAACATGATATTTCTGTTTGTATAGATGACAATTTATGCCCTTGCCTAAGGAAAAGACTTTGCTTTTCTCCAGAACTATTTTTACTGTCATTTTCTCAGTCCATTGCATACGAATTCCACACCACATTGTCAGGATATGACTCGATAAAACCAGAAATATCCGGTTCTGTTTTGGCTAACACAATCCGAAATATTGCTGCAGCCTCTGTGTTTGTGTATTCCTGATATTATCCACGGACTTTATTTCTTTCAATGTTTTTTTAGGGAACATTTAATTTTGTGCTTGGAAACGCTAATTGCTTCCACATGTAGATACCAGCTCTACACATTCGTATTTTCTAGGGAGAAATCTAGAGGAACTGCGGCAAACAAATATGATATTTCTGTTTGTCTAGATGACATTTTATGCACTTGCCTAACGAAAAGACTTTGCTTTTCTCCAAAACCATTTTTACTGTGATTTTATCGGTCCATTGCATACGAATTCCACACCACTTTTTCCGGATATGACTGGATGAAACCGGAAATATACCGTTGTGTTTTGGCTAACTGAATCCCAGATATTGTTACCGCCTCTATGTTGGTGTATTTCTGATATGATCCACAGACTTTATTATTTTGAATGTTTTTTATCAGGGAACATTTAATTTTGTGCTTTGAAACACTAACTGTTTCTACATGGAGACACCAGCTCTACTCATTCGTCTTTTCTAGGGAGAAAGCTAGAGTAACTGGGGCAAACAAACATGATATTTCTGTTTGTATAGGTGACATTATATGCACTTAGCTAATGAAAAGACTTTGATTTTCTCCAAAACCATATTTACTGTGATTGTCTGTGTCCATTGAATACGAATTCGACACCACTTTGTCTGAATATGACTGGATAAAACCAGAAATATCCTGTTGTGTTTTGGCTAACTCAATCCCAGTTATTGCTGCAACCTCTGTGTTTGTGTTTTCTGGATATTATCGACGGACTTTATTGTTTTGAATGTTTTTAATCAGGGAACATTTAATTTTGTACCGTAGAGACACTAATTGTTTCCACATGGAGACAGCAGCTCTACACATTCTGATGTTCTAGGGAGGAAGCTAGAGGAACTGTGGCAAACAAACATGATATTTCTGTTTGTCTAGATGACATTTTATGCACTTGCCTAACGAAAAGACTTTGATTTTCTCCAAAACCATTTTTACTGTGATTTTCTCGGTCCATTGCATATGAGTTCCACACGACTTTGTCTGGATATGACTCGATGAAACCAGAAATATCGGGTTGTGTTTTTGCTAACTCAAACCGAAATATTGCTACAGCCTCTGTGTTTGTGTATTCCTGATATTATCCATGGACTTTATATTTTTCAATGTTTTTTTTTGGGGGAAACATTTAATTTTGTGCTTGGAAATACTAATTGGTTCCACATGTAGACAGCAGCTCTACACATTGGTATTTTCTAGGGAGAAAGCTAGAGGAACTGCGGCAAACAAACATGATATTTCTGTTTGTTTCGATGACATTTTATGCACTTCCCTAACGAAAAGACTTTGCTTTTTTCCAAAACCATTTTTACTGTGATTTTCTCGGTCCATTGCATACGAATTCCACACCACTTTGTCAGGATATGACTCGATGAAACCAGAAATATCCGGTTGTGTTATGGCTAACTCAATACGAAATATTGTGAAAGCCTCTGTGTTTGTGTTTTCTGGAGATTATCAAGGGACTTATTGTTTTGAATGTTTTTATCAGGGAACATTTAATTTTGTACCATTGAAACACTAATTGGTTCATCATGGGGACACCAGGTCTACACATTCGTATTTTGTAGGGAGAATGCTAGAGGAACTGCGGCAAACAAACATGATATTTCTGTTTGTCTAGATGACATTTTATGCACTTGCCTAACGAAAAGACTTTGCTTTTCTCAAAACCATTTTTACTGTGATTGCCTATGTCCATTGCATACGAATTCCACACCACTTTGTGGGGATATGCGTGGATGAAACCAGATATATCCGGTTGTGTTTTGGCTAACTCAATCCGAAATATTGTGAAAGCCTCTGTGTTTGTGTTTTCTGGAGATTATCGATGGACTTTATGGTTTTGAATGTTGTTTATCAGGGAACATTTAATATTGTGCATGGAAACACTTACAGGTTCCACATGCAGACACCAGCTCTACACATTCGTATTTTCTACGGAGAAAGCTAGAGGAACTGCGGCAAACAAACATGACATTTCTGTTTGTACAGATGACATTTTATGCACTTGCATAATGGAAAGACTGCTTTTCTCCAAAACCATTTTTACTGTGATTGTCTATGTCCATTGTATACTAATTCCACACCACTTTGTGGGGATATGCGTGTATGAAACCAGATATATCCGGTTGTGTTTTGGCTAACTCAATCTGAAATATTGCTAAAGCCTCTGGGTTTGTGTATTCCTGATATTATCCACGGACTTTATTTTTTTGAGAGTTTTATCAGGGAACATTTAATTTTGTGATTGGAAAAACTAATTGGTACATCATGTGGACACAAGCTCCACACATTCGTATTTTCTATGGAGAAAGCTAGAGGAACTGCAGCAAACAAACATGATATTTCTGTTTGTATCGATGACATTTTATGCACTTGCCAAACGAAAAGACTTTGATTTTCTCCAAAACCATTTTTACTGTGATTTTCTCGGTCCATTGCATATGAATTCCACACGACTTTGTCTGGATATGACTCGATGAAACCAGAAATATCGGGTTGTGTTTTTGCTAACTCAAACTGAAATATTGCTACAGCCTCTGTGTTTGTGTATTCCTGATATTATCCACGGACTTTATATTTTTCAATGTTTTTTTTTTTGGGGAACATTTAATTTTGTGCTTGGAAATACTAATTGGTTCCACATGTAGACAGCAGCTCTACACATTCGTATTTTCTAGGGAGAAAGCTAGAGGAACTGCGGCAAACAACCAGGATATTTCTGTTTGTCTAGATGACATTTTATGCACTTCCCTAACGAAAAGACTTTGCTTTTCTCCAAAACCATTTTTACTGTGATTTTCTCGGTCCATTGCATACGAATTCCACACCACTTTGTCCGGATATGACTGGATGAAACCAGAAATATCCGGTTGTGTTATGGCTAACTCAATCCGAAATATTGTGAAAGCCTCTGTGTTTGTGTTTTCTGGAGATTATCAAGGGACTTATTGTTTTGAATGTTTTTATCAGGGAACATTTAATTTTGTACCATTGAAACACTAATTGGTTCATCATGGGGACACCAGGTCTACACATTCCTATTTTGTAGGGAGAATGCTAGAGGAACTGCGGCAAAAAAACATGACATTTCTGTTTGTCTATATGACATTTTATGCACTTGCCTAACGAAAAAACTTTGCTTTTCTCCAAAACCATTTTTCCTGTGATTTTCTCGGTCCATTGCATACGAATTCCACACCACTTTGTCCGGATATGACTGGATGAAACCAGAAATACACGGTTTTGTTTTGGCTAACTCAATCCGAAATATTGTGTAAGCCTCTGTGTTTGTGTATTCTTGATATTATCCACGGACTTTACATTTTTCAATGTTTTTTTTCAGGGAACATTTAATTTTGTGCTTGGAAACAGTAATTAGTTGCACATGGAGACACCAGCTCTACACATTCGTATTTTCTAGGGAGAAAGCTAGAGGAACTGTGGCAAACAAACATGATATTTCTGTTTGTCTAGATGACATTATATGCACTTGCCTAACGAAAAGACTTTGCTTTTATCTAAAACCATTTTTACTGTGATTGCCTATGTCCATTGTATATTAATTCCACACCACTTTGTGGGGATATGCGTGGATGAAACCAGATATATCCGGTTGTGTTTTGGCTGACTCAATCCGAAATATTGTGAAAGCCTCTGTGTTTGTGTTTTCAGGAGATTATCAAGGGACTTATTGTTTTGAATGTTTTTATCAGGGAACATTTAATTTTGTACCATTGAAACACTAATTGCTTCATCATGGGGACACCAGGTCTACACATTCGTATTTTGTAGGGAGAATGCTAGAGGAACTGTGGCAAAAAAACATGACATTTCTGTTTGTCTAGATGACATTTTATGCACTTGCCTAACGAAAATCTTTGCTTTTCTCCAAAACCATTTTTCCTGTGATTTTCTCGGTCCATTGCATACGAATTCCACACCAGTTTGTCCAGATATGACTGGATGAAACCAGAAATACACGATTTTTTTTGGCTAACTCAATCCGAAATATTGTGAAAGCTTCTGTGTTTGTGTATTCCTGATATTATCCACGGACTTTACATTTTTCAATGTTTTTTTTCAGGGAACATTTAATTTTGTGCTTGGAAACAGTAATTAGTTGCACATGGAGACACCAGCTCTACACATTTGTATTTTCTAGGGAGAAAGCTCCAGGAACTGCGGCAAACAAACATGATATTTCTGTTTGTCTAGATGACCTTTTATGCACTTGCCTAACGAAAAGACTTTGCTTTTCTCCAAAACCATTTTTACTGTGATTGCCTATGTCCATTGTATATTAATTCCACACCACTTTGTGGGGATGTGCGTGGATGAAACCAGATATATCCGGTTGTGTTTTGGCTAACTCAATCTGAAATATTGCTAAAGCCTCTGGGTTTGTGTATTCCTGATATTATCCACGGACTTTATTTTTTGATAGTTTTATCAGGGAATATTTAATTTTGTGATTGGAAAAACTAATTGGTACATCATGTGGACACAAGCTCCACACTATGTATTTTCTATGGAGAAAGCTAGAGGAACTGCAAAAACAAACATGATATTTCTGTTTGTATCAATGACATTTTATGCACTTCCCTAACGAAAAGATTTTGATTTTCTCCAAAACCATTTTTACTGTGATTGTCTATGTCCATTGTATACTAATTCCACACCACTTTGTGGGGATATGCATGGATGAAACCAGATATATCCGGTTGTGTTTTGGCTAACTCAATCCGAAGTATTGCTAAAGCCTCTGGGTTTGTGTATTCCTGATATTATCCATGGACTTTATTTTTTTGATAGTTTTATCAGGGAACATTTAATTTTGTGATTGGAAAAACTAATTGGTACATCATGTGGACACAAGCTCCACACATTCGTATTTTCTATGGAGAAAGCTAGAGGAACTTCAGCAAATAAACATGATATTTCTGTTTGTATCGATGACATTTTATGCACTTGCCTAACGAAAAGACTGCTTTTCTCCAAAACCATTTTTACTGTGATTTTCTCGGTCCATTGCATATGAGTTCCACACGACTTTGTCTGGATATGACTCGATGAAACTGGAAATATCCGGTTGTGTTTTGGCTAACTCAATCCGAAATATTGTGAAAGCCTCTGTGTTTTTGTATTCCTGATATTATACATGTACTTTATGGTTTTGAATGTTTTTTGTCAGTAATTGGTTCTTAATGGGAACACGAGCTCTACACATTCGTATTTTCTAGGGAGAATGCTAGAGGAAGTGCGGCAAACAAACATGGTATTTCTTTTTGTATAGATGACATTTTATGCACTTGCCTAACGAAAAGACTTTGCTTGTCTCCAAAACCATTTTTACTGTGATTTTATCGATCCATTGCAAACGACTTCCACACCAGTTTGTCCGGATATGACTGGATGAAACCGGAAATATCCAGTTTTGTTTTGGCTAACTCAATCCCAGATATTGCTACAGACTCTGTGTTTGTGTTTTCTGGATAGTATCGATGGACTTATTGTTTTGAATGTTTTTTATCAGGGAACATTTAATTTTGTACCGTTGAAACACTAATTGATTCATAATGGGAACACCAGCTCTACACATTCGTATTTTCTTGGGAGAAACCTACAGTAACTGCGGCAAACAAACATGATATTTCTGTTTGTATAGATGACAATTTATGCCCTTGCCTAAGGAAAAGACTTTGCTTTTCTCCAGAACTATTTTTACTGTCATTTTCTCAGTCTATTGCATATGAATTCCACACCACATTGTCAGGATATGACTCGATAAAACCAGAAATATCCGGTTCTGTTTTGGCTAACGCAATCCGAAATATTGCTGCAGCCTCTGTGTTTGTGTATTCCTGATATTATCCACGGACTTTATTTCTTTCAATGTTTTTTTAGGGAACATTTAATTTTGGGCTTGGAAATGCTAATTGGTTCCACATGTAGATACCAGCTCTACACATTCGTATTTTCTAGGGAGAAAGCTAGAGGAACTGCGGCAAACAAATATGATATTTCTGTTTGTCTAGATGACATTTTATGCACTTGCCAAACGAAAAGACTTTGATTTTCTCCAAAACCATTTTTACTGTGATTTTCTCGGTCCATTGCATACGAATTCCACACCACTTTTTCCGGATATGACTGGATGAAACCGGAAATATACCGTTGTGTTTTGGCTAACTGAATCCCAGATATTGTTACCGCCTCTATGTTGGTGTATTTCTGATATGATCCACAGACTTTATTATTTTGAATGTTTTTTATCAGGGAACATTTAATTTTGTGCTTTGAAACACTAACTGTTTCTACATGGAGACACCAGCTCTACTCATTCGTCTTTTCTAGGGAGAAAGCTAGAGGAACTGGGGCAAACAAACATGATATTTCTGTTTGTATAGGTGACATTATATGCACTTAGCTAATGAAAAGACTTTGATTTTCTCCAAAACCATATTTACTGTGATTGTCTGTGTCCATTGAATACGAATTCGACACCACTTTGTCTGAATATGACTGGATAAAACCAGAAATATCCTGTTGTGTTTTGGCTAACTCAATCCCAGTTATTGCTGCAACCTCTGTGTTTGTGTTTTCTGGATATTATCGACAGACTTTATTGTTTTGAATGTTTTTAATCAGGGAACATTTAATTTTGTACCGTAGAGACACTAATTGTTTCCACATGGAGACACCAGCTCTACACATTCTGATGTTCTAGGGAGGAAGCTAGAGGAACTGCAGCAAACAAACATGATATTTCTGTTTGTCTAGATGACATTTTATGCACTTGCCTAATGAAAAGACTTTGATTTTCTCCAAAACCATTTTTACTGTGATTTTCTCGGTCCATTGCATATGAGTTCCACACGACTTTGTCTGGATATGACTCGATGAAACCAGAAATATCGGGTTGTGTTTTTGCTAACTCAAACCGAAATATTGCTACAGCCTCTGTGTTTGTGTATTCCTGATATTATCCACGGACTTTATATTTTTCAATGTTTTTTTTTGGGGAACATTTAATTTTGTGCTTGGAAATACTAATTGGTTCCACATGTAGACAGCAGCTCTACACATTCGTATTTTCTAGGGAGAAAGCTAGAGGAACTGCGGCAAACAAACATGATATTTCTGTTTGTTTCGATGACATTTTATGCACTTCCCTAACGAAAAGACTTTGCTTTTCTCCAAAACCATTTTTACTGTGATTTTCTCGGTCCATTGCATACGAATTCCACACCACTTTGTCAGGATATGACTCGATGAAACCAGAAATATCCGGTTGTGTTATGGCTAACTCAATACGAAATATTGTGAAAGCCTCTGTGTTTGTGTTTTCTGGAGATTATCAAGGGACTTATTGTTTTGAATGTTTTTATCAGGGAACATTTAATTTTGTACCATTGAAACACTAATTGCTTCATCATGGGGACACCAGGTCTACACATTCGTATTTTGTAGGGAGAATGCTAGAGGAACTGCGGCAAACAAACATGATATTTCTGTTTGTCTAGATGACATTTTATGCACTTGCCTAACGAAAAGACTTTGCTTTTCTCAAAACCATTTTTACTGTGATTGCCTATGTCCATTGTATATTAATTCCACACCACTTTGTGGGGATATGCGTGGATGAAACCAGATATATCCGGTTGTGTTTTGGCTGACTCAATCCGAAATATTGTGAAAGCCTCTGTGTTTGTGTTTTCTGGAGATTATCGATGGACTTTATGGTTTTGAATGTTGTTTATCAGGGAACATTTAATATTGTGCATGGAAACACTTACAGGTTCCACATGCAGACACCAGCTCTACACATTCGTATTTTCTACGGAGAAAGCTAGAGGAACTGCGGCAAACAAACATGACATTTCTGTTTGTACAGATGACATTTTATGCACTTGCATAATGGAAAGACTGCTTTTCTCCAAAACCATTTTTACTGTGATTGTCTATGTCCATTGTATACTAATTCCACACCACTTTGTGGGGATATGCGTGTATGAAACCAGATATATCCGGTTGTGTTTTGGCTAACTCAATCTGAAATATTGCTAAAGCCTCTGGGTTTGTGTATTCCTGATATTATCCACGGACTTTATTTTTTTGAGAGTTTTATCAGGGAACATTTAATTTTGTGATTGGAAAAACTAATTGGTACATCATGTGGACACAAGCTCCACACATTCGTATTTTCTATGGAGAAAGCTAGAGGAACTGCAGCAAACAAACATGATATTTCTGTTTGTATCGATGACATTTTATGCACTTGCCAAACGAAAAGACTTTGATTTTCTCCAAAACCATTTTCACTGTGATTTTCTCGGTCCATTGCATATGAGTTCCACACGACTTTGTCTGGATATGACTCGATGAAACCAGAAATATCGGGTTGTGTTTTTGCTAACTCAAACCGAAATATTGCTACAGCCTCTGTGTTTGTGTATTCCTGATATTATCCATGGACTTTATATTTTTCAATGTTTTTTTTTCGGGGAACATTTAATTTTGCGCTTGGAAATACTAATTGGTTCCACATGTAGACAGCAGCTCTACACATTCGTATTTTCTAGGGAGAAAGCTAGAGGAACTGCGGCAAACAACCAGGATATTTCTGTTTGTCTAGATGACATTTTATGCACTTCCCTAACGAAAAGACTTTGCTTTTCTCCAAAACCATTTTTACTGTGATTTTCTCGGTCCATTGCATACGAATTCCACACCACTTTGTCAGGATATGACTGGATGAAACCAGAAATATGCGGTTGTGTTATGGCTAACTCAATACGAAATATTGTGAAAGCCTCTGTGTTTGTGTTTTCTGGAGATTATCAAGGGACTTATTGTTTTGAATGTTTTTATCAGGGAACATTTAATTTTGTACCATTGAAACACTAATTGCTTCATCATGGGGACACCAGGTCTACACATTCGTATTTTGTAGGGAGAATGCTAGAGGAACTGCGGCAAACAAACATGATATTTCTGTTTGTCTAGATGACATTTTATGCACTTGCCTAACGAAAAGACTTTGCTTTTCTCAAAACCATTTTTACTGTGATTGCCTATGTCCATTGTATATTAATTCCACACCACTTTGTGGGGATATGCGTGGATGAAACCAGATATATCCGGTTGTGTTTTGGCTGACTCAATCCGAAATATTGTGAAAGCCTCTGTGTTTGTGTTTTCTGGAGATTATCGATGGACTTTATGGTTTTGAATGTTGTTTATCAGGGAACATTTAATATTGTGCATGGAAACACTTACAGGTTCCACATGCAGACACCAGCTCTACACATTCGTATTTTCTACGGAGAAAGCTAGAGGAACTGCGGCAAACAAACATGACATTTCTGTTTGTACAGATGACATTTTATGCACTTGCATAATGGAAAGACTGCTTTTCTCCAAAACCATTTTTACTGTGATTGTCTATGTCCATTGTATACTAATTCCACACCACTTTGTGGGGATATGCGTGTATGAAACCAGATATATCCGGTTGTGTTTTGGCTGACTCAAACTGAAATATTGCTAAAGCCTCTGGGTTTGTGTATTCCTGATATTATCCACGGACTTTATTTTTTTGAGAGTTTTATCAGGGAACATTTAATTTTGTGATTGGAAAAACTAATTGGTACATCATGTGGACACAAGCTCCACACATTCGTATTTTCTATGGAGAAAGCTAGAGGAACTGCAGCAAACAAACATGATATTTCTGTTTGTATCGATGACATTTTATGCACTTGCCTAACGAAAAGACTTTGATTTTCTCCAAAACCATTTTTACTGTGATTTTCTCGGTCCATTGCATATGAATTCCACACGACTTTGTCTGGATATGACTCAATGAAACCAGAAATATCGGGTTGTGTTTTTGCTAACTCAAACTGAAATATTGCTACAGCCTCTGTGTTTGTGTATTCCTGATATTATCCACGGACTTTATATTTTTCAATGTTTTTTTTCAGGGAACATTTAATTTTGTGCTTGGAAATACTAATTGATTCCACATGTAGACAGCAGCTCTACACATTCGTATTTTCTAGGGAGAAAGCTAGAGGAACTGCGGCAAACAACCAGGATATTTCTGTTTGTCTAGATGACATTTTATGCACTTCCCTAACGAAAAGACTTTGCTTTTCTCCAAAACCATTTTTACTGTGATTTTCTCGGTCCGTTGCATACGAATTCCACACCACTTTGTCCGGATATGACTGGATGAAACCAGAAATATCCCGTTGTGTTATGGCTAACTCAATCCGAAATATTGTGAAAGCCTCTGTGTTTGTGTTTTCTGGAGATTATCAAGGGACTTATTGTTTTGAATGTTTTTATCAGGGAACATTTAATTTTGTACCATTGAAACACTAATTGCTTCATCATGGGGACACCAGGTCTACACATTCGTATTTTGTAGGGAGAAAGCTCGAGGAACTGCGGCAAACAAACATGATATTTCTGTTTGTCTAGATGACATTTTATGCACTTGCCTAACGAACAGACTTTGCTTTTCTCCAAAACCATTTTTACTGTGATTGCCTATGTCCATTGTATACTAATTCCACACCACTTTGTGGGGATATGCGTGGATGAAACCAGATATATCCAGTTGTGTTTTGGCTGACTCAATCCGAAATATTGTGAAAGCCTCTGTGTTTGTGTTTTCTGGAGATTATCGATGGACTTTATGGTTTTGAATGTTGTTTATCAGGGAACATTTAATATTGTGCATGGAAACACTTACAGGTTCCACATGCAGACACCAGCTCTACACATTCGTATTTTCTACGGAGAAAGCAGGAGGAACTGCAGCAAACAAACATGATATTTCTGTTTGTCTAGATGACATTTTATGCACTTGCCTAGCGAAAAAACTTTGCTTTTCTCCAAAACCATTTTTCCTGTGATTTTCTCGGTCCATTGCATACAAATTCCACACCACTTTGTCCGGATATGACTGGATTGAGAAAATAAGGCAGAAAGGGGTTAAAATGGAGTTGCTTGAGCTAACTGCATATTGTTCTGCTTTTTTATAAAATAGCTGGGCTTGCAAAATGCTTTCATGAGCTAGTTGAACTTTAGCTGGACTTGTAGCATGTGATAAATGTGTTAATGCTTTTATGAAATAATTGAGCATGTGATAATTATTTTAGGAGCTATGTTAAATTTTTGGTCATGATGACCCCGTATTTGTGCTTGCTCAAGTACTTTGTTTTTTTACTTGGAAAAATCCTTTATTTTGTGATTATTTGTCATGCTGTGGTTTATTTTGTGATCTTTTGTAATGCTGTGGAGACATGCTAATGTTGTGGTTTTAAGCCTTAAATACTCTGTGTGGTTGATGATCGGGGCCTCTCTTCCTGCACTGCACCAGAGGGAGCTGTTGTGCTTAGAGACGGCCCATCTGCGCAGATGTAATAAACTTCCTCATGCTTTTTGCAGCGATTGGAGTGGAATTCGTGCTTCTGGGGGTCTCTCTCTATAGGACACCAATTTTTAGGGTCCTACAGGATGAAACCAGAAATACACGGTTTTGTTTTGGCTAACTCAATCCGAAATATTGTGAAAGCCTCTGTGTTTGTGTATCCTTGATATTATCCACGTGTTTACATTTTGCAATGTTTTTTTTCAGGGAACATTTAATTTTGTGCTTGGAAACAGGAATTAGTTGCACATGGAGACACCAGCTCTACACATTCGTATTTTCTAGGGAGAAAGCTCGAGGAACTGCGGCAAACAAACATGATATTTCTGTTTGTCTGGATGACATTATATGCACTTGCCTAACGAAAAGACTTTGATTTTCTCCAAAACCATTTTTACTGTGACTGTCTATGTCCATTGTATACTAATTCCACACCACTTTGTGGGGATATGCGTGGATAAAACCTGATATATCCGGTTGTGTTTTGGCTGACTCAATCCGAAATATTGTGAAAGCCTCTGTGTTTGTGTTTTCAGGAGATTATCGATGGACTTTATGGTTTTGAATGTTGTTTATCAGGGAACATTTAATATTGTGCATGGAAACACTTACATGTTCCACATGCAGACACCAGCTCTACACATTCGTATTTTCCAGGGAGAAAGCTAGAGGAACTGCAGCAAACAAACATGATATTTCTGTTTGTATCGATGACATTTTATGCAGTTGCCTATTGAAAAGATTTTGATTTTCTCCAAAACCATTTTTCCTGATATTCTCGGTCCATTGCATACGAATTCCACACCAGTTTGAAAGGATATCACTGGATGAAACCGGAAATATCCGGTTGTGTTTTGGCTAACTCAATCCGAAATATTGCTACCTCCTCTGTGTTTGTGTATTCCTGATATTTTCCACGGACTTTATTGTTTTGAATATTTTTTTTTGAGGAAACATTTAATTTTGTGCTTGGTAAAAGTAATTAGTTGCACATGGAGACACCAGCTCTACACATTCCTATTTTCTTGGGAGAAAGCTAGAAAAACTGTGGCAAACAAACATGATGTTTCTGTTTGTATAGATTACATTTTATGCTCTTGCCTAACGAAAAGACTTTGCTTTTCTCCAAAACCATTTTTACTGTGATTTTCTCCATCCATTGCATACGAATTCCACACCAGTTTGTCCGGATATGACTGGATGAAACTGGAAATATCCGGTTTTTTTTTTTTTGGCTAACTCAATCCCAGATACTGCTACAGCCTCTGTGTTTGTGTTTTCCGGATATTATCGATGCACTTTATTGTTTTGAATGTTTTTACAGGGAACATTTAATTTTGTACCGTAGAAACACTAATTGGTTCATCATGGGGACACCAACTCTACACATTCGTATTTTCTAGGGAGAAAGCTAGAGGAACTGTGGCAAACACACATGATATTTGTGTTTGTATAGATGACATTTTATGCACTTGCCTAACGAAAAGACTTTGCTTTTTTCCAAACTATTTTTACTGTGATTTTCTTGGTACACTGCATACGAATTCCACATCACTTAGTCCGGATGTGACTGGATGAACCCGGAAATATCCAGTTTTGATTTGAATAACTCAATACGAAATATTGTAAAAGCCTCTGTGCCTGTGTATACCTGATATTATCCACGGACTTTTTGTTTTGAATGTTTTTATCAGGGAACATTTAATTTTGTACCATTGAAACACTAATTGCTTCATCATGGGGACACCAGGTCTACACATTCGTATTTTGTAGGGAGAATGCTAGAGGAACTGTGGCAAAAAAACATGACATTTCTGTTTGTCTAGATGACATTTTATGCACTTGCCTAATGAAAATCTTTGCTTTTCTCCAAAACCATTTTTCCTGTGATTTTCTCGGTCCATTGCATACGAATTCCACACCAGTTTGTCCAGATATGACTGGATGAAACCAGAAATACACGGTTTTTTTTGGCTAACTCAATCCGAAATATTGTGAAAGCTTCTGTGTTTGTGTATTCCTGATATTATCCACGGACTTTACATTTTTCAATGTTTTTTTTCAGGGATCATTTAATTTTGTGCGTGGAAACACTAATTAGCTCCACATGGAGACACCGACTCTACACATTCATATTTTCTAGGGAGAAAGCTAGAGGAACTGCAGCAAACAAACATGATAATTCTGTTTGTATAGATGACCTTTTATGCACTTGCCTAACGAAAATACTTTGCTTTTCTCCAAAACCATTTTTACTGTGATTTTCTCGGTCCATTACATACGAATTCCACACCACTTTCTCCAGATATGACTGGATGAAACCAGAAATATCTGATTGTGTTTTGGCTAACTAATTCCAAAATATTGCTACAGCCTCAGTGTTTGTGTATTCCTGATATTATCCATGGATTTTTTTTTGAATTTTTTTTTCAGGGAACATTTAATTTTGTGCTTGGAAACTCTAATTGGTTCCACATGGAAACACCAGCTCTGCACATTCGTATTTTCTAGGGAGAAAGCTAGAGGAACTGCGGCAAACAAACATGATATTTCTGTTTGTATAGGTGACATTTTATGCACTTTCCTAATGAAAAGACTTTGCTTTTCTCCAAAACCATTTGTACTGTGATTTTCTCGGTCCATTGCATAGGAATCCCAGAGGAGTTTGTCTGGATATGACTGGATGAAACCGGAAATATTCGGTCTTGTTTTGGCTAACTCAATCCCAGATATTGCGACAACACTGTGTTTGTGTATTCCTGATATTATCCACAGACTTTATTGTTTTGAATGTTTTTTATCAGGGAGCATTAATTTTTGTTCCGTTGAAACACTAATTGTTTCCACATGGAGACACCAGATCTACATATTTTTATTTTCTAGGGAGAAAGCTATAGGAAATGCGGCAAACAAACATGATAATTCTGTTTGTATAGATGACATTTTACTCACTTGCCTAACGAAAAGACTTTGCTTTTCTCCAAAACCATTTTTACTGTGATTTTCTCAGTCCATTGCATACGAATTCCACACCAGCCTGTTCGGATATGACTGGATGAAACCAGAAATATCCGGTTGTGTTTTGGCTAACTCAATCCGAAATATTTCTACAGCCTCTGTGTTTGTGTTTTCTGGATATTACCCATGGACTTATTGTTTTGAATGTTTTTATCAGGAAACATTTAATTTTGTACCGTTGAAACACTAATTGGTTCATCATCGGAAAACCAGCTCTACACATTCGTATTTTCTAGGGAGAAAGCTAGAGGAACTGCGGCAACCAAACATGATATTTCTGTTTGTAGAGATGACAATTTATGCACTTGCCTAACAAAAAGACTTTGCTTATCTCCAAACCATTTTTATTGTGATGTTCCCAGTCAATTGCATACGAATTCCACATCACTTTGTCAGGATGTGAGTGATGAAACCCAAAATATATGGTTGTGTTTTGGCTAACTCAATCCCAGATATTGCGACAACACTGTGTTTCTCTTTTCTGGATATAATCGATGGAATTCATTGTTTTGAATGTTTTTTATCAGGGAACATTTAATTTTGTGCTTGGGAACAATAGTTGGTTCCACATGGAGAAACCAGCTCTACAGATTCGTACTTTCTAGGGAGAAAGCTAGAGGAACTGCGGCAAAGAAACATGGTATTTCTGTTTGCATAGATGACATTTTATGCACTTGCCTAACGAAACGACTTTGCTTTTCTCCAAAACCATTTTTACTGTGATTTTCTCGGTCCATTGCATATGAATTCCACACCACTTTGTCCAGATATGACTGGATGAAACCAGAAATATCTGATTGTGTTTTGGCTAACTAATTCCAAAATATTGCTACAGCCTCTGTGTTTGTGTATTCCTGATATTTTCCACGGATTTCTTTTTGAATTTTTTTTTCAGGGAACATTTAGTTTTGTGCTTGGAAACTCTAATTGGTTCCAAATGCAAACACCAGCTCTGCACATTCGTATTTTCTAGGGAGAAAGCTAGAGGAACTGCGGCAAACAAACATGATATTTCTGTTTGTATCGATGATATTTTATCTACTTGCCTAATGAAAAGACTTTGCTTTTCTCCAAAACCATTTGTATTGTGATTTTCTTGGTCCATTGCATAGGAATCCCAGAGGAGTTTGTCCGGATATGACTGGATGAAACCGGAAATATTCGGTCTTGTTTTGGCTAACTCAATCCCAGATATTGCTGCAGCCTCTGTGTTTGTGTATTCCTGATATTATCCACAGACTTTATTGTTTTGAATGTTTTTTATCAGGGAGCATTTATTTTTATTCCATTGAAACACTAATTGTTTCCACATGGAGACACCAGCTCTACATATTTTTATTTTCTAGGGAGAAAGCTATAGGAACTGCAGCAAACAAACATGATATTTCTGTTTGTATCGATGACCTTTTATGCACTTGCCTAACGAAAAGACTTTGCTTTTCTCCAAAACCATTTTTATTGTGATTTTCTCGGTCCATTACAAACGAATTCAAGACCACATTGTCCGATACGATTGGATGAAACCAGAAATATCCGGTTGTGTTTTGACTAACTTAATCCCAGAGATTGTGACAGCCTCTCTGTTTGTGTTTTGAATGTTTTATATCAGAGAACATTTAATTTTGTGTTTGGAAACACTAATTGGTTCCACATGGAGACACCAGCTCTACACATTCCTATTTTCGAGAGAGAAAGCTAGAGGAACTGCCGCAAACAAATATGATATTTCTGTTTGTTTAGATGGCATTTTATGCACTTGCCTAAAGAAAATCTTTGATTTTCTCCAAAACCTTTTTTACTGTCATTTTCTCGGTCCATTGCATATGAATTCCATACCACATTGTCTGGATATGACTGGATGAAAGCAGACATATCTGGTCTTGTTTTCGTAAACTCAATCCCAGAGATGGCGACAGCCTCGCTCTTTGTGTTTTCTGGATATTATCGATGTACTTTATTGTTTTGAATGTTTTTTTGAATTTTTTTTTCAGGGAACATTAAATTTTGTATTTGGAAACTTTAATTGGTTCCACATGGAAACACCAGCTCTGCACATTCGTATTTTCTAGGGAGAAAGCTAGAGGAACTGCGGCAAACAAACATGATATTTCTGTTTGTATCGACGATATTTTATCTACTTGCCTAATGAAAAGACTTTGCTTTTCTACAAAATCATTTGTACTATGATTTTCTCGGTCCATTGCAATGGAATCCCAGAGATGTTTGTCTGGATATGACTGGATGAAACCGGAAATATCCGGTCTTGTTTTGACTAACTCAATCCCAGATATTGCTACAGCCTCTGTGTTTGTGTATTCCTGATAATATCCACAGACTTTATTGTTTTGAATGTTTTTTATCAGGGAGCATTAATTTTTGTTCCGTAAAACACTAATTGTTTCCACATGGAGACACAAGCTCTACATATTTTTATTTTCTAGGGAGAAAGCTATAGAAACTGTGGCAAACAAACATGATATTTCTGTTTGTATCGATGACATTTACTCACTTGCCTAAAGAAAAGACTTTGCTTTTCTCCAAAACCATTTTTACTGTGATTTTCTTGGTCCATTGCATACGAATTCCACACCACTTTGTCTGGATATGACTGGATGAAACCAGAAATATCCGGTTTTGTTTTGGCTAACTCAATCCGAAATATTGTGAAAGCCTCTGTGTTTGTTTTTTCTGGATATTATCAAGGGACTTATTGTTTTGAATGTTTTTATCAGGGAACATTTATTTTTGTACTGTAGAGATACTATTGGTTCATCATGGGGACACCACCTCTACACATTCGTATTTTCTACAGAAAAGCTAGAGGAACTGCGGCAAACAAACATGCTATTTATGTCTGTCTAGATGACGTTTTATGCACTTGCCTATCGAAAAGACTTTGCTTTTCTCCAAAACCATTTATACTGTGATTTTCTCGGTCCATTGCATACGAATTCCACCCCTCTTTATCCGGATTTGACTGGATGAAACCAGAAATATCCGGTTACCTTTTGGCTAACTCATCTGAAATATTGTGAAAGCCTCTGTGTTTGTATTTTCTGGATATTATCGATGGACTTTATTGTTTTGAATGTTTTTATCAGGGAACATTTCATTTTGTACCGTTGAAACACTAATTGCTTCAGCATGGGAACACCAGCTCTACACATTCGTATTTTCTAGGGATAAAGCTAGAGGAAATGCGGCAAACAAACATGATATTTCTGTTTGTATAGATGACCTTTTATGCACTTGCCTAACAAAAAAACTTTGCTTTTCTCCAAAACCATTTTTACTGTGATTTTCTCAGTCCATTGCATATGAATTCCACAGGAGTTTGTCCGGATATGACTGGATGAAACCAGAAATATCCGGTTGTATTTTGGCTAACTCAATCGAAAATATTGCTACAGCCTCTGTGTTTGTGTTTTCTGGATATTATCCATGGACTGATTGTTTAGAATGTTTTTATCAGGGAACATTTCATTTTGCACCATTGAAACTCTAATTGGTTCATCATCGGAAAACCAGCTCTACACATTCTTATTTTCTAGGTTGAAAGCTAGAGGAACTGCGGCAACCAATCATGCCATTTCTGTTTGTATAGATGGCAATTTATGCACATGCCTAACGAAAAGACTTTGCTTATCTCCAAACCATTTTGATTGTGATGTTCCCGGTCAATTGCATACGAATTCCACATCACTTTGTCAGGATGTGAGTGATGAAACCCAAAATATATGGTTGTGTTTTGGCTAACTCAATCCCAGATATTGCGACAACACTGTGTTTCTCTTTTCTGGATATAATCGATGGAATTCATTGTTTTGAATGTTTTTTATCAGGGAACATTTAATTTTGTGCTTGGGAACAATAGTTGGTTCCACATGGAGAAACCAGCTCTACACATTTATATTTTCTAGGGAGCTAGCTAGAGGATCTGAAGCAATCCAACATGATATTTCTGTTTGTATACATGATTTTTTATGCACTTGCCTAACAAAAAGACTTTGCTTTTCTCCAAAACCATTTTGACTCTGATTTTCTCGGTCCATTGCATATGAATTCCACCCCACTTTGTCCGGATATGACTGGATGAAACCAGAAATATCCAGTTGTGTTTTGGCTAACTCAATCCGAAATATTGTGAAAGCCTCTGTGTTTGTGTTTTCTGGATATTATCAACGGACTTTTTATTTTGAATGTTTTTTTTATCAGGGAACAATTAATTTTGTTCTGGGAAACATTAGTTGACTCCATATTGACACAAGCTCTGCACATTCTGGATATTATCGATGGACTTTATTGTTTTGAATATTTTTTATCAGGGAACAATTAGTTTTGTACCATTGAAACACTAATTGGTTCATCATGGGAACACCAGCTCTACACATTCGTATTTTCTAGGGAGAAAGCTCGAGGAACTGCGACAAACCAACATGATAATTCTGTTTGTATCGATGATATTTATGCACTTGCCTTACGGAAAGACTTTGATTTCTCCAAAACCATTTTTACTCTATTTTCTCGATCCATTGCATATGAATTCCACACCACTTTGTCCGGACATGTCTGGATGAAACCGGAAATATGCGTTTGTGTTTTGAAACTCTATTCCAGATATTGTGACAGCCTCTGTGTTTGTGTTTTCTGGATATTATCGATGGACTTTATGTTTTGAATGTTTTTTATCTGGGAACTTTTAATTTTGTACTGAGAAACTCTAATTGGTTCCACATGGAGACACCAACTCTACACATTCGTATATCCTAGGGAGAAAGATAGAGGAACTGTGAGAAACAAACATGATATTTCTCATTGTATATATGACATTTTATGCACTTGCCTAACGAAAAGACTTTGCTTTTCTCCAAAACCATTTTTACTGTGATTTTCTCGGTCCAATGCATACGAATACCACACAACTTTGTACGGACATGAGTGGCTGAAACCAGAATTATGTGGTTGTATTTTGGGTAACTCAATCCTAGTTAATGCGACAGCCTCTGTGTTTGTGTTTTCTGGACATTATCGATGGACTTTATTGTTTTGAATGATCTTTATCAGGGAATATTTAATGTTGTACTGGGAAACTCTAATTGGTTCTACTTCGAGACACCAGCTCTACACATTCGTATTTTCTAGGGATAAAGCTAGAAGAACTGCGGCAAACAAACATGATATTTCTGTTTGTTTACATGACATTTTATGCACTTGTCTAAGGAAAAGACTTTGCTTTTCTCCAAAACCATTTTCACTGTGATTTTCTCGGTGCATTGAAAACGAATTCCATACCACTTTGTACGGACATGAGTGAATGAAACCAGAATTATGCGGATGTGTTTTGGCTAACTCAATCCCAGTTATGGCGACAGCCTCTGTGTTTGTGTTTTCTGGATATTATCGATGGATTTATTGTTTTGAAAGTTTTTTTTTATAATGGAACATTTAATTTTGTACTATGAAACACTAACTGGTTCTACATGGAGACACCAGCTCTACACATTCGTATTTTCTAGGGAGAAAGCTAGAGGAACTGTGGCAAACAAACACGATATTTCTGTTCGTCTAGATGACATTTTATGCACTTGCCTAACGAAAAGACTTTGCTTTTCTCCAAAACCATTTTTACTGTGAATTTCTCGGTCCATTGCATACGAATTCCACCCCAGTTTGTCCGGATATGACTGGATGAAACCAGAAATTTCAGGTTTTGTTTAGGCTAACTCAATCCCAGATATTGCTACAGCCTCTGTGTTTGTGTATTCCTGATATTATCCACAGACTTTATTGTTTTGAAAGTTTTTATCAGGGAACATTTAATTTTGTACCGTAGAAACACTAATTGGTTCATCATGGGAACACCAGCTCTACATATTTGTATTTTCTACAGAGAAATTAGAGGAACTGCAGCAAACAAACATGATATTTCTTTTTGTATGGTTGACATTTTATGCACTTGCCTAACGAAAAGACTTTGTTCTTCTCCAAAACCATTTTTACTGTGATTTTCTCGGTCCATTGCATACGAATTCCACACCAGATTGTCCGGATATGACTGGATGAAACCAGAAATGTCTGGTTGTGTTTTGGCTAACTCAATCTGAAATATTGCTACAGCCTCTGTGTTTGTGTATTCCTGATATTATCCACGGACGTTATTTTTTTCAATATTTTTTTTCAGGGAACATTTAATTTTGTGTTGTAAACACTAATTGCTTCCATATGGAAACAACAGCTCTACATATTCTTATTTTCTAGGGAGAAAGCTAGAGGAACTCTGGCAAACAAACACGATATTTCTGTTTGTCTAGATGACATTTTATGCACTTGCCTAATGAAAAGACTTTGCTTTTCTCCAAAACCATTTTACTGCGATATTCTCGGTCCATTGCATACAAACTCCACACCACTTTGTTCGGATATGACTGGATGAAACCAGAAATATCCGGTTGTGTTTTGGCTATCTCAATCTGAAATATTATGAAAGCCTCTGTGTTTGTGTTTTCTGGATATTATCGAGGGACTTATTGTTTTGAATGTTTTTTATCATGGAACATTTAATTTTGTACCATTGAAACACTAATTGGTTCATCATGGTAACACCAGCTCTCCATATTTGTATTTTCTAGGGAGAAACTAGAGGAACTGCAGCAAGCAAACATGATATTTCTTTTTGTATGGTTGACATTTTATGCACTTGCCTAACGAAAAGACTTTGTTTTTCTCCAAAATCATTTTAACTGTGATTTTCTCCGTCCATTGCATACGAATTCCAAACCACTTTGTCCGGACATGACTGGATGAAACCGGAAATATCTGGATTTGTTTTGGCTAACTTAATCCCAAATATTGCTACAGCTTCTGTGTTTGTGTTTTCTGGATATTATACACAGACTTTATTTTTTGGAATGTTTTTTATCGGGGAACATTTTATTCTGAGCTTGTACACAGTAACTGGTTCCACAGGGAGACACCAGCTCTACGTATTCGTATTTTCTAGGAAGAAAGCTAGAGGAACTGCAGCAAACAAACATGATGTTTCTGTTTGTATATATGACATTTTATTCAGTTGCCTAATTTAAAGACATTGCTTTTGTCCAAAACCATTCTTACTGTGAATTTCTCGGTCAATTGCATACGAATTTCATACCAGTTTGTCCGGATATGACTGGATGAAACCGGAAATATCCGGTTTTGTTTTGGCTAACTCAATAACAGATATTACTACAGATTCTGTGTTTGTGTATTCCTGATATTATCCACGGACTTTATTTTTTTGAATGTTTTCTATCCGGGAACATTTAATTTTGTGCCTGGAATCACTAATTGGTTCCACATGGAGACACCAGCTCTACATATTTGTATTTTCTAGGGAGAAAGCTAGAGGAACTGCGGCAAACAAACATGATATTTCTGTTTGTCTAGATGACATTTTATGCACTTGCCTAACGGAAAGACTTTGCTTTTCTCCAAAACCATTTTTACTGTGATTGCCTATGTCCATTGTATATTAATTCCACACCACTTGGTGGGGATATGCGTGGATGAAACCAGATATATCCGGTTGTGTTTTGGCTAACTCAATCTGAAATATTGTGAAAGCCTCTGTGTTTGTGTTTTCAGGAGATTATCGATGGACTTTATGGTTTTGAATGTTGTTTATCAGGGAACATTTAATATTGTGCATGGAAACACTTACAGGTTCCACATGCAGACACCAGCTCTACACATTCGTATTTTCTACGGAGAAAGCTAGAAGAACTGCAGCTAACAATCATGACATTTCTGTTTGTCTAGATGACATTTTATGCACTTGCCTATCGAAAAGACTTTGCTTTTCTGCAAAACCATTTTTTACTGTGATTTTCTCTGTCCATTGCATACGAATTCCAGACCAGTTTTACCGGATATGACTGGATGAATCCAGAAATATCCAGTTTTGTTTTGGCTAACTCAATCCCACATATGGCTACAGCATCAGTGTTTGTTTTGTTTGGATACTATCAACGTACTTTATTATTTTGAATGTTTTTATCGGGGAACATTTAATTTGGAGCTTGGATACAATAATTGATTCCACAGGGAGACACCAGCTCTACATATTTGTATTTTCTAGGGAGAATGCTAGAGGAACTGCGGCAAAGAAACATGATATTTCTGATTTTATCGATGACATTTTATGCAGTTGCCTAATGAGAAGACTTTGCTGTTCTCCAAAACCAATTTTACTGTGATTTTCTCAGTCCATTGCATATGAATTCCACACCAGTTTGAGCGGATATCACTGGATGAAATCGGAAATATTCGGTAGTGTTTTGGCTAACACAATCCCAGATATTGCTACAGCCTGTGTGTTTGTGTTTTCTGGATATTATCATTGGACTTTATTGTTTTGAATGTTTTTTACCAGGGAACATTTTATTTTAACCTTTGATAAAGTAATAGATTCCACATGGAGACTCCAGCTCTACATATTCTTATTTTCTAGGGAGAAAGCTCGAGGAACTGTGGCAAGCAAACATGATAATTCTGTTTGTATAGATGACATTTTATGCTCTTTCCTAACGAAAAGACTTTGCTTTTCTCCAAAACAATTTTTACAGTGATTTTCTCGGTCCATTGCGTACGAATTCCACACCACTTTGTTCGGATATTACTGGAAGAAACCAGAAATATCCGGTTGTGTTTTGGCTAACTCAATCTGAAATATTGTGAAACCCTCTGTGTTTGTGTTTTCTGGATATTATCGATGGACTTTATTGTTTTGAATATTTTTATCAGAGAACATTTATTTTTGTACCGAAGAAACACTAATTGGTTCCACATGGAGACACCAGCTCTACACATTCTCATTTTCTAGGGAGATATCAAGAGGTACTCTGGCACACATGATATTTATGTTTATGTAGATGACATTTTATGCACTTGCCTAATGAAAAGACTTTGCTTTTCTAAAAACACCATGTTTACTGTGATTTTCACGGTCCATTGCATATGAATTCCACATCAGTTTGTCCGGACATGATAGATGAAATTGGAAATATCTGGTTTTGTTTTGGCTAACCCAATCCCAGATATTGCTACAGCCTCTGTGTTTGTGTTTTCTGGATATTATCAATGGACTTCATTGTTTTGAATGTTTTTTAATCAGGGAACATTTAATTTTGTACCGTTGAAACACTTATTGGTTCCACATGGAGATACTAGCACTACACATTCGTAATTTCTAGGGAGAAAGCTAGAGGAACTGCCGCAAACAAACATGATATTTCTGTGTTCTCAGATGACATTTTATGCACTTGCCTAACGAAAAGAGTTTGGTGTTATCTAAAACCATATTTTCTGTGATTTTCTCGGTCCATTGCATAGGAATCCCCCACCAGTTTGTCTGGAAATGACTGCATGAAACCTGAAATATCCGGTTCTGCTTTCGCTAATTGAATCCCAAATATGGTGAAAGCCTCTGTGTTTGTGTTTTCCGGATATTATCCATGGACTTTATTGTTTTGAATGTTTTTTATCAGGGAACATTTAATTTTTTGCTTGGAAACACTAATTGGTTCAAAATGGATACACCAGCTCTACACATTCGTTTTTTCAAGGGAAAATTCTAGAGGAATTGTGACAAACAAACATGATATTTCTGTTTGTATAGATTACATTTTATGCACTTGCCTAACGAAAAGACTTTGCTTTTTTCCAAAACCATTTTTACTGTTATTTTCTCGGTCCATTGCATATGAATTCCACACTAGTTTGTCCGGATATGATCGGATGAAACTGGAAATAACTGGATTTTTTAGGTAACTCAATCCCAGATATTGCTACAGCCTCTGTGTTTGTGTTTTCTGGATATTATCAATGGACTTTATTGTTTTGAATGTTTTTTATCGGGGAACATTTTATTTTGAGCTTGGATACAGTAATTGGTTCCACATGGAGACACCAGCTATACATATTCGTATTTTCTAGGTAGATAGCTAGAGGAACTGCAGCAAACAAACATGATATTTCTGTTTGTATAGATGACACTTTACGCACTTGCCTAACATACAGACTTTACTATTCTGCAAACCATATTTATTGTGATTTTCTCGGTCCATTGCATACGAATTCCACACCAGTTTGTCCGGATATGACTGGATGAAAACGGAAATACCCAGTTCTCTTTTGGCTAACTCAGTCCCAGATATTGCTACAGACTCTGCCTATTTGTATTCCTGATATTCTCCACGGAGTTTATTGTTTTGAATGTTTTTTATTAGGGAACATTAAGTTTTGTGCTTGGAAACACTAATTGGTTCCACATGGAGACACCAGCTCTATACATTCTTATTTTCTAGGGAGAAAGCTAGAGGAGCTGCGGCAAACAAACACGATATTTCTGTTTGTCTAGATGACATTTTATGCACTTGCCTAAAGAAAAGACTTTGCTTTTCTCCAAAACCATTTTTACTGTGATTTTCTCGGTCCATTGCATACGAATTCCAAACCACTTTGTCCGGATATGACTGGATGAAACCAGAAATATCCGGTTGTGTTTTGGCTATCTCAATCCAAAATATTATGAAAGGCTCTTTGTTTGTGTTTTCTGGATATTATCGAGGGACTTATTGTTTTGAATGTTTTTATCAGGGAACATTTAATTTTGTACCGTAGAAACACTAATTGGTTCGTCATGGGAACACCAGCTCTACTTATTCATATATTCTAGGGAGAACGCTAGAGGAACTGCAGCAAACAAACATGATATTTCTTTTTGTATGGTTGACATTTTATGCACTTGCCTAACGAAAAGACTTTGCTTTTCTCCAGAACCATTTGTACTGTGATTTTCTCGGTCCATTGCATACGAATTCCACACCAGATTGTCCGGATATGCCTGGATGAAACTAGAAATATCCGGTTGTGTTTTTGCTAACTCAATCTGAAATATTGCTACAGCCTCTGTGTTTGTGTTTTCTGGATATTATCAACGGACTTTATTGATTTGAATGTTTTTATCAGGTAACATTTCATTTCGTACCGTTGAAACACTAATTTTTTCATCATGCGGACACCAGCTCTACAAATTCGTATTTCTAGGGTGAAAGCTAGAGGAACTGCGGCAAACAAACATGATATTTCTGTTTGTATGGTTGACATTTTATGCACTTGCCTAACAAAAGGACTTTGCTTTTCTCCAAAACTATTTCTACTGTGATTTTCTAGGTTCATTGCATTCGAATTCCACAGTAGTTTGTCCGGATATGACTGGATGAAACCGGAAATAACTGGATTTTTCTAGGTAACTCAATCCCAGATATTGCTACAGCCTCTGTGTTTGTGTTTTCTGGATATTATCAATGGACTTTATTGTTTTGAATGTTTTGTTAATGGGGAACATTTAATTTTGAGCTTGGATACAGTAATTGGTTCCACATGGAGACACCAGCTCTACATATTCGTATTTTCTAGGTAGAATGCTAGAGGAACTGCTGCAAACAAACATGATATTTCTGTTTGTATAGATGACATTTTATGCACTTGCCAAACATAAAGACTTTTCTTTTCTCCAAACAATTTTTGCTGTGATTTTCTCGGTCCATTGCGTATGAATTCCAAACCACTTTGTTGGATATGATTGGATGCAAACAGAAATATCCGGTTGTATTTTGGCTAACTCAATCCTAGATATTGCTACAGCCTCTGTTTTTGTGTTTTCTGGATATTATCAACGGACTTCATTTTTTTGGTTGTTTTTTATTAGGGAACATTTTATTTTGAGCTTGGATACAGCAATTGGTTCCACATGGAGACAACAGATGAAAATATTCGTATTTTCTAGGTAGAAAGCTAGAGGAACTGCTGCAAATAAACATGATATTTCTGTTTGTATAGATGACATTTTATGCACTTGCCTAATGAAAAGACTTTACTATTCTGCAAACCATATTTATTGTGATTTTCTCGGTCCATTGCATACGAATTCCACAGCAGTTTGTCCGTATATGACTGGATGAAACCGGAAATATCCGATTCTGTTTTGGCTAACTGAATCCCAGATATTGCTACAGGCTCTGTGTATTTGTATTCCTGATATTCTCCACGGAGTTTATTGTTTTGAATGTTTTTTATTAGGGAACATTAAGTTTTGTGCTTGGAAACACTAATTGGTTCCACATGGAGACACCAGCTATACACATTCTTATTTTCTACGGAGAAAGCTAGAGGAGCTGCGGCAAACA
Source organism: Lepus oiostolus (assembly GCA_036325905.1). NCBI lineage: Eukaryota > Metazoa > Chordata > Mammalia > Lagomorpha > Leporidae > Lepus > Lepus oiostolus. Next base: position 643,067 of record JAWMBE010000090.1, read on the forward strand.
ATCATGATATTTCTGTTTGTATCGATGACATTTTATGCACTTGCCTAACGAACAGACTTTCCTTTTCTCCAAACCATTTTTACTGTGATTTTCTCTGTCCATTGCATACGAATTCCACACCAGTTTCTGCGGATATGACTGTATGAAACCGGAAATATCTGGTTTTGTTTTGGCTAACTCAATCGCAGACATTACTACAGCATCTCAGTTTGTGTTTTCTGGATATTATCAACGGACTTTATTGGTTTGAATGTTTTTTATCGGGGAACATTTTATTTTGAGCTTGGATACAGTAATTGGTTCCACATGGAGACACCAGCTCTACACATTCGTATTTTCTAGGGAGGAAGCTAGAGGAACTGTGGCAAACAAACATGATGTTTCTGTTTGTATCAATGACATTTTATGCACTTGCCTAACGAAAAGACTTTGCTTTTCTCCAAAATCATTTTTACTGTGATTTTCTCGGTCCATTGCATACGAATTCCAAACCACTTTGTCCGGATATGACTGGATGAAACCAGAAATGTCTCGTTGTGTTTTGGCTAACTCAATCCGAAATATTATGCAAGCCTCTGTGTTTGTGTATTCCTGATATTATCCACGGACTTTATTTTTTTCAATATTTTTTTCAGGGATCATTTAATTTTGTGTTGGAAACACTAATTGCTTCCACATGGAAACAGCAGCTCTACATATTCTTATTTTCTAGGGAAAAAGCTAGGGGAACTGTGGCAAACAAACACGATATTTCTGTTTGTATCAATGACATTTTATGCACTTGCCTAACGAAAAGACTTTGCTTTTCTCCAAAACCATTTTGTCTGTCATTTTCTTGGTCCATTGCATACGAATTCCACACCAGTTTGTCCGCATATGACTGGATGAAACCGGAAATATCCGGTTGTGTTTTTGCTAACTCAATCCGAAATATTATGAAAGGTTCTGTGTTTGTGTTTTCTGGATATTATCGAGGGACTTATTGTTTTGAATGTTTTTATCAGGGAACATTTAATTTTGTACCGTAGAAACACTAATTGGTTCATCATGGGAACACCAGCTCTACTTATTCATATTTTCTAGGGAGAAAGCTAGAGGAACTGCAGCAAACAAACATGATATTTCTTTTTGTATGGTTGACATTTTATGCACTTGCCTAACGAAAAGACTTTGCTTTTCTCCAAAACCATTTGTAATGTGATTTTCTCGGTCCATTGCATACGAATTCCACACCAGATTTTCCGGATATGACTGGATGAAACCGGAAATATCCGGTTGTGTTTTGGCTAACTCAATCCCAGATATTGCTACAGCCTCTGTGTTTGTGTATTCCTGATATTATCCCCAGAGTTTATTGTATTGAAGGTTTTCTATCAGGGAACATTTAATTTGTGCTTGGAAACACTAAGTGGTTCCACATGGAGACACCAGCTCTACACATCCGTATTTTCTAGTGAGAAAGCTAGAGGAACTGCGACATACAAACATGATATTTCTGTTTGTATTGATGACATTTTATGCACTTGCCTAACGAAAAGACATTGCTTTTCTCCAAAACCATTTTTACTGTGAATTATTCGGTCCATTGCATACGAATTCCACACCAGTTTGTCCAGATATGACTGGATGAAACCGGAAATATCGGGTTTTGTTTTGGCTAACTCAATCCCAGATATTGCTACAGCCTCTGTGTTTATGTTTCCTGGATATTATAAATAGACTTTATTGTTTTGAATGTTTTTTATCGGGGAACATTTTATTTTGAGCTTGGATACAATAATTGATTCCACAGGGAGACACCAGCTCTACACATTCGTATTTTCTACGGAGAAAGCTAGAGGAACTGCGACAAACAAACATGATATTTTGGTTTGGATAGATGACATTTTATGCACTAGCCTAATGAAAAGATTTTGCTTTTCTCCAAAACCATTTTTACTGTGATTTTCTCGGTCCATTGTATACGAATTCCACACCACTTTTTCCAGATATAACTGAAAGAAATCAGAAATATCCGGTTTTGTTTTGGCTAACACAATCCGAAATATTGCTACAGCCTCTGTGTTTGTGTTTTTTGGATATTATCTTGGACTTTGTTGTTTTGAATGTTTTTATCAGGTAAAATTTCATTTTGTACCGTTGAAACACTAATTGGTTCATCATGGGGACGTCAGCTCTACACATTCGTATTTCTAGGGAGGAAGCTAGAGGAACTGTGGCAAACAAACATGATATTTCTGTTTGTCTAGATGACATTTTCTGCACTTTCCTAATGAAAAGACTTTTCTTTTCTCCAAACAATTTTTACTGTGATTTTCTCGGTCCATTGCGTATGAATTCCAAACCACTTTGTTGGATATGATTGGATGCAAACACAAATATCCGGTTGTATTTTGGCTAACTCAATCCTAGATATTGCTACAGCCTCTGTTTTTGTGTTTTCTGGATATTATCAATGGACTTCATTTTTTTGGTTGTTTTTTATTAGGGAACATTTTATTTTGAGCTTGGATACAGCAATTGGTTCCACATGGAGACAACAGATGAAAATATTCGTATTTTCTAGGTAGAAAGCTAGAGGAACTGCTGCAAATAAACATGATATTTCTGTTTGTATAGATGACATTTTATGCACTTGCCTAATGAAAAGACTTTACTATTCTGCAAACCATATTTATTGTGATTTTCTCGGTCCATTGCATACGAATTCCACAGCAGTTTGTCCGTATATGACTGGATGAAACCGGAAATATCCGATTCTGTTTTGGCTAACTGAATCCCAGATATTGCTACAGACTCTGTGTATTTGTATTCCTGATATTCTCCACGGAGTTTATTGTTTTGAATGTTTTTTATTAGGGAACATTAAGTTTTGTGCTTGGAAACACTAATTGGTTCCACATGGAGACACCAGCTATACACATTCTTATTTTCTACGGAGAAAGCTAGAGGAGCTGCGGCAAACAATCATGATATTTCTGTTTGTATCGATGACATTTTATGCACTTGCCTAACGAACAGACTTTCCTTTTCTCCAAACCATTTTTACTGTGATTTTCTCTGTCCATTGCATACGAATTCCACACCAGTTTCTGCGGATATGACTGTATGAAACCTGAAATATCTGGTTTTGTTTTGGCTAACTCAATCGCAGACATTACTACAGCATCTCAGTTTGTGTTTTCTGGATATTATCAACGGACTTTATTGTTTTGAATGTTTTTTATCGGGGAACATTTTATTTTGAGCTTGGATACACTAATTGGTTCATCCTGGAGACACCAGCTCTACACATTCATATTTTCTAGGGAGGAAGCTAGAGGAACTGTGGCAAACAAACATGATGTTTCTGTTTGTATCAATGACATTTTATGCACTTGCCTAACGAAAAGACTTTGCTTTTCTCCAAAATCATTTTTACTGTGATTTTCTCGGTCCATTTCATATGAATTCAAAACCACTTTGTCCGGATATGACTGGATGAAACTAGAAATATCCAGTTTTTTTTGGCTAACACAATCCGAAATATTGCTACAGCCTCTGTGTTTGTGTTTTTTGGATATTATCTTGGACTTTGTTGTTTTGAATGTTTTTATCAGGTAAAATTTCATTTTGTACCGTTGAAACACTAATTGGTTCATCATGGGGACGTCAGCTCTACACATTCGTATTTCTAGGGAGGAAGCTAGAGGAACTGTGGCAAACAAACATGATATTTCTGTTTGTCTAGATGACATTTTCTGCACTTTCCTAATGAAAAGACTTTTCTTTTCTCCAAGCAATTTTTGCTGTGATTTTCTCGGTCCATTGCGTATGAATTCCAAACCACTTTGTTGGATATGATTGGATGCAAACAGAAATATCCGGTTGTATTTTGGCTAACTCAATCCTAGATATTGCTACAGCCTCTGTTTTTGTGTTTTCTGGATATTATCAACGGACTTCATTTTTTTGGTTGTTTTTTATTAGGGAACATTTTATTTTGAGCTTGGATACAGCAATTGGTTCCACATGGAGACAACAGATGAAAATATTCGTATTTTCTAGGTAGAAAGCTAGAGGAACTGCTGCAAATAAACATGATATTTCTGTTTGTATAGATGACATTTTATGCACTTGCCTAACGAAAAGACTTTGTTTTTCTCCAAAACCATTTTTACTGTGATTTTCTCGGTCCATTGCATATGAATTCCAAACCACTTTGTCCGGATATGACTGGATGAAACCAGAAATGTCTGGTTGTGTTTTGGCTAACACAATCCGAAATATTATGCAAGCCTCTGTGTTTGTGTATTCCTGATATTATCCACGGACTTTATTTTTTTCAATATTTTTTTCAGGGATCATTTAATTTTGTGTTGGAAACACTAATTGCTTCCACATGGAAACAGCAGCTCTACATATTCTTATTTTCTAGGGAAAAAGCTAGGGGAACTGTGGCAAACAAACACAATATTTCTGTTTGTATCAATGACATTTTATGCACTTGCCTAACGAAAAGACTTTGCTTTTCTCCAAAACCATTTTGTCTGTCATTTTCTTGGTCCATTGCATACGAATTCCACACCAGTTTGTCCGCATATGACTGGATGAAACCGGAAATATCCGGTTGTGTTTTTGCTAACTCAATCCGAAATATTATGAAAGGTTCTGTGTTTGTGTTTTCTGGATATTATCGAGGGACTTATTGTTTTGAATGTTTTTATCAGGGAACATTTAATTTTGTACCGTTGAAACACTAATTGGTTCATCATGGGAACACCAGCTCTACTTATTCATATTTTCTAGGGAGAAAGCTAGAGGAACTGCAGCAAACAAACATGATATTTCTTTTTGTATGGTTGACATTTTATGCACTTGCCTAACGAAAAGACATTGCTTTTCTCCAAAACCATTTGTACTGTGATTTTCTCGGTCCATTGCATACGAATTCCACACCAGATTGTCCGGATATGACTGGATGAAACCGGAAATATCCGGTTGTGTTTTGGCTAACTCAATCCCAGATATTGCTACAGCCTCTGTGTTTGTGTATTCCTGATATTATCCCCAGAGTTTATTGTATTGAAGGTTTTCTATCAGGGAACATTTAATTTGTGCTTGGAAACACTAAGTGGTTCCACATGGAGACACCAGCTCTACACATCCGTATTTTCTAGTGAGAAAGCTAGAGGAACTGCGACATACAAACATGATATTTCTGTTTGTATTGATGACATTTTATGCACTTGCCTAACGAAAAGACATTGCTTTTCTCCAAAACCATTTTTACTGTGAATTATTCGGTCCATTGCATACGAATTCCACACCAGTTTGTCCAGATATGACTGGATGAAACCGGAAATATCGGGTTTTGTTTTGGCTAACTCAATCCCAGATATTGCTACAGCCTCTGTGTTTATGTTTCCTGGATATTATAAATAGACTTTATTGTTTTGAATGTTTTTTATCGGGGAACATTTTATTTTGAGCTTGGATACAATAATTGATTCCACAGGGAGACACCAGCTCTACACATTCGTATTTTCTACGGAGAAAGCTAGAGGAACTGCGACAAACAAACATGATATTTTGGTTTGGATAGATGACATTTTATGCACTAGCCTAATGAAAAGATTTTGCTTTTCTCCAAAACCATTTTTACTGTGATTTTCTCGGTCCATTGTATACGAATTCCACACCACTTTTTCCAGATATAACTGAAAGAAATCAGAAATATCCGGTTTTGTTTTGGCTAACACAATCCGAAATATTGCTACAGCCTCTGTGTTTGTGTTTTTTGGATATTATCTTGGACTTTGTTGTTTTGAATGTTTTTATCAGGTAAAATTTCATTTTGTACCGTTGAAACACTAATTGGTTCATCATGGGGACGTCAGCTCTACACATTCGTATTTCTAGGGAGGAAGCTAGAGGAACTGTGGCAAACAAACATGATATTTCTGTTTGTCTAGATGACATTTTCTGCACTTTCCTAATGAAAAGACTTTTCTTTTCTCCAAACAATTTTTACTGTGATTTTCTCGGTCCATTGCGTATGAATTCCAAACCACTTTGTTGGATATGATTGGATGCAAACACAAATATCCGGTTGTATTTTGGCTAACTCAATCCTAGATATTGCTACAGCCTCTGTTTTTGTGTTTTCTGGATATTATCAATGGACTTCATTTTTTTGGTTGTTTTTTATTAGGGAACATTTTATTTTGAGCTTGGATACAGCAATTGGTTCCACATGGAGACAACAGATGAAAATATTCGTATTTTCTAGGTAGAAAGCTAGAGGAACTGCTGCAAATAAACATGATATTTCTGTTTGTATAGATGACATTTTATGCACTTGCCTAATGAAAAGACTTTACTATTCTGCAAACCATATTTATTGTGATTTTCTCGGTCCATTGCATACGAATTCCACAGCAGTTTGTCCGTATATGACTGGATGAAACCGGAAATATCCGATTCTGTTTTGGCTAACTGAATCCCAGATATTGCTACAGACTCTGTGTATTTGTATTCCTGATATTCTCCACGGAGTTTATTGTTTTGAATGTTTTTTATTAGGGAACATTAAGTTTTGTGCTTGGAAACACTAATTGGTTCCACATGGAGACACCAGCTATACACATTCTTATTTTCTACGGAGAAAGCTAGAGGAGCTGCGGCAAACAATCATGATATTTCTGTTTGTATCGATGACATTTTATGCACTTGCCTAACGAACAGACTTTCCTTTTCTCCAAACCATTTTTACTGTGATTTTCTCTGTCCATTGCATACGAATTCCACACCAGTTTCTGCGGATATGACTGTATGAAACCTGAAATATCTGGTTTTGTTTTGGCTAACTCAATCGCAGACATTACTACAGCATCTCAGTTTGTGTTTTCTGGATATTATCAACGGACTTTATTGTTTTGAATGTTTTTTATCGGGGAACATTTTATTTTGAGCTTGGATACACTAATTGGTTCATCCTGGAGACACCAGCTCTACACATTCATATTTTCTAGGGAGGAAGCTAGAGGAACTGTGGCAAACAAACATGATGTTTCTGTTTGTATCAATGACATTTTATGCACTTGCCTAACGAAAAGACTTTGCTTTTCTCCAAAATCATTTTTACTGTGATTTTCTCGGTCCATTTCATATGAATTCAAAACCACTTTGTCCGGATATGACTGGATGAAACTAGAAATATCCAGTTTTTTTTGGCTAACACAATCCGAAATATTGCTACAGCCTCTGTGTTTGTGTTTTTTGGATATTATCTTGGACTTTGTTGTTTTGAATGTTTTTATCAGGTAAAATTTCATTTTGTACCGTTGAAACACTAATTGGTTCATCATGGGGACGTCAGCTCTACACATTCGTATTTCTAGGGAGGAAGCTAGAGGAACTGTGGCAAACAAACATGATATTTCTGTTTGTCTAGATGACATTTTCTGCACTTTCCTAATGAAAAGACTTTTCTTTTCTCCAAGCAATTTTTGCTGTGATTTTCTCGGTCCATTGCGTATGAATTCCAAACCACTTTGTTGGATATGATTGGATGCAAACAGAAATATCCGGTTGTATTTTGGCTAACTCAATCCTAGATATTGCTACAGCCTCTGTTTTTGTGTTTTCTGGATATTATCAACGGACTTCATTTTTTTGGTTGTTTTTTATTAGGGAACATTTTATTTTGAGCTTGGATACAGCAATTGGTTCCACATGGAGACAACAGATGAAAATATTCGTATTTTCTAGGTAGAAAGCTAGAGGAACTGCTGCAAATAAACATGATATTTCTGTTTGTATAGATGACATTTTATGCACTTGCCTAACGAAAAGACTTTGTTTTTCTCCAAAACCATTTTTACTGTGATTTTCTCGGTCCATTGCATATGAATTCCAAACCACTTTGTCTGGATATGACTGGATGAAACCAGAAATGTCTGGTTGTGTTTTGGCTAACACAATCCGAAATATTATGCAAGCCTCTGTGTTTGTGTATTCCTGATATTATCCACGGACTTTATTTTTTTCAATATTTTTTTCAGGGATCATTTAATTTTGTGTTGGAAACACTAATTGCTTCCACATGGAAACAGCAGCTCTACATATTCTTATTTTCTAGGGAAAAAGCTAGGGGAACTGTGGCAAACAAACACAATATTTCTGTTTGTATCAATGACATTTTATGCACTTGCCTAACGAAAAGACTTTGCTTTTCTCCAAAACCATTTTGTCTGTCATTTTCTTGGTCCATTGCATACGAATTCCACACCAGTTTGTCCGCATATGACTGGATGAAACCGGAAATATCCGGTTGTGTTTTTGCTAACTCAATCCGAAATATTATGAAAGGTTCTGTGTTTGTGTTTTCTGGATATTATCGAGGGACTTATTGTTTTGAATGTTTTTATCAGGGAACATTTAATTTTGTACCGTTGAAACACTAATTGGTTCATCATGGGAACACCAGCTCTACTTATTCATATTTTCTAGGGAGAAAGCTAGAGGAACTGCAGCAAACAAACATGATATTTCTTTTTGTATGGTTGACATTTTATGCACTTGCCTAACGAAAAGACTTTGCTTTTCTCCAAAACCATTTGTAATGTGATTTTCTCGGTCCATTGCATACGAATTCCACACCAGATTTTCCGGATATGACTGGATGAAACCGGAAATATCCGGTTGTGTTTTGGCTAACTCAATCCCAGATATTGCTACAGCCTCTGTGTTTGTGTATTCCTGATATTATCCCCAGAGTTTATTGTATTGAAGGTTTTCTATCAGGGAACATTTAATTTGTGCTTGGAAACACTAAGTGGTTCCACATGGAGACACCAGCTCTACACATCCGTATTTTCTAGTGAGAAAGCTAGAGGAACTGCGACATACAAACATGATATTTCTGTTTGTATTGATGACATTTTATGCACTTGCCTAACGAAAAGACATTGCTTTTCTCCAAAACCATTTTTACTGTGAATTATTCGGTCCATTGCATACGAATTCCACACCAGTTTGTCCAGATATGACTGGATGAAACCGGAAATATCGGGTTTTGTTTTGGCTAACTCAATCCCAGATATTGCTACAGCCTCTGTGTTTATGTTTCCTGGATATTATATATAGACTTTATTGTTTTGAATGTTTTTTATCGGGGAACATTTTATTTTGAGCTTGGATACAATAATTGATTCCACAGGGAGACACCAGCTCTACACATTCGTATTTTCTACGGAGAAAGCTAGAGGAACTGCGACAAACAAACATGATATTTTGGTTTGGATAGATGACATTTTATGCACTAGCCTAATGAAAAGATTTTGCTTTTCTCCAAAACCATTTTTACTGTGATTTTCTCGGTCCATTGTATACGAATTCCACACCACTTTTTCCAGATATAACTGAAAGAAATCAGAAATATCCGGTTTTGTTTTGGCTAACACAATCCGAAATATTGCTACAGCCTCTGTGTTTGTGTTTTTTGGATATTATCTTGGACTTTGTTGTTTTGAATGTTTTTATCAGGTAAAATTTCATTTTGTACCGTTGAAACACTAATTGGTTCATCATGGGGACGTCAGCTCTACACATTCGTATTTCTAGGGAGGAAGCTAGAGGAACTGTGGCAAACAAACATGATATTTCTGTTTGTCTAGATGACATTTTCTGCACTTTCCTAATGAAAAGACTTTTCTTTTCTCCAAACAATTTTTACTGTGATTTTCTCGGTCCATTGCGTATGAATTCCAAACCACTTTGTTGGATATGATTGGATGCAAACACAAATATCCGGTTGTATTTTGGCTAACTCAATCCTAGATATTGCTACAGCCTCTGTTTTTGTGTTTTCTGGATATTATCAATGGACTTCATTTTTTTGGTTGTTTTTTATTAGGGAACATTTTATTTTGAGCTTGGATACAGCAATTGGTTCCACATGGAGACAACAGATGAAAATATTCGTATTTTCTAGGTAGAAAGCTAGAGGAACTGCTGCAAATAAACATGATATTTCTGTTTGTATAGATGACATTTTATGCACTTGCCTAATGAAAAGACTTTACTATTCTGCAAACCATATTTATTGTGATTTTCTCGGTCCATTGCATACGAATTCCACAGCAGTTTGTCCGTATATGACTGGATGAAACCGGAAATATCCGATTCTGTTTTGGCTAACTGAATCCCAGATATTGCTACAGACTCTGTGTATTTGTATTCCTGATATTCTCCACGGAGTTTATTGTTTTGAATGTTTTTTATTAGGGAACATTAAGTTTTGTGCTTGGAAACACTAATTGGTTCCACATGGAGACACCAGCTATACACATTCTTATTTTCTACGGAGAAAGCTAGAGGAGCTGCGGCAAACAATCATGATATTTCTGTTTGTATCGATGACATTTTATGCACTTGCCTAACGAACAGACTTTCCTTTTCTCCAAACCATTTTTACTGTGATTTTCTCTGTCCATTGCATACGAATTCCACACCAGTTTCTGCGGATATGACTGTATGAAACCTGAAATATCTGGTTTTGTTTTGGCTAACTCAATCGCAGACATTACTACAGCATCTCAGTTTGTGTTTTCTGGATATTATCAACGGACTTTATTGTTTTGAATGTTTTTTATCGGGGAACATTTTATTTTGAGCTTGGATACACTAATTGGTTCATCCTGGAGACACCAGCTCTACACATTCATATTTTCTAGGGAGGAAGCTAGAGGAACTGTGGCAAACAAACATGATGTTTCTGTTTGTATCAATGACATTTTATGCACTTGCCTAACGAAAAGACTTTGCTTTTCTCCAAAATCATTTTTACTGTGATTTTCTCGGTCCATTTCATATGAATTCAAAACCACTTTGTCCGGATATGACTGGATGAAACTAGAAATATCCAGTTTTTTTTGGCTAACACAATCCGAAATATTGCTACAGCCTCTGTGTTTGTGTTTTTTGGATATTATCTTGGACTTTGTTGTTTTGAATGTTTTTATCAGGTAAAATTTCATTTTGTACCGTTGAAACACTAATTGGTTCATCATGGGGACGTCAGCTCTACACATTCGTATTTCTAGGGAGGAAGCTAGAGGAACTGTGGCAAACAAACATGATATTTCTGTTTGTCTAGATGACATTTTCTGCACTTTCCTAATGAAAAGACTTTTCTTTTCTCCAAGCAATTTTTGCTGTGATTTTCTCGGTCCATTGCGTATGAATTCCAAACCACTTTGTTGGATATGATTGGATGCAAACAGAAATATCCGGTTGTATTTTGGCTAACTCAATCCTAGATATTGCTACAGCCTCTGTTTTTGTGTTTTCTGGATATTATCAACGGACTTCATTTTTTTGGTTGTTTTTTATTAGGGAACATTTTATTTTGAGCTTGGATACAGCAATTGGTTCCACATGGATACACCAGATGAAAATATTCGTATTTTCTAGGTAGAAAGCTAGAGGAACTGCTGCAAATAAACATGATATTTCTGTTTGTATAGATGACATTTTATGCACTTGCCTAACGAAAAGACTTTGTTTTTCTCCAAAACCATTTTTACTGTGATTTTCTCGGTCCATTGCATATGAATTCCAAACCACTTTGTCCGGATATGACTGGATGAAACCAGAAATGTCTGGTTGTGTTTTGGCTAACACAATCCGAAATATTATGCAAGCCTCTGTGTTTGTGTATTCCTGATATTATCCACGGACTTTATTTTTTTCAATATTTTTTTCAGGGATCATTTAATTTTGTGTTGGAAACACTAATTGCTTCCACATGGAAACAGCAGCTCTACATATTCTTATTTTCTAGGGAAAAAGCTAGGGGAACTGTGGCAAACAAACACAATATTTCTGTTTGTATCAATGACATTTTATGCACTTGCCTAACGAAAAGACTTTGCTTTTCTCCAAAACCATTTTGTCTGTCATTTTCTTGGTCCATTGCATACGAATTCCACACCAGTTTGTCCGCATATGACTGGATGAAACCGGAAATATCCGGTTGTGTTTTTGCTAACTCAATCCGAAATATTATGAAAGGTTCTGTGTTTGTGTTTTCTGGATATTATCGAGGGACTTATTGTTTTGAATGTTTTTATCAGGGAACATTTAATTTTGTACCGTTGAAACACTAATTGGTTCATCATGGGAACACCAGCTCTACTTATTCATATTTTCTAGGGAGAAAGCTAGAGGAACTGTGACAAACAAACATGATATTTCTTTTTGTATGGTTGACATTTTATGCACTTGCCTAACGAAAAGACATTGCTTTTCTCCAAAACCATTTGTACTGTGATTTTCTCGGTCCATTGCATACGAATTCCACACCAGATTGTCCGGATATGACTGGATGAAACCGGAAATATCCGGTTGTGTTTCGGCTAACTCAATCCCAGATATTGCTACAGCCTCTGTGTTTGTGTATTCCTGATATTATCCCCAGAGTTTATTGTATTGAAGTTTTTCTATCAGGGAACATTTAATTTGTGCTTGGAAACACTAAGTGGTTCCACATGGAGACACCAGCTCTACACATCCGTATTTTCTAGTGAGAAAGCTAGAGGAACTGCGACATACAAACATGATATTTCTGTTTGTATTGATGACATTTTATGCACTTGCCTAACGAAAAGACATTGCTTTTCCCCAAAACCATTTTTACTGTGAATTATTCGGTCCATTGCATACGAATTCCACACCAGTTTGTCCGGATATGACTGGATGAAACCGGAAATATCGGGTTTTGTTTTGGCTAACTCAATCCCAGATATTGCTACAGCCTCTGTGTTTATGTTTCCTGGATATTATAAATAGACTTTATTGTTTTGAATGTTTTTTATCGGGGAACATTTTATTTTGAGCTTGGATACAATAATTGATTCCACAGGGAGACACCAGCTCTACACATTCGTATTTTCTACGGAGAAAGCTAGAGGAACTGCGACAAACAAACATGATATTTTGGTTTGGATAGATGACATTTTATGCACTAGCCTAATGAAAAGATTTTGCTTTTCTCCAAAACCATTTTTACTGTGATTTTCTCGGTCCATTGTATACGAATTCCACACCACTTTTTCCAGATATAACTGAAAGAAATCAGAAATATCCGGTTTTGTTTTGGCTAACACAATCCGAAATATTGCTACAGCCTCTGTGTTTGTGTTTTTTGGATATTATCTTGGACTTTGTTGTTTTGAATGTTTTTATCAGGTAAAATTTCATTTTGTACCGTTGAAACACTAATTGGTTCATCATGGGGACGTCAGCTCTACACATTCGTATTTCTAGGGAGGAAGCTAGAGGAACTGTGGCAAACAAACATGATATTTCTGTTTGTCTAGATGACATTTTCTGCACTTTCCTAATGAAAAGACTTTTCTTTTCTCCAAACAATTTTTACTGTGATTTTCTCGGTCCATTGCGTATGAATTCCAAACCACTTTGTTGGATATGATTGGATGCAAACAGAAATATCCGGTTGTATTTTGGCTAACTCAATCCTAGATATTGCTACAGCCTCTGTTTTTGTGTTTTCTGGATATTATCAACGGACTTCATTTTTTTGGTTGTTTTTTATTAGGGAACATTTTATTTTGAGCTTGGATACAGCAATTGGTTCCACATGGATACACCAGATGAAAATATTCGTATTTTCTAGGTAGAAAGCTAGAGGAACTGCTGCAAATAAACATGATATTTCTGTTTGTATAGATGACATTTTATGCACTTGCCTAATGAAAAGACTTTACTATTCTGCAAACCATATTTATTGTGATTTTCTCGGTCCATTGCATACGAATTCCACAGCAGTTTGTCCGTATATGACTGGATGAAACCGGAAATATCCGATTCTGTTTTGGCTAACTGAATCCCAGATATTGCTACAGACTCTGTGTATTTGTATTCCTGATATTCTCCACGGAGTTTATTGTTTTGAATGTTTTTTATTAGGGAACATTAAGTTTTGTGCTTGGAAACACTAATTGGTTCCACATGGAGACACCAGCTATACACATTCTTATTTTCTACGGAGAAAGCTAGAGGAGCTGCGGCAAACAATCATGATATTTCTGTTTGTATCGATGACATTTTATGCACTTGCCTAACGAACAGACTTTCCTTTTCTCCAAACCATTTTTACTGTGATTTTCTCTGTCCATTGCATACGAATTCCACACCAGTTTCTGCGGATATGACTGTATGAAACCTGAAATATCTGGTTTTGTTTTGGCTAACTCAATCGCAGACATTACTACAGCATCTCAGTTTGTGTTTTCTGGATATTATCAACGGACTTTATTGTTTTGAATGTTTTTTATCGGGGAACATTTTATTTTGAGCTTGGATACACTAATTGGTTCATCCTGGAGACACCAGCTCTACACATTCATATTTTCTAGGGAGGAAGCTAGAGGAACTGTGGCAAACAAACATGATGTTTCTGTTTGTATCAATGACATTTTATGCACTTGCCTAACGAAAAGACTTTGCTTTTCTCCAAAATCATTTTTACTGTGATTTTCTCGGTCCATTGCATATGAATTCCAAACCACTTTGTCCGGATATGACTGGATGAAACCAGAAATGTCTGGTTGTGTTTTGGCTAACACAATCCGAAATATTATGCAAGCCTCTGTGTTTGTGTATTCCTGATATTATCCACGGACTTTATTTTTTTCAATATTTTTTTCAGGGATCATTTAATTTTGTGTTGGAAACACTAATTGCTTCCACATGGAAACAGCAGCTCTACATATTCTTATTTTCTAGGGAAAAAGCTAGGGGAACTGTGGCAAACAAACACAATATTTCTGTTTGTATCAATGACATTTTATGCACTTGCCTAACGAAAAGACTTTGCTTTTCTCCAAAACCATTTTGTCTGTCATTTTCTTGGTCCATTGCATACGAATTCCACACCAGTTTGTCCGCATATGACTGGATGAAACCGGAAATATCCGGTTGTGTTTTTGCTAACTCAATCCGAAATATTATGAAAGGTTCTGTGTTTGTGTTTTCTGGATATTATCGAGGGACTTATTGTTTTGAATGTTTTTATCAGGGAACATTTAATTTTGTACCGTTGAAACACTAATTGGTTCATCATGGGAACACCAGCTCTACTTATTCATATTTTCTAGGGAGAAAGCTAGAGGAACTGCAGCAAACAAACATGATATTTCTTTTTGTATGGTTGACATTTTATGCACTTGCCTAACGAAAAGACATTGCTTTTCTCCAAAACCATTTGTACTGTGATTTTCTCGGTCCATTGCATACGAATTCCACACCAGATTGTCCGGATATGACTGGATGAAACCGGAAATATCCGGTTGTGTTTTGGCTAACTCAATCCCAGATATTGCTACAGCCTCTGTGTTTGTGTATTCCTGATATTATCCCCAGAGTTTATTGTATTGAAGTTTTTCTATCAGGGAACATTTAATTTGTGCTTGGAAACACTAAGTGGTTCCACATGGAGACACCAGCTCTACACATCCGTATTTTCTAGTGAGAAAGCTAGAGGAACTGCGACATACAAACATGATATTTCTGTTTGTATTGATGACATTTTATGCACTTGCCTAACGAAAAGACATTGCTTTTCCCCAAAACCATTTTTACTGTGAATTATTCGGTCCATTGCATACGAATTCCACACCAGTTTGTCCGGATATGACTGGATGAAACCGGAAATATCGGGTTTTGTTTTGGCTAACTCAATCCCAGATATTGCTACAGCCTCTGTGTTTATGTTTCCTGGATATTATAAATAGACTTTATTGTTTTGAATGTTTTTTATCGGGGAACATTTTATTTTGAGCTTGGATACAATAATTGATTCCACAGGGAGACACCAGCTCTACACATTCGTATTTTCTACGGAGAAAGCTAGAGGAACTGCGACAAACAAACATGATATTTTGGTTTGGATAGATGACATTTTATGCACTAGCCTAATGAAAAGATTTTGCTTTTCTCCAAAACCATTTTTACTGTGATTTTCTCGGTCCATTGTATACGAATTCCATACCACTTTTTCCAGATATAACTGAAAGAAATCAGAAATATCCGGTTTTGTTTTGGCTAACACAATCCGAAATATTGCTACAGCCTCTGTGTTTGTGTTTTTTGGATATTATCAACGGACTTTATTGTTTTGAAAGTTTTTATCAGGGAACATTTAATTTTGTACTGTAGAAACACTAATTGGTTCCTCGTGGGGACACCAGCTCTACACATTCGTATTTTCTAGGGAGAAAGCTAGAGGAACTGTGTCAAACATACATGATATTTCTGTTTGTATAGATGACATTTTATGTACTACCCTAATGAAAAGACTCTGCTTTTCTCCAAAGCCATTTGTACTGTGATTTTCTTGGTCAATTGCATACGAATTCCACACCAGTTTGTCCGGATATGACTGGATGATACCGGAAATATCCGGTTTTGTTTTGGTTAACTCAATTCCAGATATTGCTACAGCCTCCTTGTTTGTGTTTTCTGGATATTATCAACGGACTGTTTTAAGTTGAATGTTTTTTATCAGGGAAATTTAATTTTGTGCTTGGAAACACTAATTGGTTCCACATGGAGACACCAGCTCTACATATTCGTATTTGCTATGGAGAATGCTAGAGGAAGAGTGGCAAACAAACATGATATTCTGTTTGTCTAGATGACATTTTATGCACTTGCCTAACGAAAAGATTTTGCTTTCCTCCAAAACCATTTTTACTGTGATTTTCGCGGTCCATTGCATACGAATTCCACACCAGTTTGTCCGAATATGACTGGATGAAACCAGAAATATCCGGTTGTGTTTTGGCTAACTCAATGCGAAATATTGTGAAAGCCTCTGTGTTTGTGTTTTCTGGATATATTCAACGGACTTTATTGTTTTGAATGTTTTTATCAGGGAACATTTCATTTTGTACTGTTGAAAAACTAATTGGTTCATCATGGGGAAACCAGCTCTACACATTCCTATTTTTAGGGAGAAAGATAGATGTCTGCAGCAAACATGATATTTCTGTTTGTATCGATGACATTTTATGCACTTGCGTATCGAAAAGACTTTGCTTTTCTCCAAAACCATTTTTACTCTGATTATCTCTGTCCATTGCATACGAATTCCACACCATTTTACCTGATATGACTGGATGAAACCAGAAATAGCCGGTTGTGTTTTGGCTAACTCATTCCGAAATATGTGAAAGCCTGTGTGTTTGTGTTTTGTGGATATTATCGATAGATGTTATTGTTTTGAATGCTTTTATCAGGGAACATTTCATTTTGTACCTTTGAAACACTAACTGGTTCCTCATGGGGACACCAGCTCTACACATTCGTATTTTCTAGGGAGGAAGCTATAGGAACTGCGGCAAACAAATATGATATTTCTGTTTGTATAGATGACATTTTATGCACTTGCGTATCGAAAAGACTTTGCTTTTCTCCAAAACCATTTTTCTGTGATTTTCTCGGTCCATTGCATATGAATTACACACCAGTTTGACCGGATATGACTGGATGAAACTGGAAATATTGGGTTTTGGTTTGGCTAACCCAATCCCAGATATTGCAACAGCCTTTTTGTTTGTGTATTCCTGATATTATCCACGGACTTTATTGTTTTGAATGTTTATTATCAGGGAACATTTAATTTTGGGCCATGGTAATACTAATTGGCTCCACATGGAGTACCAGCTCTACACTTTTGTATTTTCTAAGGAGAAACCTCGAGTAACTGCGACAAACAAACATGATATTTCTGTTTGTATAGATGCCATTTTATGCACTTGCCTAACGAAAAGACTTTGCTTTTCTCCAAAATCATTTTTACTGTGATTTTCTCAGTCCATTGCATACGAATTCCACACCAGTTTGTCCGGATATGACGGGATGAAACCAGAAATATCCGGTTGTGTTTTGGCTAACTCAATCCCAGATATTGCTACAGCCTCTGTGTTTGTGTTTTCTGGATATTATCGATGGACTTTATTGTTTTGAATATTTTTATCAGGGAACATTTAATTTTGTACCGTAGAAACATTAATTGGTTCACCATGGGAACAACAGCTCTATACATTCGAATTTTCTAGAGAGAATGGTAGAGGAACTGCGGCAAACAAACATGATATTTCTGTTTCTATAAATGACATTTTATGCACTTGCCTAACGTAAAGACTTTGCTTTTCTCCAAAACCATTTTTACTCTGATTTTCTCGTTCCATTGCATACGAATTCCAAAACATTTTGTCAGTATATGACTGGATGAACCAGAAATATCCGGTAGTGTTTTGGCTTACTCAATCTGAAATATTGCTACAGCCTCAGTGTTTGTGTTTTCTGGATATTATCTTGGGACTTTATTGTTGTGAATATTTTTAACAAGGAACATTTATTTTTGTACCGTAGAAACACTAATAGGTTCATCATGGGGACACCAGCTCTACACATTCGTATTTTCTAGGGAGAAACCTAGAGGAACTGTGACAAACAAACATGATATTTTTGTTTGTGTAGATGACATTTTATGCACTTGCCTAACGAAAAGACTTTGCTTTTCTCCAAAAACCATTTGTACTGTGATTTTCTCGGTCCATTGCCAAACGAATTCCACACCACTTTGTCCGGATATGACTGGATGAAACTGGAAATATCCGGTTCTCTTTTGGCTAACTCAATCCCAGTTATGGCTACAGCCTCTGTGTTTGTGCATTCCTGATATTTTCCACAGCCTTTATTGTTTTGAATGTTTTTTTATCAGGGAACACTTGATTTTGTGCTGCGAAACACTAATTGTTTCCACATGGAGACACCAGCTCTACACATTCGTATTTTCTAGGGAGAATGCTAGAGGAACTGCGACAAACAAACATGATATTTCTGTTTGTATAGATGACATTTTATGCACTTGCCTAATGAAAAGACTTTGCTTTTCTCCAAAACCATTTCTACTGTGATTTTCTCAGTCCATTGCATACGAATTCCACACAACTATGTCCGGATATGACTGGATGAAACCAGAAATATCCGGGTGTGTTTTGGCTAAATCAATCCGAAATATTGTGAAAGCCTCTGTGTATGTGTTTTCTGGATATTATCGATGGATTTTTTGTTTTGAATGTTTTTATTAGGGAACATTTAATTTTGTACTGTTGAAACACTAATTGGTTCATCGTGGGTACACCAGCTCCACATATTCGTATTTTCTTTGGAGAAAGCTAGAGGAACTTCAGCTAACAAACATGATATTTCTGTTTGTCTAGATGACATTTTATGCACTTGCCTAACGAAAAGACTTTGCGTTTCTCCAAAACCATTTTTAGTGTTATTTTCTCAGTCCATTGCATACAAATTCCACACCAGTTTGTCCGGATATGACTGGGTGAAACCGGAAATATCCTGTTTTGTTTTGGATAACTCAATCCCAGATATTGTTACCGCCTCTGTGTTTGTGTATGCCTGATAGTATCCACAGACTTTATTGTTTTGAATGTTTTTTATCAGGGAACATTTAATTTTGTGCTGCGAAACACTAATTGGTTCCACATGGAGACACCAGCTCTACATTTTTGTATTTTCTAGGGAGAAATCTAGAGGAACTGCTGCAATCAAACATGACATTTCTGTTTGTATAGATGACATTTTATGCACTTGCCTATTGAAAAGAATTTGCTTTTCCCCAAAACCATTTTGACTGTGATTTTCTTGGTCCATTGCATACGAATTCCACACCAGTTTGTCCGGATATGACGGGATGAAACCAGAAATATCCGGTTGTGTTTCAGCTAACTCAATGCGAAATATTGTGAAAGCCTCTGTGTATGTGTTTTCTGGATATTATCGATGGACTCATTGTTTGGAATGTTTTTATCAGGGAACATTTAATTTTGTATCATTGAAAGAGTAATTGGTTCTTAATGGGAACACGAGCTCTACACATTCGTATTTTCTAGGGAGAATGGTAGAGGAACTGCGGCAAACAAACATGATATTTCTGTTTGTATAGATGCCATTTTATGCACTTGCCTAACGAAAAGACTTTGCTTTTCTCCAAAATCATTTTTACTGTGATTTTCTCGGTCCATTGCATATGAATTCCACACCAGTTTGTCCGGATATGACGGGATGAAACCAGAAATATCCGGTTGTGTTTTGGCTAACTCAATCCCAGATATTGCTACAGCCTCTGTGTTTGTGTTTTCTGGATATTATCGATGGACTTTATTGTTTTGAATATTTTTATCAGGGAACATTTAATTTTGTACCGTAGAAACATTAACTGGTTCACCATGGGAACAACAGCTCTATACATTCGAATTTTCTAGAGAGAATGGTAGAGGAACTGCGGCAAACAAACATGATATTTCTGTTTCTATAAATGACATTTTATGCACTTGCCTAACGTAAAGACTTTGCTTTTCTCCAAAACCATTTTTACTCTGATTTTCTCGTTCCATTGCATACGAATTCCAAAACATTTTGTCAGTATATGACTGGATGAACCAGAAATATCCGGTAGTGTTTTGGCTTACTCAATCTGAAATATTGCTACAGCCTCAGTGTTTGTGTTTTCTGGATATTATCTTGGGACTTTATTGTTGTGAATATTTTTAACAAGGAACATTTATTTTTGTACTGTAGAAACACTAATAGGTTCATCATGGGGACACCAGCTCTACACATTCGTATTTTCTAGGGAGAAACCTAGAGGAACTGTGACAAACAAACATGATATTTTTGTTTGTGTAGATGACATTTTATGCACTTGCCTAACGAAAAGACTTTGCTTTTCTCCAAAAACCATTTGTACTGTGATTTTCTCGGTCCATTGCCAAACGAATTCCACACCACTTTGTCCGGATATGACTGGATGAAACTGGAAATATCCGGTTCTCTTTTGGCTAACTCAATCCCAGTTATGGCTACAGCCTCTGTGTTTGTGCATTCCTGATATATTCCACAGCCTTTATTGTTTTGAATGTTTTTTATCAGGGAACATTTGATTTTGTGCTGCGAAACACTAATTGTTTCCACATGGAGACACCAGCTCTACACATTTGTATTTTCTAGGGAGAATGCTAGAGGAACTGCGACAAACAAACATGATATTTCTGTTTGTATAGATGACATTTTATGCACTTGCCTAATGAAAAGTCTTTGCTTTTCTCCAAAACCATTTCTACTGTGATTTTCTCGGTGCATTGCATACGAATTCCACACAACTATGTCCGGATATGACTGGATGAAACCAGAAATATCCGGGTGTGTTTTGGCTAACTCAATCCGAAATATTGTGAAAGCCTCTGTGTATGTGTTTTCTGGATATTATCGATGGATTTTTTGTTTTGAATGTTTTTATTAGGGAACATTTAATTTTGTACTGTTGAAACACTAATTGGTTCATCGTGGGTACACCAGCTCCACACATTCGTATTTTCTTTGGAGAAAGCTAGAGGAACTGCAGCTAACAAACATGATATTTCTGTTTGTCTAGATGACATTTTATGCACTTGCCTAACTAAAAGACTTTGCGTTTCTCCAAAACCATTTGTACTGTGATTTTCTCGGTCCATTGCATACGAATTCCACACCAGTTTGTCCGGATATGACTGGGTGAAACCGGAAATATCCTGTTTTGTTTTGGATAACTCAATCCCAGATATTGTTACCGCCTCTGTGTTTGTGTATGCCTGATATTATCCACAGACTTTATTGTTTTGAATGTTTTTTATCAGGGAACATTTAATTTTGTGCTGCGAAACACTAATTGGTTCCACATGGAGACACCAGCTCTACATTTTTGTATTTTCTAGGGAGAAATCTAGAGGAACTGCTGCAATCAAACATGACATTTCTGTTTGTATAGATGACATTTTATGCACTTGCCTATTGAAAAGAATTTGCTTTTCTCCAAAATCATTTTTACTGTGATTTTCTTGGTCCATTGCATACGAATTCCACACCAGTTTGTCCGGATATGACGGGATGAAACCAGAAATATCCGGTTGTGTTTCAGCTAACTCAATGCGAAATATTGTGAAAGCCTCTGTGTATGTGTTTTCTAGATATTATCGATGGACTCATTGTTTGGAATGTTTTTATCAGGGGACATTTAATTTTGTATCACTGAAAGAGTAATTGGTTCTTAATGGGAACACGAGCTCTACACATTCGTATTTTCTAGGGAGAATGCTAGAGGAACTGCGGCAAACAAACATGATATTTCTGTTTGTATACATGCCATTTTATGCACTTGCCTAACGAAAAGACTTTGCTTTTCTCCAAAATCATTTTTACTGTGATTTTCTCGGTCCATTGCATATGAATTCCACACCAGTTTGTCCGGATATGACGGGATGAAACCAGAAATATCCGGTTGTGTTTTGGCTAACTCAATCCCAGATATTGCTACAGCCTCTGTGTTTGTGTTTTCTGGATATTATCGATGGACTTTATTGTTTTGAATATTTTTATCAGGGAACATTTAATTTTGTACCGTAGAAACATTAATTGGTTCACCATGGGAACAACAGCTCTACACATTCGAATTTTCTAGAGAGAATGGTAGAGGAACTGCGGCAAACAAACATGATATTTCTGTTACTATAAATGACATTTTATGCACTTGCCTAACGTAAAGACTTTGCTTTTCTCCAAAACCATTTTTACTCTGATTTTCTCGTTCCATTGCATACGAATTCCAAAACATTTTGTCAGTATATGACTGGATGAACCAGAAATATCCGGTTGTGTTTTGGCTTACTCAATCAGAAATATTGCTACAGCCTCAGTGTTTGTGTTTTCTGGATATTATCTTGGGACTTTATTGTTGTGAATATTTTTAACAAGGAACATTTATTTTTGTACCATAGAAACACTAATAGGTTCATCATGGGGACACCAGCTCTACACATTCGTATTTTCTAGGGAGAAACCTAGAGGAACTGTGACAAACAAACATGATATTTTTGTTTGTGTAGATGACATTTTATGCACTTGCCTAACGAAAAGACTTTGCTTTTCTCCAAAAACCATTTGTACTGTGATTTTCTCGGTCCATTGCAAACGAATTCCACACCACTTTGTCCGGATATGACTGGATGAAACTGGAAATATCCGGTTCTCTTTTGGCTAACTCAATCCCAGTTATGGCTACAGCCTCTGTGTTTGTGCATTCCTGATATTTTCCACAGCCTTTATTGTTTTGAATGTTTTTTTATCAGGGAACATTTGATTTTGTGCTGCGAAACACTAATTGTTTCCACATGGAGACACCAGCTCTACACATTCGTATTTTCTAGGGAGAATGCTAGAGGAACTGTGACAAACAAACATGATATTTCTGTTTGTATAGATGACATTTTATGCACTTGCCTAATGAAAAGACTTTGCTTTTCTCCAAAACCATTTCTACTGTGAATTTCTCGGTGCATTGCATACGAATTCCACACAACTATGTCCGGATATGACTGGATGAAACCAGAAATATCCGGGTGTGTTTCAGCTAACTCAATCCGAAATATTGTGAAAGCCTCTGTGTATGTGTTTTCTGGATATTATCGATGGATTTTTTGTTTTGAATGTTTTTATTAGGGAACATTTAATTTTGTACTGTTGAAACACTAATTGGTTCATCGTGGGTACACCAGCTCCACACATTCGTATTTTCTTTGGAGAAAGCTAGAGGAACTGCAGCTAACAAACATGATATTTCTGTTTGTCTAGATGACATTTTATGCACTTGCCTAACTAAAAGACTTTGCGTTTCTCCAAAACCATTTGTACTGTGATTTTCTCGGTCCATTGCATACGAATTCCACACCAGTTTGTCCGGATATGACTGGGTGAAACCGGAAATATCCTGTTTTGTTTTGGATAACTCAATCCCAGATATTGTTACCGCCTCTGTGTTTGTGTATGCCTGATAGTATCCACAGACTTTATTGTTTTGAATGTTTTTTATCAGGGAACATTTAATTTTCTGCTGCGAAACACTAATTGGTTCCACATGGAGACACCAGCTCTACATTTTTGTATTTTCTAGGGAGAAATCTAGAGGAACTGCTGCAATCAAACATGACATTGCTGTTTGTATAGATGACATTTTATGCACTTGCCTATTGAAAAGAATTTGCTTTTCTCCAAAATCATTTTTACTGTGATTTTCTCGGTCCATTGCATACGAATTCCACACCAGTTTGTCCGGATATGACGGGATGAAACCAGAAATATCCGGTTGTGTTTTGGCTAACTCAATCCCAGATATTGCTACAGCCTCTGTGTTTGTGTTTTCTGGATATTATCGATGGACTTTATTGTTTTGAATATTTTTATCAGGGAACATTTAATTTTGTACCGTAGAAACATTAATTGGTTCACCATGGGAACAACAGCTCTACACATTCGAATTTTCTAGAGAGAATGGTAGAGGAACTGCGGCAAACAAACATGATATTTCTGTTACTATAAATGACATTTTATGCACTTGCCTAACGTAAAGACTTTGCTTTTCTCCAAAACCATTTTTACTCTGATTTTCTCGTTCCATTGCATACGAATTCCAAAGCATTTTGTCAGTATATGACTGGATGAACCAGAAATATCCGGTTGTGTTTTGGCTTACTCAATCTGAAATATTGCTACATCCTCAGTGTTTGTGTTTTCTGGATATTATCTTGGGACTTTATTGTTGTGAATATTTTTAACAAGGAACATTTATTTTTGTACCATAGAAACACTAATAGGTTCATCATGGGGACACCAGCTCTACACATTCGTATTTTCTAGGGAGAAACCTAGAGGAACTGTGACAAACAAACATGATATTTTTGTTTGTGTAGATGACATTTTATGCACTTGCCTAACGAAAAGACTTTGCTTTTCTCCAAAAACCATTTGTACTGTGATTTTCTCGGTCCATTGCAAACGAATTCCACACCACTTTGTCCGGATATGACTGGATGAAACTGGAAATATCCGGTTCTCTTTTGGCTAACTCAATCCCAGTTATGGCTACAGCCTCTGTGTTTGTGCATTCCTGATATTTTCCACAGCCTTTATTGTTTTGAATGTTTTTTATCAGGGAACATTTGATTTTGTGCTGCGAAACACTAATTGTTTCCACATGGAGACACCAGCTCTACACATTCGTATTTTCTAGGGAGAATGCTAGAGGAACTGCGACAAACAAACATGATATTTCTGTTTGTATAGATGACATTTTATGCACTTGCCTAATGAAAAGACTTTGCTTTTCTCCAAAACCATTTCTACTGTGATTTTCTCGGTCCATTGCATACGAATTCCACACAACTATGTCCGGATATGACTGGATGAAACCAGAAATATCCGGGTGTGTTTCAGCTAACTCAATGCGAAATATTGTGAAAGCCTCTGTGTATGTGTTTTCTGGATATTATCGATGGATTTTTTGTTTTGAATGTTTTTATTAGGGAACATTTAATTTTGTACTGTTGAAACACTAATTGGTTCATCGTGGGTACACCAGCTCCACACATTCGTATTTTCTTTGGAGAAAGCTAGAGGAACTGCAGCTAACAAACATGATATTTCTGTTTGTCTAGATGACATTTTATGCACTTGCCTAATTAAAAGACTTTGCGTTTCTCCAAAACCATTTGTACTGTGATTTTCTCGGTCCATTGCATACGAATTCCACACCAGTTTGTCCGGATATGACTGGGTGAAACCGGAAATATCCTGTTTTGTTTTGGATAACTCAATCCCAGATATTGTTACCGCCTCTGTGTTTGTGTATGCCTGATAGTATCCACAGACTTTATTGTTTTGAATGTTTTTTATCAGGGAACTTTTAATTTTGTGCTGCGAAACACTAATTGGTTCCACATGGAGACACCAGCTCTACATTTTTGTATTTTCTAGGGAGAAATCTAGAGGAACTGCTGCAATCAAACATGACATTTCTGTTTGTATAGATGACATTTTATGCACTTGCCTATTGAAAAGAATTTGCTTTTCCCCAAAACCATTTTGACTGTGATTTTCTTGGTCCATTGCATACGAATTCCACACCAGTTTGTCCGGATATGACGGGATGAAACCAGAAATATCCGGGTGTGTTTCAGCTAACTCAATGCGAAATATTGTGAAAGCCTCTGTGTAAGTGTTTTCTGGATATTATCGATGGACTCATTGTTTGGAATGTTTTTATCAGGGAACATTTAATTTTGTATCATTGAAAGAGTAATTGGTTCTTAATGGGAACACGAGCTCTACACATTCGTATTTTCTAGGGAGAATGCTAGAGGAACTGCGGCAAACAAACATGATATTTTTGTTTGTGTAGATGACATTTTATGCACTTGCCTAACGAAAAGACTTTGCTTTTCTCCAAAATCATTTTTACTGTGATTTTCTCGGTCCATTGCATACGAATTCCACACCAGTTTGTCCGGATATGACGGGATGAAACCAGAAATATCCGGTTGTGTTTCAGCTAACTCAATGCGAAATATTGTGAAAGCCTCTGTGTAAGTGTTTTCTGGATATTATCGATGGACTCATTGTTTGGAATGTTTTTATCAGGGAACATTTAATTTTGTACCGTAGAAACATTAATTGGTTCACCATGGGAACAACAGCTCTACACATTCGTATTTTCTAGAGAGAATGGTAGAGGAACTGCGGCAAACAAACATGATATTTCTGTTTGTATAGATGACATTTTATGCACTTGCCTAACGTAAAGACTTTGCTTTTCTCCAAAACCATTTTTACTCTGATTTTCTCGTTCCATTGCATACGAATTCCAAAGCATTTTGTCAGTATATGACTGGATGAACCAGAAATATCCGGTTGTGTTTTGGCTTACTCAATCTGAAATATTGCTACAGCCTCAGTGTTTGTGTTTTCTGGATATTATCTTGGGACTTTATTGTTGTGAATATTTTTAACAAGGAACATTTATTTTTGTACCATAGAAACACTAATAGGTTCATCATGGGGACACCAGCTCTACACATTCGTATTTTCTAGGGAGAAACCTAGAGGAACTGTGACAAACAAACATGATATTTTTGTTTGTGTAGATGACATTTTATGCACTTGCCTAACGAAAAGACTTTGCTTTTCTCCAAAAACCATTTGTACTGTGATTTTCTCGGTCCATTGCAAACGAATTCCACACCACTTTGTCCGGATATGACTGGATGAAACTGGAAATATCCGGTTCTCTTTTGGCTAACTCAATCCCAGTTATGGCTACAGCCTCTGTGTTTGTGCATTCCTTCTATTTTCCACAGCCTTTATTGTTTTGAATGTTTTTTATCAGGGAACATTTGATTTTGTGCTGCGAAACACTAATTGTTTCCACATGGAGACACCAGCTCTACACATTCGTATTTTCTAGGGAGAATGCTAGAGGAACTGCGACAAACAAACATGATATTTCTGTTTGTATAGATGACATTTTATGCACTTGCCTAATGAAAAGACTTTGCTTTTCTCCAAAACCATTTCTACTGTGATTTTCTCGGTCCATTGCATACGAATTCCACACAACTATGTCCGGATATGACTGGATGAAACCAGAAATATCCGGGTGTGTTTCGGCTAACTCAATCCGAAATATTGTGAAAGCCTCTGTGTATGTGTTTTCTGGATATTATCGATGGATTTTTTGTTTTGAATGTTTTTATTAGGGAACATTTAATTTTGTACTGTTGAAACACTAATTGGTTCATCGTGGGTACACCAGCTCCACACATTCGTATTTTCTTTGGAGAAAGCTAGAGGAACTGCAGCTAACAAACATGATATTTCTGTTTGTCTAGATGACATTTTATGCACTTGCCTAACGAAAAGACTTTGCGTTTCTCCAAAACCATTTGTACTGTGATTTTCTCGGTCCATTGCATACGAATTCCACACCAGTTTGTCCGGATATGACTGGGTGAAACCGGAAATATCCTGTTTTGTTTTGGATAACTCAATCCCAGATATTGTTACCGCCTCTGTGTTTGTGTATGCCTGATAGTATCCACAGACTTTATTGTTTTGAATGTTTTTTATCAGGGAACTTTTAATTTTGTGCTGCGAAACACTAATTGGTTCCACATGGAGACACCAGCTCTACATTTTTGTATTTTCTAGGGAGAAATCTAGAGGAACTGCTGCAATCAAACATGACATTTCTGTTTGTATAGATGACATTTTATGCACTTGCCTATTGAAAAGAATTTGCTTTTCCCCAAAACCATTTTGACTGTGATTTTCTTGGTCCATTGCATACGAATTCCACACCAGTTTGTCCGGATATGACGGGATGAAACCAGAAATATCCGGGTGTGTTTCAGCTAACTCAATGCGAAATATTGTGAAAGCCTCTGTGTAAGTGTTTTCTGGATATTATCGATGGACTCATTGTTTGGAATGTTTTTATCAGGGAACATTTAATTTTGTATCATTGAAAGAGTAATTGGTTCTTAATGGGAACACGAGCTCTACACATTCGTATTTTCTAGGGAGAATGCTAGAGGAACTGCGGCAAACAAACATGATATTTTTGTTTGTGTAGATGACATTTTATGCACTTGCCTAACGAAAAGACTTTGCTTTTCTCCAAAATCATTTTTACTGTGATTTTCTCGGTCCATTGCATACGAATTCCACACCAGTTTGTCCGGATATGACGGGATGAAACCAGAAATATCCGGTTGTGTTTTGGCTAACTGAATCCCAGATATTGCTACAGCCTCTGTGTTTGTGTTTTCTGGATATTATCGATGGACTTTATTGTTTTGAATATTTTTATCAGGGAACATTTAATTTTGTACCGTAGAAACATTAATTGGTTCACCATGGGAACAACAGCTCTACACATTCGTATTTTCTAGAGAGAATGGTAGAGGAACTGCGGCAAACAAACATGATATTTCTGTTTCTATAAATGACATTTTATGCACTTGCCTAACGTAAAGACTTTGCTTTTCTCCAAAACCATTTTTACTCTGATTTTCTCGTTCCATTGCATACGAATTCCAAAGCATTTTGTCAGTATATGACTGGATGAACCAGAAATATCCGGTTGTGTTTTGGCTTACTCAATCTGAAATATTGCTACAGCCTCAGTGTTTGTGTTTTCTGGATATTATCTTGGGACTTTATTGTTGTGAATATTTTTAACAAGGAACATTTATTTTTGTACCGTAGAAACACTAATAGGTTCATCATGGGGACACCAGCTCTACACATTCGTATTTTCTAGGGAGAAACCTAGAGGAACTGTGACAAACAAACATGATATTTTTGTTTGTGTAGATGACATTTCATGCACTTGCCTAACGAAAAGACTTTGCTTTTCTCCAAAAACCATTTGTACTGTGATTTTCTCGGTCCATTGCAAACGAATTCCACACCACTTTGTCCGGATATGACTGGATGAAACTGGAAATATCCGGTTCTCTTTTGGCTAACTCAATCCCAGTTATGGCTACAGCCTCTGTGTTTGTGCATTCCTGATATTTTCCACAGCCTTTATTGTTTTGAATGTTTTTTATCAGGGAACATTTGATTTTGTGCTGCGAAACACTAATTGTTTCCACATGGAGACACCAGCTCTACACATTCGTATTTTCTAGGGAGAATGCTAGAGGAACTGCGACAAACAAACATGATATTTCTGTTTGTATAGATGACATTTTATGCACTTGCCTAATGAAAAGACTTTGCTTTTCTCCAAAACCATTTCTACTGTGATTTTCTCGGTCCATTGCATACGAATTCCACACAACTATGTCCGGATATGACTGGATGAAACCAGAAATATCCGGGTGTGTTTCGGCTAACTCAATCCGAAATATTGTGAAAGCCTCTGTGTATGTGTTTTCTGGATATTATCGATGGACTTTTTGTTTTGAATGTTTTTATTAGGGAACATTTAATTTTGTACTGTTGAAACACTAATTGGTTCATCGTGGGTACACCAGCTCCACACATTCGTATTTTCTAGGGAGAAAGCTAGAGGAACTGCAGCTAACAAACATGATATTTCTGTTTGTCTAGATGACATTTTATGCACTTGCCTAACTAAAAGACTTTGCGTTTCTCCAAAACCATTTTTACTGTGATTTTCTCGGTCCATTGCATACGAATTCCATACCAGTTTGTCCAGATATGACTGGGTGAAACCGGAAATATCCTGTTTTGTTTTGGATAACTCAATCCCAGATATTGTTACCGCCTCTGTGTTTGTGTATTCCTGATAGTATCCACAGACTTTATTGTTTTGAATGTTTTTTATCAGGGAACATTTAATTTTGTGCTGCGAAACACTAATTGGTTCCACATGGAGACACCAGCTCTACATTTTTGTATTTTCTAGGGAGAAATCTAGAGGAACTGCTGCAATCAAACATGACATTTCTGTTTGTTATGATGACATTTTATGCACTTGCCTATTGAAAAGAATTTGCTTTTCCCCAAAACCATTTTGACTGTGATTTTCTTGGTCCATTGCATACGAATTCCACACCAGTTTGTCCGGATATGACGGGATGAAACCAGAAATATCCGGTTGTGTTTCAGCTAACTCAATGCGAAATATTGTGAAAGCCTCTGTGTAAGTGTTTTCTGGATATTATCGATGGACTCATTGTTTGGAATGTTTTTATCAGGGAACATTTAATTTTGTATCATTGAAAGAGTAATTGGTTCTTAATGGGAACACGAGCTCTACACATTCGTATTTTCTAGGGAGAATGCTAGAGGAACTGCGGCAAACAAACATGATATTTCTGTTTGTATAGATGACATTTTATGCACTTGCCTAACGAAAAGACTTTGCTTTTCTCCAAAATCATTTTTACTGTGATTTTCTCGGTCCACTGCATATGCATATGAATTCCACACCAGTTTGTCCGGATATGACGGGATGAAACCAGAAATATCAGGTTGTGTTTTGGCTAACTCAATCCCAGATATTGCTACAGCCTCTGTGTTTGTGTTTTCTGGATATTATTGATGGACTTTATTGTTTTGAATATTTTTATCAGGGAACATTTAATTTTGTACCGTAGAAACATTAATTGGTTCACCATGGGAACAACAGCTCTACACATTCGTATTTTCTAGAGAGAATGGTAGAGGAACTGCGGCAAACAAACATGATATTTCTGTTTCTATAAATGACATTTTATGCACTTGCCTAACGTAAAGACTTTGCTTTTCTCCAAAACCATTTTTACTCTGATTTTCTCGTTCCATTGCATACGAATTCCAAAGCATTTTGTCAGTATATGACTGGATGAACCAGAAATATCCGGTTGTGTTTTGGCTTACTCAATCTGAAATATTGCTACAGCCTCAGTGTTTGTGTTTTCTGGATATTATCTTGGGACTTTATTGTTGTGAATATTTTTAACAAGGAACATTTATTTTTGTACCGTAGAAACACTAATAGGTTCATCATGGGGACACCAGCTCTACACATTCGTATTTTCTAGGGAGAAACCTAGAGGAACTGTGACAAACAAACATGATATTTTTGTTTGTGTAGATGACATTTTATGCACTTGCCTAACGAAAAGACTTTGCTTTTCTCCAAAAACCATTTGTACTGTGATTTTCTCGGTCCATTGCAAACGAATTCCACACCACTTTGTCCGGATATGACTGGATGAAACTGGAAATATCCGGTTCTCTTTTGGCTAACTCAATCCCAGTTATGGCTACAGCCTCTGTGTTTGTGCATTCCTGATATTTTCCACAGCCTTTATTGTTTTGAATGTTTTTTATCAGGGAACATTTGATTTTGTGCTGCGAAACACTAATTGTTTCCACATGGAGACACCAGCTCTACACATTCGTATTTTCTAGGGAGAATGCTAGAGGAACTGCGACAAACAAACATGATATTTCTGTTGTATAGATGACATTTTATGCACTTGCCTAATGAAAAGACTTTGCTTTTCTCCAAAACCATTTCTACTGTGATTTTCTCGGTCCATTGCATACGAATTCCACACAACTATGTCCGGATATGACTGGATGAAACCAGAAATATCCGGGTGTGTTTTGGCTAACTCAATCCGAAATATTGTGAAAGCCTCTGTGTATGTGTTTTCTGGATATTATCGATGGATTTTTTGTTTTGAATGTTTTTATTAGGGAACATTTAATTTTGTACTGTTGAAACACTAATTGGTTCATCGTGGGTACACCAGCTCCACACATTCGTATTTTCTTTGGAGAAAGCTAGAGGAACTGCAGCTAACAAACATGATATTTCTGTTTGTCTAGATGACATTTTATGCACTTGCCTAACTAAAAGACTTTGCGTTTCTCCAAAACCATTTTTACTGTGATTTTCTCGGTCCATTGCATACGAATTCCACACCAGTTTGTCCGGATATGACTGGGTGAAACCGGAAATATCCTGTTTTGTTTTGGATAACTCAATCCCAGATATTGTTACCGCCTCTGTGTTTGTGTATTCCTGATAGTATCCACAGACTTTATTGTTTTGAATGTTTTTTATCAGGGAACATTTAATTTTGTGCTGCGAAACACTAATTGGTTCCACATGGAGACACCAGCTCTACATTTTTGTATTTTCTAGGGAGAAATCTAGAGGAACTGCTGCAATCAAACATGACATTTCTGTTTGTTATGATGACATTTTATGCACTTGCCTATTGAAAAGAATTTGCTTTTCCCCAAAACCATTTTGACTGTGATTTTCTTGGTCCATTGCATACGAATTCCACACCAGTTTGTCCGGATATGACGGGATGAAACCAGAAATATCCGGTTGTGTTTCAGCTAACTCAATGCGAAATATTGTGAAAGCCTCTGTGTAAGTGTTTTCTGGATATTATCGATGGACTCATTGTTTGGAATGTTTTTATCAGGGAACATTTAATTTTGTATCATTGAAAGAGTAATTGGTTCTTAATGGGAACACGAGCTCTACACATTCGTATTTTCTAGGGAGAATGCTAGAGGAACTGCGGCAAACAAACATGATATTTCTGTTTGTATAGATGACATTTTATGCACTT
Source organism: Lepus oiostolus (assembly GCA_036325905.1). NCBI lineage: Eukaryota > Metazoa > Chordata > Mammalia > Lagomorpha > Leporidae > Lepus > Lepus oiostolus. Next base: position 676,141 of record JAWMBE010000090.1, read on the forward strand.
GCCTAACGAAAAGACTTTGCTTTTCTCCAAAATCATTTTTACTGTGATTTTCTCGGTCCACTGCATATGCATATGAATTCCACACCAGTTTGTCCGGATATGACGGGATGAAACCAGAAATATCAGGTTGTGTTTTGGCTAACTCAATCCCAGATATTGCTACAGCCTCTGTGTTTGTGTTTTCTGGATATTATTGATGGACTTTATTGTTTTGAATATTTTTATCAGGGAACATTTAATTTTGTACCGTAGAAACATTAATTGGTTCACCATGGGAACAACAGCTCTACACATTCGTATTTTCTAGAGAGAATGGTAGAGGAACTGCGGCAAACAAACATGATATTTCTGTTTCTATAAATGACATTTTATGCACTTGCCTAACGTAAAGACTTTGCTTTTCTCCAAAACCATTTTTACTCTGATTTTCTCGTTCCATTGCATACGAATTCCAAAGCATTTTGTCAGTATATGACTGGATGAACCAGAAATATCCGGTTGTGTTTTGGCTTACTCAATCTGAAATATTGCTACAGCCTCAGTGTTTGTGTTTTCTGGATATTATCTTGGGACTTTATTGTTGTGAATATTTTTAACAAGGAACATTTATTTTTGTACCGTAGAAACACTAATAGGTTCATCATGGGGACACCAGCTCTACACATTCGTATTTTCAAGGGAGAAAGCTAGAGGAACTGTGGCAAACAAACATGAAATTTCTGTTTGTATAGATGACATTTTATGCACTTGCCTAACGAAAAGACTTTGCTTTTCTCCAAAAACCATTTGTACTGTGATTTTCTCGGTCCATTTCATACAAATTCCACACCATTTTGTCCGGATATGACTGGATGAAACCGGAAATATCTGGTTTTGTTTTGGCTAACTCAATCCGAAATATTGTGAAAGCCTCTGTGTTTGTGTTTTCTGGATATTATCCACGGATTTTATTACTTTGAATTTTTTTATCAGGGAACAGTTAATTTTGTGTTGGAAACAGTAATTTGTTCCACATGGAGACACCAGCTCTACACATTCGTAATTTCTACGGAGAAAGCTAGAGGAACTGCGGCAAACAAACTTGATATTTCTGTTTGTATAGATGACATTTTATGCACTTGCCTAACGAAAAGACTTTGCTTTTCTCCAAAACCAATTTTACTGTGATTTTCTCAGTCTATTGCATAGGAATTCCACACCAGTTTGTCCAGATAAGACTGGATGAAACCAGAAATAAACGGTTCTGTTTTGGCTAACTCAATACCAGATATTACTACAGCCTCTGTGTATATTTATTCCTGATAATATCCACGGACTTTTTGTTTTGAATATTTTTATCAGGGAACATTAAATTTTGTACCTTAGAATCATTAATTGGTTCATCATGCGGACACCAGCTCTACACATTCATATTTTCTAGGGAGAATGCTAGAGGAACTGCGACAAACAAACATGATATTTCTGTTTGTATAGATGACATTTTATGCACTTGCCTAACGAAAAGACTTTGCTTTTCTCCAAAACCGTTTTTACTGTGATTGTCTCGGTCCATTGCATACAAATTCCACACCCATTTCTCCAGATATGACTGGATGAAACCAGAAATATCCGGTTGTGTTTTGGCTAACTCAATCCGAAATATTATGAAAGACTCTGTGTTTGTGTTTTCTGGATATTCTCGAGGGACTTATTGTTTTAAATGTTTTTATCAGGGAATATTTAATTTTGTACCGTAGAAACACTAATTGGTTCGTCATGGGAACACCAGCTCTACATATTCGGATTTTCTAGGGAGAAAGCTAGAGGAACTGCGGCAAACAAACATATGATATTTCTGCTTGTATAGATGACATTTTATGCACTTGCCTAACGAAAAGCCTTTGCTTTTCTCCAAAAACCATTTGTACTGTGATTTTCTCGGTCCATTGCAAACGAATTCCACACCACTTTGTCCGGATATGACTGGATGAAACTGGAAATATCCGGTTCTCTTTTGGCTAACTCAATCCCAGTTATGGCTACAGCCTCTGTGTTTGTGCATTCCTGATATTTTCCACAGCCTTTATTGTTTTGAATGTTTTTTATCAGGGAACATTTGATTTTGTGCTGCGAAACACTAATTGTTTCCACATGGAGACACCAGCTCTACACATTCGTATTTTCTAGGGAGAATGCTAGAGGAACTGCGACAAACAAACATGATATTTCTGTTGTATAGATGACATTTTATGCACTTGCCTAATGAAAAGACTTTGCTTTTCTCCAAAACCATTTCTACTGTGATTTTCTCGGTCCATTGCATACGAATTCCACACAACTATGTCCGGATATGACTGGATGAAACCAGAAATATCCGGGTGTGTTTTGGCTAACTCAATCCGAAATATTGTGAAAGCCTCTGTGTATGTGTTTTCTGGATATTATCGATGGATTTTTTGTTTTGAATGTTTTTATTAGGGAACATTTAATTTTGTACTGTTGAAACACTAATTGGTTCATCGTGGGTACACCAGCTCCACACATTCGTATTTTCTTTGGAGAAAGCTAGAGGAACTGCAGCTAACAAACATGATATTTCTGTTTGTCTAGATGACATTTTATGCACTTGCCTAACTAAAAGACTTTGCGTTTCTCCAAAACCATTTTTACTGTGATTTTCTCGGTCCATTGCATACGAATTCCATACCAGTTTGTCCGGATATGACTGGGTGAAACCGGAAATATCCTGTTTTGTTTTGGATAACTCAATCCCAGATATTGTTACCGCCTCTGTGTTTGTGTATTCCTGATAGTATCCACAGACTTTATTGTTTTGAATGTTTTTTATCAGGGAACATTTAATTTTGTGCTGCGAAACACTAATTGGTTCCACATGGAGACACCAGCTCTACATTTTTGTATTTTCTAGGGAGAAATCTAGAGGAACTGCTGCAATCAAACATGACATTTCTGTTTGTTATGATGACATTTTATGCACTTGCCTATTGAAAAGAATTTGCTTTTCCCCAAAACCATTTTGACTGTGATTTTCTTGGTCCATTGCATACGAATTCCACACCAGTTTGTCCGGATATGACGGGATGAAACCAGAAATATCCGGTTGTGTTTCAGCTAACTCAATGCGAAATATTGTGAAAGCCTCTGTGTAAGTGTTTTCTGGATATTATCGATGGACTCATTGTTTGGAATGTTTTTATCAGGGAACATTTAATTTTGTATCATTGAAAGAGTAATTGGTTCTTAATGGGAACACGAGCTCTACACATTCGTATTTTCTAGGGAGAATGCTAGAGGAACTGCGGCAAACAAACATGATATTTCTGTTTGTATAGATGACATTTTATGCACTTGCCTAACGAAAAGACTTTGCTTTTCTCCAAAATCATTTTTACTGTGATTTTCTCGGTCCACTGCATATGCATATGAATTCCACACCAGTTTGTCCGGATATGACGGGATGAAACCAGAAATATCAGGTTGTGTTTTGGCTAACTCAATCCCAGATATTGCTACAGCCTCTGTGTTTGTGTTTTCTGGATATTATTGATGGACTTTATTGTTTTGAATATTTTTATCAGGGAACATTTAATTTTGTACCGTAGAAACATTAATTGGTTCACCATGGGAACAACAGCTCTACACATTCGTATTTTCTAGAGAGAATGGTAGAGGAACTGCGGCAAACAAACATGATATTTCTGTTTCTATAAATGACATTTTATGCACTTGCCTAACGTAAAGACTTTGCTTTTCTCCAAAACCATTTTTACTCTGATTTTCTCGTTCCATTGCATACGAATTCCAAAGCATTTTGTCAGTATATGACTGGATGAACCAGAAATATCCGGTTGTGTTTTGGCTTACTCAATCTGAAATATTGCTACAGCCTCAGTGTTTGTGTTTTCTGGATATTATCTTGGGACTTTATTGTTGTGAATATTTTTAACAAGGAACATTTATTTTTGTACCGTAGAAACACTAATAGGTTCATCATGGGGACACCAGCTCTACACATTCGTATTTTCAAGGGAGAAAGCTAGAGGAACTGTGGCAAACAAACATGAAATTTCTGTTTGTATAGATGACATTTTATGCACTTGCCTAACGAAAAGACTTTGCTTTTCTCCAAAAACCATTTGTACTGTGATTTTCTCGGTCCATTTCATACAAATTCCACACCATTTTGTCCGGATATGACTGGATGAAACCGGAAATATCTGGTTTTGTTTTGGCTAACTCAATCCGAAATATTGTGAAAGCCTCTGTGTTTGTGTTTTCTGGATATTATCCACGGATTTTATTACTTTGAATTTTTTTATCAGGGAACAGTTAATTTTGTGTTGGAAACAGTAATTTGTTCCACATGGAGACACCAGCTCTACACATTCGTAATTTCTACGGAGAAAGCTAGAGGAACTGCGGCAAACAAACTTGATATTTCTGTTTGTATAGATGACATTTTATGCACTTGCCTAACGAAAAGACTTTGCTTTTCTCCAAAACCAATTTTACTGTGATTTTCTCAGTCTATTGCATAGGAATTCCACACCAGTTTGTCCAGATAAGACTGGATGAAACCAGAAATAAACGGTTCTGTTTTGGCTAACTCAATACCAGATATTACTACAGCCTCTGTGTATATTTATTCCTGATAATATCCACGGACTTTTTGTTTTGAATATTTTTATCAGGGAACATTAAATTTTGTACCTTAGAATCATTAATTGGTTCATCATGCGGACACCAGCTCTACACATTCATATTTTCTAGGGAGAATGCTAGAGGAACTGCGACAAACAAACATGATATTTCTGTTTGTATAGATGACATTTTATGCACTTGCCTAACGAAAAGACTTTGCTTTTCTCCAAAACCGTTTTTACTGTGATTGTCTCGGTCCATTGCATACAAATTCCACACCCATTTCTCCAGATATGACTGGATGAAACCAGAAATATCCGGTTGTGTTTTGGCTAACTCAATCCGAAATATTATGAAAGACTCTGTGTTTGTGTTTTCTGGATATTCTCGAGGGACTTATTGTTTTAAATGTTTTTATCAGGGAATATTTAATTTTGTACCGTAGAAACACTAATTGGTTCGTCATGGGAACACCAGCTCTACATATTCGGATTTTCTAGGGAGAAAGCTAGAGGAACTGCGGCAAACAAACATATGATATTTCTGCTTGTATAGATGACATTTTATGCACTTGCCTAACGAAAAGCCTTTGCTTTTCTCCAAAACCATTTTTACTGTGATTTTCTCGGTCCATTGCATACGAATTCCACACCAGTTTGTACGGATATGACTGGATGAAACCGGAAATATCCGGGTTTTTTTGGCTAACTAAATCCCAGATAAAGCTACAGCCTCTGTGTTTGTGTTTTTTGGATATTATCCCAGACTTTATTGTTTAGAATATTTTTTATCAGGGAACATTTAATTTTGTGTTGTGAAACACTAATTGTTTCCACATGGAGACAGAAGCTGTACACATTCATATTTTCTAGGGAGTAAGCTAGAGGAACTGCGGTCAACAAACATGATATTTCTTTTTCTCTAGATGACATTTTGTGCACTTGCCTAACGAAAAGACTTTGCTTTTCTCCAAAACTATTTTTACTGTGATTGCCTGTATCCATTGCATACGAATTCCACACCACTTTTTACACGTATGACTGGATGAAACCAGAAATATCCGGTTTTGTTTTAGCTAACTCAATCCCAGATATTGCTACTGCCTTTGTGTTTGTGTTTTCTGGATATTATCGATGACTTTATTGTTTTGAATGTTTTTATCAGGGAACATTTTATTTTGTACCATACAAACACTAATTGGTTCCACATGGAGACACCAGCTCTGCAAATTCGTATTTTCTAGGGAGAATCTAGAGGAACTGTGGCAAACAAACATGATATTTCTGTTTGAGTAGATGACATTTTATACATTTGCCTAAGGAAAAGACTTTGCTTTTTTGCAAAACCATTTATACTGTGATTGTCTCGGTCCAATGTATATGAATTCCACACCACTTTGTCCGGCTCTGCCTGGATGAAACCAGAATTATCCGGTTGTGTTTTCGCTAACTCAATCCCAGATATTGCTACAGGCTCTTTGATAATGTTTTCTGGATATTATCGACAGGCTTTATTGTTTTGAATGTTTTTATCAGGGAACATTTTATTTTGTACCATACAAACACTAATTGGTTCCACATGGAGACACCAGCTCTGCAAATTCGTATTTTCTAGGGAGAATCTAGAGGAACTGTGGCAAACAAACATGATATTTCTGTTTGAGTAGATGACATTTTATACATTTGCCTAAGGAAAAGACTTTGCTTTTTTGCAAAACCATTTATACTGTGATTGTCTCGGTCCAATGTATATGAATTCCACACCACTTTGTCCGGCTCTGCCTGGATGAAACCAGAATTATCCGGTTGTGTTTTCGCTAACTCAATCCCAGATATTGCTACAGGCTCTTTGATAATGTTTTCTGGATATTATCGACAGGCTTTATTGTTTTGAATGTTTTTTTATCAGAGAACATTTAATTTTGTGCTGGGAAACAATAGTTGACTCCACATGGAGACACCAGCTCTACACATTCGTAATTTCTATGGAGAAATCTAGAGGAACTGCGGCAAACAAACATGATATTTCTGTTTGAATAGATGACATTTTATACACTTGCCTAATGAAAAGATTTGCTTTTCTCCAAAACCATTTTTACTGTGATTTACTCGATCCAATGCATACGAATTCCACACCACTTTGTCCGGATATGACTGGATGAAATCAGAAATATCCTCTGTGTTATGGCTAACTGAATCCCAGATCCTGCTACAGGCTCTGCTTTGTGTTTTTTGATATTATCAATGGATTTTATGGTTTTGAATGATTTTAAGCAGGGAATATTTTCTTTGGTGCTGGGAAACACTAATTAGTTCCACATGGAGACACAAACTCAACACATTCGTGCTTTGTAGGCTGAGAACTACAGCAATTGCTGCAAACAAACATGATATTTGTGTTGGTGTAGAAGACATTTTATGCACTTGCCTAAGAAAATACTTTGCTATTCTCCAAAACCAGTTTGACTGTGATTATCTGAGTCCATTGCATACCTATTACAGTGCACTTTGTCCGGATATGCCTGGATGAAACCAGAAATATCCTCTGTGTTATGGCTAACTCAATCCCAGTTCTTGCTACAGGCTCTGCTTGGTGTTTTTTGATATTATCAATGGACTTTATGGTTTCAAATGAATTTAAGCAGGGAATATTTTCTTTGATGCTGGGAAACACTAATTAGTTCCACATGGAGACACAAACTCAACACATCCGTGCTGTCTAGGCAGAAAACTACAGCAATTGCCGCAAACAAACATGATATTTGTGTTGGTGTAGATGACATTTTATGCACTTGCCTAAGAAAATACTTTGCTAGTCTCCAAAACCAGTTTGACTGTGATTATCTGAGTCCATTGCATACCAATTCCAGTGCACTTTGTCCGGATATGCGTGGATGAAAACAGAAATATCCTCTTGTGTTATGGCTAACTCAATCCCAGATCTTGCTACAACCTCTGTGTTTGTGTTTTCTGGATATTATCAATGAACTTTACATTTTAGAATGAATTGCAGTAGAAGAAATTCTGTTTTGTGCTGGAAATGCTAAGTGATTCCATATGCAGGCCCAACGTGTTCACATTCGTGTTTTCTATGCAGAAAGCTAGAGCAATCGTTGCAAACAAACAGGATATTGATATTCGCAAATATGACTTTTTATACACTTGGCCAAGAAAAAGAGTTTGCTTTTCTCCAAAACCAGTTTGAGGGTGATTTTCTGAGTCCATTGCATACCAGTTCCACAACACTTTGTCTGGAAATGACTGGATGAAACCAGAAATATCATCTTGTGTTGTGGCAAACTCATTCCCAGATCTTGTTACAGGCTCTGCTTTGTGTTTTTTTATATTATCAATGGGCTTTATGGTTTTGAATGAATTTAATCAGGGAGTGTTTACTTTGGTGCTTGGAAACACTAATTAGTTCCACATGGAGACACAAACGCAACACATTCGTGCTGTCTAGGCTGAAAACTACAGCAATTGCTGCAAACAAACATGATATTTGTGTTGGTGTAGATGACATTTTATGCACTTGCCTAAGAAAATACTTTGCTATTCTTCAAAACCAGTTTGACTGTGATTATCTGAGTCCATTGCATACCAGTTCCACAGCACTATGTCCGGATATGCGTGGATGAAACCGGAAATATCCTCTTGTGTTATGGCTCACTCAATCCCAGATCTTGCTACCACCTCTGTGTTTGTGTTTTCTGGATATTATCGATGCACTTTATTGTTTTGAATATTTTTTATCAGGGAATATTTTATTTTGTACTGGGAAACTCAAATTGGTTCCACATGGAGACACCAGCTCCACACGTTCGTATATTCTAGGAGAATGCTAGAGGAACCGTGGGAAACAAACATGATATTTCTGATTGTATACATGATATTTTATGCACTTCCTAACGAAAAGACTTTGCTTTTCTCCAAAACCATTTCTTCTGTGATTTTCTCAGTCTATTGCATACGAATTCCGCACCACTTTGTCCGGATATGACTGGATGAAACCAGAAATAACCGGTTTTGCTTTGGCTAACCCAATCCCAGATATTGCGACAGCCTCTGTGTTTATGTTTTCTAGATATTATCGATGGACTTTATTGTTTTGAAAGTTTTTTTTTTATCAGGGAACATTTAATTGTGTGCTATGAAACACTAACTGCTTCTACATGGGGACACCAGCTCTACACATTCGTATTTTCTAGGGAGAAAGCAAGAGGAACTGCGACAAACACACATGATATGTCTGTTTGTATCGATGATATTTTATGCACTTGCCTAACGAACAGACTTTGCTTTTCTCCAAAACCATTTTTACTGTGATTTTCTGGGTCAATTGCATACGAATTCCACACCAGTTTGTCCAGATATGAGTGGATGAAACCAGAAATATGCGGTTCAGTTTTGGCTAACTCAATCCCAGATATTGCGACAGCCTCTGTATTTGTGTTTTCTGGATATTATCGATGGACTTTATTGTTTTGAATGTTTTTATCATGGAACATTTAATTTTTTGCTTGGAAACACTAATTGATTCCACATGGAAACAACAGATCTGCACATTCGTATTCTCTGTGGAGAAAGCTAGAGGACCTGCAGCAAACAAACATGATATTTCGGTTTGTATCGATGACATTTTATGCACTTGCCTAACGAAAAGAATTTGCTTTTCTCCAAAACCATTAGTACTCTGATTTTTTCGGTCCATTGCATACGAATTCCACACCACTTTGTCAGTATATGACTGGATGAAACCAGAAATATCCGGTTGTGTTTTGGCTAACTCCACCCGAAATATTGTTAAAGATTCTGTGTTTGTGTTTTAAAGATTGTCGATGAACTTTATTGTTTTGAATGTTTTTATCAGGGAACTTTTAATTTTGTACCGTAGAAACACTAGTTACTCCATATGGAGACAGAAGATCTACACATTATTGATGACTTTATTGTTTTGAATGTTTTTATCAGGGAACATTTTATTTTGTACCATACAAACACTAACTGGTTCCACATGGAGACACCAGCTCTGCAAATTCGTATTTTCTAGGGAGAATCTAGAGGAACTGCGGCAAACAAACATGATATTTCTGTTTGAGTAGATGACATTTTATACATTTGCCTAAGGAAAAGACTTTGCTTTTTTGCAAAACCATTTATACTGTGATTGTCTCGGTCCAATGTATATGAATTCCACACCACTTTGTCCGGCTCTGCCTGGATGAAACCAGAATTATCCGGTTGTGTTTTCGCTAACTCAATCCCAGATATTGCTACAGGCTCTTTGATAATGTTTTCTGGATATTATCGACAGGCTTTATTGTTTTGAATGTTTTTTTTATCAGAGAACATTTAATTTTGTGCTGGGAAACAGTAGTTGACTCCACATGGAGACACCAGCTCTGCACATTCGTAATTTCTATGGAGAAATCTAGAGGAACTGCGGCAAACAAACATGATATTTCTGTTTGAATAGATGACATTTTATACACTTGCCTAATGAAAAGATTTGCTTTTCTCCAAAACCATTTTTACTGTGATTTACTCGATCCATTGCATACGAATTCCACACCACTTTGTCCGGATATGACTGGATGAAACCACAAATATCCTCTGTGTTATGGCTAACTCAAACCCAGATCCTGCTACAGGCTCTGCTTTGTGTTTTTTGATATTATCAATGGATTTTCTGGTTTTGAATGATTTTAAGCAGGGAATATTTTCTTTGGTGCTGGGAAACACTAATTAGTTCCACATGGAGACACAAACTCAACACATTCGTGCTGTCTAGGCAGAAATCTACAGCAATTGCTGCAAACAAACATGATATTTGTGTTGGTGTAGATGACATTTTATGCACTTGCTTAAGAAAATACTTTGCTATTCTCCAAAACCAGTTTGACTGTGATTATCTGAGTCCATTACATACCAGTTCCACAGCACTTTGTCCAGATATGCCTGGATGAAACCGGAAATCTCCTCTTGTGTTATGGCTAACTCAATCCCAGATCTTGCTACCACCTCTGTGTTTGTGTTTTCTGGATATTATCAATGGACTTTACGTTTTAGAATTAATTTCAGTAGAGCAAATTTAGTTTTGTGCTGGAAATGCTAAGTGCTTCCATATGCAGGCCAAACATGTTCACATTTGTGTTTTCTACGCGGAAAGCTAGAGGAATCGTTGCAAACAAACAGGATATTGAAATCTGCAAACATGACTTTTTATCCACTTGGCCAACAAAAGAGTTTGCTTTTCTCCAAAACCAGTTTGACGGTCATTTTCTGAGTCCATTGCATACCAGTTCCACAACACTTTGTCAGGATATGACTGGATGAAATCAGAAATATCATCTTGTGTTGTGGCAAACTCAATCCCAGATCTTGCTACAGGCTCTGCTTTGTGTTTTTTGATATTATCAATGGACTTTATAGTAGTGAATGAATTTAAGCAGGGAATATTTTTTTTTTTTTGGTGCTGGGAAACACTAATTAGTTCCACATGGAGACACAAACTCCACACATTCCTGCTGTCTAGGCAGAAAACTACAGCAATTGCTGCAAACAAACATGATATTTGTGTTTGTGTTGATGACATTTTATGCACTTGCCTAAGAAAATACTTTGCTATTCTCCAAAACCAGTTTGACTGTGATTATCTGAGTCCATTGCATACCAGTTCCACAGCACTTTGTCCGGATATGCGTGGATGAAACCGGAAATATCCTCTTGTGTTATGGCTCACTCAATCCCAGATCTTGCTACCACCTCTGTGTTTGTGTTTTCTGGATATTATCGATGCACTTTATTGTTTTGAATGTTTTTTATCAGGGAATATTTTATTTTGTACTGGGAAACTCAAATTGGTTCCACATGGAGACACCAGCTCTACACGTTCGTATTTTCTAGGAGAATGCTAGAGGAACTGCGGCAAACAAACATGATATTTCTGATTGTATATATGATATTTTATGCACTTCCTAACGAAAAGACTTTGCTTTTCTCCAAAACCATTTTTACTGTGATTTTCTGGGTCAATTGCATACGAATTCCACACCAGTTTGTCCAGATATGAGTGGATGAAACCAGAAATATGCGGTTCAGTTTTGGCTAACTCAATCCCAGATATTGCGACAGCCTCTGTATTTGTGTTTTCTGGATATTATCGATGGACTTTATTGTTTTGAATGTTTTTATCATGGAACATTTAATTTTTTGCTTGGAAACACTAATTGGTTCCACATGGAGACAACAGCTCTGCACATTTGTATTATCTATGGAGAAAGCTAGAGGACCTGCAGCAAACAAACATCATATTTCGGTTTGTATCGATGACATTTTATGCACTTGCCTAACGAAAATACTTTGCTTTTCTCCAAAGCCATTTGTACTCTGATTTTTTCGGTCCATTGCATACGAATTCCACACCACTTTGTCAGTATATGACTGGATGAAACCAGAAATATCCGGTTGTGTTTTGGCTAACTCCACCCGAAATATTGTGAAAGACTCTGTGTTTGTGTTTTAAAGATTGTCGATGTACTTTATTGTTTTGAATGTTTTTATCAGGTGCTGGACCCACAGCTGTTGTAACACCTGCGTAGCAAACTTTTGTTGCGTCAGGGTTTCACAGCTACAGGGACGAGGTGAGAACTCTCCGTGAAGTGTGGACTCAAGCGGTTCCTGTGCAGCCAAAAGTCGTAAAGAATTTTGGCTCACGGACTAAGAAGTAGAAGACTTAATTACTGCTGGTTAATAAAGCAATGTGTCTCAACATTAATAGTGATTTTGTATTTAGTAGTTATGCCACGTAGTGCGTTAGGACAAGTGCACCATGATTAGAAACAAGGGAGTCAAGTAGTGCCAATAAGCATTTCACAAAAATCAACAAAAAACACTTTAGACTTTGGCCCACCAGTCATTAGGGCAATTTACGAGGAGGCATTAAACACTGACAAGAAACAGCACACCCTAGACAAGATAAAACAAAGGGAGCTGAGGTGTGAGCTTTAGAGAGCTGAGGTGTGATTTAGGTTCCGGGTTATCAGGTTTAGGCAGCATGGGGATGAGAAAGCTACATTCAATCTTACATAGGTGATATATGGGACTTGGGCTAACATGCACCACCATCTGATAACTCCCCTGTCCCAGGTTCTCCTAATGAGAGGTTAACTAGTAACCTGACCTTTACCTTTTCTTAAAAGTAGGACTGCAAATCATCACTACAATGTCTCCCTGTGTCCCTTGTAAAGTTAATCATGTAACCCCATTAGCCTTAACAAGTTTTTGTAATCTTGGAATTTCTTTTGTCTTCAGCAATGTAAGCTTCCCTATATAAACTCTGGTTTTCCCGCCAATAAACTGCAGGCAGACAACTGCAGCAGCAGCATACTCAAAAAGTGTGTGTGTCTGTCTGTCATTTCCCCGCTGATTCCTGATTCTCCTACGAGCCTTCTCCCTGTTCTCCCTCGGTCTGAGTCTCCGCCAGAGCCAGTCCGCGGCAATCAGGGAACTTTTAATTTTGTACCGTAGAAACACTAGTTACTCCATATGGAGACAGAAGATCTACACATTATCGATGACTTTATTGTTTTGAATGTTTTTATCAGGGAACATTTTATTTTGTACCATACAAACACTAATTGGTTCCACATGGAGACACCAGCTCTGCAAATTCGTATTTTCTAGGGAGAATCTAGAGGAACTGCGGCAAACAAACATGATATTTCTGTTTGAGTAGATGACATTTTATACATTTGCCTAAGGAAAAGACTTTGCTTTTTTGCAAAACCATTTATACTGTGATTGTCTCGGTCCAATGTATACGAATTCCACACCACTTTGTCCGGCTCTGCCTGGATGAAACCAGAATTATCCGGTTGTGTTTTCGCTAACTCAGTCCCAGATATTGCTACAGGCTCTTTGATAATGTTTTCTGGATATTATCGACAGGCTTTATTGTTTTGAATGTTTTTTTTATCAGAGAACATTTAATTTTGTGCTGGGAAACAGTAGTTGACTCCACATGGAGACACCAGCTCTGCACATTCGTAATTTCTATGGAGAAATCTAGAGGAACTGCAGCAAACAAACATGATATTTCTGTTTGAATAGATGACATTTTATACACTTGCCTAATGAAAAGATTTGCTTTCCTCCAAAGCCATTTTTACTGTGATTTACTCGATCCATTGCATACGAATTCCACACCACTTTGTCCGGATATGACTGGATGAAACCACAAATATCCTCTGTGTTATGGCTAACTGAATCCCAGATCCTGCTACAGGCTCTGCTTTGTGTTTTTTGATATTATCAATGGACTTTATGGTTTTGAATGATTTTAAGCAGGGAATATTTTCTTTGGTGCTGGGAAACACTAATTAGTTCCACATGGAGACACAAACTCAACACATCCGTGCTGTCTAGGCAGAAAACTACAGCAATTGCTGCAAACAAACATGATATTTGTGTTGGTGTAGATGACATTTTATGCACTTGCCTAAGAAAATACTTTGCTATTCTCCAAAACCAGTTTGACTGTGATTATCTGAGTCCATTGCATACCAGTTCCACAGCACTTTGTCCGGATATGCGTGGATGAAACCGGAAATATCCTCTTGTGTTATGGCTCACTCAATCCCAGATCTTGCTACCACCTCTGTGTTTGTGTTTTCTGGATATTATCGATGCACTTTATTGTTTTGAATGTTTTTTATCAGGGAATATTTTATTTTGTACTGGGAAACTCAAATTGGTTCCACATGGAGACACCAGCTCTACACGTTCGTATTTTCTAGGAGAATGCTAGAGGAACCGTGGGAAACAAACATGATATTTCTGATTGTATACATGATATTTTATGCACTTCCTAACGAAAAGACTTTGCTTTTCTCCAAAACCATTTCTACTGTGATTTTCTCGGTCTATTGCATACGAATTCCGCACCACTTTGTCCGGATATGACTGGATGAAACCACAAATATCCTCTGTGTTATGGCTAACTCAAACCCAGATCCTGCTACAGGCTCTGCTTTGTGTTTTTTGATATTATCAATGGATTTTCTGGTTTTGAATGATTTTAAGCAGGGAATATTTTCTTTGGTGCTGGGAAACACTAATTAGTTCCACATGGAGACACAAACTCAACACATTCGTGCTGTCTAGGCAGAAATCTACAGCAATTGCTGCAAACAAACATGATATTTGTGTTGGTGTAGATGACATTTTATGCACTTGCTTAAGAAAATACTTTGCTATTCTCCAAAACCAGTTTGACTGTGATTATCTGAGTCCATTACATACCAGTTCCACAGCACTTTGTCCAGATATGCCTGGATGAAACCGGAAATCTCCTCTTGTGTTATGGCTAACTCAATCCCAGATCTTGCTACAACCTCTGTGTTTGTGTTTTCTGGATATTATCAATGGACTTTACGTTTTAGAATTAATTTCAGTAGAGCAAATTTAGTTTTGTGCTGGAAATGCTAAGTGCTTCCATATGCAGGCCAAACATGTTCACATTTGTGTTTTCTACGCGGAAAGCTAGAGGAATCGTTGCAAACAAACAGGATATTGAAATCTGCAAACATGACTTTTTATCCACTTGGCCAACAAAAGAGTTTGCTTTTCTCCAAAACCAGTTTGACGGTCATTTTCTGAGTCCATTGCATACCAGTTCCACAACACTTTGTCAGGATATGACTGGATGAAACCACAAATATCATCTTGTGTTGTGGCAAACTCAATCCCAGATCTTGCTACAGGCTCTGCTTTGTGTTTTTTGATATTATCAATGGACTTTATAGTAGTGAATGAATTTAAGCAGGGAATTTTTTTTTTTTTTTTGGTGCTGGGAAACACTAATTAGTTCCACATGGAGACACAAACTCCACACATTCCTGCTGTCTAGGCAGAAAACTACAGCAATTGCTGCAAACAAACATGATATTTGTGTTTGTGTTGATGACATTTTATGCACTTGCCTAAGAAAATACTTTGCTATTCTCCAAAACCAGTTTGACTGTGATTATCTGAGTCCATTGCATACCAGTTCCACAGCACTTTGTCCGGATATGCGTGGATGAAACCGGAAATATCCTCTTGTGTTATGGCTCACTCAATCCCAGATCTTGCTACCACCTCTGTGTTTGTGTTTTCTGGATATTATCGATGCACTTTATTGTTTTGAATGTTTTTTATCAGGGAATATTTTATTTTGTACTGGGAAACTCAAATTGGTTCCACATGGAGACACCAGCTCTACACGTTCGTATTTTCTAGGAGAATGCTAGAGGAACTGCGGCAAACAAACATGATATTTCTGATTGTATACATGATATTTTATGCACTTCCTAACGAAAAGACTTTGCTTTTCTCCAAAACCATTTTTACTGTGATTTTCTGGGTCAATTGCATACGAATTCCACACCAGTTTGTCCAGATATGAGTGGATGAAACCAGAAATATGCGGTTCAGTTTTGGCTAACTCAATCCCAGATATTGCGACAGCCTCTGTATTTGTGTTTTCTGGATATTATCGATGGACTTTATTGTTTTGAATGTTTTTATCATGCAACATTTAATTTTTTGCTTGGAAACACTAATTGGTTCCACATGGAGACAACAGCTCTGCACATTCGTATTATCTATGGAGAAAGCTAGAGGACCTGCAGCAAACAAACATCATATTTCGGTTTGTATCGATGACATTTTATGCACTTGCCTAACGAAAATACTTTGCTTTTCTCCAAAGCCATTTGTACTCTGATTTTTTCGGTCCATTGCATACGAATTCCACACCACTTTGTCAGTATATGACTGGATGAAACCAGAAATATCCGGTTGTGTTTTGGCTAACTCCACCTGAAATATTGTGAAAGACTCTGTGTTTGTGTTTTAAAGATTGTCGATGTACTTTATTGTTTTGAATGTTTTTATCAGGTGCTGGACCCACAGCTGTTGTAACACCTGCGTAGCAAACTTTTGTTGCGTCAGGGTTTCACAGCTACAGGGACGAGGTGAGAACTCTCCGTGAAGTGTGGACTCAAGCGGTTCCTGTGCAGCCAAAAGTCGTAAAGAATTTTGGCTCACGGACTAAGAAGTAGAAGACTTAATTACTGCTGGTTAATAAAGCAATGTGTCTCAACATTAATAGTGATTTTGTATTTAGTAGTTATGCCACGTAGTGCGTTAGGACAAGTGCACCATGATTAGAAACAAGGGAGTCAAGTAGTGCCAATAAGCATTTCACAAAAATCAACAAAAAACACTTTAGACTTTGGCCCACCAGTCATTAGGGCAATTTACGAGGAGGCATTAAACACTGACAAGAAACAGCACACCCTAGACAAGATAAAACAAAGGGAGCTGAGGTGTGAGCTTTAGAGAGCTGAGGTGTGATTTAGGTTCCGGGTTATCAGGTTTAGGCAGCATGGGGATGAGAAAGCTACATTCAATCTTACATAGGTGATATATGGGACTTGGGCTAACATGCACCACCATCTGATAACTCCCCTGTCCCAGGTTCTCCTAATGAGAGGTTAACTAGTAACCTGACCTTTACCTTTTCTTAAAAGTAGGACTGCAAATCATCACTACAATGTCTCCCTGTGTCCCTTGTAAAGTTAATCATGTAACCCCATTAGCCTTAACAAGTTTTTGTAATCTTGGAATTTCTTTTGTCTTCAGCAATGTAAGCTTCCCTATATAAACTCTGGTTTTCCCGCCAATAAACTGCAGGCAGACAACTGCAGCAGCAGCATACTCAAAAAGTGTGTGTGTCTGTCTGTCATTTCCCCGCTGATTCCTGATTCTCCTACGAGCCTTCTCCCTGTTCTCCCTCGGTCTGAGTCTCCGCCAGAGCCGGTCCGCGGCAATCAGGGAACTTTTAATTTTGTACCGTAGAAACACTAGTTACTCCATATGGAGACAGAAGATCTACACATTATCGATGACTTTATTGTTTTGAATGTTTTTATCAGGGAACATTTTATTTTGTACCATACAAACACTAATTGGTTCCACATGGAGACACCAGCTCTGCAAATTCGTATTTTCTAGGGAGAATCTAGAGGAACTGCGGCAAACAAACATGATATTTCTGTTTGAGTAGATGACATTTTATACATTTGCCTAAGGAAAAGACTTTGCTTTTTTGCAAAACCATTTATACTGTGATTGTCTCGGTCCAATGTATACGAATTCCACACCACTTTGTCCGGCTCTGCCTGGATGAAACCAGAATTATCCGGTTGTGTTTTCGCTAACTCAGTCCCAGATATTGCTACAGGCTCTTTGATAATGTTTTCTGGATATTATCGACAGGCTTTATTGTTTTGAATGTTTTTTTATCAGAGAACATTTAATTTTGTGCTGGGAAACAGTAGTTGACTCCACATGGAGACACCAGCTCTGCACATTCGTAATTTCTATGGAGAAATCTAGAGGAACTGCAGCAAACAAACATGATATTTCTGTTTGAATAGATGACATTTTATACACTTGCCTAATGAAAAGATTTGCTTTCCTCCAAAGCCATTTTTACTGTGATTTACTCGATCCATTGCATACGAATTCCACACCACTTTGTCCGGATATGACTGGATGAAACCACAAATATCCTCTGTGTTATGGCTAACTGAATCCCAGATCCTGCTACAGGCTCTGCTTTGTGTTTTTTGATATTATCAATGGACTTTATGGTTTTGAATGATTTTAAGCAGGGAATATTTTCTTTGGTGCTGGGAAACACTAATTAGTTCCACATGGAGACACAAACTCAACACATCCGTGCTGTCTAGGCAGAAAACTACAGCAATTGCTGCAAACAAACATGATATTTGTGTTGGTGTAGATGACATTTTATGCACTTGCCTAAGAAAATACTTTGCTATTCTCCAAAACCAGTTTGACTGTGATTATCTGAGTCCATTGCATACCAGTTCCACAGCACTTTGTCCGGATATGCGTGGATGAAACCGGAAATATCCTCTTGTGTTATGGCTCACTCAATCCCAGATCTTGCTACCACCTCTGTGTTTGTGTTTTCTGGATATTATCGATGCACTTTATTGTTTTGAATGTTTTTTATCAGGGAATATTTTATTTTGTACTGGGAAACTCAAATTGGTTCCACATGGAGACACCAGCTCTACACGTTCGTATTTTCTAGGAGAATGCTAGAGGAACCGTGGGAAACAAACATGATATTTCTGATTGTATACATGATATTTTATGCACTTCCTAACGAAAAGACTTTGCTTTTCTCCAAAACCATTTCTACTGTGATTTTCTCGGTCTATTGCATACGAATTCCGCACCACTTTGTCCGGATATGACTGGATGAAACCACAAATATCCTCTGTGTTATGGCTAACTCAAACCCAGATCCTGCTACAGGCTCTGCTTTGTGTTTTTTGATATTATCAATGGATTTTCTGGTTTTGAATGATTTTAAGCAGGGAATATTTTCTTTGGTGCTGGGAAACACTAATTAGTTCCACATGGAGACACAAACTCAACACATTCGTGCTGTCTAGGCAGAAATCTACAGCAATTGCTGCAAACAAACATGATATTTGTATTGGTGTAGATGACATTTTATGCACTTGCTTAAGAAAATACTTTGCTATTCTCCAAAACCAGTTTGACTGTGATTATCTGAGTCCATTACATACCAGTTCCACAGCACTTTGTCCAGATATGCCTGGATGAAACCGGAAATCTCCTCTTGTGTTATGGCTAACTCAATCCCAGATCTTGCTACAACCTCTGTGTTTGTGTTTTCTGGATATTATCAATGGACTTTACGTTTTAGAATTAATTTCAGTAGAGCAAATTTAGTTTTGTGCTGGAAATGCTAAGTGCTTCCATATGCAGGCCAAACATGTTCACATTGATATTGATATTTTGTGCTTGGAAAAACTAATTGGTTCCACATGGAGACACCAGCTCTACACATTCGTATTTTCAAGGGAGAATGCTAGAGGAACTGCGACAAACAAACATGATATTTCTGTTTTAATAGATTACATTTTATACATTTGTCAAAGAAAAGACTTTGCTTTTTTGCAAAACCATTTATACTGCGATTGTCTCGGTCCAATGTATACAAATTCCACACCACTTTGTCCGGCTCTGCCTGGATGAAACCAGAATTATCCGGTTGTGTTTTGGCTAACTCAATCCCAGATATTGCTACAGGCTCTTTGATAATGTTTTCTGGATATTATCGACAGGCTTTATTGTTTTGAATGTTTTTTTATCAGAGAACATTTAATTTTGTGCTGGGAAACAGTAGTTGACTCCACATGGAGACACCAGCTCTGCACATTCGTAATTTCTATGGAGAAATCTAGAGGAACTGCGGCAAACAAACATGATATTTCTGTTTGAATAGATGACATTTTATACACTTGCCTAATGAAAAGATTTGCTTTTCTCCAAAGCCATTTTTACTGTGATTTACTCGATCCATTGCATACGAATTCCACACCACTTTGTCCAGATATGACTGGATGAAACCACAAATATCCTCTGTGTTATGGCTAACTGAATCCCAGATCCTGCTACAGGCTCTGCTTTGTGTTTTTTGATATTATCAATGGACTTTATGGTTTTGAATGATTTTAAGCAGGGAATATTTTCTTTGGTGCTGGGAAACACTAATTAGTTCCACATGGAGACACAAACTCAACACATCCGTGCTGTCTAGGCAGAAAACTACAGCAATTGCTGCAAACAAACATGATATTTGTGTTGGTGTAGATGACATTTTATGCACTTGCCTAAGAAAATACTTTGCTATTCTCCAAAACCAGTTTGACTGTGATTATCTGAGTCCATTGCATACCAGTTCCACAGCACTTTGTCCGGATATGCGTGGATGAAACCGGAAATATCCTCTTGTGTTATGGCTCACTCAATCCCAGATCTTGCTACCACCTCTGTGTTTGTGTTTTCTGGATATTATCGATGCACTTTATTGTTTTGAATGTTTTTTATCAGGGAATATTTTATTTTGTACTGGGAAACTCAAATTGGTTCCACATGGAGACACCAGCTCTACACGTTCGTATTTTCTAGGAGAATGCTAGAGGAACCGTGGGAAACAAACATGATATTTCTGATTGTATACATGATATTTTATGCACTTCCTAACGAAAAGACTTTGCTTTTCTCCAAAACCATTTCTACTGTGATTTTCTCGGTCTATTGCATACGAATTCCGCACCACTTTGTCCGGATATGACTGGATGAAACCACAAATATCCTCTGTGTTATGGCTAACTCAAACCCAGATCCTGCTACAGGCTCTGCTTTGTGTTTTTTGATATTATCAATGGATTTTCTGGTTTTGAATGATTTTAAGCAGGGAATATTTTCTTTGGTGCTGGGAAACACTAATTAGTTCCACATGGAGACACAAACTCAACACATTCGTGCTGTCTAGGCAGAAATCTACAGCAATTGCTGCAAACAAACATGATATTTGTGTTGGTGTAGATGACATTTTATGCACTTGCTTAAGAAAATACTTTGCTATTCTCCAAAACCAGTTTGACTGTGATTATCTGAGTCCATTACATACCAGTTCCACAGCACTTTGTCCAGATATGCCTGGATGAAACCGGAAATCTCCTCTTGTGTTATGGCTAACTCAATCCCAGATCTTGCTACCACCTCTGTGTTTGTGTTTTCTGGATATTATCAATGGACTTTACGTTTTAGAATTAATTTCAGTAGAGCAAATTTAGTTTTGTGCTGGAAATGCTAAGTGCTTCCATATGCAGGCCAAACATGTTCACATTTGTGTTTTCTACGCGGAAAGCTAGAGGAATCATTGCAAACAAACAGGATATTGAAATCTGCAAACATGACTTTTTATCCACTTGGCCAACAAAAGAGTTTGCTTTTCTCCAAAACCAGTTTGACGGTCATTTTCTGAGTCCATTGCATACCAGTTCCACAACACTTTGTCAGGATATGACTGGATGAAATCAGAAATATCATCTTGTGTTGTGGCAAACTCAATCCCAGATCTTGCTACAGGCTCTGCTTTGTGTTTTTTGATATTATCAATGGACTTTATAGTAGTGAATGAATTTAAGCAGGGAATATTTTTTTTTTTTTTTGGTGCTGGGAAACACTAATTAGTTCCACATGGAGACACAAACTCCACACATTCCTGCTGTCTAGGCAGAAAACTACAGCAATTGCTGCAAACAAACATGATATTTGTGTTTGTGTTGATGACATTTTATGCACTTGCCTAAGAAAATACTTTGCTATTCTCCAAAACCAGTTTGACTGTGATTATCTGAGTCCATTGCATACCAGTTCCACAGCACTTTGTCCGGATATGCGTGGATGAAACCGGAAATATCCTCTTGTGTTATGGCTCACTCAATCCCAGATCTTGCTACCACCTCTGTGTTTGTGTTTTCTGGATATTATCGATGCACTTTATTGTTTTGAATGTTTTTTATCAGGGAATATTTTATTTTGTACTGGGAAACTCAAATTGGTTCCACATGGAGACACCAGCTCTACACGTTCGTATTTTCTAGGAGAATGCTAGAGGAACTGCGGCAAACAAACATGATATTTCTGATTGTATACATGATATTTTATGCACTTCCTAACGAAAAGACTTTGCTTTTCTCCAAAACCATTTTTACTGTGATTTTCTGGGTCAATTGCATACGAATTCCACACCAGTTTGTCCAGATATGAGTGGATGAAACCAGAAATATGCGGTTCAGTTTTGGCTAACTCAATCCCAGATATTGCGACAGCCTCTGTATTTGTGTTTTCTGGATATTATCGATGGACTTTATTGTTTTGAATGTTTTTATCA
Organism: Lepus oiostolus; assembly: GCA_036325905.1. Taxonomy (NCBI): domain Eukaryota; kingdom Metazoa; phylum Chordata; class Mammalia; order Lagomorpha; family Leporidae; genus Lepus; species Lepus oiostolus. Next base: position 698,638 of record JAWMBE010000090.1, read on the forward strand.
TGGAACATTTAATTTTTTGCTTGGAAACACTAATTGGTTCCACATGGAGACAACAGCTCTGCACATTCGTATTATCTATGGAGAAAGCTAGAGGACCTGCAGCAAAAAAACATCATATTTCGGTTTGTATCGATGACATTTTATGCACTTGCCTAACGAAAATACTTTGCTTTTCTCCAAAGCCATTTGTACTCTGATTTTTTCGGTCCATTGCATACGAATTCCACACCACTTTGTCAGTATATGACTGGATGAAACCAGAAATATCCGGTTGTGTTTTGGCTAACTCCACCCGAAATATTGTGAAAGACTCTGTGTTTGTGTTTTAAAGATTGTCGATGTACTTTATTGTTTTGAATGTTTTTATCAGGTGCTGGACCCACAGCTGTTGTAACACCTGCGTAGCAAACTTTTGTTGCGTCAGGGTTTCACAGCTACAGGGACGAGGTGAGAACTCTCCGTGAAGTGTGGACTCAAGCGGTTCCTGTGCAGCCAAAAGTCGTAAAGAATTTTGGCTCACGGACTAAGAAGTAGAAGACTTAATTACTGCTGGTTAATAAAGCAATGTGTCTCAACATTAATAGTGATTTTGTATTTAGTAGTTATGCCACGTAGTGCGTTAGGACAAGTGCACCATGATTAGAAACAAGGGAGTCAAGTAGTGCCAATAAGCATTTCACAAAAATCAACAAAAAACACTTTAGACTTTGGCCCACCAGTCATTAGGGCAATTTACGAGGAGGCATTAAACACTGACAAGAAACAGCACACCCTAGACAAGATAAAACAAAGGGAGCTGAGGTGTGAGCTTTAGAGAGCTGAGGTGTGATTTAGGTTCCGGGTTATCAGGTTTAGGCAGCATGGGGATGAGAAAGCTACATTCAATCTTACATAGGTGATATATGGGACTTGGGCTAACATGCACCACCATCTGATAACTCCCCTGTCCCAGGTTCTCCTAATGAGAGGTTAACTAGTAACCTGACCTTTACCTTTTCTTAAAAGTAGGACTGCAAATCATCACTACAATGTCTCCCTGTGTCCCTTGTAAAGTTAATCATGTAACCCCATTAGCCTTAACAAGTTTTTGTAATCTTGGAATTTCTTTTGTCTTCAGCAATGTAAGCTTCCCTATATAAACTCTGGTTTTCCCGCCAATAAACTGCAGGCAGACAACTGCAGCAGCAGCATACTCAAAAAGTGTGTGTGTCTGTCTGTCATTTCCCCGCTGATTCCTGATTCTCCTACGAGCCTTCTCCCTGTTCTCCCTCGGTCTGAGTCTCCGCCAGAGCCGGTCCGCGGCAATCAGGGAACTTTTAATTTTGTACCGTAGAAACACTAGTTACTCCATATGGAGACAGAAGATCTACACATTATCGATGACTTTATTGTTTTGAATGTTTTTATCAGGGAACATTTTATTTTGTACCATACAAACACTAATTGGTTCCACATGGAGACACCAGCTCTGCAAATTCGTATTTTCTAGGGAGAATCTAGAGGAACTGCGGCAAACAAACATGATATTTCTGTTTGAGTAGATGACATTTTATACATTTGCCTAAGGAAAAGACTTTGCTTTTTTGCAAAACCATTTATACTGTGATTGTCTCGGTCCAATGTATACGAATTCCACACCACTTTGTCCGGCTCTGCCTGGATGAAACCAGAATTATCCGGTTGTGTTTTCGCTAACTCAATCCCAGATATTGCTACAGGCTCTTTGATAATGTTTTCTGGATATTATCGACAGGCTTTATTGTTTTGAATGTTTTTTTATCAGAGAACATTTAATTTTGTGCTGGGAAACAGTAGTTGACTCCACATGGAGACACCGGCTCTGCACATTCGTAATTTCTATGGAGAAATCTAGAGGAACTGCAGCAAACAAACATGATATTTCTGTTTGAATAGATGACATTTTATACACTTGCCTAATGAAAAGATTTGCTTTTCTCCAAAACCATTTCTACTGTGATTTACTCGATCCATTGCATACGAATTCCACACCACTTTGTCCGGATATGACTGGATGAAACCACAAATATCCTCTGTGTTATGGCTAACTCAAACCCAGATCCTGCTACAGGCTCTGCTTTGTGTTTTTTGATATTATCAATGGATTTTCTGGTTTTGAATGATTTTAAGCAGGGAATATTTTCTTTGGTGCTGGGAAACACTAATTAGTTCCACATGGAGACACAAACTCAACACATTCGTGCTGTCTAGGCAGAAATCTACAGCAATTGCTGCAAACAAACATGATATTTGTGTTGGTGTAGATGACATTTTATGCACTTGCTTAAGAAAATACTTTGCTATTCTCCAAAACCAGTTTGACTGTGATTATCTGAGTCCATTACATACCAGTTCCACAGCACTTTGTCCAGATATGCCTGGATGAAACCGGAAATCTCCTCTTGTGTTATGGCTAACTCAATCCCAGATCTTGCTACAACCTCTGTGTTTGTGTTTTCTGGATATTATCAATGGACTTTACGTTTTAGAATTAATTTCAGTAGAGCAAATTTAGTTTTGTGCTGGAAATGCTAAGTGCTTCCATATGCAGGCCAAACATGTTCACATTGATATTGATATTTTGTGCTTGGAAAAACTAATTGGTTCCACATGGAGACACCAGCTCTACACATTCGTATTTTCTAGGGAGAATGCTAGAGGAACTGCGACAAACAAACATGATATTTCTGTTTTAATAGATTACATTTTATACATTTGTCAAAGAAAAGACTTTGCTTTTTTGCAAAACCATTTATACTGCGATTGTCTCGGTCCAATGTATACAAATTCCACACCACTTTGTCCGGCTCTGCCTGGATGAAACCAGAATTATCCGGTTGTGTTTTGGCTAACTCAATCCCAGATATTGCTACAGGCTCTTTGATAATGTTTTCTGGATATTATCGACAGGCTTTATTGTTTTGAATGTTTTTTATCAGAGAACATTTAATTTTTTGCTGGGAAACAGTAGTTGACTCCACATGGAGACACCAGCACTACACATTCGTAATTTCTATGGAGAAATCTAGAGGAACTGTGGCAAACAAACATGATATTTCTGTTTGAATAGATGTCATATTATACACTTGCCTAATGATAAGATTTGCATTTCTCCAAAACCATTTTTACTGTGATTTACTCGATACATTGCATACGAATTCCACACCACTTTGTCCGGATATGACTGGATGAAACCACAAATATCATCTGTGTTATGGCTAACTCAAACCCAGATCCTGCTACAGGCTCTGCTTTGTGTTTTTTGATATTGTAAGACCCCCCAAGGCGTCTCACAATTCTACCGACCCCAGAAACACGAATTCCACTCCAATCGCTGCAAAAAGCATGAGGAAGTTTATTACATCTGCGCAGATGGGCCGTCTCAAAGCACAACAGCACCCTCTAGTGCAGTGCGAGAAGAGAGGCCCCGATCATCAACCGCACAGAGTATTTAAGGCTTAAAACCACAACATTAGCATATCTCCACAGCATTACAAAAAATCACAAGATAAAACACAGCATGACAATTAATCACAAGGTAAAGGGTTTTTCCAGGGTAAGGGACAAAGACCTTGAGCAAGCACAAATACGGGGTCATCGTGACCAAAAACTTAACATAGCTCCTAAAATAATTATCACATGCTCCATTATCTCATACAATCATCACATGCTACAAGTTCAGCTAAAATTCAGTTATCTTATAAAAGCATTTTGCAAGCCCAGCTATTTTATACAAAAACAGAACAATATGCAGTTAGCTCAAGCAACTTCATTTTAACCCCTTCCTGCCTTATATTCTCAATATTATCAATGGATTTTATGGTTTTGAATGAATTTAAGCAGGGAATATTTTCTTTGGTGCTGGGAAACACTAATTAGATCCACATGGAGACACAATTTCAACACATTAGTGCTGTCTAGGCAGAAATCTACAGCAATTGCTGCAAACAAACATGATATTTGTGTTTGTGTAGATGACATTTTATGCACTTGCATAAGAAAATACTTTGCTATTCTCCAAAACCAGTTTGTGATTATCTGAGTCCATTGCATACCATTCCACAGCACATTGTCCGGATATGACTGGATGAAACCAGAAATATCCTCTTGTGATATGGCAAACTCAATCCCAGATCTTGCTACAGGCTGTGCTTTGTGTTTTTTGATATTATCAATGGACCTTATGGTTTCGAATGAATTTAAGCAGGGAATATTTTCTTTGGTGCTGGGAAACACTAAGTAGTTCCACATGGAGACACAAACTCAACACATTCGTGCTGTCTAGGCAGAAAACTACAGCAATTGCTGCAAACAAACATATTTGTGTTGGTGTAGATGACATTTTATGCACTTGCCTAAAAATATACTTTGCTAGTCTCCAAAACCAGTTTGAATGTGATTATCTGAGTCCATTGCATACCAATTCCAGTGCACTTTGTCCAGATATGCCTGGATGAAACCAGAAATCTCCTCTTGTGTTATGGCTAACTCAATCCCAGATCTTGCTACAACCTCTGTGTTTGTATTTTCTGGATATTATCAATGGACTTTACATTTTAGAATTAATTTCAGTAGAGGAAATTCTGTTTTGTGCTGGAAAAGCTAAGTGATTCCATATGCAGGCCCAACGTATTCACATTCGTGTTTTCTATGCAGAAAGCTAGAGCAATCGTTGCAAACAAACAGGATATTGATATTTGCAAATATGACTTTTTATCCACTTGGCCAAGAAAAAGAGTTTGCTTTTCTCCAAAACCAGTTTGAGGGTGATTTTCTGAGTCCATTGCATACCAGTTCCACAACACTTTGTCTGGAAATGACTAGATGAAACCGGAAATATCATATTGTGTTATGGGAAACTCAATCCCAGATCTTGCTACAGGCTCTGCTTTGTGTTTTTTGATATTATCAATGGACTTTATGGTTTTGAATGAATTTAAGCAGAGAATGTTTTCTTTGGTGCTGGGAAACACTAAGTAGTTCCACATGGAGACACAAATTCAACACATTCGTGCTGTCTAGGCAGAAAACTACAGCAATTGCTGCAAACAAACATGATATTTGTGTTGGTGTAGATGATGTTTTATGCACTTTCCTAAGAAAATACTTTGCTATTCTCCAAAACCATTTTGACTGTGATTATCTGAGTCCATTGCATACCAGTTCCACAGCACTTTGTCCGGATATGCCTGGATGAAACCAGAAATCTCCTCTTGTGTTATGGCTAACTCAATCCCAGATCTTGCTACAACCTCTGTGTTTGTGTTTTCTAGATATTGTCATTGGACTTTAAGTTTTAGAATGAATTTCAGTACAGGAAATTTTGTTTTGTGCTGGAAATGCTAAGTGCTTCCATATGCAGGCCCAACGTGTTCACATTCGTGTTTTCTACCCAGAAAGCTAGAGCAATCGTTGCAAACAAACAGCATATTGATATTTGCAAATATGACTTTTTATACACTTGGCCAAGAAAAAGAGTTTGCTTTTCTCCAAAACCAGTTTGAGAGTGATTTTCTGAGTCCATTGCATACCAGTTCCACAGCACGTTGTCCGGATATGACTGGATGAAACCGGAAATATCCTCTTGTGTTATGGCTAACTGAATCCCAGATCTTGCTACAGGCTCTGCTTTGTGTTTTCTGATATTATCAATGGACTTTATGGTTTTGAATGATTTTAAGCAGGGAATATTTTCTTTGGTGCTTGAAAACACTAATTAGCTCCACATGGAGACACAAATTCAACACATTCGTGCTGTCTAGGCAGAAAACTACAGCAATTGCTGCAAACAAACATGATATTTGTGTTTGTGTAGATGACATTTTATGAACTTACATAAGAAAATACTTTGCTATTCTCCAAAACCAGTTTGACTGTGACTATCTGAGTCCATTGCATACCAGTTCCACACTACTTTGTCCAGATATGCGTGGATGAAACCGGAAATATCCACTTGTGTTTTGGCTAACTCCATCCCAGATCTTGCTACCAACTCTGTGTTTGTGTTTTCTGGATATTATCGATGCACTTTATTGTTTTGAATGTTTTTTATCAGGGAATATTTTATTTTGTACTGGGAAACTCAAATTGGTTCCTCATGGAGACACCAGCTCTACACATTCGTATTTTCTTGGAGAATGCTAGAGGAACCGTGGGAAACAAACATGATATTTCTGATTGTATACATGATATTTTATGCACTTCCTAACGAAAAGACTATGCTTTTCTTTAAAACCATTTCTACTGTGATTTTCTCGGTCTATTGCATACGAATTCTGCACCACTTTGTCCGGATATGACTGGATAAAACCAGAAATAACCGGTTTTGCTTTGGCTAACCCAATCCCAGATATTGCGACAGCCTCTGTGTTTGTGTTTCTGGATAATATCGATGGACTTTATTCCTTTGAATGTTTTTATCATGGAACATTTAATTTTCATACTGGGAAACTCTAATGGGTTCCACATGGAGACACCAGCTCTGCACATTCGTATTTTCTAGGGAGAAAGAAAGAGGAACTGCGGCAAACAAACATGATACTTCTGTTTCTATAGATGACATTTTATGCACTTGCCTAACGAAAAGACTTTGCTTTTCTCCAAAACCATTTTACGGTGATTTTCTCAGTCCATTTCATACGAATTCCACACTACATTGTCCAGATATGACTGGATGAATCCAGAAATATGCGATTGTGTTTTGGCTAACTTAATCCCAGATATTGCAACAGCCTCTGTGTTTGTGTTTTCTGGATATTATCTAAGGACTTTATGGTTTTGAATATTTTTATCAGGGAACATTAAATTTTGTACTGTAGAAACACTGATTGGTTCCACGTGGAGACACCAGCTCTACACTTTCTTATTTTCTAGGAGAAAACTCGAGGAACTGTCCAAACAAACATGATATTTCTGTTTGTATCGATGACATTTTATGCACTTCCCTAACGAAAAGACTTTGCTTTTCTCCAAAACCATTTTTACTGTGATTGTCTGTGTCCATTGTATAAAAATTTCACAACAGTTTGTCAGGATATGACTGGATGAAACCAGAAATATCCAGTTGTGTTTTGGCTAACTTAATCCCATATGTTGCGACAGCCTCTGTATTTGTGTATTCCTGATATTATCGATGGACTTTATTGTTTTAAATGTTTTTTATCAGGGAACATTTAATTTTGTGCTGGGACACACTAATTGGTTCCAGATGGAGACACCAGCTCTAAACATTCGTATTTTCTAGGAAGAAAACTAGAGGAAAGTCGACAAACAAACATGATATTTCTGTTTGTATAGATGACATTTGATGCACTTGCCTAATGAAAAGACTTTGCTTTTCTCCAAAAGCTATTTTACTGTGTTTTTTTTTTCCGTCCAATGCATACGAATTACTCACCGCATTGTCCGGATATGCCTGGATGAAACCAGAAATATCCGGTTCTGTTTTCACTAACTCAATCTCAGATATTACTACAGCCTCTGTGGTTGTTTTTTCCGGATATTATGAACGGAATTTTTGTGTTGACTGTTTTTTTATCATGTAACATTTAATTTTGTACCGTAGAAACAGTAATTTGTTCCACATGGAGACACCAGCTCTACACATTCATATTTTCTAGGGAGAATGCAAGAGGAACTGCGGCAAACAAACATGATATTTCTGTTTCTATCGATGACATTTTATGCACTTGCCTAACAAAAAGACTTTGCTTTTTTCCAAAACCATTTTTACTGTGATGTTCTCGTTCCATTGCATACGAATTCCACCCCACTTTGTCTGGATAAGACTGGAGGAAACCGGAAATATCCAGTTGTGTTTTGGCTAACTCAATCCCAGATATTTCGACAGCCTCTCTGTTTGTGTTTTCTGGATATTATCGAGGGACTTTATTGTTTTGAATGTTTTTATCAGGGAACATTGCATTTTATACTGTAGAAACACTAATTGGTTCCACATGCAAACACAGCTCTACACTTTCGTATTTTCTAGGGAGAAAGCTAGAGGAACTGTGGCAAACAACAGGATATTTCTCTTTGTATAGATGATATTTTATGCACTTGCCTAACGAAAAGACTTTGCTTTTCTCCAAAACCATTTTTACTGTGATTTTCTCAGTCCATTGCATACGAATTCCTTACGACTTTGTCTAGATATGACTGGATGAAATCAGAAATATCCGGTTGTGTTTTGGCTAACTTAATCCGAAATATTGTGAAAGCTTCTGTGTTTGTTTTCTGGATATCATTGATGGACTTTATTGTTTTGAATGTTTTTATCAGGGAACATTTAATTTTGTACCGTAGAAACACTAATTGGTTCCACATGGAGACACCAGGTCTACACATTCGTATATTCTAGGGAGAAAGCTAGAGGAACTGCGGGAAACAATCATGATATTTCTGTTTGCATAGATGACATTTTATGCATTTTCCTAAAGGAAAGACTTTGCTTTTCTACAAAACCATATTTACTGTGATTTTTCTGTCCGTTGTATATGAATTCCACACCACTTTGTCTGGATATGCCTGGAAAAAACCAGAAATATCCGGTTATGTTTTGGCTAACTCAATTCCAGATATTGCTGCAGCCTCTGTGTTTCTGTTTTCCGGATATTATCGACAGACGTTATGTTTTGAATGTTTTTTTACAGTGAACATTTCATTTTGTGCTGGGAAACACGAATTGACTCCACAGGGAGATACCAGCTCTACACTTTCGTATTTTCTACGGAGAAAGCTAGAGGAACTGCGGCAAACAATCATGATATTTCTGTTTGAAGAGATGACATTTTATGCACTTGCCCAACGAATAGACTTTGCTTATCTCCAAAACCATTTTCCTTCGATTTTCTCAGTCCATTGCATACGAATTCCACACCACGTTCTCTGGATGTGATTGTATGAAACCAGATGTATCCGGTTTTGTTTTGGCTAACTCAATCCGAAATATTGTGAAAGCCTCTGTGTTTGTGTATTCTGGATATTATCGATGGACTTTATTGTTTTGAATGCTTTTTTCAGGGAACATTTTATTTTGTACCGCAAAACACTAATTGGATCCACATGGTGACACCAGCTCCACACATTCGTATTTTCTACGGAGAAAGCTAGAGGAACTGCGGCAAACATACATGATATTTCTGTTTGTATAGATTACATTTTATGCACTTGCCTAAACAGAAAACTTTGCTTTTCTCCAAAACCATTTTTACTGTGATTATCTCGGTCCATTGCATTTGAATTCCACACCACTTTGTCCGGATATGACTGGATGAAACCAGAAATATCCAGTTGTGTTTTGGCTAACTCATTCCCAGACATTGCTACAGCCTCTATGTTTGTGTTTTCCGGGTATTATAACTAGACTTTATTTTTTGAATGTTTTTTTATCAGGGAACATTTTATATTGTTCTGGGAAACACTATTTGACTCCACATGGAGACACCAGCTTTGCACATTCGTATTTTCTAGGGTGAAAGTTGGAGGAACTGCGGCAAACAAACATGATATTCTGTTTGTATAGATGACATTTTATGCACTTGCCTATCAAAAAGACTTTGCTTTTCTCCAAAACCGTTTTTGCTGTGATTTTCTCAGTCCACTGCATACGAATTCCACACCACTTTGTTCAGATATGCCTGGATTTGACCAGAAATATCCAGTTGTGTTTTAGCGAACTCAATCTGAAATATTGTGGAATCCTCTGTGATTTTGTTTTCTGTATAAAATCGATGGAGTTTATTGTTTTCAATATTTTTATCAGGGAACATTTAATTTTGTACCGTAGAAACACTAATTAGTTCCACATGGAGACACCAGCTCTACACATTCATATTTTCTAGGGAGAAAGCTAGAGGAACTGTGGCAAACAAACATGATATTTCTGTTTGTTTACATGACATTTTATGCACTTGCCTAACAAAAAGACTTTGCTTTTCTCCGAAACCATTTTTACTGTGATTTTCTCAGTCCATTCCATACGAATTCCACACCATTTTGTCCTGATATGACTGCATGAAACCGGAAATATCCAGTAGTATTTTGCCTAACTCAATCCGAAATATTGTGAAAGCCTCTGTGTTTGTGTTTTCTGTATATTATCGATGAACTTTATTGCTTTGAATGTTTTTATCAGGGAACATTGAATTTTGTCCGTAGAAACACTAATTGGTTCCACATGGAGACACCAGCTCTACATATTCATATTTTCTAGGGAGAAAACTAGAGGAACTGCGGGAAACAAACTTGATATTTCTGTTTGTATACATGACATTTTATGCATTTGCCAAACGAATAGACTTTGCTTTTCTCCGAAACCATTTTACTGTGATTATCTCGGTCCATTGCATATGAATTCCAGACCAGTTTGTCAGGATATGACTGGATGAAACCAGAAATATCCGGTTGTGTTTTGGTTAACTCAATCCCAGATATTGCTACAGCCTCTGTGGTTGTGTTTTCCGGATATACTCAACGGACTTTTTGTTTTGAATGTTTTTTATCATGGAATATTTAATATTATACCGTAGAAACACTACTTGACTCCACCTGGATCAACAGCTCTACCCATTCGTATTTTCTAGGGAGAAAGCTAGATGAACTGCAGCAAACAATCATGATATTACTGTTTGTATAGATGACATTTTATGCACTGGCTGAAGGAAAAGATTTTGCTTTTCTCTGAAAACATTTTTACTGTGATTTACTCGCTCCATTACATACGAATTCCACACCACGTTGTCCGGATATGATTGTATGAAACCAGAAATATCCGGTTGTGTTTTGGCTAACTCAATCGGAAATATTGTGAAAGCCTCTGTGTTTGTGTATTCTGGATGTTATCGATGGACTTTATGGTTTTGAATGTTGTTTATCAGGGAACATTGAATTTTGTGCTGGGTAACCCTAGTTGGTTCCACATGGAGACACAAGCGCTACAAATTCATATTTTCTAGGGAGAAAGCTAGAGGAACTGGGGCAAATAAATATGATATTTCTGTTTGTATAGAACAATTTATACACTTTCCGAAGGAAAAGACTTTGCTTTTCTCCAAAACCATTTCACTGTGATTTTCTCGGTCCATTTCATTCGAATTCCACACCAGTGTGTCCGGATATGACTGGATGAAACCAGAAATATCCGGTTGTGTTTTGGCTAACTCAATCCCAGATATTGCTACAGCCTCTGTGTTTATGTTTTCCAGATATTTCCATGGACTTTTTGTTTTGCATGTTTTTTTATCAGGGAACATTTAATTTTGTGCTGGGAAACTCTAGTTGGTTCCACATGCAGACACCAGCTCCACACATTTGTATTTTCTAGGGAGTAAGCTAGAGGAACTGTGGCAAACAAACATGACGTTTCTTTTTTTTTTAGATTACAGTTTATGCAGTTGCCTAACGAAAAGATTTTGCTTTTCTCCAAAACCATTTTTACTGTGACTTTCTCAGTCCGGTCCATTGCATTCGAATTCCACACAACTTTGTCCAGATATGAGCGGATGAAACCAGAAATATCCTTTGTGTTTTGGCTAACTCAATCCGAAATATTGTGAAAGACTATGTGTTTGTGTTTTCCGGATATTATCAGCGGACTTTATTGTTTTGAATGTTTTTTCAGGGAAAATTAATTTTGTACCATAGAAACACTAATTGGTTCCACATGGAGACACCAGCTCTACACATTCATATTTTCTAGGGTGAAAGCTAGATGAACTGCGCTAAAAAATCATGACATTTCTGTTTGAATAGATGACAATTTATACACTTGCCTAAAGAAAAGACTTTGCTTTTCTCCGAAACCATTTTTACTCTGATTTTATCAGTCCATTGCATACGAATTCCACAACACTTTGTCCGGATATGACTGGATTAACGAGATATATCCGGTTGTGTTTTGGCTAACTCCATCTGAAATATTCTGAAAGCCTCTGTGTTTGTGTTTTCTGGATATTATCTATGTACTTTATTGTTTTGACTTTTTTTTTACCAGGGAACATTAAATTATTTGCTGGGAAACACTAATTGGTTCCACATGGAGACACCAGCTCTGCACATTCGTATTTTCTAGGGAGAAAGCTGGAGGAACTGCGGAAAACAAACATGATATTACTGTTTGTATAGATGACATTTCATGCACTTGCCAAACTCAAAGACTTTGCTTTATTCCAAAACCATTTTTACTGTGATTATCTTGGTCCATTTCATTCCACACCACTTTGTCCAGATATGCCTGGATGAAACCAGAAATATCCGGTTGTGTTTTTGCTAACTATATCCCAGATGTTGCTACAAGCTCTGTGTTAATGTTTTCCGGATATTACAGACAGACTTTATTATTTTGAATGTTTTTTTTTTTTTTTATTTTTGACAGGCAGAGTGGACAGTGAGAGAGAGAGAGACAGAGAGAAAGGTCTTCCTTTGCCGTTGGTTCACCCTCTAATGGCCACCGCGGTAGCGCGCTGCGGCCAGCGCACCGCACTGTTCCGATGGCAGGAGCCAGGTGCTTATCCTGGTCTCCCATGGGGTGCAGGGCCCAAGCACTTGGGCCATCCTCCACTGCACTCCCTGGCCACAGCAGAGAGCTGGCCTGGAAGAGGGGCAACTGGGACAGGATCGGTGCCCCGACCGGGACTAGAACCCGGTGTACCGGCGCCGCAAGGCGGAGGATTAGCCTGTTGAGCCACGGCGCCGGCCCTATTTTGAATGTTTTTTATCAGAGAACATTTAATTTTGTTCTGGGAAACACTAGTTGACTGCACATGGAGACACCAGCTCTACACATTCGTATTTTCTAGGGTGAAAGCCAGAGGATCTGTGGCAAACAAAGCTGATATTTCTGTTTGTATACCTGGCATTTATGCACTGGCTGAAGGAAAGATTTTGCTGTTCTCCAAAACCATTTTTATTGTGATTTTCTTGGTCCATTGCATACGAATTCCACACCACTTTGTCCCGATATGATTGGATGAAAAACAGAAATATCATGTTTGTTTGCCACAGTTCCTCTAGCTTTCTCCCGAGAAAATACGAATGGGTAAAGCTGATCTCACCATGTGGAACCAATTAGTGTTTCGACGCTCAAAATAAAATGTTCCCTGATAAAAAACATTCAAAACAATAAAGTCTGTTGATAATATCAGGAATACTCAAACACAGAGGCTGTAGCAATATTTTGGATAGAGTTAGCCAAAACACAACTGGATATTTCCGGTTTCATCAAGTCATATCCGGACAAACTATATGGAATTCGTATGCAGTGTATCGAGAATATTACTGTAAAAATGGTTTTGGAGAAAAGCAATGTCTTTTCGTTAGGCAAGTGCATAAAATGTCATCTATACAAACAGGAATATCATGTTTGTTTCCCGCAGTTCATCTAGCTTTCTCCCCTGAAAATACGAATGTGTAGAGCTGGTGTCCCCATGACAACCCAATTAGTGTTTCAACGGTACAAAATTAAATGTTCCCTGGTAAAAATATTCAAAGCAATAAAATCCCTCGATAATATCCAGAAAACATAAACACAGAGGCTTTCACAATATTTTGGACTGAGGTAGTCCAAACACAACCGCATATTTCTGCTTTCATCCAGTCATATCCGGACAAAGTGGTGTGGAAATCGTATGCAACAGAACGAGAAAATCACAGTAAAAATGGTTTTGGAGAAAAGCAGTGTCTTTTCGATAGGCAAGTGCATAAAATGTCATCTAGACAAACAGAAATATCATGTTTGTTTGCCGCTGTTCCTCTAGCATTCTCCCTAGAAAATACTAATACCTAGAGCTGGTGTCACCATGTGGAACCAATTAGTGCTTCCAAAAACGAAATTGAACATTCCCTGATAAAAAAAAAATCAAAGCAATAAAGTCCATGGATAATATCATGAATACCCAAACACAGAGTCTGTAGCATTATATGGGATTCGGTTAGCCAAACCAAAATCCGATATTTGCGGTTTCATCTAGTCATATCCGGACAATGGTCTTTAATTTGTATGCAATGGACTGAGAAAATCACAGTACAAATGGTTTGGAGAAAAGCAGAGTCTTTTCGTTAGGGTCATGCATAAAATGTCATCTATACAAACAGAAATATCATATGTGTTTGCCGCAATTCCTCTAGCTTTCTCCCTAGAAAATACGAATGTGTAGAGCTGCTGTCCCCATGATGAACCAATTAGTGTTTCTACGGTACAAAATTAAATGTTGCTGATAAAAACATTCAAAACAATAAAGTCAGTGGATAATATCAGGAATACACAAACACAGAGGCTGTAACAATATCTGGGATTGAGTTAGCCAAAACACAACTGGATATTTCTGGTTTCATCCAGTCATATCCGGACAAACTGTTGTGGAATTCGTATGCAATGGACAGAGAAAATCACAATAACAATGGTTTTGGAGAAAAGCAATGTCTTTTCGTTAGGCAACTGAATAAAATGTCATCTATACAAACAGAAATATCATGTTTGTTTGCCGCAGTTTCTCTAGCATTCTCCCTAGAAAATACGAATATGTCTGGGCCTCTTAACTTACAAGGCCTAAAGCCCACCAGATTATTATCAAGCCCCTTCTATCAGGTTCTATTTGCCTCTCAATCAGAAAACTTTATTGTAGCTTAGACAGCACCTTTCTTAGCTTCTCTAATAATGACTGTGTCCTTTGTTCTAGACCCTGTCTAGCGAAATTGGGCCTCATTCCTTTGTAATCATAACCTGTACTCTACCACAAATGGCTCTACTCCCAACCTGTGTGTACTGATGGTCCTCTTCCCCACTTCATGCTGTATAATTGTTCAAACCTGGTTAATGCCACTGTTAGGATCATTGGTTACTATCCTCACCCTGTCTTTTATGACCTTGTCTAAATATGATCAGAGTTGGCAAACTTGGAAGGCTTCCATAGCCTTGGGAACTCATGACTACAGCCTAGGGTGGTTACTGGTGCCATAAACTAGAGTGTCAATTTGTTGGGTCAACAACAGGAGCCACTGTGCACTTGCTCCTCATGTGGGATCTCTGTCCTTAATGTGCTGTACATTTTGATTTGATGCTATAACTAGTACTCAAACAGTATGTTTCACTTTGTGTGTCTATGTGAGTGCAAACTGTTGAAACATTTATACTAAATTGATCTTCTGTATATAAAGAGAATTGAAAATGAATCTTGATGCAAATGGAAGGGGAGAGGGAATGGGAGAGGGAAGGTTGCGGGTGGGAGGGAAGTTATGGGAGGGGGAAGCCACTGTAATCCATAAGCTGTACACTGGAAATTTATATTCATTAAATAAAAGTTTAAAAAAATCATTACATTAAAAAAAATACAAATATGTAGAGCTGGTGTCCCCATGTGGAACCAATTACTGTATCCAAGCTCAAAATAAAATTGTTTGGCGCAATTCCTCTAGCTTTCTCCCTAGAAAATACGAATGTGTAGAGCTGCTGTCCCCATGATGAACCAATTAGAGTTTCAACGGTACCAAATTAAATGTTCCCTGATAAAAACATTCAAAACCATAAAGTCCGTGGATAATATCCAGAAAACACAAACACAGAGACTGTTGCAATATCTGGGATTGAGTTAGCCAAAAAAAAAAATGGATATTTCCCGGTTCATCCAGTCATATCCGGACAAACTGGTGTGGAATTTATATCAATGGACCGAGAAAATCAGAGTAAAAATGGTTTTGGAGAAAAGCAAAGTCTTTTCGTTAGGCAACTGCATAAAATGTCATCGATACAAACAGAAATATAATTTTTCTTTGTCTCAGTTCCTCTAATTTCTCCTAATAAATATGAATGTGTAGAGCTGGTGTCTCCATGTGGAACCAATTAGTGTTTCCAAAAATGAAATTGAACGTTCCCTGATGAAAAAATTCAAAGCAATAAAGTCCGTGGATAATATCAGGAATACACAAACACAGATACTTTCGCAATATCTGGGATTGAGTTAGCCAAAACAAAACCGGATATTTCTGGTTTTATCCATGCATATCCTGACCAAGTTGTGTGGAATTCGTATGCCATGGACCGTGAACATCACAGTAAAAATGGTTTTGGAGAAAAGCAAAGTCTTTTCGTTAGGCAAGTGTAAAAAATGTCATCTATACATACAGAAATGTCAGGGTTGCTTTCCGCAGTTCCTCTAGCTTTCTCTCTAGAAAATACGATTGTGTCGAGCTGGTGTCTCCATGTGGAGTCCACTAGTGTTTCCCAGCACAAAATTAAATCTTCCCTGAAAAAAAACATTCAAAACTATAAAGTCCATCGATAATATGCAGAAAACACAAACACAGAGGCTTTCATTACGCAAGTGCAGAAAATGACATCTATGTAAACAGAAATATCATGTTTGTTTTCCACTGTTCCTCTTGCTTTCTCCCTAGAAAATACGAATGTGTAGAGCTGGGGTCTCCATGTGGAACCAATTACTGTATCCAAGAACAAAATTAAATGTTCCCTGATAAAAAACATTCACAACAATAATGTCTGTCGATAATATCCAGAAAACACAAACACATCAGCTGTAGCAATATGTGGGATTGAGTTAGCCAAAGCACAACTGGATATTTCTGGTTTCATCCAGTCATATCTGGAGAAAGTGTTGTGGAATTCTTATACAATGAACATACACAATCACAGTAGAAATGGTTTTGGAAAAAGCAAATTTATTTCGTCAGAAAGTTAAAAAAGTATCATGTATACAAACAAAAAAATCATGTTTGTTTGCCCCAGTTCCTCTAGGTTTCTCCCTACAAAATTCGAATGTGTAGAGCTGGTGTGTCTCCATGTGGAACCAATTAGTGTTTCCATGCACAAAATTAAATGTTCCCTGATAAAAAACATTCAAAACAATAAATCCATCGACAAAATCCAGAAAACACAAACGCAGAGGCTGTCGCATTATCTGGCATTGAGTTCACCATATCAAAGGCGAAACTGGAAATATCTGGTTGTGTTTTTGCTAACTCAATCTGAAATATTAATCCAGCCTCTGTATTTGTGTTTTCTGGATATTATCAATGGACTTAATTGTTTTAAATGTTTTTATCAGGGATCATTTATTTTTGTACAGTAGAAACACTAATTGGTTCATCATGGGGACGCCAGCTCTACACATTCGTATTTTCTAGGGAGAAAGCTAGAGGAACTGCAGCAAACAAACATGATATCTCTGTTTCTACAGATGACATTTCATGCACTCGACTAACGAAAAGACTTTCCTTTTCTATAAAACCATTTTTACTGTGATTTTCTCGTTCCATTGCATAGGAATTCCACAACACTTTGTCCGGATATGACTGGATGAATTCAGAAATATCTGGTTGTATTTTGGCTAACTCAATCTGAAATATTGCGAAAGACTACGTGTATGTTTTTTCTGGATATTATCGATCTATTTTCTTGTTTTGAATATTTTTATCCGGGAACATTTAATTTTGTACCGTAGAAACACTAATTTGTTCAACATGCAGAAACCAGCTCTACACATTCGTATTTTCTAGGGAGAAAGCTAGAGGAACTGAGGCAAACGAACATGACATTTCTATTTCTATAGATGACATTTTATGCACTGGCCGAATAAAAGACCTTGCTTTTCTCCAAAACCATTTCTACTGTGATTTTCTCATTCCATTGCATACGAATTCCACACCATTTTGTCCAATATGACTGGATGAATCCAGAAATATCCGGTTGTTTTTTGGCTATCTCAATCCCAGATATTGCTACAGCCTCTGTGTTTGTTTTTTCCAGATATTATCAACGGACTTTATTGTTTTGAATATTTATTATCATGGAACATTTAATTTTGTACCGTAGAAACACTAATTGGTTGAACATGGAGACACCTGTACTGCACATTCGTATTTTCTAGGGAGAAAGCTAGAGGATGTGCAGCAAACAAGCATGATATTTCTGCTTATAAAAATGACATTTTATTCACTTGTCTAAAGAAAAGACTGCTTTTCTCCAAAACCTTTTTTGCTGTGATTTTCTCGGTCCATTGCATATGATTTCCACACCACTTTGTCCGGATATGACTGGATGAAACCAGAAATATCCGGTTTTGTTTTGGTTAACTCAATCCCAGATAATGCTACAGCCTCTCTGTTTGTGTTTTCCGGATATTATCAACACACTTTATTGTTTTGATGTTTTTTATTAGGGAACATATAATTTTGTGCTGGGAAACACTAGGTGATTCCACATGGAGACATCAGCTCTACACATTCCTATTTTCTAGGGAGAAAGCTAGAGGAACTGCGGCAAACAACCATGATATTTCTGTTTGTATAGATGACATTTTTTGCACTTTCCTAAGGAAAATACTTTGCTTTTCTCAAAAACCATTTACTGTGATTTTCTTGGTCCATTGCATAGGAATTCCACAGGAGTTTGTCCGGATATGACTGGACCAAACCAGAAATATCCGGTTGTGTTTTGGCTAACTCAATGCCACATATTGCAACAGCCTCTGTGGTTGTGTATTCCTGATATTATCCACGGATTTATTGTTTTGAATATTTTTTATCAGGGAACATTTAATTTTGTTCTTGGAAACACTAATTGGTTCCACGTAGAGACACCAGTTCTATTTATTTTTATTTTCTAGGGAGAAAGTTAGATGAACTTTGGCAAACAAACATGATATTTCTGTTTGTATCGATCACATTTTATGCACTTGCCCAACGAAAAGACTTTGCTTTTCTCCAAAACCATTTTTACTGTGAATTTCTGGTCCGTTGCATAGGAATTCCACAGGAGTTTGTCCGGATATGACTGGATGTAACCAGAAATATCCGGTTTTGTTTTGGCTAACTCAATCCCAGATATTGCTACAGCCTCTGTATTTGTTTTTTTCTGGATATTATCAATGGACTTTATTGTTTTGAATGTTTTTTATCATGGAACAATTTATTTTGATCTTGGATACAGTAATTGGTTCCACATGGAGACACCAGCTCTACACATTCGTATTTTCTAGGTAGAAAGCTAGAGGAACTACGGCAAACAATCATATTTCTGTTTGTATAGATGACATTTTATGTATGTGCCTAACGAAAAGACTTTGCTCTTCTCCAAAACCATTTTTACTGTGATTTTTTTGGTCCATTGCATAGGAATTCCACAGGAGTTTCTCCCGATATGACAGCATGAAACCAGAAATATCCGGTTGTGTTTTGGCTAACTCAATCCGAAATATTGTTAAAGCCTCTGTGTTTGTGAATTCCTGATATTATCCACGGACTTTATTGTTTTGCATGATTTTATCAGGGAACATTTAATTTTGTACCTTAGAAACACTAATTGGTTCATCATGGGAACACCAGCTCTACACATTCGTATTTTCTAGGGAGAAAGCTAGAGGAACTGCTGCAAAAAACATGAGTATTCTGTTTTATATAGATGACATTTTATGCACTTGTCTAACGAAAAGACTTTGCTTTTCTCTAAAATCATTTTTACTGTGATTTTCTCGGTCCATTGCATAGGAATTCCACATTAGTTTGTCTGGATATGACTGGATGAAAGCAGAAATATCCTGTTCTGTTTTTGCTAACTCAATCCCAGATATTGCTACAGCCTCTGTGTTTGTGTATTCCTGATATTATCCACGGACTTTATTTTTTTGAATGTTTTTTTTTTCAGAGAACATTTAAATTTTTGCTTGGAAACACTAATTGGTTCCACATGGAGCCACCATCTCTGCACATTCGTATTTTCTATGAAGAAAGGTAGAGGAACTGCGGCAAACACACATGATATTTCTGTTTGTATAGATGACATTTTATGCACTTGCCTAACGAAAAGACTTTGCTTTTCTATAAAACCATTTTTACTGTGATTTTCTCGGTCCATTGCATAGGAATTCCACAACACTTTGTCCGGATATGACTGGATGAATTCAGAAATATCTGGTTGTATTTTGGCTAACTCAATCTGAAATATTGCGAAAGACTACGTGTATGTTTTTTCTGGATATTATCGATCTATTTTCTTGTTTTGAATATTTTTATCCGGGAACATTTAATTTTGTACCGTAGAAACACTAATTTGTTCAACATGCAGAAACCAGCTCTACACATTCGTATTTTCTAGGGAGAAAGCTAGAGGAACTGAGGCAAACGAACATGACATTTCTATTTCTATAGATGACATTTTATGCACTGGCCGAATAAAAGACCTTGCTTTTCTCCAAAACCATTTCTACTGTGATTTTCTCATTCCATTGCATACGAATTCCACACCATTTTGTCCAATATGACTGGATGAATCCAGAAATATCCGGTTGTTTTTTGGCTATCTCAATCCCAGATATTGCTACAGCCTCTGTGTTTGTTTTTTCCAGATATTATCAACGGACTTTATTGTTTTGAATATTTATTATCATGGAACATTTAATTTTGTACCGTAGAAACACTAATTGGTTGAACATGGAGACACCTGTACTGCACATTCGTATTTTCTAGGGAGAAAGCTAGAGGATGTGCAGCAAACAAGCATGATATTTCTGCTTATAAAAATGACATTTTATTCACTTGTCTAAAGAAAAGACTGCTTTTCTCCAAAACCTTTTTTGCTGTGATTTTCTCGGTCCATTGCATATGATTTCCACACCACTTTGTCCGGATATGACTGGATGAAACCAGAAATATCCGGTTTTGTTTTGGTTAACTCAATCCCAGATAATGCTACAGCCTCTCTGTTTGTGTTTTCCGGATATTATCAACACACTTTATTGTTTTGATGTTTTTTATTAGGGAACATATAATTTTGTGCTGGGAAACACTAGGTGATTCCACATGGAGACATCAGCTCTACACATTCCTATTTTCTAGGGAGAAAGCTAGAGGAACTGCGGCAAACAACCATGATATTTCTGTTTGTATAGATGACATTTTTTGCACTTTCCTAAGGAAAATACTTTGCTTTTCTCAAAAACCATTTACTGTGATTTTCTTGGTCCATTGCATAGGAATTCCACAGGAGTTTGTCCGGATATGACTGGACCAAACCAGAAATATCCGGTTGTGTTTTGGCTAACTCAATGCCACATATTGCAACAGCCTCTGTGGTTGTGTATTCCTGATATTATCCACGGATTTATTGTTTTGAATATTTTTTATCAGGGAACATTTAATTTTGTTCTTGGAAACACTGATTGGTTCCACGTAGAGACACCAGTTCTATTTATTTTTATTTTCTAGGGAGAAAGTTAGATGAACTTTGGCAAACAAACATGATATTTCTGTTTGTATCGATCACATTTTATGCACTTGCCCAACGAAAAGACTTTGCTTTTCTCCAAAACCATTTTTACTGTGAATTTCTCGGTCCGTTGCATAGGAATTCCACAGGAGTTTGTCCGGATATGACTGGATGTAACCAGAAATATCCGGTTTTGTTTTGGCTAACTCAATCCCAGATATTGCTACAGCCTCTGTATTTGTTTTTTTCTGGATATTATCAATGGACTTTATTGTTTTGAATGTTTTTTATCATGGAACAATTTATTTTGATCTTGGATACAGTAATTGGTTCCACATGGAGACACCAGCTCTACACATTCGTATTTTCTAGGTAGAAAGCTAGAGGAACTACGGCAAACAATCATCATATTTCTGTTTGTATAGATGACATTTTATGTATGTGCCTAACGAAAAGACTTTGCTCTTCTCCAAAACCATTTTTACTGTGATTTTTTTCGTCCATTGCATAGGAATTCCACAGGAGTTTCTCCCGATATGACAGCATGAAACCAGAAATATCCGGTTGTGTTTTGGCTAACTCAATCCGAAATATTGTTAAAGCCTCTGTGTTTGTGAATTCCTGATATTATCCACGGACTTTATTGTTTTGCATGATTTTATCAGGGAACATTTAATTTTGTACCTTAGAAACACTAATTGGTTCATCATGGGAACACCAGCTCTACACATTCGTATTTTCTAGGGAGAAAGCTAGAGGAACTGCTGCAAACAAACATGAGTATTCTGTTTTATATAGATGACATTTTATGCACTTGTCTAACGAAAAGACTTTGCTTTTCTCTAAAATCATTTTTACTGTGATTTTCTCGGTCCATTGCATAGGAATTCCACATTAGTTTGTCTGGATATGACTGGATGAAAGCAGAAATATCCTGTTCTGTTTTTGCTAACTCAATCCCAGATATTGCTACAGCCTCTGTGTTTGTGTATTCCTGATATTATCCACGGACTTTATTTTTTTGAATGTTTTTTTTTTCAGAGAACATTTAAATTTTTGCTTGGAAACACTAATTGGTTCCACATGGAGCCACCATCTCTGCACATTCGTATTTTCTATGAAGAAAGGTAGAGGAACTGCGGCAAACACACATGATATTTCTGTTTGTATAGATGACATTTTATGCACTTGCCTAATGAAAAGACTTTGCTTTTCTCCAAAACCATTTTTACTGTGATTTTCTCGGTCCATTGCATAGGAATTCCACAGGAGTTTGTCCGGATATACGGGATAAAATCGGAAATATCTGGTTTTGTTTTGGCTAACACAAACCCAGATATTGATACAGCCTCTGTATTTGTTTTTTTCTGGATATTATCAATGCATTTTATTGTTTTGAAGGTTTTTTATCGGGGAACAATTTATTTTGAGATTGGATACAGTAATTGGTTCCACTTGCATACACCAGCTCTACACATTCGTATTTTCTAGGGAGAAAGCTAGAGGATCTGCGGCAAACAAACATGATAATTCTGTTTGTATAGATAACATTTAATGCCCTTGTCTAAAGAAATGACCTTATTTTCTCCAAAACAATTTTTACTGTGATTTCCTCGGTCCATTGCATAGGAATTCCACAGGAGTTTCTCCCGATATGACAGCATGAAACCAGAAAAATCCTGTTGTCTTTTCGCTAACTCAATCCCAGATATTGCTACAGCCTCTGTGTTTGCGTATTCCTGATATTATCCACGGACTTTATTTTTTTTGATTTTTTTTCAGAGAACATTTAGTTTTTTGCTTGGAAACACTAATTGGTTCCACATGGAGCCACCAGCTCTGCACATTCATATTTTCTAGGGAGAAAGCTTGAGGAACTGCAGCAAACTAACATGATATTTCTGTTTGTCTAGATGTCATTTTATGCACTTGCCAAACGAAAAGACTTTGCTTTTCTCCAAAACCATTTTTACTGTGATTTTCTTGGTCCATTGCATACGAATTCCACACAACTTTTTTCCGGATATGACTGGATGAAACCGGAAATATCCGTTTTTTTTTTTTTTTTCGCTAACTCAATCCAAAATATTGCTACAGCCTCTGTGTTTGTGTTTTCTGTATATTATCGATGGACTTATTGTTTTGAATGTTTTTATCAGGGAACATTTAATTTTATACCGTAGAAACACTAATTGGTTCATCATGGGGACACCAGTTCTACACATTCGTATTTTCTAGGGAGAAAGCTAGAGGAACTGCGGCAAACAAACATGATATTTCTGTTTGTCTAGATGACATTTTATGCCTTGCCTAACGAAAAGACTTTGCTTTTCTCCAAAACCATTTTTACTGTGATTTTCTCAGTCCATTGCATACAAATTCCACACCAGTTTGTCCGGATATGACTGGATGAAACTGGAAATATCCAGTATTGTTTTGGCTGACCTAATCCCAGATATTGCTACAGCCTCTGTATTTGTTTTTTTCTGGGTATTATCAAAGCATTTTATTGTTTTGAAGGTTTTTTATCGGGGAACAATTTATTTTGAGCTTGGATACAGTAATTGGTTCCACATGCAGACACCAGCTCTACATATTCGTATTTTCTAGGGAGAAAGCTAGAGTAACTGCGGCAAATAAACATCATATTTCTGTTTGCATAGATGACATTTTATGCACTTTCCTAAGGAAAAGGCTTTGCTTTTCTCCAAAACCATTTTTACTGTGATTTTCTTGGTCCATTGCATAGGAATTCCACAGGAGTTTCTCCCGATATGACAGCATGAAACCAGAAATATCCTGTTGTGTTTTGTCTAACTATCCAAAATATTGTGAAAGCCTCTGTGTTTGTATATTCCTGATATTATCCACGGACTTTATTGTTTTGAATGTTTTTATCCGGGAACATTTAATTTTGTACCGTTGAAACACTAATTGGTTCATCATGGGAACACCTGCTCTACACATTCATATTTTCTAGGGAGAAAGCTGGAGGAACTGCGTCAAACAAACATGATATTTCTGTTTGTCTAGATGACATTTTATGCACTTGCCTAAGGAAAAGACTTTGCTATTCTCCAAAATCATTTTTAGTGTGATTTTCTCGGTCCATTGCATAGGAATTCCACACCAGTTTCTCCGGATATGACTGGATGAAACCAGAAATATCCTGTTGTGTTTTCGCTCAGTCCCAGATATTGCTACAGCCTCTGTGTTTGTGTATTCCTGATATTATACACGAACTTTATTTCTTTGAATGTTTTTTTTCAGAGAACATTTAATTTTTTGCATGGAAACACTAATTGGTTCCACATGGAGCCACCAGCTCTGCACATTTGTATTTTCAGTGGAGAAACCTAGAGGAACTGCTGCAAAAACATGATATTTCTGTTTGTCTAGATGACATTTTATGCACTTGCCTAACGAAAAGACTTTGCTTTTCTACAAAACAATTTTTACTGTGATTTCCTCGGTCCATTGCATACGAATTCCACACCCGTTTTTCCGGATATGAGTGGATTAAACCAGAAATAGCTGGCTGTGTTTTGCTAACACAATGCGAAATATGTGAAAGATTTATGTTTTTGTGTTTCCTGGATATTATCGATGGACTTTACGTTTTAGAATGAATTTCAGTAGAGGAAATTTTGTTTTGTGCTGGAAATGCTAATTGGTTTCATATGCAGGCCAAACATGTTCACATTTGTGTTTTCTACGCAGAAAGCTAGAGGAATCGTTGCAAACAAACAGGGTATTGAAATTTGCAAACATGACTTTTTATCCACTTGGCCAAGAAAAAGAGTTTGCTTTTCTCCAAAACCAGTTTGAGGGTGAGTTTCTGAGTCCATTGCATACCAGTTCCACAACACTTTGTCAGGATATGACTGGATAAAATCAGAAATATCATCTTGTGTTATGGCTAACTGAATCCCAGATCTTGCTACACGCTCTGCTTTGTGTTTTCTGATATTATCAATGGACTTTATAGTTTCGAATGAATTGAAGCAGGGAATATTTTCTTTGGTGCTGGGAAACACTAATTAGTTCCACATGGAGACACAAACTCCACACATTCCTGCTGTCGAGGCTGAAAACTACAGCAATTGCTGCAAACAAACATGATATTTGTGTTTGTGTTGATGACATTTTATGCACTTGCCTAAGAAAACACTTTGCTATTCTCCAAAACCAGTTTGACTGTGATTATCTGAATCCATTGCATACCAGCTCCTCAGCACTTTGTGTAGATATGCCTGGATGAAACCAGAAATCTCCTCTTGTGTTATGGCTAACTCAATCCCAGATCTTGCTACAACCTCTGTGTTTGTGTTTTCTGGATATTATTAATGGACTTTACGTTTTAGAATGAATTTCAGTAGAGGAAATTTTGTTTTGTGCTGCAAAAGCTAAGTGCTTCCATATGCAGGCCAAACGTGTTCACATTCGTGTTTTCTACGCAGGAAGCTAGAGCTATCATTGCAAATAAACAGGATATTTATATTCGTAAACATGACATTTTATGCACTTAGCCAAGAAAAAGAGTTTGCTTTTCTCCAAAACCAGTTTGAGGGTGATTTTCTGAGTCCATTGCATACCAGTTCCACAACAGGTTTAATGGAAATGACGGAATAAAACAACAAATATCCTCTGTGTTATGGCTAACTCAATCCTAGATCTTGCTACACGCCCTGCTTTGTGTTTTTTGATATTATCAATGGACTTTATGGTTTTGAATGAATTTAAGCAGGGAATATTTTCTTTGGTGCTGGGAAGCACTAATTAGTTCCACATGGAGACACAAACTCAACACATTCCTGCTGTCTAGGCAGAAAACTACAGCAATTGCTGCAAACAAACATGATATTTGTGTTTGTGTTGATGACATTTTATGCACTTGCCTAAGAAAATACTTTGCTATTCTCCAAAACCAGTTTGACTGTGATTATCTGAATCCATTGCATACCAGTTCCTCAGCACTTTGTCCAGATATGCTTGGATGAAACCAGAAATCTCTTGTGTTATGGCTAACTCAATCCCAGATCTTGCTACAACATCTGTGTTTGTGTTTTCTGGATATTATCAATGGACTTTACGTTTTGGAATGAATTTCAGTAGAGGAAATTTTGTTTTGTGCTGGAAATGCTAAGTGCTTCCATATGCAGGCCAAACGTGTTCACATTCGTGTTTTCTATGCAGGAAGCTAGAGCTATCATTGCAAATAAACAGGATATTTATATTCGTAAACATGACTTTTAAGGCACTTGGCCAAGAAAAAGAGTTTGCTTTTCTCCAAAACCAGTTTGAGAGTGATTTTCTGAGTCCATTGCCTACCAGTTGCACAACAGGTTGAATGGAAATGACTGGATGAAACCACAAATATCCTCTGTGTTATGGGTAACTCAATCCTAGATCTTGCTACACGCCCTGCTTTGTGTTTTTTGATATTATCAATGGACTTTATGGTTTTGAATGAATTGAAGCAGGGAATATTTTCTTTGGTCCTGGGAAGCACTAATTAGTTCCACATGGAGACACAAACTCAACACATTCCTGCTGTCTAGGCAGAAAACTACAGCAATTGCTGCAAACAAACATGATATCTGTGTTTGTGTAGATGACATTTTATGCACTGGCCTAAGAAATTACTTTGTTATTCTCCAAAACCTTTTTGAGGGTGATGTTCTGAGTCCTTTGCATACCAGTTCCACAGCACTTTGTCCAGATATGCCTGGATGAAACCAGAAATCTCCTCTTGTGTTATGGCTAACTCAATCCCAGATCTTGCTACAACCTCTGTGTTTGTGTTTTCTGGATATTAATAATGGACTTTACGTTTTAGAATGAATTTCAGTAGAGGAAATTTTGTTTTGTGCTGGAAATGCTAATTGGTTTCATATGCAGGCCAAACATGTTCACATTTGTGTTTTCTACGCAGAAAGCAAGAGGAATCGTTGCAAACAAACAGGATATTGAAATTTACAAACATGACTTTTATCCACTTGGCCAAGTAAAAGAGTTTGCTTTTCTCCAAAACCAGTTTGAGTGTGAGTTTCTGAGTCCATTGCATACCAGTTCCACAACACTTTGTCAGGATATGACTGGATGAAACCAGAAATATCATCTTGTGTTATGGCTAACTCAATCCCAGATCTTGCTACAGGCTCTGCTTTGTGTTTTTTGATATTATCAATGGACTTTATAGTTTTGAATGAATTTAAGCAAGGAATATTTTCTTTGGTGCTGGGA
Source organism: Lepus oiostolus (assembly GCA_036325905.1). NCBI lineage: Eukaryota > Metazoa > Chordata > Mammalia > Lagomorpha > Leporidae > Lepus > Lepus oiostolus. The sequence goes on from JAWMBE010000090.1 coordinate 726,116, forward strand.
AACACTAATTAGTTCCACATGGAGACACAAACTCAACACATTCCTGCTGTCTATGCTGAAAACTACAGCAATTGCTGCAAACATGATATTTGTGTTTGTGTTGATGACATTTTATGCACTTGCCTAAGAAAATACTTTGCTATTCTCCAAAACCAGTCTGACTGTGATCATCTGAATCCATTGCACACCAGTTCCACAACACTTTGTGTAGATATTACTGGATGAGACCAGAAATATCCTCTTGTGTTACAGCTTACTCAATCCCAGATCTTGCTACAACTTCTGTGTTTGTGTTTTCTGGATATTATCAATGGACTTTATGATTTAAAATGAATTTCAGTAGAGGAAATTTTTTTATGCTGCAAATGCTAAGTGCTTCCATATGCAGGCCCAATGTGTTCACATTCGTGTTTTCTAGGCAGAAAGCTAGAGCAATCGTTGCAAACAAACATGATATTTTTATTTGCAAACATGACTTTTTATTTATCCACTTGGCCAAGAAAAAGAGTTTGCTTTTCTCCAAAACCAGTTTGAGGGTGATTTTCTGAGTCCATTGCATACCAGTTGCACAACACTTTTCAGATATGACTGGATGAAATCAGAAATATCCTCTTGTGTTATGGGTAACTCAATCCTAGATCTTGCTACACGCTCTGCTTTGTGTTTTTTGATATTATCAATGGACTTTATAGTTTTGAATGAATTGAAGCAGGGAATATTTTCTTTGGTGCTGGGAAACACTAATTAGTTCCACATGGAGACACAAACTCAACACATTCGTGCTATCTAGGCAGAAAACTACAGCAATTGCTGCAAACTAACATGATATTTCTGTTTGTGTAGATGACATTTTATGCACTTGCCTAAGAAAATACTTTGTATTCTCCAAAACCAGTTTGACTGTGATTATCTGAATCCATTGCATACCAGTTCCTCAGCACTTTGTCCAGATATGCCTGGATGAAACCAGAAATCTCCTCTTGTGTTATGGCTTACTCAATCCCAGATCTTGCTCCAACCTCTGTGTTTGTGTTTTCTGGATATTATCAATGGACTTTATGTTTTAGAATGAATTTCAGCAGAGGAAATTTTGTTTTGTGCTGGAAATGCTAAGTGCTTCCATATGCAGGCCAAACGTGTTCACATTCGTGTTTTCTAGGCAGAAAGCTAGAGCTATCATTGCAAATAAACAGGATATTTATATTCGTAAACATGACTTTTTAGGCACTTGGCCAAGAAAAAGAGTTGCTTTTCCCCAAAACCAGTTTGAGGGTGATTTTCTGAGTCCATTGCCTACCAGTTCCACAACAGGTTGAATGGAAATGACTGGATGAAACCACAAATATCCTCTGTGTTATGGCTAACTCAATCCTAGATCTTGCTACACGCCCTGCTTTGTGTTTTTTGATATTATCAATGGACTTTATGGTTTTGAATGAATTGAAGCAGGGAATATTTTCTTTGGTGCTGGAAAGCACTAATTAGTTCCACATGGAGACACAAACTCAACACATTCCTGCTGTCTAGGCAGAAAACTACAGCAATTGCTGCAAACAAACATGATATCTGTGTTTGTGTTGATGACATTTTATGCACTTGCCTAAGAAAATACTTTGCTATTCTCCAAAACCAGTCTGACTGTGATTATCTGAATCCATTGCATACCAGTTCCACAACACTTTGTGTAGATATTACTGGATGAGACCAGAAATATCCTCTTGTGTTACAGCTTACTCAATCCCAGATCTTGCTACAACTTCTGTGTTTGTGTTTTCTGGATATTATCAATGGACTTTATGATTTAAAATGAATTTCAGTAGAAGAAAATTTTTTTATGCTGCAAATGCTAAGTGCTTCCATATGCAGGCCCAATGTGTTCACATTCGTGTTTTCTAGGCAGAAAGCTAGAGCAATCGTTGCAAACAAACATGATATTTTTATTTGCAAACATGACTTTTTATTTATCCACTTGGCCAAGAAAAAGAGTTTGCTTTTCTCCAAAACCAGTTTGAGGGTGATTTTCTGAGTCCATTGCATACCAGTTGCACAACACTTTTCAGATATGACTGGATGAAATCAGAAATATCCTCTTGTGTTATGGGTAACTCAATCCTAGATCTTGCTACACGCTCTGCTTTGTGTTTTTTGATATTATCAATGGACTTTATAGTTTTGAATGAATTGAAGCAGGGAATATTTTCTTTGGTGCTGGGAAACACTAATTAGTTCCACATGGAGACACAAACTCAACACATTCGTGCTATCTAGGCAGAAAACTACAGCAATTGCTGCAAACTAACATGATATTTCTGTTTGTGTAGATGACATTTTATGCACTTGCCTAAGAAAATACTTTGTATTCTCCAAAACCAGTTTGACTGTGATTATCTGAATCCATTGCATACCAGTTCCTCAGCACTTTGTCCAGATATGCCTGGATGAAACCAGAAATCTCCTCTTGTGTTATGGCTTACTCAATCCCAGATCTTGCTCCAACCTCTGTGTTTGTGTTTTCTGGATATTATCAATGGACTTTATGTTTTAGAATGAATTTCAGTAGAGGAAATTTTGTTTTGTGCTGGAAATGCTAAGTGCTTCCATATGCAGGCCAAACGTGTTCACATTCGTGTTTTCTAGGCAGAAAGCTAGAGCTATCATTGCAAATAAACAGGATATTTATATTCGTAAACATGACTTTTTAGGCACTTGGCCAAGAAAAAGAGTTGCTTTTCCCCAAAACCAGTTTGAGGGTGATTTTCTGAGTCCATTGCCTACCAGTTCCACAACAGGTTGAATGGAAATGACTGGATGAAACCACAAATATCCTCTGTGTTATGGCTAACTCAATCCTAGATCTTGCTACACGCTCTGCTTTGTGTTTTTTGATATTATCAATGGACTTTATAGTTTTGAATGAATTGAAGCAGGGAATATTTTCTTTGGTGCTGGAAAGCACTAATTAGTTCCACATGGAGACACAAACTCAACACATTCCTGCTGTCTAGGCAGAAAACTACAGCAATTGCTGCAAACAAACATGATATCTGTGTTTGTGTAGATGACATTTTATGCACTGGCCTAAGAAATTACTTTGCTATTCTCCGAAACCTTTTTGAGGGTGATGTTCTGAGTCTTTTGCATACCAGTTCCACAGCACTTTGTCCAGATATGCCTGGATGAAACCAGAAATCTCCTCTTGTGTTATGGCTAACTCAATCCCAGATCTTGCTACAACCTCTGTGTTTGTGTTTTCTGGATATTAATAATGGACTTTACGTTTTAGAATGAATTTCAGTAGAGGAAATTTTGTTTTGTGCTGGAAATGCTAATTGGTTTCATATGCAGGCCAAACATGTACACATTTGTGTTTTCTACGCAGAAAGCAAGAGGAATCATTGCAAACAAACAGGATATTGAAATTTACAAACATGACTTTTATCCACTTGGCCAAGAAAAAGAGTTTGCTTTTCTCCAAAACCAGTTTGAGGGTGAGTTTCTGAGTCCATTGCATACCAGTTCCACAACACTTTGTCAGGATATGACTGGATGAAACCAGAAATATCCTCTTGTGTTATGGCTAACTCAATCCCAGATCTTGCTACAGGCTCTGCTTTGTGTTTTTTGATATTATCAATGGACTTTATAGTTTTGAATGAATTTAAGCAAGGAATATTTTCTTTGGTGCTGGGAAACACTAATTAGTTCCACATGGAGACACAAACTCAACACATTCCTGCTGTCGAGGCTGAAAACTACAGCAATTGCTGCAAACAAACATGATATTTGTGTTTGTGTTGATGACATTTTATGCACTTGCCTAAGAAAATACTTTGCTATTCTCCAAAACCAGTTTGACTGTGATTATCTGAATCCATTGCATACCAGCTCCTCAGCACTTTGTGTAGATATGCCTGGATGAAACCAGAAATCTCCTCTTGTGTTATGGCTAACTCAATCCCAGATCTTGCTACAACCTCTGTGTTTGTGTTTTCTGGATATTATTAATGGACTTTACGTTTTAGAATGAATTTCATTAGAGGAAATTTTGTTTTGTGCTGCAAAAGCTAAGTGCTTCCATATGCAGGCCAAACGTGTTCACATTCGTGTTTTCTACGCAGGAAGCTAGAGCTATCATTGCAAATAAACAGGATATTTATATTCGTAAACATGACATTTTATGCACTTAGCCAAGAAAAAGAGTTTGCTTTTCTCCAAAACCAGTTTGAGGGTGATTTTCTGAGTCCATTGCATACCAGTTCCACAACAGGTTTAATGGAAATGACGGAATAAAACAACAAATATCCTCTGTGTTATGGCTAACTCAATCCTAGATCTTGCTACACGCCCTGCTTTGTGTTTTTTGATATTATCAATGGACTTTATGGTTTTGAATGAATTTAAGCAGGGAATATTTTCTTTGGTGCTGGGAAGCACTAATTAGTTCCACATGGAGACACAAACTCAACACATTCCTGCTGTCTAGGCAGAAAACTACAGCAATTGCTGCAAACAAACATGATATTTGTGTTTGTGTTGATGACATTTTATGCACTTGCCTAAGAAAATACTTTGCTATTCTCCAAAACCAGTTTGACTGTGATTATCTGAATCCATTGCATACCAGTTCCTCAGCACTTTGTCCAGATATGCTTGGATGAAACCAGAAATCTCTTGTGTTATGGCTAACTCAATCCCAGATCTTGCTACAACATCTGTGTTTGTGTTTTCTGGATATTATCAATGGACTTTATGTTTTAGAATGAATTTCAGTAGAGGAAATTTTGTTTTGTGCTGGAAATGCTAAGTGCTTCCATATGCAGGCCAAACGTGTTCACATTCGTGTTTTCTATGCAGGAAGCTAGAGCTATCATTGCAAATAAACAGGATATTTATATTCGTAAACATGACTTTTAAGGCACTTGGCCAAGAAAAAGAGTTTGCTTTTCTCCAAAACCAGTTTGAGAGTGATTTTCTGAGTCCATTGCCTACCAGTTGCACAACAGGTTGAATGGAAATGACTGGATGAAACCACAAATATCCTCTGTGTTATGGGTAACTCAATCCTAGATCTTGCTACACGCCCTGCTTTGTGTTTTTTGATATTATCAATGGACTTTATGGTTTTGAATGAATTGAAGCAGGGAATATTTTCTTTGGTGCTGGAAAGCACTAATTAGTTCCACATGGAGACACAAACTCAACACATTCCTGCTGTCTAGGCAGAAAACTACAGCAATTGCTGCAAACAAACATGATATCTGTGTTTGTGTAGATGATATTTTATGCACTGGCCTAAGAAATTACTTTGCTATTCTCCGAAACCTTTTTGAGGGTGATGTTCTGAGTCTTTTGCATACCAGTTCCACAGCACTTTGTCCAGATATGCCTGGATGAAACCAGAAATCTCCTCTTGTGTTATGGCTAACTCAATCCCAGATCTTGCTACAACCTCTGTGTTTGTGTTTTCTGGATATTAATAATGGACTTTACGTTTTAGAATGAATTTCAGTAGAGGAAATTTTGTTTTGTGCTGGAAATGCTAATTGGTTTCATATGCAGGCCAAACATGTTCACATTTGTGTTTTCTACGCAGAAAGCAAGAGGAATCATTGCAAACAAACAGGATATTGAAATTTACAAACATGACTTTTATCCACTTGGCCAAGAAAAAGAGTTTGCTTTTCTCCAAAACCAGTTTGAGGGTGAGTTTCTGAGTCCATTGCATACCAGTTCCACAACACTTTGTCAGGATATGACTGGATGAAACCAGAAATATCCTCTTGTGTTATGGCTAACTCAATCCCAGATCTTGCTACAGGCTCTGCTTTGTGTTTTTTGATATTATCAATGGACTTTATAGTTTTGAATGAATTTAAGCAAGGAATATTTTCTTTGGTGCTGGGAAACACTAATTAGTTCCACATGGAGACACAAACTCAACACATTCCTGCTGTCTATGCTGAAAACTACAGCAATTGTTGCAAACAAACATGATATTTGTGTTTGTGTTGATGACATTTTATGCACTTGCCTAAGAAAACACTTTGCTATTCTCCAAAACCAGTTTGACTGTGATTATCTGAATCCATTGCATACCAGTTCCACAACACTTTGTGTAGATATTACTGGATGAGACCAGAAATATCCTCTTGTGTTACAGCTTACTCAATCCCAGATCTTGCTACAACTTCTGTGTTTGTGTTTTCTGGATATTATCAATGGACTTTATGATTTAAAATGAATTTCAGTAGAGGAAATTTTTTTATGCTGCAAATGCTAAGTGCTTCCATATGCAGGCCCAATGTGTTCACATTCGTGTTTTCTAGGCAGAAAGCTAGAGCAATCGTTGCAAACAAACATGATATTTTTATTTGCAAACATGACTTTTTATTTATCCACTTGGCCAAGAAAAAGAGTTTGCTTTTCTCCAAAACCAGTTTGAGGGTGATTTTCTGAGTCCATTGCATACCAGTTGCACAACACTTTTCAGATATGACTGGATGAAATCAGAAATATCCTCTTGTGTTATGGGTAACTCAATCCTAGATCTTGCTACACGCTCTGCTTTGTGTTTTTTGATATTATCAATGGACTTTATAGTTTTGAATGAATTGAAGCAGGGAATATTTTCTTTGGTGCTGGGAAACACTAATTAGTTCCACATGGAGACACAAACTCAACACATTCGTGCTATCTAGGCAGAAAACTACAGCAATTGCTGCAAACTAACATGATATTTCTGTTTGTGTAGATGACATTTTATGCACTTGCCTAAGAAAATACTTTGTATTCTCCAAAACCAGTTTGACTGTGATTATCTGAATCCATTGCATACCAGTTCCTCAGCACTTTGTCCAGATATGCCTGGATGAAACCAGAAATCTCCTCTTGTGTTATGGCTTACTCAATCCCAGATCTTGCTCCAACCTCTGTGTTTGTGTTTTCTGGATATTATCAATGGACTTTATGTTTTAGAATGAATTTCAGTAGAGGAAATTTTGTTTTGTGCTGGAAATGCTAAGTGCTTCCATATGCAGGCCAAACGTGTTCACATTCGTGTTTTCTAGGCAGAAAGCTAGAGCTATCATTGCAAATAAACAGGATATTTATATTCGTAAACATGACTTTTTAGGCACTTGGCCAAGAAAAAGAGTTGCTTTTCCCCAAAACCAGTTTGAGGGTGATTTTCTGAGTCCATTGCCTACCAGTTCCACAACAGGTTGAATGGAAATGACTGGATGAAACCACAAATATCCTCTGTGTTATGGCTAACTCAATCCTAGATCTTGCTACACGCCCTGCTTTGTGTTTTTTGATATTATCAATGGACTTTATAGTTTTGAATGAATTGAAGCAGGGAATATTTTCTTTGGTGCTGGAAAGCACTAATTAGTTCCACATGGAGACACAAACTCAACACATTCCTGCTGTCTAGGCAGAAAACTACAGCAATTGCTGCAAACAAACATGATATCTGTGTTTGTGTAGATGACATTTTATGCACTGGCCTAAGAAATTACTTTGCTATTCTCCGAAACCTTTTTGAGGGTGATGTTCTGAGTCTTTTGCATACCAGTTCCACAGCACTTTGTCCAGATATGCCTGGATGAAACCAGAAATCTCCTCTTGTGTTATGGCTAACTCAATCCCAGATCTTGCTACAACCTCTGTGTTTGTGTTTTCTGGATATTAATAATGGACTTTACGTTTTAGAATGAATTTCAGTAGAGGAAATTTTGTTTTGTGCTGGAAATGCTAATTGGTTTCATATGCAGGCCAAACATGTTCACATTTGTGTTTTCTACGCAGAAAGCAAGAGGAATCATTGCAAACAAACAGGATATTGAAATTTACAAACATGACTTTTATCCACTTGGCCAAGAAAAAGAGTTTGCTTTTCTCCAAAACCAGTTTGAGGGTGAGTTTCTGAGTCCATTGCATACCAGTTCCACAACACTTTGTCAGGATATGACTGGATGAAACCAGAAATATCCTCTTGTGTTATGGCTAACTCAATCCCAGATCTTGCTACAGGCTCTGCTTTGTGTTTTTTGATATTATCAATGGACTTTATAGTTTTGAATGAATTTAAGCAAGGAATATTTTCTTTGGTGCTGGGAAACACTAATTAGTTCCACATGGAGACACAAACTCAACACATTCCTGCTGTCTATGCTGAAAACTACAGCAATTGCTGCAAACAAACATGATATTTGTGTTTGTGTTGATGACATTTTATGCACTTGCCTAAGAAAATACTTTGCTATTCTCCAAAACCAGTTTGACTGTGATTATCTGAATCCATTGCATACCAGTTCCACAACACTTTGTGTAGATATTACTGGATGAGACCAGAAATATCCTCTTGTGTTACAGCTTACTCAATCCCAGATCTTGCTACAACTTCTGTGTTTGTGTTTTCTGGATATTATCAATGGACTTTATGATTTAAAATGAATTTCAGTAGAGGAAATTTTTTTATGCTGCAAATGCTAAGTGCTTCCATATGCAGGCCCAATGTGTTCACATTCGTGTTTTCTAGGCAGAAAGCTAGAGCAATCGTTGCAAACAAACATGATATTTTTATTTGCAAACATGACTTTTTATTTATCCACTTGGCCAAGAAAAAGAGTTTGCTTTTCTCCAAAACCAGTTTGAGGGTGATTTTCTGAGTCCATTGCATACCAGTTGCACAACACTTTTCAGATATGACTGGATGAAATCAGAAATATCCTCTTGTGTTATGGGTAACTCAATCCTAGATCTTGCTACACGCTCTGCTTTGTGTTTTTTGATATTATCAATGGACTTTATAGTTTTGAATGAATTGAAGCAGGGAATATTTTCTTTGGTGCTGGGAAACACTAATTAGTTCCACATGGAGACACAAACTCAACACATTCGTGCTATCTAGGCAGAAAACTACAGCAATTGCTGCAAACTAACATGATATTTCTGTTTGTGTAGATGACATTTTATGCACTTGCCTAAGAAAATACTTTGTATTCTCCAAAACCAGTTTGACTGTGATTATCTGAATCCATTGCATACCAGTTCCTCAGCACTTTGTCCAGATATGCCTGGATGAAACCAGAAATCTCCTCTTGTGTTATGGCTAACTCAATCCCAGATCTTGCTCCAACCTCTGTGTTTGTGTTTTCTGGATATTATCAATGGACTTTATGTTTTAGAATGAATTTCAGTAGAGGAAATTTTGTTTTGTGCTGGAAATGCTAAGTGCTTCCATATGCAGGCCAAACGTGTTCACATTCGTGTTTTCTAGGCAGAAAGCTAGAGCTATCATTGCAAATAAACAGGATATTTATATTCGTAAACATGACTTTTTAGGCACTTGGCCAAGAAAAAGAGTTTGCTTTTCCCCAAAACCAGTTTGAGGGTGATTTTCTGAGTCCATTGCCTACCAGTTCCACAACAGGTTGAATGGAAATGACTGGATGAAACCACAAATATCCTCTGTGTTATGGCTAACTCAATCCTAGATCTTGCTACACGCCCTGCTTTGTGTTTTTTGATATTATCAATGGACTTTATGGTTTTGAATGAATTGAAGCAGGGAATATTTTCTTTGGTGCTGGGAAGCACTAATTAGTTCCACATGGAGACACAAACTCAACACATTCCTGCTGTCTAGGCAGAAAACTACAGCAATTGCTGCAAACAAACATGATATTTCTGTTTGTGTAGATGACATTTTACGCACTGGCCTAAGAAATTACTTTGCTATTCTCCAAAACCTTTTTGAGGGTGATGTTCTGAGTCCTTTGCATACCAGTTCCACAGCACTTTGTCCAGATATGCCTGGATGAAACCAGAAATCTCCTTTGTGTTATGGCTAACTCAATCCCAGATCTTGCTACAACCTCTGTGTTTGTGTTTTCTGGATATTAATAATGGACTTTACGTTTTAGAATGAATTTCAGTAGAGGAAATTTTGTTTTGTGCTGGAAATGCTAATTGGTTTCATATGCAGGCCAAACATGTTCACATTTGTGTTTTCTACGCAGAAAGCAAGAGGAATCGTTGCAAACAAACAGGATATTGAAATTTACAAACATGACTTTTATCCACTTGGCCAAGAAAAAGAGTTTGCTTTTCTCCAAAACCAGTTTGAGGGTGAGTTTCTGAGTCCATTGCATACCAGTTCCACAACACTTTGTCAGGATATGACTGGATGAAACCAGAAATATCCTCTTGTGTTATGGCTAACTCAATCCCAGATCTTGCTACAGGCTCTGCTTTGTGTTTTTTGATATTATCAATGGACTTTATAGTTTTGAATGAATTTAAGCAAGGAATATTTTCTTTGGTGCTGGAAAGCACTAATTAGTTCCACATGGAGACACAAACTCAACACATTCCTGCTGTCTATGCTGAAAACTACAGCAATTGTTGCAAACAAACATGATATTTGTGTTTGTGTTGATGACATTTTATGCACTTGCCTAAGAAAACACTTTGCTATTCTCCAAAACCAGTTTGACTGTGATTATCTGAATCCATTGCATACCAGTTCCACAACACTTTGTGTAGATATTACTGGATGAGACCAGAAATATCCTCTTGTGTTACAGCTTACTCAATCCCAGATCTTGCTACAACTTCTGTGTTTGTGTTTTCTGGATATTATCAATGGACTTTATGATTTAAAATGAATTTCAGTAGAGGAAATTTTTTTATGCTGCAAATGCTAAGTGCTTCCATATGCAGGCCCAATGTGTTCACATTCGTGTTTTCTAGGCAGAAAGCTAGAGCAATCGTTGCAAACAAACATGATATTTTTATTTGCAAACATGACTTTTTATTTATCCACTTGGCCAAGAAAAAGAGTTTGCTTTTCTCCAAAACCAGTTTGAGGGTGATTTTCTGAGTCCATTGCATACCAGTTGCACAACACTTTTCAGATATGACTGGATGAAATCAGAAATATCCTCTTGTGTTATGGGTAACTCAATCCTAGATCTTGCTACACGCTCTGCTTTGTGTTTTTTGATATTATCAATGGACTTTATAGTTTTGAATGAATTGAAGCAGGGAATATTTTCTTTGGTGCTGGGAAACACTAATTAGTTCCACATGGAGACACAAACTCAACACATTCGTGCTATCTAGGCAGAAAACTACAGCAATTGCTGCAAACTAACATGATATTTCTGTTTGTGTAGATGACATTTTATGCACTTGCCTAAGAAAATACTTTGTATTCTCCAAAACCAGTTTGACTGTGATTATCTGAATCCATTGCATACCAGTTCCTCAGCACTTTGTCCAGATATGCCTGGATGAAACCAGAAATCTCCTCTTGTGTTATGGCTAACTCAATCCCAGATCTTGCTCCAACCTCTGTGTTTGTGTTTTCTGGATATTATCAATGGACTTTATGTTTTAGAATGAATTTCAGTAGAGGAAATTTTGTTTTGTGCTGGAAATGCTAAGTGCTTCCATATGCAGGCCAAACGTGTTCACATTCGTGTTTTCTAGGCAGAAAGCTAGAGCTATCATTGCAAATAAACAGGATATTTATATTCGTAAACATGACTTTTTAGGCACTTGGCCAAGAAAAAGAGTTTGCTTTTCCCCAAAACCAGTTTGAGGGTGATTTTCTGAGTCCATTGCCTACCAGTTCCACAACAGGTTGAATGGAAATGACTGGATGAAACCACAAATATCCTCTGTGTTATGGCTAACTCAATCCTAGATCTTGCTACACGCCCTGCTTTGTGTTTTTTGATATTATCAATGGACTTTATGGTTTTGAATGAATTGAAGCAGGGAATATTTTCTTTGGTGCTGGGAAGCACTAATTAGTTCCACATGGAGACACAAACTCAACACATTCCTGCTGTCTAGGCAGAAAACTACAGCAATTGCTGCAAACAAACATGATATTTCTGTTTGTGTAGATGACATTTTACGCACTGGCCTAAGAAATTACTTTGCTATTCTCCAAAACCTTTTTGAGGGTGATGTTCTGAGTCCTTTGCATACCAGTTCCACAGCACTTTGTCCAGATATGCCTGGATGAAACCAGAAATCTCCTCTTGTGTTATGGCTAACTCAATCCCAGATCTTGCTACAACCTCTGTGTTTGTGTTTTCTGGATATTAATAATGGACTTTACGTTTTAGAATGAATTTCAGTAGATGAAATTTTGTTTTGTGCTGGAAATGCTAATTGGTTTCATATGCAGGCCAAACATGTTCACATTTGTGTTTTCTACGCAGAAAGCAAGAGGAATCGTTGCAAACAAACAGGATATTGAAATTTACAAACATGACTTTTATCCACTTGGCCAAGAAAAAGAGTTTGCTTTTCTCCAAAACCAGTTTGAGGGTGAGTTTCTGAGTCCATTGCATACCAGTTCCACAACACTTTGTCAGGATATGACTGGATGAAACCAGAAATATCCTCTTGTGTTATGGCTAACTCAATCCCAGATCTTGCTACAGGCTCTGCTTTGTGTTTTTTGATATTATCAATGGACTTTATAGTTTTGAATGAATTTAAGCAAGGAATATTTTCTTTGGTGCTGGAAAGCACTAATTAGTTCCACATGGAGACACAAACTCAACACATTCCTGCTGTCTATGCTGAAAACTACAGCAATTGCTGCAAACAAACATGATATTTGTGTTTGTGTTGATGACATTTTATGCACTTGCCTAAGAAAATACTTTGATATTCTCCAAATCCAGTTTGACTGTGATTATCTGAATCCATTGCATACCAGTTCCACAACACTTTGTGTAGATATTACTGGATGAGACCAGAAATATCCTCTTGTGTTACAGCTTACTCAATCCCAGATCTTGCTACAACTTCTGTGTTTGTGTTTTCTGGATATTATCAATGGACTTTATGATTTAAAATGAATTTCAGTAGAGGAAATTTTTTTATGCTGCAAATGCTAAGTGCTTCCATATGCAGGCCCAATGTGTTCACATTCGTGTTTTCTAGGCAGAAAGCTAGAGCAATCGTTGCAAACAAACATGATATTTTTATTTGCAAACATGACTTTTTATTTATCCACTTGGCCAAGAAAAAGAGTTTGCTTTTCTCCAAAACCAGTTTGAGGGTGATTTTCTGAGTCCATTGCATACCAGTTGCACAACACTTTTCAGATATGACTGGATGAAATCAGAAATATCCTCTTGTGTTATGGGTAACTCAATCCTAGATCTTGCTACACGCTCTGCTTTGTGTTTTTTGATATTATCAATGGACTTTATAGTTTTGAATGAATTGAAGCAGGGAATATTTTCTTTGGTGCTGGGAAACACTAATTAGTTCCACATGGAGACACAAACTCAACACATTCGTGCTATCTAGGCAGAAAACTACAGCAATTGCTGCAAACTAACATGATATTTCTGTTTGTGTAGATGACATTTTATGCACTTGCCTAAGAAAATACTTTGTATTCTCCAAAACCAGTTTGACTGTGATTATCTGAATCCATTGCATACCAGTTCCTCAGCACTTTGTCCAGATATGCCTGGATGAAACCTGAAATCTCCTCTTGTGTTATGGCTAACTCAATCCCAGATCTTGCTCCAACCTCTGTGTTTGTGTTTTCTGGATATTATCAATGGACTTTATGTTTTAGAATGAATTTCAGTAGAGGAAATTTTGTTTTGTGCTGGAAATGCTAAGTGCTTCCATATGCAGGCCAAACGTGTTCACATTCGTGTTTTCTAGGCAGAAAGCTAGAGCTATCATTGCAAATAAACAGGATATTTATATTCGTAAACATGACTTTTTAGGCACTTGGCCAAGAAAAAGTGTTTGCTTTTCCCCAAAACCAGTTTGAGGGTGATTTTCTGAGTCCATTGCCTACCAGTTCCACAACAGGTTGAATGGAAATGACTGGATGAAACCACAAATATCCTCTGTGTTATGGCTAACTCAATCCTAGATCTTGCTACACGCTCTGCTTTGTGTTTTTTGATATTATCAATGGACTTTATGGTTTTGAATGAATTGAAGCAGGGAATATTTTCTTTGGTGCTGGGAAACACTAATTAGTTCCACATGGAGACACAAACTCAACACATTCCTGCTGTCTAGGCAGAAAACTACAGCAATTGCTGCAAACTAACATGATATTTCTGTTTGTGTAGATGACATTTTATGCACTTGCCTAAGAAAATACTTTGCTATTCTCCAAAACCAGTTTGACTGTGATTATCTGAGTCCATTGCATACCATTCCACAGCACATTGTCCGGATATGACTGGATGAAACCAGAAATCTCCTCTTGTGTTATGGCTAACTCAATCCCAGATCTTGCTACAACCTCTGTGTTTGTGTTTTCTGGATATTATCAATGGACTTTATGTTTTAGAATGAATTTCAGTAGAGGAAATTTTGTTTTGTGCTGGAAAAGCTAAGTGCTTCCATATGCAGGCCCAACATGTTCACATTTGTGTTTTGTACGCAGAAAGCTAGAGCAATCGTTGCAAACAAAGAGGACATTGATGTTTGCAGACATGACTTTTTAACCACTTGGCCATGAAAAAGAGTTTGCTTTTCTCCAAAACCAGTTTGAGAGTGATTTTCTGAGTCCATTGCATACCAGTTCCACAACCCTTTGTCCGGATATGACTGGATGAAACCAGAAATATCAGTTTTGTTTTGGCTAACTCAATCCCAGATCTTGCTACAGGCTCTGCTTTGTGTTTTTTGATATTATCAATGGACTTTATGGTTTTGAATGAATTGAAGCAGGGAATATTTTCTTTGGTGCTGGGAAACACTAATTATGTCCACATGGAGACACAAACTCAAAACATTCTTGCTGTCTAGGCAGAAAACTACAGCAATTGTTGCAAACAAACATGATATTTGTGTTTGTGTAGATGACATTGTATGCACTTGCCTAAGTATTTACTTTGCTATTCTCCAAATCCAGTTTGAATGTGATTATCTGAAACCATTGCATACCAGTTCCACAACACTTTGTGTAGATATTACTGGATGAGACCAGAAATATCCTCTTGTGTTACAGCTTACTCAATCCCAGATCTTGCTACAACTTCTGTGTTTGTGTTTTCTGGATATTATCAATGGACTTTATGATTTAAAATGAATTTCAGTAGAGGAAATTTTTTTTATGCTGCAAATGCTAAGTGCTTCCATATGCAGGCCCAATGTGTTCACATTCGTGTTTTCTAGGCAGAAAGCTAGAGCAATCGTTGCAAACAAACATGATATTTTTATTTGCAAACATGACTTTTTATTTATCCACTTGGCCAAGAAAAAGAGTTTGCTTTTCTCCAAAACCAGTTTGAGGGTGATTTTCTGAGTCCATTGCATACCAGTTGCACAACACTTTTCAGATATGACTGGATGAAATCAGAAATATCCTCTTGTGTTATGGGTAACTCAATCCTAGATCTTGCTACACGCTCTGCTTTGTGTTTTTTGATATTATCAATGGACTTTATGGTTTTGAATGAATTGAAGCAGGGAATATTTTCTTTGGTGCTGATATTTCAATGGACTTTTGTTTTGAATGTTTTTTATCAGGGACCATTTAATTTTGTGCTGGGAAACACTCGGTGACTCCAGATGGAGACACCAGCTCTTCAAATTCGTATTTTCGAGGGAGAAAGCAAGAGGAACTGCGGCAAATCAACCTGATATTTCTGTTTGTATAGATGACATTTTATGCACTGCCCGAAGGAAAAGACTTTGCTTTTCTCGAAAACCATTTTACTGTGATTTTATCGGCCATTGCATTCGAATTCCACACCACTTTTTCCGGATATGACTGGATGAAATCAGAAATATCCCTTTGTGTTTTGGCTAACTAAATCCCACACATTGCTACAGCCTCTATGTTTGTGTTTTCCGGGTATGATAAGTAGACTTTATTGTTTTGAATGTTTTTTATCAGGGAACAGTTAATTTTGTCCTGGGAAACACTAGTTGACTCCACATGGAGACACCAGCTTTACACATTCGTATTTTCTAGGGTGAAACCTAGAGGAAATGCGGCAAACAAACATGATATTCTGTTTGTCTAGATGACATTTTATGCACTTGCCTAACGAAAAGACTTTGCTTTTCTCCAAAACCATTTTTACTGTGATTTTCTCAGTCCATTGTATACGAGTTCCACACCACTTCGTCCGAATATGACTGGATGAAACCAGAAATATCCGGTTGAGTTTTGGCTAACTCAATCCCAGCTATTGCTACAGCTTCTGTGTTTGTGTTTTCGGGATATTATCAACGGACTTTATTGTTTTGAATGTTTTTTATCAGGGAACATTTTATTTTGTGCTGGGAAACACTAATTGGTTCCACATGCAGACACCAGATCTACACATTCATATTTTCTAGGGAGGAAGCTAGAGGAAGTGTGGCAAACAAACATGATATTTCTGTTTGAATAGATGACATTTTATGCACTGGCTGAAGGAAAAGACTTTGCTTTTCTCCATAACCATTTTTACTGTGATTTTCTCGGTCCATTGACATGAATTCCACACCACTTTTTCAAGATATGACTTGATGAAACCAGAAATATCCGGTTGTGTTTTGGCTAACTCAATCCCAGATATTGCTACCGGTTCTGTGTTAAAGTTTTCCGGATATTCTCGACAGACTTTATTGTTTTGAAATTTTTTTATCAGGGAACATTTAATTTTGTACCATTGAAACACTAGTTGACTCCACATGGAGACACCAGCTCCACACATTTGTATTTTCTAGGGGAAAATTAGTGGAACTGTGGGAAACAAACATGATATTTCTGTTTCAATAGATGACATTTTGTACACTTGCCTAAGAAAAGACTTTGCTTTCCTCCAAAACCATTTTTACTGTGAATTTCTCATTCCATTGCATACGATTTCCACACTACTGTGTACGGATATGACTGGATGAAAGCAGAAATATCCAGTTGTGTTTTGGCTAATGATATCCCAGATATTGCTACAGCCTCTGTGTTTGTGTTTTCTTTATATTATCGATGGACTTTATTGTTTTGAATGTTTTTTATCAGGGAACATTTAATTTTGTGCTAGGAAACCCTAATTGGTTCCACATGGAGACACAATTCTACAATTTCATCTTTTCTAGCCAGAAAGCTAGAGGAACTCTGGCAAAAACCCATCATATTTCTGTTTGTATAGATGACATCTTAAGCTCTTGCCTAACGAAAAGTCTTTGCTTTTCTCCAAAACCATATTTACTGTGATTTTCTCGGTCCATTGCATATGAATTCCACACCAATTTGTCCAGAAATGACTGGATGAAACCAGAAATATCCGGTTGTATTTTGTCTAACTCTATCACAGATATTGCTATGGGCTTTGTGATAATATTTTCCGGATATGATCGACAGACTTTATTGTTTTGAATGTTTTTTTTATCAGGGAACATTTAATTTTGTTTGGGAAACACTAGTTGACTCCACATGGAGACAGCAGCTCTGCACATTAATAATTTCTAAGGAGAAATCTAGAGGAACTATTGCAAACAAACATGATATTTCTCTTTGTTAGATGACATTTTATGCACTTGCCTAATGAAAAGACTTTGCTTTTCTCCAAAACCATTTTTACTCTAATTTTATTGGTACATTGCACGCGTATTCCACACCACTTTCTCCAGATATGACAGAATTAAACCAGAAATATCTGGTTGTGTTTCGGCTAACTCAATCCGAAATATTGTGAAAGCCTCTGAGTTTATGTTTTCTGAAATTTATCGATGGACTTTATTGCTTTGAATGTTTTTGTCAGGGAACATTTAATTTTCTACTGTAGAAACACTAATTGGTTCCACATGGAGACACCAGCTCTACACATTCGTATTTTGTAGGCAGAAAGATAGAGGAACTGCCGCAAACAAACATGACGTTTTCTTTGTATAGATGACATTTTATGCACTTGCCTGACGAAAAGGCTTTGCTTGTCACCAAAACCATTTTTACTGTGATTATTTCGGTCCATTGCATATGATTTCCACACCAGTTTTTCCGGATATGACTGGATGAAACTGGAAATATCCGGTTGAGTTTTGGCTAACTCAATCCCAGATATTGCTACAGCCTCTCTGTTTGTGTTTTTCTGCATATTATCGAGGGAATTTGTGGTTTTTAATGTTTTTTACCAGGTAACATTTAATTTTGTGCTGGGAAACACTAGTTGACTCCACATGGAGACACCAGCACTACACATTCGTATTTTCTAGGGAGAAATCTACAGGAACTGCGGCAAACAAACATGATATTTCTGGTTGAATAGAAGACATTTTATACACTTGCCTAACGAAACTTTGCTTTTCTCCAAAACCATTTTTACTGTGATTTTCTCGATCCATTGTATATGAATTCAATACCACTTTGTCCGGATATGCCTGAATGAAACCAGAAATATCCGGTTGTGTTTTGGCTAACTCAATCCCAGATATTGCTACTGCCTCTGTGTTTGTGATTTTCTGGATATTTTAACGGACTTTATTGTTTTGAATGTTTTTATCAGGGAACATTTAATTCTGTACCATCGAAACACAAAATGGTTCCACATGGAGACACCAGCTCTGCCGATTTGTATTTTATAGGGAGAAACTAAGGGACTGTGGTAAACAAACATGACATATCTGTTCGTATGGATGACATTTTATGCACTTGCCTAACGAAAAGACTTTGCTTTTCTCCAAAACTATTTAAACCTTCATATTCTTGGGCCATTGCATATGAATTCCACACCACAATATCCTGTTCTGTTTTGCTAACTATATCCC
The DNA here is from genome assembly GCA_036325905.1 of Lepus oiostolus. NCBI lineage: Eukaryota > Metazoa > Chordata > Mammalia > Lagomorpha > Leporidae > Lepus > Lepus oiostolus. The sequence goes on from JAWMBE010000090.1 coordinate 744,890, forward strand.
AGATAGTTCTACAGGATTTGTGTGTGTTTTCTAGATATTATCGACATATATGACATATCTGTTTGTATAAATGACATTTTATGCACTTGCCTAACGAAAAGACTTTGCTTTTCTCCAAAACCATTTCTACTGTGATTTTCTCTGTCCATTGCATATGAATTCCACACCACTTTGTCCGGATATGATTGGAGGACATCAGAAATATCCGGTTGTGTTTTCGCTAACTCCATCCCAGATATTGCTACAGCCTCTGTCTGTTTTTTCGATATTATCGAGGGACTTTATTGTTTTGAATGTTTTTATCAGGGAACATTTCATTTTGTGTTGTGAAACACTAATTGTTTCCACATGGAGACACCTGTTCTACACATTCATAATTTCTAGGGAGGAAGCTTGAGGAAGTGTGGCAAACAAACATGATATTTCTGTTTGTATATTTGACATTTTATGCACTTGCAGAAGGAAAAGACTTTGCTTTTCTCCAAAACCATTTTTACTGTGATTTTCTAGGCCCATTGAATAGGAATTCCACACCACTTTGTCTGGATATGACTGGATGAAACCAGAAATATCCGGTTGTGGTTTGGCTAACTCAATCCCAGATATTGCGACAGCCTCTGTGTTTCTGTTTTCTGGATATTATCCGTGGACTTTATTGTTTTGAATGTTTTTTATCAGGTAACATTTAATTTTTTGCTTGGAAACACTGGTTGGCTCCACATGGATACCCCAGATTTACATATTCGTATTTTCTAGGGAGAAAGCTAGAGGAACTGTGGCAAACAAACATGACATTTCTGTTTGTATAGATGACATTTTATGCACTTGCCTCAGGAAAACACTTTGCTGTCCTCCAAAACCATTTGTACTGTGATTTTCTCAGTCCATGGCATATGAATTCCACACACTTTCTCCGGATATGACTGGATGAAACTAGAAATATCCGGTTTTGTTTTGCTTTATCAATCCCAGATATTACGACAGCATCTATGTTTGTGTTTTCCGGATATTACAAATAGAATCCATTGTTTTGAATATTTTTTATCAGAAAACATTTAATTTTGTGCATGTAAACACTAATTGGTTCCTCATGGAAAAACCAGCTCTACACATTCGTATTTTCTAGGGGAAAGATAGAGGAACTGCGGCAAACAAACATATTTCTGTTTGTGAAGATGAGATTTATGAACTTGCCTAACGAAAAGACTTGCATTCCTCCCAAAAAATTTTTACTGTGATTTTCTTGGTCCATTACATATGAATTCCACACAACTTTGTCCCGATATGCCTGGATGAAACTAGAAATAACCGGTTGTGTTTTGGCTAACTCAAACCCAGATATTGTGAAAGACTCTGTGTTTGTGTTTTCTGGATATTACCCACTGACTTTATTGTTTTAAATGTTTTTTATCAGGTAACATTTAATTTTGTGCTTGGAAACACTAATTGGTTCCACATGGAGACACCAGATCTAAACATTCTTATTTTGTAGATAGAAAGCTAGAGGAACTGCTGCAAACAAACATGATATTTCTGTTTGTATAGATGACATTTTATGCACTTGCCTCAGGAAAACACTTTGCTTTTCTCCAAAACCATTTTACTGTGATATTCTCAGTCCATTGTATATGGATCCCACACCACTTTGTCCGGTTATGACTGAATGAAAACAGAAATATCCGGTTATGTTTTGGCTAACTCAATCCCAGCCTTTGCGAAGCCACTGTGCTTGTGTTTTCCTGATATTATCGACAGACTTTATTATTTTGAATGTTTCTTATCAGGGAACATTTAATTTTGTGCTTGGAAACACTGATTGGTTCCACGTGGAGACACCAGCTCTACACAATTTTATTATCTAGGGAGAAAGCTAGAGGAACTGTGGAAAACAAACATGATATTTCTGTTTGTATACATGACATTTTATGCACATGCCTAACGAAAAGACTTTACTTTTCTCCAAAACCATTTTTAAAATGATTTTTTCGGTGCATTGCTTACGAATTCCACACCACTTTGTCCGGATATGACTGGATGAAACCAGAAATAACTGGTTGTGTTTTGGCTAACTCAATCCCAGATATTGCTAAAGCCTCTGAGTTTGTGTTTTCTGCATATTATCGATGGACCTTATTGTTTTGGATGTTTTTTTATCAGAGAACATTTAATTTTGTGCTTGGAATCACGAATTGGTTCCAAATGGAGAAATCAGCTCTATACAGTCGTATTTTCTAGGGAGAGAGCTAGAGGAACTGCGGCAAACAAACATGATATTTCTGTTTTTATAGATGGCATTTTATGCAATAGCCTAATGAAAAGTCTTTGCTTTTCTCCAAAACCATTTTTCTGTGATTTTCTCAGTCAATTTCATATGAATTCCACAACACTTTGTGCGGATATGACTGGATGAAACCAGAAATATCTGGTTGTGTTTTAGCTAACTCAATCCCAGATTTTGCGACAGCCTCTGTGTTTGTGTTTTCTGGATATTATCAACTGACTTTTTGTTTTGAATGTTTTTTATCAGGGAACATTTAATTTTGTGTTGGGAAACACTAATTGTTTCCACATGGATTCACCAGCTCTACACATTAGTATTTTCTAGGTAGAGAGCTAGAGGAAATGCGGCAAACAAACATGATATTTCTGTTAGTATCGATGACATTTTATGCACTTGCCTAAAGAAATAACTTTGCTTTTCTCCAAAACCATTTTTACTGTGATTGTCTTTTCCCATTGCTTACGAATTCCACACAACTTTGTTCAGATATGACTGGATGAAAACAGAAATATCCGGTTGTGTTTTGGCTAACTCACTCCCAGATTTTGCGACAGCCTCTCTGTTTGTGTTTTCTGGATATTATCGATGGACTTTATGGTTTTGAATATTCTTTATCTGGGAACATTTAATTTTGTGCTGGGAAACACTAATTGTTTCCACATGGTGGCATCAGCTGTACACATTCGTATTTTCTAGGGAGAAAGCTAGAGATCTGCAGTAAACAATCATGATATGAATGTATATGTGACCTTTTATGCACTTGCCTAACAAAAAGACTTTGCTTTTCTCCAAAACCATTTTTACTGTGATTGTCTGTGTCCACTGTATCCGAATTCCACACCACTTTGTCCGGATATGTCTGGATGAAACTAGAAATATCCAGTTGTGTTTTGGTTAACTGAATAGCAAATATTAAAAAAGCATCTCTGTTTGTGTTTTCTGGATATCTTTGATGGACTTTCTTGTTTCGAATGTTTTTTATCAGGAGGTATATATTTTTGTGGTTGGAAACACTAATGGATTCCACATGGAGACAACAGCTCTGCACATTCGTATTTTCCAGGCAGAAAGCTAGAGGAACTGATGCAATCAAACCTGATATTTCTGTTTGTATAGATGACATTTTATGCCCTTGCCTAATGGAAAGATTTTGCTTCTCTCCAAAACCATATTTACTGTGATGTTTCTGGTCCATTGCATATGAATTCCACACCACTTTGTCCCTATATGAGTGGATGAAACTAGAAATATCCGGTTGTGTTTTGGCGAACTCAATCCAGCATATTTGGACAGCCTCTGTGTTTGTGTTTTCTGGATATTATCGACGGACTTTATTGTTTTAAATGTTTTTTCTCAGGGAACATTTAATTTTGTGCTGGAAAACACTAATTGACCATATAGACACCAGCTCTACAAATTCGTATTTTCTAGGGAGAAAGGTAGAGGAACTGCGGTAAACAAGTATGACATTTCTGTTTGTGTAGATGATATTTTATGCACTTGCCTAATGAAAAGAATTGCTCTTCTCCAAAACCATTTTTACTGTGATGATTCCAGTCCATTGCATACGAATTCCACACCACTTTCTCTGGATATGACTGGATGAAACAATAAATATGCGGATGTGTTTTGGCTAACTCAATCGCAGATATTGCGACAGCCTCTGTGTTTGTTTTTTTTCTGGATACTATTGATGCAATATTTGTTTTGAATGTTTTGTCAGGGAGCATTTAAATTTGTACTGGGGAACACTAATTGGTTTCACATGGAGACACAAGCTCTACACATTCGTATTTTCTAGGGAGAAAACTAGAGTATCTGTGGCAAACGAACATAATATTTGTTTGTATAGATGACATTTTATGCACTTGCCTAATGAAAAGACTTTGCTTTTCTCCAAAGCCAATTTTACTGTGATTTTCTCTGTTCATTCCATGTGAATTCCACACCACTTTGTGAGGATATGAGTGGATGAAACCAGAAATATCTTGTTGTGTTTTGGTTAACTGAATACCAAATATTGTGAAAGCATCTCTGTTTGTGTTTTCTGGATATCATGGATGGAGTTTATTGTTTTGAATGTTTTTTATCAGGGAACATTTAATTTTGTAGTGGGAAACACTAATTGGTTCCACATAGAGAAAACAGCTCTACACATTCATATTTTCTAGGAAGAAAGTTAGAGGAACTGTGGTAAACAAACATGATATTTCTGTTTGTATACATGACAATTTATGCACTTGCCTAACGAAAAGACTTTGCTTTTCTCCAAAACCATTTTTACTGTGATTGTATGTGTCCATTTTATATGAATTCCACACGACTTTGTCCGGATATGACTGGATGAAACCCGAAATATCCAGTTGTGTTTCGGCTCACTCAATCCCAGATATTTCGACAATTCTGTGTTTGTTTTTTCCGGATGTTTTCGATGGACTTTATGGTTTTGAATGTTTTTATCAGGGAACATTTAATTTTTGAGCTTGGAAACACTAATTCATTCCACGTGGAGACACCAGCTCTACAAATTCGTATATTCTAGCGTGAAAGCTTGAGGAAATTTGGCAAACAAACATGATATTTCTCTTTTTATAGATGACCTTTTATGCACTTGCCTAACGAAAAGACTGCTTTTCTCCAAAACCATTTTTACTGTGATATTCTCGGTCCAATGCATACGAATTGCACTCCATTTTTTCCAGATATGACTGGATGAAACCAGAAATATCCGGTTGTGTTTTGGATAACTAAATTCCAGATATTGCGACAGATTCTGTGTTTGAGTTTTCCAGATATTATCGATGGACTTTATTGTTTTGATTGTTTTTTATCAGAGAACATTTAATTTGTGCTGGGAAATACTAATTGGTTCAACATGGAGACACCAGCTCTTCACATTCGTATTTTCTAGCCAGAATGCTAGAGGAACTGGGGCAAACAAACATGATATTTCTGTTTGTATAGATGACATGTTATGCATTTGCCTAATGAAAAGCCTTTGCTTTTCTCCAAAACCATTTTTACTGCAATTGTCTCAGAAAATTTCATACGATTTCCACACCACTTTGTCAGGATATGAGTGGATGAAACTAGAAATATCCGGTTGTTTTTGGAAACTCAGTCGCAGATATTGCAACAGACTCTCTGTTTGTGTTTTCAGGATATTATCGACGAATTTTATTATTTTGAATATTTTTAACAGGGAACATTTAATTTTGTGCTTGGAAACACTAATTGGTTCCACATGGAGACACCAGCTCTACACATTCGTATTTTCTAGGGAGAAAGCAAGAGGAACTGCGGCAAACAAACATGATATTTCTGGTTGTGTAGATGATATTTTATGCACTTTCCTAATGAAAAGATTTTGGTTTTCTCCAAAAACATTTTTACTGTGATTGTCTGTGTCCATTGTATCCGAATTCCACACCACTTTGTTCAGGATATGACTGGATGAAACCAGAAATATCCGGTTGTGTTTTGGCTAACTCAATCCCAGATATTGCTACAGCCTTCTTGTTTGAGTTTTCTGGATATTATCTATGGACTTTATGGTTTTGAATTTTTTTCATCAGGGAAAATTTAATTTTGTGCTGGGAAAAACTAGTTGACTCCACTTGGAGACACCAGCTCTAGACTTTCGTCTTTTCTAGGGAGAAAGCTAGAGGAACTTCGGGAAACAAACATGATATTTATGTTTGTATAGATGACATTTTATGCACTTACCTAACAAAAAGACTTTGCTTTTCTCCAAAACCAATTTTACTGTGATTTTCTCGGTCCATTACATGTGAATTCCACACCACTTTGTGGGGATATGAGTGGATGAAACCAGAAATATCTGTTTGTGTTTTGGTTAACTGAATACCAAATATTGTGAAAGCATCTCTGTTTGTGTTTTCTGGATATCATCGATGGACTTTATTTTTTTGAATGTTTTTTATCAGGGAACATTAATTTTTGTACTGGGAAACACTATTTGGTACCACATAGAGAAAACAGCTCTACACATTCGTATTTTCTAGGAAGAAAGTTAGAGGAACTGTGGTAAACAAACATGATATTTCTGTTTGTATACATGACATTTTATGCACTTTCCTAAAGAAAAGTCTTTGCTTTTCTCCCAATTTTTTGTACTGTGATTTTCTCGGTCCATTGCATACAAATTCCACACCACCTTGTCCAGATATGAGTGGATGAAAAGAGAAATATACGGTTGTGTTTTGGCTAACTCAATTCCAGATGTTGCGACCGTCTCTGTTTTTGTTTTCCAGATATTATCGATGGACTTCATTGTTTTGAACGTTTTTTATCAGGTAACATTTAATTTTGTGCTTGGAAGCACTAATGTGTTCCACATGGAGACACCAGCTCTACACATTAGTATTTTCTAGGGAGAAAGCTAGATGAACTGCGGCAAACAAACCTGATATTTCTGTTGGTATAGGTGACATTTCATGCACTTGCCTAAAAGATTTCTTTTCTCCAAAAATTTTTACCGTGATTTTCTGGGTCCATTGCATACGAATTCCACATCTCTTTGTCAGTATATGACTGGATGAAACCAGAACGATCCGGTTGTATTTTGGCTAACTCAATCCCAAATATTGCAACAGCCTCTCTGTTTGTGTTTTCTGGATATTATCGATGGACTTTATTGTTTTGAATGTTTTTATCAGGGAACATTTAATTTTGTGCTTGGAAACACTAATTGGTTCCACATGGAGACACCAGCTGTACACATTGGTATTTTCTAGGGGGAAAGTTAGAGGAACTGCGCCAAACAAACATGATATTTCTGGTTTTGTAGGTGACATTTTATGCACTTGCCTAATGAAAAGATTTTGCTTTTCTCCAAAACCATTTTTACTGTGATAGTCTGTGTCCATTGTATAAGAATTCCACACCACTTTGTTCAGGATATGACTGGATGAAACCAGAAATATCCGGTTTTGTTTTGGCTAACTCAATCCCAGATATTGCTACAGCCTCTAGGTTTGTGTTTTCTGGATATAATCGATGCACTTTATGGTTTTGAATTTTTTTCATCAGGGAAATTTTAATTTTGTGCTGGGAAACAATAGTTGATTCCACATGGAGACACCAGCTCTACACTTTTGTGTTTTCTAGGGAGAAAGCTAGAGGAGCTGCTGCAAACAAACCTGATATTTTTGTTTGTATAGATAACATTTTATGCACCTGCCTAACGAAAAGACTTTGGTTTTTTTCAAAACCAATTTTACTGTGATTTTCTCGGTCCATTCCATGTGAATTCCACACCACTTTGTGGGTTTATGAGTGGATGAAACCAGAAATATCTGTTTGTGTTTTGGTTAACTGAATACCAAATATTGCGACAGCCTCTGTGTTTGTGTTTTCCAGATATTATGGATGGACTTTATTGTTTTGATTATATTTTATCAGAGAACATTTAATTTTGTGCTGGGAAACACTAATTGGTTCAACATGGAGACACAAACTCTACACATTTGTATCTTCTAGTGATAAAGCTAGACGAACTGCTGCAAACAAACATGATATTTCTGTTTCTATAGATGACTTTTTATACACTTGCCTAATTAAAAGACTTTGCTTTTCTCCAAAACCAATTTTCCTGTGATTATCTCGGTCCATTGCATACAAATTCCACACCACTTTGTGGGGATAAGAGTGGATGAAACCAGAAATATCCGGTTGTGTTTTGGTTATCTGAATACCAAATATTGTGAAAGATTTTCTGTTTGTGTTTTCTGGATATCATCGATGGACTTTTTTTTTTTTGAATTTTTTTATCAGGTAACATTATTTCTATGCTGGGAAACACTAATTGATTCCACATGGAGACTCCAGCTGTAAACATTCGTATTTTCTACGGAGAAAGCTAGAGGAACTGGGTCAAACTAACATGATATTTCTGTTTGTATACATGGCATTTTATGCACATGCCTAACTAAAAGTCTTTGCTTTTCTCCAAAACCATCTTTACTATGATTTTCTCGGTCCATTTCATACGAACTCCAAACCATTTGGTTTGGATATGACTGGATGAAACCAGAAATATCCAGTTGTGTTTTGGCTAACTCAATCCTAGATATTGTGATAGCCTCTGTATTTGTGTTTTCCAGATATTATCTATGGATTTTATTGTTTTGAATGTTTTCTATCAGAGAACTTTTAATTTTGTGCTTGGAAACACTAATTGGTTCCACATAGAGACTCTAGTTCTACACATTTGTATTTTCTAGGGAGAAAGCTAGAGGAACTGCGGCAAAGAAACATATTTCTGTTTGTGAAGAAGACATTTTATCTATTTTCCTAACGAAAAGACTTGCTTTCCTCAAAAAAAATTTTTAATGTGATTTTCTCTGTCCTTTACATACGAATTCCACACCAAGTTATCCGATATGATTGGATGAAACAAGAAATATCAGGGTTAGTTCTGGCTAACTCAATCCCAGATATTGCTACAGCTTCTGTTTGTGTTTTCCTTATATTATCAACAGACTTTATTGTTTTGTATGTATGATATCAGAGAACATTTCATTTTGTGGTGGGAAAAACTAATTGGTTCCACATGGAGACACCAGCTCTACTCATTTGTATTTTGTTGGGAGAAAGCTAGAGGAACTGCGGCAAACAAACATGATATTTCTGTTTGTATAGATGACATTTTATGCACTTGCCTAATGAAATGACTTTGCTTTTCTCCAAAACTATTTTTACTATCATTTTCTCAGTCCATTGCATATGAATTCCACATGATATTGTCTGGATATGACAAGATGAAAGCAGACACATCTGGTTGTGTTTTCGCTAACTCAATCCAAGATATGGCGACAGCCTTTCTGTTTGTGTTTTCTGGACATTAGCGATGGACTTTATTGTTTTGAATGTTTTTTTAATCAGGGATCATTTAATTTTGTGCTTGGAAACACTAATTCGTTCCACATGGAGACACCAGCTCTACACATTCATATTTTCTAGGGAGAAAGCAAGAGGAACTGCGGCAAACAAACATGACATTTCTGTTTGTGTAGATAACATTTTATGCACTTGCTTCAGGAAATCTTTGCTTTTCTCCAAAACCATTTTTAAAGTGATGTTCCCAGTCCATTGCATACGAATTCCACACCAGCTTGTCCGGTTATGACTGCATGAAACAAGAAATATCATGTTGTGTTTTGGATAACTCAATCCCAGATATTGTGACAGCCTCTGTGTTTGTGTTTTCTGGATATCATCGACAGACTTAATGGTTTTGAACGTTTTTTGTTTTTTTCAGGGAACACTTAATTTTGTGCTTGAAACACTAACGGGTTCCCCATGGAATCACGAGTTCTAACATTCGTATTTCCTAGGGAGAAAGCTAGAGGAAATGCAGCAAACAAACATCTTATTACTGTTTGTATAGATGAAATTTTATGCACTTGCCTAACGAAAAGACTTTGGTTTTCTCCAAAATCACTTTTACTTGGTTTTCTTGGTCTATTGCATACAAATTCCAAACCACTTTGGCCGGATATGACTGGATGAAAACAGAAATATCTGGTTGTGTTTTCGTTAACTGAATCCCAAATATTGTGAAAGCATCTTTGTTTGTGTGTTCTAGATATTATCAATGGACTTTATTGTTTTGAATGTTTTTTATCAGGTAACATTTAATTTTGTGCTTGGAAGCACTAATGTGTTCCACATGGAGTCACCAGCTCTACACATTCGTATTTTCTAGTGAGAAAGCTAGAGGAACTGCGGCAAACAAACATGATATTTCTGTTTGTATAGATGCCATTTTATGTACTTGCCTAAAGAAAACCTTTGCTTTTCTTCAAAACCATTTTTATTGTGATATTCTAGGTCTATTGCATACGAATTCCAAACCACTTTGTCCGGATATGACTTGACAAAACCAGAAATATCCAGTTGTATTTTGGCTAACACAATCCAAGATATTTTGAAAGCCTCTGTGTTTGTGTTTTCCAGATATTATCGAAGAACATTATTGTTTTGAATGCTTTTATCACGGAACATTTAATTTTTTGCTTGGAAACACTAATGGGTTGCACATTGAGACACAAGCTCTACATATTCGTATTTTGTAGGGAGAAAGTTAGAGGAACTGCGGCAAACAAACATGGTATTTCTGTTTGCATACATGACATTTTATGCACTTGCGCAAAGAAAAGAATTTGATTTTCTCCAAAGCATTTTTACTGTGATTGTCTGTGTCCATTGTATACGAATTGCACACCACTTTGTCCGGATATGACTGGATGAAACCAGAATATCCGGTTGTGTTTTGACTAACACAATCCCACATGTTGCGACAGCATCTGTGTTTGTGTTTTCTGGATATTATCTACGGAGTTTATTGTTTTGAATGTTTTTTATAAGGCAACATTCAATTTTCTGCTGGGAAACACTAATTGGTTTCAATGGAGACACCAGCTCTACACATTCATATTTTGTATGGAGAAAGCTAGAGGAACTGTGGCAAGCAAACATGATATTTCTGTTTGTATAGATGACATTTTATGTATTTGCCTAACAAAAAGAATTTGCTTTTCTCCAAAACCATTTGTACTGTGATTTTCTCAGTCCATCGCATACGAAATCCACACCAGTTTATCAGATATGAGAGGATGAAACCGGAAATATCCGGTTTTGTTTTGGCTAACTCAATCCAAATATTGCTAAAGCCACTGTGTTTCTGTATTCCTGATATTATCCACAGAATTTATTGTTCTGAATGTTTTTTTATCAGGGAACATTTTATTTTCAGCTTGAATACAGTAATTGGTTCCACATGGATACACCAGCTGTATATATTCGTATTTTTTAGGGAGAAAGCTAGAGGAAATGCGGCAAACAAACATGATATTTCTGTTTGTATTGATGATATTTCATGCATTTGCCTACCGAAAAGACTTTGCTTTTCTCCAAAACCATTTTTACTCTTATTTTCTCAGCTCATTGTATACGAATTCCACACCAATTTGTCTGGATATGACTGGATGAAACCTCAAATATCCGGTTTTGTTTTGGCTAACTCAATCCCAAATATTGCTATAGCTTCTGTGTTTGTGTATTCCTGATATTATCCATGGACTTTATTTTTTGAATGTTTTTTTTCAGGGAACATTTAATTTAGTGCTTGGAATCACTAATTGGTTCCACATGGAGACACCAGCTCTACACATTCATATTTTCTAGGGAGAAAGCTAGAGGAACTGTAGCAAAAAAAACATGATATTTCTTTTTGTGTGCTTGACATTTTATGCACTTTCCTAACGAAAAGACTTTGCTTTTCTCCAAAACCATTTTTACTGTGATTTTCTCGGTCCATTGCATACGAATTCCACACCACTTTGTCCAGTTATGACTGGATGAAACCAGAAATATCCGTTTGTGTTTTGGCTAACTCAATCCGAAATATTGCTACAGCCTCTGTGTTTGTGTTTTCTGGAGTTTACCAATGAACTTTATTGTGTTGAATATTTTTAACACGGAACATTTATTTTTGTGCCGTAGAAACACTAATTGGTTCATCATAGGGACACCAGCTCTACACATTCGTATTTTCTTGGGAGAAAGCTAGAGGAACTGCGGCAAACAAACATGATATTTTTGTTTGTGTAGATGACATTTTATGCACTTTCCTAATGAAAAGACTTTCTTTTCTCCAAAACCATTTTTACTGTGATTTTTTCGGTCCATTGCATATGAATTCCACACCAGTTTGTCCGGATATGACTGGATGAAAACAGAGATACCTGCGAGTGTTTTGGCTAACTCAATCCGAAATATTGTGAAAGCCTCTGTGTTTGTGTATTCCTGATATTAACCACGGACTTTATTTTTTTTTTTGAATGTTTTTTTTTCAGGGAACATTTAATTTTGTGCTTGGAAACACTAATTGGTTCCACATGGAGACACCAGCTCTACACATTCGCATTTTCAAGGGAGAAAGCTAGAGGAACTGCGGCAAACAAACATGATATTTCTGTTTGTATAGATGACATTTTATGCACTTGCCTATTGAAATGCCTTTGCTTTTCTCCAAAACCATTTTGACTGTGATTTTCTTGGTCCATTGCATATGAATGCCAAACAACTTTGTCTGGATATGACTGGATGAAAACACAAATATCCGGTTTTCTTTGGGCTAACACAATCCCAGATATTGCTACAGCCTCTGTGATTGTGTATTCCTGATATTATACACAGACTTTATTTTTTTGAATTTTTTTATCAGGGAACATTTAATTTTGTACCATTGAAACACTAATTGGTTCATCATGGAGACACCAGCTCTACACATTCGTATTTTCTAGGGAGAAAGCTAGAGGAACTGCGGCAAACAGACATGGTATCTCTTTTTGTATAGATGATATTTTATGCTCTTGCCTAACGAAAAGACTCTGCTTTTCTCCTAAACCATTTTTACTGTGATTTTCTAGGTCCATTGCATATGAATTCCACACCAGTTTGTCCGGATATGACTGGATGAAACCAGAAATATTTGGTTGTGTTTTGGCTATCTGAATACCAGATATTGCTAAAGCCTCTGTGTTTGTGTATTCCTGATATTATTCACGAACTTTATTGTTTTTAATGTTTTTATCATTAGGGAACATTTAATTTTGTGCTTGGAATCACTAATTGGTACAACATGGATCCACCAGCTCTACATATTTGTATTTTCTATGGAGAAAATTAGAGGAACTGCGGCAAACAAACATGATATTTATGTTTGTATCGATGATATTTTATCTACTTGCCTAATGAAAAGACTTTGCTTTTCTCCTAAACCATTTTTACTGTGATTTTCTCGGTCCATTGCATACGAATTCACACCAGTTTGTCTGGCTATGACTGGATGAAACCGGAAATATCCGGTTGTGTTTTGGCTAACTCAATCCCAGATATTGCTACTGCCTCTGTGTTTGTGTATTCCTGATATTATCCACAGACTTTATTGTTTTGAATGTTTTTTATCAGGGAATATTTAATTTTGTACCGTTGCAACACTAATTGTTTCATCATGGGAACACCAGCTCTACACATTTGTATTTTCTAGGGAGAACGCTAGAGGAACTGCAGCAAACAAATATGATATTTCTGTTTGTCTAGGTGACATTTTATGCACTTGCCTAACGAAAAGAGTTTGCTTTCCTCCAAAACCATTACTACTGTGATTTTCTGGGTCCATTGCATACGAATTCCACACCACGCTGTCCGGCTATGACTGCATGAAACCAGAAATATCTGGTTGTATTTTGGCTAACTCAATCCAAAATATTGTGAAAGCCTCTGTGTTTGTGTATTCCTGATATTATCCATGGACTTTATTTTTTTGAATTTTTTTTTCAGGGAACATTTAATTTTGTTTTTGGAAACACTAATTGGTTCCACATGGAGACACTAGCTATACACATTCATATTTTCTAAGCAGAAAGCTAGAGGAACTTCGGCAAACAAACTTGTTATTTCTGTTTGTATAGATGACATTTTATGCACTTGCCTAATGAAAAGACTTTGCTTTTCTCCAAAACCATTTGTACTCTGATTTTCTCGGTCCATTGCATACAAATTCCACACCAGTTTGTCCGGATATGACTGGATGATAGCGGAAATATCCGGTTTTGTTTTGGCTAACACAATTCCATATATTGCTACAGCCACTGTGTTTGTGGATTCCTGATATCATCCACAGACTTTATTGTTTTGAATCTTTTTTATCAGGGAACATTTAATTTTGCACCCTTGAAACACTAATTGGTTCCAAATGGAGACACCAGCTCTACACATTCGTATTTTCTACGGAGAAAGCTAGAGGATTTGCGACAAACAAACATGATTTTTTTGTTTGTATCGATGACATTTTATGCACTTCCCTAACGAAAAGACTTTGATTTTCTCCCAAACCATTTGTACTGTGATTTTCTCATTCCATTGCACATGTTTCCTCACCAGTTTGTCCAGATATGCCTGCATGAAACCAGAAATATCTGGTAGTGTTTTGGCTAACTCAATCCGAAGTATTGTGAAAGCCTCTGTTTTTTTGTTTTCTGGATATTATCGATGGACTCATTTTTTTTTTATGTTTTATCAGGGAACATTTAATTTTGTACCAAAGAAACACTAATTGCTTCATCATCAGACAACAGCTCTACACATTCTTATTTTCAAGAAGAAAGGTACAGGAACTGCGGCAAAGAATCATGATATTTCTGTTTGTATAGATGACATATTATACACTTGCCTAACGAAAAGACTTTGCTTTTCTCCAAAACCATTTTAACTGTGATTTTCTCATTCCATTGCATACGAATTCCACACCAGTTTGTCCAGATATGACTGGATGAAACCGGAAATATTCAGTTTTGTTTTGGCTAACTCAATCCCAGATATTGCTACGGACTCTGTGTTTGTGCATTCCTGATATTATCCATAGACTTTTTTGTTTTGAATGTTTTTATCAGGGAACATTTAATTTTTTTCCGTTGAAACACTAATTGGTTCCACATGGGGACACCAGCTCTACATATTCATAATTTCTAAGTAGAAACCTAAAGGAACTGCGGCAAACAAACAGGATATTTCTGTTTCTATAGATGACATTTTATGCACTTGCCTAACGAAAAGACTTTGCTTTTCTCCAAAACCATTTTTACTGTGATTTTCTGGGTCCATTGCATACGAATTCCACACCACTTTGTGCGGATATGACTGGATGAAACCGGAAATATCCGGTTTTGCTTTTGCTAACTCAATCCGAAATATTGTGAAAGCCTCTGTGTTTTTTTTTTCTGAATATTCAACGTACTTTATTGTTTTGAATGTTTTTTATTGGGGAATATTTTATTTTGAGTTGGATACAGTAATTGGTTCCACCTGGAGACACCAACTCTACATTTTGTAATTCTAGGGAGAAAGCTAGAGGAACTGTAGCAAACAAACATGATATTTCTGTTTGTATAGATGACATTTTATGCACTTGCCTAATGAAAAGACTTTGCTTTTCTCCAAAACCATATTTGCTGTGATTTTCTCGGTCCATTGCATAGGAACTCCACACCAGTTTGTCTGCATATGACTGGATAAAACCGGAAATATCCGGTTGTGTTTTGTCTATCTCAATCCGAAATTATGTGAAAGCCTCTGTGTTTATGTTTTCTGGATATTATCGAAGGACTTTATTGTTTTGAATGTTTTTATCAGGGAACATTTAATTTTTTTCTGTTGAAACACTAATTGGTTCCACATGGAGACACCAGCTCTACACATTCGTATTTTCTAGTGAGAAAGCTAGAGGAACTGCAGCAAACAAACATGATATTTCTGTTTCTATAGATGACATTTTATGCACTTGCCTAACAAAAAGACTTTCCTTTTCTCCAAAACCATTTTTACTGTGATTTTCTGGGTCCATTGCATATTAATTCCACACCAGTTTGTCCGGATATGACTGGATGAAACTGGAAATATCAGGTTTTGTTTTGGCTAACTCAATCCCAAATATTGCTACAGAATCTGGGTTTGTTTTTTCTGGATATTATCAACGGACTTTACTCTTTTGAATGTCTTTTATCAGGGAACATTTTATTTTGGGCTTGGAATCACTAATTGGTTCCACATAGAAACACCAGCTCTACACATTCATATTTTCTAAGGAGAAAGCTAGAGGAACTGTCGCAAACAAACATGATATTTCTGTTTGTCTAGATGACATTTTATGCACTTGCCTAATGAAAATAATTTGCTTTTCGCCAAAACCATTTTTACTGTGATTTTCTCGGTCCATTGCATACGAATTCCACACCACTTTGTCCGGATATGACTGGATGAAACCAGAAATATTTGGTTGTGTTTTGGCTATCTAAATAAAAGATATTGCTACAGCCTCTGTGTTTGTGTATTCCTGATATTATTCACGAATTTTATTGTTTTGAATGTTTTTATCATTATGGAACATTTAATTTTGTGCTTGGAATCACTAATTGGTACAACATGGATCCACCAGCTCTACATATTTGTATTTTCTATGGAGAAAATTAGAGGAACAGCGGCAAACAAACATGATATTTCTGTTTGTATAGATGACATTTTATGCACTTGCCTAACAAAAAGACTTTCATTTTCTCCAAAACCATTTTTACTGTGATTTCTGGGTCCATTGCATACGAATTCCACACCAGTTTGTCCAGATATGACTGGATGAAAACGGAAATATCCGGTTTATTTTTGGCTAACTCAATCCCAGATATTGCTACAGAATCTGGGTTTGTTTTTTCTGGATATTATCAACGGACTTTACTGTTTTTGCTTTCTTTTTTTTCTTTTTTTTTAATCTTTTTTTGAATGAATATAAATTTCCAGTGTACAGCTTATGGATTACAATATCTTCCCCCTCCCATAACTTCCCTCCCACCCACAACCCTCCCATCTCCCGCTCCTTCTCCCCTTCCATTTGCATCAAGATTCATTTTCAATTCTCTTTATATACAGAAGATCAATTTAGTATAAAGATTTCAACAGTTTGCACCCACATAGAAACACAAAGTGAAACATACTGTTTGAGTACTAGTTATAGCATTAAATCACAATGGACAACACATTAAGGACAGAGATCCCACATGAGGAGCAAGTGCACAGTGGCTCCTGTTGTTGACCCAACAAATTGACACTCTAGTTTATGGCGCCAATAACCATCCTAGGCTGTCATCATGAGTTGCCAAGGCTATGGAAGCCTTCCAAGTTTGCCGACTCTGATCATATTTAGACAAGGTCATAAAAGACAGAGTGAGGAGAGTAACCAATGATCCTAAGAGTGGCATTTACCAGGTTTGAACAATTATACAGCATTAAGTGGGGAAGAGGACCATCAGTACACACAGGTTGGGAGTAGAGCTATTGGTGGTAGAGTAGAGGTTATGATTACAAAGGAATGAGGCCCAAGTGCACTAGACAGGGCCTAGAACAAAGGACAGAGTCATTATTAGAGGAGCTAAGAAAGGTGCTGTCTAAGCTACAAGTAATTTTTCTGATTGAGAGGCAAATAGAACCTGATAGAAGGGGCTTTAGGCCTTGTAAATTCATTGGCCCAGACCTATCTATCTCTTCACATGGGGTATATCCTAAGGGAGGTGTGAACCTCCTAGGGGAAGGCACTCTGTTGACTTTCATTACTTGGCTGGCCTGGGAGGAGAGCTGGCCAGGTAAAGGCAGGGGGCATCTCTAACAAGAAATGTACAGTTCTGCCTGCAATGTTGCTGACCCTACTTGACCATCCCCTCAGCTGCAGTGGTCACATTGGAAGTTGGGCTGAGTGAAGGGCTTTTCAGCTTAGAGCCAATAAGATATGTGGCTCTGACCTGGGCATCCTTCGACTCCAGGGCAGGTCCATTTCCAGTGATCCAACTCTTGGCAGAGCTGCCAGGGCTCTTCACAAGCTGACTTCTGCTGAAGCCCAGGCTTACCACATTGAAAGCCACTGCAGTGGACTGGCCTGTTGGGTCTCCTTGAGGGCAGATCACTGTACAGATCAGCCATTAATAGGCCTGCCACCCATTGCTTCTGATGCCTAGCTTTCTTTTCCTCCTGGTTTGTGTTAAAGCAGACCAGAGGATGCAAGTCAAGGGAGTGCCCATGTCCCATCTCTAATCTTCGGTGGCCTGAACTACAAGTCTATAGTCACAGGCATGTTCTGTAGTAGTTTTTCTAAGGTAGACAATGCCCATGAGGAAAATTATATTCTCACTTTAAAACTTTCTTTCCCTTTGGTCTGAAAGGGAGAGTTTTTTTCTACTTACTGTATACTTCGCTGATGGCGAAGTGAATCTAGCTATGAGATTATTATTTAAGTTCTTATTTTGGCTATGCAATTACAGAAAAATGTTAGCCTTCTCTTTTATAAGGTCTAAAGATTAAATTGTGCATCTTACAGATTCCTTTATAATAGAATTAGTTTCCTACCTTGAAGAGAATAGAGAAATGAAAGAACAAGTTGGGCTTAGAATAGAGAAATGAGGGAGCAAGTCCTAGATCGCTTGCTGACAATAGCAATATCACATGAATACTTAGAAAACAGTTTCAACCATTAGATAACAACTTAAGAAGACATTTAGCAGAAGGTCCAATGCCTTCTATAAATTTTAAGAATCATGTATTTGAAAACACCTCTTAAATATCTAACATGGTGTAGTTTGTTTAGCCAGTAAATTTAAGCACAACCATCTAAAATGTTTTTAGTTTCTTTCTACCAACACGTTTAAAACATATGATACACAGATTCAGGTCACACAAATTAAAATGTATCTTTGATTGATTTTAGCAGCTTAAATTTATGGACAATCTTATCTATAAGCCATTTAAAATAAAACTCTTAATAAAATTTCCCCATGTGGACATACAATATGTAGACACATATAAAATAGCATAGTAGACCAATATAGCAATTTTAATAATAGCTTTTAAAATCTTTAACTCTTTTTGTAAATTGCCAATTGATTGGAATTGCTTTTGTTTTTAGTAACCTCAGTTAACCATACTTTCTCTCAGTTGGTACTGTTAATACATTATTGGCTTCATCTGTTTACAGAGCCATCCCAAAGTACTGAATACAATAAAAGTGGCTGGAAAAAGTCCATAGGAACCTATAGGAGGACAGCTAAACACAGAACCAATAACGCTTTAGTTTTATGAGCAGCACATCATATATAACTATGGATGACAAAAGACTTTAAGTCGTCATGTTTAAAATTATAAACTCATCAACCAACAAGAGGCACTTGCTTACTTCACAGTATTTTTGAAAGCTCCTGTAGGATTTGACAAGTATTTAACCCTTTAGGCCTCTGGGGCTTTCTCAATAAGGTAACTATCATGTCTAGTAACACAAGATCATTAGACTTTTTAATTTTCAAACATTTGTATTAATAGCATTTTCCATTATAGAAACTTAAAGTCTGGTACCACATCACATCTTGACAGTCCTTCTAATATAATCCAAATAGCCTGATTAGTTGGTGTCTCTATAAGATGAGAGACATAGGTCCTTCGATTTTTTCAGTTGGGCCCAAACTCGAAAAACCAAAGTCCAGGATTTACTGGAAATTTTAGAGACCAGATTGTTTGAAACTTTGATTTTTTGAATGCCTGTCAAGAATGCCAAGAAGGCTCAAAATCCAAAATATCTGGTTGAAATAAGATTCCTTAAAATCATGACATAACCTAGACCAAATTTGATCATTGTTACAAGGTGATTATTCAAATCTTTGAAAATAAGCACATATTTAAATAACCCATAGCTCTTAATAAAAATGCAGCTGTTTTTGAACAATTAGAATTTAACAGACATCAAGAGAACATAATAGATTACTTTAACACATTGCTTTAACAGAGCATCAGAGTTTAATTCTATGTCAAAGAGAAATTGAGCTTCCTGTGATCTTTTGCTGTGAGGTTTCCTTCCTTTACCTTCTTTCCTATTGGTGACCATGTTTCTGTGTTTCTGTGTGTAACACATCTTTAAGCATCTTTTGCAGGGCAGGATGAGTGGCAACAAATTCTTTCAGTTTCTGTCTGCTATGAAAAGTCTTAATTTCACCTTCATTCACAAATGAGAGCTTTGCAGGATCTAATATTCTGGGCTGGCAGTTTTTCTCTCTTAGTGCCTGGGCTATGTCTCGCCATTCCCTTCTAGCTTGTAGGGTTTCTGATGAGAAGTCTGCTGTGAGTCTAATTGGAGATCCTCTAAGAGTAATCTGACGTTTCTCTCTTGCACATTTTAGGATCTTTTCTTTATGTTTCACTGTGGTGAGTTTGATTACAATGTGTCGTGGTGAGGATCTCTTTTGGTCATGTTTATTAGGGGTTCTATAAGCTTCCTGTACTAAGATGCCTCTGTCCTTCTCCAAACCTGGGAAATTTTCTGCTAGTATCTCACTGAAAAGGCCTTCTAATCCGTTCTCCCTCTCCATGCCTTCAGGACCTCCTAGAACCCGAATGTTGGGTTTTTTACTAGTATCCTGTAGATTCCCGACAATATTTTTTAGATTTCTAATTTCCTCTTCTTTTCTTTGGTTTGCCTGTTTCCTTTCCTGTTCTCTGTCTTCTAAGTCTGATATTCTCTCTTCTGCTTCGCCCATTCTGTTTTTAAGGCTCTCTAATGTGTTTGT
Organism: Lepus oiostolus; assembly: GCA_036325905.1. NCBI lineage: Eukaryota > Metazoa > Chordata > Mammalia > Lagomorpha > Leporidae > Lepus > Lepus oiostolus. The sequence continues at coordinate 765,350 of JAWMBE010000090.1, forward strand.
CATTTGATGTATTTAATTCTTCATTTCATTATGATTTCTCATCACTATATCATAGTTTCTTGTTCCACTAGTTGTTTCACTTCATTTTGATTCCTCCTTAATATTGCATTTTCACGAGATTTTCTATCTTGTCCATTAAGGATTTCTGTAGTTCAAGAATTTGTTTTTGAGAACTTCTTAATGTTCTTATCAATTTTTTGAGATCCGCTTCTTGCATTTCTTCGATCTCATCATCGTCATAATCTTGAATTGGAGTGTCTTTCTCATTTGGGGGCGTCATAGTGTCTTCCTTGTTCTTGTTAGCTTGGTTTTTGCGTTTATTGTTTGGCATGTTGGAGATATTTGGTTTCTTCACTGTGGTGTTTTTTCTTGTTACACTATGGCACTATATTAAGTGGACTGTCTGCTTTCAGGGGAGCCTTAGAGGCTTGAGATGAGTGTGGACTGAGAGCTGTGTTTGGTTCCTCAGGGTTGAGGGTGTGTCAAAGATGACACTCCCAGGTTGGGTGTGGTAAATCTCTCTTTCTTTTTTTGATTCAAAAGGGAAGTAATTCTGCACAGCTGAACGTAATTGGAGGTAGTTAGCAGGCAAATGATATACCCACAGGAGCCAGAGATCGGAAACTCTTTCCCAAGGACCACACAGGGAATCTCTGCTGCCCTCAGTGTGGGCTCCAATTCTCCTGCAGTCTCCCACTGGGTTGCCAAGTTAGATCCTAATCTCCTGTTATTTCACCCCTCCCCCCAGAGTCAGGTGTTTCTGCTAGGGTCAGGGCCGGTGCAGACCTGAGGTCGCCCTGCTTATGACGTATGTCCAAAATGGCGCCTGCTCTGTCTTGCTCGTCTTTGAGAGGTGAGCGGAGAGAGAGAAACTTGTGTCCGTATCAGTCACTTTTTTTATTTTTTTCCTCTCTCTCTTCTAGTTAGCCTGGTGAATTTTTCCCCTGGAGTTTCAAGCCTCGTTCCCTGTAGCCTCCTCTTTCCGCTTGCCCGCTGGTGTCTCGGGCTATTGATGTTCAGCTCACCTCGCGTTCTAGCGCTGGTGTGTTGAGTCTGCCGCTGGTGTCCTGAACTTGGGCTCCCACGCTCTCCACACAGCTACACTGTGAATCACTAGTTCCGGAAGAGTTTCCTCTGCTGTTTTATCCCCTACTCTTCCTTGACCCTGCAGTATCTCCACTTATATTAAACTGTCTCTCCCTCAGACTAATAGTGTGCTCCCTGCCTATTCCGCCATCTTGCCGCTCATCAACGGACTTTATTGTTTTGAATGTTTTTTATCGGGGAATATTTTTTTTTTTGAGTTGGATACAGTAATTGGTTCCACCTGAAGACACCAACTCTACATACTCGTATTTTCTAGGGAGAAAGCTAGAAGAGCTGCAGCACACAAACATGATAGATGTCTAGATGACATTTTATGCACTTGCCTAATGAAAAAACATTGCTTTTCTCCAACACCATTTGTACTGTGATTTTCTCGGTCCATTGCATACGATTTCCAAACCACTTTGTCTGGATATGACTGGATGAAACCAGAAATATCCAGTTGTTCTTTGGCTTACTGAATCCGAAATATTGCTACAGCCTCTGTGTTTGTGTTTTCTGCATATTATCGATGGACTTTATTGTTTTGAATGTTTTTATCAGGGAACATTTCATTTTGTACCGTAGAAACACTAACTGGTTCATCATGGGGACACCAGCTCTGCACATTCCTATTTTCTAGGGAGAAATCTAGAGGAACTGCGGCAAACAAACATGATAATTCTGTGTGTATAGATGACATTTTATGCACTTGCCTAACGTAAAGACTTTGCTTTTCTCCAAAACCATTTTTACTCTGATTTTCTCGCTCCATTGCATACGAATTCCATGCCAGTTTCTCCGGATATGACTGGATGAAACCAGAAATATCCAGGTGTGTTTTGGCTAACTCAATCTGAAATATTGTGAAAGCATCTGTTTTTGTGTTTTTCGGATATTATCGATGGACTTTATTGTTTTGAATGTTTTTATCAGGGAACATATAACTTTGTACCGTTGAAACACTAATTGGTTCATTATGGGAACACCAGCTCTACACATTTGTATTTTCTAGAGAGAAAGCTAGAGGAACTGCGGCAAACAAACATGATATTTCTGTTTGTACAGATGACATTTTATGCACTTGCCTAACGAAAAGACTTTGCTTTTCTCCAAAACCATTTTTACTCTGATTTTCTCGTTCCATTGCATACGAATTCCACACCAGTTTATCCAGATATGACTGGATGAAACCGGAAATATCCGGTTTTGTTTTGGCTAACTCAATCCCAGATATTGCTACAGCCTCTGTGTTTGTGTATTCCTGATATTATCCACAGACTTTATTGTTTTGAATGTTTTTTATCAGGGAACATTTAATTTTGGGGCATGGAAACTATAATTGGTTCCACATGGAGACACCAGCTCTACACATTCGTGTTTTCTATGGAAATGCTAGAGGAACTTCTGCAAACAAACATGATATTTCTGTTTATCTAGATGACATTTTATGCACTTGCCTAATGAAAAGACTTTGCTTTTCTCCAAAACCATATTTACTCTGATTTTCTCGGTCCATTGTATACGAATTCCACAACAGTTTGCCCGGATATGACTGGGTGATACAAGAAATATCTGGTTGTGTTATCGCTAACTCAGTCAGAAATTTTGTTACAGCCTCTGTGTTTGTGTTTTCTGGATATTATCAATGGACTTTATTGTTTTGAATGTTTTTTATCGGGGAACATTTTATTTTGAGCTTGGATACAGTAATTGCTTCCACATGGAAATACCAGCTCTACATACTCGTATTTTCTAGGGAGAAAGCTAGAGGAACTGTGGCAAACAAACATGATATTTCTGTTTGTCTAGATGACAGTTTATGCACTTGCCTAGCGAAAAGAATTTGCTTTTCTCCAAAACCATTTTTACTGTGATTTTCTCGGTCCATTGCCTAAGAATTCCACACTACTTTTCTGGATATGACTGGATGAAACCAGAAATATCCGGTTGTGTTTTTTTAAATCAATCTGAAATATTGCTACAGCCTCTGTGTTTGTGATTTCTGGATATTTTCTATGGACTTATTGTTTTGAAAGTTTTTATCAGGGAACATTTCATTTTGTACCATTGAAACACTAATTGGTTCATCATGGGAACACCAGCTCTACACATTCAAATTTTCTAGGGAGAAAGCTAGAGGAACTGTGGCAAACAAACATGATATTTCTGTTTGTATAGATGACATTTTATGCACTTGCCTAACGAAAAGACTTTGCTTTTCTCCAAAACCATATTTACTGTGAATTTCTCAGTTCATTGAATACGAATTCCACACCAGTTTGTCCGGATATCACTGGATGAAACCGGAAATATCCGGTTGTGTTTTGGCTAACTCAATCCAAGATATTGCTACAGCCTCTGTGTTTGTGTATTTCTGGATATTATCAATGACCTTTATTTTTTTGAAGGTTTCTGTTTTCGGGGAACATTTTGTTTTGAGCTTGGATACAGTAATTGGCTCTACATGGTGAGATCAGCTTTACACATTCGTATTTTCTAGGGTGAAAGCTAGAGGAACTGTGGCAAAGAAACATGATATTTGTTTGTTTAGATGATATTTTATGCACTTGCCTAACGAAAAGACTTTGCTTTTCTCCAAAATAATTTTTACTGTGATTTTCTCGGTCCATTGCATACGAATTCCACACCAGTTTGTCCGGACATGACTGGATGGAACCGGAAATATCCGGATTTGTTTTGGCTAACTCAATCGCAAATATTGCTACAGCCTCTATTTTTGTGTTTTCTCTATATTATTCACAGACTTTATTTTTTGGAATGTTTTTTATCGGGGAACATTTTATTTTGAGCTTGGATACAGTAACTGGTACCACAGGGAGACAGCAGCTCTAGGTATTCTTATTTTCTAGGGAGAAAGCTAGAGGAATTGTGGCAAGCAAACATGATATTTCTGTTTGTACAGATGACATTTTATGCACTTGCCTAACAAAAAACATTGCTTTTCTCCAAACCATTGTTACTGTGATTTTCTCGGTCCATTGCATACAAATTCCACACCAGTTTGTCCGGATATGACTAGATTAAACCAAAAATATCCAGTTTTCTTTTGGCTAACTCAATCCAAAACACTGTGTAAGCATCTGTGTTTGTGTTTTCTGGATATTATCGATGGACTTTATTGCTTTGAATGTTTTTTATGAGAGAACATTTCATTTTGTAACGTTGAAACACCAATTGGTTCATAATGGGAACACCAGCTCTACACATGCGTATATTCTAGGGAGAAAGCTAGAGGAACTGCGGCAAACAAACATGATATTTCTGATTGTATAATTGACATTTTATGCATTTGCCTAACGAAAAGACTTGCTTTCCTTCAAATCCATTTATACTGTGAATTTTTCGATCCATTGCTTATTAATTCCAGAACTGCGAAAAACAAACATCTTATTTCTTTTTGTATAGATGACATTTTATGCACTTGCCTAACAAAAAGACTATGCTTTTCTCCAAAATAGTTTTTACTGTGATTTTCTCGGTCCATTGCCTAAGAATTCCACAGCAGTTTGTCCCGATATGACTGGATGAACCGGAAATATCCGGTTTTGTTTTGGCTAACTCAATCCGGAATATTGTTAAAGCCTCTGTGTTTGTGTTTTCCGGATATTATCCACGGACTTTGTTGTTTTGAATGTTTTTTATCAGGGAACATTTAATTTTGTGCTTGGATTCACTACTTGGTTCCATAGGGAGACACCAGCTCTACACATTCGTATTTTCTAGGGCGAAAGCTAGAGGAACTGTGGCAAACAAACATGATATTTCTGTTTGTACAGATGTCACTTTATGCACTTGCCTAGCGAAAAGATTTGCTTTTCTCCAAAACCATTTTTACTGTGATTTTCTCTGTCCATTGCATAAGAATTCCACACCACTTTGTCCGCACATGACTGGATGATACTGGAAATATCCGGTTGTGTTTTGGCTAAATCAATCTGAAATATTGCTACAGCCTCTGTGTTTGTGTTTTCTGGATATTATCGATGGACTTATTGTTTTGAATGTTTTTAGCAGGGAACATTTCATTTTGAGCTTGGAAACACTAATTCGTTCACCATGGGGACACCAGCTCTACACATTCGAATTTTCTAGGGAGAAAGCTAGAGGAACAGTGGCAAAAAAACATGATATTTCTGTTTGTGTCGATGATATTTTATGCACTTGCCTAACGAAAAGACTTTGCTTTTCTCCAATACCATTTTTACAGTGATTTTCTCGTTCCATTGCATACGAATTCCATGCCACTTTCTCTGGATATGACTGGATGAAACCAGAAATATCCGTTTGTGTTTTTGCTAACTCAATCTGAAATAATGTGAAAGCCTCTGTGTTTTTGTTTTCTGGATATTATCGATGGACTTTATTGTTTTGAATATTTTTATCAGGGAACATTTCATTTTGTGCCATTGAAACACTAATTGGTTCATCATGGGGACACCAGCTCTACACATTCGTATTTTAGGGAGAAAGCTAGAGGAACTGCGGTAAACAAACATGATATTTCTGTTTGTCTAGATGACATTTTATGCACTTGCCTAACGAAAGAACTTTCCTTTTCTCCAAAACCGTTTTTACTGTTATTTTATGGGCCCATTGCATACAAATTCCACACCAGTTTTTCCGGATATGACTGGATGAAACGAGAAATATCCATGGGGTTTTGGCTAACTCAATCCCAGATATTGCTACAGCCTCTGTGTTTGTGTTTTCTGGATATTATCGATGGACTTATTGTTTTCAATATTTTTATCAGGGAACATTTAATTTTGTACCGTTGAAACACTAATTTGTTCATAATGGGAACACCAGCTCTACACATTCGTACTTTCTAGGGAGAAAGCTAGAGGAACTGCGGCAAACAAACATGATAATTCTGTGTGTATAGATGACATTTTATGCACTTGCCTAACGTAAAGACTTTGCTTTTCTCCAAAACCATTGTTACTGTGATTTTCTCGGTCCATTGCATATGAATTCCACACCAGTTTGTCAGGATATGACTGGATGAAACCGGAAATATCCGATTATGTTTTTGGTAACTCAATCCTAGACATTGTTACCGCCTCTGTGTTTGTGTATTCCTGATATTATCCACAGACTTTATTGTTTGGAATGTTTTTTATCAGCGAACATTTAATTTTGTGCTTGTAAAACCTAATCGTTTCATAATGGGGACACCAGCTCCACATATTCGTATTTTCTAGGGAGAAAGCTAGAAACTGCGGCAAACAAACATGATATTTCTGTTTGTATAGATTACATTTTATACACTTGCCTAACGAAAAGACTTTGCTTTTCTCCAAAACCATTTTTACTCTGATTTTCTCAGTCCATTGCATACAAATTCCACACCACTTTGTCCGGATGTGACTGGATGAAACCGGAAATATCCGGTTTTGTTTTGGCTAACTCAATCCCAGATATTGCTACAGCCTCTGTGTTTGTGTTTTCTGGATATTATTGATGGACTTATCGTTTTGAATATTTTTATCAGGGTACATTTAATTTTGTACCGTTGAAACACTAATTGGTTGATCATGGGAACACCAGCTCTGCACATTCGTATTTTCTAGGGAGAAAGCTAGAGGAACTGCAGCAAACAAACATGATATTTCTGTTTGTATCGATGACATTTTATGCACTTGCCTAACTAAAAGACTTTGCTTTTCTCCAAAACCTTTTTAACTGTGATTTTCTCAGTCCATTGCATACGAATTCCACACCAGTTTGTCCGGATATCACTGGATGAAACCGGAAATATCTGGTTTGGTTTTGGATAACTCAATCACAGATATTGTTACCACCTCTGCGTTAGTGTATTCCTGACATTATGCACAGACTTTATTGTTTTGAATGTTTTTTATCAGGGAACACTTAATTTTGTGCTGGGGAACACTAATTGTTTCCACATGGAGACACCAGCTCTACGTATTCGTGTTTTCTATGGAGAAAGCTAGAGGAAATATGGCAAACAAACATGATATTTCGGTTTGTATAGATGACATTTGATGCACTTCCCTAATAAAAATACATTGCTTTTATCGAAAACCATTTTTACTGTGATTTTCTGGGTGCATTGCATACGAATTCCACACTAGTTTGTCCGGATATGACTGGATGAAACAGGAAGTGTCCGGTTTTGTTTTGGCTAACTCAATCCCAGATACTGCTACAGCCTCTATGTTTGTGATTTCTGGATATTATCGATGGACTTATTGTTTTGAATGTTTTTATCAGGGAACATTTAATTTTGTACCGTTGAAACACTAATTTGTTCATAATGGGAACACCAACTCTGCACGTTCGTATTTCCTATGGAGAAAATTACAGGAACTGTGGCAACAAACATGATATTTCTTTTGTATCGATGACATTTTATGCACTTCCCTAACGAAAAGACTTTGCTTATATCCAAAACCTCTTTTACTGTGATTTTCTCAGTCCATTGCATACGAATTCCACACCAGTTAGTCCGGATATGACTGGATGAAACCGGAAATATTTGGTTTTGTGTTGTCTAACTAAACCCCCGATACTGTTAGAGCCTCTGTGTTTGTATTTTCTGGATATTATCAATGGACTTTATTTTTTTGAATGTTTTTTATCAGGGAACATTTTATTTTGAACTTGGATACAGTAATTGGTTCCACATGGAGACACCAGCTCTATATATTCGTATTTTCTAGGTAGAAAGCTAGAGGAACTGCGGCAAACAAACCTGATATTTCTGTTTGTATCGATGATATTTTATGCACTTACATAACGAAAAGACTTTGCTTTTCTACAAAACCATTTTTACTGTGATTTTCTCGGTCCGTTGAATACGAATTCCACACCAGTTTGTGCGGATATGACTGGATGAAACCGGAAATATCCGGTTGTGTTTTTGCTAGCTCAATCCTGGACATTGTTACCGCCTCTGTGTTTGTGTATTCCTGACATTATACACGGACTTTATTGTATGGAATGTTTTTTTATCAGGGAACATTTAATTTGTGCTTGGAATCACTAAGTGGTTCCAAAGGGAGACACCAGCTCTACACATTCGTATTTTCTAAGGAGAAAGCTTGAGGAACTGTGGCAAACAAACATGATATTTCTGTTTGTATCGATGACATTTTATGCACTTGCCTAACAAAAAGACTTTTCTTTTCTCCAAAACCATTTTTACTATGAATTTCTCAGCCCATTGCATACGAATTCCACACCAGTTTGTCCGGATATGACTGGAAGTAACCAGAAATATCTGGTTTTGATTTGGCTGACTCAATCCTAGATATTGCTACAGCATCTGTGTTTGTGTTTTCTGGATATTATCCACGGAATTTATTGTTTTGAATGTTTTTTATCGTGGATCATTTTATTTTGAGCTTGGATACAGTAATAGGTTCCACATGGAGACACCAGATCTACATATTCGCATTTTCTAGGGAGCAAGCTAGAGGAACTGTGGGAAAGAAACATGATATTTCTGTTTGTATAGATGACATTTTATGCACTTGCCTAAACAAAAACTTTGCTTTTCTCCAAAACCATTTTTACTGAGATTTTCTCTGTCCATTGCATACGAATTCCACACCATTTGTCCGGATATGACTGGATGAAACCAGAAATATTCGGTTGTGTTTTGGCTAACTCAATCTGAAATAATGTGAAAGACTCTGTGTTTGTGTTTTCAGGATATTATCGATGGACTTTATTGTTTTGAATGTTTTTTATCAGGGAGCATTTAATTTTAAACCATTGAAACACTAATTGCTTCGTAATGGGAACAACAGCTATACACATTCATATTTTCTAGGGAGAAAGCTAAAGGAACTGCGGCAAACAAACATGATATTTCTGTTTGTATAGATGACATTTTATGCACTTGCCTAAACACAAAACTTTGCTTTTCTCCAAAACCATTTTTACTGAGATTTTCTCTGTCCATTGCATACGAATTCCACACCATTTGTCCGGATATGACTGGATGAAACCAGAAATATTCGGTTGTGTTTTGGCTAACTCAATCTGAAATAATGTGAAAGACTCTGTGTTTGTGTTTTCAGGATATTATCGATGGACTTTATTGTTTTGAATGTTTTTTATCAGGGAGCATTTAATTTTAAACCATTGAAACACTAATTGCTTCGTAATGGGAACAACAGCTATACACATTCGTATTTTCTAGGGAGAAAGCTAAAGGAACTGCGGCAAACAAACATGATATTTCTGTTTGTATAGATGACATTTTATACACTTGCCTAACGAAAAGACTTTGCTTTTCTCCAAAACCAATTTTACTCTGAATTTCTCAGCCCATTGCATACAAATTCCACACCAGTTTGTCCGTATATGACTGGAAGAAATCGGAAATATCCGATTGTGTTGTCGCTAACTCAATCCCAGATATTGCTACAGCCTCTGTGATTGTGTTTTCTGGATATTTTCGATGGACTAATTGTTTTGAATGTTTTTATCAGGGAACATTTAATTTTGTACCGATGAAACACTAATTTGTTCATAATGGGAACACCGGCTCTACACATTCGAATTTCCTAGGGAGAAAGCTAGAGGAACTGCGGCAAACAAACATGATATTTCCGTTTTTATAGATGACAATTTATCTGCTTGCCTAACGAAAAGACTTTGCTTTTCTACAAAACCATTTTTACTGTGATTTTCTCGGTCCATTGCATATGAATTCCACATCACTTTGTCAAGATATAACTGGATGAAACCAGAAATATCTGGTTTTTTTTTTGGCTAACTCAATCCCAGATATTGCTACAGCCTCTGTGTTTGTGTATTCTGGATATTATCCATGGACATTATTTTCTTGAATATTTTTTTCAGGAAATATTTAATTTTGTGCTTGGAAAACTATTTGGTTCATCATGGGGACAACAGCTCCACATATTCGTATTTTCTAGGGAGAATGCTAGAGGAACTGCAGCAAACAAACATGATATTTCTGTTTGTCTAGATGACATTTTATCTACTTTCCTAACGAAAAGACTTTGCTTTTCTCCAAAACCATTTTTACTCTAATTTTCTCAATCCATTGCATACGATTTCCACACCACTTTCCGGATGGACAGGATGAAACCAGAAATATCCGGTTGTGTTTTGGCTAACTCAATCCAAAATATTTGAAAGCCTCTGTGTTTGTGTTTTCTGGATATTATCGATGGACATATTGTTTTGAATGTTTTTATCAGGGAACATAATTTTGTACCATTGAAACACTAATTGGTTTATAATGGGAACACAAGCTCTACACATTCTTATTTTCTAGGGAGAAAGCTAGAGGAACTGTGGCAAAAAACATGATATTTCTGTTTGTATTGATGACATTTTATGCACTTCCCTAATTAAAAGACTTTGTTTTTCTCCAAAAGCATCTTTGCTGAGATTTTTTTGGTCCATTGCATACGAATTCCACACCAGTTTGTCCGGATATGACTGGATGAAACCAGAAATATCCGGTTTTGTTTTGGCTAACTGAATCCCAGACATTGTTACCGCCTCTGTGTTTGTGCATTCCTGATATTATCCACAGACTTTATTGTTTTGAATATTTTTTATCAGGGAACTTTTAATTTTGTGCTGCGAAACACTAATTGTTTCCACAGGGAGACTCAACTCTACACATTCATATTTTCTAGAGAGAAAGCTAGAGGAACTGCGGCAAACAAACATGATATTTCTGTTTGTATAGATGACATTTTATGCACTTGCCTAATTAAAAGACTTTGCTTTTCTCCAAAACCACTTTTACTGTGATTTTTTCGGTCCATTACATACGAATTCCACACCAGTTTGTCTGGATATGACTGGATGAAACGGGAAATATCCGGTTTTGTTTCGGCTAACTCAATTCCAGATATTGCTAAAGCCTCTGTGTTTGTGTTTTCTGGATATTATCGATGGACTTATTGTTTTGAATGTTTTTATCAGGGAACATTTATTTTCTACTGTTGAAACACTAATTGGTTCATAATCGGAACACCAGCTCTACACATTCTTATTTTCTAGGGAGAAAGCTAGAGGGACTGTGGCAAAGAAACATGATATTTCAATTTGTATCGATGACATTTTATGCACTTGCCTAACAAAAAGACTTTGTTTTTCTCCAAAAGCATCTTTGCTGAGATTTTTTTGGTGCATTGCATACGAATTCCACACCAGTTTGTCCGGATATGACTGGATGAAACCAGAAATATCTGGTTTTGTTTTGGCTAACTCAATCCCAGACATTGTTACCGCCTCTGTGTTGGTGTATTCCTGATATTATCCACAGACTTTATTGTTTTGAATATTTTTTATCAGGGAACTTTTAATTTTGTGCTGCGAAACACTAATTGTTTCCACATGGAGACACAGCTCTACACATTCGTATTTTCTAGGGAGAAAGCTAGAGGAACTGCGGCAAACAAACATGATATTTCTGTTTGTATAGATGACATTTTATGCACTTGCCTAATGAAAAGACTTTGCTTTTCTCCAAAATCATTTTTACTGTGATTTTCGCTGTCCATTGCATACGAATTCCACACCACTTTGTCCGGATATGCCTGGCTGAAACCAGAAATATCCGGTTGTGTTTTGGCTAGCTGAATCCCAGATATTGCTGCAGCCTATGTGTTAGTGTTTTCCGGATATTATCGACAGACTTTATTGTTTTGAATGTTTTTATCAGGAACATTCAATTATGTACCAATAATAAACTATTTGGTTCCACATGGAGACACCAGCTCTACACATTCGGATTTTCTAGGGAGAAAGCTAGAGGAACTGCGGCAAACAAACATGCTATTTCTGTTTGAATAGATGACATTTTATACACTTGCCTAATGAAAAGACTTTGCTTTTCTCCAAAACTATTTTTGCGGTGATTTTTTTTGTCCATTGCATACGAATTCCACACCAGTTTATGCGGATATGACTGGATGAAAACAGAAATATCCATTTTTGTTTTGGCTAACTCAATCCCAGATATTGCTGCTGCCTCTATGTTACTGTTTTCCAGATATTATCTACAGACTTTATTGTTTTGAGTATTTTTTATCAGGGAACATTTAATTTTGTGCTGTTAAACACTAGTTGACTCCACATGGAGACACCAGCTCTACATATTCGTATTTTCTAGGGAGAAAGCTAGGGGAACTGCGGCAAGCAAACATGATATTTCTGTTTGTATAGATGATATTTTATGCACTTGTCGAAAGAAAAGACTCTGCTTTTCTCCAAAATCATTTTACTGTGATTTTCTCATTCCATTCCATGCGCATTCCACACCACTTTGTCTGGATAAGCCTGGACGAAACCAGACATATCCGGTCGTATTTTTACTAAATCAATCCCGGATATTGCTACAGCCTCTCTGTTTTCAGGATATTATAAATGTGCATTTTGTTTTGAATATTTTTTATCATGATATTTCTGTTTGAATAGATGGCATTTTATACACTTGCCTAATGAAAACACTTTGCTTCCCTCCAAATCCATTTTTATTGTGATTTTCTCGGTTCATTGCATACGAATTCCACACCAATTTTTCCAGATATGATTTGATGTAACCGGAAATATCCGGTTGTGTTCTGGCTAACTCAATCCCAGTTATTACCACAGGCTCTGTGTTTGGGTTTTCTGGATATTATCGATGGACCTAATTGTTTTGAATTTTTTTTTTATCAGGGAACATTTAATTTTTCCTGGGAACACTAATTGTTTCCACATGGAGAACGCACCTCTACATATTCGTATTTCTAGGAAGAAATCTAGAGGAACTGCGGCAAACAAACATGATATTTCTTTTTGTATAGATGATATTTTATGCACTTGCCTAAAGAAAAGACTTTGCATTTCGCCTAAACCATTTTTACTGTGATTTTCTCAGCCCATTGCATTCGAATTCCACACCACATGATATTTCTGTTTGTATAGAGGACATTATATGCACTTGCCTAAAGAAACGAATTTGCTTTTCTCCAGAACCATTATTACTGTGATTTATTCTGTCCAATGCATAGGAATTCCAAACCACATTGTCTGCATATGACTGGATGAAACCAGAAATACCCGGTTTTGTTTTGGCTAACTCAATCCGAAATATTGCTACAGCCCCTGTGTTTGTGTTTTTTGGATATTATCAATGGATTTTATTGTTTTGAATGTTTTTTATCAGGGAACATTTAATTTTGTGCTTGGAAACACTAGTTGACTCCACATGGAGACACCAGCTCTACATATTTGTATTTTCTAGGGAGAAAGCTAGAGGAACTGCTTCAAAAATACATGACATTTCGGTTTGAATAGATGACATTTTATACGCTTGCCGAACGAAAACACTTTGCTTTTCTCCAAAATCATTTTTACTCTGATTTTCTTGGTCAATTTCATAAGAATTCCACAAAACTTTGTCCAGATAAGACTGGATGAAACCAGAAATATCCAGTTTTGTTTTGCCTAACTCAATCTGAAATATTGTGAAAGCCTCTGTGTTTTTGTTTTTTGGATATTATCGATGAACTTTATTGTTTTGAATGTTTTTATCAGGGAACATTTAATTTTGTACCGTAGAAAAACTAGTTACTCCACATGGAGACACCAGCTCTACACATTCGTATTTTCTAGGAAGAAAGCTAGAGGAACTGCGGCAAACACACATGATATTTCTGTTTGAATAGATGGCATTTAATACACTTGCCTAATGAAAACACTTTGCTTTCCTCCAAATCCATTTTTACTGTGATTTTCTCGGTCCATTGCATACAAATTCCACACCACTTTTTCCAGATATGCCTGGATGAAACCAGAAATATCTGGTTTTGTTATGGCTAACTCAATCCCAGATATTGCTACAGGCTCTGTGTTAATATTTCTGGATATTATCCACAGACTTCATTATTTTGAATATTTCTTATGAGAGAACATTTAATTTTTGGCTGGTAAACACTAGTTGACTCCACATGGAGACACCAGCTCTATACATTCCTATTTTCTAGGGAGAAATCTAGAGGATCTGCCGCAAACATGCATTAATTTCTGTTTGTATAGATGACATTTTACGCACTGGCCAAAGGAAAAGACCTTGCTTTTCTCCAAAACAATTTTTTCTGTGATTTTCTTGGTCATTGCATAGGAATTCCACAGCACTTTGTCCGGATTTGACTAGATTAAACGCGAAATTTCCGGTTGTGTTTTGGTTAACTCAATCCCAGATATTGCTACAGCGTCTGTGTTTGTGTTTTCTGGATTTTATCAACGAACTTTATGGTTTTGAATGTTTTTATCAGGGAACATTTAATTTTGTACCGTAGAAACACTAGTTGCTTCCACATGGAGTCACGAGCTCTACACATTCGTATTTTCTAAGGAGAAAGCTAGAAGATCTGCGGCAAACAAACATGATATTTCTTTTTGTATAGATGACATTTTATGCACTGGCCGAAGGAAAAGACTTTGCTTTTCTCCAAAACCATTTTTACTGTGATTTTCTGGGTCCAATGCATACGAATTACACACCAGTTTTTCTGGATGTGACAGAATGAAACCAGAAATACCCTTTTGTGTTTTGCTAACTCAGAGATATTGCTGCAGGTTCTGTGTTAAAGTTTTCCGGATATTCTCGACAGACGTTATTGTTTTGAATGTTTTTTATCAGGGAACATTTAATTTTGTGCTGGGAAACACTAATCGATTCCACATGGAGACACCAGCTCTACACATTCGTGTGTTCTAGGGGAAAACTAGTGGAACTGAGGCAAAGAAACATGATATTTCAGTTTGAATAGATGACACTTTATACACTTGCCTAAAGAAAAGACTTTGCTTTCCTCCAAAACCATTTATACAGTGATTGTCTCAGTCCATTGCATACGATTTCCACACCACATTGTTCGGATTTGACTGGATGAAACCAGAAATACCCCATCTGTTTTGGCAAACTCAATACGAAATATTGTGAAAGACCCTGTGTTTGTGTTTTCTGGATATTATCGACAGATTTTATTGTTTTGAATGTTTTTATTAGGAACATTTAATTTTTTACCGAAGAAACACTAATTGGTTCCACCTTTAGACACCAGCTCTACACTTTCATATTTTCTAAGGAGAAAGCTAGAAGAACTGCGGCAAACAAACATCATATTTCCGTTTGTATAGATGATATTTTATTCACTTCCTAACGAAAAGACTTTGCTTTTCTCCAAAACCATTTTTACTGTGATTTTCTTGGTCCATTGCATACGAATTCCACACGACTTTGTCCGGATATGACTGGATGAAACTAGAAATATGCGGTTGTGTTTTGGCTAACTCAATCCCAGATATTGCTACATGCTCTGTGTTTCTTATTTTGGATATTGTCCATGAATTTATTGTTTTGAATATTTTTTTATCAGGGAACATTTAATTTTGTGCTGGGAAACACTTATTGGTTCCACATGGAGACACCAGCTCTACATATCATTTTTTCTACGGAGAAAGCCAGAGTAACTGCCGCAAACAAACATGATATTTCTGTTTGTATAGATGACATTTTATGCACTGGACGAAGGAAAAGACTTTGCTTGTCTTCAAAACCATTTATACAGTGATTGTCTCGGTCCAATGCATATGAACTGCACACCGATTTGTCCAGGTATGACTGGATGAACACAATAATATCCGGAAGTGTTTTGGCTAACTCAATCCGAAATTATTGAAAGCATCTGTGTTTTTGTTTTCTGGATTTATCAATGGACTTTATGGTTTTGAATGTTTTTATCAGGGAACGTTTAATTTTGTACCGTAGTAACACTAATTGGTTCCACATGGAGACACCAGCTCTACATATTCACATTTTCTAGGGAGGAAGCTAGAGGAACTATGGCAAACAAAGATGCTATTTCTGTTTCTATAGATAACATTTTATGCACTTGCCTAACGAAAAGACTTTGCTTTTCTCCATATCCATTTTTACTGTGATTTTCTCGGTCCATTGCATACGTATTCCAAACCACTTTGTCCGGATAAGACTCGATGAAACCTGAAATATCTGCTTGTGTTTTGGCTAACTATATCCCAGATATTGCTACAGGCTCTGTGTTAATGTTTTAGGATACTATCGACAGACTTTTTTGATTTGAATGCTTTTATCAGGGTACATTTAATTTTGTACCGTAGAAACACAAATTGACTCCACATGGAGACACCAGCTCTACACATTCGTATTTTCTAGGGAGAAATCTAGAGGAACTATGGCAAACAAACATGATATTTCTGTTTGAATAGATGACATTTTATACACTTGCCTAACGAAAATACTTTGCTTTTCTTCAAAACCTTTTATACAGTGATTGTCTCGGTCCGTTGTGTACGAATTCCACACTACTTTGTCTGGCTCTACCTGGATTAAACCAGAATTATCCGGTTGTGTTTTGGCTAACTCAATCCCAGATATTGCTACAGCCTCTGTGTTAATGTTTTCTGGATATTATCGATAGGCTTTATTGATTTGAATGTTTTTTATGAGGGAACATTTAATTTTTTGCTGGGAAATAGTAGTTGACTCCACATGGAGACACCAGCTCTACACATTCGTAATTTCTATGGAGAAATCTACAGGAATTGC
This sequence comes from Lepus oiostolus, assembly GCA_036325905.1. NCBI lineage: Eukaryota > Metazoa > Chordata > Mammalia > Lagomorpha > Leporidae > Lepus > Lepus oiostolus. Next base: position 782,061 of record JAWMBE010000090.1, read on the forward strand.
GGCAAACAAACATGATATTTCTGTTTCTATAGATGACATTTTATACACTTGCCTAACGAAAAGACTTTGCTTTTCTCCAAAAACATTTTTACCTTGATTTTCTCGGTCCATTGCATACGAATTCCACACCACTTTGTCCGGATATGACTGTTTGTGTTTTCTGGATATTATCAATGGACTTTACGTTTTAGAATGAATTTCAGTAGAGGGAATTTTCTTTTGAGCTGGAAATTTTTAGTGCTTCCATATGCAGGCCAAACGTGTTCACATTCGTGTTTTCTGCGCAGAAAGCTATAGCAATCGTTGCAACGAAACATGATATTTATATTTGAAAACATGACTTATTATCCACTTGTGCAAGAAATAGAGTTTTCTTTTCCCAAAACCAGTTTGAGGGTGATTTTCTGAGTCCATTGCATACCAGTTCCAAAACACTTTGTCTGGATATGAATGGATGAGACCAGAAATATCCTCTTGTGTTATGGCTAACTCAATCCCAGATCTTGCTACAACCTCTGTGTTTGTGTTTTCTGGGTATTATCAATGGACTTTACGTTTTAGAATGAATTTAAGCAGAGAATATTTTCTTTGCTTCTGGGAAACACTAATTAGTTCCACATGGAGACACAAACACAACACATTCGTGCTGTCTAGGAAGAAAACTACAGCAATTGCTGCAAACTAACATGATATTTCTGTTTGTGTAGATGACATTTTATGCACTTGCCTAAGAAAATACTTTGCTATTCTCCAAAACCAGTTTGACTGTGATTATCTGAGTCCATTGCATACCAGTTCCACAGCACTTTGTCCAGATATGCCTGGATTAAACAAGAAATCTCCTCTTGTGTTATGGCTAACTCAATCCCAGATCTTGCTACAACCAAAGTGTTTGTGTTTTCTGGATATTATGAATGGACTTACCTTTTAGAATGAATTTCAGTAGAAGAAATTTTGTTTTGTGCTGGAAAAGCTAAGTGCTTCCATTTGCAGGCCAAACATGTTCACATTGTGTTTTCTATGCAGAAAGCTAGAGGAATCATTGCAAACAAAGAAGATATTGATATTTGCAAACATGACTTTTTATCCACTTGGCCAAGGAAAAGAGTTTGCTTTTCTCCAAAATAGTTTGAGGGTAATTTTCTCAGTCCATTGCCTACCAGTTCCACAACAGGTTGAATGGAAATGACTGGATGAAACCACAAATATCCTCTGTGTTATGGCTAACTCAATCCTAGATCTTGCTACAGGCTCTGCTTTGTGTTTTTTGATATTATCAATGGACTTTATGGTTTTGAATGAATTTAAGCAGGGAATATTTTCTTTGGTGCTGGGAGACACTAATTAGTTCCACATGGAGACACAAACTCAACACATTCCTGCTGTCTAGGCAGAAAACTACAGCAATTGCTGCAAACAAACATGATATTTGTGTTGGTGTAGATGATATTTTATGCACTTTCCTAATAAAATACTTTGCTATTCTCCAAAAGCAGATTGACTGTGATTATGAGTCCACTGCATACCAGTTCCACAGCACTTTGTCCAGATATGCCTGTATGAAACCAGAAATCTCCTCTTGTGTTATGGCTAACTCAATCCCAGATCTTGCTACAACCTCTGTGTTTGTGTTTTCTGGATATTATGAATGGACTTACCTTTTAGAATGAATTTCAGTAGAAGAAATTTTGTTTTGTGCTGGAAAAGCTAAGTGCTTCCATTTGCAGGCCAAACATGTTCACATTGTGTTTTCTATGCAGAAAGCTAGAGGAATCATTGCAAACAAACAAGATATTGATATTTGCAAACATGACTTTTTATCCACTTGGCCAAGAAAAAGAGTTTGCTTTTCTCCAAACCAGTTTGAGGGTGATTTTCTGAGTCCATTGCATACCAGTTCCACATGACTGGATGAAACCAGAAATATCATCTTGTGTTATGGCAAACTCAATCGGAGATCTTGTTACAGGCTCTGCTTTGTGTTTACTGATATTATCAATGGACTTTATGGTTTTGAATGAATTTAAGCAAGGAATATTTTCTTTGGTGCTTGGAAATACTAATTAGTTCCACATGGAGACACAAACTCAACACATTCGTGCTGTCTGGGCAGAAAACTACAGCAATTGCTGAAAACAGACATGATATTTGTGTTTGTGTTGATGATATTTTATGCACTTGCCTAAGAAAATACTTTGCTATTCTCCAAAACCAGTTTGACTGTGATTACCTGAGTCCATTGCATACCAGTTCCACAACACTTTGTCTAGAAATGACTGGATGAAACCATAAATATCATCCTGTGTTATGGCAAACTCAATCCCAGATCTTGCTGCAGGCTCTTCTCTTTGTTTTTGAATATTATCAATGGACTTTATGGTTTTGAATAAATTTAAGCAGGGAATATTTTCTTTGGTGCTTGGAAACACTAATTAGTTCCACATGGAGACACAAACTCAACACATTCTTTCTCTCTAGGCAGAAAACTACAGCAATTGCTGCAAAGAAACATGATATTTGTGTTTGTGTAGATGACATTTGATGCACTTGCCTAAGAAAATACTTTGCTATTCTCCAAAACCAGTTTCAGGGTGATTTTCTGAGTCCATTGCATACCAGTTCCACAGCTCTTTGTCTGGATATGCCTGGATTAGACCATAAATATCCTCTTGTGTTATGGCTCACTCAATCCCAGATCTTTCTAACTCCTCTGTGTTTGTATATTCTGGATATTATCGATGCACTTTATTGTTTTGAATGTTTTTTATCAGGGAATATTTTATTTTATACCTGGAATCTCTAATTGGTTTCACATGGAGACACCAGCTCTACACATTCGTATTTTCTAGGGAGAAAGCTAGATGAACTGTGGAAAACCAACATGATATTTCTGATTGTATACATGATATTTTATGCACTTGCCTAAGGAAAAGACTTTGCTTTGTTCCAAAACCATTTTCACTGTGATTTTCTCGGTCTATTGCATACGAATTCCGCACCACTTTGTCCAGATATGACTGGATGAAACCGGAAATACCCGGTTTTGCTTTGGCTAACCCAATCCCAGAGATTGCCACAAACTCTCTGTTTGTGTTTTCTGGATATTATCGATGGAATTTATTGTTTTGAAAGGTTTTTTTTTTTTATCAGTGAACATTTAATTTTGTGCTGGGAAACACTAATTGTTTCCACATGGTGACACCAGCTCTACACATTCGTATTTTCTAGGGAGAAAGCAAGAGGAACTTTGGCAAACAAACATGATATTTCTCTTTGTATAGATGGACTTTTATTCACTTGCCTAACGAAACGACTTTGCTTTTCTCCAAAACCATTTTTCTTGTGATTTTCTTGGTCCATTTTATACGAATTGCACACCACTTTTTCCGGACACCACTGGATGAAACCAGAAATATCCGGTTGTGTTTTGGTTAACTCAATTTCAGATATTGCGAATGCCTCTGTGTTTGTGTTTTCCGAATATTATTGATTGATTTATTGTTTGGAATGTTTTTTATACGGGAACATTTAGTTTTGTGCTGGTAAAAAATAGTTGTTTCCACATGGGGCCACCAGCTATACAAATTCATATTTTCTAGGGAGAAATCTAGAGGAACTGTGGCATTCAAACATGACATTTCTATTTGTAAAGATGGACATTTTATGCACTTGCCTAAAGTAAAGACTTTGCTTTTCTCCAAAACCATTTTACTGTGATTTTTCGGTCCGTTGTATACGAATGCCAAAACACTTTGTCCGGATATGACTGGATGCATTCAGAAATATCCGGTTGTGTTTTTGCTAACTCAGTCCCAGATATTGCTGCAGACTCTGTGTTTGTGTTTTCTGGATATTATCGATGGACTTTATTGTTTTGAATGTTTTTATCAGGGAACATTTAATGTTGTGCTGGGAAACACTAATTGGTTCCACATGGGGACACCAGCTCTACACATTCGTATTTTCTAGTTAGGAAGCTAGAGGAACTGCGGCAAACAAACATGATATTTCTGTTTGTATAGATTACATTTTATACACTTGCCTAATGAAAAGATTTTGCTTTTCTCCAAAACCATATTTACTGTGATTTTCTCGGTCCATTGCATACGAATTGCAAACCACTTTGACCGGATATCACTGGATGAAACCAGAAATATATGGTTGTGTTTTGGCTAACTCAATTCGAAATATTGTGAATGTTTCTGTGTTTGTTTTTTCTGGCTATTATCAATGCACTTTATTGTTTTGAATGTTTTTTTATCTGGGAACATTTTATTTTGAGCTTGGACACAGTAATTGCATCATCATGGGACACCAGCTCTACACATTCATATTTCCTAGGGAGAAAGTAGAGGAACTGCAGCAAACAAATATAATATTTCTGTTTGTATAGATGACATTTTATGCACTTGCCTAACAAAAAGACTTTGCTTTTTTCGAAAAGCATTTTAATATGATTTTCTTGATTCATTGCATATGAATTCCACACCAATTTGTCCGGATATGACTGGAGTAAACCAGAAATATCTGGTCGTGTTTTCGCTAACTCAATCCCACATATTGCGACAACCTCTGAGTTTTTGTTTTCCGAATATTATCCACAGACTTTACTGTGTTAAATGCTTTTTATCAGGTAACAACTAATTTTGTGCTTGGAAACACTAGTTGGTTACACATGGAGAAACCAGCTCTACACATTCGTATTTTCTAGGGAGAAAGCTAGAGGAACACCGGCAAACAAACATGATATTACTGTTTGTATAGATGACATTTTATGCAATTGCCTAACGAAAGGACTTGGTTTACTCCGAAACAATTTTTACTGTGATTTTCTCAGTCCATTGCATACGAATTCCACAGCACTTTGTCAGGATATGACTGGATGAAACCAGAAATATCCGGTTGTGTTTTGGCTAACTCAATCTGAAGTATTGTGAAAGCCTCTGTGTTTGTGTTTTCTGGATAGTATCGACGGACTTTACTGTTATAAATATTTTTTATTAGGGAACGTTTAATTTTGTGCTTGCAAGCACTAATTGGTTCCACATGGAGACAACAGCTCTAACATTCATATTTTCTATGGAGAGAGCTAGAGGAACTGCGGCAAACAAACATGATATTTCTGTTTGTATAGATGACATGTTAAGCCCTTGCCGAGGGAAAACACTTTGCTTTTCTCCAAAACCATTTGTACTGTGATTTTCTTGGTCCATTGCATAAGAATTCCACACCACTTTGTCCAGATATGACTGGATGAAACCAGAAATATCTGGTTTTGTTTTGGCTAACCTAATCCCAGAGATTGCAACAACCTCTTTGTTTGTGTTTTCTGGATATTATCGATGGACTTTATTGTTTTGAATGTTTTTTATCAGGGAACATTTAATTTTGTGCTGGGAAACAGTAGTTGGCTCCACATGGAGACACCAGCTCTACACATTCGTATATTCTAGGGAGAAAGCTAGAGGAACTGTGGCAAATAAACATGATATTTCTTTTTCTGTAGATGACCTTTTATGCACTTGCCTAACCAAAAGAAGTTGCTTTCCTCCAAAACCATCTTAACTATGATTTCCTTTGTCCATTGCATACGAATTCCACTACACTTTGTCCGGATATGACAGGATGAAACCAGAAATATCCGGTTGTGTTTTGGCTAACTCAATCCCAGATATTGCTACAACCTCTCTGTTTGTGTTTTGCGGATATTATCGACAGACTTAATTGTTTTGAATGTTTCTTATCAGGGAACATTTAATTTTGTGCTTGGAAACACTAATTGCTTCCACATGGAGACACCAGTTCTACACAATTTTATGTTCTGGGGAGAAAGCTAGAGGAACTGTGGAAAACAAACATGATATTTCTGTTTGTATAGATGACATTTTATGCACTTGCCTAACAAAAAGACTTTGCTTTCCTCCAAAACCATTTTTACTATGATTTTTTCAGTCCAATGCTTACGAATTCCACATCACTTTGTCCGGATATGACTGGATGAAACCAGAACTATCCGGTTGTGTTTTGGCTAACTCAATCCCAGATATTGCTACAGCATCCGAGTTTGTGTTTTCTCCATATTTTCGAAGGACTTTATTGTTTTGGATGTTTTTTATCAGGGAACATTTAATTTTGTGCTTGGAATCACTAATTGGTTCGAAATGGAGAAATCAGCTCTATACCGTCGTATTTTCTAGGGAGAGAGCTAGAGGAACTGCGGCAAACAAACATGATATTTCTGTTTGTATATATGACATTTTATGCATTTGCCTAATGAAAAGTCTTTGCTTTTCTCCAAAACCATTTTTCTGTGATTTTCTCAGTCAATTTCATACGAATTCCACAACACTTTGTGTGGATATGACTGGATGTATCCAGAAATATCTGGTTGTGTTTTGGCTAACTCAATCCAAGATATTGCTACAGCCTCTGTGTTTGTGTTTTATGGATACTAGCAACTAACTTTTTGTTTTGAATGTTTTTTATCAGGGAACAATTCATTTTGTGCTGGGAAACACTAATTGTTTCTACATGGTGACACCAGCTGTACACATTCGTATTTTCTAGGGAGAAAGCTAGAGGAACTGCAGTAAACAATCATGATATTTCTGTTTGTCTAGATGACATTTTATGCACTTGCCTAACAAAAAGACTTTGCTTTTTATCCAAAACCATTTTTACTGTGATTGTCTGTGTCCACAGTATCCGCATTCCACACCACTTTGTCCGGATATGTCTGAATGAAACTAGAAATATCCGGTTGTGTTTTGGTTAACTGAATACCAAATATTGAAAAAGCATCTCTGTTTGTGTTTTCTGGATATCTTCGATGGACTTTCTTGTTTTGAATGTTTTTTATCAGGGAACATATAATTTTGTGCTTGGAAACACTAATGGTTTCCACATGGAGACAACAGCTCTGCACATTCATATTTTCCAGGGAGAAAGCTAGAGGAACTGGGCAAAGAAACCTGATATTTCTGTTTGTATAAATGACATTTTATGCCCTTGCCTAATGCAAGACTTTACTTCTCTCCAAAACCATATTTACTGTGAGGTTTCTGGTCGATTGCATACGAATTCCACACCACTTTGTCCCGATATGACTGGATGAAACTAGAATTATCTGGTTGTGTTTAGGCGAACTCAATCCAGCATATTTGGACAGCCTCTGTGTTTGTGATTTCTGGGTATTATCGACGGACTTTATTGTTTTAAATGTTTTTTTCTCAGGAAACATTTAATTTTGTGCTGCAAAACACTAATTGTTTGAACATATAGACACCAGCTCTACACATTTGTATTTTCTAGGGAGAAAGCTAGAGGAACTGTGGCAAACAATTATGATATTTCTGTTTGTGTAGATGACATTTTATGCACTTGCCTAACGAAAAGAATTTGCTCTTCTCCAAAACCATTTATACTGTGATGTTTCCAGTCCATTGCATACGAATTCCACACCACTTTCTCTGGATATGACTGGATGAAAGCATAAATATTCAGATGTGTTTTGGCTAACTCAATGGCAGATATTGCGACTTCCTGTTTGTTTGTGTTTTCTGGATATTATTGATGCAATATTTGTTTTGAATGTTTTATCAAGGAGCATTTAATTTTGTACTGGGGAACACTAATTGGTTTCACATGGAGACACAAGCTCTACACATTCGTATTTTCTAGGGAGAAAACTAGAGGAACTGCGGCAAACAAACATGATATTTGTTTGTATAGATGACATTTTATTCACTTGCCTAATGAAAAGACTTTGCTTTTCTCCAAAACCAAATTTACTGTGATTTTCTCTGTTCATCCCATGTGAATTCCACACGACTTTGTGAGGATATGAGTGGATGAAACCGGAAATATCCGGTTGTGTTTTGGTTAACTGAATACCAAATATTGTGAAAGCATCTCTGTTTGTGTTTTCCGGATATCGTGGATGGAGTTTATTGTTTTGAATGTTTTTTATCAGGGAACATTTAAATTTGTACTGGGAAACACTAATTGGTTCCACATAGAGAAAACAGCTCTACACATTCATATTTTCTACGGAGAAACCTAGAGGAACTGTGGCAATCTAACGTGATATTTCTGTTTGTATACATGACAATTTATGCACTTGCCTAACGAAAAGACTTTGCTTTTCTCCAAAACCATTTTTACTGTGATTGTATGTGTCCTTTGTATACGAATTCCACACCACTTTGTCAGGATATGACTGGATGAAATCCGAAATATCCAGTTGTGTTTTGGCTAACTCAATTCCAGATATTTCGACAGCCTCTGTGTTTGTTTATTCCGGATATTTTCAATGGACTTTATGGTTTTGTATGTTTTTATCAGGGAACATTTAATTTTGTACTTGGAAACACTAATTGGTTCAACATGGAGACACCAGCTCTACACATTCGTATTTTCTGGGAAGAAAGTTAGAGGAACTGTGGGAAACAAACCTGATAGTTGTATGTATAGATGATATTTTATGCACTTTCCTAACGAAAAGACTTTGCTTTTCTCCAATTTTTTTCTGTGATTTTCTCGGTCAATTGCATACAAATTCCACACCACCTTTTCCAGATATGACTGGATGAAAACAGAATTATACGCTTGAATTTTGGCTAAATCAATCCCAAATATTGCGACAACCTCTCTGTGTTTTCTGGATATTATTGATTAACTTTATTGTTTTGAATGTTTTTATCAGGGAACATTTAATTTTGTACTGGGAAACTCTAATTGGTTTAACATGGAGACACAAGCTCTACACATTCGTATTTTCTAGGGAGAAAGCTAGAGGAACTGTGGTAAACTAACATGATATTTCAGTTTGTATAGATGATATTTTATGCACATGCCTGACTAAAAGATTTCTTTTCTCCAAAATTTTTTTTACTGTGATTTTCTGGGTCCATTGCAAACGAATTCCAAATTTCTTTGTCAGCATATGACTGGATGAAAATAGAAATATCCGGTTGTTTTTTTGCTAACTCAATCCCAAATATTGCGATAACCTCTGTGTTTGTTTTTTCTGCAATTATCGATGGACTTTATTGTTTTCAATGTTTTTTGTCAGGGAATATTTAATTTTGTGCTTGGAAACACTAACTGGTTCCACATGGAGACCCCAGCTCTACACATTCGTATTTTCTATGGAGAAAGCTAGAGGAGCTGTGGCAAACAAACATGATATTTCTGTTTGTATAGGTGACATTTTATACAGTTGCCTAAGGAAAAGATTTTGCGTTTCTCCAAAACCATTTTCACTATGATTTTCTCAGTCCATTTCGTACGAATTCCACACCACTTTGTTCGGATATGACTGGATGAAACCAGATATATCCGGTTGTGTTTTGGCTAACTCAATCCCAGATATTAAGATAGCCTCTGTGTTTGTGTTTTCTAGATATCATCTGTGGACTTTGTTGCTTTGAATGTTTTTTACAGGGGAAATTTAATTTTGTGGTTGGAAACACTAATTGGTTTCACATGCAGACACCAGCTCTTCACATTCGTATTTTCTAGCCAGAATGCTAGAGGAACTGGGGCAATCAAACATGATATTTCTGTTTGTGTAGATGACATTTTATGCACTTGACTAACGAAAAGACTTTGCTTTTCTCCAAATGCATTTTTACTGTAATTTTCTCGGTCCATTTCATACGAATTCCACATTACTTTGTCCGGTTATGAATGAATGAAACCCGAAATATATGGTTGTTTTGGCTAACTAAATCCCAGAATTTGCGACAGCTTCTGTGTTAGTGTTTTCCGGATATTATCAACGGACTTTATTGTTTTCTCCGGATATTACTGGATGTAATCAGGTTGTGTTTTCGCTAACTCAATCCCAGAGATTACGACAGACTCTCTCTTTGTGTTTTCCAAATATCATCAACAGACTTTATTTTTTTGAATGTTTTCTATCAGAGAACATTTAATTTTGTGCTTGGAAACACTAATTGGTTGCACATGGAGACACCAGCTCTACACATTTGTATTTTCTAGGCAGAAAGCTAGAGGAATTGTGGCAAACAAACATATTTCTGTTTGTGAAGATGGCATTTTATCCACTTTCCTAACGAAAAGACTTGCTTTCCTCCAAAAAAATTTTTACTGTGATTTTCTCGGTACTTTACATACGAATTCCACACCACTTTGTCCGATATGATTGGATGAAAACAGAAATATCCAGTTGTGTTTTGGCTAACTCAATTCCACATGTTGTGACAGCCTCTCTGTTTGTGTTTTCCTTATATTATCAACAGACTTTATTGTTTTGAATGTATTATATCATAGAACATTTAATTTTGTGCTGGGAAACACTAATTGGTTCCACATGGAGACTCCAGCTGTACACATTTGTACTTTGTTGGGAGAAAGCTAGAGGAACTGCAGCAAACAAATATGATATTTCTGTTTGTATAGGTGGCATTCTATGCACTTGTCTAACGAAAAGACTTTGCTTTTCTCCAAAACTATTTTTACTGTCATTTTCTCGGTCCGTTGCATATGAATTCCACATGACTTTGTCTGGATATGACGGGATGAAAGCAGACATATCTGGTTGTGTTTTCGCTAAATCAATCCCAGATATTGCGACAGCCTCTCTGCGTTTTCTTTACATTATCGATGTACTATTGTTTTGAATATTTTTTTAATCAGGGATCATTTAATTTTGTGCTTGGAAACACTGATTGTTTCCACATGGAGACACCAGCTCTACACATTCATATTTTCTAGTTAGGAAGCTAGAGGAACTGCAGCAAACAAAAATGACATTTCTGTTTGTATAGGAGACATTATATGCACTTGTCTAACGAAACTTAAGGACCCCAAATCTGGGAATCCAACGCGCTCGGGTGGTTGCCCAGTGACCCAAAACTCCAACCCATTAGATGCAAAAGCAGGAGTATATTTATTAATACGTTTGCATAAATGTGCTCCCCAGCACCTCAGGGTGTCTAGAGAGCAAGAGAGCCCTGAGCAGGGGTAACAGCACTTTTTAAAGACAATAGCCACCTGATTGACATATGTATGTGGGGCGTTTGGTGATTGGCTATTTTGAAGGGCAAACTCTTGTTGCGATTTTAGTGAGGGAAGGGGTAAATTTATGCAATGGTCACAGAACCTTATTGCAACTCTTTTCCGGACTCCTGCAAGTGTTATCTCATGAGACAGTTACACAGAGCAGTTTCACAAGGCAGTTTCCCAAGGTTATTCTGCAGGTAGGTGGAGACACAGTTATCTTAAGGTATAGTAACTGTCAGCAGCCAAACTTTTTAACACTTGCTAAAATTATTTTAATATTTAATTTTAGCAGGGGTCTTACATTCCCTCATCTTCTTTTTGTACTGATTTTAATCTTAAAATTTTAAGGGTTTTTTCTTAGTTTAGCCATAGAGTCCCTGATGATCCCTGAATGATCAGTGTACAAGTAGCACTTTTTTTAGAGCAGCACATAAAACCTTTTTTTAAAAAAAAAAAAAACAATAAGACCATCCTCCCTCTGTTCTGCAACACTACTTTTGAACGTGATGTTAAAGACTGTTCTAGCTTACCGATGGTCTGCTCTAGGTCTTCTACTGCCCTATGGAGGGCCTGATATTTCTGGCGTTGAATATTATGTTTTTTGCAAGGGCGGCATTGCTCTTTCCACACCTGCCGCAACCCCCTTTTTATTTAATTGAGAATGGCCTCTGTCTTAGGTTGCCCTCAGTCATTCCTGTCCTTACCCGTCATCGGTAACTCTGGCAGCTTGGCCTAGAGCCCTGTCTTAGGTTGGTACAAGATGATGAGTGTCTTACCCATCTTTGAGTACCATTCCAGCCTGGCATTAGGTGAGAGATGAAACATACAGCCAAATATCAATTATTTTTTATTACAAAGGAGGTTTGGTAGTGAACTTGAACCAATTCTTCAGCTATATTGGACAGTCCAGTAGCAGTAAGATTGTTTTGGTCACTAAACATGCAAGCCTTCGCAGTCCACGGTTATTTCCAAAGGCCAGTCCAGGAACACTAACTACTGATAAAGCCATGGCAAGGGCAATGTCCTCTCCTATTAGGATGACATTGCCATTACAGTCTTCAGGTGAAGCATGCCGCCGACACGCTCTATCCGCCGCTGTAAATACAGATGTCAGCATCGGGGCCACATGGCCCAGGGAGCAATTGCAGAAGTTATCAGAGGCTAATGATGTAAAGGCATATTGGCTGCATAGAAAAACCCATCCCTTAGGAGCCCGCGTCCCATTCCAGTACCAGATCAGGTCCATTCCATTGATTGGTGATAGGATCCCTCCATTTCACCATTGCTCTTTTCGCAGCTATTTTTAAACAGTTAGAATTTAACAGAGACATCAAGACTTGAACATAATAGATTACTTTAACTCATTGCTTTAACAGAGGATCAGATTTTGATTTTATGTCAAAGAAAATAGACTAATAGTTTTATAACTGAAAATGTCTTCTTTCCATAACATTTTGTAACTTACTCAAACCTTCTGTAATCCACAGTCATTTTCCAGGTTTTACCTGATTTCTTAACATGCCAAATTAGATAATTTTTTATTACCACCTAGCGGTTTGACTCCAAAGGGCAGCATTTTTTAATTTATATTTATTTTGTACCCCTTTTTTTAAATTGCTTACACATGCATCAGTATGCAGATAACAAAATCCATCCTCACCTCCCCAAAGCCTATAGTTTATTTCCCTTTTTTACTGGCACTGATTGCAAACCTCAATAACTTGTGGAGGCTGTGCACTCCGTAACTTGTCATTTTAATTTTTACTCAATCCTGAGCAGAGAGCCCATTTTTTTGCCAAAGAGGCCAACTGAGGGTCTTTCCAGCCAGGAGCATCACAGGTTACACATACAACTTCAGTTTTCTTTTTAAAGAAAGGCATTGCTTTGTATACTTGCAGATCCTGTCGACTATGCCAATTTGTGACAGCAAATTATTTTTCTGCTGTCTGCTGTGCACAGACTTAGTTACTTTTAGTTTAATCTGCAAGAAATACGCTGCAAGCCTTGTAGTGCACACTAAAATTATTTAGAGGAAAGACAGTAAAGGAGCATAGATTAACAGAATGTTGCAATAAACATGGCTCCATTGCTATAATGATATCATAGCAAGAAGGTCCACTGATCCCTGTAGGGAGGGCCTGAGGCTTGCCCCGCTTCCAGTTTTCCCGAACTCTGTTTTTTAGTGAATTACCTTTTTTATCAGTTTTGGGGTGACATTAATTGACCCAATGCCTTTCCTTTAGTAGCGGTGGAAAATCCCAGGAGGAGCCTTATTTTGATTTTTGACTTGGACAATTTTTGTACATGTCCCTGCAGAGCGGCGGGTCCTGAATGTCCTGTTTTTAAGTGAATCCATTTTGTTAATCCCTTGTCAAAGGGACTGTTACAGAACACCTCAGCCACAGTAGCCAATCGATCCATGTTTACATTGTACTTATGGTTAGCAGAATTTATAGTACTGTGGGCATCACTAGGCAATCTTCACAAAGCACCAGAAAAGGATCCATACTGAGAATCAGACATAATCATTACAGGCATGTTTAACATTTAGCTTGACTGTGTGTTCCCCTGGGATGAAACAGCAGCAGCAGAGGCTTGCTCTGGCTCCCTCTTAAAGCCCCCAAGGACACGGGTGGCTCATTGCTAAGATTTTAGGCAAGCAGTGCGTCCCGTCTTGGATCTTGGCCAGAGAGCCGAGACACAAAGCATGTCCACCTGTTTATCAGAAACATTCCTTTATCCTCCTCCCCGGGAACTGGCCAGGCTCCCAAGGAGCAGGAGAAGGTCATCCGGCAGCAAAGTTACTTGTCTACCAGAGCTGAACCTAGATACAAGCCTCTCCATCCCAAAAATCTGTCCTTACATTTGGCCTTAGGGTTGCATTGAGAGGTAGACATAATTAACACATTATAAGAATGCAATACAAATTTTTTATACAAGTATACATTTAACAAACACAATAATATTTAAGGCATTTTAAGGATAAATTGAAACATATCTGAGGGGGAATTAGCTTCTTGGGCACCCATGTCAAGGACATAAAAAAACAGTACCATTTCAATATAACAACTCAAGCTGCTGCAGACAGCCTAAGAACTGGCTAGACAATCCCATGGCATGGAGATCTGACGCATTGTTACTTCGTAAACAGACATGTTGAGGCGCACACAGTCCAATTAACAAATGCACTAACATTTTGCATTACTCTGAAATTAGTGATTTGGGTTTCATTAAATATTTGTAACATCTCTTTTTGATAAGACAACAAATTTTTTAGCAGATGGAACCCGGTGGGTAACCATTTAGCCATAATGATAGTAGCCTCTTACTATCTGTAATTGTTACATTCTTGTAGGTTTGTGCAATCTTAACTATTTGCAGCATATTTTGATTTACAATTTTTTGTAAAGCAAACCAAGCATAATCTGTTCAAGCATTCCTGTTAATAATAGGGTAGAGTTAACACATAATACAAAAATAGAATGGGTAGTCCGGACACTTTGTTACCACAATTTCTCATTTTACATATTAATATTAATTTTACAACAGGTAACATTTACTTTAAGTAAAATATTTAAATACAGGATGAGGGCTGCCCAGTGTACACTGATTTATATTTTTTTCTCCCAGTGTTTCTTATTTACAACACCCTCTTCAGCAAACCAAGGACAAAACTTTTTTTTAACAGCGCTGATAAATTGCTCTACAGTTTGTTTCTTTAACCCTATCCTCTACAACTGCAATAAAGTTTTTCCAGCCTTTGTTACGGCTTGTTTTGTTTCTTTAAATGCACATTTAAATCTTTTTTGAGTACATTTTAATGTTGCTCATCCACGACTCCTTCTGCAAACCAAGGACTGACTATTCCTATGGCATCAATGAACTGTTCTATGGCTCACCTTTTTTAACCCCATTTCCTGCACCTGTAATGCAGTCTTTATAGCCTTTATTAGGGGAGGGTCTTGGGTCAGGTCTTCCCACACGGTGATATAGGGAACCTGGTCAGGGTGTCGATGGGGTCCTGGTTGAAAGACTCATACCTTGACCTGTGAGATAATATCAGCATTAAAGGTCCTGTCCCTAGGCCAGGCCAACCAACCTCAAAGGTCGACCATTCCGAGGAACATAAAGTCACCCACTTTTTACTTTTGACATCGATCGACTGATTGTGTGTGCAGTTTTGAACTTCTTTTCAGTGGCCTAAAGTAAGGCTTAAAGGGGTGGTTAGTTGTTGCCCCATGGGTACAGAGAGAGTAAAACGAATGAGGAGGGGAACAAGAAAACAGACACACACAACACACAAGACGAGCCGCGGCACCAAATCGGTAGCAAACCGAAAGTAGAAGTTCAAATGGGAGTGGCCAGATGGCCAGGCTCTCCCTGGGAAGTAGAGAGGCACTTTCTCTCTTGTTTCCCCCAAACCACCGCTGGAGCATCCCCCAGGGTGGGACCAGTGGTCTCAGGCACATCTGCCTCCCCCACTGGTCCGATACAAATTCAAGTCCCGTACGGGCACCAAGTGCAGACTTAAACACTGACCAGACGACGAGAAGGATGGAACCAATAAAACAAGTAGCTTACCTCCAACTGGTCACAGAATTGGGTCTGGGGGCATCCAAATCCCAGACGAGCCCCCAATGAAGGACCCCAAATCTGGGAATCCAATGCGCTCGGGTGGTCGCCCAAAGACCTAAAACTCCAGCCCAGTAGATGCAAAAGCAAGAGGATATTTATTAATACATTTGCGCAAACGGGCTCCGCAGCACCTCAGGCAGTCGAGAGAGCAGGAGAGCCCTGAGCAGGGGTAACAGCACTTTTTAAAGACAATAGCCACCTGATTGACATATGTATGCGGGGCGTTTGGTGATTGGCTATTTTGAAGGGCAAACTCTTGTTGCGATTTTAGTGAGGGAAGGGGTAAATTTATGCAATGGTCACAGAACCTTATTGCAAATGTTTTCCGGACTCCTGCAAGTGTTATCACATGAGACAGTTACACAGAGCAGTTTCACAAGGCAGTTTCCCAAGGTTATTCTTTAGGCAGGTGGAGACACAGTTATCTTAAGTATAGTAACTGTCAGCAGCCAAACTTTTTAACCCTTGCTAAAATTATTTTAATATTTACTTTTAGCAAGGGTCTTACAAAAAGATTTTGCATTTCTACAAAACAATTTTTACCGTGATTGACTGTGTGCATTGTATACGAATTCCACACCATTTTGTCCAGATATGTCTGGATGAAACCAGAAATATCAGGTTCTGTTTTGGCTAACTCACTCCCACATGTTGCGACAGACTCTGTGTTTGTGTTTTCTAGATATTATCGACGGACTTTAAGGTTTTAAATGTTTTTTATCCGGCAACATTTAATTTTGTGCTTGGAAACACTAATTGGTTCCACATGGAGACATTGACTCTACACATTCGTATTTTCTAGGGAGTAAGCAAGAGGAACTGCGGCAATCAAACATGATATTTCTGTTGGTATAGGTGACATTTTATGCACTTGCCTAACAGAATCACTTTGCTTTTCTCCAATACCATTTTTACTGTGATTGTCTGTGTCCATTGCATACGAATTCCACACCACTTTGTCCGTATATGACTGGAAGACACCAGAAATATCTGGTTGTGTTTTGCCTACCTGTATCCCACATATTGCGACAGCCTCTGTGTTTGTGTTTTCTGGATATTATCGACGGACTTTATTGTTTTAAATGTTTTTTATCAGGGAACTTTTAATTTTCTGCTTGGAAACACTAATTGGTTCCACATGGAGACACCAGCTCTACACATTCGTATTTTCTAGGGAGAAAGCTAGATGAACTGCGACAAACAAACATGATATTTCTGTTTGTATAGGTGACATTTTATGCACTTGCCTAATGGAAACACTTTGCTTTTCTCCAAAATCATTTTTACTGTGATTGTCTTTGTGTATTGTATACAAATTCCACACCACTTTCTCCAGAGATGATGGATGAAACCAGAAATATCCGGTTGTGTTTTGGCTAACTCAATCCCATGTATTGCGAGAGCCACTGTGTTTGTGTATTCTGAATATTATCGACGGACTTTATTTTATTGAATGTTTATTATCAGGGAACATTTAATTTTGTGCTGGGAAACAATAGTTGGTTCCACATGGAGTCACCAGCTCTAAACATTTGTATTTTGTGGGGAGAAAGCTCAAGGAACTGCAGGAAACAAACATGATATTTCTGTTTGTATAAGTGATATTTATCCACTTGCCTAATGAAAAGACTTTGCTTTTCTCCAAAACCATTTTTACTTTGATATTCCCGGTCCATTGCATACAAATTCCACACACCTTTGTCAGGATATGACTGGATGAAACCAGAAATATCCGGTTGTGTTTTGGCTAACAAAATCCCACATGTTGTGACAGCCTCTGTATTTGTGTTTTCTGGATATTATCGACGGACTTTATTGTTTTAAAAGTTTTTTTTTATCAGGGAACATTTCATTTTGTGCTTGGAAACTAATTGGTTCCACATGGAGACACCAGCTCTACACGTTCGTATTGTCTAGGGAGAAAGCTAGAGGAACTACAGCAAGCAAACCTGATATTTCTGTTTTTATAGGTGACATTTTATGCACTTGCGTAACGAAAAGACTTCGCTTTTCTTCAAAACCATTTTTGCTGTGATGTTCCCGGTCCATTGCATCTGAATTCCACAACAGTTTGTCCAGATAAGACAGGATGAAACCAGAAATATCCGGTTGTGTTTTGGCTAACTGAATCCCACATATTGCGACAGCCTCTGTGTTTGTGTTTTCTGGATATTATCGAAGAAATTTATTATTTGAAGTGTTTTTATAAGGGAACATTTAATTTTGTGCTTGGAATCACTAATTGGCTCCACATCGAGACACCGACTCTACACATTCGTATTTTCTAGGGAGAAAGCAAGAGGAACTGTGGCAAACAATCATGATATTTCTGTTGGTATAGGTGACATTTTATGCACTTGCTTAACAGAAACACTTTGCTTTTCTCCAATACCATTTTTACTGTGATTGTTTATGTCCATTGTATACGAATTCCACACCAGTTTGTATGGATATGTCTCGATGAAACCAGAAATATCCGGTGGTTTTTTGGCTATCTCTGTCCCACATATTGCGACAGCCTCTGTGTTTGTGTTTTCTGGATATTATCGACGAACTTTATTGTTTTGAATGTTTTTTATCAGGGAACATTTAATTTTGAGCTTGGAAACACTAACAGCTTCCACATGGAGACACCAGCTCCACACATTCGTATTTTCTAGGGAGAAAGCTATAGGAAGTGAGGAAAACACAGGGGGGGTGGTGCCGTGACGCGCCTGGCGGGCAGTCCTCGCGCGCGCGCTGCTCTCCTTTTCTCGGGTCTCGGAAGTCGCTAGCAGCGATCGAGGAGGCGGCGGCGAGCGAGTCCTTGTGGTCTAGATAAATCAGGAAAAATGTCTCTCTATCCATCTCTTGAAGACTTGAAGGTAGACAAAGTAATTCAGGCTCAGACTGCTTTTTCTGCAAACCCTGCCAACCCAGAAATTTTGTCAGAAGCTTCTGCTCCCATCTCTCAAGATGGAAATCTTTATCCTAAACTGTATCTGGAACTTTCTCAATACATGGGCCTGAGTTTAAATGAAGAAGAAATACATGCAAATCTGGTGATGGTCTCTGGAGCACCACTTCAGGGGCAGTTTATAGCAAGACCTTCCAGTATGAACTATATGGTGGCTCCTGTAACTGGAAATGATGTTGGGATTCGCAGAGCAGAAATTAAACAAGGGATTCGTGAAGTCATTTTATGTAAGGATCAAGATGGAAAAATTGGACTCAGGCTTAAATCAATAGATAATGGTATATTTGTTCAGCTAGTCCAGGCAAATTCTCCAGCCTCATTGGTTGGTTTGAGATTTGGTGACCAGGTACTCCAGATCAATGGTGAAAACTGTGCAGGATGGAGCTCTGATAAAGCTCACAAGGTGCTCAAACAGGCTTTTGGAGAGAAGATCACAATGACCATTCGTGACAGGCCTTTTGAGCGGACAATTACTATGCATAAGGACAGTACTGGAAACATTGGCTTTATCTTTAAAAATGGGAAAGTAACATCCATAGTGAAAGATAGTTCTGCAGCCAGAAATGGTCTTCTCATGGAACATAACATCTGTGAGATCAACGACCAGAACATCATTGGATTGAAGGACTCTCAAATTGCAGACATACTATCAACATCTGGGACTGTAGTTACCATCACAAATCATGCCTGCTTTTATCTTTGAACATATTATTAAACGGATGGTGCCAAGCATTATGAAAAGCCTGATGGATCACACCATCCCTGAATTTTAACAGTTAGGACACAATGGAAACAGCTGAGCGTCTCCAGTTTCCTTTCTCAACTACTTCTGTATTATGCACACGAAGCTTTCCCGGAGCCAGGGAGCATATGCTGCATGAGGACCTTCCCGTCTCACGTTATGGCTGGGAATCTACTGGTTCATCTGATCTCCTCAGATTTCACGGTCGTTGTAGCCTTAGCCTGGTTTTACAGCTGTGAAACTTTCACAAGATTGACTGACTTTCCTAGAATAGTTTCTCTACTGGAAACCTGATGCTTTTCTAAGCCATTGTGACGAGGGTGATTGATGCCAGCTTAGCTTTGTATGAGAACCAGTTACCTTTCTTCTAGGTAATGAGTAGTGCTCTTCACGTCATTTTAGTTCTATGGTATATTTGCATTTTTAACAAGTACGTGATAGTACATTTAGAGTGATTGCCTTTGGTAGGTTTTTTTCTCCCTCTGTATGTATGTAAACACCAATTAGGTAATGCTGGTTTCATTCCATGTAAGCATTATACAGTTTATGTAGGTTATAAGAGATTATGATGATTGTCATTAAATTTTAACTACCTTCACTAATATGCTTCAACTGTCGCCTTAACTATGTTAAGCTCTAGAACAAAAGCCAAAATATAATTATTGCTGCCTTCCTAAAACTCAAGATGTAGTTCTGTATTATACTGAAATGTGCACTAGCGCAAAAGAGGTTAATAGTACTTTCTGAGCTATAGCATAACTGATTGGTTGTATTTGACATTTTCTAGTCATCACATAACAGAAACATCTTTCTTATCCAAGTTGCCAGTACTGATTCCTGAGAAACAAAGCGCTATATATTTAATGTAAAATTTCTTATACTAAAAAGGATGAACTTTTGATTCCTCTTTTCATTTGCAGATTAAGTAGAATAATACTATTTCGGCATCTGAATGTTAACATTATGTAACCTACCTACTTCGGGAAAAATGTTTTCCTGGTAATTTGTTCCATTTCCTGACTCTTCCCTGCAAAGAAAGTGACAGAGACACTTTATCTTTTTTTTTTCTGTTTTGGATTATGCCTATCCTAATTAAACATGTATAAAGTGAAAAAAAAAGAAGGAAGTGAGGAAAACAAACATGATATTTCTGTTTGTATAGATGACATTTTATGCACTTGCCTAACGGAAATACTTTGCTTTTCTCCAATACCATTTTTACTGTGATTTTCTTGGTCAATTGCATACGAATTCCACACCACTTTGTCCGGATATGACTGCATGAAACCTAAATATCCGGTTGTATTTTGGCTAACTCAATCCCACATGTTGCGATGACCTCTGTGTTTGTGTTTTCTGGATATTATCGACGGACTTTATTGTTTTGAATGTTTTTTGTCAGGGAACATTTAATTTTGTGCTTGGAAACACTAATTGGTTCCACATGGACACACCAGCTCTACATATTCGTATTTTCTAGGGAGAAAGCTAGATAAACTGCGGCAAACAAACATGATATTTCTGTTTGTATAGGTGACATTTTATGCACTTGCCTAATGGAAACACTTTGCTTTTCTCCAATACCTTTTTTACTGTGATGTTCGTGGTCCATTGCATACGAGTTCCACACCACTTTGTCAGGATATGACTGAATGAAACCAGAAATATCCGGTGGTGTTTTGGCTAACTATATCCCAGATATTGCTACAGCCTCTGTGTTTGTGTTTTCTAGATATTATCGACAGACTTCATTGTTTTGAATGTGTTTTATCAGGGAACATTTAATTTTGTGCTTGGAAACACTAATTGGTTCCACATGGAGACACAAGCTCTACACTTTCGTCTTTTCTAGGAAGAAAACTAGAGGATCTGCGGTAAAAACACATCATATTTCTATTTGTACAGATGACATTTTATGCACTGGCCAAAAGAAAAGACTTTGCTTTTCTCCAAAACCATATTTACTTGGATTTTTCCATCCATTATATACGAATTTCAGAACACTTTGTCCAGATATGACTGGATGAAACCAGAAATATCCGGTTGTGTTTGGCTAACTCAATCCCAGATATGGCTACAGCTTCTGTGTTTGTGTTTTCTGGATATTAACAATGGACTTTATTGATTTGAATGTTTTTTTTTATCATGGAACCTTTAATTTTGTGCTGGGAAACACTAATTGGTTCCACATGGAAACACCAGCTCTACACATTCATATATTGAAGCGAGAAAACTAGAGGAACTGCGGCAAACAAACATGATATTTCTCTTTGCATAGATGACATTTTATGCACTTGAACAATGAATAGACTTTGCTTTTCTCCAAAACCATTTTACTGTGATTTTTCTCGGTCCATTGCATACAAATTCCACACCAGTTTGTCTGGATATGACTGGATGAAATCGGAAATATCCGGTTGTTTTTTGCTAACTCAAACCCAGATATTGCTACAGCCTCTGTGGTTGTGTTTTCCGGATATTATCAACGGACTTTTTGTTTTGAATGTTTTTTATCATGGAACATTTGATATTTTACCGTAGAAACACTACCTAACTCCACTTGGATCACCAGCTCTACACATTCGTATTTTCTAGGGAGAAAGCTAGAGGAACTGCGGCAAACAATCATGATATTTCTGTTTGTATAGATGACATTTATACACTGGCTGAAGGAAAAAAATTTTTTTTTTGTCTAAAATCATTTTACTGAGATTTACTCGGTCCATTGCATACGAATTCCACAGCACGTTTTCCGGATATGATTGTATGAAACCAGAAATATCCGGTTGTGTTTTGGCTAACACAATCCGAGATATTGTGAAAGCCTCTCTGTTTCAGTACTCTGGATATTATAAATGGACTTTATTATTTTGAATGCTTTTATCAGGGAACATTTAATTTTGTACTGTAGAAACACTAATTGGTTCCACATGGAGACACCAGCTCTACACATTTGTATTTTCTAGGGAGAAAGCTAGGAGATCTGCGAAAAAAAAAACATGATATTTCTGTTTGTGTACATGACATTTTATGCACTTGCTTAAAGAAAAGACTTTGCTTTTCTCCAAAACCATTTTTACTCTAATTTTATCAGTCCATTTCATACGAATTCCATGCCACTTTGTCCGGGTATGACTAGATGAAACCGGAAATATCCAGTTGTGTTTTACTAACTCAATCTGAAATATTGTGAAAGCCTCTCTGTTATTTGTTTTCTGGATATTATTGATGAACTTTATTGTTTTGAATGTTGTTTATCAGGGAACATTTAATTTTGTGCTGGGAAACACTAATTGGTTCCACATGGAGACACCAGCTCTACACATTCTTAGTTTCTAGGGAGAAAGCTAGAAGAAATGCGGCAAACAAACATGATATTATTGTTTGTAAGATGCAATTTTATGCACCTATATAAAGAAAAGAATTTGCTTTTCTCCAACACCGCTTTAACTGTGATTTTTCGGTCCATTGTATACGAATTCCACACCATTTTGTCCAGATATGACTAGATGAATCCAGAAATATCCAGTTGTGTTTTGGCTAACTCAATCCGAAATATTGTGAAAGCCTCTGTGTTTGTGTTTTCTGGATATTATCGATGACTTTATTGTTTTGAATGTTTTTATCAGGGAACATTTAATTTTGTACCATTGATACACTAATTCGTCCATCATGGGTACACCAGCTCTACACTTTTCGTATTTTATAGGGAGAAAGCTAGATGAACTGCGGCAAAAAAACATGACGTTCTCTTTGTATAGATGACATTTTATGCACTTGCCTAATGAAATGTCTTTGCTTTTCTCCAAAGCCATTTCTACTGTGATTATTTCAGTCCATTGCATATGAATTCCACACAACTTTGTCCGGATATGACTGGATGAAACCAGAATCATCCGGTTGTGTTTTGGCTAACTCAATCCCAGATATTGTGACAGCCTCTGTGTTTGTGTTTTCCAGATATTACCAACGGACTTTTGTTTTGAATGTTTTTTATCATGGAACATTTAATTTTGTACCGTAGAAACACTGCTGGATTACACATGCAGACACCAGCTCTACACATTCATATTTTCTAGGGAGAAAGCTAGAGAAACTGCGGCAAACAAACATAATATTTCTGTTTGTATAGATGACATTTTATGCACTTGCCGAAGGAAAACACTTTGCTTTTCTCCAAAACCATTTTACTGTGATTTTCTCAGTCCATTGCATATGAATTCCACACCACTTTGTCAGGATAAGAGTGGATGAAACCAGAAATATCTGGTTGTATTTTGCCTAACTCAATCCGAAATATTGTGAAAGCCTCTGTGTTTGTGTATTCCTGATATTATCGATGGTCTTTGTTGTTTTGAAAGTTTTTATCAAGGAACATTTAATTTTGTCCATAGAAACACTAGTTTGTTCCACCTGGAGACACCAGCTCTACACATTAATATTTTCTAGGGAGAAAACTAGAGGAACTGTGGCAAACACACATGATATTTCTGTTTGTATAGATGACATTTTATGCACTGGCTGAAGGAAAAGGTTTTGCTTTTCTCTAAAAACATTTTTACTGTGATTTACTCGGTCCATTTCATATGAATTCCACACCACGTTGTCCGGATATGATTGCATGAAACCAAAAATATCTGGTTGTGTTTTGCCGAATTCAATCCGAAATATTGTGAAACCCTCTGTGTTTGTGTTTTCTGGAAATTATCGATGGACTTTATTGTTTTGAATGTTTTTATCAGGGACCATTTAAATTTGTACCGTAGAAACACTAATTGGATCCACATGGAGACACCAACTCTACACATTCGTATTTTGTAAGGAGAAACCTAGAGAAAATGCAGCAAACAAACATGATATTACTGTTTGTAAGATGACATTTTATGCACTTGCTTAAAGAAAGGACTTTGCTTTTCTCCAAAACCATTTTTACTCCAATTTTATCAGTCCATTGCATATGAATTCCACACCACTTTGTCCGGGTATGACTGGATGCAACCAGAAATATCCAGTTGTGTTTTGGCTAACTGAATCCGAAATATTGTGAAACCCTCTGTGTTTTTTGTTTTCTGGATATTATCGATGGACTTTATTGTTTTGAATGTTGATTATCAGGGAACATTTTATTTTGTGCTGGGAAACACTACTTGGTTCCACATTGAAACAGCAGCTCTACACATTCTTATTTTCTAGGAAGAAAGCTAGAGGAACTGTGGCAAACAATCGTGATATTTCTGTTTGTATAGATGACATTTTATGCACTTGCCTAACGAAAAGACTTTGCTTTTCTCCAAAATCATTTTTACTGTGATTTTCTTGGTCCATTGCATACGAATTCCACACCACTTTTTCCCGAGATGATTGGATGACACCAGAAATATCCGGTTGTGTTTTGGCTAACTCAATCCCAGATATTGCTACAGCCTCTGTGTTTGTGTTTTCTGGATATTATCGATGGGCTTTATTGTTTTAAATGTTTTTTATCAGGGAACATTTAATTTTCTGCTGGGAAAAACTAGTTGACTCCACATGGAGATACCAGCTCTATACATTCGTATTTTCTAGGGAGAAAACTAGAGGAACTGCGGCAAACAAACAGGATATTTCTGTTTGTATAGATGACATTTTAAGCACTTGCTTAAAGAAAAGACTTTGCTTTTCTCCAAAACCATTTTATGTGATTTTCTCGGTGCATTACCTACGAATTCCAAAACAATTTGTCCGGATATGACTGCATGAAACCAGAAATATCCGGTTGTGTTTTGGCTAACTCAATCCCAGATATTGCTGCAGCCTCTGTGTTTGTGATTTCTGGATGTTATCGACGGACTATATGGTATTGAATGTTTTTTATCAGGGAACATTTAAATTTGTACCTTAGAAACACTTATTGGTTCCACATGGAGACACCAGCTCTACACATTCGTATTTATTAGGGAGAAGCTAGAGGAACTGCCACAAACAAACATGATATTTCTGTTTGTATAGATGTTATTTTATGCACTTGCCTATTGTAAAGACTTTGCTTTTCTCCCAAACCATTTTTAGTGTGATTTTCTCGGTCCATTGCATACGAATTTCACACCAGTTTGTCCGGATATGACTGGATGTAACCGGAAATATCCGATTTTGTTTTGGCTAACTCAATCTGAAATATTGTGAAAGCCTTTGTGTTTGTGTATTCCTGATATTATCCACAGACTTTATTGTTTTGAATGTTTTTTATCGGGGAACATTTAGTTTTGTACCGTAGAAACATTAATTGTTTCCACATGGAGACACCAGCTCTACACATTCGTATTTTCTAGGGAGAAAGCTAGAGGAACTGCGGCTAACAAACATGATATTTCTGTGTGTATCGATGATATTTTATGCACTTGCCTAACGAAAAGACTTTGCTTTTCTCCAAAACCATTTTCACTGTGATTTTCTCGGTCCATTGCATACGAATTCCACACCAGTTTGTCCGGATATGACTGGATGAAAACAGAAATATCTGGTTGTGTTTTGGCTAACACAATTCGAAATATTGCTACAGCGTCTGTGTTTGTGTATTCCTGATATTATCCACGGACTTTATTTTTTTCAATTTTTTTTAAGGAAACATTTAATTTTGTGCTTGGAAACACGAATTGGTTCCACATGGAGACACCAGCTCTACACACTCGTATTTTCTAGGGAGAAAGCTAGAGGAACTGCGGCAAACATGATATTTCTATTTGTATGCTTGACATTTTCTGCACTTGCCTAACAAAAAGACTATGGTATTCTCCAAAACCATGTTTACTCTGATATTCTCGGTCCATTGCATACAAATTCCACACCACTTTGCCCGGATATGACTGCATGAAACCAGAAATATCCGGTTGTGTTTTGGCTAACTCAAAACCAGATATTGCTACATCCTTTGTGGTTGTGTTTTCTGGATATTATCAACGGAATTTATTGTTTTGAATTTTTTTATCGGGGAATATTTTATTTTGAGATTGGCTACAGTAATTGGTTCCACATCCATACACCAGCTCTATACATTCGTATTTTCTAGGGAGAAAGCTAGAGGAACTGCAGCAAACATGATATTTCTATTTGTCTAGATGACATTTTCTGCACTTGCCTAAAGAAAAGACTTTCCTTTTCTCCAAAATCATTTTTACTGTGATTTCTCGGTCCATTGCATATGAATTCCACACGACTTTGTCAGGATATGACTGGAAGAAACCGGAAATATCCGGTTTTGTTTTGGCTAACTCAATCCCAGATATTGCTGCAGCCTCTGTGTTTGTGATTTCTGGATGTTATCGACGGACTATATGGTATTGAATGTTTTTTATCAGGGAACATTTAAATTTGTACCGTAGAAACACTTATTGGTTCCACATGGAGACACCAGCTCTACACATTCGTATTTATTAGGGAGAAGCTAGAGGAACTGCCACAAACAAACATGATATTTCTGTTTGTATAGATGTTATTTTATGCACTTGCCTATTGTAAAGACTTTGCTTTTCTCCCAAACCATTTTTAGTGTGATTTTCTCGGTCCATTGCATACGAATTTCACACCAGTTTGTCCGGATATGACTGGATGTAACCGGAAATATCCGATTTTGTTTTGGCTAACTCAATCTGAAATATTGTGAAAGCCTTTGTGTTTGTGTATTCCTGATATTATCCACAGACTTTATTGTTTTGAATGTTTTTTATCGGGGAACATTTAGTTTTGTACCGTAGAAACATTAATTGTTTCCACATGGAGACACCAGCTCTACACATTCGTATTTTCTAGGGAGAAAGCTAGAGGAACTGCGGCAAACAAACATGATATTTCTGTGTGTATCGATGATATTTTATGCACTTGCCTAACGAAAAGACTTTGCTTTTCTCCAAAACCATTTTTACTGTGATTTTCTTGGTCCATTGCATACGAGTTCCACACCAGTTTGTCCGGATATGACTGGATGAAAACAGAAATATCTGGTTGTGTTTTGGCTAACACAATTCGAAATATTGCTACAGCGTCTGTGTTTGTGTATTCCTGATATTATCCACGGACTTTATTTTTTTCAATTTTTTTTTTAGGAAACATTTAATTTTGTGCTTGGAAACACGAATTGGTTCCACATGGAGACACCAGCTCTACACACTCGTATTTTCTAGGGAGAAAGCTAGAGGAACTGCGGCAAACATGATATTTCTTTTTGTATGCTTGACATTTTCTGCACTTGCCTAACAAAAAGACTATGGTATTCTCCAAAACCATGTTTACTCTGATATTCTCGGTCCATTGCATACAATTTCCACACCACTTTGTCCGGATATGACTGGCTGAAACCAGAAATATCCGGTTGTGTTTTGGCTAACTCAATCCCAGATATTGCTACATCCTTTGTGGTTGTGTTTTCTGGATATTATCAACGGAATTTATTGTTTTGAATTTTTTTATTGGGGAATATTTTATTTTGAGATTGGCTACAGTAATTGGTTCCACATCGATACACCAGCTCTACACATTCGTATTTTCTAGGGAGAAAGCTAGAGGAACTGCGGCAAACAAACATGATATTTCTGTTTGTATAGATCACTTTTTATGCACTTGCCTAACGAAAAGACTTTACTTTTCTCCAAAACCATTTTTACTGTTATTTTCTCATCCATTGCGTAGGAATTCCACACAAATTGTCCAGATATGACTGGTTGAAATCAGAAATATCCGGTCGTGTTTTGGCTAACGCAATCCGAAATATTGCTACAGCCTCTGTGTTTGTGTATACCGGATATTATCCACGGACTTTATTTTTTTCAATGTTTTTTTTCAGGGAACATTTAATTTTGTGCTTGGAAACACTAATTGGTTCCACATGGAGACATCGACTCTACACATTCGTATTTTCTAGGGAGAAAGCTAGAGGAACTGCGGTAAACAAACATGATATTTCTGTTTATATAGATGACATTTTATGCACTTGCCTAACGTAACGACATTGCTTTTCTCCAAAACCATTTTTACTGTGATTTTCTCGGTCCATTGTACACAAATTCCACACCACTTTGTCCGGATATGACTGGATGAAACCAGAAATATCCGGTTTTGTTTTGGCTAACTGAATCCGAAATATTGCTACAGCCTCTGTGTTTGTGTTTTCTGGATATTATAAACGGAATTTATTGTTTTGAATGTTTTTTATCAGGGAACATTTTAATTCGATCTTGGATATAGTAATTGGTTCCACATGGAGACACCAGCTCTACACATTCGTATTTTCTAGGGAGAAAACTAGAGGAACTGCGGCAAACAAACATGATATTTCTGTTTGTATAGATGACATTATATGCATTTGCGTAACGTAACGACATTGCTTTTCTCCAAAACCATTTTTGCTTTGATTTTCTCGGTCCATTATACATAAATTCCACACCACTTTGTCCGGATATGATTGGATGAAACAAGAAATATCCGTTGTTTTTTTTTTTTTTTTTTTTTTTTGCTAACTCAATCAGAAATATTGCTACAGCCTCTGTGTTTGTGTTTTCTGGATATTATAAACGGACTTTATTGTTTTGAATGTTTTTTATCGGGTAACATTTTATTTTGATCTTGGATACAGTAATTGGTTCCACATGGAGACACCAGCTCTATACATTCGTATTTTCTAGGGAGAAAGCTAGAGGAACTGCGGCAAACAAATATGATATTTCTGTTTCTACAGATGACATTTTATGCACTTGCCTAACGAAAAGATTTTGCTTTTCTCCAAAACCATTTTTACTGTGATTTTCTCGGTCCATTGCATACGAATTCCACACCACTTTGTCCGGATATGACTGGATGAAACCGGAAATATCTGTTTTGTTTTGGCTAACGCAATGCGAAATATGTGAAAGTTTCTTTTTTGTGTTTTCTTGATATTATCGATGGACTTTATTGTTTTGAATGTTTTTATCAGGGAACATATAATTTTGTACCATTGAAACACTAATTGGTTCATCATGGGAACACCAGCTCTACACATTCCTATTTTCTAGGGAGAAAGCTAGAGGAACTGCAGGAAACAAACATGATATTTCTGTTTGTTTAGATGACATTTTATGCACTTGCCTAAAGAAAAGACTTTGCTTTTCGCCAACACCATTTTTAATGTGATTTTCTCGGTCCATTGCTTACGGACTCCCTTCAATTTGTCCGGATTTGACTGGATGAAACCAGATTATCTGGTTGTGTTTTCACTAACTCAATCCCAGATATTGCTACAGCCTCTCTGTTTGAGTATTCCTGATAGTATCCACGGACTTTATTTTTTAAAAATTTTTTTTTTTTCTGGAAACATTTAATTTTGTGCTTGGAAACACTAATTGGTTCCACATAAAGACACCAGCTCTACACATTCATATTTTCTACAGAGAAAGCTAGAGGAACTGCAGCAAACAATCATGATAATTCTGTTTGTGTAGTTGACATTTTATGCACTTGCCTAAAGAAAAGACTTTGCTTTTCTCCAAAACCATTTTTAGCTGTGATTTTCTCGGTCCATTGCATACAAATTCCACACCAGGTTCTCTGGATATGACTGGATGAAACCAGAAATATCTGGTTGTGTTTTGGCTAACTCAATCCGAAATATTGTGAAAGCATCAGTGTTTGTGTTTTCTGATTATTATCGAAGGACTTTATTGTTTTGAATGTTTTTATCAGGGAACATTTCATTTTGTACCGTTGAAACAATAATTGTTTCATCATGGTGAAAACAGCTCTACACATTGGTATATCTAGGTAAAAAGCTGGAATAACTGCGGCAATCAAACATGATATTTCTGTGTGCATAGATGACATTTTATGCACTTGCCTAACGAAAAGACTTTGCTTTTCTCCAAAACCATGTGTACTGTGATTTTCTCGGTCCATTGCATAGGAATTCCACACCAGTTTGTCCGGTTATGACTGGATGAAACCGGAAATATCCAGTTTTGTTTTGGCTAACTCAATCACAGATATTGCTACAGCCTCTGTGTTTGTGTTTTCTGGATATTATCGATGGACTTTATTGTTTTGAATGTTTTTATCAGGGAACATTTTATTTTGAGCTTGGAAACACTAATTCGTTCACCATGGGGACACCAGCTCTACACATTCGAATTTTCTAGGGAGAAAGCTAGAGGAACTGCAGCAAACAAACGTGATATTTCTTTTTTTATAGATGACAATTTATGCAGTTGCCTAATGAAAAGACTTTGCTTTTCTCCAAAATAATTTTTACTCTGATTTTCTCGGCCCATTGCATACGAATTCCACACCACTTTGTCCGGGTATGACTGGATGAAACCAGAAATATCCGGTTGTGTTTTGGGAAACTCAATCCCAGATATTGTGAAACCCTCTGTGTTTTTGTTTTCTGAATATCATCCATGGAATTTATTGTTTTGAAAGTTTTTTATCGGGGAACATTTTATTTTGAGCTTGGATACAGTAATTGGTTCCACATGGAGACACCAACTCTACATATTCGTATTTTCTAGGGAGAAAGCTAGAGGAACTCTGGCAAACAAACATGATATTTCTGCTTGTATCGATGACGTTTTAAGCACTTGCCTAACGAAAAGACTTGACTTTTCTCCAAAACCATATTTATTCTGATTTTCTCAGCCCTTTGCATACGAATTCCACACCAGTTTGTATGGATATGACTGGATGAAACCAGAAATATCCGGTTTTGTTTTGGCTAACTAAATCCCAGATAAAGCTACAGCCTCTGTGTTTGTGTTTTCTGGATATTATCCAATGGACTTTATTGTTTTGAATGTTTTTTATCGGGGAACATTTTATTTTGAGCTTAGATACTTTAATTGGTTCCACATGGAGACACCAGCTCTAAGTATTATTATTTTCTAGGTAGAAAGCTAGAGGAACTGCGGCAAACAAACATGATATTTCTGTTTGTATAGATGACATTTTATGCACTTGCCTAACGAAAAGACTTTGGTTTTCTCCAAAACCATTTTTACTGTGTTTTTCTCTATCCATTGCATACGAATTCCACACAACTTCGTTCGGATATGACTGGATGTAACCAGAAATATCCGGTTGTGTTTTAGATAACTCAATCTGAAATATTGCTACAGCTTCTGTGTTTTTTTGTTTTCTGGATATTATCGATGGACTTTATGGTTTTGAATTTTTTATCAGTGAACATTTCATTTTGTACCATTGAAAAACTAATTGGTTCATCATGGGGACACCAGCTCTACACATTCGTATTTCTAGGTAAAAAGCTAGAGGAACTGTGGCAATCAAACATGGTATTTCTTTTTTTTATAGATGACATTTTAAGCACTTGCCTTACGAAAAGACTTTGTTTTTCTCCAAAACCATTTGTACTGTCATTTTCTCGGTCCAATTGCATATGAATTCCTTACCAGTTTGTCGGGAAATGACTAGATGAAATCGGAAATATCCGATTCTTTTTTTGCCTAACTCAAACCCATATATTCCTCAGCCTCTGAGTTTGTGTTTTCCAGATATTATCAACGGTGTTTATGTTTTTGAATATTTTTTATCAGAGAATATTTAATTTTCTGCTGGGAAAAACTAATTGGTTCCACATGGAGACACCAGCTCTACACATTCATATTTTCTAGGGAGAAAGCTAGAGGAACTGCGGCAAACAAACTTGATATTTCTTTTTGTATAGATGACATTTTATGCACTTGCCTAACGAAAGATTTGCTTTTCTCCAAATCCATTTCTACTGTGATTTTCTCGGTCCATTGCATACGAATTCCACAACATTTTGTCCGGTGATGACTGGATGAAACCGGAAATATCCGGTTGTGTTTTGGCTAACTCAATGCGAAATGTTGTGAAAGCAACTGTGTTTGTGTTTTGTGGATATTATCGATGGACTTTATTGTTTTGAATGTTTTTTATTGGGGAACATTTTATTTTGTACCGTTGAAAAACTAATTGGTTCATCATGGGGATACCAGCTCTACACATTCGTATTTCTAGGGAGAAAGCTAGAGGAACTGCAGCAAACAAACATGATATTTCTGTTTGTATAGATGACATTTTATGCACTTGTCTTACCAAAAGACTTTGCTTTTCTCCATAACCATTATTGCTGTGATTTTCTCGGACCATTGAAAAACAATTCCACACCAGTTTCTCCGGATATGACTGGATGAAACCGGAAATATACGGTTCTGTTTTGGCTAACTCAATCCAAGATATTGCTAAACCCTCCGTATTTGTGTTTTCTGGATATTATCAATGGACTTTATTGTTTTGAATGTTTTTTATCGGGGAACATTTTATTTTGATATTGGATACAGTAATTGGTTCCACATGGATACACCAGCTCCACATATTCGTACTTTCTAGGTAGAAAGCTAGAGGAAGTGCGGCAAACAAACGTGATATTTCTGTTTGTCTAGATGACATTTTATGCACTTGCCTAATGAAAAGACTTTGCTTTTCTCCAAAACCATTTGTACTCTGATTTCCTCAGCCCATTGAGTACGAATTCCACACCACTTTGTCCGGATATGACTGGATGAAACCAGAAATATCCGGTTGTGTTTGGGCAACCTCAATCCGAAATATAATGAAAGCCTATGTGTTTGTGTTTTCTGTATATTATCGATGGACTTTATGGTTTTGAATTTTTTATCATGGAACATTTCATTTTCTACCACTGAAACACTAATTGGTTCATCATGGGGACAACAGCTCTACACATTTGTATTTTCTAGGGAGAAAGCTAGAGGAATTGAGGCAAACAAACATGATATTTCTGTTTGTATAGATGACATTTTATGCACTTGCCTAACGAAAAGACTTTGCTTTTCTCCAAAACCATTTTTACTCTGATTTCCTCAGCCCATTGAGTACAAATTCCACACCACTTTGTCCGGATATGACTGGAGGTAACCAGAAATATCCGGTTGTGTTTTGGATAACTCAATCCGAAATATTGCTACAGCCTCTGTGTTTGTGTTTTCTGGATATTATCGATGGACTTTATGGTTTTGAAAGTTTTTATCAGTGAACATTTCATTTTGTACCATTGAAACTCTAATTGGTTTATCATGGGGACACCAGCTGTACACATTCATATTTCTGGGGAGAAAGCTAGAGGAACTGCGGCAAACAAACATCGTATTTCTGTTTGTATAGATAACATTTTATGCACTTGCCTAACGAAAAGACTTTGCTTTTCTCCAAAACCATTTTGACTGTGATTTCCTTGGTCCATTGCAAAAGAATTCCACTCCAGTTTTTCCGGATATGACTGGAAGAAACCGGAAATATTTGGTTTTGTTTTGGCGAACTCAATTACAGATATTGCTAAAGCCTTTGTATTTGTGTTTTCTGGATATTATCGATGCATTTTATTTTTTAAAGTTTTTATCAGGGTACATTTCATTTTGTACCGTTGGACCTCTAATTGGTTCATCATGGGGAAACCAGCTCTACACATTCATATTTTCTAGGTAGAAAGCTAGAGGAACTTCGGCAAACACACATGATATTTCTGTTTGTATAGATGATATTTTATGCTCTTGACTAACGAAAAGACTTTGCTTTTCTCCAAAACCATTTTTACTGTGATTTTCTCGGTCCATTGCATAGGAATTCTACAGGAGTTTGTCCGGATATGACTGGATGAACAGGAAATATCCGGTTTTGTTTTGGCTAACTCAATCCCAGATATTGCTCCAGGCTCTGTGTTTGTGTATTCCTGATATTATACACGGACTTTATTGTTTTGAATGTTTTTATCAGGGAACATTTAATTTTGTGCTTGGAATCACTAATTGTTTCCACAAGGAGACACCAGCTCTACACATTCGTATTTTCTAGGGAGAAAACTGGAGGAACTGCGGCAAACCAACCTGATATTTCTGTTTGTATAGATGACATTTTGTGCACTTGCCTGATGAAAAGACATTGCTTTTCTCGAAAACCATTTGTACTCTGATTTTCTCAGCCCATTGAGTACGAATACCACACCAATTTGTCTGGATATGACTGGATGACACCAGAAATGTCTGGTTGTGTTTTGGCGAAACCAATCCGAAATATTGTGAAAGCCTCTGTGTTTGTTTATTCTGGATGTTATCGATGGACTTTATGCTTTTGAATTTTTTATTAGGGAATATTTCATTTTGTACCATTGAAACACTAATTGGTTCATCATGGGGACACCAGCTCTACACATTCGTATTTCTAGGGAGAAAGCTAGAGGAACTGCGGCAAAGAAACATGATATTTCTGTTTGTAAAGATGACATTTTATGCACTTGCCTAAGGAAAAGACCTTGCTTTTCTCCAAAACCATTTGTACTGTGATTTTCTCGGTCCATTGCATATGAATTCCATACCAGTTTGTCCGGATATGACTGGATGAAACCGGAAATATCCGATTTTGTTTTGGCTAACTCAATGCCATATATTCCTCAGCCTGTGAGTTTGTGTTTTCCAGATATTATCAACGGTGTTTATGTTTTTGAATATTTTTTATCAGGGAACATTTAATTCTCTGCTGGGAAAAACTAATTGGTTCCCCATGGAGACACCAGCTCTACACATTCATATTTTCCAAGGAGATAGCTAGAGGAAATGCAGCAAACAAAAGTGATATTTCTGTTTTTTTCTAGATGATATTTTATGCACTTGCCTAACGAAAGACTTTGCTTTTCTCCAAAAGCATTTACTTTGATTTTCTCGGTCCATTGCATATGAATTCCACACCAGTTTGTCCGGATATGACTGGATGAAACCAGACATATCTGGTTGTGTTTTGGATAACTCAATCCCAGATATTCCTACAGCCTCTGTGTTTGTGTTTTCTGGATATTATCAACGGACTTTATTGTTTTTAATGTTTTTTATTGGGGAACATTTTATTTTGAGCTTGGATACAGTAATTGGTTCCACATGGAGACACCGGCTCTACATATTCGTATTTTCTAGCTAGAAAGCTCGTGGAACTGCAGCAAACAAACATGCTATTTCTGTTTGTATAGATGACATTTTATGCACTTGCCTAAAGAAAAGAATTCCCTTTTCTCCAAAACCATTTTTACTGTGATTTTCTCCGTCCATTACATAAGAATTCCACACCAGTTTGTCCGGATATGACTGGATGAAACCAGAAATATCCGGTTGTGTTTTGGCTTACTCAATCCCAGATATTGCTACAGCGTCTGTGTTTGTGTTTTCTGGATATTATCCACGGACTTTATTGCTTTGAATGTTTTTTATCGGGGAACTTTTTATTTTGATCTTGGCTACATTAATTGGTTCATCATGGGGACACCTGCTCTACACATTCTTATTTTCTAGGGAGAAAGCTAGAGGAACTGCGGCAAACAAACATGATATTTCTGTTTGTATAGATGACATTTTAAGCACTTGCCTAACGAAATGACCTTGCTTTTCTCCAAAACCATTTTTACAGTTATTATCTCCATCCATTGCATACGAATTCCACACCACTTTGTCCGCATATGGCTGGATGAAACCAGAAATATCCGGGTGTGTTTTGGGTAACTCAATCCGAAATATTGTGAAAGCCTCTGTGTTTGTGTTTTGCAGATATGATCAAGGGACTTTATTGTTTTGAATGTTTTTATGAGGGAACATTTTATTTTGAGCTTCGAAACACTAATTGGTTCATCATGGGGACACCAGCTCTACACATTCGTATTTTCTAGGGAGAAAACTAGAGGAACTGTGGCAAACAAACGTGATATTTCTGTTTGTATCGATGACATTTTATGCACTTTCCTAACGAAAAGACTTTGTTTTTCTACAAAACTATTTTTAATCTGATTTTCTCAGCCCATTTCATATGAATTCCACACCACTTTGTCCGGATATGACTGGATGAAACCAGAAATATCCGGTTGTGTTTTGGCTAACTCATTCCCAGATATAGCTCCAGCCTCTGTGTTTGTGTTTTCTGCAAATTATAAATGGACTTTATTATTTTGAATGTTTTTTATTGGCGAACATTTTGTTTTGAGCTTAGATGCAGTAATTAGTTCCACATGGAGAAACCAGTTGTACATATTCGTAATTTCTAGGGAAAAACTAGAAGAACTGTGACAAACAAACATGATATTTCTGTTTGTATAGATGACATTTTATGCACTTGCGTTACGAAAAGACTTTGCTTTTCTCCAAACTATTTTTACTGCGATATCCTCGGTCCATTGCATACAAATTCCAGACCACTTTCTCCGGATATGACTGGATGAAACCAGAAATATCCGGTTGTGTTTTGGCTTACTCAATCCCAGGTATTGCTACAGCCTCTGTGTTTGTGTTTTCTGGATACTATCCAAGGACTTTATTGTTTTGAATGTTTTTTATCGGGAAAACTTTTATTTTGATCTTGGCTACAGTAATTGGTTCATCATGGGGACACCTGCTCTACACATTTGTATTTTCTAGGGAGAAAGCTAGAGGAACTGAGGCAAACAAACATGATATTTCTGTTTGTATAGATGACATTTAAAGCACTTGCCTAAAGAAAATTCCTTGCTTTTCTCCAAAACCATTTTTACTGTGATTATCTCCATCCATTGCATCCGAATTCCACACCACTTTGTCTGCAGATGGCTGGATGAAACCAGAAATATCCGGTTGTGTTTTGGCTAACTCAATCCGAAATATTCTGAAAGCCTCTGTGTTTGTGTTTTCTGGATATTATCGATGGACTTTATTGTTTTGAATGTTTTTATTAGGGAACATTTTATTTTGAGCTTGGAAACACTAATTGGTTCATCATGGGTCACCAGCTCTACACATTCGTATTTTCTAGGGAGAAAGCTAGAGGAATTGCGGCAAATAAACGTGATGTTTCTGTTTGTATAGATGACATTTTATGCACTTTCCTAACGAAAATACTTTGGTTTTCTACAAAACCATTTTTAATCTTATTTTCTCAGCCCATTTCATACGAATTCCACACGACTTTCTCCGGATATGACTGGATGAAACAGGAAATATCCGGTTGTGTTTTGGCTAACTCAATCCCAGATATTGCTCCAGCCTCTGTGTTTGTGTTTTCTGCAAATTATCAATGGACTTTATTATTTTGAATGTTTTTATCGGGGAACATTTTGTTTTGAGCTTAGATGCAATAATTGGTTCCTCATGGAGAAACCAGCTCTACATATTCGTAATTTCTAGGGAGAAAGCTAGAGGAACTGCTATAAACAAACATGATATTTCTGTTTGTCTAGATGAGATTTTATGCACTTGCCTTACGAAAAGACTTTGCTTTTCTCCAAACTATTTTTACTGCAATATCCTCGGTCCATTGCATAAAAATTCCAGACCACTTTCTCCGGATATGACTGGAAGAAACCAGAAATATCCGGTTGTGTTTTGGCTAACTCAATCCGAAATATGCACTTGCCTAAGGAAAAGACTTTGCTGTTCTCCAAAACCATTTGTACTGTGATTTTCTCGGTCCATTGCATACGAATTCCACACCAGCTTGTCCGGATATGAATGGATGAAGCCGGAAATATCCGGTTTTGTTTTGGCTAACACAATCCCAGATATTGCTACAGCCTCTTTGTGTGTATACCTGATATTATCGATGTACTTTATTGTTTTGAATGTTTTTTTTTCAGGGGACATTTAATTTTGTGCTTGGAAACACTAATTAGTTCCACATGGATACACCAGCTCTACACATTCGTATTTATTACGGAGAAACCTAGAGGAACCCCGGCAAACAAGCATGATATTTCTCTTTGTCTAGATGACATTTTATGCAATTGCCTAATGAAAAGACTTTGCTTTTCTACATAACCATTTTTACTGTGATTTTCTCAATCCATTGCATACGAATTCCACACCAGTTTGTCCACATAAGACTGGATGAAACCAGAAATATCCGGTATTGTTTTGGCTAACTCAATCCCAGATATTGCTTTAGCCTCTGTGTTTGTGTATTCCTGATATTATACACGGGCTTTATTGTTTTGAATGTTTTTTATCAGGGAACATTTAATTTTGTGCTTGGAAACACTAATTGTTTCCACATGGAGACACCAGCTCTAACTATTTGTATTTTCTAGGGAGAAATCTAGAGGAACTGCGGCAAACATACATGATATTTCTATTTCTATAGATGACATTTTATGCACTTGCCTAATGAAAAGCCTTTGCTTTTCTCCAAACCATTTTTACTGTGATTTTCTCAGTCAATTGCATAGGAAATCCACAGTAGTTTGTGGGGAGATAACTGGATGAAAACGGAAATATCTGGTTGAATGTTGGCTAACTCAATCCGAAATATTGCTTCAGCCTCTGTGTTTGTGTATTCCTGATATTATCCACGGACTTTATTGTTTTGAATATTTTTTATCAGGGACCATTTAATTTTGAGCTTGGAAACTCTAATTGTTTCCACATGGTGATACCAGCTCTAAATATTTGTATTTTCTAGGGAGAAAGCTAGAGGAACTGCCACAAACAGGATATTTCTGTTTGTTTCGATGATATTTTATCTACTTGCCTAATGAAAAGACTGCTTTTCTCCAAAAGCATTTTTACTGTGATTTTCTCAGTCCATTGCATACGAATTCCACACCACATTTTCTAGATATGACTGGATGAAACCAGAAATATCTGGTTGTGTGTTGGCTAACTCAATCCAGAATATTGCTACAGCATATTTGTTTGTGTATTCCTGATATTATCCACGGATTTTATTTTTTCAATTTTTTTTCAGGGAACATTTAATTTTGTACCATTGAAACACTAATTGGTTCCACATGGAGACACAAGCTCTACACATTCTTATTTTCTAGGGAGAAAGCTAGAGAAACTGCGGCAAACATACATGATATTTCTGTTTGTATAGATGTTATTTTATGCACTTGCCTAATGAAAAGACTTTGCTTTTCTCCAAAACCATTTCTACTGTGATTTTCTCGGTCCATTGCATACGAATTCCACAACACATTGTCTAGATATGACTGGATGAAACCAGAAATATCCGGTTGTGTTTTGCTTAACTCAATCCCAGATATTGCTACAGCCTCTGTGTTTGTGTTTTCTGGATATTATCTATGAATTTTATTGTTTTGATTATTTTTAACACGGAACGTTTATTTTTGTACCGCAGAAATGCTAATTGGTTCATCATGGGGACACCAGCTCTACACATTCGTATTTCCTAGGGAGAAAGCTAGAGGAACTGCAGCAAACAAACATGATATTTCTGTTTGTATAGATGACATTTTATGCACTTGCTTAATGAAAAGACTTTGCTTTTCTCCAAAACCATTTTTACTGTGATTTTCTCGGTCCATTGCATAGGAATTCTACAGGAGTTTGTCCGGATATGACTGGATGAACAGGAAATATCCGATTTTGTTTTGGCTAACTCAATCCCAGATATTGCTACAGCCTCTGTGTTTTTTTTTTTTTTTCTGGATGTTATCCACGGATTTTATTATTTTGAATGTTTTTTATCTGGGAACACTTTATTTTGAGCTTGGATACAGTAATTGTTTCCACATGGAGACACTAGCTCTACGTATTCGTATTTTCTAGGAAGAAAGGTAGAAAAACTGACAAACAAACATGATATTTCGCTTTGTATAGCTGACATTTTATCCACTTGCCTAATGAAAAGACTTTGCTTTTCTCCAAAAGCATTTTTACTCTGATTTTCTCGATCCATTGCATAAGAATTTAAACCACTTTGTCTGGATATGACTGGATGAAACCAGAAATATCCAGTAGTGTTTTGGATAACTCAATCAAAAATATTGTGAAAGTCTCTGTGTTTGTTTTTTCTGGATATTATCGATAGACTTTATTGTTTTGAAAAATTTTATCAGGGAGCATTTCATTTTGTACAGTAGAAACACTAATTGGTTCATCCTGGAGACACCAGCTCTACACATTCGTATTTTCTAGGGAGAAACCTCGAGAAATGTGGCAAACAAACATGATATTTCTGTTTGTCTAGATGACATTTTATGCACTTGCCAAACGAAAAGACTTTGCTTCTCTCCAAAATCATTTTCACTGTGATTTTCTCGGTCCATTGCATACGAATTCCACACCAGTTTCTCCGGATAAGACTGAATGAAACCGGGAATATCCGGTTTTGTTTTGGGTAACTCAATCCCAGATCTTGCTACAGCCTCTTTGTTTGTGCATTCCTGATATTATCTACAGACTTTATTGTTTTGAATGTTATTTATCAGGGAACATTTATTTTTGTACCTTTGAAACACTAATTGGTTCATCATGGGAACACCAGTTCTACACAATAGTATTTTCTAGGGAGAAAGTTCGAGGAACTGCGGCAAACAAACATGATATTTCTGTTTGTATAGATGACATTTTATGCACTTGCCCAATGAAAAGACTTTGCTTTTCTCCAAAACCATTTTTACTGTGATTTTCTCGGTCCATTGCATACGAATTCCACACCAGTTTGTCTGGATATGACTGGAAGAAATCAGAAATATCCTGTTTTTTTTAGGCTAACTCAATCCCAGATATTGCTACAGCCTCTGTGTTTATGTTTTCTGGATACTATCGATGGACTTTATTGTTTGGAATGTTACTTATTGGGGAACATTTAATTTAGAGCTTGGATACAGTAATTGGTTCCACATGCAGTCACCAGCTCTACATATTCGTATTTTCTTGGGAGAAAGGTAGAGGAACTGACAAACAAACTTGATATTTTGCTTTGTATAGCTGACATTTTATCCACTTGCCTAATGCAAAGACTATGCTTTTCTCCAAAACCATTTTTACTGTGATTGTCTTAGTCGGTTGTATACGAATTCCACACCACTTTGTCCGGATATGACTGGATGTAACTGGAAATATCCGGTTTTGTTTTGCTTAACCCAATCCCAGATATTTCTACAGCCTCTGTGTTTGTGTATTCCTGATATTATCGATGGACTTTATTGTTTTGAATATTTTTAATCAGGGAACAATTAAGTTTTTCTTGGCAACTCTAATTGGTTCCAAATGGAGACACCAGCTCTACACATTCGTAATTTCTAGGGAGATAGCTAGAGGAACTGCGGCAAACAAACATGATATTTCTGTGTGTATAGATGACATTTTATGTACTTGCCTAATGAAAAGACTTTGCTGTTCTCCAAAACCAATTTTACTGTAATTTCTCAGTACATTGCATACGAATTCCAAACAAATTTGAAAGGATATCACTGGATGAAACCTGAAATACCCCGTAATGTTTTGACTAACACAATCCCAGATATTGCAACAGCCTCTGTGTTTCTGATTTCTGGATATTATCAATGGACTTTATTGTTTTCAATGTTATTTTACCAGGGAACATTTTATTTTATGCTTAGACACAGTAATTGGTTCCACATGGAGACACCAGATCTACATATTCTTATTTTCTAGGGAGAAAGCTAGAGGAACTGCGGCAAACAAACATGATATTTCTGTTTGTATAGCTGACATTTTATCCACTTGCCTAATGAAAAGACTTTGCTTTTCTCCAAAAGCATTTTTACTGTGATTTTCTCGGTCCATTGCATACACATTCCATACCAGTTTGTCCGGATATCACTGCATGAAACCAGAAATATCCGGATTTGTTTTGGCTAACTCAATCCCAGATATTGCTACAGCCTTTGTGTTTGTGTATTCCTGATATTATCCACGGACTTCATTGTTTTGAATGTTTTTTATCAGGGAACATTTCATTTTGTACCGTTGAAACACGAATGGGTTCATCATGGGAGCACCAGCTCTACAAATTCGTATTTTCTAGGGAGAAAGCTAGAGTAACTGCGGCAAACACACATGATATTTCTGTTTGTATCGATGGCATTTTATGCACTTGCCTAACGTAAAGACTTTGCTTTTCTCCAAAACCATTTTTACTGTGATTTTCTCGGCCCATTGCATACGAATTCCACACCAGTTTGTCTGTATATGACTGGATGAAACCAGAAATATCCGGTTTGGGTTTGGCTAACTCAATCTGAAATATTGTGAAAGCCTCTGTGTCTGTGTTTTCTGGATATTAACGATGGACTTTATGATTTTGAATGTTTTTATCAGGGAACATTTCATTTTGTACCATTGAAACACTAATTGGTTCATCATGGGGACACCAGCTCTACACATTCATATTTTCTAAGCAGAAAGCTAGAAGAACTGCGGCAAACAAACATGATATTTCTGTTTGTATCCATGACATTTTATGCACTTGCTTAACGAAAGACTTTGCTTTTCTGCAATACCATTTTACTGTGATTTTCTTGGTCCATTGCATACGAATTCCACACCAGTTTGTCCGGATAAGGCTGGATGAACCCGGAAATATCCG
This sequence comes from Lepus oiostolus, assembly GCA_036325905.1. Classification (NCBI taxonomy): domain Eukaryota; kingdom Metazoa; phylum Chordata; class Mammalia; order Lagomorpha; family Leporidae; genus Lepus; species Lepus oiostolus. The sequence goes on from JAWMBE010000090.1 coordinate 824,783, forward strand.
GTTTTGTTTTGGCTAACTCAATCCCAGATATTGCTACAGCCTCTGTGTTGGTGTTTTCTGGATATTTTCAATGGACTTTATTGTTTTGAATGTTTTTTATAAGGAAACATTTAATATCCTGCGTGGAAACCCTCATTGATTCCACATGGCGACACCAGCTCTACACATTTGTATTTTCTAGGGAGAAAGCTAGTTGAACTGTGGCAAAGAAACGTGATATTTCTGTTTGTATAGATAACATTTTTGCACTTGCCTAACGAAAACACTTTGCTATTCTCCAAAACTATTTTTACTGTGATTTTCTCTGTCCTTTGCATCCGAATTCCACACCACTTTGTCTGGATATGACTGGATGAAACCAGAAATATCCAGTTGTGTTTTGGCTAACTCAATCCAAAATATTGTGAAAGCCTCTGTGTTTGTGTTTTCTGGATATTATCCACCCACTTTATTGTTTTGAATGTTTTTGTCAGTTAACATTTAATTTTGTACCGTAGAAACACTAATTGGTTCATCATGGGGACAACAGCTCTACACCTTCGTATTTTCTAGGGAGAAAGCTAGAGGAACTGCGGAAAAAAAACATGATAATTCAGTTTGTGTAGATGAGATTTAATGCACTTTCCTAACCAAAAGACATTGCTTATCTCCAAAACTATTTTTACTGTTATTTTCTCGGTCCATTGCATATGAATTCCACACCAGTTTGTCCGCTTATGACTGGATGAAACCGGAATTATCTGGTTCTGCTTTGGCTAATTGAATCCCAAATATGGTGAAAGCCTCTGTGTTTGTGTTTACCGAATATTATCGACGGACTTTATAGTTTTGAATGTTTTTATCAGGGAACATTTAATTTTGTACCGTTGAAACTCTAATGGGTTCATCATGGGGACACCATCTACACATTCATATTTTCTAGGGAGAAAGCTAGAGGAACTGCGGCAAACAAACATGATATTTCTGTTTGTATCAATGACATTTTATGCACTTGCCTAATGAAAAGACTTTGCTTTTCTCCAAAACCATTTGTACTGTGATTTTCTCGGTCCTTTGCATACGAATATCACACCACTTTGTCCCGATATGACTGAATGAAACCAAAAATATCCGGTTTTGTCTTGGCTAACTGAATCCGAAATATTGCTACAGCCTCTGTGTTTGTGTTTTCTGGATATGATCCACATACTTTATTTTTTTGAATATTTTTATCAGGGAACATTTTATTTTGAACTTGGATACAGTAATTGGTTCCACATGGAGACACCAGCTCTACATATTTGTATTTTCTAGGGAGAAAGCTAGAGGAAATGTGGCAAACAAAAATGTTATTTCTGTTTTTTATAGATGACATTTTATTCACTTGCCTAAAGAAAAGACTTTGCTTTTCTCCAAAATCATTTTTACTGTGATTTTCTTGGTCCATTGCATACGAATTCCACACCACTTTGTCCTCATACGACTGGATGAAACCAGAAATATCCGTTTGTGTTATTGCTAACTCAATCCAAAATATTGTGAAAGCCTCTGTGTTTTTGTTTTCTGGATATTATCGAGGGACTTATTGTTTTGAATGTTTTTATCAGGGAACCTTTTATTTTGTACCGTAGAAACACTAACTGATTCATCATGTTTACGCCAGCTCTACACATTCGTATTTTCTAGGGAGAAAGCTAGAGGAACAGCGGCAAACAAACATGATATTTCTGTTTGTATCGATGACATTTTACGCACTTGCCTAATGAATTGACTTTGCTTTTCTCCAAAACCATTTGTACTGTGATTTTCTCGGTCCATTGCATATGAATTCTACACCAGTATGTCCGGATATGACTGGATGAAACCGGAAATATCTGGGTTTGTTCTGGCTAACTCCATCCCAGATATGCTATAGCCTCTCTGTTTGTATTTTCTGGATATTATCAACGGATTTTATTTTTTTTGTATGTTTTTTATCGGGGAATATTTTATTTTGAGCTTGGATACAGTAATTGGTTCCACATGGAGACACCAGCTCTACACATTCGTATTTTCTAGGGAGAAAGCTAGAGGAACTATGGCAAACATACATGATATTTCTGTTTGTATCGATGGCATTTTATGCACTACCCTAACGAAAAGACTCTGCTTTTTCTCCAAAACCATTTTAACTGTGATTTTCTCGATACACTGCATACGAATTCCACACCAGTTTGTCCGGATATGAGTGGATGAAACAAGAAAGATCCTGTTGTGTTTTGGCTAACTCAATCCGAAATATTGTGAAAGCCTCTGTGTATGTGTTTTCTGGATATTACCGATGGAATTTATTGTTTTGAAGGTTTTTATCAGGGAATATTTAATTTTGTGCTTGGAATCATTAATTGGTTCATCATGGGGACACCAGCTCTACACATTCTTATTTTCTAGGCAGAAAGCTAGAGAAACTGCGGCAAACAAACATGATATTTCTGTTTGTATAGATGACATTTTATGCACTTGCCTAAAGAAAAGACTTTCCTTTTATCTATAACCATTTTTACTCTGAATTTCTCAGCCCATTGCATACGAATTTCACACCTGTTTGTTCGGATATGACTGGAGGCAACCAGAAATATCCGGTTGTGTTTTGGAAAACTCAATCTGAAATATTGTGAAAGCCTCTGTGTTTGTGTTTTCTGGATATTAACGATGGACTTTATTGTTTTTAGTGTTTTTATCAGGGAACATTTAATTTTGAACCTTAGAAACACTAAGTGGTTCCACATGGAGACACCATCTCTATATATTTGTATTTTCTAGGGAGAAAGCTAGTTCAACTGTGGCAAACAAACATGTTGTTTCTGTTTGTCTAGATGACATTTTATGCACTTGCCTAGTGAAAAGAGTTTGCTTTTCTGCAAAACCATTTTTACTGTGATTTTCTCGGTCCATTGGATTCGAATTCCACACCAATTTGTCCAGACATGACTGGAAGAAAGCGGAAATATCCGTTTTTTTTTTTTTTTTTTGGCTAACTCAATCCCAAATATTGCTACGGCCTCTGTGTTTGGTTTTTTTTTTTTTTTGAATATTATCCACAGACATTATTGTTTTAAATATTTTTTGTCCGGAAACATTTAACTTTGAGCTTGGAATCACTAATTGGTTCCACATGGGGACACCATCTCTACACATTCGTATTTTCTAGGGAGAATGCTAGAGGAACTGCGGCAATCAAACATGATATTTCTGTTTGTATCGATGACATTTTATGCACTTGCCTAGTGAAAAGACTTTGCTTTTCTCCAAAACCATTTGTCCTGTGATTTTCTTGGTCCGTTGCATACGAATTCCACACCATTTTACTGGATATGACTGGATGAAACCAGAAATAGCCGGTTGTGTTTTGGCTAACACCGTGCGAAATATGTGAAAGTTTTTGTTTTTGTGTTTTCTGGATATTATCGATTGGCTTTATTGTTTTGAATGTTTTTATCTGGGAACATTTAATTTTGTACCGTAAACACTAATTGATTCATCATGGGACACCAGCTCTACACATTCGTATTTTCTAGGGAGAAAGCTAGAGGAACTGCGGCAAACACACATGCTATTTCTGTTTGTCTAGATGACATTTTATGCTCTACCCTAACGAAAAGACTCGGCTTTTCTCCAAAACCATTTGTACTGTGATTTTCTCGGTCCATTGCACACGAATTCCACACCAGTTTGTCCGGACATGACTGGATGCAACCGGAAATATCCGGATTTATTTTGGCTAACTCAATCCCAGATATTGCTACAGACTCTGTGTTTGTGTTTTCTGGATATTATCCACAGACTTTATTTTTTGGAATGTTTTTTATCGGGAAACATTTTATTCTGAGCTTGTATACAGTAACTAGTTCCACAGGGAGACACCATCTCTACACATTCGTATTTTCTAGGGAGAATGCTAGAGGAACTGCGGCAAACACACATGATATTTCTGTTTGTGTAGATGACATTTTATGCACTACCCTAACGAAAAGACTCTGCTTTTCTCCAAACCAATTTTACTGTGATTTTCTCGGTCCATTGCATATGAATTCCACACCAGTTGTACGGACAAGACTGGATGTAACTGGAAATATCCGGATTTGTTTTGGCTAATTCAATCACAAATATTGCTACAGCCTCTGTGTTTGTGTTTTCTGCATATTATCAATGGACTTTATTGTTTTGAATGCTTTTTTACCAGGGAACAATTTTTTTGGAGCTTCATTACAGTAATTGGTTCCACATGGAGACACCAGCTCTACATATTCGTATTTTCTAGGGAGAATGCTAGAGGAACTGTGGCAAACAAACATGATAATTCTGTTTGTATATATGATATTTCATGCACTTGCCTAATGAAAAGACTTTGCTTTTCTCCAAAATCATTTTACTGTGATTTTCTCGGTTCGTTGCATAGGAATTCAACACAAGTTTGTCCGGATATGACTGTATGAAACCAGAAATATCCAGTTGTGTTTTGGCTAACTCAAACCAAAATTTTGTGAAAGTTTCTGTGTTTGTGTTTTCTGGATATATTCAACGGACTTTATTGTTTTGAATGTTTTTATCAGGGAACATTTCATTTTGTACTGCTGAAACACTAATTGGTTCATCATGGGGACACCGGCTCTACACATTCATATTTTCTAGAGAGAAAGCTAGAGAAACTGCGGCAAACAAACATAATATTTCTGTTTGTATCGATGACATTTTATGCATTGCCTAACGAAAAGACTATGCTTTTCTCCAAAACCATTTTTACTGTGATTTTCACAGTCGATTGCATACAAATTCCACACCAGTTTGTCCGGATATGACTAGATGAAACCAGAAATATCCGGTGTTGTGTTGGCTAACTTAACCAGATAATGCTACAGCCTCTGTGTTTGTGTTTTCTGGATATTATCAATGGACTTTATTGATTCTAATATTTTTTATCGGGGAACATTTTATTTTGAGCTCTTATATAGTAATTAGTTCCACATGGAGACACCAGCTCTATACATTTGTATTTTCTAGGGAGAAAGCTAGAGGAACTGCGGCAAACAAACCTGATATTTGTGTTTGTGTTGATGACATTTTATGCACTTGCCTAAGAAAATACTTTGCTAGTCTCCAAAACCAGTTTGACTGTGATTATCTGAGTCCATTACATACCAGTTCCACAGCACTTTGTCCAGATATACCTGGATGAAACCAGAAATCTCCTCTTGTGTTATGCCTAACTTAATCCCGGATCTTGCTACAATCTCTGCGTTTGTGTTTTCTGGATATTATCAATGGACTTTATGTTTTAGAATGAATTTCAGTAGAGGAAAGTTTGTTTTGTGCTGGAAATGCTAAGTGCTTCCATATGCAGCCCAAACATTTACACATTCGTGTTTTATATGCAGTAAGCTAGAGCTATCATTGCAAATAAACAGGATATTTATATTCGTAAACATGAGTTTTTAGGCACTTGGCCAAGAAAAAGAGTTTGCTTTTCTCCAAAACCAGTTTGAGGGTGATTTTCTGCGTCCATTGCCTACCAGTTCCACAACAGGTTGAATGGAAATGACTGGATGAAACCACAAATATCCTCTCTGTTATGGTAAACTCAATCCTAGATCTTGCTACAGGCTCTGCTTTGTGTTTTTTGATATTATCAATGGACTTTATGGTTTTGAATGAATTGAAGCAGGGAATATTTTCTTTGGTGCTGGGAAGCACTAATTAGTTCCACATGGAGACACAAACTCAACACATTCGTGCTGTCTAGGCAGAAAACTACAGCAATTGCTGCAAACAAACATGATATTTATGTTTGTATAGATGATATTTTATGCACTTGCCTAAGAAATTACTTTGCTATTCTCCAAAACCTTTTTGAGGGTGATGTTCTGCGTCCATTGCATACCAGTTCCACAGCACTTTGTCCAGATATGCCTGGATGAAACCAGAAATATCCTCTTGTGTTATGACTAACTCAATCCCAGATCTTGCTACAACCTCTGTGTTTGTGTTTTCTGGATATTATCAATGGACTTTACGTTTTAGAATGAATTTCAGTAGAGGAAATTTTGTTTTGTGCTGGAAATGCTAATTGGTTTCATATGCAGGCCAAACATGTTCACATTCGTGTTTTCTACGCAGAAAGCTAGAGCAATCGTTGCAAACAAACAGGATATTTATGTTTGCAAACATGACATTTTAGGCACTTGGCCAAGAAAAAGAGTTTGCTTTTCTCCAAAACCAGTTTGAGGGGGATTTTCTGAGTCCATTGCCTACCAGTTCCAGAACAGGTTGAATGGAAATGACTGGATGAAACCACTAATATCCTCTGTGTTATGGTAAACTCAATCCTAGATCTTGCTACAGGCTCTGCTTTGTGTTTTTTGATATTAGCAATGGACTTTATGGTTTTGAATGAATTGAAGCAGGGAATATTTTCTTTGGTGCTGGGAAACACTAATTAGTTCCACATGGAGACACAAACTCAACACATCCGTGCTATCTAGGCAGAAAACTACAGCAATTGCTGCAAACAAACATGATATTTGTGTTTGTGTAGATGACATTTTATGCACTTCCCTAAAAAAAATACTTTGCTATTCTCCAAAACCAGTTTGAGGGTGAATATCTGAGTCCATTGCATACCAATTCCACAGCAGTTTGTACAAATATGACTGGATGAAACCTGAAATCTCCTCTTGTGTTATGGCTAACTCAATCCCAGATCTTGCTACAACCTCTGTGTTTGTGTTTTCTGGATATTATCAAGGGACTTTATGTTTTAGAATGAATTTCAGTAGAGGAAATTTTGTTTTGTGCTGGAAAAGCTAAGTGCTTCCCTATGCAGGCCCAACGTGTTCACATTTGTGTTTTCTACGCAGAAAGCTAGAGCAATCATTGCAAACAAACAGGATATTGATGTTTGCAAACATGACTGTTTATTTATCCACTTGGCCAAGTAAGAAATTTTGGAGAAAAGTTTGCTTTTCTCCAAAAGCAGTTTGAGGGTGATTTTCTGAGTCCATTGCATACCAGTTGCACAACCCTTTGTCCGGATATGACTGGATGAAACCAGAAATATCCTCTTGTGTTATGGCTAACTCAATCCCAGATCTTGCTACAGGCTCTGCTTTGTGTTTTTTGATATTATCAATGGACTTTATGGTTTTGAATGAATTGAAGCAGGGAATATTTTCTTTGGTGCTGGGAAACACTAATTAGGTACACATGGAGACACAAACTCAACACATCCGTGCTGTCTAGGCAGAAAACTACAGCAATTGCTGCAAACAAACATGATATTTGTGCTTGTGTAGATGACATTTTATGCACTTCCCTAAAAAAATATTTTGCTATTCTTTAAAACCCGTTTGAGGGTGATTTTCTGAGTCCATTGCATACCAGTTCCACAACCCTTTGTCCGGATATGACTGGATGAAACCAGAAATATCAGTTGTGTTATGGCTAACTCAATTCCAGATCTTGCTACAGGCTCTGCTTTGTGTTTTTTGATATTATCAATGGACTTTATGGTTTTGAATGAATTGAAGCAGGGAATATTTTCTTTGGTGCTGGGAAACACTAATTAGGTACACATGGAGACACAAACTCAACACATCCGTGCTGTCTAGGCAGAAAACTACAGCAATTGCTGCAAACAAACATGATATTTGTGCTTGTGTAGATGACATTTTATGCACTTCCCTAAAAAAATATTTTGCTATTCTTTAAAACCCGTTTGAGGGTGATTTTCTGAGTCCATTGCATACCAGTTCCACAACACTTTGTCCAGATATGCTGGATGAAACCAGAAATCTCCTCTTGTGTTATGGCTAACTCAATCCCAGATCTTGCTACAACCTCTGTGTGTGTGTTTTCTGGATATTATCAATGGACTTTACGTTTTAGAATGAATTTCAGTACATGAAATTTTGTTTTGTGCTGGAAATGCTAAGTGCTTCCATATGCAGCCCAAACGTTTACACATTCGTGTTTTATATGCAGTAAGCTAGAGCTATCATTGCAAATAAACAGGATATTTATATTCGTAAACATGAGTTTTTAGGCACTTGGCCAAGAAAAAGAGTTTGCTTTTCTCCAAAACCAGTTTGAGGGTGATTTTCTGCGTCCATTGCCTACCAGTTCCACAACAGGTTGAATGGAAATGACTGGATGAAACCACAAATATCCTCTCTGTTATGGTAAACTCAATCCTAGATCTTGCTACAGGCTCTGCTTTGTGTTTTTTGATATTATCAATGGACTTTATGGTTTTGAATGAATTGAAGCAGGGAATATTTTCTTTGGTGCTGGGAAGCACTAATTAGTTCCACATGGAGACACAAACTCAACACATTCGTGCTGTCTAGGCAGAAAACTACAGCAATTGCTGCAAACAAACATGATATTTATGTTTGTATAGATGATATTTTATGCACTTGCCTAAGAAATTACTTTGCTATTCTCCAAAACCTTTTTGAGGGTGATGTTCTGCGTCCATTGCATACCAGTTCCACAGCACTTTGTCCAGATATGCCTGGATGAAACCAGAAATATCCTCTTGTGTTATGACTAACTCAATCCCAGATCTTGCTACAACCTCTTTGTTTGTGTTTTCTGGATATTATCAATGGACTTTACGTTTTAGAATGAATTTCAGTAGAGGAAATTTTGTTTTGTGCTGGAAATGCTAATTGGTTTCATATGCAGGCCAAACATGTTCACATTCGTGTTTTCTACACAGAAAGCTAGAGCAATCGTTGCAAACAAACAGGATATTTATGTTTGCAAACATGACATTTTAGGCACTTGGCCAAGAAAAAGAGTTTGCTTTTCTCCAAAACCAGTTTGAGGGGGATTTTCTGAGTCCATTGCCTACCAGTTCCAGAACAGGTTGAATGGAAATGACTGGATGAAACCACTAATATCCTCTGTGTTATGGTAAACTCAATCCTAGATCTTGCTACAGGCTCTGCTTTGTGTTTTTTGATATTAGCAATGGACTTTATGGTTTTGAATGAATTGAAGCAGGGAATATTTTCTTTGGTGCTGGGAAACACTAATTAGTTCCACATGGAGACACAAACTCAACACATCCGTGCTATCTAGGCAGAAAACTACAGCAATTGCTGCAAACAAACATGATATTTGTGTTTGTGTAGATGACATTTTATGCACTTCCCTAAAAAATACTTTGCTATTCTCCAAAACCAGTTTGAGGGTGAATATCTGAGTCCATTGCATACCAATTCCACAGCAGTTTGTACAAATATGACTGGATGAAACCTGAAATCTCCTCTTGTGTTATGGCTAACTCAATCCCAGATCTTGCTACAACCTCTGTGTTTGTGTTTTCTGGATATTATCAAGGGACTTTATGTTTTAGAATGAATTTCAGTAGAGGAAATTTTGTTTTGTGCTGGAAAATCTAAGTGCTTCCCTATGCAGGCCCAACGTGTTCACATTTGTGTTTTCTACGCAGAAAGTTAGAGCAATCGTTGCAAACAAACAGGATATTGATGTTTGCAAACATGACTGTTTATTTATCCACTTGGCCAAGTAAGAAATTTTGGAGAAAAGTTTGCTTTTCTCCAAAAGCAGTTTGAGGGTGATTTTCTGAGTCCATTGCATACCAGTTCCACAACCCTTTGTCCGGATATGACTGGATGAAACCAGAAATATCAGTTGTGTTATGGCTAACTCAATCCCAGATCTTGCTACAGGCTCTGCTTTGTGTTTTTTGATATTATCAATGGACTTTATGGTTTTGAATGAATTGAAGCAGGGAATATTTTCTTTGGTGCTGGGAAACACTAATTAGGTACACATGGAGACACAAACTCAACACATCCGTGCTGTCTAGGCAGAAAACTACAGCAATTGCTGCAAACAAACATGATATTTGTGCTTGTGTAGATGACATTTTATGCACTTGCCTAAGAAAATATTTTGCTATTCTTTAAAACCCGTTTGAGGGTGATTTTCTGAGTCCATTGCATACCAGTTCCACAACACTTTGTCCAGATATGCTGGATGAAACCAGAAATCTCCTCTTGTGTTATGGCTAACTCAATCCCAGATCTTGCTACAATCTCTGCGTTTGTGTTTTCTGGATATTATCAATGGACTTTACGTTTTAGAATGAATTTCAGTACATGAAATTTTGTTTTGTGCTGGAAATGCTAAGTGCTTCCATATGCAGCCCAAACGTTTACACATTCGTGTTTTATATGCAGTAAGCTAGAGCTATCATTGCAAATAAACAGGATATTTATATTCGTAAACATGAGTTTTTAGGCACTTGGCCAAGAAAAAGAGTTTGCTTTTCTCCAAAACCAGTTTGAGGGTGATTTTCTGCGTCCATTGCCTACCAGTTCCACAACAGGTTGAATGGAAATGACTGGATGAAACCACAAATATCCTCTCTGTTATGGTAAACTCAATCCTAGATCTTGCTACAGGCTCTGCTTTGTGTTTTTTGATATTATCAATGGACTTTATGGTTTTGAATGAATTGAAGCAGGGAATATTTTCTTTGGTGCTGGGAAGCACTAATTAGTTCCACATGGAGACACAAACTCAACACATTCGTGCTGTCTAGGCAGAAAACTACAGCAATTGCTGCAAACAAACATGATATTTATGTTTGTATAGATGATATTTTATGCACTTGCCTAAGAAATTACTTTGCTATTCTCCAAAACCTTTTTGAGGGTGATGTTCTGCGTCCATTGCATACCAGTTCCACAGCACTTTGTCCAGATATGCCTGGATGAAACCAGAAATATCCTCTTGTGTTATGACTAACTCAATCCCAGATCTTGCTACAACCTCTGTGTTTGTGTTTTCTGGATATTATCAATGGACTTTACGTTTTAGAATGAATTTCAGTAGAGGAAATTTTGTTTTGTGCTGGAAATGCTAATTGGTTTCATATGCAGGCCAAACATGTTCACATTCGTGTTTTCTACGCAGAAAGCTAGAGCAATCGTTGCAAACAAACAGGATATTTATGTTTGCAAACATGACATTTTAGGCACTTGGCCAAGAAAAAGAGTTTGCTTTTCTCCAAAACCAGTTTGAGGGGGATTTTCTGAGTCCATTGCCTACCAGTTCCAGAACAGGTTGAATGGAAATGACTGGATGAAACCACTAATATCCTCTGTGTTATGGTAAACTCAATCCTAGATCTTGCTACAGGCTCTGCTTTGTGTTTTTTGATATTAGCAATGGACTTTATGGTTTTGAATGAATTGAAGCAGGGAATATTTTCTTTGGTGCTGGGAAACACTAATTAGTTCCACATGGAGACACAAACTCAACACATCCGTGCTATCTAGGCAGAAAACTACAGCAATTGCTGCAAACAAACATGATATTTGTGTTTGTGTAGATGACATTTTATGCACTTCCCTAAAAAAATACTTTGCTGTTCTCCAAAACCAGTTTGAGGGTGAATATCTGAGTCCATTGCATACCAATTCCACAGCAGTTTGTACAAATATGACTGGATGAAACCTGAAATCTCCTCTTGTGTTATGGCTAACTCAATCCCAGATCTTGCTACAACCTCTGTGTTTGTGTTTTCTGGATATTATCAAGGGACTTTATGTTTTAGAATGAATTTCAGTAGAGGAAATTTTGTTTTGTGCTGGAAAAGCTAAGTGCTTCCCTATGCAGGCCCAACGTGTTCACATTTGTGTTTTCTACGCAGAAAGTTAGAGCAATCGTTGCAAACAAACAGGATATTGATGTTTGCAAACATGACTGTTTATTTATCCACTTGGCCAAGTAAGAAATTTTGGAGAAAAGTTTGCTTTTCTCCAAAAGCAGTTTGAGGGTGATTTTCTGAGTCCATTGCATACCAGTTGCACAACCCTTTGTCCGGATATGACTGGATGAAACCAGAAATATCCTCTTGTGTTATGGCTAACTCAATCCCAGATCTTGCTACAGGCTCTGCTTTGTGTTTTTTGATATTATCAATGGACTTTATGGTTTTGAATGAATTGAAGCAGGGAATATTTTCTTTGGTGCTGGGAAACACTAATTAGGTACACATGGAGACACAAACTCAACACATCCGTGCTGTCTAGGCAGAAAACTACAGCAATTGCTGCAAACAAACATGATATTTGTGCTTGTGTAGATGACATTTTATGCACTTCCCTAAAAAAATATTTTGCTATTCTTTAAAACCCGTTTGAGGGTGATTTTCTGAGTCCATTGCATACCAGTTCCACAACACTTTGTCCAGATATGCTGGATGAAACCAGAAATCTCCTCTTGTGTTATGGCTAACTCAATCCCAGATCTTGCTACAACCTCTGTGTTTGTGTTTTCTGGATATTATCAATGGACTTTACGTTTTAGAATGAATTTCAGTACATGAAATTTTGTTTTGTGCTGGAAATGCTAAGTGCTTCCATATGCAGCCCAAACGTTTACACATTCGTGTTTTATATGCAGTAAGCTAGAGCTATCATTGCAAATAAACAGGATATTTATATTCGTAAACATGAGTTTTTAGGCACTTGGCCAAGAAAAAGAGTTTGCTTTTCTCCAAAACCAGTTTGAGGGTGATTTTCTGCGTCCATTGCCTACCAGTTCCACAACAGGTTGAATGGAAATGACTGGATGAAACCACAAATATCCTCTCTGTTATGGTAAACTCAATCCTAGATCTTGCTACAGGCTCTGCTTTGTGTTTTTTGATATTATCAATGGACTTTATGGTTTTGAATGAATTGAAGCAGGGAATATTTTCTTTGGTGCTGGGAAGCACTAATTAGTTCCACATGGAGACACAAACTCAACACATTCGTGCTGTCTAGGCAGAAAACTACAGCAATTGCTGCAAACAAACATGATATTTATGTTTGTATAGATGATATTTTATGCACTTGCCTAAGAAATTACTTTGCTATTCTCCAAAACCTTTTTGAGGGTGATGTTCTGCGTCCATTGCATACCAGTTCCACAGCACTTTGTCCAGATATGCCTGGATGAAACCAGAAATATCCTCTTGTGTTATGACTAACTCAATCCCAGATCTTGCTACAACCTCTTTGTTTGTGTTTTCTGGATATTATCAATGGACTTTACGTTTTAGAATGAATTTCAGTAGAGGAAATTTTGTTTTGTGCTGGAAATGCTAATTGGTTTCATATGCAGGCCAAACATGTTCACATTCATGTTTTCTACGCAGAAAGCTAGAGCAATCGTTGCAAACAAACAGGATATTTATGTTTGCAAACATGACATTTTAGGCACTTGGCCAAGAAAAAGAGTTTGCTTTTCTCCAAAACCAGTTTGAGGGGGATTTTCTGAGTCCATTGCCTACCAGTTCCAGAACAGGTTGAATGGAAATGACTGGATGAAACCACTAATATCCTCTGTGTTATGGTAAACTCAATCCTAGATCTTGCTACAGGCTCTGCTTTGTGTTTTTTGATATTAGCAATGGACTTTATGGTTTTGAATGAATTGAAGCAGGGAATATTTTCTTTGGTGCTGGGAAACACTAATTAGTTCCACATGGAGACACAAACTCAACACATCCGTGCTATCTAGGCAGAAAACTACAGCAATTGCTGCAAACAAACATGATATTTGTGTTTGTGTAGATGACATTTTATGCACTTCCCTAAAAAAATACTTTGCTGTTCTCCAAAACCAGTTTGAGGGTGAATATCTGAGTCCATTGCATACCAATTCCACAGCAGTTTGTACAAATATGACTGGATGAAACCTGAAATCTCCTCTTGTGTTATGGCTAACTCAATCCCAGATCTTGCTACAACCTCTGTGTTTGTGTTTTCTGGATATTATCAAGGGACTTTATGTTTTAGAATGAATTTCAGTAGAGGAAATTTTGTTTTGTGCTGGAAAAGCTAAGTGCTTCCCTATGCAGGCCCAACGTGTTCACATTTGTGTTTTCTACGCAGAAAGTTAGAGCAATCGTTGCAAACAAACAGGATATTGATGTTTGCAAACATGACTGTTTATTTATCCACTTGGCCAAGTAAGAAATTTTGGAGAAAAGTTTGCTTTTCTCCAAAAGCAGTTTGAGGGTGATTTTCTGAGTCCATTGCATACCAGTTCCACAACCCTTTGTCCGGATATGACTGGATGAAACCAGAAATATCCTCTTGTGTTATGGCTAACTCAATCCCAGATCTTGCTACAGGCTCTGCTTTGTGTTTTTTGATATTATCAATGGACTTTATGGTTTTGAATGAATTGAAGCAGGGAATATTTTCTTTGGTGCTGGGAAACACTAATTAGGTACACATGGAGACACAAACTCAACACATCCGTGCTGTCTAGGCAGAAAACTACAGCAATTGCTGCAAACAAACATGATATTTGTGCTTGTGTAGATGACATTTTATGCACTTCCCTAAAAAAATATTTTGCTATTCTTTAAAACCCGTTTGAGGGTGATTTTCTGAGTCCATTGCATACCAGTTCCACAACACTTTGTCCAGATATGCTGGATGAAACCAGAAATCTCCTCTTGTGTTATGGCTAACTCAATCCCAGATCTTGCTACAACCTCTGTGTTTGTGTTTTCTGGATATTATCAAAGGACTTCACGTTTTAGAATGAATTTCACTAGAGGAAATTTTTTTACGTGCTGGAAATGCTAAGTGCTTCCATATGCAGGCCAAACGTGTTCACATTCGTGTTTTCTACACAGGAATCTAGAGATATCATTGCAAACAAAAAGGATATTTATATTCGTAAATGTGATTTTTAGGCACTTGGCCAAGAAAAAGAGTTTGCTTTTCTCCAAAATAGTTTGAGGGTAATTTTCTGAGTCCATTGCCTACCAGTTCCACAACAGGTTGAACAGAAATGACTGGAAGAAAAGACAAATATCCTCTGTGTTATGGCTAACTCAATCCTAGATCTTGCTACAGGCTCTGCTTTGTGTTTTTTGATATTATCAATGGACTTTATGGTTTTGAATGAATTGAAGCAGGGAATATTTTCTTTGGTGCTGGGAAACACTAATTAGTTCTACATGGAGACACAAACTCAACACATTCTTGCTCTCTAGGCAGAAAACTGCAGCAATTGCTGCAAACAAACATGATATTTGTGTTAGTGTAGAAGACATTTTATGCACTTGCCTAAGAAAATATTTTGCTATTCTCCAAAACCACTTTGACTGTGATTATCTGAGTCCATTCCATACCAGTTCCACAGCACTTTGTCCAAATATGCCTGGATGAAACCAGAAATCTCCTCTTATGTTATGGCTAACTCAATCCCAGATCTTGCTACAACCTCTTTGTTTGTGTTTTCTGGATATTATCAAGGGACTTTACGATTTAAAATGAATTTCAGTAGAGGAAATTTTGTTTTGTGCTGGACATGCTAAGTGCTTCCATATGCAGTACAAACGTCTTCACATTTGTGTTTTCTACGCAGAAATCTAGAGCAATCGTTGCAAACAAACATGATATTTCTGTTTGCAAACATACTTTTCATCCACTTGGCCAAGAAGAAGAGTTTGCTTTTCTCCAAAACCAGTTTGAGTGTGATTTTCTGAGTCCATTGCATACCAGTTGCACAAAACTTTTCGGATATGACTGGATGAAACCAGAAATATCCTCTTGTGTTGTGGCTAACTCAATCCCAGATCTTGCTACAGGCTCTGCTTTGTGCTTTTTGATATTATCAATGGACTTTATGGTTTTGAATGAATTGAAGCAGGGCATATTTTTTTGGTGCCGGGAAACAGTAATTAGTTCCACATGGAGACACAACTCAACACATTTGTGCTGTCTATGCAGAAAACTACAGCAATTGCTGCAAACTAACATGATATTTATGTTTGTGTAGATGACATTTTATGCACGTGTCTCAGAAAATACTTTGTATTCTCCAAAACCAGTTTGAATGTGATTATCTGAGTCCATTGCATACCAGTTCCACAGCAGTTTGTACAAATATGACAGGATGAAACCTGAAATATCCTCTTCTGTTACGGCTTACTCAATCCCAGATCTTGCTACAACCTCTGTGTTTGTGTTTTCTGGATATTATCAAGGGACTTTACGTTTTAGAGTGAATTTCAGTAGAGGAAATTTTGTTTTGTGCTGGAAAAGCTAAGTGCTTCCCTATGCAAGCCCATGGTGTTCACATTTGTGTTTTCTAGGCAGTAAGCTATAGCAGTCATTGCAAACAAACAGGATATTGATGTTTGCAAACATGAATTGTTATGCACTTGGCCAAGAAAAAGACTCTGCTTTTCTCCAAAACCAGTTTCAGAGTGATTTTCTGAGTCCAATGCATACTAGTTCCACAACCCTTTATCCGGATATGACTGGATGAAACCAGAAATATCCTCTTGTGTTGTGGCTAACTCAATCCCAGATCTTGCTACAGGCTCTGCTTTGTGTTTTTTGATATTATCAATGGACTTTATGGTTTTGAATGAATTGAAGCAGGGAATATTTTCTTTGTTGCTGGGAAACACTAATTAGTTCCACATGGAGACACAAACTCAACACATCCGTGCTGTCTAGGCAGAAAACTACAGCAATTGCTGCAAACAAACATGATATTTCTGTTTGTGTAGATGACATTTTATGCACTTGCCTAAGAAAATACTTTGTATTCTCCAAAACCAGTTTGAATGTGATTATCTGAGTCCATTGCATACCAGTTCCACAGCAGTTTGTACAAATATGACTGGATGAAACCTGAAATATCCTCTTCTGTTACGGCTTACTCAATCCCAGATCTTGCTACAACCTCTGTGTTTGTGTTTTCTGGATATTATCAATGGACTTTACGTTTTAGAGTGAATTTCAGTAGAGGAAATTTTGTTTTGTGCTGGAAAAGCTAAGTGCTTCCCTATGCAGGCCCAACGTGTTCACATTTGTGTTTTCTACGCAGAAAGTTAGAGCAATCGTTGCAAACAAACAGGATATTGATGTTTGCAAACATGACTTGTTATCCACTTGGCCAAGAAAAAGACTTTGCTTTTCTCCAAAACCAGTTTGAGGGTGATTTTCTGAGTCCATTGCATACCAGTTGCACAACCCTTTCTCCGGATATGACTGGATGAAACCAGAAATATCCTCTTGTGTTGTGGCTAACTCAATCCCAGATCTTGCTACAGGCTCTGCTTTGTGTTTTTTGATATTATCAATGGACTTTATGGTTTTGAATGAATTGAAGCAGGGAATATTTTCTTTGGTGCTGGGAAACACTAATTAGGTACACATGGAGACACAAACTCAACACATCCGTGCTGTCTAGGCAGAAAACTACAGCAATTGCTGCAAACAAACATGATATTTGTGCTTGTGTAGATGACATTTTATGCACTTCCCTAAAAAAATATTTTGCTATTCTTTAAAACCCGTTTGAGGGTGATTTTCTGAGTCCATTGCATACCAGTTCCACAACACTTTGTCCAGATATGCTGGATGAAACCAGAAATCTCCTCTTGTGTTATGGCTAACTCAATCCCAGATCTTGCTACAACCTCTGTGTTTGTGTTTTCTGGATATTATCAATGGACTTTACGTTTTAGAATGAATTTCAGTACATGAAATTTTGTTTTGTGCTGGAAATGCTAAGTGCTTCCATATGCAGCCCAAACGTTTACACATTCGTGTTTTATATGCAGTAAGCTAGAGCTATCATTGCAAATAAACAGGATATTTATATTCGTAAACATGAGTTTTTAGGCACTTGGCCAAGAAAAAGAGTTTGCTTTTCTCCAAAACCAGTTTGAGGGTGATTTTCTGCGTCCATTGCCTACCAGTTCCACAACAGGTTGAATGGAAATGACTGGATGAAACCACAAATATCCTCTCTGTTATGGTAAACTCAATCCTAGATCTTGCTACAGGCTCTGCTTTGTGTTTTTTGATATTATCAATGGACTTTATGGTTTTGAATGAATTGAAGCAGGGAATATTTTCTTTGGTGCTGGGAAGCACTAATTAGTTCCACATGGAGACACAAACTCAACACATTCGTGCTGTCTAGGCAGAAAACTACAGCAATTGCTGCAAACAAACATGATATTTATGTTTGTATAGATGATATTTTATGCACTTGCCTAAGAAATTACTTTGCTATTCTCCAAAACCTTTTTGAGGGTGATGTTCTGCGTCCATTGCATACCAGTTCCACAGCACTTTGTCCAGATATGCCTGGATGAAACCAGAAATATCCTCTTGTGTTATGACTAACTCAATCCCAGATCTTGCTACAACCTCTTTGTTTGTGTTTTCTGGATATTATCAATGGACTTTACGTTTTAGAATGAATTTCAGTAGAGGAAATTTTGTTTTGTGCTGGAAATGCTAATTGGTTTCATATGCAGGCCAAACATGTTCACATTCGTGTTTTCTACGCAGAAAGCTAGAGCAATCGTTGCAAACAAACAGGATGTTTATGTTTGCAAACATGACATTTTAGGCACTTGGCCAAGAAAAAGAGTTTGCTTTTCTCCAAAACCAGTTTGAGGGGGATTTTCTGAGTCCATTGCCTACCAGTTCCAGAACAGGTTGAATGGAAATGACTGGATGAAACCACTAATATCCTCTGTGTTATGGTAAACTCAATCCTAGATCTTGCTACAGGCTCTGCTTTGTGTTTTTTGATATTAGCAATGGACTTTATGGTTTTGAATGAATTGAAGCAGGGAATATTTTCTTTGGTGCTGGGAAACACTAATTAGTTCCACATGGAGACACAAACTCAACACATCCGTGCTATCTAGGCAGAAAACTACAGCAATTGCTGCAAACAAACATGATATTTGTGTTTGTGTAGATGACATTTTATGCACTTCCCTAAAAAAATACTTTGCTGTTCTCCAAAACCAGTTTGAGGGTGAATATCTGAGTCCATTGCATACCAATTCCACAGCAGTTTGTACAAATATGACTGGATGAAACCTGAAATCTCCTCTTGTGTTATGGCTAACTCAATCCCAGATCTTGCTACAACCTCTGTGTTTGTGTTTTCTGGATATTATCAAGGGACTTTATGTTTTAGAATGAATTTCAGTAGAGGAAATTTTGTTTTGTGCTGGAAAAGCTAAGTGCTTCCCTATGCAGGCCCAACGTGTTCACATTTGTGTTTTCTACGCAGAAAGTTAGAGCAATCGTTGCAAACAAACAGGATATTGATGTTTGCAAACATGACTGTTTATTTATCCACTTGGCCAAGTAAGAAATTTTGGAGAAAAGTTTGCTTTTCTCCAAAAGCAGTTTGAGGGTGATTTTCTGAGTCCATTGCATACCAGTTCCACAACCCTTTGTCCGGATATGACTGGATGAAACCAGAAATATCCTCTTGTGTTATGGCTAACTCAATCCCAGATCTTGCTACAGGCTCTGCTTTGTGTTTTTTGATATTATCAATGGACTTTATGGTTTTGAATGAATTGAAGCAGGGAATATTTTCTTTGGTGCTGGGAAACACTAATTAGGTACACATGGAGACACAAACTCAACACATCCGTGCTGTCTAGGCAGAAAACTACAGCAATTGCTGCAAACAAACATGATATTTGTGCTTGTGTAGATGACATTTTATGCACTTCCCTAAAAAAATATTTTGCTATTCTTTAAAACCCGTTTGAGGGTGATTTTCTGAGTCCATTGCATACCAGTTCCACAACACTTTGTCCAGATATGCTGGATGAAACCAGAAATCTCCTCTTGTGTTATGGCTAACTCAATCCCAGATCTTGCTACAACCTCTGTGTTTGTGTTTTCTGGATATTATCAAAGGACTTCACGTTTTAGAATGAATTTCACTAGAGGAAATTTTTTTACGTGCTGGAAATGCTAAGTGCTTCCATATGCAGGCCAAACGTGTTCACATTCGTGTTTTCTACACAGGAATCTAGAGATATCATTGCAAACAAAAAGGATATTTATATTCGTAAATGTGATTTTTAGGCACTTGGCCAAGAAAAAGAGTTTGCTTTTCTCCAAAATAGTTTGAGGGTAATTTTCTGAGTCCATTGCCTACCAGTTCCACAACAGGTTGAACAGAAATGACTGGAAGAAAAGACAAATATCCTCTGTGTTATGGCTAACTCAATCCTAGATCTTGCTACAGGCTCTGCTTTGTGTTTTTTGATATTATCAATGGACTTTATGGTTTTGAATGAATTGAAGCAGGGAATATTTTCTTTGGTGCTGGGAAACACTAATTAGTTCTACATGGAGACACAAACTCAACACATTCTTGCTCTCTAGGCAGAAAACTGCAGCAATTGCTGCAAACAAACATGATATTTGTGTTAGTGTAGAAGACATTTTATGCACTTGCCTAAGAAAATATTTTGCTATTCTCCAAAACCACTTTGACTGTGATTATCTGAGTCCATTCCATACCAGTTCCACAGCACTTTGTCCAAATATGCCTGGATGAAACCAGAAATCTCCTCTTATGTTATGGCTAACTCAATCCCAGATCTTGCTACAACCTCTTTGTTTGTGTTTTCTGGATATTATCAAGGGACTTTACGATTTAAAATGAATTTCAGTAGAGGAAATTTTGTTTTGTGCTGGACATGCTAAGTGCTTCCATATGCAGTACAAACGTCTTCACATTTGTGTTTTCTACGCAGAAATCTAGAGCAATCGTTGCAAACAAACATGATATTTCTGTTTGCAAACATACTTTTCATCCACTTGGCCAAGAAGAAGAGTTTGCTTTTCTCCAAAACCAGTTTGAGTGTGATTTTCTGAGTCCATTGCATACCAGTTGCACAAAACTTTTCGGATATGACTGGATGAAACCAGAAATATCCTCTTGTGTTGTGGCTAACTCAATCCCAGATCTTGCTACAGGCTCTGCTTTGTGCTTTTTGATATTATCAATGGACTTTATGGTTTTGAATGAATTGAAGCAGGGCATATTTTTTTGGTGCCGGGAAACAGTAATTAGTTCCACATGGAGACACAACTCAACACATTTGTGCTGTCTATGCAGAAAACTACAGCAATTGCTGCAAACTAACATGATATTTATGTTTGTGTAGATGACATTTTATGCACGTGTCTCAGAAAATACTTTGTATTCTCCAAAACCAGTTTGAATGTGATTATCTGAGTCCATTGCATACCAGTTCCACAGCAGTTTGTACAAATATGACAGGATGAAACCTGAAATATCCTCTTCTGTTACGGCTTACTCAATCCCAGATCTTGCTACAACCTCTGTGTTTGTGTTTTCTGGATATTATCAAGGGACTTTACGTTTTAGAGTGAATTTCAGTAGAGGAAATTTTGTTTTGTGCTGGAAAAGCTAAGTGCTTCCCTATGCAAGCCCATGGTGTTCACATTTGTGTTTTCTAGGCAGTAAGCTATAGCAGTCATTGCAAACAAACAGGATATTGATGTTTGCAAACATGAATTGTTATGCACTTGGCCAAGAAAAAGACTCTGCTTTTCTCCAAAACCAGTTTCAGAGTGATTTTCTGAGTCCAATGCATACTAGTTCCACAACCCTTTATCCGGATATGACTGGATGAAACCAGAAATATCCTCTTGTGTTGTGGCTAACTCAATCCCAGATCTTGCTACAGGCTCTGCTTTGTGTTTTTTGATATTATCAATGGACTTTATGGTTTTGAATGAATTGAAGCAGGGAATATTTTCTTTGTTGCTGGGAAACACTAATTAGTTCCACATGGAGACACAAACTCAACACATCCGTGCTGTCTAGGCAGAAAACTACAGCAATTGCTGCAAACAAACATGATATTTCTGTTTGTGTAGATGACATTTTATGCACTTGCCTAAGAAAATACTTTGTATTCTCCAAAACCAGTTTGAATGTGATTATCTGAGTCCATTGCATACCAGTTCCACAGCAGTTTGTACAAATATGACTGGATGAAACCTGAAATATCCTCTTCTGTTACGGCTTACTCAATCCCAGATCTTGCTACAACCTCTGTGTTTGTGTTTTCTGGATATTATCAATGGACTTTACGTTTTAGAGTGAATTTCAGTAGAGGAAATTTTGTTTTGTGCTGGAAAAGCTAAGTGCTTCCCTATGCAGGCCCAACGTGTTCACATTTGTGTTTTCTACGCAGAAAGTTAGAGCAATCGTTGCAAACAAACAGGATATTGATGTTTGCAAACATGACTTGTTATCCACTTGGCCAAGAAAAAGACTTTGCTTTTCTCCAAAACCAGTTTGAGGGTGATTTTCTGAGTCCATTGCATACCAGTTGCACAACCCTTTCTCCGGATATGACTGGATGAAACCAGAAATATCCTCTTGTGTTGTGGCTAACTCAATCCCAGATCTTGCTACAGGCTCTGCTTTGTGTTTTTTGATATTATCAATGGACTTTATGGTTTTGAATGAATTGAAGCAGGGAATATTTTCTTTGGTGCTGGGAAACACTAATTAGGTACACATGGAGACACAAACTCAACACATCCGTGCTGTCTAGGCAGAAAACTACAGCAATTGCTGCAAACAAACATGATATTTGTGCTTGTGTAGATGACATTTTATGCACTTCCCTAAAAAAATATTTTGCTATTCTTTAAAACCCGTTTGAGGGTGATTTTCTGAGTCCATTGCATACCAGTTCCACAACACTTTGTCCAGATATGCTGGATGAAACCAGAAATCTCCTCTTGTGTTATGGCTAACTCAATCCCAGATCTTGCTACAACCTCTGTGTTTGTGTTTTCTGGATATTATCAATGGACTTTACGTTTTAGAATGAATTTCAGTACATGAAATTTTGTTTTGTGCTGGAAATGCTAAGTGCTTCCATATGCAGCCCAAACGTTTACACATTCGTGTTTTATATGCAGTAAGCTAGAGCTATCATTGCAAATAAACAGGATATTTATATTCGTAAACATGAGTTTTTAGGCACTTGGCCAAGAAAAAGAGTTTGCTTTTCTCCAAAACCAGTTTGAGGGTGATTTTCTGCGTCCATTGCCTACCAGTTCCACAACAGGTTGAATGGAAATGACTGGATGAAACCACAAATATCCTCTCTGTTATGGTAAACTCAATCCTAGATCTTGCTACAGGCTCTGCTTTGTGTTTTTTGATATTATCAATGGACTTTATGGTTTTGAATGAATTGAAGCAGGGAATATTTTCTTTGGTGCTGGGAAGCACTAATTAGTTCCACATGGAGACACAAACTCAACACATTCGTGCTGTCTAGGCAGAAAACTACAGCAATTGCTGCAAACAAACATGATATTTATGTTTGTATAGATGATATTTTATGCACTTGCCTAAGAAATTACTTTGCTATTCTCCAAAACCTTTTTGAGGGTGATGTTCTGCGTCCATTGCATACCAGTTCCACAGCACTTTGTCCAGATATGCCTGGATGAAACCAGAAATATCCTCTTGTGTTATGACTAACTCAATCCCAGATCTTGCTACAACCTCTTTGTTTGTGTTTTCTGGATATTATCAATGGACTTTACGTTTTAGAATGAATTTCAGTAGAGGAAATTTTGTTTTGTGCTGGAAATGCTAATTGGTTTCATATGCAGGCCAAACATGTTCACATTCGTGTTTTCTACGCAGAAAGCTAGAGCAATCGTTGCAAACAAACAGGATGTTTATGTTTGCAAACATGACATTTTAGGCACTTGGCCAAGAAAAAGAGTTTGCTTTTCTCCAAAACCAGTTTGAGGGGGATTTTCTGAGTCCATTGCCTACCAGTTCCAGAACAGGTTGAATGGAAATGACTGGATGAAACCACTAATATCCTCTGTGTTATGGTAAACTCAATCCTAGATCTTGCTACAGGCTCTGCTTTGTGTTTTTTGATATTAGCAATGGACTTTATGGTTTTGAATGAATTGAAGCAGGGAATATTTTCTTTGGTGCTGGGAAACACTAATTAGTTCCACATGGAGACACAAACTCAACACATCCGTGCTATCTAGGCAGAAAACTACAGCAATTGCTGCAAACAAACATGATATTTGTGTTTGTGTAGATGACATTTTATGCACTTCCCTAAAAAAATACTTTGCTGTTCTCCAAAACCAGTTTGAGGGTGAATATCTGAGTCCATTGCATACCAATTCCACAGCAGTTTGTACAAATATGACTGGATGAAACCTGAAATCTCCTCTTGTGTTATGGCTAACTCAATCCCAGATCTTGCTACAACCTCTGTGTTTGTGTTTTCTGGATATTATCAAGGGACTTTATGTTTTAGAATGAATTTCAGTAGAGGAAATTTTGTTTTGTGCTGGAAAAGCTAAGTGCTTCCCTATGCAGGCCCAACGTGTTCACATTTGTGTTTTCTACGCAGAAAGTTAGAGCAATCGTTGCAAACAAACAGGATATTGATGTTTGCAAACATGACTGTTTATTTATCCACTTGGCCAAGTAAGAAATTTTGGAGAAAAGTTTGCTTTTCTCCAAAAGCAGTTTGAGGGTGATTTTCTGAGTCCATTGCATACCAGTTCCACAACCCTTTGTCCGGATATGACTGGATGAAACCAGAAATATCCTCTTGTGTTATGGCTAACTCAATCCCAGATCTTGCTACAGGCTCTGCTTTGTGTTTTTTGATATTATCAATGGACTTTATGGTTTTGAATGAATTGAAGCAGGGAATATTTTCTTTGGTGCTGGGAAACACTAATTAGGTACACATGGAGACACAAACTCAACACATCCGTGCTGTCTAGGCAGAAAACTACAGCAATTGCTGCAAACAAACATGATATTTGTGCTTGTGTAGATGACATTTTATGCACTTCCCTAAAAAAATATTTTGCTATTCTTTAAAACCCGTTTGAGGGTGATTTTCTGAGTCCATTGCATACCAGTTCCACAACACTTTGTCCAGATATGCTGGATGAAACCAGAAATCTCCTCTTGTGTTATGGCTAACTCAATCCCAGATCTTGCTACAACCTCTGTGTTTGTGTTTTCTGGATATTATCAAAGGACTTCACGTTTTAGAATGAATTTCACTAGAGGAAATTTTTTTACGTGCTGGAAATGCTAAGTGCTTCCATATGCAGGCCAAACGTGTTCACATTCGTGTTTTCTACACAGGAATCTAGAGATATCATTGCAAACAAAAAGGATATTTATATTCGTAAATGTGATTTTTAGGCACTTGGCCAAGAAAAAGAGTTTGCTTTTCTCCAAAATAGTTTGAGGGTAATTTTCTGAGTCCATTGCCTACCAGTTCCACAACAGGTTGAACAGAAATGACTGGAAGAAAAGACAAATATCCTCTGTGTTATGGCTAACTCAATCCTAGATCTTGCTACAGGCTCTGCTTTGTGTTTTTTGATATTATCAATGGACTTTATGGTTTTGAATGAATTGAAGCAGGGAATATTTTCTTTGGTGCTGGGAAACACTAATTAGTTCTACATGGAGACACAAACTCAACACATTCTTGCTCTCTAGGCAGAAAACTGCAGCAATTGCTGCAAACAAACATGATATTTGTGTTAGTGTAGAAGACATTTTATGCACTTGCCTAAGAAAATATTTTGCTATTCTCCAAAACCACTTTGACTGTGATTATCTGAGTCCATTCCATACCAGTTCCACAGCACTTTGTCCAAATATGCCTGGATGAAACCAGAAATCTCCTCTTATGTTATGGCTAACTCAATCCCAGATCTTGCTACAACCTCTTTGTTTGTGTTTTCTGGATATTATCAAGGGACTTTACGATTTAAAATGAATTTCAGTAGAGGAAATTTTGTTTTGTGCTGGACATGCTAAGTGCTTCCATATGCAGTACAAACGTCTTCACATTTGTGTTTTCTACGCAGAAATCTAGAGCAATCGTTGCAAACAAACATGATATTTCTGTTTGCAAACATACTTTTCATCCACTTGGCCAAGAAGAAGAGTTTGCTTTTCTCCAAAACCAGTTTGAGTGTGATTTTCTGAGTCCATTGCATACCAGTTGCACAAAACTTTTCGGATATGACTGGATGAAACCAGAAATATCCTCTTGTGTTGTGGCTAACTCAATCCCAGATCTTGCTACAGGCTCTGCTTTGTGCTTTTTGATATTATCAATGGACTTTATGGTTTTGAATGAATTGAAGCAGGGCATATTTTTTTTGGTGCCGGGAAACAGTAATTAGTTCCACATGGAGACACAACTCAACACATTTGTGCTGTCTATGCAGAAAACTACAGCAATTGCTGCAAACTAACATGATATTTATGTTTGTGTAGATGACATTTTATGCACTTGTCTCAGAAAATACTTTGTATTCTCCAAAACCAGTTTGAATGTGATTATCTGAGTCCATTGCATACCAGTTCCACAGCAGTTTGTACAAATATGACAGGATGAAACCTGAAATATCCTCTTCTGTTACGGCTTACTCAATCCCAGATCTTGCTACAACCTCTGTGTTTGTGTTTTCTGGATATTATCAAGGGACTTTACGTTTTAGAGTGAATTTCAGTAGAGGAAATTTTGTTTTGTGCTGGAAAAGCTAAGTGCTTCCCTATGCAAGCCCATGGTGTTCACATTTGTGTTTTCTAGGCAGTAAGCTATAGCAGTCATTGCAAACAAACAGGATATTGATGTTTGCAAACATGAATTGTTATACACTTGGCCAAGAAAAAGACTCTGCTTTTCTCCAAAACCAGTTTCAGAGTGATTTTCTGAGTCCAATGCATACTAGTTCCACAACCCTTTATCCGGATATGACTGGATGAAACCAGAAATATCCTCTTGTGTTGTGGCTAACTCAATCCCAGATCTTGCTACAGGCTCTGCTTTGTGTTTTTTGATATTATCAATGGACTTTATGGTTTTGAATGAATTGAAGCAGGGAATATTTTCTTTGTTGCTGGGAAACACTAATTAGGTCCACATGGAGACAAAACTCAACACATCCGTGCTGTCTAGTCAGAAAACTACAGCAATTGCTGCAAACTAACATGATATTTCTGTTTGTGTAGATGACATTTTATGCACTTGCCTAAGAAAATACTTTGTATTCTCCAAAACCAGTTTGAATGTGATTATCTGAGTCCATTGCATACCAGTTCCACAGCAGTTTGTACAAATATGACTGGATGAAACCTGAAATATCCTCTTCTGTTACGGCTTACTCAATCCCAGATCTTGCTACAACCTCTGTGTTTGTGTTTTCTGGATATTATCAATGGACTTTACGTTTTAGAGTGAATTTCAGTAGAGGAAATTTTGTTTTGTGCTGGAAAAGCTAAGTGCTTCCCTATGCAGGCCCAACGTGTTCACATTTGTGTTTTCTAGGCAGAAAGCTATAGCAGTCCTTGCAATCAAACAGAATATTGATGTTTGCAAACATGACTTGTTATCCACTTGGCCAAGAAAAAGACTTTGCTTTTCTCCAAAACCAGTTTGAGGGTGATTTTCTGAGTCCATTGCATACCAGTTGCACAACCCTTTCTCCGGATATGACTGGATGAAACCAGAAATATCCTCTTGTGTTGTGGCTAACTCAATCCCAGATCTTGCTACAGGCTCTGCTTTGTGTTTTTTGATATTATCAATGGACTTTATGGTTTTGAATGAATTGAAGCAGGGAATATTTTCTTTGTTGCTGGGAAACACTAATTAGTTCCACATGGAGACACAAACTCAACACATCCGTGCTGTCTAGGCAGAAAACTACAGCAATTGCTGCAAACAAACATGATATTTGTGTTTGTGTAGAAGACATTTGATGCACTTGCCTAAGAAAATACTTTGCTATTCCCAAAACCAGTTTGAATGAGATTATCTGAGTCCATTGCAAACCAGTTCCACAACACTTTGTGTAGATATGACTGGATGATACCAGAAATGTCCTCTTGTGTTATGGCTAACTCAATCCCAGATCTTGCTACAGGCTCTGCTTTGTGTTTTTTGATATTATCAATGGACTTTATGGTTTTGAATGAATTGAAGCAGGGAATATTTTCTTTGGTGCTGGGAAACACTAATTAGGTCCACATGGAGACACAACTCAACACATTCGTGCTGTCTAGGCAGAAAACTACAGCAATTGCTGCAAACTAACATGATATTTCTGTTTGTGTAGATGACATTTTATGCACTTGCCTAAGAAAATACTTTGTATTCTCCAAAACCAGTTTGAATGTGATTATCTGAGTCCATTGCATACCAGTTCCACAGCAGTTTGTACAAATATGCCTGGATGAAACCTGAAATATCCTGAAATATCTCCCGGTTGTGTTTTGGCTAACTTATTCCCAGATATTGCGACAGTCTCTGTGTTGGTGTTTTCTGGATATTATTGATACACTTTATTGTTTTGAATGTTTTTTATCAGGGAATATTTTATTTTATACTGGGAATCTCTAATTCGTTCCACATGGAGACACCAGCTCTACACATTCTTATTTTCTAGGAGAATGCTGGAGGATCTGTTGCAAACAAACATGATATTTCTGATTGTATACATGATATTTTATGCACTTGCCTAACAAACAGACTTTGGTTTTTTCCAAAACCTTTTTCACTGTGATTTTCTCGGCCCATTGCATATGAATTCCACACCACTTTGTCCGGATATGACTGGATTAATCCAGAAATATCCGGTTGTGTTTTGGGTAACTCAATCCCACATGTTGCGACAGCCTCTGTGTTTGTGTTTTCTGGATATTATCAATGGACTTTATTGTTTTGAAAGTTTTTTATCAGGGAGCATTTAATTTTGTGCTTGGAAATACTAATGGTTTCCACATGGAGACATAAGCTCTACACATTCATATTTTGAAGGGAGAAAGCTAGAGGAACTGTGGCAAACAAACATAATATTTCTATTTATATAGGTGACATTTTATACACTTGCGCAATGAAAAGAATTTGATTTCTCCAAAGCATTTTTACTGTGATTGTCTATGTCCATTGTATATGAATTGCACACCACTTTGTCCGGATATGACTGGATGAAACCAGAATATGCGGTTGTGTTTTGACTAATACAATCCCACATATTGCGACCGCATCTGTGTTTGAGTTTTCTCGATATTATCTACGTACTTTATTGTTTTGATGTTTTTTATAATGCAGCATTTAATTTTCTGCTGGGAAACACTAACTGGTTTCACATGGAGACACCAGCTCTACACATTCATATTTTGTATGGAGAAAGCTAGAGGAACTGTGGCAAACAAACATGATATTTCTGTTTGTCTAGATGACATTTTATGCACTTGCCTAAAGAAAAGACTTTGCTTTTCTCCAAAACCTTTTTTACTGTGATTGTCTCATTGCATTGCATACGAATTCCACACCAGTTTGTCCGGATATGACTGGATGAAACCAGAAATATCCGGTTGTGTTTTGGCTAACTCAATCCCAGATATTGCTAAAGCCTCTGAGTTTGTGTTTTCTGCATATTTTTGATGGACTTTATTGTTTTGGATGTTTTTTATCAGAGAACATTTAATTTTGTGCTTGGAATCACTAATTGGTTCCAAATGGAGAAATCAGCTGTATACAGTCGTATTTTCTAGGGAGAGAGCTAGAGGAACTACAGCAAGCAAACCTGATATTTCTGTTTTTATAGATGGCATTTTATGCATTTGCCT
Organism: Lepus oiostolus; assembly: GCA_036325905.1. Lineage (NCBI taxonomy): Eukaryota > Metazoa > Chordata > Mammalia > Lagomorpha > Leporidae > Lepus > Lepus oiostolus. The sequence continues at coordinate 854,351 of JAWMBE010000090.1, forward strand.
AATGAAAAGACTTTGCTTTTCTCCAAAATCATTTTTCTTTGATGTTCTCGGTCAATTTCATATGAATTCAACAAAACTTTGTGCGGATATGACTGGATGAAGCCAGAAATATCTGGTTGTGTTTTGGCTAACTCAATCCCAGATATTGCGACAGCCTCTGTGTTTGTGATTTATGGATATTATCAACTGACTTTTTGTTTTGAATGTTTTTTATCAGGGAACATTTAATTTTGTGCTGGGAAACACTAATTGTTTCCACATGGAGTCAGCAGCTCTACACATTCGTATTTTCTAGGTAGAGAGCTAGAGGAACTGTGGCAAACAAACATGATATTTCTGATTGTATCTATGACATTTTATGCACTTGCCTAAAGAAATATCTTTACTTTTCTCCAAAACCATTTTTACTGTGATTGTCTTTGCCCATTGCTTACAAATTCAACACAACTTTGTTCGGATATGACTGGATGAAAACAGAAATATCCGGTTGTGTTTTGGATAACTCAATCCCAGATTTTGCGACAGCCTCTCTGTTTGTGTTTTCTGGATATTATCGATGGACTTTATGGTTTTGAATATTCTTTATCAGGGAACATTTAATTTTGTGCTGGGAAACACTAATTGTTTCCACATGGTGACATCAGCTGTACACATTCGTATTTTCTAGGGAGAAAGCTAGAGATCTGCAGTAAACAATCATGATATGAATGTATATGTGACCTTTTATGCACTTGCCTAACAAAAAGACTTTGCTTTTCTCCAAAACCATTTTTACTGTGATTGTCTGTGTCCACTGTATCCGAATTCCACACCACTTTGTCCGGATATGTCTGGATGAAACTAGAAATATCCAGTTTTGTTTTGGTTAACTGAATAGCAAATTTTGAAAAAGCAACTCTGTTTGTGTTTTCTTTATATCTTCGATGGACTTTCTTGTTTTGAATGTTTTTTATCAGAGAATATATAATTTTGTGGTTGGAAACACTAATGGATTCCACATGGAGACAACAGCTCTGCACATTCATATTTTCCAGGTAGAAAGCTCGAGGAACTGGTGCTATCAAACCTGATATTTCTGTTTGTATAGATGATATTTTATGCCCTTGCCTAATGCAAACACTTTGCTTCTCTCCAAAACCATATTTACTGTGATGTTTCTGGTCCATTGCATATGAATTCCACAACACTTTGTCCCGATATGAGTGGATGAAACAAGAAATATCCGGTTGTGTTTTGGCGAACTCAATCCAGCATATTTGGACAGCCACTTTGTTTGTGTTTTCTGGATATTATCGACGGACTTTATTGTTTTAAATGTTTTTTCTCAGGGAACATTTAATTTTGTGCTGGAAAACACTAAATGTTTGACCTTATAGACACCAGCTCTACACATTCGTATTTTCTAGGGAGAAAGGTAGAGGACTGCGGCAATCAAGTATGATATTTCTTTTTGTGTAGATGACATTTTATGCACTTGCCTAATGAAAAGAATTGCTCTTCTCCAAAACCACTTTTACTGTGATGATTCCAGTCCATTGCATATGACTTCCACACCACTTTCTCTAGATATGACTGGATGAAACAATAAATATGCGGATGTGTTTTGGCTAACTCAATCGCAGATATTGCGACAGCCTCTGTGTTTTTTTTTTTTTTTTCTGGATATTACTGATGCACTTTTTGTTTTGAATGTTTTTATCAGGGAGCATTTAATTTTGTACTGGGGAACACTAATTGGTTTCACATGGAGACATAAGCTCTACACATTCGTATTTTCTAGGGAGAAAACTAGAGGAACTGCGGCAAACAAACATGATATTTGTTTGTATAGATGACATTTTATTCACTTGCCTAATGAAAAGACTTTGCTTTTCTCCAAAGCCAATTTTACTGTGATTTTCTCTGTTCATTCCATGTGAATTCCACACCACTTTGTGAGGATATGAGTGGATGAAACCGGAAATATCCGGTTGTGTTTTGGTTAACTGAATACCAAATATTGTGAAAGCATCTCTGTTTGTGTTTTCTGGATATCATGGATGGAGTTTATTGTTTTGAATGTTTTTTATCAGGGAACATTTAATTTTGTAGTGGGAAACACTAATTGGTTCCACATAGAGAAAACAGCTCTACACATTCATATTTTCTATGGAGAAACCTAGAGGAACTGTGGCAAACAAATATGATATTTCCGTTTGTATACATAACAATTTATGCACTTGCCTAACGAAAAGACTTTGCTTTGTCCAAAACCATTTTTACTGTGATTGTATGTGTCCATTTTATACGAATGCCACACGACTTTGTCCGGATATGACTGGATGAAACCCGAAATATCCAGTTGTGTTTCGGCTAACGCAATCCCAGATATTGCGACATCCTCTGTGTTTGTTTTTTCCGGATATTTTCAATGGACTTTATGGTTTTGAATGTTTTTATCAGGGAACATTTAATTTTGAGCTTGGAAACACTAATTCGTTCCACGTGGAGACACCAGCTCTACAAATTCGTATATTCTAGCATGAAAGCTTGAGGAAATTTGGCAAACAAACATGATATTTACTTTTTATAGATGACCTTTTATGCACTTGCCTAACGAAAAGACTGCTTTTCTCCAAAACCATTTTTACTGTGATATTCTCGGTCCACTGCATACGAATTGCACTCCATTTTTTCCAGATATGACTGGATGAAACCAGAAATATCCGGTTGTGTTTTGGATAACTAAATTCCAGATATTGCGACAGATTCTGTGTTTGAGTTTTCCAGATATTATCGATGGACTTTATTGTTTTGATTGTTTTTTTATCAGATAACATTTATTTTTTTTTCTTTTTTTTAACTTTTATTTAATGAATATAAATTTCCAGTGTACAACTTATGGATTATAATGGCTTCCCCCTCCTATAACTTCCCTCCCACCCACAACCCTCCCCTCTCCCGCTCTCTCTCCCCTTCCATTCACATCAAGATTCATTTTCAATTCTCTTTATATACAGAAGATCAATTTAGTATAAAGATTTCAACAGTTTGCACCCACATAGAAACACAAAGTGAAACATACTGTTTGAGTACTAGTTATACCATTAAATCAAAATGTACAGCACATTAAGAACAGAGATCCCACATCAGGAGCAAGTGCACTGTGGCTCTTGTTTTTGACCCAACAAATTGACACTCTAGTTTATGGTGCCAGTAACCACCCTAGGCTGTCGTCATGAGTTGCCAAGGCTATGGAAGCCTTCCAAGTTTGCCGACTCTGATCATATTTAGACAAGGTCATAAAAGACAGAGTGAGGAGAGTAACCAATGATCCTAAGAGTGGCATTTACCAGGTTTGAACAATTAAGTGGGGAAGAGGACCATCAGTACACACAGGTTGGGAGTAGAGCCATTGGTGGTAGAGTAGAGGTTATGATTACAAAGGAATGAGGCCCAAGTGTGCTAGACAGGGTCTAGAACAAAGGACAGAGTCATTATTAGATGTGCTAAGAAAGGTGCTGTCTAAGCTACAATTAAGTTTTCTGATTGAGAGGCAAATAGAACCTGATAGAAGGGGCTTGATAATAATCTGGTGGGCTTTAGGCCTTGTAAGTTAAGAGGCCCAGACCTATCTATCTCTTCACATGGGGTATATCCTAAGGGAGGTGTGAACCTCCTAGGGGAAGGCACTCTGTTGACTTTCATTACTTGGCTGGCCTGGGAGGAGAGCTGGCCAGGTAAAGGCAGGTGGCATCTCTTACAAGAAATTTACAGTTCTGCCTGCAATGTTGCTGACCCTAGTTGACCATACCCTTAGCTGCAGTGGTCACTTTGGAAGTTGGGCTGAGTGAAGGGCTTTTCAGCTTAGAGCCAATAAGGTCTGTGGCTCTGACCTGGGCATCCTTCGACTCCAGGGCAGGTCCATTTCCAGTGATCCAACTCTTGGCAGAGCTGCCAGGGCTCTTCACAAGCTGACTTCTGCTGAAGCCCAGGCTTACCACATTGAAAGCCACTGCAGTGGACTGGCCTGTTAGGTCTCCTTGAGGGCAGATCACTGTATAGATCAGCCATTAATAGGCCTGCCACCCATTGCTTCTGATGCTGAGCTTTCTTTTCCTCCTGGTTTGTGTTAAAGCAGACCAGAGGATGCAAGTCAAGGGAGTGCCCGTGTCCCATCTCTAATCTTCGGTGGCCTGAACTACAAGTCTATAGTCACAGGCATGTTCTGTAGTAGTTCTTCTAACGTAGACAATGCCCATAAGGAAAATTATATTCTCACTTTAAAACTTTCTTTCCCTTTGGTCTGAAAGGGAGGTTTTTTCTACTTACTGTATACTTGGCTGATGGCGAAGTGAATCTAGCTATGAGATTATTATTTAAGTTCTTATTTTGGCTATGCTATTACAGAAAAATGTTTAATTTTGTGCTGCGAAATACTAATTAGTTCACATGGAGACACCAGCTCTTCACATTCGTATTTTCTAGCCAGAATGCTAGAGGAACTGGGGCAAACAAACATGATATTTCTGTTTGTATAGATGGCAACTTATGCATTTGCCTAATGAAAAGCCTTTGCTTTTTTCCAAAACCATTTTTACTGAAATTTTCTCAGAAAATTTCATACGAATTCCACACCACTTTGTCAGGATATGAGTGGATGAAACTAGAAATATCCGGTTGTGTTTTGGAAATTCAATCCCAGATATTGCGACAGACGCTGTGTTTGTGTTTTCAGGATATTATCGACGAATTTTATTATTTTGAATATTTTTAACAGGGAACATTTAATTTTGTGCTTGGAAACACTAATTTGTTCCGCATGGAATCACCAGCTCTATATATTCGTATTTTCTAGGGAGAAAGCTAGAGGAACTGCTGCAAACAAACATGATATTTCTGGTTGTGTAGATGACATTTTATGCACTTTCCTAATGAAAAGATTTTGCTTTTCTCCAAAAACATGTTTACTGTGATTGTCTGTGTCCATTGTATCCGAATTCCACACCACTTTGTCCAGGATATAACTGGATGAAACCGGAAATATCCGGTTTTGTTTTGGCTAACTCAATCCCAGATATTGCTACAGCCTTTTTTTTTTTAGTTTTCTGGATATTATCTATGGACTTTATGGTTTTGAATTTTTTTCATCAGGGAAAATTTAATTTTGTGCTGGGAAAAACTAGCTGACTCCACTTGGAGACACCAGCTCTAGACTTTCGTCTTTTCTAGGGAGAAAGCTAGAGGAACTTCGGGAAACAAACATGATATTTCTGTTTGTATACATGACATTTTATGCACTTACCTAACAAAAAGAATTTGCTTTTCTCCAAAACAATTTTACTGTGATTTTCTCGGTCCATTACATGTGAATTCCACACCACTTTGTGGGGATATGAGTGGATGAAACCAGAAATATCTGTTTGTGTTTTGGTTAACTGAATACCAAATATTGTGAAAGCATCTCTGTTTGTGTTATCCGGATATCATCGATGGACTTTATTTTTTTGAATGTTTTTTATCAGGGAACATTAATTTTTGTACTGGGAAACACTAATTGGTACCACATAGAGAAAACAGCTCTACACATTCACATTTTCTAGGAAGAAAGTTAGAGGAACTGTGGCAAACAAATATGATATTTCTGTTTGTATACATGACATTTTATGCACTTTCCTAAAGAAAAGTCTTTGCTTTTCTCCCAATTTTTTGTACTGTGATTTTCCCGGTCCATTGCATACAAATTCCACACCACCTTGTCCAGATAGGAGTGGATGAAAACAGAAATATATGGTTGTGTTTTGGATAACTCAATTCCAGGTACTGCGACCATCTCTGTTTTTGTTTTCCAGATATTTTCGATGGACTTCATTGTTTTGAATGTTTTTTATCAGGTAACATTTAATTTTGTGCATGGAAACACTAATGTGTTCCACATGGAGACACCAGCTCTACACATTAGTATTTTCTAGGGAGAAAGCTAGATGAACTGCGGCAAACAAACATGATATTTCTGTTGGTATAGGTGACATTTTATGCACTTGCCTAAAAGAATTCTTTTCTCCAAAATTTTTTACCGTGATTTTCTGGGTCCATTGCATATGAATTCCACATCTCTTTGTCAGTATATGACTGGATGAAACCAGAACTAACCGGTTGTTTTTTGGCTAACTCAATCCCAAATATTGCGACAGCCTCTCTGTTTGTGTTTTCTGGATATTATCGATGGACTTTATTGTTTTGAATGTTTTTATCAGGGAACATTTAATTTTGTACCGTTGAAACACTAATTGGTTCCACATGGAGACATCTGCTCTACACATTGGTATTTTCCAGGGGGAAAGCTAGAGGAACTGCGGCAAACAAACATGATATTTCTGGTTTTGTAGGTGACATTTTATGCACTTGCCTAATGAAAAGATTTTGCTTTTCTCCAAAACCATTTTTACTGTGATAGTCTGTGACATTGTATAAGAATTCCACACCACTTTGTTCAGGATATGACTGGATGAATCCAGAAATATCCGGTTTTCTTTTGGCTAACTCAATCCCAGATATTGCTACAGCCTCTAGGTTTGCATTTTCTGGATATTATTGATGCACTCTATGGTTTTGAATTTTTTTCATCAGGGAAATTTTAATTTTGTGCTGGGAAATAATAGTTGATTCCACATGGAGACACCAGCTCTACACTTTTTTATTTTCTAGGGAGAAAGCTAGAGGAGCTGCTGCAAACAAACCTGATATTTTTGTTGGTATAGATAACATTTTATGCACCTGCCTAACGAAAAGACTTTGGTTTTTTTCAAAACCAATTTTACTGTGATTTCCACACGACTTTGTAGGTTTATGAGTGGATGACACCAGAAATATCTGTTTGTGTTTTGGTTAACTGAATACCAAATATTGCGACAGCCTCTGTGTTTGTGTTTTCCAGATATTATGGATGGACTTTATTGTTTTGATTATGTTTTATCAGAGAACAATTAATTTTGTGCTGGGAAACACTAATTGGTTCAACATGGAGACACAAACTCTACACATTTGTATCTTCTAGTGATAAAGCTAGACGAACTGCTGCAAACAAACATGATATTTCTGTTTCTATAGATGACTTTTTATACACTTACCTAACAAAAAGAATTTGCTTTTCTCCAAAACAATTTTACTGAGATTTTCTCGGTCCATTACATGTGAATTCCACACCACTTTGTGGGGATAAGAGTGGATGAAACCAGAAATATCCGGTTGTGTTTTGGTTAACTGAATACCAAATATTGTGAAAGAATTTCTGTTTGTGTTTTCTGGATATCATCGATGGACTTTATTTTTTTGAATTTTTTTATCAGGGAACATTATTTCTATGCTGGGAAACACTAATTGATTCCACATGGAGACTCCAGCTGTAAACATTCGTATTTTCTAGTGAGAAAGCTAGATGAACTTCGGCAAACAAACATGATATTTCTGTTTGTATACATGGCATTTTATGCACATGCCTAACGAAAAGGCTTTGCTTTTCTTCAAAACCATTTTTACTATGATTTTCTCGGTCCATTTCATACGAACTCCACACCATTTTGTTTGGATATGACTGGATGAAACCAGAAATATCCAGTTGTGTTTTGGCTAATTCAATCCCAGATATTGTGATAGCCTCTGTATTTGTGTTTTCCAGATATTATCTATGGACTTTATTGTTTTGAATGTTTTCTATCAGAGAACTTTTAATTTTGTGCTTGGAAACACTAAGTAGTTCCACATAGAGACTCTAGCTCTACACATTTGTATTTTCTAGGGAGAAAGCTAGAGGAACTGCGGCAAACAAACATATTTCTGTTTGTGAAGATGACATTTTATCCACTTTCCTAACGAAAAGACTTGCTTTCCTCCAAAAAAAATTTTACTGTGATTTTCTCTGTCATTTACATACGAATTCCACAACACGTTGTCCGATATGATTGGATGAAACCAGAAATATCCGGGTTTGTTCTGGTTAACTCAATCCCAGATATTGATACAGATTCTCTTTGTGTTTTCCTTATATTATCAACAGACTTTATTGTTTTGAATGTATGATATCAGAGAACATTTCATTTTGTGCTGGGAAAAACTAATTGGTTCCACATGGAGACACCAGCTCTACTCATTTGTACTTTCTAGGGAGAAAGCTAGAGGAACTGCGGCAAACAAACATGATATTTCTGTTTGTATAGATGACATTTTATGCACTTGCCTAATGAAATGACTTTGCTTTTCTCCAAAACTATTTTTACTACCATTTTCTCGGTCCATTGCATATGAATTCCACATGATTTTGTCTGGATATGACGGGATGAAAGCAGACACATCTGGTTGTGTTTTCGCTAACTCAATCCCAGATATTGCGACAGCCTCTCTGTTTGTGTTTTCTGGACATTAGCGAAGGACTTTATTGTTTTGAATGTTTTTTTTTAATCAGGGATCATTTAATTTTGTGCTTGGAAACACTAATTGGTTCCACATGGAGACACCAGCTCTACACATTCGTATTTTCTAGGGAGAAAGCAAGAGGAACTGCGGAAAACAAACATGATATTTCTGTTTGTGTAGATGATATTTTATGCACTTGCCTATTGAAAAGAATTTGCTTTTCCCCAAAACCATTTTGCCTAAGGAAATCTTTGCTTTTTTCCAAAACTATATTTACTGTGATGTTCCCAGTCCATTGCATACGAATTCCACACCAGCTTGTCCAGTTATGACTGCATGAAACAAGAAATATCCGGTTGTGTTTTGGATAACTCAATCCCAGATATTGTGACAGCCTCTGTGTTTGTATTTTCTGGATATCATCGACAGACTTAATGGTTTTGAATGTTTTTTTTTTAATCAGGGATCACTTAATTTTGTGCTTGAAACACTAACGGGTTCCCCATGGAATCACGAGTTCTAACATTCGTGTTTCCTAGGGAGAAAGCTAGAGGAAATGCAGCAAACAAACATCTTATTTCGGTTTTTATAGATGACATTTTATGCACTTGCCTAACGAAAAGACTTTGGTATTCTCCAAAATCATTTTTACTTGGTTTTCTTGGTCTATTGCATACAAACTCCACACCACTTTGGCCGGATATGACTGGATAAAAACAGAAATATCTGGTTGTGTTTTGGTTAACTGAATCGCAAATATTGTGAAAGCATCTTTGTTTGTGTGTTCTAGATATTATCAATGGACTTTATTGTTTGGAATGTTTTTTATCAGGTAACACTTAATTTTGTCCTTGGAAGCACTAATGTGTTCCACATGGAGTCACCAGCTCTACACATTCGTATTTTCTAGGGAGAAAGCTAGAGGAACTGCGGGAAACAATCATGATATTTCTGTTTGTATAGATGCCATTTTATGTACTTGCCTAACAAAAATCTTTGCTTTTCTTCAAAACCATTTTTATTGTGATATTCTCGGTCCATTGCATACAAATGCTAAACCCCTTTGTCCAGATATGACTGGATGAAACCAGCAATATCCAGTTGTGTTTTGGCTAACTCAATCCCAGTTATTTTGAAAGCCTCTGTGTTTGTGTTTTCCAGATATTATCAAAGGACATTATTGTTTTGAATGCTTTTATCAGGTAACATTTAATTTTGTGCTTGGAAACACTAATGGGTTGCACATTGAGACACAAGCTCTACACATTCGTATTTTGTAGGGAGAAAGCTAGAACAACTGCAGCAAACAAACATGATATTTCTGTTTGTATACATGACATTTTATGCACTTGCCTAAAGAAAAGACATTGCTTTTCTCCAAAACCATTTTTACTGTGATTTTCTCATTCCATTGCATACGAATTCCACACCACTTTGTCCGGATATGACTGGATGAAACCAGAAATATCCGTTTGTGTTTTGTCTAACTCAATCCCAGTTATTGCGACAGATTCTGTGTTTGTGTTTTCTGGATATTATCGACGGACTTTATTGTTTTAAATGTTTTTTTTTTTTATCAGGGAACATTTAATTTTGTGCTTGGAAACACTAACTGGTTGCACATGGAGACACCAGCTCTACACATTCGTATTTTGTATGGAGAAAGCTAGAGGAGCTGTGGCAAACAAACATGATATTTCTCTTTGTATAGATGACATTTTATGCACTTGCCTAACGGATAGACTTTGCTTTTCTCCAAAATCATGTTTCCTGTGATTTTCTCGGTCCATTGCATACGAATTCCACACTACTTTGTCCGGATATGACTGGATGAATCCAGAAATATCCGGTTGTGTTTTGGGTAACTCAATCCCACATGTTGTGACAGCCTCTGTGTTTGTGTTTTCTGGATATTATCAATGGACTTTATTGTTTTGAAAGTTTTTTATCAGGGAACATTTAATTTTGTGCTTGGAAATACTATTGGTTTCCACATGGAGACATAAGCTCTACACATTCATATTTTGAAGGGAGAAAGCTAGAGGAACTGTGGCAAACAAACATAATATTTCTATTTATATAGGTGACATTTTATACACTTGCGCAATGAAAAGAATTTGATTTTCTCCAAAGCATTTTTACTGTGATTGTCTGTGTCCATTGTATACGAATTGCACACCACTTTGTCCGGATATGACTGGATGAAACCAGAATATCCGGTTGTGTTTTGACTAACACAATCTCACATATTGCGACAGCATCTGTGTTTGTGTTTTCTGGATATTATCTACGTACTTTATTGTTTTGAATGTTTTTTATAATACAGCATTTAATTTTCTGCTGGGAAACACTAATTGGTTTCACATGGAGATACCAGCTCTACACATTCATATTTTGTATGGAGAAAGCTACAGGAACTGTGGCAAACAAACATGATATTTCTGTTTGTCTAGATGACATTTTATGCACTTGCCTTACGAAAAGACTTTGCTTTTCTCCAAAACCATTTTTACTGTGATTTTCTCATTGCATTGCATATGAATTCCACACCAGTTTGTCCGGATATGACAGGATGAAACCAGAAATATCCGGTTGTGTTTTGGCTAACTCAATCCGAAATATTGTGAAAGCCTTGGTGTTTGTGTTTCCTGGATATTATCGAGGGTCCTTATTATTTTGAATGTTTTTTTATCAGGGAGCATTTAATTTTGTGCTTGGAAACACTAATTGGTTCACATGGAAACACCAGATCTACACATTCGTATTTTCTAGGGAGAAAGCTAGAGGAACTGTGGCAAACAAACATGATATTTCTGTTTGTATTGGTGAAATTATATGCACTTGTCTAACGAAAATGAAGGACCCCAAATCTGGGAATCCAGGGCGCTCGGGTGGTCGCCCAATGACTCAAAACTCCAACCCACTAGATGCAAAAGCAAGAGTGTATTTATTAATACGTCTGCGTAAATGGGCTCCCCAGCACCTCAGGCAGTCTAGAGAGCAAAAGAGCCCTGAGCAGGGGTAACAGCAGTTTTTAAAGACAATAGCCACCTGATTGACATATGTATGTGGGGTGTGTGGTGATTGGCTATTTTGAAGGGCAAACTCTTGTTGCGATTTTAGTGAGGGAAGGGGTAAATTTATGCAATGGTCACAGAACCTTATTGCAACTCTTTTCCAGACTCCTGCAAGTGTTATCGCGTGAGACAGTTACACAGAGCAGTTTCACAAGGCAGTTTCCCAAGGTTATTCTGCAGGCAGGTGGAGACACAGTTATCTTAAGGAATGGCTACTGTCAGCAGCCAAACTTTTTAACCCTTTCTAAAATTATTTTAATATTTACTTTTAGCAAGCGTCTTACATTCCCACATCTTCTTTTTGTACTGATTTTAATCTTAAAATTTTAAGGTGTTTTCCTTAGTTTAGCCATAGAGTCCCTGATGATCCCTGAATGATCAGTGTAGAAGTAGCAGTTTTTTTAGAGCAGCACATAAACCTTTAAAAAAAAAACAATAAGACCATCCTCCTTCTGTTCTGCAACACTACTTTTGAACGTGATGTTAAAGACTGTTCTAGCTTACCGATGGTCTGCTCTAGGTCTTCTACTGCCCTATGGAGGGCCTGATATTTCTGGCGTTGAATATTATTTTTTTTGCAAGGGTGGCGGTGCTCTTTCCACACCTGCCGCAACCCCCTTTTTATTTAATTGAGAATGGCCTCTGTCTTAGGTTGCCCTCAGTCATTCCTGTCCTTACCCATCATCGGTAACTCTGGCAGCTTGGCCTAGAGCCCTGTCTTAGGTTGGTACAGGATGCTGAGTGTCTTACCCGTCTTTGAGTACCATTCCAGCCTGACATTAGGTGAGAGATGAAACATACAGCCAAATATCAATTATTTTTTATTACAAAGGAGGTTTGGTAGCGAACTTGAACCACTTCTTCAGCTATATTGGACAGTCCAGTAGCAGTAAGATTGTTTTGGTCACTAAACATGCAAGCCTTCACAGTCCACAGTTATTTCCAAAGGCCAGTGCAGGAACACTTACTACTGATACAGCCATGGCAAGGGCAGTGTCCTCTCCTATTAGGATGACGTTGCCATTACAGTCTTCAGGTGAAGCATGCCACCGACGCGCTCTATCCGCCGCTGTAAATACAGATGTCAGCATCGGGGCCACATGGCCCAGGGAGCAATTGCAGAAGTTATCAGAGGCTAATGATGTAAAGGCATATTGGCTGCATAGAAAAACCCATCCCTTAGGAGCCCGCGTCCCATTCCAGTACCAGATCAGGTCCATTCCATTGATTGGTGATAGGATCCCTCCATTTCACCATTGCTCTTTTCGCAGCTATTTTTAAACAGTTAGAATTTAACAGAGACATCAAGACTTGAACATAATAGATTACTTTAACTCATTGCTTTAATAGAGGATCAGATTTTGATTTTATGTCAAAGAAAATAGACTAATAGTTTTATAACTGAAAATGTCTTCTTTCCATAACATTTTGTAACTTTCTCACACCTTCTGTAACTTACTCGAACCTATTGTAACTTACTCAAACCTTCTGTAATCCACAGTCATTTTCCAGGTTTTACCCGATTTCTTAACATGCCAAATTAGATAATTTTTTTATTACCACCTAGCGGTTTGACTCCAAAGGGCAGCATTTTTAAATTTATATTTATTTTGTACCCCCTTTTTTTAAATTGCTTACACATGCATCAGTATGCAGATAACAAAATCCATCCTCTCCTCCCCAAAGCCTATAGTTTATTTCCCTTTTTTACTGGCACTGATTGCAAACCTCAATAACTTGTGGAGGCTATGCACTCCGTAAGTTGTCATTTTAATTTTTACTCAATCCTGAGCAGAGAGCCCATTTTTTGCCAAAGAGGCCAACTGAGGGTCTTTCCAGCCAGGAGCATCACAGGTTACACATACAACTTCAGTTTTCTTTTTAAAGAAAGGCATTGCTTTGTGTACTTGCAGATCCTGTCGACTATGCCAATTTGTGACAGCAAATTATTTTTCTGCTGTCTGCTGTGCACAGACTTAGTTACTTTTAGTTTAATCTGCAAGAAATACGCTGCAAGCCTTGTAGTGCACACTAAAATTATTTAGAGGAAAGACAGTAAAGGAGCATAGATTAACAGAATGTTGCAATAAACATGGCTCCATTGCTATAATGATTTTATAGCAAGAGGGTCCACTGATCCCTGTAGGGAGGGCCTGAGGCTTGCCCCGCTTCCAGTTTTCCCGAACTCTGTTTTTTAGTGAATTACCTTTTTTATCAGTTTTGGGGTGACATTAATTGGCCCAATGCCTTTCCTTTAGCAGCGGGGGAAAATCCCAGGAGGAGCCTTATTTTGATTTTTGACTTGGACAATTTTTGTACATGTCCCTGCAGAGCGGCAGGTCCTGAATGTCCTGTTTTTAAGTGAATCCATTTTGTTAATCCCTTGTCAAAGGGACTGTTACAGAACACCTCAGCCACAGTAGCCAATCGATCCATGTTTACATTGTATTTATGGTTAGCAGAATTTATAGTACTGTGGGCATCACTAGGCAATCTTCACAAAGCACCAGAAAAGGATCCATACTGAGAATCAGACCTTATCAGTAATCATTACAGGCATGTTTAACATTTAGCTTGACTGTGTGTTCCCCTGGGATGAAACAGCAGCAGCAGAGGCTTGCTCTGGCTACCTCTTAAAGCCCCCAAGGACACGGGTGGCTCATTGCTAAGATTTTAGGCAAGCATTGCGTCCCATCTTGGATCTTGGCCAGAGAGCCGAGACACAAAGCATGCCCACCTGTTTATCAGAAACATTCCTTTATCCTCCTCCCCGGGAACTGGCCAGGCTCCCAAGGAGCAGGAGAAGGTCATCCGGCAGCAAAGTTACTTGTCTACCAGAGCTGAACCTAGATACAAGCCTCTCCATCCCAAAAATCTGTCCTTACATTTGGCCCTAGGGTTGCATTGAGAGGTAGACATAATTAACACATTATAAGAATGCAATACAAATTTTTTATACAAGTATACATTTAGCAAACTCAATAATATTTAAGGCATTTTAAGGATAAATTGAAACATATCTGAGGGGGAATTAGCTTCTTGGGCACCCATGTCAAGGACATAAAAAAACAGTACCATTTCAATACAACAACCCAAGCTGCTGCAGACAGCCTAAGAACTGGCTAGCCAATCCCATGGCATGGAGATCTGACGCATTGTTACTTCGTAAACAGACATGTTGAGGCGCACACAGACCAATTAACAAATGCGCTCACATTTTGCATTACTCTGAAATTAGTGATTCGGGTTTCATTAAATATTTGTAACATCTCTTTTTGATAAGACAACAAATTTTTTAGCGGATGGAACACTGTGGGTAACCATTTAGTCATAATGATAGTAGCCTCTTACTATCTGTAATTGTTACATTCTTTTAGGTTTGTGCAATCTTAACTATTTGCAGCATATTTTGATTTGCAATTTTTTGTAAAGCAAACCAAGCATAATCTGTTCAAGCATTCCTATTAATAATAGGGTAGAGTTAACACATAATACAAAAATAGAATGGGTAGTCCGGACACTTTTTTTACTATGTAAAATGAGAAACATTTTAAATATTAATATTTAAATAAATTAAATAATTTAAATAAATTAATATTAAAATATTAATTTTACAACAGGTAACATTTACTTTAAGTAAAATATTTAAATACAGGATGAGAGCTGTCCAGTGTACACTGATTTATATTTTTTTACTCCCAGTGTTTCTTATTTACAACACCCTCTTCAGCAAACCAAGGACAAAACATTTTTTAACAGCGCTGATAAATTACTCTACGGTTTGTTTCTTTAACCCTATCCTCTACATCTGCAATAAAGTGTTTCCAGCCTTTGTTACGGCTTGTTTTGTTTCTTTAAATGCACATTTAAATATTTTTTGAGTACATTTTAATGTTGCTCATCCACGACTCCTTCTGCAAACCAAGGACTGACCATTCCTATGGCATCAATGAACTGTTCTATGGCTCACCTTTTTTAACCCTATTTCCTGCATCTGTAATGGAGTCTTTGTAGCCTTTATTAGGGGAGGGTCTTGGGTCAGGTCTTCCCACACAGTGATATAGGGAACCTGGTCAGGGTGTCCATGGGGTCCTGATTGAAAGACTCATACCTTGACCTGTGAGATAATATCAGCATTAAAGGTCCTGTCCCTAGGCCAGGCCAGCCAACCTCAAAGGTCGACCATTCCGAGGAACAGAAAGTCACCCACTTTTTACTTTTGATGTTGATCGACTGATTGTGCGCGCAGTTATGAACTTCTTTTCAGTGGCCTAAAGTAAGGCTTAAAGGGGTGGTTAGTTGTTGCCCCATGGGTACAGAGAGAGTAAAACAAATGAGGAGGGGAACAAGAAAACAGACGCACACAACACACAAGACGAGCCGCGGCACCAAATAGGTAGCAAACCGAAAGTACAAGTTCAAATGGGAGCGGCCAGATGGCCAGACACTCCCTGGAAAGGAGAGAGGCACTTTCTCTCTTGTTTCCCCCAAAACCACCGCTGGAGCATCCCCCAGGGTGGGAGCAGTCTCAAGGCACATCTGCCTCCCCCACTGGTCCGATACAAATTCAAGTCCCGTACGGGCACCAAGTGCAGACTTAAACACTGACCAGACGACAAGAAGGATGGAACCAATAAAACAAGTAGCTTACCTCCAACTGGTCATAGAATTGGGTCTGGGGGCGTCCAAATCCTGGACGAGCCCCCAATGAAGGACCCCAAATCTGGGAATCCAATGCGCTCGGGTGGTCGCCCAAAGACCCAAAACTCCAGCCCAGTAGATGCAAAAGCAAGAGGATATTTATTAATATGTTTGCGCAAATGGGCTCCCCAGCACCTCAGGCAGTCGAGAGAGCAAGAGATCCCTGAGCAGGGGTTACAGCAGTTTTTAAAGACAATAGCCACCTGATTGACATATGTATGTGGGGCGTTTGGTGATTGGCTATTTTGAAGGGCAAACTCTTGTTACGATTTTAGTGAGGGAAGGGGTAAGTTTATAGAATGGTCACAGAACCTTATGGCAACTCTTTTCCGGACTCCTGCAAGTGTTATCGCGTGAGACAGTTACACAGAGCAGTTTCACAAGGCAGTTTCCCAAGGTTATTCTGCAGGCAGGTGTAGACACAGTTATCTTAAGGAATAGCTGCTGTCAGCAGCCAAACATTTTAAGCCTTGTTAAAGTTATTTTAATATTTACTTTTAGCAAGGGAATTACAAAAAGACTTTGCTTTTCTCCAAATCCATTTTTACTGTGATTCACTGTGTGCATAGTATACGAATTCCACACAATTTTGTCCGGATATGACTGGATGAAATCAGAAATACCAGGTTCTGTTTTGGCTAACTCAATCCCACATGTTGCGACAGCCTCTGTGTTTGTGTTTTCTGCATATTATCTATGGACTTTATTGTTTTAAATGTTTTTTATCAGGCAACATTTAATTTTGGGCTTGGAAACACTAATTGGTTCCACATGGAGACACCAGCTCTACACATTCGTATTTTGTTGGGAGACAGCGAGATGAACTGCGGCAAACAAACATGATATTTCTGTTTGTATACGTGAGATTTCATGCACTTGCGAAACGAAAAGACTTTACTTTTCTCCAAAACCATTTTTACTGTGATGTTTGTGGTCCATTGCATACGAATTCCACACAACTTTGTCAGGATATGGCAGGATGAAACCAGAAATATTTGGTTGTGTTTTGGTTAACTCAATCCCACATATTAGGAGAGCCACTGTGTTTGTGTTTTCTGGATATTATCGACGGACTTATTTTATCGAATGTTTATTATCAGGGACATTTAATTTTGTGCTGGGAAACAAGAGTTGGTTCCGCATGAATACACCAGCTCTACACATTTGTATTTTGTAGGGACAAAGCAAGAGGAACTGCGGCAAACAACATGATATTTCTGTTTGTATAGGTGACATTTTATGCATTTCCCTAACGAAAAGAGTTTGCTTTTCTTCAAAAAAATTTTACTGTGATGTACCCTGTCCATTGCATACAAATTCCACATTACTTTGTCAGATATGACTGGATGAAACCAGAAATATCCGGTTGTGTTTGGCTAACTCTATCCAAAATATTGTTAAAGCCTCTGAGTTTGTGTTTTCTGGATATTTTCGATGGACTTATTGTTTTGAATGTTTTTATCAGTGAACATTTAATTTTGTACCGTTGAAACACTAATTGGTTCATCATGGGAACACCAGCTCTAAACATTCGTATTTTCTAGGTAGAAAGCTATAGGAACTGCGGCAAACAAACCTGATATTTCTGTTTGTATAGATGACATTTTATGCACTTGCCTAACGAACCGTCTTTGCTTTTCTCCAAAAGCATTTTTACTGTGATTTTCTTGGTCAATTGCATAAGAATTCCACATCACTTTGTCCAGATATGTCTGGATGAAACCGGAAATATCTTGTTGTGTTTTTGCTAACTCAATCCCAGATATTGCTACAGACTCTGTGTTTGTGTATTCCTGATATTATCCAGGGACTTTATTGTTTTGAATGTTTTTTATCAGGGAACATTTAACTTTGTACCGTTGAAACACTAATTTGTTCATCGGGGAACACCAGCTCTACACATTCGTATTTTCTACGGAGAAAGATGGAGGAACTGTGGCAAACAAACATGATATTTCTGATTGTATCGATGATATTTTATGCACTTGCCTAACGAAAAGACTTCGCTTTTCTCCAAAACCATTTGTACTGTGATTTTCTCGGTACATTGCATACGAATTCCACACAACTTTGTCCGGATATGACTGGAAGAAACCGGAAATATCTGGTTGTGTTTTGGCTAACTGAATCCCAGATATTGCGAGAGCATCCTGTGTTTGTGTTTTCTGGATATCATCAATGGACTTTATTATTTTGAAATTTTTTATCGGGGAACATTTTATTTTGAGCTTGGATACAGTAATTGGTCCACATGGATATACCAGCTCTACATATTCATATTTTCTAGGTAGAAAGCTAGAGGAACTGTGGCAAAAAAACATGATATTTCTGTTTGTCTAGATGACATTTTATGCACTTGCCTAACGTAAAGACCTTGCTTTTCTCCAGAACCATTTTTACTGTGATTTTCTCAATCCATTGCATACGAATTCCTAATGACTTTGTCCAGATATGACTGGATGAAACCAGAAATATCCGGTTGTGTTTTGGCTAACTCAATCTGACATATTGTGAAAGCCTCTGTGTTTGAGTTTTCTGGATATTATCAATGGACTTTAATGTTTTGAATGTTTTTTATCGGGGAACATTTTATTTTGAGCTTGGATAGAGTAATTGATTCCAAATGGAAACACCAGCTCTACATATTCGTATTTTCTAGGGAGAAACAATTTGTACTCTGATTTTCTCAGCTCATTGCATATGAATTCCACACGACTTTGTCCGGATATGACTGGATGACACAAGAAATCTCCGGTTGTGTTTTGGCTAACTCAATCTGAAATATTGTGAAAGCCCCTCTGTTTGTGTTTTTTGGATATTATCGATGGACTTTATGGTTTTGAATGTTTTTTCAGGGAACATTTCATTTTCTACCATTGAAACACTAATTGGTTCTTCATGGGGACACCAGCTCTACATATTCGTATTTTCTACGGAGAAAGCTAGAGTAACTGTGACAAACAAGCATGATATTTCTGTTTCTATCGATGACGTTTTATGCACATGCCTAACAAAAAGACTTTGCTTTTCTCCAAAACCCTTTTTACTCTGATTTTCTCAGCCCATTGCATACGAATTCCACACAACTTTGTCCGGATATGACTGGATGAAAACAGAAATACCCGGTTGTCTTTTGGCTAACTCAAAACCAGATATTGTGAAAGCCTCTGTGTTTGTGTTTTCTGGATATTATCGATGGAATTTATGGTATTTAATTTTTTTATCAAGGAATTTTTCATTTTGTACCGTTGAAACACTAATTGGTTCATCATTGGGAAACCAACTCTACACATTCGTATTTCTAGGGAGAAAGGTAGAGTAACTGCGGCAAACAAACATCATATTTCTGTTTGTATAGATGACATTTTATGCACGTGCCTAACGAAAAGACTTTGCTTTTCTCCAAAACCAGATTTACTGTTATTTTCTCGATGCATTGCATACGAATTCCACACGACTTTGTGCGGATATGACTGGATGAAACCAGAAATATCCGGTTGTGTTTGGGCTAACTCAATCCGAAATATTGTGAAACCCTTTGTGTTTGTGTTTTCTGGATATTATCGATGGACGTTATTGTTTTCAATGTTTTTATCAGGGAATATTTTATTTTGAGCTTGGAAACACTAATTCGTTCATCATGGGGACACGAGCTCTACATATTCGTATTTTCTATGGAGAAAGCTAGAGGAACTGTGGCAAACAAACGTGATATTTCTGTTTGTATAGATGACATTTTATCCACTTGACTAAAGAAAAGACATTGCTTTTCTCCAAAACCATTTTTATTCTGATTTTCTCGGTACATTGCATACGAATTCCACACCACTTTGTACGGATATGACTGGATGAAACCAGAAATATCCGGTTGCGTTTTGGCTAACTCAATCCCAGATATTGTGAAAGCCTCTGTGTTTGTGTTTTCTGGATATCTACAATGCACTTTATTGTTTTGAATGTTTTTATTGGGAAATATTTTATTTTGAGCTTGGATACAGTAATTGGTTCCCCATGGAGACACCAGCCTTACATATTCGTAGTTTCTAGGTAGAATGCTAGAGGAACTTCGGCAAACAAACATGATATTTATGTTTGTATCGATGACATTTTATGCACTTGCCTAACAAAAACACTTTGCTTTTCTCCAAAACCATTTTTACCCTTATTTTCTCAGCCCATTGCATACGGATTCCACACCAGTTTGTCTGGATATGACTGGATGAAACCAGAAATATCCGGTTGTGTTTTGGCTAACTCAATCTGAAATATTGTGAAAGCCTCTGTGTTTGTGTATTCTTGATGTTATCGATGGACTTTATGGTTTTGAATCATTTATCAGGGAACATTTTATTTTGTACCGTTGAAACACTAATTGGTTCATTATGGGGACACCAGCTCTACACATTCGTATTTCTAGGGAGAAAGCTAGAGGAACTGCGGCAAACCAACCTGATATTTCTGTTTGAATAAATGACCTTTTATGTACTTGCCTAATGAAAAGACTTGCATTTCTCGAAAATCATTTTTCCTGTGATTTTCTCGGTCCATTGCATATGAATTCCACACCACTTTGTCCTCATATGACTGGATGAAACCAGAAATATCCGGTTGTGTTTTGGCTAACTCAATGCAAAATATTGTGAAAGCCTCTGTGTTTGTGTTTTCCAGATAAGATATTATCGACGGACTTTATTGTTTTGAATGTTTTTATCAGGGAACATTTAATTTTGTATCGTAGAAACACTAATGGTTCATCATGGGGACACCAGCTCTACACATTCGTATTTTCTGGGGGGAAAGCTAGAGCAACTGTGGCAAAAATGATATTTATGTATGTGTAGATGACATTTAATGCACTTGCCTAATGAAAAGACTTTTCCTTTCTCCAAAACCATTTTTACTGTGATTTTCTCGGTACATTGCATGCGAATTCCACACCACTTTGACCGGTTATTACTGGATGAAACCGGAAATGTCCGGTTTTGTCTTGGCTAACTCAATCTCAGATATTTCTACTGCCACTGTGTTTGTGTTTTCCAGATATTATCGAAGGACTTTATTGTTTTGAATGTTTTTTATCAGGGAACATTTAATTTTTTGCTTGGAAACACAAATTGGTTCCAAATGGAGACACCAGCTCCACATATTCGTATTTTCTAGGTAGAAAGCTAGAGGAACTCCAGCAAACAAACGTGATATTTCTGTTTGTTTAGATGATATTTTATGCACTTGCCTAGCGAAAAGACTTTGCTTTTCTCCAAAACCATTTGTACTCTGATTTTCTCAGCCCATTGAGTACGAATTCCACACAACTTGGTCCAGATATGACTGGATGAAACCAGAAATATCCGGTTGTGTTTTGGCTAACTCAATCCGAAATACTATGAAAGCCTCTGTGTTTGTGTTTTATGGATATTATCGATGGACTTTATGGTTTTGAATTTTTTATCAGGGAACATTTCATTTTCTACCGTTGAAACACTAATGGGTTCATCATGGGGACACCAGCTCTACACATTCATATTTCTAGGGAGAAAGCTAGAGGAACTGCGGCAAACAAACATGATATTTCTGTTGGTATAGATGACATTTTATGCACTTGCCTAACGAAAAGACTTTGCTTTTCTCCAAAACCATTTGTACTCTGATTTTCTCAGTCCATTGCATACGAATTCCACACCAGTTTGTTCGGATATGACTGGATGAAAGCAGAAATATCCAGTTGTGTTTTGGCTAACTCAATCCGAAATATTGTGAAAACCTCTGTGTTTCTGTTTTATCGATATTATTGATGGACTTTATAGTTTTGAATGTTTTTATCAGGGAACATTTCATTTTGTACCATAGAAACACTGATTGGTTCATCATTGGGACACCAGCTCTACACATTCGTATTTTCTGGGGAGAAAGCTAGAGGAATTGCGGCAAACATGATATTTCTGTTTGTTTAGATGACATTTTATGCACTTGCCTAACGAAAAGACTTTGCTTTTCTCCAAAACCATGTGTAGTGTGATTTTCTCGGTCCATTGCATACGAATTACACACCAGTTTTTCCGGAAATGTCTGGATGAAACCAGAAATATCCGTTTTTTTTTTTTTTTTTTTTGGCTAACCTATTCCCACATATTGCTACAGCCTCTGTGTTTGTGTTTTCTGGATATTATCAATGGACTTTATTGTATTGAATGTTTATTATCAGGTAACACTTTATTTTGCGTTTCAATAAGGTAATTGGTTCCACATGGGGACACCAGATCTACACATTCGTATTTCTAGGGAGAAAGCTAGATGAACTGCGGCAAAGAAATATGATATTTCTGTTTGTATAGATGACATTTTATGCACTTGCCTAATGAAAAGACCTTGCTTTTCTCCAAAACCATTTTAACTGTGATTTTCTCCGTCCATTGCATTCGAATTCCACACCAATTTGTCCGGTTATTACTGGATGAAACCGGAAATATCCGGTTTTGTTTTGGCTAACTCAATCCCAGATATGGCTACAGCTTCTGTGTTTGTGTTTTCTGGATATTATCAATGGACTTTATTGTTTTGAATGCTTTTTATCTGGGAACATTTTATTTTGAGCTTGGATACAGTAATTGGTTCCACATGGAGACACCAGCTCCACATATTCATATTTTCTAGGAAGAAAGCTAGAGGAACTCCGGCAAACAAACGTGATATTTCTGTTTGTTTAGATGACATTTTATGCACTTGCCTAGCGAAAAGACTTTGCTTTTCTCCAAAACCATTTGTACTCTGATTTTCTCAGCCCATTGAGTACAAATTCCACACAACTTGGTCCGGATATGACTGGATGAAACCAGAAATATCCGGTTGTGTTTTGGCTAACTCAATCTGAAATACTATGAAAGCCTCTGTGTTTGTGTTTTCTGGATATTATCGATGGACTTTATGGTTTTGAATTTTTTATCAGGGAACATTTCATTTGGTACCGTTGAAACACTAATTGGTTCATCATGGGGACACCAGCTCTACACATTCGTATTTCTTTTTTTTTAACTTTTATTTAATGAATATAAATTTCCAAAATACAGCTCATGGGTTACAATGGCTTCCCCCTCCCAAAACTTCCCTCCCACCCACAACCCTCCCCTTTCCCGCTCCCTCTCCCCTTCCAATCACATCATGATTCATTTTCAATTCTCTTTATATACAAAAGATCAGTTTAGTATAAATTAGGAAATGATTTCAACAGTTTGCACCCATATAGCAACACAAAGTGAAAAAAAATACTGTTGGAGTACTAGTTATAGCATTAAATAAGAGTGTACAGCACATTAAAGGGAGAGATCCTACATATTATATTTTTAAAAAATTAATTAATTATCTATGCCATTTCCAATTTAACACTTGCCTAACGAAAAGACTTTGCTTTTCTCCAAAACCATTTGTACTCTGATTTTCTCAGTCCATTGAGTACGAATTCCACACCAGTTTGTGCGGATATGACTGGATGAAACCAGAAATGTCAGGTTGTGTTTTGGCTAACTCAATCCGAAATATTGTGAAAGCTTCTGTGTTTGTGTATTCTGGATGTTATCGATGGACTTTATGGTTTTGAATTTTTTATTAGGGAACATTTCAGTTTGTACCTTTGAAACACTAATGGGTTCATCATGGGGACACCAGCTCTACACATTCATATTTCTAGGGAGAAAGCTAGAGGAACTGCGGCAAACAAACATCATATTTCTGTTTGTATAGATGACATTTTATGCACTTTCCTAACGAAAAGACTTTGCTTTTCTCCAAAACCATTATTACTGTGATTTTCTCGGTCCATTGCAAAATAATACCACACCAGTTTGTCCGGCTATGACTGGATGAAACCGGAAATATTTGGTTTTGTTTTGGCTAACTCAATCCCAGATATTGCTACAGCCTCTGTGTTAGTTTATTCTTGATATTTTCCACAGACTTTATTGTTTTGAATGTTTTTTATCGGGGGACATTGTATTTTGTGCTTGGATACAGTAATTGGTTCTACAGGGAGACACCAGCTCTACGTATTTTTATTTTCTAAGTAGAAAGCGAGAGGATCTGAGGAAAACAAACATGATATTTCTGTTTGCATAGATGACATTTTATGCACTTGCCTAATGAAAAGATCTTGCTTTTCTCCAAAACCATTTTTACTCTGATTTTCTCAGACCATTGCATACGAATCCCACACCAGTTTGTCCGGAAATGACTGGATGAAACCAGAAATATCCGGTTGTGTTTTGGCTAACTCAATCCCACATATTGCTACAGCCTCTGTGTTTGTGTTTTCTGGATATTATCGATGGACTTTATTGTTTGAATGTTTTTATCAGAGAACATTTTGTTTTGAGCTTGGAAACACTAATTGGTTCATCCTGGTGACACCAGCTCTACACATTCGTATTTTCTAGGTAGAAGCCTAGAGGAACTGCGGCAAACAAAAGTGATATTTCTGTTTGTATACATGACATTTTATGCACTTGCCTAACGAAAAGACTTTGCTTTTCTCCAAAACCATTTTTACTCTGATTTTCTCAGCCCATTGCATACGAATTCCAAACCAGTTTGTCCGGATATGACTGGATGAAACCGGAAATATCCGTTTTTTTTTTTTTTTTTTTTTTTTTTTTTGCTAACTCAATCCCAGATATTGCTACAACCTCTGTGTTTGTGTTTTCTGGATATTATCAATGGACTTATTGTTTTGAATGTTTTTTATCGGGGAACATTTGATTTTGAGCTTGGATACAGTAATTGGTTCCACATGGAGACACCAGTTCCACATATTCGTATTTTCTAGGGAGAAAGCTAGAGGAACTGCGGCAAACAAACATGATATTTCTGTTTGTTTAGATGACATTTTATGCACTTGCCTAGCGAAAAGACTTTGCTTTTCTCCAAAACCATTTGTACTCTGATTTTCTCAGCCCATTGAGTACAAATTCCACACAACTTGGTCCGGATATGACTGGATGAAACCAGAAATATCCGGTTGTGTTTTGGCTAACTCAATCCGAAATACTATGAAAGCCTCTGTGTTTGTGTTTTCTGGATATTATCGATGGACTTTATGGTTTTGAATTTTTTATCAGGGAACATTTCATTTGGTACCGTTGAAACACTAATTGGTTCATCATGGGGACACCAGCTCTACACATTCGTATTTCTTTTTTTTTAACTTTTATTTAATGAATATAAATTTCCAAAATACAGCTCATGGGTTACAATGGCTTCCCCCTCCCAAAACTTCCCTCCCACCCACAACCCTCCCCTTTCCCGCTCCCTCTCCCCTTCCAATCACATCATGATTCATTTTCAATTCTCTTTATATACAAAAGATCAGTTTAGTATAAATTAGGAAATGATTTCAACAGTTTGCACCCATATAGCAACACAAAGTGAAAAAAAATACTGTTGGAGTACTAGTTATAGCATTAAATAAGAGTGTACAGCACATTAAAGGGAGAGATCCTACATATTATTTTTTTTAAAAATTAATTATCTATGCCATTTCCAATTTAACACTTGCCTAACGAAAAGACTTTGTTTTTCTCCAAAACCATTTGTACTCTGATTTTCTCAGCCCATTGAGTACGAATTCCACACCACTTTGTCCGGATATGACTGGATGAAACCGCAAATATCCGGTTGTGTTTTGGCTAACTCAATCCGAAATATTGTGAAAGCCTCTGTGTTTGTGTATTCTGGACATTATCGATGGACTTTATGGTTTTGAATTTTTTATCAGGGAACATTTCATTTTGTACTGTTGAAACACTATTTGGTTCATCATGGGGACACCAGCTCTACACATTCGTATTTCTAGGAAGAAAGCTAGAGGAACTGCGGCAAACCAACCTGATATTTCTGTTTGTTTAGATGACATTTTATGCACTTGCCTAACGAAAAGACTTTGCTTTTCTCCAAAACCATTTGTACTCTGATTTTCTCAGTCCATTGAGTACGAATTCCACACCAGTTTGTGCGGATATGACTGGATGAAACCAGAAATGTCAGGTTGTGTTTTGGCTAACTCAATCCGAAATATTGTGAAAGCCTCTGTGTTTGTGTATTCTGGACATTATCGATGGACTTTATGGTTTTGAATTTTTTATCAGGGAACATTTCATTTTGTACCGTTGAAACACTATTTGGTTCATCATGGGGACACCAGCTCTACACATTCGTATTTCTAGGAAGAAAGCTAGAGGAACTGCGGCAAACCAACCTGATATTTCTGTTTGTTTAGATGACATTTTATGCACTTGCCTAACGAAAAGACTTTGCTTTTCTCCAAAACCATTTGTACTCTGATTTTCTCAGTCCATTGAGTACGAATTCCACACCAGTTTGTGCGGATATGACTGGATGAAACCAGAAATGTCAGGTTGTGTTTTGGCTAACTCAATCCGAAATATTGTGAAAGCCTCTGTGTTTGTGTATTCTGGACATTATCGATGGACTTTATGGTTTTGAATTTTTTATCAGGGAACATTTCATTTTGTACCGTTGAAACACTATTTGGTTCATCATGGGGACACCAGCTCTACACATTCATATTTCTAGGAAGAAAGCTAGAGGAACTGTGGCAAACCAACCTGATATTTCTGTTTGTTTAGATGACATTTTATGCACTTGCCTAACGAAAAGACTTTGCTTTTCTCCAAAACCATTTGTACTCTGATTTTCTCAGTCCATTGAGTACGAATTCCACACCAGTTTGTGCGGATATGACTGGATGAAACCAGAAATGTCAGGTTGTGTTTTGGCTAACTCAATCCGAAATATTGTGAAAGCCTCTGTGTTTGTGTATTCTGGACATTATCGATGGACTTTATGGTTTTGAATTTTTTATCAGGGAACATTTCATTTTGTACCGCTGAAACACTAATGGGTTCATCATGGGGACACAGCTCTACACATTCATATTTCTAGGGAGAAAGCTAGAGGAACTGCGGCAAACAAACATGATATTTCTGTTTGTATAGATGACATTTTATACACTTTCCTAACGAAAAGACTTTGCTTTTCTCCAAAACCATTATTACTGTGATTTTCTCGGTCCATTGCAAAATAATACCACACCAGTTTGTCTGGCTATGACTGGATGAAACCGGAAATATTTGGTTTTGTTTTGGCTAACTCAATCCCAGATATTGCTACAGCCTCTGTGTTAGTTTATTCTTGATATTTTCCACAGACTTTATTGTTTTGAATGTTTTTTATCGGGGGACATTGTATTTTGTGCTTGGATACAGTAATTGGTTCTACAGGGAGACACCAGCTCTACGTATTATTATTTTCTAAGTAGAAAGCTAGAGGATCTGCGGAAAACAAACATGATATTTCTGTTTGCATAGATGACATTTTATGCACTTGCCTAATGAAAAGATCTTGCTTTTCTCCAAAACCATTTTTACTCTGATTTTCTCAGACCATTGCATACGAATCCCACACCAGTTTGTCCGGAAATGACTGGATGAAACCAGAAATATCCGGTTGTGTTTTGGCTAACTCAATCCCACATATTGCTACAGCCTCTGTGTTTGTGTTTTCTGGATATTATCGATGGACTTTATTGTTTGAATGTTTTTATCAGAGAACATTTTGTTTTGAGCTTGGAAACACTAATTGGTTCATCCTGGTGACACCAGCTCTACACATTCGTATTTTCTAGGTAGAAACCTAGAGGAACTGCGGCAAACAAAAGTGATATTTCTGTTTGTATACATGACATTTTATGCACTTGCCTAACGAAAAGACTTTGCTTTTCTCCAAAACCATTTTTACTCTGATTTTCTCAGCCCATTGCATACGAATTCCAAACCAGTTTGTCCGGATATGACTGGATGAAACCGGAAATATCCGTTTTTTTTTTGTTTGCTAACTCAATCCCAGATATTGCGACAGCCACTGTGTTTGTGTTTTCTGGATATTATCAATGGACTTATTGTTTTGAATGTTTTTTATCGGGGAACATTTGATTTTGAGCTTGGATACAGTAATTGGTTCCACATGGAGACACCAGTTCCACATATTCGTATTTTCTAGGGAGAAAGCTAGAGGAACTGCGGCAAACAAACATGATATTTCTGTTTGTTTAGATGACATTTTATGCACTTGCCTAGCGAAAAGACTTTGCTTTTCTCCAAAACCATTTGTACTCTGATTTTCTCAGCCCATTGAGTACAAATTCCACACAACTTGGTCCGGATATGACTGGATGAAACCAGAAATATCCGGTTGTGTTTTGGCTAACTCAATCCGAAATACTATGAAAGCCTCTGTGTTTGTGTTTTCTGGATATTATCGATGGACTTTATGGTTTTGAATTTTTTATCAGGGAACATTTCATTTGGTACCGTTGAAACACTAATTGGTTCATCATGGGGACACCAGCTCTACACATTCGTATTTCTTTTTTTTTTTAACTTTTATTTAATGAATATAAATTTCCAAAATACAGCTCATGGGTTACAATGGCTTCCCCCTCCCAAAACTTCCCTCCCACCCACAACCCTCCCCTTTCCCGCTCCCTCTCCCCTTCCAATCACATCATGATTCATTTTCAATTCTCTTTATATACAAAAGATCAGTTTAGTATAAATTAGGAAATGATTTCAACAGTTTGCACCCATATAGCAACACAAAGTGAAAAAAAATACTGTTGGAGTACTAGTTATAGCATTAAATAAGAGTGTACAGCACATTAAAGGGAGAGATCCTACATATTATTTTTTTTAAAAATTAATTATCTATGCCATTTCCAATTTAACACTTGCCTAACGAAAAGACTTTGTTTTTCTCCAAAACCATTTGTACTCTGATTTTCTCAGCCCATTGAGTACGAATTCCACACCACTTTGTCCGGATATGACTGGATGAAACCGCAAATATCCGGTTGTGTTTTGGCTAACTCAATCCGAAATATTGTGAAAGCCTCTGTGTTTGTGTATTCTGGACATTATCGATGGACTTTATGGTTTTGAATTTTTTATCAGGGAACATTTCATTTTGTACTGTTGAAACACTATTTGGTTCATCATGGGGACACCAGCTCTACACATTCGTATTTCTAGGAAGAAAGCTAGAGGAACTGCGGCAAACCAACCTGATATTTCTGTTTGTTTAGATGACATTTTATGCACTTGCCTAACGAAAAGACTTTGCTTTTCTCCAAAACCATTTGTACTCTGATTTTCTCAGTCCATTGAGTACGAATTCCACACCAGTTTGTGCGGATATGACTGGATGAAACCAGAAATGTCAGGTTGTGTTTTGGCTAACTCAATCCGAAATATTGTGAAAGCTTCTGTGTTTGTGTATTCTGGATGTTATCGATGGACTTTATGGTTTTGAATTTTTTATTAGGGAACATTTCATTTTGTACCGCTGAAACACTAATGGGTTCATCATGGGGACACAGCTCTACACATTCATATTTCTAGGGAGAAAGCTAGAGGAACTGCGGCAAACAAACATCATATTTCTGTTTGTATAGATGACATTTTATGCACTTTCCTAACGAAAAGACTTTGCTTTTCTCCAAAACCATTATTACTGTGATTTTCTCGGTCCATTGCAAAATAATACCACACCAGTTTGTCCGGCTATGACTGGATGAAACCGGAAATATTTGGTTTTGTTTTGGCTAACTCAATCCCAGATATTGCTACAGCCTCTGTGTTAGTTTATTCTTGATATTTTCCACAGACTTTATTGTTTTGAATGTTTTTTATCGGGGGACATTGTATTTTGTGCTTGGATACAGTAATTGGTTCTACAGGGAGACACCAGCTCTACGTATTATTATTTTCTAAGTAGAAAGCTAGAGGATCTGTGGAAAACAAACATGATATTTCTGTTTGCATAGATGACATTTTATGCACTTGCCTAATGAAAAGATCTTGCTTTTCTCCAAAACCATTTTTACTCTGATTTTCTCAGACCATTGCATACGAATCCCACACCAGTTTGTCCGGAAATGACTGGATGAAACCAGAAATATCCGGTTGTGTTTTGGCTAACTCAATCCCACATATTGCTACAGCCTCTGTGTTTGTGTTTTCTGGATATTATCGATGGACTTTATTGTTTGAATGTTTTTATCAGAGAACATTTTGTTTTGAGCTTGGAAACACTAATTGGTTCATCCTGGTGACACCAGCTCTACACATTCGTATTTTCTAGGTAGAAGCCTAGAGGAACTGCGGCAAACAAAAGTGATATTTCTGTTTGTATACATGACATTTTATGCACTTGCCTAACGAAAAGACTTTGCTTTTCTCCAAAACCATTTTTACTCTGATTTTCTCAGCCCATTGCATACGAATTCCAAACCAGTTTGTCCGGATATGACTGGATGAAACCGGAAATATCCGTTTTTTTTTTTTTTTTTTTTTGCTAACTCAATCCCAGATATTGCTACAACCTCTGTGTTTGTGTTTTCTGGATATTATCAATGGACTTATTGTTTTGAATGTTTTTTATCGGGGAACATTTGATTTTGAGCTTGGATACAGTAATTGGTTCCACATGGAGACACCAGTTCCACATATTCGTATTTTCTAGGGAGAAAGCTAGAGGAACTGCGGCAAACAAACATGATATTTCTGTTTGTTTAGATGACATTTTATGCACTTGCCTAGCGAAAAGACTTTGCTTTTCTCCAAAACCATTTGTACTCTGATTGATTTTCTCAGCCCATTGAGTACAAATTCCACACAACTTGGTCCGGATATGACTGGATGAAACCAGAAATATCCGGTTGTGTTTTGGCTAACTCAATCCGAAATACTATGAAAGCCTCTGTGTTTGTGTTTTCTGGATATTATCGATGGACTTTATGGTTTTGAATTTTTTATCAGGGAACATTTCATTTGGTACCGTTGAAACACTAATTGGTTCATCATGGGGACACCAGCTCTACACATTCGTATTTCTTTTTTTTTAACTTTTATTTAATGAATATAAATTTCCAAAATACAGCTCATGGGTTACAATGGCTTCCCCCTCCCAAAACTTCCCTCCCACCCACAACCCTCCCCTTTCCCGCTCCCTCTCCCCTTCCAATCACATCATGATTCATTTTCAATTCTCTTTATATACAAAAGATCAGTTTAGTATAAATTAGGAAATGATTTCAACAGTTTGCACCCATATAGCAACACAAAGTGAAAAAAAATACTGTTGGAGTACTAGTTATAGCATTAAATAAGAGTGTACAGCACATTAAAGGGAGAGATCCTACATATTATTTTTTTTAAAAATTAATTAATTATCTATGCCATTTCCAATTTAACACTTGCCTAACGAAAAGACTTTGCTTTTCTCCAAAACCATTTGTACTCTGATTTTCTCAGCCCATTGAGTATGAATTCCACACCACTTTGTCCGGATATGACTGGATGAAACCGCAAATATCCGGTTGTGTTTTGGCTAACTCAATCCGAAATATTGTGAAAGCCTCTGTGTTTGTGTATTCTGGACATTATCGATGGACTTTATGGTTTTGAATTTTTTATCAGGGAACATTTCATTTTGTACCGTTGAAACACTATTTGGTTCATCATGGGGACACCAGCTCTACACATTCGTATTTCTAGGAAGAAAGCTAGAGGAACTGCGGCAAACCAACCTGATATTTCTGTTTGTTTAGATGACATTTTATGCACTTGCCTAACGAAAAGACTGCTTTTCTCCAAAACCATTTGTACTCTGATTTTCTCAGTCCATTGAGTACGAATTCCACACCAGTTTGTGCGGATATGACTGGATGAAACCAGAAATGTCAGGTTGTGTTTTGGCTAACTCAATCTGAAATATTGTGAAAGCTTCTGTGTTTGTGTATTCTGGATGTTATCGATGGACTTTATGGTTTTGAATTTTTTATTAGGGAACATTTCATTTTGTACCGCTGAAACACTAATGGGTTCATCATGGGGACACAGCTCTACACATTCATATTTCTAGGGAGAAAGCTAGAGGAACTGCGGCAAACAAACATCATATTTCTGTTTGTATAGATGACATTTTATGCACTTTCCTAACGAAAAGACTTTGCTTTTCTCCAAAACCATTATTACTGTGATTTTCTCGGTCCATTGCAAAATAATACCACACCAGTTTGTCCGGCTATGACTGGATGAAACCGGAAATATTTGGTTTTGTTTTGGCTAACTCAATCCCAGATATTGCTACAGCCTCTGTGTTAGTTTATTCTTGATATTTTCCACAGACTTTATTGTTTTGAATGTTTTTTATCGGGGGACATTGTATTTTGTGCTTGGATACAGTAATTGGTTCTACAGGGAGACACCAGCTCTACGTATTATTATTTTCTAAGTAGAAAGCTAGAGGATCTGCGGAAAACAAACATGATATTTCTGTTTGCATAGATGACATTTTATGCACTTGCCTAATGAAAAGATCTTGCTTTTCTCCAAAACCATTTTTACTCTGATTTTCTCAGACCATTGCATACGAATCCCACACCAGTTTGTCCGGAAATGACTGGATGAAACCAGAAATATCCGGTTGTGTTTTGGCTAACTCAATCCCACATATTGCTACAGCCTCTGTGTTTGTGTTTTCTGGATATTATCGATGGACTTTATTGTTTGAATGTTTTTATCAGAGAACATTTTGTTTTGAGCTTGGAAACACTAATTGGTTCATCCTGGTGACACCAGCTCTACACATTCGTATTTTCTAGGTAGAAGCCTAGAGGAACTGCGGCAAACAAAAGTGATATTTCTGTTTGTATACATGACATTTTATGCACTTGCCTAACGAAAAGACTTTGCTTTTCTCCAAAACCATTTTTACTCTGATTTTCTCAGCCCATTGCATACGAATTCCAAACCAGTTTGTCCGGATATGACTGGATGAAACCGGAAATATCCGTTTTTTTTTTTTTGTTTGTTTGCTAACGCAATCCCAGATATTGCGACAGCCACTGTGTTTGTGTTTTCTGGATATTATCAATGGACTTATTGTTTTGAATGTTTTTTATCGGGGAACATTTGATTTTGAGCTTGGATACAGTAATTGGTTCCACGGGAGACACCAGTTCCACATATTCGTATTTTCTAGGGAGAAAGCTAGAGGAACTGCGGCAAACAAACATGATATTTCTGTTTGTTTAGATGACATTTTATGCACTTGCCTAGCGAAAAGACTTTGCTTTTCTCCAAAACCATTTGTACTCTGATTTTCTCAGCCCATTGAGTACAAATTCCACACAACTTGGTCCGGATATGACTGGATGAAACCAGAAATATCTGGTTGTGTTTTGGCTAACTCAATCCGAAATACTATGAAAGCCTCTGTGTTTGTGTTTTCTGGATATTATCGATGGACTTTATGGTTTTGAATTTTTTATCAGGGAACATTTCATTTGGTACCGTTGAAACACTAATTGGTTCATCATGGGGACACCAGCTCTACACATTCGTATTTCTTTTTTTTTAACTTTTATTTAATGAATATAAATTTCCAAAATACAGCTCATGGGTTACAATGGCTTCCCCCTCCCAAAACTTCCCTCCCACCCACAACCCTCCCCTTTCCCGCTCCCTCTCCCCTTCCAATCACATCATGATTCATTTTCAATTCTCTTTATATACAAAAGATCAGTTTAGTATAAATTAGGAAATGATTTCAACAGTTTGCACCCATATAGCAACACAAAGTGAAAAAAAATACTGTTGGAGTACTAGTTATAGCATTAAATAAGAGTGTACAGCACATTAAAGGGAGAGATCCTACATATTATTTTTTTTAAAAATTAATTAATTATCTATGCCATTTCCAATTTAACACTTGCCTAACGAAAAGACTTTGCTTTTCTCCAAAACCATTTGTACTCTGATTTTCTCAGCCCATTGAGTACGAATTCCACACCACTTTGTCCGGATATGACTGGATGAAACCGCAAATATCCGGTTGTGTTTTGGCTAACTCAATCCGAAATATTGTGAAAGCCTCTGTGTTTGTGTATTCTGGACATTATCGATGGACTTTATGGTTTTGAATTTTTTATCAGGGAACATTTCATTTTGTACCGTTGAAACACTATTTGGTTCATCATGGGGACACCAGCTCTACACATTCGTATTTCTAGGAAGAAAGCTAGAGGAACTGCGGCAAACCAACCTGATATTTCTGTTTGTTTAGATGACATTTTATGCACTTGCCTAACGAAAAGACTGCTTTTCTCCAAAACCATTTGTACTCTGATTTTCTCAGTCCATTGAGTACGAATTCCACACCAGTTTGTGCGGATATGACTGGATGAAACCAGAAATGTCAGGTTGTGTTTTGGCTAACTCAATCTGAAATATTGTGAAAGCTTCTGTGTTTGTGTATTCTGGATGTTATCGATGGACTTTATGGTTTTGAATTTTTTATTAGGGAACATTTCATTTTGTACCGCTGAAACACTAATGGGTTCATCATGGGGACACAGCTCTACACATTCATATTTCTAGGGAGAAAGCTAGAGGAACTGCGGCAAACAAACATCATATTTCTGTTTGTATAGATGACATTTTATGCACTTTCCTAACGAAAAGACTTTGCTTTTCTCCAAAACCATTATTACTGTGATTTTCTCGGTCCATTGCAAAATAATACCACACCAGTTTGTCCGGCTATGACTGGATGAAACCGGAAATATTTGGTTTTGTTTTGGCTAACTCAATCCCAGATATTGCTACAGCCTCTGTGTTAGTTTATTCTTGATATTTTCCACAGACTTTATTGTTTTGAATGTTTTTTATCGGGGGACATTGTATTTTGTGCTTGGATACAGTAATTGGTTCTACAGGGAGACACCAGCTCTACGTATTATTATTTTCTAAGTAGAAAGCTAGAGGATCTGCGGAAAACAAACATGATATTTCTGTTTGCATAGATGACATTTTATGCACTTGCCTAATGAAAAGATCTTGCTTTTCTCCAAAACCATTTTTACTCTGATTTTCTCAGACCATTGCATACGAATCCCACACCAGTTTGTCCGGAAATGACTGGATGAAACCAGAAATATCCGGTTGTGTTTTGGCTAACTCAATCCCACATATTGCTACAGCCTCTGTGTTTGTGTTTTCTGGATATTATCGATGGACTTTATTGTTTGAATGTTTTTATCAGAGAACATTTTGTTTTGAGCTTGGAAACACTAATTGGTTCATCCTGGTGACACCAGCTCTACACATTCGTATTTTCTAGGTAGAAGCCTAGAGGAACTGCGGCAAACAAAAGTGATATTTCTGTTTGTATACATGACATTTTATGCACTTGCCTAACGAAAAGACTTTGCTTTTCTCCAAAACCATTTTTACTCTGATTTTCTCAGCCCATTGCATACGAATTCCAAACCAGTTTGTCCGGATATGACTGGATGAAACCGGAAATATCCGTTTTTTTTTTTTTGTTTGTTTGCTAACGCAATCCCAGATATTGCGACAGCCACTGTGTTTGTGTTTTCTGGATATTATCAATGGACTTATTGTTTTGAATGTTTTTTATCGGGGAACATTTGATTTTGAGCTTGGATACAGTAATTGGTTCCACGGGAGACACCAGTTCCACATATTCGTATTTTCTAGGGAGAAAGCTAGAGGAACTGCGGCAAACAAACATGATATTTCTGTTTGTTTAGATGACATTTTATGCACTTGCCTAGCGAAAAGACTTTGCTTTTCTCCAAAACCATTTGTACTCTGATTTTCTCAGCCCATTGAGTACAAATTCCACACAACTTGGTCCGGATATGACTGGATGAAACCAGAAATATCTGGTTGTGTTTTGGCTAACTCAATCCGAAATACTATGAAAGCCTCTGTGTTTGTGTTTTCTGGATATTATCGATGGACTTTATGGTTTTGAATTTTTTATCAGGGAACATTTCATTTGGTACCGTTGAAACACTAATTGGTTCATCATGGGGACACCAGCTCTACACATTCGTATTTCTTTTTTTTTAACTTTTATTTAATGAATATAAATTTCCAAAATACAGCTCATGGGTTACAATGGCTTCCCCCTCCCAAAACTTCCCTCCCACCCACAACCCTCCCCTTTCCCGCTCCCTCTCCCCTTCCAATCACATCATGATTCATTTTCAATTCTCTTTATATACAAAAGATCAGTTTAGTATAAATTAGGAAATGATTTCAACAGTTTGCACCCATATAGCAACACAAAGTGAAAAAAAATACTGTTGGAGTACTAGTTATAGCATTAAATAAGAGTGTACAGCACATTAAAGGGAGAGATCCTACATATTATTTTTTTTAAAAATTAATTAATTATCTATGCCATTTCCAATTTAACACTTGCCTAACGAAAAGACTTTGCTTTTCTCCAAAACCATTTGTACTCTGATTTTCTCAGCCCATTGAGTACGAATTCCACACCACTTTGTCCGGATATGACTGGATGAAACCGCAAATATCCGGTTGTGTTTTGGCTAACTCAATCCGAAATATTGTGAAAGCCTCTGTGTTTGTGTATTCTGGACATTATCGATGGACTTTATGGTTTTGAATTTTTTATCAGGGAACATTTCATTTTGTACCGTTGAAACACTATTTGGTTCATCATGGGGACACCAGCTCTACACATTCGTATTTCTAGGAAGAAAGCTAGAGGAACTGCGGCAAACCAACCTGATATTTCTGTTTGTTTAGATGACATTTTATGCACTTGCCTAACGAAAAGACTGCTTTTCTCCAAAACCATTTGTACTCTGATTTTCTCAGTCCATTGAGTACGAATTCCACACCAGTTTGTGCGGATATGACTGGATGAAACCAGAAATGTCAGGTTGTGTTTTGGCTAACTCAATCCGAAATATTGTGAAAGCCTCTGTGTTTGTGTATTCTGGACATTATCGATGGACTTTATGGTTTTGAATTTTTTATCAGGGAACATTTCATTTTGTACCGTTGAAACACTATTTGGTTCATCATGGGGACACCAGCTCTACACATTCGTATTTCTAGGAAGAAAGCTAGAGGAACTGCGGCAAACCAACCTGATATTTCTGTTTGTTTAGATGACATTTTATGCACTTGCCTAACGAAAAGACTTTGCTTTTCTCCAAAACCATTTGTACTCTGATTTTCTCAGTCCATTGAGTACGAATTCCACACCAGTTTGTGCGGATATGACTGGATGAAACCAGAAATGTCAGGTTGTGTTTTGGCTAACTCAATCCAAAATATTGCGAAAGCTTCTGTGTTTGTGTATTCTGGATGTTATCGATGGACTTTATGGTTTTGAATTTTTTATTAGGGAACATTTCATTTTGTACCGCTGAAACACTAATGGGTTCATCATGGGGACACAGCTCTACACATTCATATTTCTAGGGAGAAAGCTAGAGGAACTGCGGCAAACAAACATCATATTTCTGTTTGTATAGATGACATTTTATGCACTTTCCTAACGAAAAGACTTTGCTTTTCTCCAAAACCATTATTACTGTGATTTTCTCGGTCCATTGCAAAATAATACCACACCAGTTTGTCCGGCTATGACTGGATGAAACTGGAAATATTTGGTTTTGTTTTGGCTAACTCAATCCCAGATATTGCTACAGCCTCTGTGTTAGTTTATTCTTGATATTTTCCACAGACTTTATTGTTTTGAATGTTTTTTTATCGGGGGACATTGTATTTTGTGCTTGGATACAGTAATTGGTTCTACAGGGAGACACCAGCTCTACGTATTATTATTTTCTAAGTAGAAAGCTAGAGGATCTGCGGAAAACAAACATGATATTTCTGTTTGCATAGATGACATTTTATGCACTTGCCTAATGAAAAGATCTTGCTTTTCTCCAAAACCATTTTTACTCTGATTTTCTCAGACCATTGCATACGAATCCCACACCAGTTTGTCCGGAAATGACTGGATGAAACCAGAAATATCCGGTTGTGTTTTGGCTAACTCAATCCCACATATTGCTACAGCCTCTGTGTTTGTATTTTCTGGATATTATCGATGGACTTTATTGTTTGAATGTTTTTATCAGAGAACATTTTGTTTTGAGCTTGGAAACACTAATTGGTTCATCCTGGTGACACCAGCTCTACACATTCATATTTTCTAGGTAGAAACCTAGAGGAACTGCGGCAAACAAAAGTGATATTTCTGTTTGTATACATGACATTTTATGCAATTGGCTAACGAAAAGATTTTGCTTTTCTCCAAAACCATTTTTACTCTGATTTTCTCAGCCCATTGCATACGAATTCCAAACCAGTTTGTCCGGATATGACTGGATGAATCCGGAAATATCCGTTTTTTTTTTTTTTTTTGGCTAACTCAATCCCAGATATTGCTACAACCTCTGTGTTTGTGTTTTCTGTATATTATCGATGGACTTATTGTTTTGAATGTTTTTTATCGGGGAACATTTGATTTTGAGCTTGGATACAGTAATTGGTTCCACATGGAGACACCAGTTCCACATATTCGTATATTCTAGGGAGAAAGCTAGAGGAACTCCGGCAAACAAACGTGATATTTCTCTTTGTTTAGAGGACATTTTATGCACTTGCCTAATGAAAAGACATTGCTTTTATCCAAAACCATTTTTACTCTGATTTTCTCAGCCCATTGTATACGAATTCCACACCAGTTTGTCCGGATATGAATGGATGAAATCAGAAATATCCACTAGTGTTTTGGCTAACTCAATCCGAAATATTATGAAAGCCTCTGTGTTTGTGTTTTCTGGATATTAACGATGGACTTTATTGTTTTGTATGTTTTTATCAGGGAAAATTTCATTTTGTACCAAAGAAACACTAATTGGTTAATCCTTGGGACACCAGCTCTACACATTCGTATTTTCTAGAGATAAAGCTAGAGGAACTGCGGCAAACAAACATGATATTTCTGTTTGTATCGATGACATTTTATGCACTTGCCTAACGAAAAGACTTTGCTTTTCTCCAAAACCATTTTTCCTGTGATTTTCTCGGTCCATTGCATATGAATTCCACACCACGCTGTCCAGATATGACTGGATGAAACCAGAAATATCTGGTTGTGTTTTGGCTAACTTAATCCAAAATATTGTGAAAGCCTCTGTGCTGGTGTATTCCTGATATTATCCACAGACTTTATTGTTTTGAATGTTTTTTTCAGCGAACATTTAATTTTGTGCTTGGAAAAACTAATTGGTTCCTCATGGGGACACCAGCTCCACATATTCGCATTTTCTATGGAGAATGCTAGGAACTGTGGCAAACAAACAAGATATTTCTGTTTGTAAAGATGACATTTTATGCTCTTGCCTAACGAAAAGACTTTGCTTTTCTCCAAAATCATTTTTCCTGTGATTTTCTCGGTCCATTGCATACGAATTCAACACCAGTTTCTCCGGATATGATTGGATGAACCAGAAATATCCGGTTGCGTTTTGGCTAACTCAATCCGAAATATTGTGAAAGCCTCTGTGTTTGTGTTTTCTGGATATTACCGATGGAGTTTATTGTTTTGAATGTTTTTATAAGGGAACATTTCATTTTGTACCAAAGAAACACTAATTGATTCATCCTGGGGACACCAGCTCCACACATTCCTATTTTCTGGGGAGAAAGCTAGAGGAACTGCGGCAAACAAATATGATAATTTGTTTGTATAGATGACATTTTATGCACTTTCCTAACGAAAAGACTTTGCTTTTCTCCAAAACCATTATCCTGTGATTTTCTCGGTCCATTGCATACGAATTCCACAGCAGTTTCTCCGGATATGACTGGATGAAACCGGAAATATTTCGTTTTTTTTGGCTAACTCAATCCCAGATATTGCTACAGCTTCTGTGTTTGTGTTTTCTGGAAATTATCAATGGACTTCATTTTTTTGAATGTTTTTTTAACGAGGAACATTTTTTTTTGAGCTTGGATAGAGTAATTGCTTCCACATGGAGACACCAGCTCTACACATTCCTATTTTCTAGGGAGAATGCTAGAGGAACTGAGACAAACAAACATGATATTTCTGTTTGTATAGATGACATTTTATGCACTTGCCTAACGAAAAGACTTTGCTTTTCTCCAAAACCATTTTTACTCTGATTTTCTCGGTCCATTGCATATGAATTCCAAACCACGTTGTCGGACATGATTGGATGAAACCAGAAATATCCGGTTGTGCTTTGGATAACTCAATCCGAAATATTGTGAAAGTCTCTGTGTTTGTGTTTTCCAGATATTATCGACAGACTTTATTGTTTTGAATGTTTTTATCAGGGAACATTTCATTTTGTACCGTAGAAACACAAATTGGTGCATCCTGGGGACACCAGCTCTACACACTCGTATTTTCTAGAGAGAAAGCAAGAGGTACTGCAGCAAACAAACATGAAAATTCTGTTTGTATAGATGACATTTTATGCTCTTGCCTAACGAAAAGACTTTGCTTTTCTCCAAAACCATTTTTCCTGTGATTTTCTCGGTCCGTTGCATACGAATTCCACACCACTCTGTCCGGATATGACTGGATGAAACCAGAAATATCTGGTTGTGTTTTGGCTAACTCAATCCCAGATATTGTGAAAGCCTCTGTGCTTGTGTATTTCTGATATTATCCACAGACTTTATTGTTTTGAAAGTTTTTATCAACGAACATTTAATTTTGTGCTTGGAAAAACTAATTGGTTCCTCATGGGGACACCAGCTCCACATATTCGTATTTTCTATGGAGAATGCTAGGAACTGCGGCAAACAAACATGATATTTCTGTTTGTATACATGACATTTTATGCACTTGCCTAACGAAAAGACTTTGCTTTTCTCCAAAACCATTTTTACTCTGATTTTATCAGTCCATTGCATATGAATTCCAAACCACGTTGTCGGACATGACTGGATGAAACCAGAAATATCCGGTTGTGCTTTGGATAACTCAATCCGAAATATTGTGAAAGTCTCTGTGTTTGTGTTTTCCAGATATTATCGACGGACTTTATTGTTTTGAATGTTTTTATCAGGGAACTTTTCATTTTGTACCAAAGAAACACTAATTGGTTCATCCTGGGGACACCAGCTCCACACACTCGTATTTTCTAGAGAGAAAGCAAGAGGTACTGCAGCAAACAAACATGAAAATTCTGTTTGTATAGATGACATTTTATGCTCTTGCCTAACGAAAAGACTTTGCTTTTCTCCAAAATCATTTTTCCTGTGATTTTCTCAGTCCATTGCATACGAATTCAACACCAGTTTCTCCGGATATGATTGGATGAAACCAGAAATATCCGGTTGCATTTTGGCTAACTCAATCCGAAATATTGTGAAAGCCTCTGTGTTTGTGTTTTCTGGATATTACCGATGGAGTTTATTGTTTTGAATGTTTTTATAAGGGAACATTTCATTTTGTACCAAAGAAACACTAATTGATTCATCCTGGGGACACCAGCTCTACACATTCCTATTTTCTGGGGAGAAAGCTAGAGGAACTGCGGCAAACAAATATGATAATCTGTTTGCATAGATGACATTTTATGCACTTTCCTAACGAAAAGACTTTGCTTTTCTCCAAAACCATTTGTACTTTGATTTTCTCAGTCCATTGCATACGAATTCCACACCAGTTTGTCCGGATATGACTGGATGAAACCGGAAATATTTCGTTTTTTTTGGCTAACTCAATCCCAGATATTGCTACAGCTTCTGTGTTTGTGTTTTCTGGATATTATCAATGGACTTCATTGTTTTGAATGTTTTTTTAACGAGGAACATTTTTTTTGAGCTTGGATAGAGTAATTGCTTCCACATGGAGACACCAGCTCTACACATTCCTATTTTCTAGGGAGAAAGGTAGAGGAACTGCTGCAAACAAACATGATATTCCTGTTTGTATATATGACATTTTATGCACTTGCCTAACGAAAAGAGTTTGCTTTTCTCCAAAACCATTTTTACTCTGATTTTATCGGTCCATTGCTTATGAATTCCAAACCACGTTGTCGGACATGATTGGATGAAACCAGAAATATCCGGTTGTGCTTTGGATAACTCAATCCGAAATATTGTGAAAGTCTCTGTGTTTGTGTTTTCCAGATATTATCGACGGACTTTATTGATTTGAATGTTTTTATCAGGGAACATTTCATTTTGTACCGTAGAAACAGAAATTGGTGCATCCTGGGGACACCAGCTCTACACACTCGTATTTTCTAGAGAGAAAGCAAGAGGTACTGCAGCAAACAAACATGAAAATTCTGTTTGTATCGATGACATTTTATGCTCTTGCCTAATGAAAAGACTTTGCTTTTTTCCAAAACCATTTTTCCTGTGATTTTCTCGGTCCGTTGCATACGAATTCCACACCACGCTGTCCGGATATGACTGGATGAAACCAGAAATATCTGGTTGTGTTTTGGCTAACTTAATCCAAAATATTGTGAAAGCCTCTGTGCTTGTGTATTCCTGATATTATCTACAGACTTTATTGTTTTGAATGTTTTTTTCAGCGAACATTTAATTTTGTGCTTGGAAAAACTAATTGGTTCCTCATGGGGACTCCAGCTCCACATATTCGTATTTTCTATGGAGAATGCTAGGAACTGTGGCAAAAAAAACATGATATTTCTGTTTGTATAGATGACATTTTATGCTCTTGCCTAACGAAAAGACTTTGCTTTTCTCCAAAATCATTTTTCCTGTGATTTTCTCAGTCCATTGCATACGAATTCAACACCAGTTTCTCCGGATATGATTGGATGAAACCAGAAATATCCGGTTGTGCTTTGGCTAACTCAATCCGAAATATTGTGAAAGCCTCTGTGTTTGTGTTTTCTGGATATTATCGATGGACTTTATTGTTTTGAATGTTTTTATCAGGGAACATTTCATTTTGTACCAAAGAAACACTAATTGATTCATCCTGGGGACACCAGCTCTACACATTCCTATTTTCTGGGGAGAAAGCTAGAGGAACTGCGGCAAACAAACATGATATTTCTGTTTGTATAGATGACATTTTATGCACTTTACTGACGAAAAGACTTTGCTTTTCTCCAAAACCATTTGTACTGTGATTTTCTCGGTCCATTGCATAGGAATTCCACACCAGTTTCTCCGGATATGACTGGATGAAACCGGAAATATTTGGTTTTTTTTTGGCTAACTCAATCCCAGATATTGCTACAGCCTCTGTGTTTGTGTTTTCTGGATATTATCAATGGACTTCATTGTTTTGAATGTTTTTTTATCGAGGAACATTTTTTTTTGAGCTTGGATAGAGTAATTGCTTCCAGATGGAGACACCAGCTCTACACATTCCTATTTCCTAGGGAGAAAGGTAGAGGAACTGCTGCAAACAAACATGATATTCCTGTTTGTATAGATGACATTTTATGCACTTGCATAACGAAAAGACTTTGCTTTTCTTCAAAACCATTTTTACTCTGATTTTCTCGGTCCATTGCATATGAATTCCAAACCACATTGTCGGACATGACTGGATGAAACCAGAAATATCCGGTTGTGCTTTGCATAACTCAATCCGAAATATTGTGAAAGTCTCTGTGTTTGTTTTTTCCAGATATTATCGACGGACTTTATTGTTTTGAATGTTTTTATCAGGGAACATTTCATTTTTTACCGTAGAAACACTAATTGGTTCATCTTGGGGACACCAGCTCTACATATTCATATTTTCTAGAGATAAAGCTAGATGTACTGCAGCAAACAAACATGATAATTCTGTTAATATAGATGACATTTTATGCTCTTGCCTAACGAAAAGACTTTGCTTTTCTCCAAAACCATTTTTCCTGTGATTTTCTCGGTCCATTGCATACGAATTCCACACCACGCTGTCCGGATATGACTGGATGAAACCAGAAATATCTGGTTGTGTTTTGGCTAACTTAATCCAAAATATTGTGAAAGCCTCTCTGCTTGTGTATTTCTGATATTAACCACAGACTTTATTGTTTTGAAAGTTTTTTTCAACGAACATTTAATTTTGTGCTTGGAAAAACTAATTGGTTCCGCATGGGGACACCAGCTCCACATATTCGTATTTTCTATGGAGAATGCTAGGCACTGCGGCAAACAAACATGATATTTCTGTTTGTATAGATGACATTTTATGCACTTGCCTAACGAAAAGACTTTGCTTTTCTCCAAAACCATTTTTACTCTGATTTTATCGGTCCATTGCTTATGAATTCCAAACCACGTTGTCGGACATGATTGGATGAAACCAGAAATATCCGGTTGTGCTTTGGATAACTCAATCCGAAATATTGTGAAAGTCTCTGTGTTTGTTTTTTCCAGATATTATCGACGGACTTTATTGTTTTGAATGTTTTTATCAGGGAACATTTCATTTTTTACCGTAGAAACACTAATTGGTTCATCTTGGGGACACCAGCTCTACATATTCATATTTTCTAGAGATAAAGCTAGATGTACTGCAGCAAACAAACATGATAATT
Source organism: Lepus oiostolus (assembly GCA_036325905.1). NCBI lineage: Eukaryota > Metazoa > Chordata > Mammalia > Lagomorpha > Leporidae > Lepus > Lepus oiostolus. The sequence continues at coordinate 899,006 of JAWMBE010000090.1, forward strand.
CTGTTAATATAGATGACATTTTATGCTCTTGCCTAACGAAAAGACTTTGCTTTTCTCCAAAACCATTTTTCCTGTGATTTTCTCGGTCCATTGCATACGAATTCCACACCACGCTGTCCGGATATGACTGGATGAAACCAGAAATATCTGGTTGTGTTTTGGCTAACTTAATCCAAAATATTGTGAAAGCCTCTCTGCTTGTGTATTTCTGATATTAACCACAGACTTTATTGTTTTGAAAGTTTTTTTCAACGAACATTTAATTTTGTGCTTGGAAAAACTAATTGGTTCCGCATGGGGACACCAGCTCCACATATTCGTATTTTCTATGGAGAATGCTAGGCACTGCGGCAAACAAACATGATATTTCTGTTTGTATAGATGACATTTTATGCACTTGCCTAACGAAAAGACTTTGCTTTTCTCCAAAACCATTTTTACTCTGATTTTATCGGTCCATTGCTTATGAATTCCAAACCACGTTGTCGGACATGATTGGATGAAACCAGAAATATCCGGTTGTGCTTTGGATAACTCAATCCGAAATATTGTGAAAGTCTCTGTGTTTGTGTTTTCCAGATATTATCGACGGACTTTATTGATTTGAATGTTTTTATCAGGGAACATTTCATTTTGTACCGTAGAAACACAAATTGGTGCATCCTGGGGACACCAGCTCTACACACTCGTATTTTCTAGAGAGAAAGCAAGAGGTACTGCAGCAAACAAACATGAAAATTCTGTTTGTATAGATGACATTTTATGCTCTTGCCTAACGAAAAGACTTTGCTTTTCTCCAAAACCATTTTTCCTGTGATTTTCTCGGTCCGTTGCATACGAATTCCACACCACGCTGTCCGGATATGACTGGATGAAACCAGAAATATCTGGTTGTGTTTTGGCTAACTTAATCCAAAATATTGTGAAAGCCTCTGTGCTTGTGTATTTCTGATATTATCCACAGACTTTATTGTTTTGAATGTTTTTTTCAGCGAACATTTAATTTTGTGCTTGGAAAAACTAATTGGTTCCTCATGGGGACACCAGCTCCACATATTCGTATTTTCTATGGAGAATGCTAGGAACTGTGGCAAACAAACATGATATTTCTGTTTGTATAGATGACATTTTATGCTCTTGCCTAACGAAAAGACTTTGCTTTTCTCCAAAATCATTTTTCCTGTGATTTTCTCAGTCCATTGCATACGAATTCAACACCAGTTTCTCCGGATATGATTGGATGAAACCAGAAATATCCGGTTGCATTTTGGCTAACTCAATCCGAAATATTGTGAAAGCCTCTGTGTTTGTGTTTTCTGGATATTATCGATGGAGTTTATTGTTTTGAATGTTTTTATAAGGGAACATTTCATTTTGTACCAAAGAAACACTAATTGATTCATCCAGGGGACACCAGCTCTACACATTCCTATTTTCTGGGGAGAAAGCTAGAGGAACTGCGGCAAACAAACATGATATTTCTGTTTGTATAGATGACATTTTATGCACTTGCCTAACGAAAAGACTTTGCTTTTCTCCAAAACCATTTGTACTTTTATTTTCTCGGTCCATTGCATACGAATTCCACACCAGTTTCTCCGGATATGACTGGATGAAACCGGAAATATTTGGTTTTTTTTTGGCTAACTCAATCCCAGATATTTCTACAGCCTCTGTGTTTGTGTTTTCTGGATATTATCAATGGACTTCATTGTTTTGAATGTTTTTTTATCGAGGAACATTTTTTTTTGAGCTTGGATAGAGTAATTGCTTCCACATGGAGACACCAGCTCTACACATTCCTATTTCCTAGGGAGAAAGGTAGAGGAACTGCTGCAAACAAACATGATATTCCTGTTTGTATAGATGACATTTTATGCACTTGCCTAACAAAAAGACTTTGCTTTTCTCCAAAACCATTTTTATTCTGATTTTCTCGGTCCATTGCGTATGAATTCCAAACCATGTTGTCGGACATGACTGGATGAAACCAGAAATATCCGGTTGTGCTTTGGATATCTCAATCCGAAATATTGTGAAAGCCTCTGTGTTTGTGTTTTCTGGATATTATCGATGGAGTTTATTGTTTTGAATGTTTTTATCAGGGAACATTTAATTTTGTACCAAAGAAACACTAATTGATTCATCCTGGGGACACCAGCTCTACACATTCCTATTTTGTAGGGAGAAAGCTAGATGTACTGTGGCAAACAAATATGATAATTTGTTTGTATAGATGACATTTTATGCACTTTCCTAACGAAAAGACTTTGCTTTTCTCCAAAACCATTTGTACTGTGATTTTCTCGGTCCATTGCATACGAGTTCCAAACCAGTTTCTCCGGATATGACTGGATGAAACCGAAAATATCCAGTTGTGTTTTCGATTACTCAATCCGAATATTGCTACAGACTCTGTGTTTGTGTATTCCTGATATTATTCACGGACTTTTTTTTTGAAAGTTTTTATCAGGGAACATTTCATTTTGTACCGTTGAAACACAAACTGGTTCATCATGGGTATATCAGCTCTACACATTCATATTTTCTTTGGAGAAAGCTAGAAGAATTGCGACAAACAAACATGATATTTCTGTTTGTATAGATGACATTTTATGCGCTTGCCTAACGAAAAGACTTTCTTTTCTCCAAAACCATTTGTACTGTGAATTTTCTGATCCATTGCATATGAATTCCACACCAGGTTGTCTGGATATGACTGGATGAAACCGGAAATATCCAGTTGTGTTTTGGCTAACTCAATCCCAGATATTGCTACAGCCTCTGTGTTAGTGTTTTCTGGATATTATCAATGGACTTCATTGTTTTGAATATTTTTTATCGGGGAACATTTTATTTTGAGCTGGGATAGAGTAATTGCTTCCACATGGAGACACCAGCTCTACATTTTGTATTTTCTAGGGAGAAAGGTAGAGGAACTGCTGCAAACAAATATGATATTTCTGTTTGTATAGATGACATTTTATGCACTTGCCTAACGAAAAGACTTTGCTTTTCTCCAAAACCATTTTACTGTGATTTTCTCGGTCCATTGCATATGAATTCCACACCACTTTGTCTGGATATGACTGGATGAAACCAGAAATATCTGGTTGTGCTTTGGATAACTCAATCCGAAATATTGTGAAAGACTCTGATTTTGTGTTTTCCAGATATTATCGACCGACTTTATTGTTTTCAATGTTTTTATCAGGGAACATTTCATTTTGTACCGTAGAAACACTAATTGGTTCATCCTGAGAACACCATCTCTACACATTCGTATTTTCTAGGGAGAAAGCAAGAGGTACTGCAGGAAACAAACATGAAAATTCTGTTTGTATAGATGACATTTTATGCTCTTGCCTAACGAAAAGACTTTGCTTTTCTCCAAAATCATTTTTGCTGTGATTTTCTCGGTCCATTGCATACAAATTCCAAACCAGTTTCTCCGGATATGACTGGATGAAACCAGAAATATCTGGTTGCGTTTTGGCTAACTCAATCCGAGATATTGTCAAAGCCTCTGTGTTTGTGTTTTCTGGATATTATCGATGGACTTTATTGTTTTGAATGTTTTTATCAGGGAACATTTCATTTTGTACCAAAGAAACACTAATTGATTCATCCTGGGACACCAGCTCTACACATTCCTATTTTCTGGGGAGAAAGCTAGAGGAACTGCGGCAAACAAACATGATATTTCTGTTTGTATAGATGACATTTTATGCACTTGCCTAACGAAAACACTTTGGTTTTCCCCAAAACCATTTGTACTGTGATTTTCTCGGTCCATTGCATATGAATTCCACTTCAGTTTGTCCGGGTATGACTGGATAAAACCAGAAATATTTGGTTTATTTTGGCTAACTCAATCCCAGATATTGCTACAGCCTCTGTGTTTGTGTTTTCTGGATATTATCAATGGACTTCATTGCTTTGAATTTTTTTTTTATCAAGAAACATTTTATTTTGAGCTGGGATAGAGTAATTGCTTCCACATGGAGACACCAGCTCTACACATTCCTATTTCCTAGGGAGAAAGGTAGAGGAAATGCTGCAAACAAACATGATATTTCTGTTTATATCGATGACATTTTATGCACTTGCCTAATGAAAAGACTTTGCTTTTCTCCAAAACCATTTTTACTCTGATTTTCTCGGTCCATTGCTTATGAATTCCAAGCCACATTGTCGGACATGACTGAATGAAACCAGAAATATCCTGTTGTGCTTTGGATATCTCAATCCGAAATATTGTGAAAGCCTCAGTGTTTGTGTTTTCTGGATATTATCGATGGAGTTTATTGTTTTGAATATTTTTATCAGGGAACATTTCATTTTGTACCAAAGAAACACTAATTGATTCATCCTGGGGACACCAGCTCTACACATTCCTATTTTCTGGGGAGAAAGCTAGAGGAACTGCGGCAAACAAATATGATAATTTGTTTGTATCGATGACATTTTATGCACATTCCTAACGAAAAGACTTTGCTTTTCTCCAAAACCATTTGTATTGTGATTTTCTCGGTCCATTGCATACGTATTCCACACCAGTTTCTCTGGATATGACTGGATGAACCCGGAAATATCCGGTTGTGTTTTGGCTAACTCAATCCCAGATATTGCTACAGCCTCTGTGTTTGTGTTTTCTGGATATTATCAATGGACTTCATTGTTTTGAATGTTTTTTATCGGGGAACATTTTATTTTGAGCTGGGATAGAGTAATTGCTTCCACATGGAGACACCAGCTCTACATTTTGTATTTTCTAGGGAGAAAGGTAGAGGAACTGCTGCAAACAAACATGCTATTTCTGTTTGTATAGATGACATTTTATGTGCTTGCCTAACGAAAAGACTTTGCTTTTCTCCAAAACCATTTTTCCTGTGATTTTCTCGGTCCATTGCATACGAATTCCACACCAGGTTCACCGGATATGAATGGATGAAACCAGAAATATCTGGTTGCGTTTTGGCTAACTCAATCCGAAATATTGTGGAAGCCTCTGTGTTTGTGTTTTCTGGATATTATCGATGGAATTTATTGTTTTGAATATTTTTATCAGGGAACATTTCATTTTGTACCAAAGAAACACTAATTGGTTCATCCTGGGGATACCAGCTCTACACATTCCTATTTTCTGGGGAGAAAGCTAGAGGAACTGCGGCAAACAAACATGATAATTCTGTTTGTATTGATGACATTTTATGCACTTGCCTAACGAAAAGACTTTGCTTTTCTCAAAAATCATTTTTACTGTGATTTTCTCGGTCCACTGCATCCGAATTCCACACCAGTTTCTCCGGATATGACAGGAAGAAACCAGAAATATCTGGTTGTGTTTTGGCTAACTCAATCCGAAATATTGTGAAAGCCTATGATTTGTGTTTTCTGGATATTATCGATTGACTTTATTGTTTTGAATGTTTTTATCAGGGAACATTTCATTTTGTACCAAAGAAACACTAATTGGTTCATCCTGGGGACACCAGCTCTACAAATTCCTATTTTCTGGGGAGAAATCCAGAGGAACTGCGGCAAACAAACATGATATTTCTGTTTGTATCGATGACATTTTATGCACTTGCCTAACGAAAAGACTTTGCTATTCTCCAAAATCATTTCCCTGTGATTTTCTTGGTCCATTGCATACGAATTCCACACCAGTTTCTCCGGATATGAATGGATGAAACCGGAAATATCCGGGTTTGTTCTAGGTTACTCAATCCCAGATATTGCTACAGCCTCTGTGTTTGTGTTTTCTGGATATTAACGATTGACTTTATTGTTTTGAATGTTTTTATCAGGGAACATTTCATTTTGTACCAAAGAAACACTAATTGGTTCATCCTGGGGACACCAGCTCTACACATTCCTATTTTCTGGGGAGAAAGCTAGAGGCTTGCCACAAACACACATGATAATTCTGTTTGTGTAGATGATATTTTATGCACTTTCCTAACGAAAAGACTTTGCTTTTCTCAAAAATAATTTTTACTGTGATTTTCTCGGTCTATTGCATAGGAATTCCACACCAGTTTCTCCGGATATGACTGGATGAAACCGGAAATATCCGGGTTTGTTCTTTCTAACTCAATCCCAGATGTTGCTACCGCCTCTGTGTTGGTGTTTTCTGGATATTAACGATGCATTTTATTGTTTTGAATGTTTTTATCAGGGAAAATTTCATTTTGTACCAAAGAAACACTAATTGGTTAATCCTTGGGACACCAGCTCTACACATTCCTATTTTCTAGAGAGAAAGCTAGAGGAACTGAGGCAAACATGATATTTCTGTTTGTATCGATGACATTTTATGCACTTGCCTAACGAAAATACTTTGCTATTCTCCAAAATCATTTCCCTGTGATTTTCTCGGTCCATTGCATAGGAATTCCACACCAGTTTCTCCGGATATGACTGAATGAAACCGGAAATATCCGGGTTTGTTCTTTCTAACTCAATCCCAGATATTGCTACAGCCTCTGTGTTGGTTTTTTCTGGATATTAACGATGCACTTTATTGTTTTGAATGTTTTTATCAGGGAAAATTTCATTTTGTACCGTAGAAACACTAATTAGTTCCTCCTGGGGACACCAGCTCTACACACTCGTATTTTCTAGAGAGAAAGCTAGAGGAACTGTGGCAAACAAACATGATATTTCTGTTTGTATCGATGACATTTTATGCACTTGCCTAACGAAAAGACTTTGCTTTTCTCCAAAACCATTTTTCCTGTGATTTTCTCGGTCCATTGCATACGAATTACACACCATGCTGTCCGGATATGACTGGATGAAACCAGAAATATCTGGTTGTGTTTTGGCTAACTTAATCCAAAATATTGTGAAAGCCTCTGTGCTTGTGTATTCCTGATATTATCCACAGACTTTATTTTTTTGAATGTTTTTTTCAGCGAACATTTAATTTTGTGCTTGGAAAAACTAATTGGTTCCTCATGGGGACACCAGCTCCACATATTCGTATTTTCTATGGAGAATGCTAGGAACTGTGGCAAACAAACATGATATTTCTGTTTGTATAGATGACATTTTATGCTCTTGCCTAACGAAAAGACTTTGCTTTTCTCCAAAATCATTTTTCCTGTGATTTTCTCGGTCCATTGCATGCGAATTCCACACCAGTTTCTCCGGATATGACTGGATGAAACCAGAAATATCTGGTTGCGTTTTGGCTAACTCAATCCGAAATATTGTGAAAGCCTCTGTGTTTGTGTTTTCTGGATATTATCGATGGACTTTATTGTTTTGAATGTTTTTATCAGGGAACATGTCATTTTGTACCAAAGAAACACTAATTGATTCATCCTGGGGACACCAGCTCTACACATTCCTATTTTCTGGGGAGAAAGCTAGAGGAACTGCAGCAAACAAACATGATAATTCTGTTTGTATCGATGGCTTTTTATGCTCTTGCCTAATGAAAAGACTTTGCTTTTCTCCAAAATCATTTTTACTGTGCTTTTCTCGGTCCACTGCATATGAATTCCACACCACTTTGTCCGGATATGACTGGATGAAACCGGAAATATCCGGTTGTGTTTTGGCTAAGTCAATCTGAAATATTGTGAACGATTCAGTGTTTGTGTTTTCAAGATATTATTGTTGGACTTATTGTTTTGAATGTTTTTATCAGGGAACACTTCATTTTGTACCGTAGAAACACTAATTGGTTCATCATGGGGACACCAGCTCTACACATTCCTATTTTCTGGGGAGAAAGCTATAGGAAATGCCGCAAACAAACATGATAATTCTGTTTGTATAGATTACAATTTATGCACTTTCCTAACAAAAAGACTTTGTGTTTCTCAAAAATCATTTTTACTGTGATTTTCTAAGTCCACTGCACATGAATTCCACACCACTTTGTCCGTATCTGACTGGATGAAACCGGAAATATCCAGTTGTGTTTTCGCTTACTCAATCCGAATATTGCTACAGCCTCTGTGTTTGTGTATTCCTGATATTATCCACGGAATTTTTTTTTGAATGTTTTTATCAGGGAACATTTCATTTTGTACTGTTGAAACACTAACTGGATCATCATGGGTATATCAGCTCTACACATTCGTATTTTGTAGGGAGAAAGCTAGAAGAATTGCGACAAACAAACATGATATTTCTGTTTGTATAGATGACATTTTATGCGCTTGCCTAACGAAAAGACTTCATTTCTCCAAAACCATTTTTACTGTGAATTTTCTGATCCATTGCATATGAATTCTGCACCAGTTTGTCTGGATATGACTGGATGAAACCGGAAATATCCGTTAGTGTTTTGGCTAACTCAATCCCAGATATTGCTACAGCCTCTGTGTTAGTGTTTTCTGGATATTATCAATGGACTTCATTGTTTTGAATGTTTTTTATCGGGGAACATTTTATTTTGAGCTGGGATAGAGTAATTGCTTCCACATGGAGACACCAGCTCTACATTTTGTATTTTCTAGGGAGAAAGGTAGAGGAACTGCTGCAAACAAACATGATATTTCTGTTTGTATAGATGACATTTTATGCACTTGCCTAACGAAAAGACTTTGCTTTTCTCCAAAATCATTTCCCTGTGATTTTCTCGGCCGATGGCATAGGAATTCCACACCAGTTTCTCCGGATATGACTGGATGAAACCGGAAATATCCGGGTTTGTTCTTTCTAACTCAATCCCAGATATTGCTACAGCCTCTGTGTTTGTGTTTTCTGGATATTAACGATGGACTTTATAGTTTTGAATGTTTTTATGAGGGAACATATAATTTTGTACTGTTGAAACAGTAATTGGTTCACCCTGGGACACCAGCTCTATACATTCCTATTTTCTGGGGAGAAAGCTAGAGGAACTGCGGCAAACAAACATCATATTTCTGTTTGTATAGATGATATTTTATGCACTTTCCTAACGAAAAGACTTTGCTTTTCTCAAAAATAATTTTTACTGTGATTTTCTCGGTCCACTGCATCTGAATTCCACACCACTTTGTCCGGATATCACTGGAAGAAACCAGAAATATCCGGTTGCCTTTTGGCTAACTCAATCCGAAATATTGTGAAAGCCTCTGTGTTTGTGTTTTCTGGATATTATCGATGGACTTTATTGTTTTGAATGTTTTTATCAGGGAACATATAATTTTGTACCGTTGAAACACTAATTGGTTCATCCTGGGGACACCAGCTCTACACATTCCTATTTTCTGGGGAGAAAGCTAGAGGAACTGCCGCAAACAAACATGATAATTCTGTTTGTATAGATGATATTTTATGCACTTTCCTAACGAAAAGTCTTTGCTTTTCTCAAAAATAATTTTTACTGTGATTTTCTCGGTCCACTGCATCCGAATTCCACACCACTTTGTCCGGATATCACTGGAAGAATCCGGAAATATCCAGTTGTGTTTTTGCTTACTCAATCCGAATATTGCTACAGCCTCTGTGTTTTTGTATTCCTGATATTATCCACGGACTTTTTTTTTTTAATGTTTTTATCAGTTAACATTTCATTTTGTATCGTTGAAACACTAAATGGTTCATCATGGGTATATCAGCTCTACACATTCGTATTTTCTTGGGAGAAAGCTAGGAGAATTGCGACAAACAAGCATGATATTTCTGTTTGTATAGATGACATTTTATGCGCTTGCCTAACGAAACGACTTTCTTTTCTCCAAAACCATTTTTACTGTGAATTTTCTGATCCATTGCATATGAATTCTGCACCAGTTTGCTGGATATGACTGGATGAAACCGGAAATATCCGGTTGTGTTTTGGCTAACTCAATCCCAGATATTGCTACAGCCTCTGTGTTTGTGTTTTCTGGATATTATCAATGGACTTCATTGATTTGAATGTTTTTTATCTGGGAACATTTTATTTTGAGCTGGGATAGAGTAATTGCTTCCACATGGAGACACCAGCTCTACACATTCGTATTTTCTAGAGAAAGGGCTAGAGGAACTGCGGCAAATACAGATGATAATTATGTTTGTATAGATGACATTTTATGCTCTTGCCTCACGAAAAAACTTTGCTTTTCTCCAAAACCATTTTTACTGTGATTTTCTCGGTCCATTGCATACGAATTCCACACCACTTTGTCCGGATATGACTGGATGAAACCAGAAATATCTGGTTGCGTTTTGGCTAATTCAATCCGAAATATTGTGAAAGACTGTGTTTGTGTTTCCTGGATATTATCGACGGACTTTATTGTTTTGAATGTTTTTATCAGGGAACATATAATTTTGTACCGTTGAAACACTAATTGGTTCATCCTGGGGACACCAGCTCTATACATTCCTATTTTCTGGGGAGAAAGCTAGAGGCTTGTCACAAACACACATGATAATTCTGTTTGTATAGATGATATTTTATGCACTTTCCTAACGAAAAGACTTTGCTTTTCTCAAAAATAATTTTTACTGTGATTTTCTCGGTCTATTGCATAGGAATTCCACACCAGTTTCTCCGGATATGACTGGATGAAACCGGAAATATCCGGGTTTGTTCTTTCTAACTCAATCCCAGATATTGCTACAGCCTCTGTGTTGGTGTTTTCTGGATATTAACGATGCATTTTATTGTTTTGAATGTTTTTATCAGGGAAAATTTCATTTTGTACCAAAGAAACACTAATTGGTTAATCCTTGGGACACCAGCTCTACACATTCGTATTTTCTGGGGAGAAAGCTAGAGGAACTGCCGCACACAAACATGATATTTCTGTTTGTATCGATGACATTTTATGCACTTGCCTAACGAAAATACTTTGCTATTCTCCAAAATCATTTCCCTGTGATTTTCTCGGTCCATTGCATAGGAATTCCACACCAGTTTCTCCGGATATGACTGAATGAAACCGGAAATATCCGGGTTTGTTCTTTCTAACTCAATCCCAGATATTGCTACAGCCTCTGTGTTGGTGTTTTCTGGATATTAACAATGCACTTTATTGTTTTGAATGTTTTTATCAGGGAAAATTTCATTTTGTACCAAAGAAACACTAATTGGTTCATCCTGGTGACACCAGCTCTACATACTCGTATTTTCTAGAGAGAAAGCTAGAGGAACTGCGGCAAACAAACATGATATTTCTGTTTGTATCGATGACATTTTATGCACTTGCCTAACGAAAAGACTTTGCTTTTCTCCAAAACCATTTTTCCTGTGATTTTCTCGGTCCATTGCATACGAATTCCACACCACGCTGTCCGGATATGACTGGATGAAACCAGAAATATCTGGTTGTGTTTTGGCTAACTTAATCCAAAATATTGTGAAAGCCTCTGTGCTTGTGTATTCCTGATATTATCCACAGACTTTATTGTTTTGAATGTTTTTTTCAGCGAACATTTAATTTTGTGCTTGGAAAAACTAATTGGTTCCTCATGGGGACACCAGCTCCACATATTCGTATTTTCTATGGAGAATGCTAGGAACTGTGGCAAACAAACATGATATTTCTGTTTGTATAGATGACATTTTATGCTCTTGCCTAACGAAAAGACTTTGCTTTTCTCCAGAATCATTTTTCCTGTGATTTTCTCGGTCCATTGCATGCGAATTCCACACCAGTTTCTCCGGATATGACTGGATGAAACCAGAAATATCTGGTTGCGTTTTGGCTAACTCAATCCGAAATATTGTGAAAGCCTCTGTGTTTGTGTTTTCTGGATATTATCGATGGACTTTATTGTTTTGAATGTTTTTATCAGGGAACATGTCATTTTGTACCAAAGAAACACTAATTGATTCATCCTGGGGACACCAGCTCTACACATTCCTATTTTCTGGGGAGAAAGCTAGAGGAACTGCGGCAAACAAACATGATAATTCTGTTAGTATAGATGACATTTTATGCTCTTGCCTAACGAAAAGACTTTGCTTTTCTCCAAAATCATTTTTACTGTGATTTTCTCGGTCCACTGCATACGAATTCCACACCAGTTTCTCCGGATATGACTGGATGAAACCGGAAATATCCGGTTGTGTTTTGGCTAAGTCAATCTGAAATATTGTGAACGATTCAGTGTTTGTGTTTTCAAGATATTATTGATGGACTAATTATTTTGAATGTTTTTATCAGGGAACACTTCATTTTGTACCGTAGAAACACTAATTGGTTCATCATGGGGACACCAGCTCTACACATTCCTATTTTCTGGGGAGAAAGCTATAGGAAATGCCGCAAACAAACATGATAATTCTGTTTGTATAGATTACAATTTATGCACTTTCCTAACAAAAAGACTTTGTGTTTCTCAAAAATCATTTTTACTGTGATTTTCTAAGTCCACTGCACATGAATTCCACACCACTTTGTCCGTATCTGACTGGATGAAACCGGAAATATCCAGTTGTGTTTTCGCTTACTCAATACGAATATTGCTACAGCCTCTGTGTTTGTGTATTCCTGATATTATCCACGGACTTTTTTTTTTTTTGAATGTTTTTATCAGGGAACATTTCATTTTGTACCGTTGAAACACTAACTGGTTCATCATGGGTATATGAGCTCTACACATTTGTATTTTCTAGGGAGAAAGCTAGAAGAATTGCGACAAACAAACATGATATTTCTGTTTGTATAGATGACATTTTATGCGCTTGCCTAACGAAAAGACTTTCTTTTCTCCAAAACCATTTTTACTGTGAATTTTCTGATCCATTGCATATGAATTCTGCACCAGTTTGTCTGGATATGACTGCATGAAACCGGAAATATCCAGTAGTGTTTTGGCTAACTCAATCCCAGATATTGCTACAGCCTCTGTGTTTGTGTTTTCTGGATATTATCAATGGACTTCATTGTTTTTTATGTTTTTTATTGGGGAACATTTTATTCTGAGCTGGGATAGAGTAATTGCTTCCACATGGAGACACCAGCTCTACATTTTGTATTTTCTAGGGAGAAAGGTAGAGGAACTGCTGCAAACAAACATGATATTTCTGTTTGTATAGATGACATTTTATGCACTTGCCTAACGAAAAGACTTTGCTTTTCTCAAAAATAATTTTTACTGTGATTTTCTCGGTCCACTGCATCCGAATTCCACACCACTTTGTCCGGATATCACTGGAAGAATCCGGAAATATCCAGTTGTGTTTTTGCTTACTCAATCCGAATATTGCTACAGCCTCTGTGTTTGTGTATTCCTGATATTATCCACGGACTTTTTTTTTTTGAATGTTTTTATCAGTTAACATTTCATTTTGTATCATTGAAACACTAACTGGTTCATCATGGGTATATCAGCTCTACACATTCGTATTTTCTTGGGAGAAAGCTAGGAGAATTGCGACAAACAAGCATGATATTTCTGTTTGTATAGATGACATTTTATGCGCTTGCCTAACGAAACGACTTTCTTTTCTCCAAAACCATTTTTACTGTGAATTTTCTGATCCATTGCATATGAATTCTGCACCAGTTTGCTGGATATGACTGGATGAAACCGGAAATATCCGGTTGTGTTTTGGCTAACTCAATCCCAGATATTGCTACAGCCTCTGTGTTTGTGTTTTCTGGATATTATCAATGGACTTCATTGATTTGAATGTTTTTTATCTGGGAACATTTTATTTTGAGCTGGGATAGAGTAATTGCTTCCACATGGAGACACCAGCTCTACACATTCGTATTTTCTAGAGAAAGGGCTAGAGGAACTGCGGCAAATACAGATGATAATTATGTTTGTATAGATGACATTTTATGCTCTTGCCTCACGAAAAAACTTTGCTTTTCTCCAAAACCATTTTTACTGTGATTTTCTCGGTCCATTGCATACGAATTCCACACCACTTTGTCCGGATATGACTGGATGAAACCAGAAATATCTGGTTGCGTTTTGGCTAATTCAATCCGAAATATTGTGAAAGACTGTGTTTGTGTTTCCTGGATATTATCGATGGACTTTATTGTTTTGAATGTTTTTATCAGGGAACATATAATTTTGTACCGTTGAAACACTAATTGGTTCATCCTGGGGACACCAGCTCTACACATTCCTATTTTCTGGGGAGAAAGCTAGAGGCTTGTCACAAACACACATGATAATTCTGTTTGTATAGATGATATTTTATGCACTTTCCTAACGAAAATACTTTGCTATTCTCCAAAATCATTTCCCTGTGATTTTCTCGGTCCATTGCATAGGAATTCCACACCAGTTTCTCCGGATATGACTGAATGAAACCGGAAATATCCGGGTTTGTTCTTTCTAACTCAATCCCAGATATTGCTACAGCCTCTGTGTTGGTGTTTTCTGGATATTAACGATGCACTTTATTGTTTTGAATGTTTTTATCAGGGAAAATTTCATTTTGTACCAAAGAAACACTAATTGGTTCATCCTGGGGACACCAGCTCTACACACTCTTATTTTCTAGAGAGAAAGCTAGAGGAACTGCGGCAAACAAACATGATATTTCTGTTTGTATCGATGACATTTTATGCACTTGCCTAACGAAAAGACTTTGCTTTTCTCCAAAACCATTTTTCCTGTGATTTTCTCGGTCCATTGCATACGAATTCCACACCACGCTGTCCGGATATGACTGGATGAAACCAGAAATATCTGGTTGTGTTTTGGCTAACTTAATCCAAAATATTGTGAAAGCCTCTGTGCTTGTGTATTCCTGATATTATCCACAGACTTTATTGTTTTGAATGTTTTTTTCAGCGAACATTTAATTTTGTGCTTGGAAAAACTAATTGGTTCCTCATGGGGACACCAGCTCCACATATTCGTATTTTCTATGGAGAATGCTAGGAACTGTGGCAAACAAACATGATATTTCTGTTTGTATAGATGACATTTTATGCTCTTGCCTAACGAAAAGACTTTGCTTTTCTCCAGAATCATTTTTCCTGTGATTTTCTCGGTCCATTGCATACGAATTCCACACCAGTTTCTCCGGATATGACTGGATGAAACCAGAAATATCTGGTTGCGTTTTGGCTAACTCAATCCGAAATATTGTGAAAGCCTCTGTGTTTGTGTTTTCTGGATATTATCGATGGACTTTATTGTTTTGAATGTTTTTATCAGGGAACATGTCATTTTGTACCAAAGAAACACTAATTGATTCATCCTGGGGACACCAGCTCTACACATTCCTATTTTCTGGGGAGAAAGCTAGAGGAACTGCGGCAAACAAACATGATAATTCTGTTAGTATAGATGACATTTTATGCTCTTGCCTAACGAAAAGACTTTGCTTTTCTCCAAAATCATTTTTACTGTGATTTTCTCGGTCCACTGCATACGAATTCCACACCAGTTTCTCCGGATATGACTGGATGAAACCGGAAATATCCGGTTGTGTTTTGGCTAAGTCAATCTGAAATATTGTGAACGATTCAGTGTTTGTGTTTTCAAGATATTATTGATGGACTAATTATTTTGAATGTTTTTATCAGGGAACACTTCATTTTGTACCGTAGAAACACTAATTGGTTCATCATGGGGACACCAGCTCTACACATTCCTATTTTCTGGGGAGAAAGCTATAGGAAATGCCGCAAACAAACATGATAATTCTGTTTGTATAGATTACAATTTATGCACTTTCCTAACAAAAAGACTTTGTGTTTCTCAAAAATCATTTTTACTGTGATTTTCTAAGTCCACTGCACATGAATTCCACACCACTTTGTCCGTATCTGACTGGATGAAACCGGAAATATCCAGTTGTGTTTTCGCTTACTCAATCCGAATATTGCTACAGCCTCTGTGTTTGTGTATTCCTGATATTATCCACGGACTTTTTTTTTTTTTTGAATGTTTTTATCAGGGAACATTTCATTTTGTACCGTTGAAACACTAACTGGTTCATCATGGGTATATGAGCTCTACACATTTGTATTTTCTAGGGAGAAAGCTAGGAGAATTGCGACAAACAAACATGATATTTCTGTTTGTATAGATGACATTTTATGCGCTTGCCTAACGAAAAGACTTTCTTTTCTCCAAAACCATTTTTACTGTGAATTTTCTGATCCATTGCATATGAATTCTGCACCAGTTTGTCTGGATATGACTGCATGAAACCAGAAATATCCGGTAGTGTTTTGGCTAACTCAATCCCAGATATTGCTACAGCCTCTGTGTTTGTGTTTTCTGGATATTATCAATGGACTTCATTGTTTTTTATGTTTTTTATTGGGGAACATTTTATTCTGAGCTGGGATAGAGTAATTGCTTCCACATGGAGACACCAGCTCTACATTTTGTATTTTCTAGGGAGAAAGGTAGAGGAACTGCTGCAAACAAACATGATATTTCTGTTTGTATAGATGACATTTTATGCACTTGCCTAACGAAAAGACTTTGCTTTTCTCAAAAATAATTTTTACTGTGATTTTCTCGGTCCACTGCATCCGAATTCCACACCACTTTGTCCGGATATCACTGGAAGAAACCAGAAATATCCGGTTGCCTTTTGGCTAACTCAATCCGAAATATTGTGAAAGCCTCTGTGTTTGTGTTTTCTGGATATTATCGATGGACTTTATTGTTTTGAATGTTTTTATCAGGGAACATGTCATTTTGTACCAAAGAAACACTAATTGATTCATCCTGGGGACACCAGCTCTACACATTCCTATTTTCTGGGGAGAAAGCTAGAGGAACTGCGGCAAACAAACATGATAATTCTGTTAGTATAGATGACATTTTATGCTCTTGCCTAACGAAAAGACTTTGCTTTTCTCCAAAATCATTTTTACTGTGATTTTCTCGGTCCACTGCATACGAATTCCACACCAGTTTCTCCGGATATGACTGGATGAAACCGGAAATATCCGGTTGTGTTTTGGCTAAGTCAATCTGAAATATTGTGAACGATTCAGTGTTTGTGTTTTCAAGATATTATTGATGGACTAATTATTTTGAATGTTTTTATCAGGGAACACTTCATTTTGTACCGTAGAAACACTAATTGGTTCATCATGGGGACACCAGCTCTACACATTCCTATTTTCTGGGGAGAAAGCTATAGGAAATGCCGCAAACAAACATGATAATTCTGTTTGTATAGATTACAATTTATGCACTTTCCTAACAAAAAGACTTTGTGTTTCTCAAAAATCATTTTTACTGTGATTTTCTAAGTCCACTGCACATGAATTCCACACCACTTTGTCCGTATCTGACTGGATGAAACCGGAAATATCCAGTTGTGTTTTCGCTTACTCAATCCGAATATTGCTACAGCCTCTGTGTTTGTGTATTCCTGATATTATCCACGGACTTTTTTTTTTTTTTGAATGTTTTTATCAGGGAACATTTCATTTTGTACCGTTGAAACACTAACTGGTTCATCATGGGTATATGAGCTCTACACATTTGTATTTTCTAGGGAGAAAGCTAGGAGAATTGCGACAAACAAACATGATATTTCTGTTTGTATAGATGACATTTTATGCGCTTGCCTAACGAAAAGACTTTCTTTTCTCCAAAACCATTTTTACTGTGAATTTTCTGATCCATTGCATATGAATTCTGCACCAGTTTGTCTGGATATGACTGCATGAAACCAGAAATATCCGGTAGTGTTTTGGCTAACTCAATCCCAGATATTGCTACAGCCTCTGTGTTTGTGTTTTCTGGATATTATCAATGGACTTCATTGTTTTTTATGTTTTTTATTGGGGAACATTTTATTCTGAGCTGGGATAGAGTAATTGCTTCCACATGGAGACACCAGCTCTACATTTTGTATTTTCTAGGGAGAAAGGTAGAGGAACTGCTGCAAACAAACATGATATTTCTGTTTGTATAGATGACATTTTATGCACTTGCCTAACGAAAAGACTTTGCTTTTCTCAAAAATAATTTTTACTGTGATTTTCTCGGTCCACTGCATCCGAATTCCACACCACTTTGTCCGGATATCACTGGAAGAAACCAGAAATATCCGGTTGCCTTTTGGCTAACTCAATCCGAAATATTGTGAAAGCCTCTGTGTTTGTGTTTTCTGGATATTATCGATGGACTTTATTGTTTTGAATGTTTTTATCAGGGAACATGTCATTTTGTACCAAAGAAACACTAATTGATTCATCCTGGGGACACCAGCTCTACACATTCCTATTTTCTGGGGAGAAAGCTAGAGGAACTGCGGCAAACAAACATGATAATTCTGTTAGTATAGATGACATTTTATGCTCTTGCCTAACGAAAAGACTTTGCTTTTCTCCAAAATCATTTTTACTGTGATTTTCTCGGTCCACTGCATACGAATTCCACACCAGTTTCTCCGGATATGACTGGATGAAACCGGAAATATCCGGTTGTGTTTTGGCTAAGTCAATCTGAAATATTGTGAACGATTCAGTGTTTGTGTTTTCAAGATATTATTGATGGACTAATTATTTTGAATGTTTTTATCAGGGAACACTTCATTTTGTACCGTAGAAACACTAATTGGTTCATCATGGGGACACCAGCTCTACACATTCCTATTTTCTGGGGAGAAAGCTATAGGAAATGCCGCAAACAAACATGATAATTCTGTTTGTATAGATTACAATTTATGCACTTTCCTAACAAAAAGACTTTGTGTTTCTCAAAAATCATTTTTACTGTGATTTTCTAAGTCCACTGCACATGAATTCCACACCACTTTGTCCGTATCTGACTGGATGAAACCGGAAATATCCAGTTGTGTTTTCGCTTACTCAATACGAATATTGCTACAGCCTCTGTGTTTGTGTATTCCTGATATTATCCATGGACTTTTTTTTTTTTGAATGTTTTTATCAGGGAACATTTCATTTTGTACCGTTGAAACACTAACTGGTTCATCATGGGTATATGAGCTCTACACATTTGTATTTTCTAGGGAGAAAGCTAGAAGAATTGCGACAAACAAACATGATATTTCTGTTTGTATAGATGACATTTTATGCGCTTGCCTAACGAAAAGACTTTCTTTTCTCCAAAACCATTTTTACTGTGAATTTTCTGATCCATTGCATATGAATTCTGCACCAGTTTGTCTGGATATGACTGCATGAAACCGGAAATATCCAGTAGTGTTTTGGCTAACTCAATCCCAGATATTGCTACAGCCTCTGTGTTTGTGTTTTCTGGATATTATCAATGGACTTCATTGTTTTTTATGTTTTTTATTGGGGAACATTTTATTCTGAGCTGGGATAGAGTAATTGCTTCCACATGGAGACACCAGCTCTACATTTTGTATTTTCTAGGGAGAAAGGTAGAGGAACTGCTGCAAACAAACATGATATTTCTGTTTGTATAGATGACATTTTATGCACTTGCCTAACGAAAAGACTTTGCTTTTCTCAAAAATAATTTTTACTGTGATTTTCTCGGTCCACTGCATCCGAATTCCACACCACTTTGTCCGGATATCACTGGAAGAATCCGGAAATATCCAGTTGTGTTTTTGCTTACTCAATCCGAATATTGCTACAGCCTCTGTGTTTGTGTATTCCTGATATTATCCACGGACTTTTTTTTTTTGAATGTTTTTATCAGTTAACATTTCATTTTGTATCATTGAAACACTAACTGGTTCATCATGGGTATATCAGCTCTACACATTCGTATTTTCTTGGGAGAAAGCTAGGAGAATTGCGACAAACAAGCATGATATTTCTGTTTGTATAGATGACATTTTATGCGCTTGCCTAACGAAACGACTTTCTTTTCTCCAAAACCATTTTTACTGTGAATTTTCTGATCCATTGCATATGAATTCTGCACCAGTTTGCTGGATATGACTGGATGAAACCGGAAATATCCGGTTGTGTTTTGGCTAACTCAATCCCAGATATTGCTACAGCCTCTGTGTTTGTGTTTTCTGGATATTATCAATGGACTTCATTGATTTGAATGTTTTTTATCTGGGAACATTTTATTTTGAGCTGGGATAGAGTAATTGCTTCCACATGGAGACACCAGCTCTACACATTCGTATTTTCTAGAGAAAGGGCTAGAGGAACTGCGGCAAATACAGATGATAATTATGTTTGTATAGATGACATTTTATGCTCTTGCCTCACGAAAAAACTTTGCTTTTCTCCAAAACCATTTTTACTGTGATTTTCTCGGTCCATTGCATACGAATTCCACACCACTTTGTCCGGATATGACTGGATGAAACCAGAAATATCTGGTTGCGTTTTGGCTAATTCAATCCGAAATATTGTGAAAGACTGTGTTTGTGTTTCCTGGATATTATCGATGGACTTTATTGTTTTGAATGTTTTTATCAGGGAACATATAATTTTGTACCGTTGAAACACTAATTGGTTCATCCTGGGGACACCAGCTCTACACATTCCTATTTTCTGGGGAGAAAGCTAGAGGCTTGTCACAAACACACATGATAATTCTGTTTGTATAGATGATATTTTATGCACTTTCCTAACGAAAAGACTTTGCTTTTCTCAAAAATAATTTTTACTGTGATTTTCTCGGTCTATTGCATAGGAATTCCACACCAGTTTCTCCGGATATGACTGGATGAAACCAGAAATATCCGGGTTTGTTCTTTCTAACTCAATCCCAGATATTGCTACAGCCTCTGTGTTGGTGTTTTCTGGATATTAACGATGCATTTTATTGTTTTGAATGTTTTTATCAGGGAAAATTTCATTTTGTACCAAAGAAACACTAATTGGTTAATCCTTGGGACACCAGCTCTACACATTCGTATTTTCTGGGGAGAAAGCTAGAGGAACTGCCGCACACAAACATGATATTTCTGTTTGTATCGATGACATTTTATGCACTTGCCTAACGAAAATACTTTGCTATTCTCCAAAATCATTTCCCTGTGATTTTCTCGGTCCATTGCATAGGAATTCCACACCAGTTTCTCCGGATATGACTGAATGAAACCGGAAATATCCGGGTTTGTTCTTTCTAACTCAATCCCAGATATTGCTACAGCCTCTGTGTTGGTGTTTTCTGGATATTAACGATGCACTTTATTGTTTTGAATGTTTTTATCAGGGAAAATTTCATTTTGTACCAAAGAAACACTAATTGGTTCATCCTGGGGACACCAGCTCTACACACTCTTATTTTCTAGAGAGAAAGCTAGAGGAACTGCGGCAAACAAACATGATATTTCTGTTTGTATCGATGACATTTTATGCACTTGCCTAACGAAAAGACTTTGCTTTTCTCCAAAACCATTTTTCCTGTGATTTTCTCGGTCCATTGCATACGAATTCCACACCACGCTGTCCGGATATGACTGGATGAAACCAGAAATATCTGGTTGTGTTTTGGCTAACTTAATCCAAAATATTGTGAAAGCCTCTGTGCTTGTGTATTCCTGATATTATCCACAGACTTTATTGTTTTGAATGTTTTTTTCAGCGAACATTTAATTTTGTGCTTGGAAAAACTAATTGGTTCCTCATGGGGACACCAGCTCCACATATTCGTATTTTCTATGGAGAATGCTAGGAACTGTGGCAAACAAACATGATATTTCTGTTTGTATAGATGACATTTTATGCTCTTGCCTAACGAAAAGACTTTGCTTTTCTCCAGAATCATTTTTCCTGTGATTTTCTCGGTCCATTGCATACGAATTCCACACCAGTTTCTCCGGATATGACTGGATGAAACCAGAAATATCTGGTTGCGTTTTGGCTAACTCAATCCGAAATATTGTGAAAGCCTCTGTGTTTGTGTTTTCTGGATATTATCGATGGACTTTATTGTTTTGAATGTTTTTATCAGGGAACATGTCATTTTGTACCAAAGAAACACTAATTGATTCATCCTGGGGACACCAGCTCTACACATTCCTATTTTCTGGGGAGAAAGCTAGAGGAACTGCGGCAAACAAACATGATAATTCTGTTAGTATAGATGACATTTTATGCTCTTGCCTAACGAAAAGACTTTGCTTTTCTCCAAAATCATTTTTACTGTGATTTTCTCGGTCCACTGCATACGAATTCCACACCAGTTTCTCCGGATATGACTGGATGAAACCGGAAATATCCGGTTGTGTTTTGGCTAAGTCAATCTGAAATATTGTGAACGATTCAGTGTTTGTGTTTTCAAGATATTATTGATGGACTAATTATTTTGAATGTTTTTATCAGGGAACACTTCATTTTGTACCGTAGAAACACTAATTGGTTCATCATGGGGACACCAGCTCTACACATTCCTATTTTCTGGGGAGAAAGCTATAGGAAATGCCGCAAACAAACATGATAATTCTGTTTGTATAGATTACAATTTATGCACTTTCCTAACAAAAAGACTTTGTGTTTCTCAAAAATCATTTTTACTGTGATTTTCTAAGTCCACTGCACATGAATTCCACACCACTTTGTCCGTATCTGACTGGATGAAACCGGAAATATCCAGTTGTGTTTTCGCTTACTCAATCCGAATATTGCTACAGCCTCTGTGTTTGTGTATTCCTGATATTATCCACGGACTTTTTTTTTTTTTTGAATGTTTTTATCAGGGAACATTTCATTTTGTACCGTTGAAACACTAACTGGTTCATCATGGGTATATGAGCTCTACACATTTGTATTTTCTAGGGAGAAAGCTAGGAGAATTGCGACAAACAAACATGATATTTCTGTTTGTATAGATGACATTTTATGCGCTTGCCTAACGAAAAGACTTTCTTTTCTCCAAAACCATTTTTACTGTGAATTTTCTGATCCATTGCATATGAATTCTGCACCAGTTTGTCTGGATATGACTGCATGAAACCAGAAATATCCGGTAGTGTTTTGGCTAACTCAATCCCAGATATTGCTACAGCCTCTGTGTTTGTGTTTTCTGGATATTATCAATGGACTTCATTGTTTTTTATGTTTTTTATTGGGGAACATTTTATTCTGAGCTGGGATAGAGTAATTGCTTCCACATGGAGACACCAGCTCTACATTTTGTATTTTCTAGGGAGAAAGGTAGAGGAACTGCTGCAAACAAACATGATATTTCTGTTTGTATAGATGACATTTTATGCACTTGCCTAACGAAAAGACTTTGCTTTTCTCAAAAATAATTTTTACTGTGATTTTCTCGGTCCACTGCATCCGAATTCCACACCACTTTGTCCGGATATCACTGGAAGAAACCAGAAATATCCGGTTGCCTTTTGGCTAACTCAATCCGAAATATTGTGAAAGCCTCTGTGTTTGTGTTTTCTGGATATTATCGATGGACTTTATTGTTTTGAATGTTTTTATCAGGGAACATATAATTTTGTACCGTTGAAACACTAATTGGTTCATCCTGGGGACACCAGCTCTACACATTCCTATTTCTGGGGAGAAAGCTAGAGGAACTGCCGCAAACAAACATGATAATTCTGTTTGTATAGATGATATTTTATGCACTTTCCTAACAAAAAGACTTTGCTTTTCTCAAAAATAATTTTTACTGTGATTTTCTCGGTCCACTGCATCCGAATTCCACACCACTTTGTCCGTATATCACTGGAAGAATCCGGAAATATCCAGTTGTGTTTTCGCTTACTCAATCCGAATATTGCTACAGCCTCTGTGTTTGTGTATTCCTGATATTATCCACGGACTTTATTGTTTTGAATGTTTTTTTCAGCGAACATTTAATTTTGTGCTTGGAAAAACTAATTGGTTCCTCATGGGGACACCAGCTCCACATATTCGTATTTTCTATGGAGAATGCTAGGAACTGTGGCAAACAAACATGATATTTCTGTTTGTATAGATGACATTTTATGCTCTTGCCTAACGAAAAGACTTTGCTTTTCTCCAGAATCATTTTTCCTGTGATTTTCTCGGTCCATTGCATACGAATTCCACACCAGTTTCTCCGGATATGACTGGATGAAACCAGAAATATCTGGTTGCGTTTTGGCTAACTCAATCCGAAATATTGTGAAAGCCTCTGTGTTTGTGTTTTCTGGATATTATCGATGGACTTTATTGTTTTGAATGTTTTTATCAGGGAACATGTCATTTTGTACCAAAGAAACACTAATTGATTCATCCTGGGGACACCAGCTCTACACATTCCTATTTTCTGGGGAGAAAGCTAGAGGAACTGCGGCAAACAAACATGATAATTCTGTTAGTATAGATGACATTTTATGCTCTTGCCTAACGAAAAGACTTTGCTTTTCTCCAAAATCATTTTTACTGTGATTTTCTCGGTCCACTGCATACGAATTCCACACCAGTTTCTCCGGATATGACTGGATGAAACCGGAAATATCCGGTTGTGTTTTGGCTAAGTCAATCTGAAATATTGTGAACGATTCAGTGTTTGTGTTTTCAAGATATTATTGATGGACTAATTATTTTGAATGTTTTTATCAGGGAACACTTCATTTTGTACCGTAGAAACACTAATTGGTTCATCATGGGGACACCAGCTCTACACATTCCTATTTTCTGGGGAGAAAGCTATAGGAAATGCCGCAAACAAACATGATAATTCTGTTTGTATAGATTACAATTTATGCACTTTCCTAACAAAAAGACTTTGTGTTTCTCAAAAATCATTTTTACTGTGATTTTCTAAGTCCACTGCACATGAATTCCACACCACTTTGTCCGTATCTGACTGGATGAAACCGGAAATATCCAGTTGTGTTTTCGCTTACTCAATCCGAATATTGCTACAGCCTCTGTGTTTGTGTATTCCTGATATTATCCACGGACTTTTTTTTTTTTGAATGTTTTTATCAGGGAACATTTCATTTTGTACCGTTGAAACACTAACTGGTTCATCATGGGTATATGAGCTCTACACATTTGTATTTTCTAGGGAGAAAGCTAGAAGAATTGCGACAAACAAACATGATATTTCTGTTTGTATAGATGACATTTTATGCGCTTGCCTAACGAAAAGACTTTCTTTTCTCCAAAACCATTTTTACTGTGAATTTTCTGATCCATTGCATATGAATTCTGCACCAGTTTGTCTGGATATGACTGCATGAAACCGGAAATATCCGGTAGTGTTTTGGCTAACTCAATCCCAGATATTGCTACAGCCTCTGTGTTTGTGTTTTCTGGATATTATCAATGGACTTCATTGTTTTTTATGTTTTTTATTGGGGAACATTTTATTCTGAGCTGGGATAGAGTAATTGCTTCCACATGGAGACACCAGCTCTACATTTTGTATTTTCTAGGGAGAAAGGTAGAGGAACTGCTGCAAACAAACATGATATTTCTGTTTGTATAGATGACATTTTATGCACTTGCCTAACGAAAAGACTTTGCTTTTCTCCAAAACCATTTTACTGTGATTTTCTCGGTCCATTGCATAGGAATTCCAAACCACTTTGTCGGACATGACTGGATGAAACCAGAAATATCCGGTTGTGCTTTGGAGAACTCAATCCAAAATATTATGAAAGTCTCTGTGTTTGTGTTTTCCAGATATTATCGACGGACTTTATTGTTTTGAATGTTTTTATCAGGGAACATTTCATTTTGTACCGTAGAAACACTAATTCATTCACCTTGGGAACACCAGCTCTACACATTCGTATTTGCTAGAGAGAAAGCTAGAGGAACTGTGGCAAATACAGATGATATTTCTGTTTGTATAGATGACATTTTATGCTCTTGCCTCACGAAAAAACTTAGCTTTTCTCCAAAATCATTTTTCCTGTGATTTTCTCGGTCCATTGCATAGGAATTCCACACCAGTTTCTTCGGATATGACTGGATGAAACCGGAAATATCTGGGTTTGTTCTTTCTAACTCAATCGCAGATATTGCTACAGCCTCTGTGTTGGTGTTTTCTGGATATTAACGATGGACTTTATTGTTTTGAATGTATTTATCAGGGAAAATTTCATTTTGTACCAAAGAAACACTAATTGGTTAATCCTTGGGACACCAGCTCTACACATTCGTATTTTCTAGAGAGAAAGCTAGAGGAACTGCGGCAAACAAACATGATATTTCTGTTTGTATCGATGACATTTTATGCACTTGCCTAACGAAATGACTTTACTTTTCTCCAAAACCATTTTTCCTGTGATTTTCTCGGTCCATTGCATACGAATTCCACACCACGCTGTCCGGATATGACTGGATGAAACCAGAAATATCTGGTTGTGTTTTGGCTAACTTAATCCAAAATATTGTGAAAGCCTCTATGCTTGTGTATTCCTGATATTATCCACAGAATTTATTGTATTGAATTTTTTTTTTCAGCGAACATTTAATTTTGTGCTTGGAAAAACTAATTGGTTCCTCATGGGGACACCAGCTCCACATATTCGTATTTTCTATGGAGAATGCTAGGAACTGTGGCAAACAAACATGATATTTCTGTTTGTATAGATGACATTTTATGCTATGCCTAACGAAAAGACTTTGCTTTTCTCCAAAACCATTTTTACTTGCATTTTCTCGGTCCACTGCATACGAATTTCAAACAACTTTGTCTTGATATGACTGGATGAAACCAGAAATATCCGGTTGTGTTTTGGCTAGCTCAATCCGAAATATTGCTACAGGCTCTGTGTTTGTGTTTTCTGGATATTATCGACGGGCTTTATTGTTTTCAAAATTTTTATCAGGGAAGATTTAAATTTGTGCTTGGAAACACTAATTGGTTCCTCATGGGGACACCAGCTCCACACATTCGTATTTTCTAGGGAGAAAGCTAGAGGAACTGTGGCAAACATGATATTTATGTATGTGTAGATGACATTGAATGCACTTACCTAACGAAAAGACTTTGCTTTTCTCCAAAACCATTTTTACTGTGATTTTCTCGGTCCCTTGCATAGGAATTCCACACCAGTATGTCCGGATATGACTGGATGAAACCGGAGATATCCGATTTTGTTTTGGCTAACTCAATCCCAGATATTTCTACAGCCTCTGTGTTTGTGTTTTCCGGATATTATCCATTGACTTTATTGTTTTGAATGTTTTTTATCAGGGAACATTTAATTTTGTGCTTGGAAACACAAATTGGTTCCACATGGTGACACCAGCTCTATTCATTCATATTTTCTAGAGAGAAAGCTAGAGGAACTACGGCAAACAAACATGATAATTCTTTTTCTAGATGTCAATTAATGCAGTTCCCTAACGAAAAGGTTTTGCTTTTTTTTTTTTTTTTTTTTTAATTTTTGACAGGCAGAGTGGACAGTGAGAGAGAGAGAGACAGAGAGAAAGGTCTTCCTTTGCCGTTGGTTCACCCTCTAATGGCCGCCGCGGTAGCGCGCTGCGGCCGGCGCACCGCGCTGTTCCGATGGCAGGAGCCAGGTGCTTCTCCTGGTCTCCCATGGGGTGCAGAGCCCAAACACTTGGGCCATCCTCCACTGCACTCCCTGGCCACAGCAGAGAGCTGGCCTGGAAGAGGGGCAACCGGGACAGGATCGGTGCCCCGACCGGGACTAGAACCCGGTGTGCCGGCGCCGCAAGGCGGAGGATTAGCCTGTTGAGCCACGGCGCCGGCCAAGGTTTTGATTTTCTCCAAAATCATTTTTACGGTGATTTTCTCGGTCCATTGCATAGGAATTCCACTCTAGTGTGTCCGGATATGAGTGGATGAAACCAGAAATATCCGGTTGTGTTTTGGCTAAAACAATCCGAAATATTGCTAAATCCTCTGTGTTTGTATTTTCTGGATATTATCGATGGACTTTATCGTTTTGAATATTGTTATCAGGGAACATTTAATTTTGTACCATTGAAGCACTAATTGGTTCCACATGGAGACACCAGCTCTATACATTCGTATTTTCTAGGGAGAAAGCTAGAGGAACTGCGGCAATCAAACATGATATTTCTGTTTGTCTAGATGACATTTTATGCACTTGCCTAACGAAAAGACTTTGCTTTTCTACAAAACCATTTTTACTGTGATTTTCTCGGTCCATTGCATACGGATTCCACAACACTTTCTCCTGATATGACTAGATGAAACCAGAAATACTCGGTTGTGTATGTGTAACTCAATCCCACATATGACAGTCTCTGTGTTTGTGTTTTCTGGATATTATCAACGGACTTTATTGTTTTGAATTTTTTTTATGAGGGAACATTTAATTTTGTGCTTGGAAACACTAATTCGTTCCACATGCAGACACCAGCTCTACACATTCGTATTTTCTATGGAGATAGCTAGAGGAACTGCTGCAAACAACCATGATATTTCTGTTTGTATAGATGATATTTTATGCAATGCCTAACGAAAAGACTTTTCTTTTCTGCAAAACCATTTTTACTGTGATTTTCTCGGTCTATTGTATATGAATTCAACACTATTTTGTCCAGATATGCCAGGATGAAACCAGAAATATCCGGTTGTTATTTGGCTAACTATATCCCAGGTATTGCTACAGCCTCTGTGTTTGTGTTTTCTGGATATTACCGATGGACTTTATTGTTTTGAATGTTTTTATCAGGGAACATTTCATTTTGTACCGTAGAAACACTAATTGGTTCCACATGGAGACACCAGCTCTACACATTTGTATTTTCTAGGGAGAAAGCTAGAGGAACTGCGGCAAACAAACATGATATTTCTGTTTATATAGATGACATCTTAAGCACTTGCCTAAAGAAAAGACTTTGCTTTTCACCAAACCCATTTTAATTGTGATTTCTCGGTCCATTGCCCACGAATTCCACAACAGTTTGTCCAGATATGACAGCATGAAACCAGAAATATGCAGTTGTGTTTTGGCTAGCTGAATCCCAGATATTGCTGCAGCCTCTGTGTTTGTGTTTTCCAGATATTATCGACAGACATTATTGTTTTGAATGTTTTTATCAGGAACATTCAATTTTGTACCAATAATGCACTAATTGGTTCCACATGCAGACACCAGCTCTACACATTCGGATTTTCTTGGGAGAAAGGTAGAGGAACTGCGGCAAACAAACATGCTATTTCTGTATGAATTGATGACATTTTATACACTTGCCTAACGAAAAGACTTTGCTTTTCTCCAAAACCATTTTTACTGTGATTTTCTGGGTCCAATGTATACAAATTCCACACCAGTTTTTCTGGATGTGACTGAATGAAACCAGAAATATCCTTTTGTTTTTTGGCTAACTCACAGATATTGCTGCAGGTTCTGTGTTAAAGTTTTCCGGATATTCTCGACAGACGTTATTGTTTTGAATGTTTTTTTATCAGGGAACATTAATTTTGTGCTGGGAAACACTAATCGATTCCACATGGAGACACCAGCTCTACACATTCATATTTTCTAGGGGAAAACTAGTGGAACTGCTGCAAACAAACATGATATTTCGGTTTGAATAGACGACATTTTATACACTTGCCTAAAGAAAAGACTTTGCTTTCCTCCAAAACCATTTTTACTGTGATTTTCTCGTTCCATTACATACGATTTCCACACCACTTTGTTCGGATTTGACTGGATGAAACCAGAAATATCCGCTTCTGTTTCGGCAAACTCAATCCGAAATATTGTGAAAGCCTCTGTGTTTGTGTTTTCTGGATATTATCGACGGGTTTTATTGTTTTGAATGTTTTTATTAGGAACATTTAATTTATTAACGTAGAAACACTAATTGGTTCCACCTTTAGACACCAGCTCTATCTTTCATATTTTCTAAGGAGATAGCTAGAAGAACTGCGGCAAACAAACATGATATTTCTGTTTGTATAGATGATATTTTATTCACTTCCCTAATGAAAAGACTTTGTTTTTCTCCAAAACCATTTTTACTGTGATTTTCTTGGTCCATTGCATACGAATTCCACACGACTTTGTCTGGATATAACTGAATGAAACTAGAAATATCCGGTTGTGTTTTGGCTAACTCAATCCCAGATATTGCTACATGCTCTGTGTTTCTTATTTTGGATATTATCCATGAATTTATTGTTTTGAATATATTTTATCAGGGAACATTTAATTTTGTGCTGGGAAACACTAATTGGTTCCACATGGAGACACCAGCTCTACATATCATTTTTTGTACAGAGAAAGCCAGAGGAACTGCGGCAAACAAACATGATATTTCTGTTGGTATAGGTGACATTTTATGCACTGGATGAAGGAAAAGACTTTGCTTTTCTCCAAAACCGTTTTTACTGTGATTTTCTCAGTCCATTGCATACGAACTCCACATCCATTTGTCCAGGTATGACTGGATGAAACCAGAAACATCCAGTTTTGTTTCGGCTAACTCAAACCCAAATACAGTAAAAGCCTCTGTGTTTGTGTTTTCTGGATATTATCGATAGACTTTATGGTTTTGAGTGTTTTTATCAGGGAACATTTAATTTTGTGCTGGGAAACACGGATTGGTTCCACATGGAGACACCAGCTCTACACATTCGTAATTTCAAGGAAGATATCTAGAGGAACCGCGGCAAACACACATGCTATTTCTGTTTCTATAGATGACATTTTATGCACTTGAGGAAAGAAAACACTTTGCTTTTCTCCATATCAATATTTACTGTGATTTTCTCGGTCCATTGCATATGAATTCCAAACGACGTTGTCCGGATAAGAATCCATGAAACCTGAAATATCTGGTTGTGTTTTGGCTAACTATCCCAGATATTGCTACAGCCTCTGTGTTTGTGTTTTCTGGATATTATCGATGGACTTTACTTTTTAGAATGAATTTCAGTAGAGCAAATTTTGTTTTGTGCTGGAAATGCTAAGTGCTTCCATATGCAGGCCAAACGTATTCACATTTGTGTTTTCTACGCAGTAAGCTAGAGCTATCATTGCAAACAAACAGGATATTTATATTTGTAAACATGACTTTTTAGGCACTTGGCCAAGAAAAAGAGTTTGCTTTTTTCCAAAACCAGTTTGAAGGTGATTTTCTGAGTCCATTGCATACCAGTTCCACAACAGGTTGAATGGAAATGACTGACTGAAACCACTAATATCCTCTGTGTTATGGTAAACTGAATGCTAGATCTTGCTACAGGCTCTGCTTTGTGTTTTTGGATATTATCAATGGACTTTATGGTTTTGAATGAATTTAAGCAGGGAATATTTACTTTGGTGCTGGGAAGCACTAATTAGTTCCACATGGAGACACAAATTCAACACATTCGTGCTGTCTAGGCAGAAAACTACAGCAATTGCTGCAAGAAACATGATATTTGTGTTGGTGTAGATGACATTTTATGCACTTGTCTAAGAAAATACTTTACTATTCTAAAAAACCAGTTTGACTGTGATTATCTGAGTCAATTGCATACCAGTTCCACAGTTCTTTGTCCGGATATGCCTGTATGAAACCAGAAATCTCCTCTTGTGTTATGGCTAACTCAATCCCAGATCTTGCTACAACCTCTGTGTGTGTGTTTTCTGGATATTATCAATGAACTTTACGTTTTAGAATGAATTTAGGCAGGAAACATTTTCCTTGGTGCTGGGAAGCACTAATTAGTTCCACATGGACACACAAACTCAACACATCCGTTCTGTTTAGGCAGAAAACTACAGAAATTGCTGCAAACAAACATGATATTTGTATTTGTGTAGATGACATTTTATGCACTTGCCTAAAAAAAATATTTTGCTATTCTCCAAAACAAGCTTGAGGGTGATTTTCTGAGTCCATTGCATACCAGTTCCACAGCACTTTGTCCGGATATGCCTGGAGGAAACCAGAAATATCCTCTTGTGTTATGGCTAACTCAATCCCAAATCGTGCTACCTGCTCTGTGTTTGTGTTTTCTGGATATTGTCAATGGACTTTACGTTTTAGAATGAATTTCAGTAGAGGAAATTTTGTTTTGTGCTGGAAAAGCTAAGTGCTTCCATGTGCAGGCAAAACGTGTTCACATTTGTGTTTTATGTGCAGAAAACTATAGCAATCGTTGCAAACAAACAGGATATTTCTATTTGCAAACATTAATTTTTATCCACTTGGCCAAGAAAAAGAGTTTGCCTTTCTCTTAAATCAGTATGAGGGTGATTTTCTGAGTCCATTGCATACCACTTCCACAGCACTTTGTCCGGATATGCCTGGATGAAACCAGAAATCTCCTCTTGTGTTATGGCTAACTCAATCCCAGATATTGCTACAAGCTTTGTGTTTGTGTTTTCTGGATATTATCAATGGACTTTACGTTTTAGAATGAATTTCAGTAGAGGAAATTTTGTTTTGTGCTGGAAATGCTAAGTGATTCCATATGCAGGCCAAACGTGTTCACATTCGTGTTTTCTACGCAGAAACCTATAGCAATCGTTGCAAACAAACAGGATATTTATATTTGCAAACATGACTTTTTATCCACTTGGCCAAGAGAAAGAGTTTGCTTTTCTCCAAAACCAGTTTGAAGGTGATTTTCTGAGTCCATTGCATACCAGTTCCACAACACTTTGTCTGGAAATGACTGGATGAAACCATAAATATCATCTTGTGTTATGGCTAACTCAATCCCAGATCTTACTACAACCTCTGTGTTTGTGTTTTCTGGATATTATGAATGGACTTACCTTTTAGAATGAATTTCAGTAGAATAAATTTTGTTTTGTGCTGGAAATGCTAAGTGCTTCCATTTGCAGGCCAAACATGTTCTCATTGTGTTTTCTACGCAGAAAGCTAGATGAATCATTGCAAACAAACAAGATATTGACATTTGCTAACATGACTTTTTATCCACTTGGCCAAGAAAAAGAGTTTTCTTTTCTCCACAACCAATTTGAGGGTGATTTTCTGAGTCCATTGCATACCAGTTCCACAGCACTTTGTCCTGATATGCCTGGATGAAACCAAAAATATTCTCTTGTGTTATGGCTAACTCAATCCCTGATCTTGCTACAACCTCTGTGTTTGTGCTTTTGGATATTATCAATGGACTTTATGGTTTTGAATGAATTTAAGCAGAGGATATTTTCTTTGCTTCTGGGAAACACTAATTAGTTCCACATGGAGACTCAAACTCATTCATTTGTGTTTCTAGGCAGAAAACTACAGCAATTGCTGCAAACGATCATGATATTTGTGTTTGTGTGGATGATATTTTATGCACTTGCCTAAGAAAATACTTTGCTATTCTCCAAAACCAGTATGACTGTGATTATCTGAGTACACTGCATACCAGTTCCACAACACCTTGTCCGGATATGACTGGATGAAACTGGAAATATCCTCTTGTGTTATGGCTAACTCAATCCCAGATCTTGCTACAGGCTCTGCTTTGTGTTTTTTGTTATTATCAATGGACTTTATGGTTTTGAATGAATTTAAGCAGGGAATGTTTACTTTGGTGCTGGGAAACACTAATTAGTTCTACATGGAGACACAAAGTCAACACATTCGTGCTGTCTAGGCAGAAAACTACAGCAATTGCTGCAAACAAACATGATATTTGCGTTGGTGTAGATGACATTTTATGCACTTGCCTAAGAAAATACTTTGCTATTCTCCAAAACCAGTTTGAGGGTGATTATCTGAGTGCATTGCATACCAGTTCCACAGAACGTTGTACAGATATGCCTGGATGAAACCAGGAATCTCCTCTTGTGTTATGGCTAACTCAATCCTAGATCTTGCTACAACCTCTGTGTTTGTGTTTTCTGGATATTATCAATGGACTTTATGTTTTAGAATGAATTTCAGTAGAGGAAAGTTTGTTTTGTGCTGGAAAAGCTAAGTGCTTCCATATGCAGGCCAAATGTCTTCACATGCCTGTTTTCTAGGCAGAAAGCTAGAGCAATCATTGCAAACAAACAGTATCTTTATATTGGCAAACATTAATTTTTATCCACTTGGCCAAGAAAAAGATTTTGCTTTTCTCCAAAACCAGTTTGAGGGTGATTTTCTGAGTCCATTGCATACCACTTCCACAGCACTTTGTCCGGATATGCCTGGATGAAACCAGAAATCTCCTCTTGTGTTATGGCTAACTCAATCCCAGATCTTGCTACAGGCTCTGCTTTGTGCTTTTTGATATTATCAATGGACTTTATGGTTTTGAATGAATTTAAGCAGGGAATATTTTCTTTGATGCTGGGAAACTCTAATTAGTTCCACATGGATACTCATACTCATTCATTTGTGTTTCTAGGCAGAAAACTACAGCAATTGCTGCAAACAAACATGATATTTGTGTTGGTGTAGATGACATTTTATGCACTTGCCTGAGAAAATACTTTGCTATTCTCCAAAACCAGTTTGACTGTGATTATCTGAGTCCATTGCATACCACTTCCACAGCACTTTGTGTGGATATGACTGGATGAAACCTAAAATCTCCTCTTGTGTTATGGCTAACTCAATCCTAGATCTTGCTACAACCTCTGTGTTTGTGTTTTCTGGATATGATCAATGGACTTTACGTTTTAGAATGAATTTCAGTAGAGGAAACTTTGTTTTGTGCTGGAAAAGCTAAGTGCTTCCATATGCAGGCCAAACGTCTTCACATGCCTGTTTTCTACGCAGAAAGCTAGAGCAATTGTTGCAAACCAACAGGATATTTACATTGGCAAACATGACTTTTTATCCACTTGGCCAAGAAAAAGAGTTTTCTTTTCTCCTAAATCAGTATGAGGGTGATTTTCTGAGTCCATTGCATACGAGTTCCACAACACTTTGTCCGGATATGACTGGATGAAACCAGAAATCTCCTCTTGTGTTATGGCTAACTCAATCCCAGATTTGCTACAACCTCTGTGTTTATGTTTTCTGGATATTATCAATGGACTTTATGTTTTAGAATGAATTTTAGTAGAGGAAATTTTGTTTTGAGCTGGAAGTGCTAAGTGTTCCATATGCAGGCCAAACGTGTTCACATTTGTGTTTTATGTGCAGAAAACTATAGCAATCGTTGCAAACAAACAGGATATTTCTATTTGCAAACATTAATTTTTATCCACTTGGCCAAGAAAAAGAGTTTGCCTTTCTCTTAAATCAGTATGAGGGTGATTTTCTGAGTCCATTGCATACGAGTTCCACAGCACTTTGTCCGGATATGCCTGGATGAAACCAGAAATCTCCTCTTGTGTTATGGCTAACTCAATCCCAGATCTTGCTACAAGCTTTGTGTTTGTGTTTTCTGGATATTATCAATGGACTTTACGTTTTAGAATGAATTTCAGTAGAGGAAATTTTGTTTTGTGCTGGAAATGCTAAGTGCTTCCATATGCAGGCCAAACGTGTTCACATTCGTGTTTTCTACGCAGAAACCTATAGCAATCGTTGCAAACAAACAGGATATTTATATTTGCAAACATGACTTTTTATCCACTTGGCCAAGAGAAAGAGTTTGCTTTTCTCCAAAACCAGTTTGAAGGTGATTTTCTGAGTCCATTGCATACCAGTTCCACAACACTTTGTCTGGAAATGACTGGATGAAACCATAAATATCATCTTGTGTTATGGCTAACTCAATCCCAGATCTTACTACAACCTCTGTGTTTGTGTTTTCTGGATATTATGAATGGACTTACCTTTTAGAATGAATTTCAGTAGAATAAATTTTGTTTTGTGCTGGAAATGCTAAGTGCTTCCATTTGCAGGCCAAACATGTTCTCATTGTGTTTTCTACGCAGAAAGCTAGATGAATCATTGCAAACAAACAAGATATTGACATTTGCTAACATGACTTTTTATCCACTTGGCCAAGAAAAAGAGTTTTCTTTTCTCCACAACCAATTTGAGGGTGATTTTCTGAGTCCATTGCATACCAGTTCCACAGCACTTTGTCCTGATATGCCTGGATGAAACCAAAAATATTCTCTTGTGTTATGGCTAACTCAATCCCTGATCTTGCTACAACCTCTGTGTTTGTGCTTTTGGATATTATCAATGGACTTTATGGTTTTGAATGAATTTAAGCAGAGGATATTTTCTTTGCTTCTGGGAAACACTAATTAGTTCCACATGGAGACTCAAACTCATTCATTTGTGTTTCTAGGCAGAAAACTACAGCAATTGCTGCAAACGATCATGATATTTGTGTTTGTGTGGATGATATTTTATGCACTTGCCTAAGAAAATACTTTGCTATTCTCCAAAACCAGTATGACTGTGATTATCTGAGTACACTGCATACCAGTTCCACAACACCTTGTCCGGATATGACTGGATGAAACTGGAAATATCCTCTTGTGTTATGGCTAACTCAATCCCAGATCTTGCTACAGGCTCTGCTTTGTGTTTTTTGTTATTATCAATGGACTTTATGGTTTTGAATGAATTTAAGCAGGGAATGTTTACTTTGGTGCTGGGAAACACTAATTAGTTCTACATGGAGACACAAAGTCAACACATTCGTGCTGTCTAGGCAGAAAACTACAGCAATTGCTGCAAACAAACATGATATTTGCGTTGGTGTAGATGACATTTTATGCACTTGCCTAAGAAAATACTTTGCTATTCTCCAAAACCATTTTGAGGGTGATTATCTGAGTGCATTGCATACCAGTTCCACAGAACGTTGTACAGATATGCCTGGATGAAACCAGGAATCTCCTCTTGTGTTATGGCTAACTCAATCCTAGATCTTGCTACAACCTCTGTGTTTGTGTTTTCTGGATATTATCAATGGACTTTATGTTTTAGAATGAATTTCAGTAGAGGAAAGTTTGTTTTGTGCTGGAAAAGCTAAGTGCTTCCATATGCAGGCCAAATGTCTTCACATGCCTGTTTTCTAGGCAGAAAGCTAGAGCAATCATTGCAAACAAACAGTATCTTTATATTGGCAAACATTAATTTTTATCCACTTGGCCAAGAAAAAGATTTTGCTTTTCTCCAAAACCAGTTTGAGGGTGATTTTCTGAGTCCATTGCATACCACTTCCACAGTACTTTGTCCGGATATGCCTGGATGAAACCAGAAATCTCCTCTTGTGTTATGGCTAACTCAATCCCAGATCTTGCTACAGGCTCTGCTTTGTGCTTTTTGATATTATCAATGGACTTTATGGTTTTGAATGAATTTAAGCAGGGAATATTTTCTTTGATGCTGGGAAACTCTAATTAGTTCCACATGGATACTCATACTCATTCATTTGTGTTTCTAGGCAGAAAACTACAGCAATTGCTGCAAACAAACATGATATTTGTGTTGGTGTAGATGACATTTTATGCACTTGCCTGAGAAAATACTTTGCTATTCTCCAAAACCAGTTTGACTGTGATTATCTGAGTCCATTGCATACCACTTCCACAGCACTTTGTGTGGATATGACTGGATGAAACCTAAAATCTCCTCTTGTGTTATGGCTAACTCAATCCTAGATCTTGCTACAACCTCTGTGTTTGTGTTTTCTGGATATTATCAATGGACTTTACGTTTTAGAATGAATTTCAGTAGAGGAAACTTTGTTTTGTGCTGGAAAAGCTAAGTGCTTCCATATGCAGGCCAAACGTCTTCACATGCCTGTTTTCTACGCAGAAAGCTAGAGCAATTGTTGCAAACCAACAGGATATTTACATTGGCAAACATGACTTTTTATCCACTTGGCCAAGAAAAAGAGTTTTCTTTTCTCCTAAATCAGTATGAGGGTGATTTTCTGAGTCCATTGCATACGAGTTCCACAACACTTTGTCCGGATATGACTGGATGAAACCAGAAATCTCCTCTTGTGTTATGGCTAACTCAATCCCAGATTTGCTACAACCTCTGTGTTTATGTTTTCTGGATATTATCAATGGACTTTATGTTTTAGAATGAATTTTAGTAGAGGAAATTTTGTTTTGAGCTGGAAGTGCTAAGTGTTCCATATGCAGGCCAAACGTGTTCACATTTGTGTTTTATGTGCAGAAAACTATAGCAATCGTTGCAAACAAACAGGATATTTCTATTTGCAAACATTAATTTTTATCCACTTGGCCAAGAAAAAGAGTTTGCCTTTCTCTTAAATCAGTATGAGGGTGATTTTCTGAGTCCATTGCATACGAGTTCCACAGCACTTTGTCCGGATATGCCTGGATGAAACCAGAAATCTCCTCTTGTGTTATGGCTAACTCAATCCCAGATCTTGCTACAAGCTTTGTGTTTGTGTTTTCTGGATATTATCAATGGACTTTACGTTTTAGAATGAATTTCAGTAGAGGAAATTTTGTTTTGTGCTGGAAATGCTAAGTGCTTCCATATGCAGGCCAAACGTGTTCACATTCGTGTTTTCTACGCAGAAACCTATAGCAATCGTTGCAAACAAACAGGATATTTATATTTGCAAACATGACTTTTTATCCACTTGGCCAAGAGAAAGAGTTTGCTTTTCTCCAAAACCAGTTTGAAGGTGATTTTCTGAGTCCATTGCATACCAGTTCCACAACACTTTGTCTGGAAATGACTGGATGAAACCATAAATATCATCTTGTGTTATGGCTAACTCAATCCCAGATCTTACTACAACCTCTGTGTTTGTGTTTTCTGGATATTATGAATGGACTTACCTTTTAGAATGAATTTCAGTAGAATAAATTTTGTTTTGTGCTGGAAATGCTAAGTGCTTCCATTTGCAGGCCAAACATGTTCTCATTGTGTTTTCTACGCAGAAAGCTAGATGAATCATTGCAAACAAACAAGATATTGACATTTGCTAACATGACTTTTTATCCACTTGGCCAAGAAAAAGAGTTTTCTTTTCTCCACAACCAATTTGAGGGTGATTTTCTGAGTCCATTGCATACCAGTTCCACAGCACTTTGTCCTGATATGCCTGGATGAAACCAAAAATATTCTCTTGTGTTATGGCTAACTCAATCCCTGATCTTGCTACAACCTCTGTGTTTGTGCTTTTGGATATTATCAATGGACTTTATGGTTTTGAATGAATTTAAGCAGAGGATATTTTCTTTGCTTCTGGGAAACACTAATTAGTTCCACATGGAGACTCAAACTCATTCATTTGTGTTTCTAGGCAGAAAACTACAGCAATTGCTGCAAACGATCATGATATTTGTGTTTGTGTGGATGATATTTTATGCACTTGCCTAAGAAAATACTTTGCTATTCTCCAAAACCAGTATGACTGTGATTATCTGAGTACACTGCATACCAGTTCCACAACACCTTGTCCGGATATGACTGGATGAAACTGGAAATATCCTCTTGTGTTATGGCTAACTCAATCCCAGATCTTGCTACAGGCTCTGCTTTGTGTTTTTTGTTATTATCAATGGACTTTATGGTTTTGAATGAATTTAAGCAGGGAATGTTTACTTTGGTGCTGGGAAACACTAATTAGTTCTACATGGAGACACAAAGTCAACACATTCGTGCTGTCTAGGCAGAAAACTACAGCAGTTGCTGCAAACAAACATGATATTTGCGTTGGTGTAGATGACATTTTATGCACTTGCCTAAGAAAATACTTTGCTATTCTCCAAAACCAGTTTGCGGGTGATTATCTGAGTGCATTGCATACCAGTTCCACAGAACGTTGTACAGATATGCCTGGATGAAACCAGGAATCTCCTCTTGTGTTATGGCTAACTCAATCCTAGATCTTGCTACAACCTCTGTGTTTGTGTTTTCTGGATATTATCAATGGACTTTATGTTTTAGAATGAATTTCAGTAGAGGAAAGTTTGTTTTGTGCTGGAAAAGCTAAGTGCTTCCATATGCAGGCCAAATGTCTTCACATGCCTGTTTTCTAGGCAGAAAGCTAGAGCAATCATTGCAAACAAACAGTATCTTTATATTGGCAAACATTAATTTTTATCCACTTGGCCAAGAAAAAGATTTTGCTTTTCTCCAAAACCAGTTTGAGGGTGATTTTCTGAGTCCATTGCATACCACTTCCACAGCACTTTGTCCGGATATGCCTGGATGAAACCAGAAATCTCCTCTTGTGTTATGGCTAACTCAATCCCAGATCTTGCTACAGGCTCTGCTTTGTGCTTTTTGATATTATCAATGGACTTTATGGTTTTGAATGAATTTAAGCAGGGAATATTTTCTTTGATGCTGGGAAACTCTAATTAGTTCCACATGGATACTCATACTCATTCATTTGTGTTTCTAGGCAGAAAACTACAGCAATTGCTGCAAACAAACATGATATTTGTGTTGGTGTAGATGACATTTTATGCACTTGCCTGAGAAAATACTTTGCTATTCTCCAAAACCAGTTTGACTGTGATTATCTGAGTCCATTGCATACCACTTCCACAGCACTTTGTGTGGATATGACTGGATGAAACCTAAAATCTCCTCTTGTGTTATGGCTAACTCAATCCTAGATCTTGCTACAACCTCTGTGTTTGTGTTTTCTGGATATTATCAATGGACTTTACGTTTTAGAATGAATTTCAGTAGAGGAAACTTTGTTTTGTGCTGGAAAAGCTAAGTGCTTCCATATGCAGGCCAAACGTCTTCACATGCCTGTTTTCTACGCAGAAAGCTAGAGCAATTGTTGCAAACCAACAGGATATTTACATTGGCAAACATGACTTTTTATCCACTTGGCCAAGAAAAAGAGTTTTCTTTTCTCCTAAATCAGTATGAGGGTGATTTTCTGAGTCCATTGCATACGAGTTCCACAACACTTTGTCCGGATATGACTGGATGAAACCAGAAATCTCCTCTTGTGTTATGGCTAACTCAATCCCAGATTTGCTACAACCTCTGTGTTTATGTTTTCTGGATATTATCAATGGACTTTATGTTTTAGAATGAATTTTAGTAGAGGAAATTTTGTTTTGAGCTGGAAGTGCTAAGTGTTCCATATGCAGGCCAAACGTGTTCACATTTGTGTTTTATGTGCAGAAAACTATAGCAATCGTTGCAAACAAACAGGATATTTCTATTTGCAAACATTAATTTTTATCCACTTGGCCAAGAAAAAGAGTTTGCCTTTCTCTTAAATCAGTATGAGGGTGATTTTCTGAGTCCATTGCATACGAGTTCCACAGCACTTTGTCCGGATATGCCTGGATGAAACCAGAAATCTCCTCTTGTGTTATGGCTAACTCAATCCCAGATCTTGCTACAAGCTTTGTGTTTGTGTTTTCTGGATATTATCAATGGACTTTACGTTTTAGAATGAATTTCAGTAGAGGAAATTTTGTTTTGTGCTGGAAATGCTAAGTGCTTCCATATGCAGGCCAAACGTGTTCACATTCGTGTTTTCTACGCAGAAACCTATAGCAATCGTTGCAAACAAACAGGATATTTATATTTGCAAACATGACTTTTTATCCACTTGGCCAAGAGAAAGAGTTTGCTTTTCTCCAAAACCAGTTTGAAGGTGATTTTCTGAGTCCATTGCATACCAGTTCCACAACACTTTGTCTGGAAATGACTGGATGAAACCATAAATATCATCTTGTGTTATGGCTAACTCAATCCCAGATCTTACTACAACCTCTGTGTTTGTGTTTTCTGGATATTATGAATGGACTTACCTTTTAGAATGAATTTCAGTAGAATAAATTTTGTTTTGTGCTGGAAATGCTAAGTGCTTCCATTTGCAGGCCAAACATGTTCTCATTGTGTTTTCTACGCAGAAAGCTAGATGAATCATTGCAAACAAACAAGATATTGACATTTGCTAACATGACTTTTTATCCACTTGGCCAAGAAAAAGAGTTTTCTTTTCTCCACAACCAATTTGAGGGTGATTTTCTGAGTCCATTGCATACCAGTTCCACAGCACTTTGTCCTGATATGCCTGGATGAAACCAAAAATATTCTCTTGTGTTATGGCTAACTCAATCCCTGATCTTGCTACAACCTCTGTGTTTGTGCTTTTGGATATTATCAATGGACTTTATGGTTTTGAATGAATTTAAGCAGAGGATATTTTCTTTGCTTCTGGGAAACACTAATTAGTTCCACATGGAGACTCAAACTCATTCATTTGTGTTTCTAGGCAGAAAACTACAGCAATTGCTGCAAACGATCATGATATTTGTGTTTGTGTGGATGATATTTTATGCACTTGCCTAAGAAAATACTTTGCTATTCTCCAAAACCAGTATGACTGTGATTATCTGAGTACACTGCATACCAGTTCCACAACACCTTGTCCGGATATGACTGGATGAAACTGGAAATATCCTCTTGTGTTATGGCTAACTCAATCCCAGATCTTGCTACAGGCTCTGCTTTGTGTTTTTTGTTATTATCAATGGACTTTATGGTTTTGAATGAATTTAAGCAGGGAATGTTTACTTTGGTGCTGGGAAACACTAATTAGTTCTACATGGAGACACAAAGTCAACACATTCGTGCTGTCTAGGCAGAAAACTACAGCAATTGCTGCAAACAAACATGATATTTGCGTTGGTGTAGATGACATTTTATGCACTTGCCTAAGAAAATACTTTGCTATTCTCCAAAACCATTTTGAGGGTGATTATCTGAGTGCATTGCATACCAGTTCCACAGAACGTTGTACAGATATGCCTGGATGAAACCAGGAATCTCCTCTTGTGTTATGGCTAACTCAATCCTAGATCTTGCTACAACCTCTGTGTTTGTGTTTTCTGGATATTATCAATGGACTTTATGTTTTAGAATGAATTTCAGTAGAGGAAAGTTTGTTTTGTGCTGGAAAAGCTAAGTGCTTCCATATGCAGGCCAAATGTCTTCACATGCCTGTTTTCTAGGCAGAAAGCTAGAGCAATCATTGCAAACAAACAGTATCTTTATATTGGCAAACATTAATTTTTATCCACTTGGCCAAGAAAAAGATTTTGCTTTTCTCCAAAACCAGTTTGAGGGTGATTTTCTGAGTCCATTGCATACCACTTCCACAGCACTTTGTCCGGATATGCCTGGATGAAACCAGAAATCTCCTCTTGTGTTATGGCTAACTCAATCCCAGATCTTGCTACAGGCTCTGCTTTGTGCTTTTTGATATTATCAATGGACTTTATGGTTTTGAATGAATTTAAGCAGGGAATATTTTCTTTGATGCTGGGAAACTCTAATTAGTTCCACATGGATACTCATACTCATTCATTTGTGTTTCTAGGCAGAAAACTACAGCAATTGCTGCAAACAAACATGATATTTGTGTTGGTGTAGATGACATTTTATGCACTTGCCTGAGAAAATACTTTGCTATTCTCCAAAACCAGTTTGACTGTGATTATCTGAGTCCATTGCATACCACTTCCACAGCACTTTGTGTGGATATGACTGGATGAAACCTAAAATCTCCTCTTGTGTTATGGCTAACTCAATCCTAGATCTTGCTACAACCTCTGTGTTTGTGTTTTCTGGATATTATCAATGGACTTTACGTTTTAGAATGAATTTCAGTAGAGGAAACTTTGTTTTGTGCTGGAAAAGCTAAGTGCTTCCATATGCAGGCCAAACGTCTTCACATGCCTGTTTTCTACGCAGAAAGCTAGAGCAATTGTTGCAAACCAACAGGATATTTACATTGGCAAACATGACTTTTTATCCACTTGGCCAAGAAAAAGAGTTTTCTTTTCTCCTAAATCAGTATGAAGGTGATTTTCTGAGTCCATTGCATACGAGTTCCACAACACTTTGTCCGGATATGACTGGATGAAACCAGAAATCTCCTCTTGTGTTATGGCTAACTCAATCCCAGATTTGCTACAACCTCTGTGTTTATGTTTTCTGGATATTATCAATGGACTTTATGTTTTAGAATGAATTTTAGTAGAGGAAATTTTGTTTTGAGCTGGAAGTGCTAAGTGTTCCATATGCAGGCCAAACGTGTTCACATTTGTGTTTTATGTGCAGAAAACTATAGCAATCGTTGCAAACAAACAGGATATTTCTATTTGCAAACATTAATTTTTATCCACTTGGCCAAGAAAAAGAGTTTGCCTTTCTCTTAAATCAGTATGAGGGTGATTTTCTGAGTCCATTGCATACGAGTTCCACAGCACTTTGTCCGGATATGCCTGGATGAAACCAGAAATCTCCTCTTGTGTTATGGCTAACTCAATCCCAGATCTTGCTACAAGCTTTGTGTTTGTGTTTTCTGGATATTATCAATGGACTTTACGTTTTAGAATGAATTTCAGTAGAGGAAATTTTGTTTTGTGCTGGAAATGCTAAGTGCTTCCATATGCAGGCCAAACGTGTTCACATTCGTGTTTTCTACGCAGAAACCTATAGCAATCGTTGCAAACAAACAGGATATTTATATTTGCAAACATGACTTTTTATCCACTTGGCCAAGAGAAAGAGTTTGCTTTTCTCCAAAACCAGTTTGAAGGTGATTTTCTGAGTCCATTGCATACCAGTTCCACAACACTTTGTCTGGAAATGACTGGATGAAACCATAAATATCATCTTGTGTTATGGCTAACTCAATCCCAGATCTTACTACAACCTCTGTGTTTGTGTTTTCTGGATATTATGAATGGACTTACCTTTTAGAATGAATTTCAGTAGAATAAATTTTGTTTTGTGCTGGAAATGCTAAGTGCTTCCATTTGCAGGCCAAACATGTTCTCATTGTGTTTTCTACGCAGAAAGCTAGATGAATCATTGCAAACAAACAAGATATTGACATTTGCTAACATGACTTTTTATCCACTTGGCCAAGAAAAAGAGTTTTCTTTTCTCCACAACCAATTTGAGGGTGATTTTCTGAGTCCATTGCATACCAGTTCCACAGCACTTTGTCCTGATATGCCTGGATGAAACCAAAAATATTCTCTTGTGTTATGGCTAACTCAATCCCTGATCTTGCTACAACCTCTGTGTTTGTGCTTTTGGATATTATCAATGGACTTTATGGTTTTGAATGAATTTAAGCAGAGGATATTTTCTTTGCTTCTGGGAAACACT
This sequence comes from Lepus oiostolus, assembly GCA_036325905.1. Lineage (NCBI taxonomy): Eukaryota > Metazoa > Chordata > Mammalia > Lagomorpha > Leporidae > Lepus > Lepus oiostolus. Next base: position 943,711 of record JAWMBE010000090.1, read on the forward strand.
AATTAGTTCCACATGGAGACTCAAACTCATTCATTTGTGTTTCTAGGCAGAAAACTACAGCAATTGCTGCAAACGATCATGATATTTGTGTTTGTGTGGATGATATTTTATGCACTTGCCTAAGAAAATACTTTGCTATTCTCCAAAACCAGTATGACTGTGATTATCTGAGTACACTGCATACCAGTTCCACAACACCTTGTCCGGATATGACTGGATGAAACTGGAAATATCCTCTTGTGTTATGGCTAACTCAATCCCAGATCTTGCTACAGGCTCTGCTTTGTGTTTTTTGTTATTATCAATGGACTTTATGGTTTCGAATGAATTTAAGCAGGGAATGTTTACTTTGGTGCTGGGAAACACTAATTAGTTCTACATGGAGACACAAAGTCAACACATTCGTGCTGTCTAGGCAGAAAACTACAGCAATTGCTGCAAACAAACATGATATTTGCGTTGGTGTAGATGACATTTTATGCACTTGCCTAAGAAAATACTTTGCTATTCTCCAAAACCATTTTGAGGGTGATTATCTGAGTGCATTGCATACCAGTTCCACAGAACGTTGTACAGATATGCCTGGATGAAACCAGGAATCTCCTCTTGTGTTATGGCTAACTCAATCCTAGATCTTGCTACAACCTCTGTGTTTGTGTTTTCTGGATATTATCAATGGACTTTATGTTTTAGAATGAATTTCAGTAGAGGAAAGTTTGTTTTGTGCTGGAAAAGCTAAGTGCTTCCATATGCAGGCCAAATGTCTTCACATGCCTGTTTTCTAGGCAGAAAGCTAGAGCAATCATTGCAAACAAACAGTATCTTTATATTGGCAAACATTAATTTTTATCCACTTGGCCAAGAAAAAGATTTTGCTTTTCTCCAAAACCAGTTTGAGGGTGATTTTCTGAGTCCATTGCATACCACTTCCACAGTACTTTGTCCGGATATGCCTGGATGAAACCAGAAATCTCCTCTTGTGTTATGGCTAACTCAATCCCAGATCTTGCTACAGGCTCTGCTTTGTGCTTTTTGATATTATCAATGGACTTTATGGTTTTGAATGAATTTAAGCAGGGAATATTTTCTTTGATGCTGGGAAACTCTAATTAGTTCCACATGGATACTCATACTCATTCATTTGTGTTTCTAGGCAGAAAACTACAGCAATTGCTGCAAACAAACATGATATTTGTGTTGGTGTAGATGACATTTTATGCACTTGCCTGAGAAAATACTTTGCTATTCTCCAAAACCAGTTTGACTGTGATTATCTGAGTCCATTGCATACCACTTCCACAGCACTTTGTGTGGATATGACTGGATGAAACCTAAAATCTCCTCTTGTGTTATGGCTAACTCAATCCTAGATCTTGCTACAACCTCTGTGTTTGTGTTTTCTGGATATTATCAATGGACTTTACGTTTTAGAATGAATTTCAGTAGAGGAAACTTTGTTTTGTGCTGGAAAAGCTAAGTGCTTCCATATGCAGGCCAAACGTCTTCACATGCCTGTTTTCTACGCAGAAAGCTAGAGCAATTGTTGCAAACCAACAGGATATTTACATTGGCAAACATGACTTTTTATCCACTTGGCCAAGAAAAAGAGTTTTCTTTTCTCCTAAATCAGTATGAGGGTGATTTTCTGAGTCCATTGCATACGAGTTCCACAACACTTTGTCCGGATATGACTGGATGAAACCAGAAATCTCCTCTTGTGTTATGGCTAACTCAATCCCAGATTTGCTACAACCTCTGTGTTTATGTTTTCTGGATATTATCAATGGACTTTATGTTTTAGAATGAATTTTAGTAGAGGAAATTTTGTTTTGAGCTGGAAGTGCTAAGTGTTCCATATGCAGGCCAAACGTGTTCACATTTGTGTTTTATGTGCAGAAAACTATAGCAATCGTTGCAAACAAACAGGATATTTCTATTTGCAAACATTAATTTTTATCCACTTGGCCAAGAAAAAGAGTTTGCCTTTCTCTTAAATCAGTATGAGGGTGATTTTCTGAGTCCATTGCATACGAGTTCCACAGCACTTTGTCCGGATATGCCTGGATGAAACCAGAAATCTCCTCTTGTGTTATGGCTAACTCAATCCCAGATCTTGCTACAAGCTTTGTGTTTGTGTTTTCTGGATATTATCAATGGACTTTACGTTTTAGAATGAATTTCAGTAGAGGAAATTTTGTTTTGTGCTGGAAATGCTAAGTGCTTCCATATGCAGGCCAAACGTGTTCACATTCGTGTTTTCTACGCAGAAACCTATAGCAATCGTTGCAAACAAACAGGATATTTATATTTGCAAACATGACTTTTTATCCACTTGGCCAAGAGAAAGAGTTTGCTTTTCTCCAAAACCAGTTTGAAGGTGATTTTCTGAGTCCATTGCATACCAGTTCCACAACACTTTGTCTGGAAATGACTGGATGAAACCATAAATATCATCTTGTGTTATGGCTAACTCAATCCCAGATCTTACTACAACCTCTGTGTTTGTGTTTTCTGGATATTATGAATGGACTTACCTTTTAGAATGAATTTCAGTAGAATAAATTTTGTTTTGTGCTGGAAATGCTAAGTGCTTCCATTTGCAGGCCAAACATGTTCTCATTGTGTTTTCTACGCAGAAAGCTAGATGAATCATTGCAAACAAACAAGATATTGACATTTGCTAACATGACTTTTTATCCACTTGGCCAAGAAAAAGAGTTTTCTTTTCTCCACAACCAATTTGAGGGTGATTTTCTGAGTCCATTGCATACCAGTTCCACAGCACTTTGTCCTGATATGCCTGGATGAAACCAAAAATATTCTCTTGTGTTATGGCTAACTCAATCCCTGATCTTGCTACAACCTCTGTGTTTGTGCTTTTGGATATTATCAATGGACTTTATGGTTTTGAATGAATTTAAGCAGAGGATATTTTCTTTGCTTCTGGGAAACACTAATTAGTTCCACATGGAGACTCAAACTCATTCATTTGTGTTTCTAGGCAGAAAACTACAGCAATTGCTGCAAACGATCATGATATTTGTGTTTGTGTGGATGATATTTTATGCACTTGCCTAAGAAAATACTTTGCTATTCTCCAAAACCAGTATGACTGTGATTATCTGAGTACACTGCATACCAGTTCCACAACACCTTGTCCGGATATGACTGGATGAAACTGGAAATATCCTCTTGTGTTATGGCTAACTCAATCCCAGATCTTGCTACAGGCTCTGCTTTGTGTTTTTTGTTATTATCAATGGACTTTATGGTTTTGAATGAATTTAAGCAGGGAATGTTTACTTTGGTGCTGGGAAACACTAATTAGTTCTACATGGAGACACAAAGTCAACACATTCGTGCTGTCTAGGCAGAAAACTACAGCAGTTGCTGCAAACAAACATGATATTTGCGTTGGTGTAGATGACATTTTATGCACTTGCCTAAGAAAATACTTTGCTATTCTCCAAAACCAGTTTGCGGGTGATTATCTGAGTGCATTGCATACCAGTTCCACAGAACGTTGTACAGATATGCCTGGATGAAACCAGGAATCTCCTCTTGTGTTATGGCTAACTCAATCCTAGATCTTGCTACAACCTCTGTGTTTGTGTTTTCTGGATATTATCAATGGACTTTATGTTTTAGAATGAATTTCAGTAGAGGAAAGTTTGTTTTGTGCTGGAAAAGCTAAGTGCTTCCATATGCAGGCCAAATGTCTTCACATGCCTGTTTTCTAGGCAGAAAGCTAGAGCAATCATTGCAAACAAACAGTATCTTTATATTGGCAAACATTAATTTTTATCCACTTGGCCAAGAAAAAGATTTTGCTTTTCTCCAAAACCAGTTTGAGGGTGATTTTCTGAGTCCATTGCATACCACTTCCACAGCACTTTGTCCGGATATGCCTGGATGAAACCAGAAATCTCCTCTTGTGTTATGGCTAACTCAATCCCAGATCTTGCTACAGGCTCTGCTTTGTGCTTTTTGATATTATCAATGGACTTTATGGTTTTGAATGAATTTAAGCAGGGAATATTTTCTTTGATGCTGGGAAACTCTAATTAGTTCCACATGGATACTCATACTCATTCATTTGTGTTTCTAGGCAGAAAACTACAGCAATTGCTGCAAACAAACATGATATTTGTGTTGGTGTAGATGACATTTTATGCACTTGCCTGAGAAAATACTTTGCTATTCTCCAAAACCAGTTTGACTGTGATTATCTGAGTCCATTGCATACCACTTCCACAGCACTTTGTGTGGATATGACTGGATGAAACCTAAAATCTCCTCTTGTGTTATGGCTAACTCAATCCTAGATCTTGCTACAACCTCTGTGTTTGTGTTTTCTGGATATTATCAATGGACTTTACGTTTTAGAATGAATTTCAGTAGAGGAAACTTTGTTTTGTGCTGGAAAAGCTAAGTGCTTCCATATGCAGGCCAAACGTCTTCACATGCCTGTTTTCTACGCAGAAAGCTAGAGCAATTGTTGCAAACCAACAGGATATTTACATTGGCAAACATGACTTTTTATCCACTTGGCCAAGAAAAAGAGTTTTCTTTTCTCCTAAATCAGTATGAGGGTGATTTTCTGAGTCCATTGCATACGAGTTCCACAACACTTTGTCCGGATATGACTGGATGAAACCAGAAATCTCCTCTTGTGTTATGGCTAACTCAATCCCAGATTTGCTACAACCTCTGTGTTTATGTTTTCTGGATATTATCAATGGACTTTATGTTTTAGAATGAATTTTAGTAGAGGAAATTTTGTTTTGAGCTGGAAGTGCTAAGTGTTCCATATGCAGGCCAAACGTGTTCACATTTGTGTTTTATGTGCAGAAAACTATAGCAATCGTTGCAAACAAACAGGATATTTCTATTTGCAAACATTAATTTTTATCCACTTGGCCAAGAAAAAGAGTTTGCCTTTCTCTTAAATCAGTATGAGGGTGATTTTCTGAGTCCATTGCATACGAGTTCCACAGCACTTTGTCCGGATATGCCTGGATGAAACCAGAAATCTCCTCTTGTGTTATGGCTAACTCAATCCCAGATCTTGCTACAAGCTTTGTGTTTGTGTTTTCTGGATATTATCAATGGACTTTACGTTTTAGAATGAATTTCAGTAGAGGAAATTTTGTTTTGTGCTGGAAATGCTAAGTGCTTCCATATGCAGGCCAAACGTGTTCACATTCGTGTTTTCTACGCAGAAACCTATAGCAATCGTTGCAAACAAACAGGATATTTATATTTGCAAACATGACTTTTTATCCACTTGGCCAAGAGAAAGAGTTTGCTTTTCTCCAAAACCAGTTTGAAGGTGATTTTCTGAGTCCATTGCATACCAGTTCCACAACACTTTGTCTGGAAATGACTGGATGAAACCATAAATATCATCTTGTGTTATGGCTAACTCAATCCCAGATCTTACTACAACCTCTGTGTTTGTGTTTTCTGGATATTATGAATGGACTTACCTTTTAGAATGAATTTCAGTAGAATAAATTTTGTTTTGTGCTGGAAATGCTAAGTGCTTCCATTTGCAGGCCAAACATGTTCTCATTGTGTTTTCTACGCAGAAAGCTAGATGAATCATTGCAAACAAACAAGATATTGACATTTGCTAACATGACTTTTTATCCACTTGGCCAAGAAAAAGAGTTTTCTTTTCTCCACAACCAATTTGAGGGTGATTTTCTGAGTCCATTGCATACCAGTTCCACAGCACTTTGTCCTGATATGCCTGGATGAAACCAAAAATATTCTCTTGTGTTATGGCTAACTCAATCCCTGATCTTGCTACAACCTCTGTGTTTGTGCTTTTGGATATTATCAATGGACTTTATGGTTTTGAATGAATTTAAGCAGAGGATATTTTCTTTGCTTCTGGGAAACACTAATTAGTTCCACATGGAGACTCAAACTCATTCATTTGTGTTTCTAGGCAGAAAACTACAGCAATTGCTGCAAACGATCATGATATTTGTGTTTGTGTGGATGATATTTTATGCACTTGCCTAAGAAAATACTTTGCTATTCTCCAAAACCAGTATGACTGTGATTATCTGAGTACACTGCATACCAGTTCCACAACACCTTGTCCGGATATGACTGGATGAAACTGGAAATATCCTCTTGTGTTATGGCTAACTCAATCCCAGATCTTGCTACAGGCTCTGCTTTGTGTTTTTTGTTATTATCAATGGACTTTATGGTTTTGAATGAATTTAAGCAGGGAATGTTTACTTTGGTGCTGGGAAACACTAATTAGTTCTACATGGAGACACAAAGTCAACACATTCGTGCTGTCTAGGCAGAAAACTACAGCAATTGCTGCAAACAAACATGATATTTGCGTTGGTGTAGATGACATTTTATGCACTTGCCTAAGAAAATACTTTGCTATTCTCCAAAACCATTTTGAGGGTGATTATCTGAGTGCATTGCATACCAGTTCCACAGAACGTTGTACAGATATGCCTGGATGAAACCAGGAATCTCCTCTTGTGTTATGGCTAACTCAATCCTAGATCTTGCTACAACCTCTGTGTTTGTGTTTTCTGGATATTATCAATGGACTTTATGTTTTAGAATGAATTTCAGTAGAGGAAAGTTTGTTTTGTGCTGGAAAAGCTAAGTGCTTCCATATGCAGGCCAAATGTCTTCACATGCCTGTTTTCTAGGCAGAAAGCTAGAGCAATCATTGCAAACAAACAGTATCTTTATATTGGCAAACATTAATTTTTATCCACTTGGCCAAGAAAAAGATTTTGCTTTTCTCCAAAACCAGTTTGAGGGTGATTTTCTGAGTCCATTGCATACCACTTCCACAGCACTTTGTCCGGATATGCCTGGATGAAACCAGAAATCTCCTCTTGTGTTATGGCTAACTCAATCCCAGATCTTGCTACAGGCTCTGCTTTGTGCTTTTTGATATTATCAATGGACTTTATGGTTTTGAATGAATTTAAGCAGGGAATATTTTCTTTGATGCTGGGAAACTCTAATTAGTTCCACATGGATACTCATACTCATTCATTTGTGTTTCTAGGCAGAAAACTACAGCAATTGCTGCAAACAAACATGATATTTGTGTTGGTGTAGATGACATTTTATGCACTTGCCTGAGAAAATACTTTGCTATTCTCCAAAACCAGTTTGACTGTGATTATCTGAGTCCATTGCATACCACTTCCACAGCACTTTGTGTGGATATGACTGGATGAAACCTAAAATCTCCTCTTGTGTTATGGCTAACTCAATCCTAGATCTTGCTACAACCTCTGTGTTTGTGTTTTCTGGATATTATCAATGGACTTTACGTTTTAGAATGAATTTCAGTAGAGGAAACTTTGTTTTGTGCTGGAAAAGCTAAGTGCTTCCATATGCAGGCCAAACGTCTTCACATGCCTGTTTTCTACGCAGAAAGCTAGAGCAATTGTTGCAAACCAACAGGATATTTACATTGGCAAACATGACTTTTTATCCACTTGGCCAAGAAAAAGAGTTTTCTTTTCTCCTAAATCAGTATGAAGGTGATTTTCTGAGTCCATTGCATACGAGTTCCACAACACTTTGTCCGGATATGACTGGATGAAACCAGAAATCTCCTCTTGTGTTATGGCTAACTCAATCCCAGATTTGCTACAACCTCTGTGTTTATGTTTTCTGGATATTATCAATGGACTTTATGTTTTAGAATGAATTTTAGTAGAGGAAATTTTGTTTTGAGCTGGAAGTGCTAAGTGTTCCATATGCAGGCCAAACGTGTTCACATTTGTGTTTTATGTGCAGAAAACTATAGCAATCGTTGCAAACAAACAGGATATTTCTATTTGCAAACATTAATTTTTATCCACTTGGCCAAGAAAAAGAGTTTGCCTTTCTCTTAAATCAGTATGAGGGTGATTTTCTGAGTCCATTGCATACGAGTTCCACAGCACTTTGTCCGGATATGCCTGGATGAAACCAGAAATCTCCTCTTGTGTTATGGCTAACTCAATCCCAGATCTTGCTACAAGCTTTGTGTTTGTGTTTTCTGGATATTATCAATGGACTTTACGTTTTAGAATGAATTTCAGTAGAGGAAATTTTGTTTTGTGCTGGAAATGCTAAGTGCTTCCATATGCAGGCCAAACGTGTTCACATTCGTGTTTTCTACGCAGAAACCTATAGCAATCGTTGCAAACAAACAGGATATTTATATTTGCAAACATGACTTTTTATCCACTTGGCCAAGAGAAAGAGTTTGCTTTTCTCCAAAACCAGTTTGAAGGTGATTTTCTGAGTCCATTGCATACCAGTTCCACAACACTTTGTCTGGAAATGACTGGATGAAACCATAAATATCATCTTGTGTTATGGCTAACTCAATCCCAGATCTTACTACAACCTCTGTGTTTGTGTTTTCTGGATATTATGAATGGACTTACCTTTTAGAATGAATTTCAGTAGAATAAATTTTGTTTTGTGCTGGAAATGCTAAGTGCTTCCATTTGCAGGCCAAACATGTTCTCATTGTGTTTTCTACGCAGAAAGCTAGATGAATCATTGCAAACAAACAAGATATTGACATTTGCTAACATGACTTTTTATCCACTTGGCCAAGAAAAAGAGTTTTCTTTTCTCCACAACCAATTTGAGGGTGATTTTCTGAGTCCATTGCATACCAGTTCCACAGCACTTTGTCCTGATATGCCTGGATGAAACCAAAAATATTCTCTTGTGTTATGGCTAACTCAATCCCTGATCTTGCTACAACCTCTGTGTTTGTGCTTTTGGATATTATCAATGGACTTTATGGTTTTGAATGAATTTAAGCAGAGGATATTTTCTTTGCTTCTGGGAAACACTAATTAGTTCCACATGGAGACTCAAACTCATTCATTTGTGTTTCTAGGCAGAAAACTACAGCAATTGCTGCAAACGATCATGATATTTGTGTTTGTGTGGATGATATTTTATGCACTTGCCTAAGAAAATACTTTGCTATTCTCCAAAACCAGTATGACTGTGATTATCTGAGTACACTGCATACCAGTTCCACAACACCTTGTCCGGATATGACTGGATGAAACTGGAAATATCCTCTTGTGTTATGGCTAACTCAATCCCAGATCTTGCTACAGGCTCTGCTTTGTGTTTTTTGTTATTATCAATGGACTTTATGGTTTCGAATGAATTTAAGCAGGGAATGTTTACTTTGGTGCTGGGAAACACTAATTAGTTCTACATGGAGACACAAAGTCAACACATTCGTGCTGTCTAGGCAGAAAACTACAGCAGTTGCTGCAAACAAACATGATATTTGCGTTGGTGTAGATGACATTTTATGCACTTGCCTAAGAAAATACTTTGCTATTCTCCAAAACCAGTTTGAGGGTGATTATCTGAGTGCATTGCATACCAGTTCCACAGAACGTTGTACAGATATGCCTGGATGAAACCAGGAATCTCCTCTTGTGTTATGGCTAACTCAATCCTAGATCTTGCTACAACCTCTGTGTTTGTGTTTTCTGGATATTATCAATGGACTTTATGTTTTAGAATGAATTTCAGTAGAGGAAAGTTTGTTTTGTGCTGGAAAAGCTAAGTGCTTCCATATGCAGGCCAAATGTCTTCACATGCCTGTTTTCTAGGCAGAAAGCTAGAGCAATCATTGCAAACAAACAGTATCTTTATATTGGCAAACATTAATTTTTATCCACTTGGCCAAGAAAAAGATTTTGCTTTTCTCCAAAACCAGTTTGAGGGTGATTTTCTGAGTCCATTGCATACCACTTCCACAGTACTTTGTCCGGATATGCCTGGATGAAACCAGAAATCTCCTCTTGTGTTATGGCTAACTCAATCCCAGATCTTGCTACAGGCTCTGCTTTGTGCTTTTTGATATTATCAATGGACTTTATGGTTTTGAATGAATTTAAGCAGGGAATATTTTCTTTGATGCTGGGAAACTCTAATTAGTTCCACATGGATACTCATACTCATTCATTTGTGTTTCTAGGCAGAAAACTACAGCAATTGCTGCAAACAAACATGATATTTGTGTTGGTGTAGATGACATTTTATGCACTTGCCTGAGAAAATACTTTGCTATTCTCCAAAACCAGTTTGACTGTGATTATCTGAGTCCATTGCATACCACTTCCACAGCACTTTGTGTGGATATGACTGGATGAAACCTAAAATCTCCTCTTGTGTTATGGCTAACTCAATCCTAGATCTTGCTACAACCTCTGTGTTTGTGTTTTCTGGATATTATCAATGGACTTTACGTTTTAGAATGAATTTCAGTAGAGGAAACTTTGTTTTGTGCTGGAAAAGCTAAGTGCTTCCATATGCAGGCCAAACGTCTTCACATGCCTGTTTTCTACGCAGAAAGCTAGAGCAATTGTTGCAAACCAACAGGATATTTACATTGGCAAACATGACTTTTTATCCACTTGGCCAAGAAAAAGAGTTTTCTTTTCTCCTAAATCAGTATGAGGGTGATTTTCTGAGTCCATTGCATACGAGTTCCACAACACTTTGTCCGGATATGACTGGATGAAACCAGAAATCTCCTCTTGTGTTATGGCTAACTCAATCCCAGATTTGCTACAACCTCTGTGTTTATGTTTTCTGGATATTATCAATGGACTTTATGTTTTAGAATGAATTTTAGTAGAGGAAATTTTGTTTTGAGCTGGAAGTGCTAAGTGTTCCATATGCAGGCCAAACGTGTTCACATTTGTGTTTTATGTGCAGAAAACTATAGCAATCGTTGCAAACAAACAGGATATTTCTATTTGCAAACATTAATTTTTATCCACTTGGCCAAGAAAAAGAGTTTGCCTTTCTCTTAAATCAGTATGAGGGTGATTTTCTGAGTCCATTGCATACGAGTTCCACAGCACTTTGTCCGGATATGCCTGGATGAAACCAGAAATCTCCTCTTGTGTTATGGCTAACTCAATCCCAGATCTTGCTACAAGCTTTGTGTTTGTGTTTTCTGGATATTATCAATGGACTTTACGTTTTAGAATGAATTTCAGTAGAGGAAATTTTGTTTTGTGCTGGAAATGCTAAGTGCTTCCATATGCAGGCCAAACGTGTTCACATTCGTGTTTTCTACGCAGAAACCTATAGCAATCGTTGCAAACAAACAGGATATTTATATTTGCAAACATGACTTTTTATCCACTTGGCCAAGAGAAAGAGTTTGCTTTTCTCCAAAACCAGTTTGAAGGTGATTTTCTGAGTCCATTGCATACCAGTTCCACAACACTTTGTCTGGAAATGACTGGATGAAACCATAAATATCATCTTGTGTTATGGCTAACTCAATCCCAGATCTTACTACAACCTCTGTGTTTGTGTTTTCTGGATATTATGAATGGACTTACCTTTTAGAATGAATTTCAGTAGAATAAATTTTGTTTTGTGCTGGAAATGCTAAGTGCTTCCATTTGCAGGCCAAACATGTTCTCATTGTGTTTTCTACGCAGAAAGCTAGATGAATCATTGCAAACAAACAAGATATTGACATTTGCTAACATGACTTTTTATCCACTTGGCCAAGAAAAAGAGTTTTCTTTTCTCCACAACCAATTTGAGGGTGATTTTCTGAGTCCATTGCATACCAGTTCCACAGCACTTTGTCCTGATATGCCTGGATGAAACCAAAAATATTCTCTTGTGTTATGGCTAACTCAATCCCTGATCTTGCTACAACCTCTGTGTTTGTGCTTTTGGATATTATCAATGGACTTTATGGTTTTGAATGAATTTAAGCAGAGGATATTTTCTTTGCTTCTGGGAAACACTAATTAGTTCCACATGGAGACTCAAACTCATTCATTTGTGTTTCTAGGCAGAAAACTACAGCAATTGCTGCAAACGATCATGATATTTGTGTTTGTGTGGATGATATTTTATGCACTTGCCTAAGAAAATACTTTGCTATTCTCCAAAACCAGTATGACTGTGATTATCTGAGTACACTGCATACCAGTTCCACAACACCTTGTCCGGATATGACTGGATGAAACTGGAAATATCCTCTTGTGTTATGGCTAACTCAATCCCAGATCTTGCTACAGGCTCTGCTTTGTGTTTTTTGTTATTATCAATGGACTTTATGGTTTTGAATGAATTTAAGCAGGGAATGTTTACTTTGGTGCTGGGAAACACTAATTAGTTCTACATGGAGACACAAAGTCAACACATTCGTGCTGTCTAGGCAGAAAACTACAGCAGTTGCTGCAAACAAACATGATATTTGCGTTGGTGTAGATGACATTTTATGCACTTGCCTAAGAAAATACTTTGCTATTCTCCAAAACCAGTTTGCGGGTGATTATCTGAGTGCATTGCATACCAGTTCCACAGAACGTTGTACAGATATGCCTGGATGAAACCAGAAATCTCCTCTTGTGTTATGGCTAACTCAATCCTAGATCTTGCTACAACCTCTGTGTTTGTGTTTTCTGGATATTATCAATGGACTTTATGTTTTAGAATGAATTTCAGTAGAGGAAAGTTTGTTTTGTGCTGGAAAAGCTAAGTGCTTCCATATGCAGGCCAAATGTCTTCACATGCCTGTTTTCTAGGCAGAAAGCTAGAGCAATCATTGCAAACAAACAGGATATTTATATTGGCAAACATGACTTTTTATCCACTTGGCCAAGAAAAAGAGTTTGCTTTTCTCCAAAACCAGTTTGAGGGTGATTTTCTGAGTCCATTGCATACCACTTCCACAGCACTTTGTCCTGATATGCCTGGATGAAACCAGAAATCTCCTCTTGTGTTATGGCTAACTCAATCCCAGATCTTGCTACAGGCTCTGCTTTGTGCTTTTTGATATTATCAATGGACTTTATGGTTTTGAATGAATTTAAGCAGGGAATATTTTCTTTGATGCTGGGAAACTCTAATTAGTTCCACATGGATACTCATACTCATTCATTTGTGTTTCTAGGCAGAAAACTACAGCAATTGCTGCAAACAAACATGATATTTGTGTTGGTGTAGATGACATTTTATGCACTTGCCTGAGAAAATACTTTGCTATTCTCCAAAACCAGTTTGACTGTGATTATCTGAGTCCATTGCATACCACTTCCACAGCACTTTGTGTGGATATGACTGGATGAAACCTAAAATCTCCTCTTGTGTTATGGCTAACTCAATCCTAGATCTTGCTACAACCTCTGTGTTTGTGTTTTCTGGATATTATCAATGGACTTTACGTTTTAGAATGAATTTCAGTAGAGGAAACTTTGTTTTGTGCTGGAAAAGCTAAGTGCTTCCATATGCAGGCCAAACGTCTTCACATGCCTGTTTTCTACGCAGAAAGCTAGAGCAATTGTTGCAAACCAACAGGATATTTACATTGGCAAACATGACTTTTTATCCACTTGGCCAAGAAAAAGAGTTTTCTTTTCTCCTAAATCAGTATGAGGGTGATTTTCTGAGTCCATTGCATACGAGTTCCACAACACTTTGTCCGGATATGACTGGATGAAACCAGAAATCTCCTCTTGTGTTATGGCTAACTCAATCCCAGATTTGCTACAACCTCTGTGTTTATGTTTTCTGGATATTATCAATGGACTTTATGTTTTAGAATGAATTTCAGTAGAGGAAATTTTGTTTTGAGCTGGAAGTGCTAAGTGTTCCATATGCAGGCCAAACGTGTTCACATTTGTGTTTTATGTGCAGAAAACTATAGCAATCGTTGCAAACAAACAGGATATTTCTATTTGCAAACATTAATTTTTATCCACTTGGCCAAGAAAAAGAGTTTGCCTTTCTCTTAAATCAGTATGAGGGTGATTTTCTGAGTCCATTGCATACGAGTTCCACAGCACTTTGTCCGGATATGCCTGGATGAAACCAGAAATCTCCTCTTGTGTTATGGCTAACTCAATCCCAGATCTTGCTACAAGCTTTGTGTTTGTGTTTTCTGGATATTATCAATGGACTTTACGTTTTAGAATGAATTTCAGTAGAGGAAATTTTGTTTTGTGCTGGAAATGCTAAGTGCTTCCATATGCAGGCCAAACGTGTTCACATTCGTGTTTTCTACGCAGAAACCTATAGCAATCGTTGCAAACAAACAGGATATTTATATTTGCAAACATGACTTTTTATCCACTTGGCCAAGAGAAAGAGTTTGCTTTTCTCCAAAACCAGTTTGAAGGTGATTTTCTGAGTCCATTGCATACCAGTTCCACAACACTTTGTCTGGAAATGACTGGATGAAACCATAAATATCATCTTGTGTTATGGCTAACTCAATCCCAGATCTTACTACAACCTCTGTGTTTGTGTTTTCTGGATATTATGAATGGACTTACCTTTTAGAATGAATTTCAGTAGAATAAATTTTGTTTTGTGCTGGAAATGCTAAGTGCTTCCATTTGCAGGCCAAACATGTTCTCATTGTGTTTTCTACGCAGAAAGCTAGATGAATCATTGCAAACAAACAAGATATTGACATTTGCTAACATGACTTTTTATCCACTTGGCCAAGAAAAAGAGTTTTCTTTTCTCCACAACCAATTTGAGGGTGATTTTCTGAGTCCATTGCATACCAGTTCCACAGCACTTTGTCCTGATATGCCTGGATGAAACCAAAAATATTCTCTTGTGTTATGGCTAACTCAATCCCTGATCTTGCTACAACCTCTGTGTTTGTGCTTTTGGATATTATCAATGGACTTTATGGTTTTGAATGAATTTAAGCAGAGGATATTTTCTTTGCTTCTGGGAAACACTAATTAGTTCCACATGGAGACTCAAACTCATTCATTTGTGTTTCTAGGCAGAAAACTACAGCAATTGCTGCAAACGATCATGATATTTGTGTTTGTGTGGATGATATTTTATGCACTTGCCTAAGAAAATACTTTGCTATTCTCCAAAACCAGTATGACTGTGATTATCTGAGTACACTGCATACCAGTTCCACAACACCTTGTCCGGATATGACTGGATGAAACTGGAAATATCCTCTTGTGTTATGGCTAACTCAATCCCAGATCTTGCTACAGGCTCTGCTTTGTGTTTTTTGTTATTATCAATGGACTTTATGGTTTTGAATGAATTTAAGCAGGGAATGTTTACTTTGGTGCTGGGAAACACTAATTAGTTCTACATGGAGACACAAAGTCAACACATTCGTGCTGTCTAGGCAGAAAACTACAGCAATTGCTGCAAACAAACATGATATTTGCGTTGGTGTAGATGACATTTTATGCACTTGCCTAAGAAAATACTTTGCTATTCTCCAAAACCAGTTTGAGGGTGATTATCTGAGTGCATTGCATACCAGTTCCACAGAACGTTGTACAGATATGCCTGGATGAAACCAGAAATCTCCTCTTGTGTTATGGCTAACTCAATCCTAGATCTTGCTACAACCTCTGTGTTTGTGTTTTCTGGATATTATCAATGGACTTTATGTTTTAGAATGAATTTCAGTAGAGGAAAGTTTGTTTTGTGCTGGAAAAGCTAAGTGCTTCCATATGCAGGCCAAATGTCTTCACATGCCTGTTTTCTAGGCAGAAAGCTAGAGCAATCATTGCAAACAAACAGGATATTTATATTGGCAAACATGACTTTTTATCCTCTTGGCCAAGAAAAAGAGTTTGCTTTTCTCCAAAACCAGTTTGAGGGTGATTTTCTGAGTCCATTGCATACCACTTCCACAGCACTTTGTCCGGATATGCCTGGATGAAACCAGAAATCTCCTCTTGTGTTATGGCTAACTCAATCCCAGATCTTGCTACAGGCTCTGCTTTGTGCTTTTTGATATTATCAATGGACTTTATGGTTTTGAATGAATTTAAGCAGGGAATATTTTCTTTGATGCTGGGAAACTCTAATTAGATCCACATGGATACTCATACTCATTCATTTGTGTTTCTAGGCAGAAAACTACAGCAATTGCTGCAAACAAACATGATATTTGTGTTGGTGTAGATGACATTTTATGCACTTGCCTGAGAAAATACTTTGCTATTCTCCAAAACCAGTTTGACTGTGATTATCTGAGTCCATTGCATACCACTTCCACAGCACTTTGTGTGGATATGACTGGATGAAACCTAAAATCTCCTCTTGTGTTTTGGCTAACTCAATCCCAGATCTTGCTACAACCTCTGTGTTTGTGTTTTCTGGATATTATCAATGGACTTTACATTTTAGAATGAATTTCAGTAGAGGAAACTTTGTTTTGTGCTGGAAAAGCTAAGTGCTTCCATATGCAGGCCAAACGTCTTCACATGCCTGTTTTCTACGCAGAAAGCTAGAGCAATTGTTGCAAACCAACAGGATATTTATATTGGCAAACATGACTTTTTATCCACTTGGCCAAGAAAAAGAGTTTTCTTTTCTCCTAAATCAGTATGAGGGTGATTTTCTGAGTCCATTGCATACCACTTCCACAGCACTTTGTCCGGATATGACTGGATGAAACCAGAAATCTCCTCTTGTGTTATGGCTAACTCAATCCCAGATTTGCTACAACCTCTGTGTTTGTGTTTTCTGGATATTATCAATGGACTTTATGTTTTAGAATGAATTTCAGTAGAGGAAATTTTGTTTTGAGCTGGAAGTGCTAAGTGTTCCATATGCAGGCAAAACGTGTTCACATTTGTGTTTTATGTGCAGAATGCTATAGCAATCGTTGCAAACAAACATGATATTTATATTGGCAAACATGACTTTTTATCCACTTGGCAAAGAAAAATAGTTTGCTTATCTCAGAAACCAGTTTGAGGGTGATTTTCTGAGTCCATTGCATACCACTTCCACAGCACTTTGTCCGGATATGCCTGGATGAAACCAGAAATCTCCTCTTGTGTTATGGCTAACTCAATCCCAGATATTGCTACAAGCTTTGTGTTTGTGTTTTCTGGATATTATCAATGGACTTTACGTTTTAGAATGAATTTCAGTAGAGGAAATTTTGTTTTGTGCTGGAAATGCTAAGTGCTTCCATATGCAGGCCAAACGTGTTCACATTCGTGTTTTCTACGCAGAAACCTATAGCAATCGTTGCAAACAAACAGGATATTTATATTTGCAAACATGACTTTTTATCCACTTGGCCAAGAGAAAGAGTTTGCTTTTCTCCAAAACCAGTTTGAAGGTGATTTTCTGAGTCCATTGCATACCAGTTCCACAACACTTTGTCTGGAAATGACTGGATGAAACCATAAATATCATCTTGTGTTATGGCTAACTCAATCCCAGATCTTACTACAACCTCTGTGTTTGTGTTTTCTGGATATTATGAATGGACTTACCTTTTAGAATGAATTTCAGTAGAATAAATTTTGTTTTGTGCTGGAAATGCTAAGTGCTTCCATTTGCAGGCCAAACATGTTCTCATTGTGTTTTCTACGCAGAAAGCTAGATGAATCATTGCAAACAAACAAGATATTGACATTTGCTAACATGACTTTTTATCCACTTGGCCAAGAAAAAGAGTTTTCTTTTCTCCACAACCAATTTGAGGGTGATTTTCTGAGTCCATTGCATACCAGTTCCACAGCACTTTGTCCTGATATGCCTGGATGAAACCAAAAATATTCTCTTGTGTTATGGCTAACTCAATCCCTGATCTTGCTACAACCTCTGTGTTTGTGCTTTTGGATATTATCAATGGACTTTATGGTTTTGAATGAATTTAAGCAGAGGATATTTTCTTTGCTTCTGGGAAACACTAATTAGTTCCACATGGAGACTCAAACTCATTCATTTGTGTTTCTAGGCAGAAAACTACAGCAATTGCTGCAAACGATCATGATATTTGTGTTTGTGTGGATGATATTTTATGCACTTGCCTAAGAAAATACTTTGCTATTCTCCAAAACCAGTATGACTGTGATTATCTGAGTACACTGCATACCAGTTCCACAACACCTTGTCCGGATATGACTGGATGAAACTGGAAATATCCTCTTGTGTTATGGCTAACTCAATCCCAGATCTTGCTACAGGCTCTGCTTTGTGTTTTTTGTTATTATCAATGGACTTTATGGTTTTGAATGAATTTAAGCAGGGAATGTTTACTTTGGTGCTGGGAAACACTAATTAGTTCTACATGGAGACACAAAGTCAACACATTCGTGCTGTCTAGGCAGAAAACTACAGCAATTGCTGCAAACAAACATGATATTTGCGTTGGTGTAGATGACATTTTATGCACTTGCCTAAGAAAATACTTTGCTATTCTCCAAAACCAGTTTGAGGGTGATTATCTGAGTGCATTGCATACCAGTTCCACAGAACGTTGTACAGATATGCCTGGATGAAACCAGAAATCTCCTCTTGTGTTATGGCTAACTCAATCCTAGATCTTGCTACAACCTCTGTGTTTGTGTTTTCTGGATATTATCAATGGACTTTATGTTTTAGAATGAATTTCAGTAGAGGAAAGTTTGTTTTGTGCTGGAAAAGCTAAGTGCTTCCATATGCAGGCCAAATGTCTTCACATGCCTGTTTTCTAGGCAGAAAGCTAGAGCAATCATTGCAAACAAACAGGATATTTATATTGGCAAACATGACTTTTTATCCTCTTGGCCAAGAAAAAGAGTTTGCTTTTCTCCAAAACCAGTTTGAGGGTGATTTTCTGAGTCCATTGCATACCACTTCCACAGCACTTTGTCCGGATATGCCTGGATGAAACCAGAAATCTCCTCTTGTGTTATGGCTAACTCAATCCCAGATCTTGCTACAGGCTCTGCTTTGTGCTTTTTGATATTATCAATGGACTTTATGGTTTTGAATGAATTTAAGCAGGGAATATTTTCTTTGATGCTGGGAAACTCTAATTAGATCCACATGGATACTCATACTCATTCATTTGTGTTTCTAGGCAGAAAACTACAGCAATTGCTGCAAACAAACATGATATTTGTGTTGGTGTAGATGACATTTTATGCACTTGCCTGAGAAAATACTTTGCTATTCTCCAAAACCAGTTTGACTGTGATTATCTGAGTCCATTGCATACCACTTCCACAGCACTTTGTGTGGATATGACTGGATGAAACCTAAAATCTCCTCTTGTGTTTTGGCTAACTCAATCCCAGATCTTGCTACAACCTCTGTGTTTGTGTTTTCTGGATATTATCAATGGACTTTACATTTTAGAATGAATTTCAGTAGAGGAAACTTTGTTTTGTGCTGGAAAAGCTAAGTGCTTCCATATGCAGGCCAAACGTCTTCACATGCCTGTTTTCTACGCAGAAAGCTAGAGCAATTGTTGCAAACCAACAGGATATTTATATTGGCAAACATGACTTTTTATCCACTTGGCCAAGAAAAAGAGTTTTCTTTTCTCCTAAATCAGTATGAGGGTGATTTTCTGAGTCCATTGCATACCACTTCCACAGCACTTTGTCCGGATATGACTGGATGAAACCAGAAATCTCCTCTTGTGTTATGGCTAACTCAATCCCAGATTTGCTACAACCTCTGTGTTTGTGTTTTCTGGATATTATCAATGGACTTTATGTTTTAGAATGAATTTCAGTAGAGGAAATTTTGTTTTGAGCTGGAAGTGCTAAGTGTTCCATATGCAGGCAAAACGTGTTCACATTTGTGTTTTATGTGCAGAATGCTATAGCAATCGTTGCAAACAAACATGATATTTATATTGGCAAACATGACTTTTTATCCACTTGGCAAAGAAAAATAGTTTGCTTATCTCAGAAACCAGTTTGAGGGTGATTTTCTGAGTCCATTGCATACCACTTCCACAGCACTTTGTCCGGATATGCCTGGATGAAACCAGAAATCTCCTCTTGTGTTATGGCTAACTCAATCCCAGATATTGCTACAAGCTTTGTGTTTGTGTTTTCTGGATATTATCAATGGACTTTACGTTTTAGAATGAATTTCAGTAGAGGAAATTTTGTTTTGTGCTGGAAATGCTAAGTGCTTCCATATGCAGGCCAAACGTGTTCACATTCGTGTTTTCTACGCAGAAACCTATAGCAATCGTTGCAAACAAACAGGATATTTATATTTGCAAACATGACTTTTTATCCACTTGGCCAAGAGAAAGAGTTTGCTTTTCTCCAAAACCAGTTTGAAGGTGATTTTCTGAGTCCATTGCATACCAGTTCCACAACACTTTGTCTGGAAATGACTGGATGAAACCATAAATATCATCTTGTGTTATGGCTAACTCAATCCCAGATCTTACTACAACCTCTGTGTTTGTGTTTTCTGGATATTATGAATGGACTTACCTTTTAGAATGAATTTCAGTAGAATAAATTTTGTTTTGTGCTGGAAATGCTAAGTGCTTCCATTTGCAGGCCAAACATGTTCTCATTGTGTTTTCTACGCAGAAAGCTAGATGAATCATTGCAAACAAACAAGATATTGACATTTGCTAACATGACTTTTTATCCACTTGGCCAAGAAAAAGAGTTTTCTTTTCTCCACAACCAATTTGAGGGTGATTTTCTGAGTCCATTGCATACCAGTTCCACAGCACTTTGTCCTGATATGCCTGGATGAAACCAAAAATATTCTCTTGTGTTATGGCTAACTCAATCCCTGATCTTGCTACAACCTCTGTGTTTGTGCTTTTGGATATTATCAATGGACTTTATGGTTTTGAATGAATTTAAGCAGAGGATATTTTCTTTGCTTCTGGGAAACACTAATTAGTTCCACATGGAGACTCAAACTCATTCATTTGTGTTTCTAGGCAGAAAACTACAGCAATTGCTGCAAACGATCATGATATTTGTGTTTGTGTGGATGATATTTTATGCACTTGCCTAAGAAAATACTTTGCTATTCTCCAAAACCAGTATGACTGTGATTATCTGAGTACACTGCATACCAGTTCCACAACACCTTGTCCGGATATGACTGGATGAAACTGGAAATATCCTCTTGTGTTATGGCTAACTCAATCCCAGATCTTGCTACAGGCTCTGCTTTGTGTTTTTTGTTATTATCAATGGACTTTATGGTTTTGAATGAATTTAAGCAGGGAATGTTTACTTTGGTGCTGGGAAACACTAATTAGTTCTACATGGAGACACAAAGTCAACACATTCGTGCTGTCTAGGCAGAAAACTACAGCAATTGCTGCAAACAAACATGATATTTGCATTGGTGTAGATGACATTTTATGCACTTGCCTAAGAAAATACTTTGCTATTCTCCAAAACCAGTTTGCGGGTGATTATCTGAGTGCATTGCATACCAGTTCCACAGAACGTTGTACATATGCCTGGATGAAACCAGAAATCTCCTCTTGTGTTATGGCTAACTCAATCCTAGATCTTGCTACAACCTCTGTGTTTGTGTTTTCTGGATATTATCAATGGACTTTATGTTTTAGAATGAATTTCAGTAGAGGAAAGTTTGTTTTGTGCTGGAAAAGCTAAGTGCTTCCATATGCAGGCCAAATGTCTTCACATGCCTGTTTTCTAGGCAGAAAGCTAGAGCAATCATTGCAAACAAACAGGATATTTATATTGGCAAACATGACTTTTTATCCTCTTGGCCAAGAAAAAGAGTTTGCTTTTCTCCAAAACCAGTTTGAGGGTGATTTTCTGAGTCCATTGCATACCACTTCCACAGCACTTTGTCCGGATATGCCTGGATGAAACCAGAAATCTCCTCTTGTGTTATGGCTAACTCAACCCCAGATATTGCTACAAGCTTTGTGTTTGTGTTTTCTGGATATTATCAATGGACTTTACGTTTTAGAATGAATTTCAGTAGAGGAAATTTTGTTTTGTGCTGGAAATGCTAAGTGCTTCCATTTGCAGGCCAAACGTGTTCACATTCGTGTTTTCTACGCAGAAACCTATAGCAATCGTTGCAAACAAACAGGATATTTATATTTGCGAACATGACTTTTTATCCTCTTGGCCAAGAAAAAGAGTTTGCTTTTCTCCAAAACCAGTTTGAGGGTGATTTTCTGAGTCCATTGCATACCACTTCCACAGCACTTTGTCCGGATATGCCTGGATGAAACCAGAAATCTCCTCTTGTGTTATGGCTAACTCAATCCCAGATCTTGCTACAGGCTCTGCTTTGTGCTTTTTGATATTATCAATGGACTTTATGGTTTTGAATGAATTTAAGCAGGGAATATTTTCTTTGATGCTGGGAAACTCTAATTAGTTCCACATGGATACTCAAACTCATTCATTTGTGTTTCTAGGCAGAAAACTACAGCAATTGCTGCAAACAAACATGATATTTGTGTTGGTGTAGATGACATTTTATGCACTTGCCTGAGAAAATACTTTGCTATTCTCCAAAACCAGTTTGACTGTGATTATCTGAGTCCATTGCATACCACTTCCACAGCACTTTGTGTGGATATGACTGGATGAAACCTAAAATCTCCTCTTGTGTTTTGGCTAACTCAATCCCAGATCTTGCTACAACCTCTGTGTTTGTGTTTTCTGGATATTATCAATGGACTTTACGTTTTAGAATGAATTTCAGTAGAGGAAACTTTGTTTTGTGCTGGAAAAGCTAAGTGCTTCCATATGCAGGCCAAACGTCTTCACATGCCTGTTTTCTACGCAGAAAGCTAGAGCAATTGTTGCAAACCAACAGGATATTTATATTGGCAAACATGACTTTTTATCCACTTGGCCAAGAAAAAGAGTTTTCTTTTCTCCTAAATCAGTATGAGGGTGATTTTCTGAGTCCATTGCATACGAGTTCCACAACACTTTGTCCGGATATGACTGGATGAAACCAGAAATCTCCTCTTGTGTTATGGCTAACTCAATCCCAGATTTGCTACAACCTCTGTGTTTGTGTTTTCTGGATATTATCAATGGACTTTATGTTTTAGAATGAATTTCAGTAGAGGAAATTTTGTTTTGAGCTGGAAGTGCTAAGTGTTCCATATGCAGGCAAAACGTGTTCACATTTGTGTTTTATGTGCAGAATGCTATAGCAATCGTTGCAAACAAACATGATATTTATATTGGCAAACATGACTTTTTATCCACTTGGCAAAGAAAAATAGTTTGCTTATCTCAGAAACCAGTTTGAGGGTGATTTTCTGAGTCCATTGCATACCAGTTCCACAACACTTTGTCGGGATATGACCTCATGAAACCAGAAATATCCTCTGTGTTATGGCTAACTCAATCCCAGATCTTGCTACAAGCTTTGTGTTTGTGTTTTCTGGATATTATCAATGGACTTTACGTTTTAGAATGAATTTCAGTAGAGGAAATTTTGTTTTGTGCTGGAAATGCTAAGTGCTTCCAATTGCAGGCCAAACGTGTTCACATTCGTGTTTTCTACGCAGAAACCTATAGCAATCGTTGCAAACAAACAGGATATTTATATTTGCAAACATGACTTTTTATCCACTTGGCCAAGAAAAAGAGTTTGCTTTTCTCCAAAACCAGTGAAGGTGATTTTCTGAGTCCATTGCATACCAGTTCCACAACACTTTGTCTGGAAATGACTGGATAAAACCATAAATATCATCTTGTGTTATGGCTAACTCAATCCCAGATCTTGCTACAACCTCTGTGTTTGTGTTTTCTGGATATTATGAATGGACTTACCTTTTAGAATGAATTTCAGTAGAATAAATTTTGTTTTGTGCTGGAAATGCTAAGTGCTTCCATTTGCAGGCCAAACATGTTCTCATTGTGTTTTCTACGCAGAAAGCTAGATGAATCATTGCAAACAGACAAGATATTGATATTTGCTAACATGACTTTTTATCCACTTGGCCAAGAAAAAGAGTTTTCTTTTCTCCACAACGAATTTGAGTGTGATTTTCTGAGTCCATTGCATACCAGTTCCACAGCACTTTGTCTGGATATGCCTGGATGAAACCAGAAATATCCTCTTGTGTTATGGCTAACTCAATCCCAGATCTTGCTACAGGCTCTGCTTTGCGCTTTTGGATATTATCAATGGACTTTATGGTTTTGAATGAATTTAAGCAGAGAATATTTTCTTTGCTTCTGGGAAACACTAATTAGTTCCACATGGAGACTCAAACTCATTCATTTGTGTTTCTAGGCAGAAAACTACAGCAATTGCTGCAAACAATCATGATATTTGTGTTTGTGTGGATGATATTTTATGCACTTGCCTAAGAAAATACTTTGCTATTCTCCAAAACCAGTATGACTGTGATTATCTGAGTACACTGCATACCAGTTCCACAACACCTTGTCCGGATATGACTGGATGAAACTGGAAATATCCTCTTATGTTATGGCTAACTCAATCCCAGATCTTGCTACAGGCTCTGCTTTGTGTTTTTTGTTATTATCAATGGACTTTATGGTTTTGAATGAATTTAAGCAGGGAATGTTTACTTTGGTGCTGGGAAACACTAATTAGTTCTACATGGAGACACAAAGTCAACACATTCGTGCTGTCTAGGCAGAAAACTACAGCAATTGCTGCAAACAAACATGATATTTGCGTTGGTGTAGATGACATTTTATGCACTTGCCTAAGAAAATACTTTGCTATTCTCCAAAACCAGTTTGACTGTGATTATCTGAGTCCATTGCATACCACTTCCACAGCACTTTGTCCGGATATGCCTGGATGAAACCAGAAATCTCCTCTTGTGTTATGGCTAACTCAATCCTAGATCTTGCTACAACCTCTGTGTTTGTGTTTTCTGGATATTATTAATGGACTTTACGTTTTAGAATGAATTTCAGTAGAGGAAATTTTGTTTTGTGCTGGAAAAGCTAAGTGCTTCCATATGCAGGCCAAACGTCTTCACATGCCTGTTTTCTAGGCAGAAAGCTAGAGCAATCATTGCAAACAAACAGGATATTTATATTGGCAAACATGACTTTTTATCCACTTGGCCAAGAAAAAGAGTTTGCTTTTCTCAAAAACCAGTTTGAGGGTGATTTTCTGAGTCCATTGCAAAGCAGTTCCACAACACTTTGTCCGGATATGACTGGATGAAACCATAAATCTCCTCTTGTGTTATGGCTAACTCAATCCCAGATTTGCTACAACCTCTGTGTTTGTGTTTTCTGGATATTATCAATGGACTTTATGTTTTAGAATGAATTTCAGTAGAGGAAATTTTGTTTTTAGCTGGAAGTGCTAAGTATTCCATATGCAGGCAAAACGTGTTCACATTTGTGTTTTCTGTGCAGAAAGCTATAGCAATCATTGCAAACAAACATGATATTTATATTGGCAAACATGACTTTTTATCCACTTGGCCAAGAAAAAGAGTTTTCTTTTCTCCTAAATCAGTATGAGGGTGATTTTCTGAGTCCATTGCATAAGAGTTCCACAACACTTTGTCCGGATATGACTGGATGAAACCAGAAATCTCCTCTTGTGTTATGGCTAACTCAATCCCAGATTTGCTACAACCTCTGTGTTTGTGTTTTCTGGATATTATCAATGGACTTTATGTTTTAGAATGAATTTCAGTAGAGGAAATTTTGTTTTGAGCTGGAAGTGCTAAGTGTTCCATATGCAGGCAAAATGTGTTCACATTTGTGTTTTCTGTGCAGAAAGCTATAGCAATCATTGCAAACAAACAGGATATTTATATTGGCAAACATGACTCTTTATCCCCTTGGCCAAGAAAAATAGTTTGCTTTTCTCAAAAACCAGTTTGAGGGTGATTTTCTGAGTCCATTGCATACCAGTTCCACAGCACTTTGTCCGGATTTGCCTGGATGAAACCAGAAATATCCTCTTGTGTTATGGCTAACTCAATCCCAGATATTGCTACAAGCTTTGTGTTTGTGTTTTCTGGATATTATCAATGGACTTTACGTTTTAGGATCATTGGTTACTATCCTCACTCTGTCTTTTATGACCTTGTCTAAATATGATCAGAGTCGGCAAACTTGGAAGGCTTCCATAGCCTTGGCACCTCATGACGACAGCCTAGGATGGTTACTGGCACCATAAACTAGAGTGTCAATTTGTTGGGTCAACAACAGGAGCCACTGTGCACTTGCTCCTCATGTGGGATCTCTGTCCTTAATGTGCTGTACATTGTGATTTAATGCTATAACTAGTACTCAAATATTATGTTTCACTTTGTGTTTCTATGTGGGTGCAAACTATTGAAATCTTTATACTAAATTGATCTTCTGTATATAAAGAGAATTGAAAATGAATCTTGATGCAAATGGAAGGGGAGAGGGAGCAGGAGAGGGGAGGGTTGCGGGTGGGAGGGAAGTTATGGGGGGGGGAGCCATTGTAATCCATAAGCTGTACACTGGAAATTTATATTCATTAAATAAAAGTTAAAAAAAAATTAAAAAAAAAGAATGAATTTCAGTAGAGGAAATTTTGTTTTGTGCTGGAAATGCTAAGTGCTTCCAATTACAGACCAAACGTGTTCACATTCGTGTTTTCTACGCAGAAACCTATAGCAATCGTTGCAAACAAACAGGATATTTATATTTGCAAACATGACTTTTTATCCACTTGGTCAAGAAAAAGAGTATGATTTCTCCAAAACCAGTTTGAAGGTGATTTTCTGAGTCCATTGCATACCAGTTCCACAACACTTTGTCTGGAAATGACTGGATGAAACCTAAATTCTCCTCTTGTGTTATGGCTAACTCAATCCCAGATCTTGCTACAACCTCTGTGTTTGTGTTTTCTGGATATTATGAATGGACTTACCTTTTAGAATGAATTTCAGTAGAATAAATTTTGTTTTGTGCTGGAAATGCTAAGTGCTTCCATTTGCAGGCCAAACTTGTTCTCATTGTGTTTTCTACGCAGAAAGCTAGATGAATCATTGCAAACAAACAAGATATTGATATTTGCTAACATTACTTTTTATCCACTTGGCCAAGAAAAAGAGTTTGCTTTTCTCCACAACCAAGTTGAGGGTGATTTTCTGAGTCCATTGCATACCAGTTCCACAGCACTTTGTCCTGATATGCCTGGATGAAACCAAAAATATTCTCTTGTGTTATGGCTAACTCAATCCCAGATATTGCTAAAGGCTCTGCTTTGTGCTTTTGGATATTATCAATGGACTTTATGGTTTTGAATGAATTTAAGCAGAGAATATTTTCTTTGCTTCTGGGAAACACTAATTAGTTCCACATGGAGACTCAAACTCATTCATTTGTGTTTCTAGGCAGAAAACTACAGCAATTGCTGCAAACAATCATGATATTTGTGTTTGTGTGGATGATATTTTATGCACTTGCCTAAGAAAATACTTTGCTATTCTCCAAAGCCAGTATGACTGTGATTATCTGAGTACACTGCATACCAGTTCCACAACACCTTGTCCGGGTATGACTGGATGAAACTGGAAGTATCCTCTTGTGTTATGGCTAACTCAATCCCAGATCTTGCTACAGGCTCTGCTTTGTGTTTTTGTTATTATCAATGGACTTTATGGTTTTGAATGAATTTAAGCAGGGAATGTTTACTTTGGTGCTGGGAAACACTAATTAGTTCTACATGGAGACACAAAGCCAACACATTCGTGCTGTCTAGGCAGAAAACTACAGCAATTGCTGCAAACAAACATGATATTTGCGTTGGTGTAGATGACATTTTATGCACTTGCCTAAGAAAATATTTTGCTATTCTCCCAAACCAGTTTGACTGTGATTATCTGAGTTCATTGCATACCAGTTCCACAGCACTTTGTCCAAATATGACTGGATGAAACCAGAAATCTCCTCTTGTGTTATGGCTTACTCAATCCTAGATCTTGCTACAACCTCTGTGTTTGTGTTTTCTGGATATTATTAATGGACTTTACGTTTTAGAATGAATTTCAGTAGAGGCAACTTTGTTTTGTGCTGTAAATGCTAAGTGCTTCCATATGCAGGCCAAACGTCTTCACATGCCTGTTTTCTAGGCAGAAAGCTAGAGCAATCATTGCAAACAAACAGGATATTTATATTGGCAAACATGAATTTTTATCCACTTGGCCAAGAAAAAGAGTTTGCTTTTCTCAAAAACCAGTTTGAGGGTGATTTTCTGAGTCCATTGCATACCAGTTCCACAACACTTTGTCTGGAAATGACTGGATGAAACCATAAATATCATCTTGTGTTGTGGCAAACTCAATCCCAGATCTTGCTACAGGCTCTGCTTTGTGTTTTTGGATATTATCAATGGACTTTATGGTTTTGAATCAATTTAAGCAGGGAATATTTTCTTTGGTGCTGGGAAACACTAATTAGTTCCACATGGAGACACAAAGTCAACACATTCGTGCTGTCTAGGCAGAAAACTACAGCAATTGCTGAAAACAAACATGATATTTGTGTTTGTGTAGAAGACATTTGATGCACTTGCCTAAGATAATACTTTGCTATTCTCCAAAAGCAGTTTGGCTGTGATTATCAAAGTCTGTTGCATACCAGTTCCACAGCACTTTGTCTGGATATGCCTGGATGAAACCAGAAATCTCCTCTTGTGTTATGGCTAACTCAATCCCAGATCTTGCGACAACGTCTGTGTGTGTGTTTTCTGGATATTATCAATGATCTTTACTTTTTAGAATGATTTAGGCAGGAAATATTTTCTTTGGTGCAGGGAAGCACTAATTAGTTCCACATGGACACACAAACTCAACACATCCGTTCTGTTTAGGCAGAAAACTACAACAATTGCTGCAAACAAACATGATATTTGTGTTTGTGTAGATGACATTTTATGCACTTGCCTAAAAAAATATTTTGCTATTCTCCAAAACCAGTTTGAGGGTGATTTTCTGAGTCCATTGCATACCAGTTCCACAACACTTTGTCTGGAAATGACTGGATGAAACCATAAATATCATCTTGTGTTATGGCTAACTCAATCCCAGATCTTGCTACAACCTCTGTGTTTGTGTTTTCTGGATATTATGAATGGACTTACCTTTTAGAATGAATTTCAGTAGAATAAATTTTGTTTTGTGCTGGAAATGCTAAGTGCTTCCCTTTGCTGGCCAAACATGTTCTCATTGTGTTTTCTATGCAGAAAGCTAGATGAATCATTGCAAACAAACAAGATATTGATAGTTGCTAACATGACTTTTTATCCACTTGGCCAAGAAAAAGAGTTTGCTTTTCTCCACAACCAATAAGAGGGTGATTTTCTGAGTCCATTGCATACCAGTTCCACAGCACTTTGTCCTGATATGCCTGGATGAAACCAAAAATATTCTCTTGTGTTATGGCTAACTCAATCCCTGATCTTGCTACAGGCTCTGCTTTGTGCTTTTGGATATTATCAATGGACTTTATGGTTTTGAATGAATTTAAGCAGAGAATATTTTCTTTGCTTCTGGGAAACACTAATTAGTTCCACATGGAGACTCAAACTCATTCATTTGTGTTTCTAGGCAGAAAACTACAGCAATTGCTGCAAACAATCATGATATTTGTGTTTGTGTGGATGATATTTTATGCACTTGCCTAAGAAAATACTTTGCTATTCTCCAAAGCCAGTATGACTGTGATTATCTGAGTACACTGCATACCAGTTCCACAACACCTTGTCTGGGTATTACTGGATGAAACTGGAAATATCCTCTTCTGTTATGACTAACTCAATCCCAGATCTTGCTACAGGCTCTGCTTTGTGTTTTTTGTTATTATCAATGGACTTTATGGTTTTGAATGAATTTAAGGAGGGAATGTTTACTTTGGTGCTGGGAAACACTAATTAGTTCTACATGGAGACACAAAGTCAACACATTCGTGCTGTCTAGGCAGAAAACTACAGCAATTGCTGCAAACAAACATGATATTTGTGATTGTGTAGAAGACATTTTATGCACTTGCATAAGAAAATACTTTGCTATTCTCCAAAACCAGTTTGAGGGTGATTATCTGAGTGCATTGCATACCAGTTCCACAACACTTTGTGTAGATATGACTGGATGAAACCAGAAATATCCTCTTGTGTTATGGCTTACTCAATCCCAGATCTTGCTACAACCTCTGTGTTTGTGTTTTCTGGATATTATCAATGGAATTTACGTTTTAGAATGAATTTCAGTAGAGGAAACTTTGTCTTGTGCTGGAAAAGCTAAGTGCTTCCCATTGCAGGCCAAACGTGTTCACATTCGTGTTTTCTACGCAGAAACCTATAGCAATCGTTGCAAACAAACAGGATATTTATATTTGCGAACATGACTTTTTATCCTCTTGGCCAAGAAAAAGAGTTTGCTTTTCTCCAAAACCAGTTTGAGGGTGATTTTCTGAGTCCATTGCATACCAGTTCCACAGCACTTTGTCTGGAAATGACTGGATGAAACCATAAATATCATCTTGTGTTATGGCAAACTCAATCGCAGATCTTGCTACAACCTCTGTGTTTGTGTTTTCTGGATATTATGAATGGACTTACCTTTTAGCATGAATTTCAGTAGAATAAATTTTGTTTTGTGCTGGAAATGCTAAGTGCTTCCATATGCAGGCCAAACGTCTTCACATGCCTGTTTTCTACGCAGAAAGCTAGAGCAATCGTTGCAAACAAACAGGATATTTATATTGGCAAACATGACTGTTTATCCACTTGGCCAAGAAAAAGAGTTTTCTTTTCTCCTAAATCAGTATGAGGGTGATTTTCTGAGTCCATTGCATACCAGTTCCACAGCACTTTGTCCTGATATGCCTGGATGAAACCAAAAATATTCTCTTGTGTTATGGCTAACTCAATCCCAGATCTTGCTACAGGATCTGCTTTGTGCTTTTGGATATTATCAATGGACTTTATGGTTTTGAATGAATTTAAGCAGGGAATATTTTCTTTGATGCTGGGAAACTCTAATTAGTTCCACATTCAGACTCAAACTCATTCATTTGTGTTTCTAAGCAGAAAACTACAGCAATTGCTGCAAAGAAACATGATATTTGCGTTGGTGTAGATGACATTTTATGCACTTGCCTGAGAAAATACTTTGCAATTCTCCAAAACCAGTTTGTCTGTGATTATCTGAATCCATTGCATACCACTTCCACAGCACTTTGTATGGATATGACTGGATGAAACCTAAATTCTCCTCTTGTGTTATGGCTAACTCAATCCCAGATCTTGCTACAACCTCTATGTTTGTGTTTTCTGGATATTATCAATGGACTTTACATTTTAGAATGAATTTCAGTAGAGGAAACTTTGTTTTCTTTTTTTTTTTTTTTTTGGACAGGCAGAGTGGACAGTGAGAGAGAGAGAGACAGAGAGAAAGGTCTTCCTTTTGCCGTTGGTTCACCCTCCAATGGCTGCCGCGATAGGCGCGCTGCGGCCGGCGCACCGCGCTGATCCGATGGCAGGAGCCAGGTGCTTCTCCTGGTCTCCCATGGGGTGCAGGGCCCAAGGACTTGGGCCATCCTCCACTGCACTCCATAGCCACAGCAGAGAGCTGGCCTGGAAGAGGGGCAACCGGGACAGGATCGGTGCCCTGACAGGGACTAGAACCCGGTGTGCCGGCGCCGCAAGGCGGATGATTAGCCTAGTGAGCCGTGGCGCCGGCCGGAAACTTTGTTTTGTGCTGGAAAAGCTAAGTGCTTCCATATGCAGGCCAAACGTCTTCACATGCCTGTTTTCTACGCAGAAAGCTAGAGCAATTGTTGCAAACCAACAGGATATTTATATTGGCAAACATGACATTTTATCCACTTGGCCAAGAAAAAGAGTTTTCTTTCCTCCTAAATCAGTATGAGGGTGATTTTCTGAGTCCATTGCATACCAGTTCCACAGCACTTTGTCCAGATATTACCTCATGATACCAGAAATATCCACTTGTGTTATGGCTAACTCAATCCCAGATTTGCTACAACCTCTGTGTTTGTGTTTTCTGGATATTATCAATGGACTTTATGTTTTAGAATGAATTTCAGTAGAGGAAATTTTGTTTTGAGCTGGAAGTGCTAAGTGCTTCCATATGCAGGCAAAACGTGTTCACATTTCTGTTTTCTGTGCAGAAAGCTATAGCAATCATTGCAAACAAACATGATATTTATATTGGCAAACATGACTTTTTATCCACTTGGCCAAGAAAAAGAGTTTGCTTTTCTCCAAAACCAGTTTGAGGGTGATTTTCTGAGTCCATTGCATACCAGTTCCACAACACTTTGTCTGGATATGACCTGATGAAACCAGAAATATCCTCTGTGTTATGGCTAACTCAATCCCAGATCTTGCTACAGGCTCTGGTTTGCGATTTTGGATATTATCAATGGACTTTATGGTTTTGAATGAATTTAAGCAGGGAATGTTTACTTTGGTGCTGGGAAACACTAATTAGTTCTACATGGAGACACAAAGTCAACACATTCGTGCTGTCTAGGCAGAAAACTACAGCAATTGCTGCAAACAAACATGATATTTGCGTTGGTGTAGATGACATTTAATGCACTTGCCTAAGAAAATACTTTGCTATTCTCCAAAACCAGTTTGACTGTGATTATCTGTGTATGTTGCATACCAGTTCCACAGCACTTTGCCCAGATATGACTGGATGAAACCAGAAATATCCCCTTTTGTTATGGCTAACTCAATCCCAGATCTTGCTACAACCTCTGTGTTTGTGTTTTCTGGATATTATCAATGGACTTTACGTTTCAGAATGAATTTCAGTAGAGGCAACTTTGTTTTGTGCTGTAAATGCTAAGTGCTTCCATATGCAGGCCAATTGAGTTCACATTCGTGTTTTCTACGCAGTAAGCTAGAGCTATCATTGCAAACAAACAGGATATTTATATTTGCAAACATGACTTTTTACCCTCTTGGCCAAGAAAAAGAGTTTGCTTTTGTCCAAAACCAGTTTGAAGGTGATTTTCTGAGTCCATTGCATACCAGTTCCACAACAGGTTGAATGGAAATGACTGACTGAAACCACTAATATCCTCTGTGTTATGGTAAACTGAATGCTAGATCTTGCTACAGGCTCTGCTTTGTGTTTTTGGATATTATCAATGGACTTTATGGATTTGAATGAATTTAAGTAGGGAATATTTTCTTTGGTGCTGGGAAGCACTAATTAGTTCCACATGGAGACACAAAGTCAACACATTCGTGCTGTCTAGGCAGAAAACTACAGCAATTCCTGCAAGAAACATGATATTTGTGTTGGTGTATATGACATTTTATGCACTTGCCTAAGAAAATACTTTACTATTCTAAAAAACCAGTTTGACTGTGATTATCTGAATCAATTGCATACCAGTTCCACAGTTCTTTGTCCGGATATGCCTGTATGAAACCAGAAATCTCCTCTTGTGTTATGGCTAACTCAATCCCAGATCTTGCGACAACCTCTGTGTGTGTGTTTTCTGGATATTATCAATGAACTTTACGTTTTACAATGAATTTAAGCAGGAAATATTTTCTTTGGTGCTGGGAAGCACTAATTAGTTCCACATGGACACACAAACTCAACACATCCATTCTGTTTAGGCAGAAAACTACAGAAATTGCTGCAAACAAACATGATATTTCTGTTTGTGTAGATGACATTTTATGCACTTGCCTAAAAAAAAATATTTGGCTATTCTCCAAAACAAGTTTGAGGGTGATTTTCTGAGTCCATTGCATACCAGTTCCACAACACTTTGTCTGGAAATGACTGGATGAAACCATAAATATCATCTTGTGTTATGGCTAACTCAATCCCAGATCTTGCTACAACCTCTGTGTTTGTGTTTTCTGGATATTATGAATGGACTTACCTTTTAGAATGAATTTTAGTAGAATAAATTTTGTTTTGTGCTGGAAATGCTAAGTGCTTCCCTTTGCTGGCGAAACATGTTCTCATTGTGTTTTCTACGCAGAAAGCTAGATGAATCATTGCAAACAAACAAGATATTGATATTTGCTAACATGACTTTTTATCCACTTGGCCAAGAAAAAGAGTTTTCTTTTCTCCACAACCAATTTGAGGGTGATTTTCTGAGTCCATTGCATACCAGTTCCACAGCACTTTGTCCTGATATGCCTGGATGAAACCAAAAATATTCTCTTGTGTTATGGCTAATTCAATCCCAGATCTTGCTACAGGCTCTGCTTTGTGTTTTTGGATATTATCAATGGACTTTATGGTTTTGAATGAATTGAAGCAGGGAATATTTTCTTTGGTGCTGGGAAACACTAATTATTTCCACATGGAGACACAAACTCAACACATTCTTGCTCTCTAGGAAGAAAACTACAGCAATTGCTGCAAACAAACATGATATTTGTGTTTGTGTCGATGACATTTGATGCACGTGCCTAAGAAAATACTTTGCTATTCCCCAAAACCAGTTTGAGGGTGATTTTCCGAGAACATTGCATACCAGTTCCACAAAACTTTGTGTAGATATGACTGGATGATACCAGAAATATCCTCTTGTGTTACGGCTTATTCAATCCCAGATCTTGCTGCAACCTGTGTGTTTGTGTTTTCTGGATATTATCAATGGACTTTACGTTTTAGAATGAATTTCAGTACAGTTAATTTTGTTTTGTGATTCAAATGTTAATTGGTTCCTTATGCAGGCCAAACACCTTCGCTTTCTTGTTTTCTATGCAGAAAGCTAGAGCAATCGTTGCAAACAAACAGGATATTTATATTTGCAAACATGACTTTTTATCCACTTGGCCAAGAAAAAGAGTTTGCTTTTCTCCAAAACCAGTTTGAGGGTGATTTTCTGAGTCCATTGCATACCAGTTCCACAGCACTTTGTCCTAATATGCCTGGATGAAACCTGAAAACTCCTCTTGTGTTATGGCTAACTCAATCCCAGATCTTGCTACAGCTTCTGTGTTTGTGTTTTCTGGATATTATCAATGGACTTTATGTTTTAGAATGAATTTCAGTAGAGGAAATTTTGTATTGTGCTGGAAATGCTAAGTGCTTCCAATTGCAGGCGCACCCTGTTCACCTTCGTGTTTTCTATGCAGAAACCTATACCAATCGTTGCAAACGAACAGGATATTTATATTTGTAAACATGAATTTTATCCACTTGGCCAAGAAAAAGAGTGTGCTTTTCTCCAAAACCAGTTTGTGGGTGATTTTCTGAGTCCATTGCATACCAGTTCCACAACACTTCGTCTGGATATGACTGGATGAGACCAGAAATATCCTCTTGTGTAGTGGCTAACTCAATCCCAGATCTTGCTACAGGCTCTGTGTTTGTGTTTTCTGGATATTATCAATGGACTTTACGTTTTAGAATGAATTTAATCAGAGAATATTTTCTTTGATTCTGGGAAGCAATAATTAGTTCCACATGGAGACACAAACTCAACACATTTGTGCTGTCTAGGCAGAAAACTACAGCAATTGCTGAAAAAAACATGATATTTGTGTTTGTGTAGATGACATTTGATGCACTTGCCTAAGAAAATACTTTGCTATTCTCCAAAACCAGTTTGAGGGTGATTATCTGAGTCCATTGCATATCAACTGCACAGCACTTCGTCTGGATATGACAGGATGAAACCAGAAATCTCCTATTTTGTTATGGCTAACTCAATCCCAGATCTTGCTACAACCTTTGTGTTTGTGTTTTCTGGATATTATCAATGGACTTTCCCTTTTAGATGAATTTCAGTAGAGGAAATTTTGTTTTGTGCTGGAATTACTAAGTGCTTCCATATGCAGGCCAGCGTGTTCACATTTGTGTTTTCTGTGAAGAAAGCTATAGCAATCGTTGCAAACAAACATGCTAATTATATTTGCACATATGAGTTTTATCCACTTGGCCAAGAGAAAGAGTTTACTTTTCTCCAAAATCAGATTGAGGGTGATTTTCTGAGTCCATTGCATACCAGTTCCACAACACTTTGCCCGGAAATGACTGGATGAAACCAGAAATATCCTCTTGTGTTATGGCTAACTCAATCCCACATCTTGCTACAACATCTGTGTTTGTTTTTTTGGATATTAACAATGGAGTTTACGTTTTAGAATGAATTTCAGTAGAGGAAATTGTGTTTTGTGCTGGAAAAGCTAACTGCTTGCATATGCAGGCAAACCGTGTTCACATTTGTGTTTTAACACAGAAAGCTAGAGCAATCGTTGCAAACAAACAGGATATTGATGTTTGCAAACATGACTTGTTATACACTTGGCCAAGAAAAAGAGTTTGCTGTTCTCCAAAAGCAGTTTGAGGGTGATTTTCTGAGTCCATTGCATACCAGTTCCACAGCACTTTGTCCTAATATGCCTGGATGAAACCTGAAAACTCCTCTTGTGTTATGGCTAACTCAATCTCAGATCTTGCTACAGGCTCTGCTTTGCGTTTTTTGATATTAGCAATGGACTTTATGGTTTTGAATGAATTGAAGCAGGGAATATTTTCTTTGGTGCTGGGAAACACTAATTAGGTCCACATGGAGACACAAACTCAACACATTCTTGCTTTCTAGGCAGAAAACTACAGCAATTGCTGCAAAGAAACATGATATTTTGTCTGTGTAGATGACATTTGATGCACTTGCCTAAGAAAATACTTTGCTATTCCCCAAAACCAGTTTGAGGGTGATTTTCCGAGAACATTGCATACCAGTTCCACAACACTTTGTGTAGATATGACTGGATGATACCAGAAATATCCTCTTGTGTTATGGCTTACTCAATCCCAGATCTTGCTGCAACCTGTGTGTTTGTGTTTTCTGGATATTATCAATGGACTTTACGTTTTAGAATGAATTTCAGTACAGGAAATTTTTTTTGTGCTGGAATTGCTAAGGGCTTCCATATGCAGGCCTAACGTGTTAACATTTGCGTTTTCTACGCAGAAAGCTAGAGCAATCGTTGCAAACAAACAGGATATTGATGTTTGCAAACATGAATTTTTATCCACTTGGCCAAGAAAAAGTGTTTGCTTTTCCCAAAACCAGTTTGAGGGTGATTTTCTGAGTCCATTGCATACCAATTCCACAATACTTTGTCTGGATATGACTGGATGAGACCAGAAATCTCCTCTTGTGTTATGGCTAACTCAATCCCAGATCTTGCTACAGGCTCTGCTTTGTGTTTTTGGATATCATCAATGGACTTTATGGTTTTGAATGGATTTAAGCAGGGAATATTTTCGTGGGGTTGGGAAACACTTATTAGGTCCACATGGAGGCACAAACTCATTCATTTGTGTTTTCTAGGCAGAAAACGACAGCGATTGCTGCAAACAAACATGATATTTGTGTTTGTGTAGACGATATTTGATGCACTTGCCTAAGAAAATACTTTGCTATTCCCCAAAACCAGTTTGACTGTGATTATCTGAGTCCATTGCATATCATTTACAGCACTTTGTGTGGATATGCCTGGATGAGCCCAGAAATATCCTCTTGTGTTATGGCTCACTCAATCCCTGATCTTTCTAACACCTCTGTGTTTGTGTAATCTGGATATTATCCATGCACTTTATTGTTGTGAATGTTTTTTATCAAGGAATATTTTATTTTATACCTGGAATCTCTAATTGGTTCCACATGGAGCCACCAGCTCTACACATTCGTATTTTCTAGGAGAATGCTAGATGAACTGTGGAAAACAAACATGATATTTCTGATTGTATACATGATATTTTATACACTTGCCTAATGAAAAGACTTTGCTTTCTTCCAAAACCATTTTCACTGTGATTTTCTTGGTCTGTTGCATACGAATTCCGCACCAGTTTGTCCGGATATGACTGGATGAAACCGGAAATATCCGGTTTGCTTTGGTTAACCCAATCCCAGATATTGCGACAGCCTCTGTGTATGTGTTTTCTAGATATTATCGATGGACTTTATTGTTTTGAAAGTTTTTATTTTTTTTATCAGGGAACATTTAACTGTGTGCTATGAAACACTAACTGGTTCTACATGGGGACACCAGCTCTGCACATTCGAATTTTCTAGGGAGAAAGCATGAGGAACTTTGGCAAACAAACATGATAGTTCTCTTTGTATAGATGGACTTTTAAGCACTTGCCTAACGAAAAGACTTTGCTTTTTTCCAAAACCCTTTTTACTGTGATTTTTTGGTCCATTTTATCCAAATTTCACACCACTTTGTCCGGATACCACTGGATGAAACCAGAAATATCCGGTTGTGTTTTGGCTAACTCAATTTCATATATTGCGAATGCCTCTGTGTTTGTGCTTTCCGGATATTATTGATTGACTTTATTGCTTGGATTGTTTTTTATAAGGGAACATTTACTTTTGTGCTGGTAAAAAATAGTTGTTTCAACATGGGGCCACCAGCTCTACAAATTCGTATTTTCTAGGGAGAAATCTAGATGAACTGTGGCAAACAAACATGACATTTCTGTTTGTAAAGATGGACATTTTATGCACTTGCCTAATGAAAAGACTTTGCTTTTCTCCAAAACAATTTTGACTGTGATTTTCTCAGTCCATTGCATACGAATTCCACACCAGTTTGTCCGGATATGACTGGATGAAACAAGAAATATCCGGTTTTGTTTTGACTAACTCAATCCAAAATATTGTGAAAGCCTCTGTGTTTATGTTTTAAGATATTATCGATGGACTTTATTTTTGAATGTTTTTATCAGGGAACATTTAATTTTTTGTTGGAAACACTAATTGGTTCCACATGGAGACACCAGCTCTACACATTCGTATTTTCTAGGGAGAAAGCTAGAGGAACACGGGCAAACAAACATGATATTACTGTTTGTATGGATGACATTTTATGCACATGCCAAACGAAAAGACTTGCTTTCCTCCAAATCAATTTTTACTGTGATTTCCTCAGTCCATTGCATACGAATTCCACAGCACTTTGTCAGGATATGACTGGATTAAACCAGAAATATCCGGTTGTGTTTTGGCTAACTCAATCCCAGATATTGCGACAGCCTCTTTGTTTGTGTTTTCTGGATATTATCGACGGACTTTACTGTTTTAAATATTTTTTATCAGGGAACATTTAATTTTGTGCTTGCAAGCACTAATTGGTTCCACATGGAGACAGCAGCTCTAACATTCATATATTCTATGGAGAGAGCTAGAGGAACTGGGGCAAACAAACATGATATTTCTGTTTGTATAGATGACATTTTATGCACTTGCCTATCAAAAAGACTTTACTTTCCTCCAAAACCATTTTTTCTGTGATTTTTTCGGTTCATTGCTTACGAATTCCACACCACTTTGTCCGGATATGACTGGATGAAACCAGAAATATCCGGTTGTGTTTTTGCTAACTGAATCAGAGATATTGCTACAGCCTCCGAGTTTGTGTTTTCTGCATATTATCGAAGGACTTTATTGTTTTGGACTTTTTTTATCAGAGAACATTTAATTTTGTGCTTGGAATCACTAATTGGTTCCAAATGGACAAATCAGCTCTATACTGTCATATTTTCTAGGGAGAGAGCTAGAGGAACTGCGGCAAACATGATATTTCTGTTTGTATAGATGATATTTTATGCATTTGCCTAATGAAAAGTCTTTTCTCCAAAACCATTTTTCTGTGATTTTCTCAGTCAATTTCATACGAATTCCATAACACTTTGAGCGGATATGACTGGATGAATCCAGAAATATCTGGTTGTGTTTTGGCTAACTCAATCCAAGATATTGCTACAGCCTCTGTGTTTGTGTTTTATGGATACTAGCAACTGACTTTTTGTTTTGAAAGTTTTTTTATCAGGGAACATTTAATTTTGTGCTTGGAAACACTAATTGATTCCACATGGTGACACCAGCTGTACACATTTGTATTTTCTAGGGAGAAAGCTAAAGGAACTGTAGTAAACAATCATGATATTTCTGTTTGTCTAGATGACATTTTATGCACTTGCCTAACAAAAAGACTTTGCTTTCCTCCAAAACCATTTTCACTGTGATTGTTTCGGTCCATTGCTTACGAATTCCACACCACTTTTTCCGGATATGACTGGTTGAAACCAGAAATATCCGGTTGTGTTTTGGCTAACTCAATCCCAGATATTGCTACAGCCTCCGAGTTTGTGTTTTCTGCATATTATCAACTGACTTTTTGTTTTGAATGTTTTTTATCAGCGATCATTTAATTTTGTGCTGGGAAACACTAATTGTTTCCACATGGAGTCACCAGCTCTACACATTCGTATTTTCTAGGGAGAAAGCTAGAGGAACTGTGGCAAACAAACATGATATTTCTGTTTGTGTACATGACATTTTATGCACTTGCCGAACAAAATAATTTTGCTTTTCTCCAAAACCATTTTTACTGTGATTGTCTGTGCCCATTGCTTACGAATTAAACACAACTTTGTTCGGATATTAGTGGAGGAAACCTGAAATATCGGGTTGTGTTTTGGCTAACTCACTCCCAGATTTTGCAACAGCCACTCTGTTTGTGTATTCTGGATATTATCGATGGACTGTATTGTTTTGAATATTTTTTATCAGGGAACATTTAATTTTGTGCTGGGAAACACTAATTGTTTCCACATGGTGACACCAGGTGTACACATTCATATTTTCTAGGGAGAAAGCTAGAGGAAGTGCAGTAAACAATCATGATATTTCTGTTTGTCTAGATGACATTTTATGCAGTTGCCTAACAAAAAGACTTTGCTTTTATCCAAAACCATTTTTACTGTGATTGTCTGTGTCCACTGTATCCGCATTCCACACCACTTTTTCCGGATATGTCTGAATGAAACTAGAAATATCCGGGTGTGTTTTGGTTAACTGAATACCAAATATTGAAAAAGCATCTCTGTTTGTGTTTTCTGGATATCTTCGATGGACTTTCTTGTTTTGAATGTTTTTTATCAGGGAACATATAATTTTTTGCTTGGAAACACTAATGGTTTCCACATGGAGACAACAGCTCTGCACATTCGTATTTTCCAGGGAGAAAGCGAGAGGAACTGGGGCAATCAAACCTGATATTTCTGTTTGTATAGATGACATTTTATGCCCTTGCCTAATGGAAAGACTTTGCTTCTCTCCAAAACCATATTTATTGTGATGTTTCTGGTCGATTGCATACGAATCCCACACCACTTTGTCCCGATATGACTGGATGAAACTAAAAATATCTGGTTGTGTTTTGGCGAACTCAATCCAGCATATTTGGACAGCCTCTGTGTTTGTGATTTCTGGATATTATCGATGGATTTTATTGTTTTGAATTTTTTTTATCAGGGAACATTTAATTTTGTACCGTGGAAACACTAGTTGACTCCACATGGAGACACCAGCTCTACACATTCTTGTTTTCTAGGGGAAAATTAGTGGAACTGCGGCAAACAAACATGATATTTCTGTTTGAATAGATGGCATTTTGTACACTTGCCTAAGAAAAGACTTTGCTTTCCTCCAAAACCATTTTTACTGTGAATTTCTCGGTCCATTGCATACGATTTCCACACTACTGTGTCCGGATATGACTGGATGGAAACAGAAATATCCGGTTGTGTTTTGGCTAATGATATCCCAGATATTGCTACAGCCTCTGTGTTTGTGTTTTCTTTATATTATCGATGGACTTTATTGTTTTGAATGTTTTTTATCAGGGAACATTTAATTTTGTGGTAGGAAACCCTAATTGGTTCCACATGGAGACACAAGTCTACAATTTCGTCTTTTCTAGCCAGAAAGCTAGAGGAACTCTGGCAAAAACACATCATATTTCTGTTTGTATAGATGACATCTTAAGCTCTTGCCTAACGAAAAGTCTTTGATTTTCTCCAAAACCATATTTACTGTGATTTTCTCGGTCTATTAGATATAAATTCCACACCAGTTTTTCCGGAAATGACTGGATGAAACCATAAATATCCAGTTGTGTTTTGGCTAACTCTATCACAGACATTGCTATGGGCTCTGTGATAATATTTTCCGGATATGATCGACAGTCTTTATTGTTTTGAAAGTTATTTTATCAGGGAACATTTAATTTTCTTTGGGAAACACTAGTTGCCTCCATATGGAGTCACCAGCTCTACACATTCATAATTTCTAAGGTGAAATCTAGAGGAACTATGGCAAACAAACATGATATTTCTGTTTGAATAGATGACATTTTATACATTTGCCTAATGAAAAGACTTTGCTTTTCTCCAAAAGCATTTTTACTCTGATTTTATTGGTACATTGCATGCGTATTCCACACCACTTTCTCCAGATATGACTGAATTAAATCAGAAATATCCGGTTGTGTTTTGGCTAACTCAATCCGAAATATTGTGAAAGCCTATAGTCACAGGCATGTTCTGTAGTAATTTTTCTAAGGTAGACAATGCCCATGAGGAAAATTATATTCTCACTTTAAAACTTTCTTTCTCTTTGGTCTGAAAGGGAGGTTTTTTCTACTTACTGTATACTTTGCTGATGGTGAAGTGAATCTAGCTATGAGATTATTATTTAAGTTCTTATTTTGGCTATGGTATTACAGAAAAATGTTAGCCATCTCTTTTATAAGGTCTAAAGATTAAATTGTGCGTCCTACAGATTCCTTCATAATAGATTTAGTTTCCTATCTTGAAGAGAATAGAGAAATGAAAGAACAAGTTGGGCTTAGAATAGAGAAATGAGGGAGCAAGTCCTAGATCGCTTGCTGACAATAGCAATATCACATGAATACTTAGCAAACAGTTTCAACCATTAGATAACAACTTAAGAAACATTTACCAGAAGGTCCAATGCCTTCTATAAATTTTAAGAATCATGTATTTGAAAACACCTCTTAAATATCTAACATGGTGTAGTTGTTTAACCAGCAAGAGATATGACACGGGCACTCCCTTGACTTGCATCCTCTGGTCTGCTTTAACACAAACCAGGAGGAAAAGAAAGCTAGACATCAGAAGCAATGGGTGGCAGGCCTATTAATGGCTGAGCTATACAGTGATCTGCCCTCAAGGAGACCCAACAGGCCAGGCCACTGCAGTGGCTTTCAATGAGGTAAGCCTGGGCTTCAGCAGAAGTCAGCTTGTGAAGAGCCCTGGCAGCTCTGCCAAGAGTTGGATCACTGGAAATGGACCTGCCCTGGAGTCGAAGGATGCCCAGGTCAGAGCCACAGATCTTATTGGCTCTAAGCTGAAAAGCCCTTCACTCAGCCCAACTTCCAAAGTGACCACTGCAGCTGAGGGTGTGGTCAAGTAG
This sequence comes from Lepus oiostolus, assembly GCA_036325905.1. NCBI lineage: Eukaryota > Metazoa > Chordata > Mammalia > Lagomorpha > Leporidae > Lepus > Lepus oiostolus. Next base: position 986,766 of record JAWMBE010000090.1, read on the forward strand.
GGTCAGCAACATTGCAGGCAGAACTGTAAATTTCTTGTTAGAGATGCCCCCTGCCTTTACCTGGCCAGCTCTCCTCCCAGGCCAGCCAAGTAATGAAAGTCAACAGAGTGCCTTCCTCTAGGAGGTTCACACCTCCCTTAGGATATACCCCATGTGAAGAGATAGATAGGTCTGGGCCTCTTAACTTACAAGGCCTAAAGCCCACCAGATTATTATCAAGCCCCTTCTATCAGGTTCTATTTGCCTCTCAATCAGAAAACTTAATTGTAGCTTAGACAGCACCTTTCTTAGCTCCTCTAATAATGACTCTGTCCTTTGTTCTAGGTCCTGTCTAGCGTACTTGGGCCTCATTCCTTTGTAATCATAACCTCTACTCTACCACCAATGGCTCTACTCCCAACCTGTGTGTACTGATGGTCCTCTTCCCCACTTAATGCTGTATAATTGTTCAAACCTGGTTAATGCCACTCTTAGGATCATTGGTTACTATTCTCACTCTGTCTTTTATGACCTTGTCTAAATATGATCAGAGTCGGCAAACTTGGAAGGCTTCCATAGCCTTGGCAACTCATGACGACAGCCTAGGGTGGTTACTGGCGCCATAAACTAGAGTGTCAATTTGTTGGGTCAACAACAGGAGCCACTGTGCACTTGCTCCTCATGTGGGATCTCTGTCCTTAATGTGCTGTACATTTTGATTTGATGCTATAACTAGTACTCAAACAGTATGTTTCACTTTGTGTGTCTATGTGAGTGCAAACTGTTGAAACATTTATACTAAATTGATCTTCTGTATATAAAGAGAATTGAAAATGAATCTTGATGCAAATGGAAGGAGAGAGGGAGCGGGAGAGGGGAGGGTTGCGGGTGGGAGGGAAGTTATGGGAGGGGAAAGCCACTGTAATCCATAAGCTGTACACTGGAAATTTATATTCATTAAATAAAAGTTTAAAATAAAAAAAAGAAATATTGTGAAAGCCTCTGTGTTTGTGTTTTCTGGATATTATCGATGGACTTTATTGTTTTGAATGTTTTTGTCAGGGAATATTACTTTTGTACCGCAGAAACACTAATTGATTCCACATGGAGACACCAGCTCTACACATTCGTATTTTCTAGGCAGAAAGCTAGAGGAACTGCGGCAAACAAACATGACGTTTTCTTTGTATAGATGACATTTTATGCCTTGCCTGACGAAAAGTCTTTGCTTGTCACCAAAACCATTATTACTGTGATTATTTCGGTCCATTGCATATGAATTCCACACCAGTTTGTCCGGATATGACTGGAGGAAACTAGAAATATCCGGTTGAGTTTTGGATAACTCAATCCCACATATCGCTACAGCGTCTGTGTTTGTGTTTTTCTGCATATTATCGAGGGAATTTATTGTTTTGAATGTTTTTTACCAGGTAACATTTAATTTTGTGCTGGGAAACACTAGTTAACTCCACATGGAGAAACCAGCTCTACACATTCGTATTTTCTAGGGAGAAATCTACAGGAACTGCGGCAAACAAACATGATATTTCTGTTTGAATAGAAAACATTTTATACACTTGCCTAACGAAAAGACTTTGCTTTTCTCCAAAACCATTTTTACTGTGATTTTCTCGATCCATTGTATATGAATTCATTACCACTTTCTCCGGATATGCCTGAATGAAACCAGAAATATCCAGTTGTGTTTTGGCTAACTCAATCCCAAATATTGCTACAGCCTCTGTGTTTGTGATTTTCTGGATATTATCAAAGGACTTTATTGTTTTGAATGTTTTTATCAGGGAACATTTAATTCTTTACCATCGAAACACTAATTGGTTCCACATGGAGACACCAGCTCTGCAAATTCGTATTTTATAGGGAGAAACTAAGGGACTGCGGTAAAAAAACATGACATTTCTGTTCGTATAGATGACATTTTATGTACTTGCCTAACGAAAAGACTTTGCTTTTCTCCAAAACCATTTAAACCTTCATTTTCTTGGTCCATTACATATGAATTCCACACCACAATATCCTGTTGTGTTTTTGCTAACTATATCCCAGATAGTTCTACAGCCTTTGTGTTTGTGTTTTCAAGATATTATCGACATATATGACATATCTGTTTGTATAAATGACATTTTATGCACTTGCCTAACAAAAAGACTTTGCTTTTCTCCCAAACCATTTCTACTGTGATTTTCTCGGTCCATTGCATACAAATTCCACACCACTTTGTCCGGATATGATTGGAGGACATCAGAAATATCCGGTTGTGTTTTCGCTAACTCCATCCCAGATATTGCTACAGCCTCTGTGTTTCTGTTCTCTGTATATTATCGAGCGACTTTATTGTTTTGAATGTTTTTAGCAGGGATCATTTAATTTTGTGTTGTGAAACACTAATTGGTTCCACATGGAGACACCTGTTCTACACATTCATATTTTCTAGGGAGGAAGCTAGAGGATGTGTGGCAAACAAACATAATATTTCTGTTTGTATAGATGACATTTTATGCACTTGCTGAAGGAAAACACTTTTCTTTTCTCCACAACCATTTTTACTGTGATTTTCTCATTCCCTTGCATACGATTTCCACACCACTTTGTCTGGATATGACTAGATAAAAGCAGAAATATCCAGTTCTTTTTCGGCAAACTCATTCCGAAACATTATGAAAGATTCTGTGTTTGTGTTTTCTGGATATTACGGACGGAGTTTATTGCTTTGAATATTTTTATCAAGGAACATTTAATTTTATACTGTAGAAAAACTAATTGGTTTCACCTTTAGAGACCAGCTCTACACTTTCATATTTTCTAGGGAAAAAGCTAGAAGAACTGCGGCATACAAACATAATATTTCTGTTTGTGTAGATGACATTTTATGCACTGGCCTAACGAAAAGTCTCTGCTTTTCTAAAAAAAAACATTTTTGTGATTTTTCAGTCCATTGCATACGAATTCCACACTACTTTGTCCAGATATGACTGGATGAAACCAGAAATATCCGGTTGTGTTTTGGCTAACTAAATCCAAAATTATTGAAAGCATCTGTGTTTGTGTTTTCTGGATATTTTCAAGGGACTTATTGTTTTGAATGTTTTTATCAAGGAATATTTATTTTTGTACCATAGAAACACTAATTGACTCTACATGAGACACCAGCTCTAAACATTCGTATTTTCTAGGGAGAAAGCTGGAGCAACTGCTGTAAACAAACTTGATATTTCTGTTTGTATAGATGACATTTTATGCACTTGCCTAACGAAAAGACTTTGCTTTTCTCCAAAACCAATTTTCCTGTGATTATCTCGGTCCATTGCATACAAATTCCACACCACTTTGTGGGGATAATAGTGGATGAAACCAGAAATATCCGGTTGTGTTTTGGTTAACTGAATACCAAATATTGTGAAAGAATTTCTGTTTGTGTTTTCTGGATATCATCGATGGACTTTATTTTTTTGAATTTTTTTATCAGGGAACATTATTTCTATGCTGGGAAACACTAATTGATTCCACATTGAGACTCCAGCTGTAAACACTCGTATTTTCTACGGAGAAAGCTAGAGGAACTGGGTCAAACAAACATGATATTTCTGTTTGTATACATGGCATTTTATGCACATGCCTAACGAAAAGATTTTGCTTTTCTCCAAAACCATTTTTACTATGATTTTCTCGGTCCATTTCATACGAACTCCACACCATTTTGTTTGGATATGACTGGATAAAACCAGAAATATCCGGTTGTGTTTTGGCTAACTCAATCCCAGTTATTGCGACAGCCTCTGTGTTTGTGTTTCCTGGATATTATCGAGGGTCCTTATTATTTTGAATGTTTTTTATCAGGAAACATTTAATTTTGTGCTGGAAACACTAATTGGTTCACATGGAAACACCAGATCTACACATTCGTATTTTCTGCGGAGAAAGCTAGAGCAACTGTGGCAAACAAACATGATATTTCTGTTTGTATTGGTGACATTATATGCACTTGTCTAACGAAAATGAAGGACCCCAAATCTGGGAATCCAGCGTGCTCGGGTGGTCGCCCAATGACTCAAAACTCCAACCCAGTAGATGCAAAAGCAAGAGGATATTTATTAATACGTTTGAGTAAATGGGCTCCCCAGCACCTCAGGCAGTCTAGAGAGCAAAAGAGCCCTGAGCAGGGGTAACAGCAGTTTTTAAAGACAATAGCCACCTGATTGACATATGTATGTGGGGCGTTTGGTGATTGGCTATTTTGAAGGGCAAACTCTTGTTGCGATTTTAGTGAGGGAAGGGGTAAATTTATACAATGGTCACAGAACCTTATTGCAACTCTTTTCCGGACTCCTGCAAGTGTTATCACGTGAGACAGTTACACAGAGCAGTTTCACAAGGCAGTTTCCCAAGGTTATTCTGCAGGCAGGTGGAGACACAGTTATCTTAAGGAATGGCTACTGTCAGCAGCCAAACTTTTTAACCCTTTCTAAAATTATTTTAATATTTACTTTTAGCAAGCGTCTTACATTCCCACATCTTCTTTTTGTACTGATTTTAATCTTAAAATTTTAAGGGGTTTTTCTTAGTTTAGCCATAGAGTCCCTGATGATCCTTGAATGATCAGTGTAGATGTAGCACTTTTTTTAGAGCAGCACATAAACCTTTAAAAAAAAAAAAATAAGACCATCCTCCTTCTGTTCTGCAACACTACTTTTGAACGTGATGTTAAAGACTGTTCTAGCTTACCGATGGTCTGCTCTAGGTCTTCTACTGCCCTATGGAGGGCCTGATATTTCTGGCGTTGAATATTATTTTTTTTTGCAAGGGCAACAGTGCTCTTTCCACACCTGCCGCAACCCCCTTTTTTATTTAATTGAGAATGGCCTCTGTCTTAGGTTGCCCTCAGTCATTCCTGTCCTTACCCATCATCGGTAACTCTGGCAGCTTGGCCTAGAGCCCTGTCTTAGGTTGGTACAGGATGCTGAGTGTCTTACCCGTCTTTGAGTACCATTCCAGCCTGACATTAGGTGAGAGATGAAACATACAGCCAAATATCAATTATTTTTTATTACAAAGGAGGTTTGGTAGCGAACTTGAACCACTTCTTCAGCTATATTGGACAGTCCAGTAGCAGTAAGATTGTTTTGGTCACTAAACATGCAAGCCTCCGCAGTCCACGGTTATTTCCAAAGGCCAGTCCCGGAACACTAACTACTGATAAAGCCATGGCAAGGGCAATGTCCTCTCCTATTAGGATGACATTGCCATTACAGTCTTCAGGTGAAGCATGCCGCCGACGCGCTCTATCCGCCGCTGTAAATACAGATGTCAGCATCGGGGCCACATGGCCCAGGGAGCAATTGCAGAAGTTATCAGAGGCTAATGATGTAAAGGCATATTGGCTGCATAGAAAAACCCATCCCTTAGGAGCCCGCGTCCCATTCCAGTACCAGATCAGGTCCATTCCATTGATTGGTGATAGGATCCCTCCATTTCACCATTGCTCTTTTCGCAGCTATTTTTAAACAGTTAAAATTTAACAGAGACATCAAGACTTGAACATAATAGATTACTTTAACTCATTGCTTTAACAGAGGATCAGATTTTGATTTTATGTTAAAGAAAATAGACTAATAGTTTTATAACTGAAAATGTCTTCTTTCCATAACATTTTGTAACTTTCTCACACCTTCTGTAACTTACTCGAACCTTTTGTAACTTACTCAAACCTTCTGTAATCCACAGTCATTTTCCAGGTTTTACCCAATTTCTTAACATGCCAAATTAGATAATTTTTTATTACCACTTAGCGGTTTGACTCCAAAGGGCAGCATTTTTTAATTTATATTTATTTTGTACCCCTTTTTTTAAAATTGCTTACACATGCATCAGTATGCAGATAACAAAATCCATCCTCACCTCCCCAAAGCCTATAGTTTATTTCCCTTTTTTACTGGCACTGATTGCAAACCTCAATAACTTGTGGAGGCTGTGCACTCCGTAACTTGTCATTTTAATTTTTACTCAAATTGAGCAGAGAGCCCATTTTTTTGCCAAAGAGGCCAACTGAGGGTCTTTCCAGCCAGGAGCATCACAGGTTACACATACAACTTCAGTTTTCTTTTTAAAGAAAGGCATTGCTTTGTATACTTGCAGATCCTGTCGACTATGCCAATTTGTGACAGCAAATTATTTTTCTGCTGTCTGCTGTGCACAGACTTAGTTACTTTTAGTTTAATCTGCAAGAAATACGCTGCAAGCCTTGTAGTTCACACTAAAATTATTTAGAGGAAAGACAGTAAAGGAGCATAGATTAACAGAATGTTGCAATAAACATGGCTCCATTGCTATAATGATATCATAGCAGGAGGGTCCACTGATCCTTGTAGGGAGGGCCTGAGGCTTGCCTCGCTTCCAGTTTTCCTGAACTCTGTTTTTTAGTGAATTACCTTTTTTATCAGTTTTGGGGTGACATTAATTGGCCCAATGCCTTTCCTTTAGCAGCGGGGGAAAATCCCAGGAGGAGCCTTATTTTGATTTTTGACTTGGACAATTTTTGTTCATGTCCCTGCAGAGCGGCAGGTCCTGAATGTCCTGTTTTTAAGTGAATCCATTTTGTTAATCCCTTGTCAAAGGGACTGTTACAGAACACCTCAGCCACAGTAGCCAATCGATCCATCTTTACATTGTATTTATGGTTAGCAGAATTTATAGTACTGTGGGCATCACTAGTCAATCTTCACAAAGCACCAGAAAAGGATCCATACTGAGAATCAGACATTATCAGTAATCATTACAGGCATGTTTAACATTTAGCTTGACTGTGTGTTCCCCTGGGATGAAACAGCAGCAGCAGAGGCTTGCTCTGACTCCCTCTTAAAGCCCCCAAGGACACGGGTGGCTCATTGCTAAGATTTTAGGCAAGCATTGCGTCCCGTCTTGGATCTTGGCCAGAGAGCCGAGACACAAAGCATGCCCACCTGTTTATCAGAAACATTCCTTTATCCTCCTCCCCGGGAACTGGCCAGGCTCCCAAGGAGCAGGAGAAGGTCATCCGGCAGCAAAGTTACTTGTCTACCAGAGCTGAACCTAGATACAAGCCTCTCCATCCCAAAAATCTGTCCTTACATTTGGCCCTAGGGTTGCATTGAGAGGTAGACATAATTAACACATTATAAGAATGCAATACAAATTTTTTATACAAGTATACATTTAGCAAACTCAATAATATTTAAGGCATTTTAAGGATAAATTGAAACATATCTGAGGGGGAATTAGCTTCTTGGGCACCCATGTCAAGGACATAAAAAAACAGTACCATTTCAATACAACAACTCAAGCTGCTGCAGACAGCCTAAGAACTGGCTAGCCAATCCCATGGCATGGAGATCTGACGCATTGTTACTTCGTAAGCAGACATGTTGAGGCGCACACAGACCAATTAACAAATGCGCTAACATTTTGCATTACTCTGAAATTAGTGATTCGGGTTTCATTAAATATTTGTAACATCTCTTTTTGATAAGACAACAAATTTTTTAGCGGATGGAACACGGTGGCTAACCATTTAGCCATAATGATAGTAGCCTCTTACTATCTGTAATTGTTACATTCTTGTAGGTTTGTGCAATCTTAACTATTTGCAGCATATTTTGATTTACAATTTTTTGTAAAGCAAACCAAGCATAATCTGTTCAAGCATTCCTATTAATAATAGGGTAGAGTTAACACATAATACAAAAATAGAATGGGTAGTCCGGACACTTTTTTACCACAATTTCTCATTTTACATAGTAATATTAATTTTACAACAGGTAACATTTACTTTAAGTAAAATATTTAAATACAGGGTGAGAGCTGTCCAGTGTACACTGATTTATATTTTTTTTACTCCCAGTGTTTCTTATTTACAACACCCTCTTCAGCAAACCAAGGACAAATCTTTTTTTAACAGCACTGATAAATTGCTCTACGGTTTGTTTCTTTAACCCTATCCTCTACATCTGCAATAAAGTGTTTCCAGCCTTTGTTACGGCTTGTTTTGTTTCTTTAAATGCACATTTAAATCTTTTTTGAGTACATTTTAATGTTGCTCATCCACGACTCCTTCTGCAAACCAAGGACTGACTATTCCGATGGCATCAATGAACTGTTCTATGGCTCACCTTTTTTAACCCTATTTCCTGCATCTGTAATGGAGTCTTTATAGCCTTTATTAGGGGAGGGTCTTGGGTCAGGTCGTCCCACACGGTGATATAGGGAACCTGGTCAGGGTGTCCATGGGGTCCTGGTTGAAAGACTCATACCTTGACCTGTGAGATAATATCAGCATTAAAGGTCCTGTCCCTAGGCCAGGCCAGCCAACCTCAAAGGTCGACCATTCTGAGGAACAGAAAGTCACCCACTTTTTACTCTTGACATCGATCGACTGATTGTGCGCACAGTTTTGAACTTCTTTTCAGTGGCCTAAAGTAAGGCTTAAAGGGGTGGTTAGTTGTTGCCCCATGGGTACAGAGAGAGTAAAACAAATGAGGAGGGGAACAAGGAAACAGATGCACACAACACACAAGTGGAGCCACGGCACCAAATAGGTAGCAAACCGAAAGTACAAGTTCAAATGGGAGCGGCCAGATGGCCAGACTCTCCCTGGAAAGGAGAGAGGCACTTTCTCTCTTGTTTCCCCCAAACCACCGCTGGAGCATCCCCCATGGTGGGACTAGGGGTCTCAGGGCACATCTGCCTCCCCCACTGGTCCGATACAAATTCAAGTCCCGTACGGGCACCAAGTGCAGACTTAAACACTGACCAGACTACGAGAAGGATGGAACCAATAAAACAAGTAGCTTACCTTCAACTGGTCACAGAATTGGGTCTGGGGGCATCCAAATCCTGGACGAGCCCCAATGAAGGACCCCAAATCTGGGAATCCAAAGCGCTCGGGTGGTCGCCCAAAAACCCAAAACTCCAGCCCAGTAGATGCAAAAGCAAGAGGATATTTATTGATAGGTTTGCGCAAACGGGCTCCCCAGCACCTCAGGCAGTCGCGAGAGCAAGAGAGCCCTGAGCAGGGGTTACAGCAGTTTTTAAAGACAATAGCCACCTGATTGACATATGTATGTGGGGCGTTTGGTGATTGGCTATTTTGAAGGGCAAACTCTTGTTGCGATTTTAGTGAGGGAAGGGGTAAGTTTATACAATGGTCACAGAACCTTATTGCAACTTTTTTCCGGACTCCTGCAAGTGTTATCTCATGAGACAGTTACACAGAGCAGTTTCACAAGGCAGTTTCCCAAGGTTATTCTGCAGGCAAGTGGAGACACAGTTATCTTAAGGAATGGCTACTGTCGGCAGCCAAACTTTTTAACCCTTGTTAAAATTATTTTAATATTTACTTTTAGCAAGGGAATTACAAAAAGACTTTGCTTTTCTACAAAACCATTTTTACTGTGATTCACTGTGTTCATTGTATACGAATTCCACACAATTTTGTCCGGATATGACTGGATGAAACCAGAAATACCAGGTTCTGTTTTGGCTAACTCAATCCCACATGTTGCGACAGCCTCTGTGTTTGTGTTTTCTGCATATTATCTATGGACTTTATTGTTTTAAATGTTCTTTATCAGGCAACATTTAATTTTGGGCTTGGAAACACTAATTGGTTCCACATGGAGACACCAGCTCTACACATTCGTATTTTCTAGGGAGACAGCTAGATGAACTGCGGCAAACAAACATGATATTTCTGTTTGTATACGTGACATTTTATGCACTTGCCAAACGAAAAGACTTTACTTTTCTCCAAAACCATTTTTACTGTGATGTTTGCGGTCCATTGCATACGAATTCCACATGACTTTGTCAGGATATGATTGGATGAAACCAGAAATATCCGGTTGTGTTTTGGCTAACTCAATCCCACATATTGGGAGAGCCACTGTGTTTGTGTTTTCTGGATATTATCGACGGACATATTTTATTGAATGTTTATTATCAGGGACATTTAATTTTGTGCTGGGAAACAAGAGTTGGTTCCGCATGCATACACCAGCTCTACACATTCGTATTTTGTAGGGACAAAGCAAGAGGAACTGCAGCAAACAACATAATATTTCTGTTTGTATAGGTGATATTTAATGCATTTCCCTAACGAAAAGAGTTTGCTTTTCTTCAAAAAAATTTTAGTGTGATGTACCCTGTCCATTGCATACAAATTCCACATTACTTTGTCAGGATATGACTGGATGAAACCAGAAATATCCGGTTGTGTTTTGGCTAACAAAATCCCACATATAGCGAAGACTCTGTGTTTGTATTTTCTGGAAATTAACGACGGATTTATTGTTTTAAATGTTTTTTATCAGGCAACATTTCATTTTGGGCTTGGAAACACTAATTGGTTCCACATGGAGACACCAGCCCTACACATTCGAATTGTCTAGGGAGAAAGCTCGAGGAACTGCGGCAAACAAACATGATATTTCTGTTTGTATAGATGACATTTTATGCACTTGCCTAACGAAAATACTTTGCTTTTCTCCAAAACCATTTTTACTGTGATTTTCGCGGTCCATTGCATACGAATTCCACACCAGTGTCTCCGGAATGACTGGAGGAAACCGGAAATATCCGGTTTTGTTTTGGCTAACTCAATCCCAGATATTGCTACAGCCTCTGTGTTTGTATATTTTTTTATATTATCCACGGACTTAATTGTTTTGAATGTTTTTTTATCAGGGAACATTTAATTTTGTACCGTAGAAACACTAATTGGTTCATCATGGGATCAACAGCTCTACACATTCGTATTTTCTAGGGAGAAAGCTAGAGGAACTGTGGCAAACAAACATGATATTTCTGTGTGTATCGATGACATTTTATGCACTTGCCTAACGAAAAGACTTTGCTTTTCTCCAAAACCATTTGTACTGTTATTTTCTTGGTCCATTACATACGAATTCCACACCAGTTTTTCTGGATATGACTGGATGAAACCGGAAATATCCAGTTTTGTTTTGGCTAACTCAATTTCATATATTGCTACAGTCTCTGGGATTGTGTATTCCTGATATTATCCACGGACTTTATTGTTTTGAATGTTTTTTATCAGGGAACATTTTATTTTGAGCGTGGAAACACTAATTGATTCCACATGGAGCGATCAGCTTTACACATTCATATTTTCTAGGAAGAAAGCTAGAGGAGCTGCAGCAAACAAACATGATATTTCTGTTTGTATCGATGACATTTTATGCACTTGCCTAACGAAAAGATTTGCTTTTCTCCAAAACCATTTTTACTGAGGTTTTCTTGATCCATTGCATACAAATACCACACCAGTTTGTCCGGACTTGACTGGATGAAACCTGAAATATCCAGATATGTTTTGGCTAACTCAATCCCAAATATTTCCAAAACCTCTGTGTTTCAGTTTTCTGGATATTATCCACAGACTTTGTTTTTTGGAATGTTTTATATCAGTAACATTCTATTTTGAGCTTGGAAACACTAATTGGTTCCACATGGAGAGATCAGATCTACACATTCGTATTTTCTAGGGAGAAAGCTAGAGGAACTCTGGCAGACAAACATGATATTTCTGTTTGTATCGATGACATTTTATGCACTTGCCTAACGAAAAGACTTTGCTTTTCTCCAAAACCATTTGTACTGTTATTTTCTCGGTCCATTACATACGAATTCCACACCAGTTTTTCTGGATATGACTGGATGAAACCGGAAATATCCAGTTTTGTTTTGGCTAACTCAATTTCATATATTGCTACAGTCTCTGGGATTGTGTATTCCTGATATTACCCACGGACTTTATTGTTTTGAATGTTTTTTATCAGGGAACATTTTATTTTGAGCGTGGAAACACTAATTGATTCCACATGGAGAGATCAGCTTTACACATTCGTATTTTCTAGGAAGAAAGCTAGAGGAGCTGCAGCAAACAAACATGATATTTCTGTTTGTATCGATGACATTTTATGCACTTGCCTAACGAAAAGATTTGCTTTTCTCCAAAACCATTTTTAATGAGGTTTTCTTGATCCATTGCATACAAATACCACACCAGTTTCTCCGGACTTGACTGGATGAAACCTGAAATATCCAGATATGTTTTGGCTAACTCAATCCCAAATATTTCCAAAACCTCTGTGTTTCAGTTTTCTGGATATTATCCACAGACTTTGTTTTTTGGAATGTTTTATATCGGTAACATTTTATTTTGAGCTTGGAAACACTAATTGGTTCCACATGGAGAGATCAGATCTACACATTCGTATTTTCTAGGGAGAAAGCTAGAGGAACTCTGTCAAACAAACATGATATTTCTGTTTGTATAGATGACATTTTATGCACTTGCCTAACGAAAAGACTTTGCTTTTCTCTAAAACCATTTTTATTGCGATTTTCTCAGTCCATTGCATACGAATTCCACACCACTTTGTCCGGATATGACTGGAGGAAACTGGAAATATCCGGTTGTGTTTTGGCTAACTCAATCCCATATATTGCTACAGTCTCTGGGTTTGTGTATTCCTGATATTATCCACGGACTTTATGTTTTGAATGTTTTTTATCAGGGAACATTTTATTTTGAGCGTGGAAACACTAATTGATTCCACATGGAGCGATCAGCTTTACACATTCGTATTTTCTAGAGAGAAAGCTAGAGGAGCTGCGGCAAACAAACATGATATTTCTGTTTGTATCGATGACATTTTATGCACTTGCCTAAGGAAAAGACTTTGTTTTTCTCCAAAACCATTTGTACTGTGATTTTCTCAGTCCATTGCATACGAATTCCACACCTCTTTTTCCGGATATGACTGGATGAAACCAGAAATATCTGGTTTCTTTTTGGCTAATTCAATTCCAGATATTGCTACAGCTTCTGTGTTTGTGTTTTCTGGATATTATCAACGGACTTTTTATTTTGAAAGTTTTTTTATCAGGGAACATTTAATTTTGTGCTTGGAAACACTAATTGGTTCCACATGGAGACACCAGTTCTAGGTATACGTATTTCCTAGGGAGAAAGCTAGAGGAAAAGCGGCAAACAAACATGATATGTCTGTTTGTCTAGATGACATTTTATGCATTTGCCTAATGAAAAGACTTTGCTTTTCTCCAAAACCATTTTTACTATGATTTTCAAAGCCCATTGCATACGAATTCCACACCAGTTTGTCCGGATATCAGTGGAAGAAACCGGAAATATCTGGTTTTGATTTGGCTAACTCAATCTCAGATATTGCTAAAGCCTCTGTGTTTCTGTATTCCTGATATTATACACGGACTTTATTGTTTTGAATGTTTTTTATCAGGGAACATTTAATTTTATGCTTGCAAACACTAATTAGTTACACATGGAGACACCAGCTCTACACATTCGTATTTTCTACGCAGAAATCCAGAGGAACTGTGACAAACAAACCTGATATTTCTGTTTGTATCGATGATATTTTATGCACTTGCCTAACGAAAAGACTTTGCTTTTCTCCAAAACCATTTTTACTGCGATTTTCTTGGTCCATTGCATACGAATTCCACACTGCTTTTTCCGGTTATGACAGGATGAAACCAGCTATATCCGGTTGTGTTTTGGCTAACTCATTCCTAAATATTGTGAAAGCCTCTGTGTTTGTGTTTTCTGGATATGATCGATGGACTTTATTGTTTTGAATGTTTTTTATCAGGGAACATCACATTTTGTAACACTGAAACACTAATAGGTTCCACATGGAGACACCAGCTCTACACATTCGTATATTCTAGGGAGAAAGCTAGAGGAACTGCGGCAAACAAACATGATATTTCTGTTTGTACAGATGACATTTTATGCACTTTCCTAATGAAAAGACTTTGCTTTTCTCCAAAACCATTTTAATGTGATTTTCTGGGTGCATTGCATATGAATTCCACACCACTTTATCCGGATATGACTGGATGAAACCAGAAATATCCGGTTTTGTTTTCGCTAACTCAATCCGCAATATTGTGAAAGCCTCTATGTTTGTGTTTTCTGGATATTATCGATGGACTTTATTGTCTTGAGTGTTTTTTTTTTCAGGGAACATTTAATTTTGTGCTTGCAAACACTAATTGGTTCCACATGGAGACACCAGCTCTGCACATTACTATTTTCTAGGGAGAAAGCTAGAGGAACTGCCGCAAACAAACATGATATTTCTGTTTGTATAGATGACATTTTATGCACTTGCCTAACGAAAAGATTTTGCTTTTCTCCAAAACCAGTTTTACTGTGATTTTCTCGGTCCATTGCATATGAATTCCAAATGACTTTGTCCGGATATGACTGGATGAAACCAGAAATATCCGGTTGTGTTTTGGCTAACTGATTCCAAAATATTGTGAAATCCTCTGTGTTTGTGTTTTCTGGATATTATCGATCGACTTATTATTTTGAATGTTTTTATCAGGGAACATTTCATTTTGTACCGTTGAAACACTAATTGTTTCATAATGGGACACCAGATCTGCACATTCGTATTTTCTGGGGAGAAAGTTAGACGTACTGTGGCAAACAAACATGGTATTTCTGTTTGTCTAGATGTCATTTTATGCACTTGCCTAAGAGAAACACTTTGGTTTTCTCTAAAACCATTTTTACTGTGATATTCTTGGTCCATTGCATACGAATTCCACACCACATTGTCTGGATATGACTGGATGAAACCAGAAATATCCAGTTTTGTTTAGGCTAACACAATCCCAACTATTGCTACAGCCTCTGTGTTTGTGTATTCGTGGTATTATCCAGGGACTTTATTGTTTTGAATGTTTTTTATCGGGGAACATTTTATTTTTTCCTTGAAAAGACTAATTGTTTCCAAAAGGAGACACCAGCTCTACACATTCGTATTTTCTAGGGAGATAGCTAGAGAAAATGTGGCAAACAAACATGATATTGATGTTTGTATTGATAATAATTTATCTACTTGCCTAATGAAAAGAATTTCCTTTTTTCCAAAACCATTTTTACTGTGATTTTCGCAGTCCATTTCATACGAATTCCACACCAGTTTGACCGGATATGACTGGATGATACCGAAAATATCTGGTTGTGTTTTGGCTAACTGAATCCCAGATATTGCTAAGCCTCTGTGTTTGTGTTTTCTGGATATTATCAATGAACTTTATTGTTTTGAATGTTTTTTACGGGGAAACATTTTATTTTGAGCTTGGATAGAGTAATTGGTTCCACATGGAGACACCAGCTCTACACATGCGTATTTTCTAGGGAGAAAGCTAGAGGAACTGCGGCAAACAAACATGATATTTATGTTGTATCGATGATATTTTATACACTTGCCTAATGGAAAGACTTTGCTTTTCTCCAAAACCATTTTACTCTGATTTTCTCAGCCCATTGCATATGAATTACACACCACTTTGTCCAGATATGACTGGATGAAACCAGAAATATCCGGTTGTGTTTTGCTGACTCAATCCGAAATATTATGAAAGCCTCTGTGTTTGTGTTTTCTGGATATTATAGATGGATTTATGGTTTTGAATATTTTTATCAGGGAACATTGAATTTTGTACCGTTGAAACACTAATTGGTTCATCATGGGGACCCCAGCTCTACACATTCATATTTTCTAGGGAGAAAGCTAGAGGAACTGCGACAAACAAACATCTTATTTCTTTTGGTATAGATGACATTTTATGCACTTGCCTAACAAAAAGCCTTTCTTTTTTCCAAAATCATTTTCATTGTGATTTTCTCGGTCCGTTGCATATGAATTCCACAGGATTTTGTCCAGATATAACTGAATGAAACCGGAAATATCCGGTTTTGTTTTGGCTAACTCAATTGCAAATATTGTTACAGCTGCTGTGTTTGTGTTTTCCGGATATTATCCACGGACTTTGTTGTTTTGAATGTTTTTTTATCAGGGAACATTTAATTTTGTGCTTGGAATCACTACTTGGTTCCATAGGGAGACACCAGCTCTACACATTCGAATTTTCTAGGGTGAAAGCTAGAGGAACTGTGGCAAACAAACATGATATTTCTGTTTGTACAGATGTCGTTTTATGCACTTGCCTAACGAAAAGACTTTGCTTTTCTCCAAAACCATATTTACTGTGAAGTTCTCGGTTCATTGCAGACGAATTCCACACCAGTTTGTCCGGATATGACTGGATGAAACCGGAAATATCCGGTTTTGTTTTGGCTAACTCAATCCCAGATATTGCTACAGCCTCTGTGTTTGTGTATTTCTGGATATTATCAATGGCCTTTATTTTTTTTGAAGGTTTTTGTTTTCGGGGAACATTTTATTTTGAGCTTGGATACAGTAATTGGTTCTACATGGAGAGATCAGCTTTACACATTCGTATTTTCTAGGGTGAAATCTAGAGGAACTGTGGCAAACAAACATGATATTTGTTTGTTTAGATGATATTTTATGCACTTGCCTAACGAAAAGACTTTGCTTTTCTCCAAAACCATTTTTACTGTGATTTTCTCGGTCCATTAAATATGAATTCCACACCAGTTTGTCCGGACATGACTGGATGGAACCGGAAATATCCGGATTTGTTTTGGCTAACTCAATCCCAAATATTGCTACAGCCTCTATTTTTGTGTTTTCTGGATATTATTCATAGACTTTATTTTTTGGAATGTTTTTTATTGGGGAACATTTTATTTTGAGCTTGGATACAGTAACTGGTTCCACAGGGAGACAATAGCTCTATGTATTCGTATTTTCTAGGGAGAAAGCTAGAGGAATTGTGGCAAGCAAACATGATATTTCTGTTTGTACAGATGACATTTTATGCACTTGCCTAATAAAAAACATTGCTTTTCTCCAAACCATTGTTACTGTGATTTTCTCGGTCCATTGCATACAAATTCCACAACAGTTTACTGGATATGACTGGATGAAACTGGAAATATCCGGTTGTGTTTTGGCTAACTCAATCCCAGATAGTGTTACAGCCTCTGTGTTTGTGTTTTCCGGATATTATCCACGGACTTTGTTGTTTTGAGAGTTTTTTATCAGGGAACATTTAATTTTGTGCTTGGAATCACTACTTGGTTCCATAGGGAGACACCAACTCTACACTTTCGTATTTTCTAGGGCAAAAGCTAGAGGAACTGTGGCAAACAAACATGATATTTCTGTTGCTATAGATGTCATTTTATGCACTTGCCTAGCGAAAAGATTTGCTTTTCTCCAAAACCATTTTTACTGTGATTTTTTTGTTCCATTGCATACAAATTCCACACCACGTTGTCCGGATATCACTGGATGAAACCGGAAATATCCGGTATTGTTTTGGCTAACTCAATCCCAGATATTGCTACAGCCTCTGTGTTTGTGTATTCCTGATATTATCCACAGACTTTATTGTTTTGAATGTTTTTTATCAGGGAACATTTAATTTGTGCTTGGAAACAGTAATTGGTTCCACATGGAGACACCAGCTCAGCTTACTCGTATTTTCTAGGGAGAAAGCTGGAGGAACTGTGACAAACAAACATGATATTTCTATTTGTATATATGACATTTTATGCACTTGCCTAACAAAAAGACTTTGCTTTTCTCCAAAACCATTTTTACTGTGATTTTCTCGGTCCATTGCATACAAATTCCACAACAGTTTACTGGATATGACTGGATGAAACTGGAAATATCCGGTTTTGTTTTGGCTAACTCAATCCCGGATATTGCTACAGCCTCTGTGTTTGTGTTTTGTGGATATTAACCATGGACTTCATTGTTTTGAATGTTTTTTATCGGGTAGCATTTTATTTTGAGCTTGGATAGAGTAATTGCTTCCGCATGGAGACACCAGCTCTACATTTTGTATTTTCTAGGGAGAAAGGTAGAGGAACTGCTGCAAACAAACATGATATTTCTGTTTGTATAGATGACATTTTATGCACTTGCCTAATGAAAAGACATTGCTTTTCTCCAAAACCATTTTTACTCTGATTTTCTCGCTCCATAGCATACGAATTCCAAACCACTTTGTCGGACATGACTGGATGAAACCAGAAATATCCGGTTTTGTTTTCGCTAACTCAATCCGAAATATTGTGAAAGCATCTGTTTTTGTGTTTTCCGGATATTATCGATGGACTTTATTGTTTTGAAAGTTTTTATCAGGGAACATATAACTTTGTACCGTTGAAACACTAATTGGTTCATTATGGGAACACCAGCTCTACACATTCGTATTTTCTAGGGAGAAAGCTAGAGGAACTGCGGCAAACAAACATGATATTTCTGTTTGTACAGATGACATTTTATGCACTTGCCTAATGAAAAGACTTTGCTTTTCTCCAAAACCATTTTTACTCTGATTTTCTCGTTCCATTGCATATGAATTCCACACCAGTTTGTCCGGATATGACTGGATGAAACCGGAAATATCCGGTTTTGTTTTGGCTAACTCAATCCCAGATATTGCTACAGCCTCTGTGTTTGTGTATTCCTGATATTATCCACAGACTTTATTGTTTTGAATGTTTTTATCAGGGAACATTTAATTTTGGGGCATGGAAACTATAATTGGTTCCACATGGAGACACCAGCTCTACACATTCGTGTTTTCTATGGAAATGCTAGAGGAACTCTGCAAACAAACATGATATTTCTGTTTATCTAGATGACATTTTATGCACTTGCCTAACGAAAAGACTTTGCTTTTCTCCAAAACCATATTTACTGTGATTTTCTCGGTCCATTGTATACGAATTCCACAACAGTTTGCCCGGATATGACTGGGTGATACAAGAAATATCTGGTTGTGTTATCGCTAACTCAGTCCGAAATTTTGTTACAGCCTCTGTGTTTGTGTTTTCTGGATATTATCAATGGACTTTCTTGTTTTGAATGTTTTTTATCGGGGAACATTTTATTTTCAGCTTGGATACAGTAATTGCTTACACATGGAGACACCAGCTCTACATACTCGTATTTTCTAGGGAGAAAGCTAGAGGAACTGCGGCAAACAAACATGATATTTCTGTTTGTCTAGATGACAGTTTATGCACTTGCCTAGCGAAAAGACTTTGCTTTTCTCCAAAACCATTTTTACTGTGATTTTCTCGGTCCATTGCATACGAATTCCACACTACTTTTCCGGATATGACTGGATGAAACCAGAAATATTCGGTTGTGTTTTTAAATCAATCTGAAATATTGCTACAGCCTCTGTGTTTGTGTTTTCTTGATATTTTCTATGGACTTATTGTTTTGAAAATTTTTATCAGGGAACATTTCATTTTGTACCATTGAACACTAATTGGTTCATCATGGGAACACCAGCTCTACACATTCAAATTCTCTAGGGAGAAAGCTAGAGGAACTGCGGCAAACAAACATGATATTTCTGTTTTTATAGATGACATTTTATGCACTTGTCTAATGAAAAGACTTTGCTTTTCTCCAAAATCATTTTTGCTGTGATTTTCGCTGTCCATTGCATACGAATTCCACACCAGTTTGTGCGGATATGACTGGATGAAACCGGAAATATCTGGTTGTGTTTTGGCTAACTCAATCCAAGATATTGCTACAGCCTCTGTGTTTGTGTATTTCTGGATATTATCAATGGCCTTTATTTTTTTTGAAGGTTTTTGTTTTCGGGGAACATTTTATTTTGAGCTTGGATACAGTAATTGGTTCTACATGGAGAGATCAGCTTTACACATTCGTATTTTCTAGGGTGAAATCTAGAGGAACTGTGGCAAACAAACATGATATTTGTTTGTTTAGATGATATTTTATGCACTTGCCTAACGAAAAGACTTTGCTTTTCTCCAAAACCATTTTTACTGTGATTTTCTCGGTCCATTGCATACGAATTCCACACCAGTTTGTCCGGACATGACTGGATGGAACCGGAAATATCCGGATTTGTTTTGGCTAACTCAATCCCAAATATTGCTACAGCCTCTATTTTTGTGTTTTCTGGATATTATTCACAGACTTTATTTTTGGAATGTTTTTTATCGGGGAACATTTTATTTTGAGCTTGGATACAGTAATTGGTTCCACAGGGAGACAACAGCTCTACGTATTCGTACTTTCTAGGGAGAAAGCTGGAGGAATTGTGGCAAGCAAACATGATATTTCTGTTTGTACAGATGACATTTTACGCACTTGCCTAACAAAAAACATTGCTTTTCTCCAAGCCATTGTTACTGTGATTTTCTCGGTCCATTGCATACAAATTCCACACCAGTTTGTCCGGATATGACTAGATGAAACCAGAAATATCTGGTTGTGTTTTGGCTAACTCAATCCGAAATATTGTGAAAGCCTCTGTGGTTGTGTTTTCTGGATATTATCAATGGACTTTATTGTTTTTAATGTTTTTTTATCGGGGAACATTTTATTTTGTGCTTTGATAGAGTAATTGGTTCCACCTGGAGACATCAGCTCTACATATTCGTGTTTTCTAGGGAGAAAGCTAGGAACTGCGGCAAAGAAACTTGATATTTCGGTTTGTATAGATGACATTTTATGCACTTGCCTGACGAAAAGACTTTTCTTTTCTCCAAAACCATTTTTACTGTGATTTTCTTGGTCCATTGCATACGAATTCCACACCACTTTCTCCGGATATAACTGGATGAAACTAGAAAAATGTGGTTGTGTTTTCGCTAACTCAATCCGAAATATTGCTACAGCCTCTGTGTTTGTGCATTCCTGATATTATCCACAAACTTTATTTTTTTCAAAGTTTTTTTTCAGAGAACATTTAATTTTGTGCTTGGAAACACTAACTGGTTCCACATGGAGACACCATCTCTACACATTCTTATTTTCTAGGGAGAAAGCTAGAGGAACTGCAGCAAACAAACATGATATTTCTGTTTGTATAGATGATATTTTATGCTCTTGCCTAACGAAAAGACTTTGCTTTTCTCCAAACCATTTTTACTGTGACTTTCTCGGTCCAATGCGTGGGAATTCCACACCAGTTTGTCCGGATATAACTGGATGAAACCAGAAATATCTGGTTGTGTTTCTGCTAACTCAATCTGAAATATTGCTACAGATTCTGTGTTTGAGTATTCCTGATATTATCCACGGACTTTATTATTTTCAATGTTTTTTTTTCAGGGAACATTTAATTTTGTGCTTCGAAACAGTAATTAATTGCACCTGGAGGCACAAGCTCTACACATTCGTATTCTAGTGAGAAAGCTACAGGAACTGCTGCAAACAAACATGATATTTCTGTGTGTCTAGATGACATTTTATGTACTTCCCTAACGAAAAGACTTTTTTATTCTCCAAAACCATTTTTACTGTGATATTCTTGGTCCATTGCATACAAATTTCACACCACTTTGTCCGAATATGACTGGATGAAACTGGAAATATCCGGTTGTGTTTTGGCTAACTCAATCCGAAGTATTGTGAAAGCCTCTGTCTTTGTGTTTTCTGGATATTATTGAGGGACTTATTGTTTTGAATGTTTTTCTCGGGAACATTTAATTTTGTACCGTTGAAACGCTAATTGGTTCATCATGGTACACCAGCTCTACACATTCGTATTTCCTAGGGAGAAAGCTAGAGGAACTGCGGCAAACAAACATGATATTTCTGTTTGTATAGATGACATTTTATGCATTTGCCTAATGAAAAGACTTTGCTTTTCTCCAAAACCATTTTGACTGTGATTTTCTCGGTCCATTGCATACAAATTCCACACCACTTTGTCCGGATAAGACTGGATGAAACTGGAAATATCCGGTTTTGTTTTTGCTAACTCATTCCCAGATATTGCTACAGCCTCTGTGTTTGTGTTTTCTGGATATTATTGATGAACTTATCGTTTTGAATGTATATATCAGGGAACATTTAATTTTGTACCGTTGAAACACTAATTGGTTGATCATGGGAACACCAGCTCAACACATTCGTATTTTAGGGAGAAAGCTAGAGGAACTGCGGTAAACAAACATGATATTTCTGTTTGTCTAGATGACATTTTATGCACTTGCCTAACGAAAGAACTTTCCTTTTCTCCAAAACCGTTTTTACTGTTATTTTCTGAGTCCATTGCATATGAATTCCACACTACTTTTCCGGATATGACTGGATGAAACCAGAAATATCCACAACAGTTTACTGGATGAAACCGGAAATATCTGATTGTGTTTTTGCTAACTCAATCCTAGACATTATTACCGCCTCTGTGTTTGTGTATTCCTGATATTATCCACAGACTTTATTGTTTGGAATGTTTTTTATCAGCGAACATTTAATTTTGTGCTTGTAAAACCTAATCATTTCATAATGGGGACACCAGCTCCACATATTCGTATTTTCTAGGGAGAAAGCTAGAAACTGCGGCAAACAAACATGATATTTCTGTTTGTATAGATGACATTTTATGCACTTGGCTAACGAGAAGACTTTGCTTTTCTCCAAACCATTTTTACTGTGATTTTCTCAGTCCATTGCATACAAATTCCACACCACTTTGTCCGGATGTGACTGGATGAAACCGGAAATATCCTCTTGTGTTATTGCAAACTCAATACCAGATCTTGCTACAGGCTCTGCTTTGTGTTTTTGGATATTATCAATGGACTTTATGGTTTTGAATGAATTGAAGCAGGGAATATTTTCTTTGGTGCTGGGAAACACTAATTAGTTCCACATGGAGACACAAACTCAACACATTCGTGCTCTCTAGGCAGAAAACTACAGCAATTGCTGCAAACAAACATGATTATTGTGTTTGTGTGGATGACATTTTATGCACTTGCCTAAAAAAATATTTTGCTATTCTCCAAAACCAGTTTGAGGGTGATTTTCTGAGTCCATTGCATACCAGTTCCACAGCACTTTGTGTGGATATGACTGGATGAAACATGAAATCTCCTCTTGTGTTATGGCTAACTCAATCCCAGATCTTGCTACAACCTCTGTGTGTGTGTTTTCTGGATATTATCAATAGACTTTACGTTTTAGAATGAATTTCAGTAGAGGAAATTTTGTTTTGTGCTCGAAATGCTAAGGGCTTCCATATGCAGGACAAACGTCTTCACATTCGTGTTTTCTACACAGGAAGCTAGAGCTATCATTGCAAGCAAAAAGGATATTTATATTCGTAAACATGATTTTTAGGCACTTGGCCAAGAAAAAGAGTTTGCTTTTCTCCAAAATAGTTTGAGGGTAATTTTCTCAGTCCATTGCCTACCAGTTCCACAACAGGTTGAACGGAAATGACTGGATGAAACCACAAATATCCTCTGTGTTATGGCTAACTCAATCCCAGATCTTACTACAGGCTCTGCTTTGTGTTTTTTGATATTATCAACGGACTTTATGGTTTTGAATGAATTGAAGCAGGGAATATTTTCTTTGGTGCTGGGAAACACTTATTAGGTCCACATGGAGACACAAACTCAACACATTCGTGCTGTCTAGGCAGAAAGCTACAGCAATTGCTGCAAACAAGCATCATATTTGTGTTTGTGTAGATGACATTTTATGCACTTGCATAGGAAAATATTTTGCTATTCTCCAAAACCAGTTTGACTGTGATTATCTGAGTCCATTGCATACCAGTTCCGCATGCACTTTGTCCAGATATGACTGGATGAAACAGAAATATCCTCTTGTGTTACGGCTTACGCAATCCAAGATTTGCTACAACCTCTGTGTTTGTGTTTTCTGGATATTATCAATGGACTTTACATTTTAGAATGTATTTCAGTAGAGGAAATTTTGTTTTCTGCTGGAAATGCTAAGTGCTTCCATATGCAGGCCAAATGTGTTCACATTCGTGTTTTCTACACAGAAAGCTTGAGCAATTGTTGCAAAAAACATGAGAATTATATTTGTAAAAGTGACTTTTTAGGAACTTTTCCAAGAAAATGAGTTTGCTTTTCTCCAAAACCAGTTTCAGTGTGATTTTTTGAGATCATTTCATATTAGTTCCACAACACTTTGTCCGGATATGACTGGATGAAACCAGAAATATCCTCTTGTGTTATGGCTAACTGAATCCCAGATTGTGCTACAGGCTCTGCTTTGTGTTTTTTGATATTATCAATGGACTTTATGGTTTTGAATGAATTTAAGCAGGGAATATTTTCTTTGGTCCTGGGAAACACTAATTAGTTCTACATGGAGACACAAACTCAACACATTCATGCTTTCTAGGCAGAAAACTACAGCAATTGCTGCAAACAAACATGATATTTGTGTTTGTGTAGATGACATTTGATGCACTTGCCTAAGAAAATACTTTGCTATTCCCCAAAACCAATTTGAGGGTGATTTTCCGAGTCCATTGCATACCTGTTCCACAACATTCTGTGTAGATATGACTGGATGATACCAGAAATATCCTGTTGTGTTACAGCTTACTCAATCCCAGATCTTGCTACAACCTCTGTGTTTTTGTTTTCTGAATATTGTCAATGGACTTTACGATTTAAAATGAGTTTCAGTAGAGGAAATTTTGTTTTGTGCTAGAAAAGCTAAGTGCTTCCATATGCAGGCCAAACGTGTTAACATTTGTGTTTTCTACGCAGAAAGCTAGAGCAATTTTTGCAAACAAACAGGATATTTATATTTGCAAACATGACTTTTTATCCACTTGGCCAAGAAAAAGAGTGTGCTTTTCTCCACAACCAGTTTGTGGGTGATTTTCTGAGTCCATTGCATACCAGTTCCACAACACTTTGTCCAGATATGACTGGATGAGACCAGAAATATCCTCTTGTGTTATGGCTAACTCAATCCCAGATCTTGCTACAACCTCTGTGTTTGTGTTTTCTGGATATTATCAATGGACTTTACGTTTTAGAATGAATTTAATCAGAAAATATTTTCTTTGCTTCTGGGAAGCTCCAATTAGTTCCACATGGAGACACAAACTCAACACATTTGTGCTGTCTAGGCAGAAAACTATAGCAATTGCTGAAAACAATCATGATATATGTGTTTGTGTAGATGATATTTTATGCACTTGCCTAAGAAAGTATTTTGCTATTCTACAAAACCAGTTTGACTGTGATTATCTGAGTCCATTGAATATCAGTTGCACAGCACTTTGTCCGGATATGACTGGATGAAACCAGAAATCTCCTCTTGTGTTATGGCTAACTCAAACCCAGATCGTGCTACAACCTTTGTGTTTGTGTTTTCTGGATATTATCAATGGACTTTCCATTTTAGATGAATTTCAGTAGAGGAAATTTTGTTTTGTGCTGGAAATGCTAAGTTCTTCCATATGCAGGCCAAACGTGTTCACATTTGTGTTTTCTGTGCAGAAAGCTATAGCAATCTTTGCAAACAAACATGATATTTATATATGCACACATGAGTTTTTATCCACTTGGCCAAGAAAAAGTTTGCTTTTCTCCAAAACCAGATTGAGGGTGGTTTTCTGAGTCCATTGCATACCAGTTCCACAACACTTTGCCCGGAAATGACTGGATGAAACCAGAAATATCCTCTTGTGTTACGGCTTACGCAATCCCAGATTTGCTACAACATATGTGTTTGTGTTTTCTGGATATTATCAATGGACTTTATGTTTTAGAATGAATTTCAGTACAGGAAATTTTGTTTTGTGATTCAAAAGTTAATTGGTTCCTTATGCAGGCCAAACGTCTTCCCATTCTTGTTTTCTATGCAAAAAGCTAGAGCAATCGTTGCAAACAAACAGGATATTGATGTGTGCAAACATGACTTTTTATACACTTGGCCAAGAAAAAGAGTTTGCTTTTCTCCAAAACCAGTTTGAGGGTGATTTTCTGAGTCCATTGCATACCAGTTCCACAACACTTTGTACCAATATGACTGGATGAGACCAGAAATCTCCTCTTGTGTTATGGCTAACTCAATCCCAGATCTTGCTACAGGCTCTGCTTTGCGTTTTTTGATATTATCAATGGACTTTATGGTTTTGAATGAATTGAAGCAGGGAATATTTTCTTTGGTGCTGGGAAACACCAATTAGGTCAACATGGAGACACAAACTCAACACATTCTTGCTCTCTAGGCAGAAAACTACAGCAATTGCTGCAAAGAAACATGATATTTGTGTTTGTGTAGATGACATTTGATGCAATTGCCTAAGAAAATACTTTGCTATTCCCCAAAACCAGTTTGAGGGTGATTTTCCGAGAACATTGCATACCAGTTCCACAACACTTTGTGTAGATATGACTGGATGATACCAGAAATATCCTCATGTGTTATGGCTTACTCAATCCCAGATCTTGCTGCAACCTGTGTGTTTGTGTTTTCTGGATATTATCAATGGACTTTATGGTTTAGAATGAATTTCAGTCCAGGAAATTTTGTTTTGTGATTCAAATGTTAATTGGTTCCTTATGCAGGACAAACACCTTCGCTTTCTTGTTTTCTATGCAGAAAGCTAGAGCAATCGTTGCAAACAAGCATGATATTTATATTTGCAAACATGATTTTTATCCACTTGGCCAAGAAAAAGAGTTTGCTTTTCTCCAAAACGAGTTTGAGGGAGATTATCTGAGTGCATTGCATTCCAGTTCCACACACATTGTGTAGATATGACTGGATGAAACCAGAAATATATCCTCTTGTGTTATGGCTAACTCAATCCCAGATCTTGCTACAGCTTCTGTGTCTGTGTTTCCTGGATATTATCATTGGACTTTACGTTTTAGAATGAATTTCAGTAGAGGAAATTTTGTTTTGTGCTGGAAATGCTAAGTGCTTCCAATTGCAGGTGCAACGTGTTCACCTTCGTGTTTTCTATGCAGAAACCTATAGCAATTTTTGCAAACAAACAGGATATTTATATTTGCAAACATGACTTTTTATCCACTTGGCCAAGACAAAGAGTGTGCTTTTCTCCAAAACCAGTTTGTGGGTGATTTTCTGAGTCCATTGCATACCAGTTCCACAACACTTCGTCTCGATATGACTGGATGAGACCAGAAATATCCTCTTGTGTTATGGCTAACTCAATCCCAGATCTTGCTACAACCTCTGTGTTTGTGTTTTCTGGATATTATCAATGGACTTTACGTTTTAGAATGAATTTAAGCAGAGAATATTTTCTTTGCTTCTGGGAAGCACTAATTAGTTCCACATGGAGACACAAACTCAACACATTTGTGCTGTCTAGGCAGAAAACTACAGCAATTGCTGAAAAAACATTATATTTGTGTTTGTGTAGATAACATTTTATGCACTTGCCTAAGAAAATACTTTGCTATTCTCCAAAACCAGTTTGACTGTGATTATCTGAGTCCATTGCATATCAGTTGCATAGCACTTTGTCCGGATATTACAGGATGAAACCAGAAATCTCCTCTTTTGTTATGGCTAACTCAATCCCAGATCTTGCTACAACCTTTGTGTTTGTGTTTTCTGGATATTATCAATGGACTTTATGTTTTAGATGAATTTCAGTAGAGGAAATTTTGTTTTGTGCTGGAAATGCTAAGTGCTTCCATATGCAGGCCAAACGTGTTCACATTTGTGTTTTCTGTGCAGAAAGCTATAGCAATCGTTGCAAATAAACATGCTAATTATATTTGCACATATGAGTTTTTCCACTTGGCCAAAAAAAAGAGTTTACTTTTCTCCAAAACCAGTTTGAGGGTGATTTTCTGAGTCCATTGCATACCAGTTCCACAACACTTTGCCTGGAAATGACTGGATGAAACCAGAAATATCCTCTTGTGTTATGGCTAACTCAATCCCAGATCTTGCTACAGCTTCTGTGTCTGTGTTTTCTGGATATTATCAAGGGACTTTACGTTTTAGAATGAATTTCAGTAGAGGAAATTTTGTTTTGTGCTGGAAATGCTAAGTGCTTCCAATTGCAGGTGCAACGTGTTCACCTTCGTGTTTTCTATGCAGAAACCTATAGCAATTTTTGCAAACAAACAGGATATTTATATTTGCAAACATGACTTTTTATCCACTTGGCCAAGACAAAGAGTGTGCTTTTCTCCAAAACCAGTTTGTGGGTGATTTTCTGAGTCCATTGCATACCAGTTCCACAACACTTCGTCTCGATATGACTGGATGAGACCAGAAATATCCTCTTGTGTTATGGCTAACTCAATCCCAGATCTTGCTACAACCTCTGTGTTTGTGTTTTCTGGATATTATCAATGGACTTTACGTTTTAAAATGAATTTAAGCAGAGAATATTTTCTTTGCTTCTGGGAAGCACTAATTGGTTCCACATGGAGACACAAACTCAACACATTTGTGCTGTCTAGGCAGAAAACTACAGCAATTGCTGAAAAAACATTATATTTGTGTTTGTGTAGATAACATTTTATGCACTTACCTAAGAAAATACTTTGCTATTCTCCAAAACCAGTTTGACTGTGATTATCTGAGTCCATTGCATATCAGTTGCACAGCACTTTGTCCGGATATGACAGGATGAAACCAGAAATCTCCTCTTTTGTTATGGCTAGCTCAATCCCAGATCTTGCTACAACCTTTGTGTTTGTGTTTTCTGGATATTATCAATGGACTTTATGTTTTAGATGAATTTCAGTAGAGGAAATTTTGTTTTCTGCTGGAAATGCTATGTGCTTCCATATGCAGGCCAAACGTGTTCACATTTGTGTTTTCTGTGCAGAAAGCTATAGCAATCGTTGCAAATAAACATGCTAATTATATTTGCACATATGAGTTTTTCCACTTGGCCAAAAAAAAGAGTTTACTTTTCTCCAAAACCAGATTGAGGGTGATTTTCTGAGTCCATTGCATACCAGTTCCACAACACTTTGCCTGGAAATGACTGGATGAAACCAGAAATATCCTCTTGTGTTATGGCTAACTCAATCCCACATCTTGCTACAACATATGTGTTTGTGTTTTCTGGATATTATCAATGGACTTTACGTTTTAGAATGAATTTCAGTAGAGGAAATTGTGTTTTGTGCTGGAAAAGCTAACTGCTTCCATATGCAGGCCCAAAGTGTTAACATTTGTGTTTTAACACAGAAAGCTAGAGCAATCGTTGCAAACAAACAGGATATTGATGTGTGCAAACATGACTTTTTATCCACTTGGCCAAGAAAAAGAGTTTGCTTTTCTCCAAAACCAGTTTGATGGTGATTTTCTGAGTCCATTGCATACCAGTCCCACAACACTTTGTACCAATATGCCTGGATGAAACCTGAAATCTCCTCTTGTGTTATGGCTAACTCAATCCCAGATCTTGCTACAGGGTCTGCCTTGCGTTTTTTGATATTAGCAATGGACTTTATGGTTTTGAATGAATTGAAGCAGGGAATATTTTCTTTGGTGCTGGGAAACACCAATTAGTTCCACTTGGAGACACAAACTCAACACATTCGTGCTGTCTAGGCAAAAAACTACAGCAATTGCTGCAAACTAACATGATATTTGTGTTTGTGTAGATGACATTTGATGCAATTGCCTAAGAAAATACTTTGCTATTCCCCAAAACCAGTTTGAGGGTGATTTTCCGAGAACATTGCATACCAGTTCCACAACACTTTCTGTAGATATGACTGGATGATACCAGAAATATCCTCTTGTGTTATGGCTTACTCAATCCCAATCTTGCTACAACCGATTTGTTTGTGTTTTCTGGATATTATTAATGGTCTTTGCGGTTTAGAATAAATTTCAGTACAGGAAATTTTTTTTATGCTGGAAATGCTAAGGGCTTCCATATGCAGGCTCAACGTGTTCACATTTGTGTTTTCTATGCAGAAAGCTAGAGCAATCGTTGCAAACAAACAGGATATTGATGTTTGCAAACATGACTTTTTATCCACTTGGCCAAGAAAAAGAGTTTGCTTTTCCCAAAACCAGTTTGAGGGTGATTTTCTGAGTCCATTGCATACCAGTTCCACAGCACTTTGTCTGGATATGACTGGATGAGACCAGAAATATCCTCTTGTGTTATGGCTAACTCAATCCCAGATCTTGCTACAGGCTCTGCTTTGTGTTTTTTGATATTATCAATGGACTTTATGGTTTTGAATGAATTTAAGCAGGGAATATTTTCTTTGGTGCTGGGAAACACTAATTAGGTCCACATGGAGACACAAACTCATTCATTTGTGTTTTCAAGGCAGAAAACTACAACAATTGCTGCAAACAAACATGATATTTGTGTTTGTGTAGACGATATTTGATGCTCTTGCCTAAGAAAATACTTTGCTATTCCCCAAAACCAGTTTGACTGTGATTATCTGAGTCCATTGCATACCAGTTCCACAGCACTTTGTGTGGATATGCCTGGATGAGAGCAGAAATATCCTCTTGTGTTATGGCTCACTCAAACCCTGATCTTTCTAACACCTCTGCGTTTGTGTATTCTGGATATTATCCATGCACTTTATTGTTGTGAATGTTTTTTATCAAGGAATGTTTTATTTTATACCTGGAATCTGTAATTGTTTCCACATGGAGACACCAGCTCTACACATTCGTATTTTCTAGGAGATTGCTAGATGAACTGTGGAAAACAAACAGATATTTCTGATTGTATACATGATATTTTATACACTTGCCTAATGAAAAGACTTTACTTTCTTCCAAAACCATTTTTACTGTGATTGTATGTGTCCATTGTATACGAATTCCACACCACTTTTTCAGGATATCCCTGGATAAAATCTGAAATATCCAGTTGTGTTTCGGTTAACTCAATCCCAGATATTTCAACAGCCTCTGTGTTTGTTTTTTCCGGATATTTTCAATGGACTTTATGGTTTTGAATGTTTTTATCAGGGAACATTTAATTTTGTGCTTGGAAACACTAATTCGTTCCACGTGGAGACACCAGCTCTACAAATTCGTATATTCTAGGGTGAAAGCTTGAAGAAAATTCGGAAACAAACATGATATTTCTGTTTGTATAGATGATATTTTATGCACTTGCCTAACGAAAAGACTACTTTTCTCCAAAACCATTTTTACTGTGATATTCTCGTTCCACTGCATACGAATTCCACTCCATTTTTTCCAGATATGACTGGATGAAACCAGAAATATCCGGTTGTGTTTTGGATAACTAAATTCCAGATATTGCGACAGCTCCTGTGTTTGAGTTTTCCAGATATTATCGATGGACTTTATTGTTTTGATTGTTTTTTATCAGAGAACATTTAATTTTGTGCTTGGAAACACTAATTGGTTCAACATGGAGACACCAGCTCTACACATTTGTATTTTCTAGGAAGAAAGTTAGAGGAACTGCTAGAAACAAACATGATATTTCTGTTTGTCTAGATGACATTTTATGCACTTGCCTAACAAAAAGACTTTGCTTTCCTCCAAAACCATTTTTACTGTGATTTTTTCGGTCAATTGCATACAAATTCCACACAACCTTTTCCAGATATGACTGGATGAAAACAGAATTATATGGTTGAGTTTAGGCTAAATCAATCCCAAATATTGTGACAACCTCTGTGTTTGTGTTTTCTGGATATTATTGGTGAACTTCATTGTTTTGAATGTTTTTATCAGGGAATATTTAATTTTGTACTGGGAAACTCTAATTGGTGTAAATGGAGACACAAGCTCTACACATTCGTATTTTCTAGGGAGAAAGCTAGAGGAACTGCGGCAAACAAACATGATATTTCTGTTGGTATAGGTGATATTTTATGCACATGCCTGACTAAAAGATTTATTTTCTCCAAAATTTCTTTACGGTGCTTTTCTGGGTCCATTGCATACAAATTCCACATCCCTTTGTCAGCATATGACTGGACGAAACCAGAAATATATGGTTGTTTTCTGGCTAACTCAATCCCAAATATTGCGATAGCCTCTGTGTTTGTGTTTTCTGGATATTATCGATGGACTTTATTGTTTTGAATGTTTTTTATCAGGGAATATTAAATTTTGTGCTTGGAAACACTAACTGGTTCCACAGGGAGACAAGAGCTCTACACATTCGTATTTTGTATGGAGAAAGCTAGAGGAGCTGTGGTAAACACACATGATATTTCGGTTTCAATAGATGACATTTTATGAACTTGCCTAATGAAAACACTTTGCTTTTCTCCAAAGCCATTTTTAGTGTAATTTTCTCGATCCATTGCATATGAATTCTACCACACTTTGTCCGGATGTGACTGGAAGAAACCAGAAATATCCGGTTGTGTTTTGGCTAACTCATCCCAGATATTGCTACTGCCTCTGTGTTTGTGATTTCCGGATATTATCAATGGACTTTATTATTTTGAATATTTTTTATAAGGGAACATTTAATTTTGTGCTGGAAAACACTAGTTGTCTCCACATGGAGTCACCCGCTCTACACATTCGTATTTTCTAGGGAGAAAGCTAGAGGAAATGTGGCAAACAATCATGATATTTCTGTTTGTATACATGACATTTTATGCACTGCCCAAAGGAAAAGACTTTGCTTTTCTCCAAAACCATTTTTCTCTGATTTTCTCGATCCATTAATTACGAATTCCACACCACATGATATTTCTGTTTGTATAGATGACATTTTATGCACTTGCCCAATGAATAGACTTTGCTTTTCTTCAAAACCATTTTTACTGTGATTTCCTCGGTCCATTGCATACGAATTCCTTACAACATTGTCTGGATATGACTGGATGAAACCAGAAATATCTGGTTGTGTTTTGGCTAACTCAATCCGAAATATTGTGAAAGACTCTGTGTTTGTGTTTTCTGGATATCATCGATGGACTTTATTGTTTTGAATGTTTTTATCAGAGAACATTTAAATTTATACCGTAGAAACACTTATTGGTTCCACATGGAAACAACAGCTCTACACATTCATATTTTCTAGGGAGAAAGCTAGAGGAACTGCGGGATACAAACATGATATTTCTGTTTGTATAGATGACAATTTATCTACTTGCCTAAAGAAAAGACTTTGCTTTTCTCCAAAACCATTGTTACTGTGATTTTCTCGGTCCGTTGCATATGAATTCCACACCAGTTTGTCCGGATATGACTGGATGAAACCAGAAATATCTGGTTTGGCTAACTCAATCCGAAGTATTGCTACAGCCTCTTTGTTTGTGTATTCCTGATATTATACATGGACTTTATATTTTTCAATGTATTTTTTCAGGGAACATTTAATTTTGTACCGTACAAACACTAATTGGTTCCACATGGAGACACCAGCTCTACAAATTCGTATTCTCTAGGGAGAAAGCTAGAGGAACTGCGGCAAACAAACATGATATTTCTGTTTGTCTAGATGACATTTTATGCACTTGCCTAAATAGAAGACTTTGATTTTCTCCAAAACCATTTTTACTCTAATTTTATCAGTCCATTGCATACGAATTCTACACCACTTTGTCCGGGTATGACTGGATGAAACCAGAAATATCTGGTTGTGTTTTGGCTAACTCAATCCGAATTATTGTGAACACCTCTGTGTTTTTTTTTTCTGGATATTATCGATGGACTTTAT
The DNA here is from genome assembly GCA_036325905.1 of Lepus oiostolus. Taxonomy (NCBI): domain Eukaryota; kingdom Metazoa; phylum Chordata; class Mammalia; order Lagomorpha; family Leporidae; genus Lepus; species Lepus oiostolus. The sequence continues at coordinate 1,020,195 of JAWMBE010000090.1, forward strand.
TGTTTTGAATGTTGTTTATCAGGCAACATGTAATTTTGTGCTGGGAAACACTAATTGGTTCCACATTGAAACACCAGCTCTACACATTCTAATTTTCTAGGGAGAAGCTAGAGCAAATGCAGCAAACAAACAGATATTACTGTTTGTAAGATGACATTTTATGCACTTGCTTAAAGAAAAGAATTTGCTTTTCTCCAAAATCGTTTTTACTGTGATTTTTCGGTCTATTGTATACGAATTCCACACCACTTTCCAGGTAAGCCTGGATGAATCCAGAAATATCCGGTTGTGTTTTGGCTAACTCAATCCGAAATATTGTGAAACCCTCTGTGTTTGTGTTTTCTGGATATTATCGATGGCCTTTATGGTTTTGAATGTTGTTTATCAGGGAACATTTAATTTTGTGCTGGGAAACACTAATTGCTTCCACATGGATACACCAGCAATACACATTCATATTTTCTAGGGAGAAAGTAGAGGAACTGCAGCAAACAAATATGATATTTCTGTTTGTATAGAACAATTTATACACTTGCCGAAGGAAAAGACTTTGCTTTTCTCCAAAATCATTTCACTGTGATTTTCTCGGTCCATTGCATTCGAATTCCACACCAGTTTGTCCGGATATGACTGGATGAAACTGGAAATATCTGGTTGTGTTTTGGCTAACTCAATCCCAGATATTGCTACAGCCTCCGTGTTTATGTTTTCCGGATATTTCCACGGACTTTTTGTTTTGAATGTTTTTTTATCAGGGAACATTTAATTTTATGGTGGGAAACACTCGGTGACTCCAGATGGAGACACCAGCTCTGCAAATTCGTATTTTGTAGGGAGAAAGCTAGAGGAACTGCGGCAAACAAACATGATATTTCTGTTTGTATAGATGACATTTTATGCACTTGCCCAACGAATAGACTTTGCTTTTCTCCAAAACCATTTTACTGTGTTTTTCTCGGTCCCTTGCATACGAATTCCATACCACATTGTCTGGATATGACTGGATGAAACCAGAAATATTTGGTTGTGTTTTGGAAAACTCAATCCCAGATATTGTTACAGCCTCTGTGGTTGTGTTTTCCGGATATTATCAACGGACTTTATTGTTTTGAATGTTTTTATCAGGGAACATTTAATTTTGTGCTAAGAAACACTAATGGGTTCATTTTGGGGACACCAGCTCTAAACATTCGTATTTTCTAGGGAGAAAGCTAGAGGAACTGTGGCAAACAAACATGATATTTATGTTTGTATAGATGACGTTTTATGCACTTTCCTAACGAAAAGACTTTGCTTTTCTCCAAAATCATTTTTACAGTAATTTTCTCGGTCCATTGCATATGAATTCCAAACGACTTTGTCTCGATATGACTGGATGATAGTGGAAATATCCGGTTGTGTTTTGGCTAACTTAATCCCACATGTTGCGACAGCCTCTGTGTTTGTGTTTTCTGGATATTATCGATGGACTTTATGGTTTTGAATGTTTTTTATCAGGGAACATTAAATTTTGTGCTTGGAAACACTAATTGGTTCCACATGGAGACACCAGCTCTGCACATTCGTATTTTCTAGGGAGAAAGCTAGAGGAACTGCGGCAAACAAGCTGGATATTTTTGTTTGTCTAGATGACGCCAGCACTACATATTTGTATTTTCTAGGGAGAATCTAGAGGAACTGTGGAAAGAAACATGATATTTCTGTTTGTATAGATGATATTTTTTGCACTTGCATAACGAAAAGACTCTGCTTTTCTCTAAAACCATTTTTAATGTGATTTTCTCGGTCCATTTCATGCGAATTCCACATACTTTCTCCGGTTATGACTGGAGGAAACCAGAAATATCTGGTTGTGTTTTTGCTAGCTCAATCCGAAATATTGCTACAGACTCTGTGTTTGTGTATTCCTGATATTATCCACGGACTTTATTTTTTTTAATTTTTTTTTTCAGGGAATATTTAATTTTGTGCTTGGAAACACTAATTGGTTCCACATGGAGACACCAGCTCTACAGATTCGTACTTTCTACCGAGAAAGCTAGAGGAACTGCGGCAAACAAACATGATATTTGTGTTTGTCTAGATGACATTTTATGCACTTGCCTAACTAAAAGACTTTGCTTTTCTCCAAAACCATATTTATATTTACTAAGATTTTCTCGGACCATTGCATATGAATTCCACACCAGTTTGTCCGGATATGACTGGATGAAACGGGAAATATCCGGTTTTGTTTTGGCTAACTTAATCCCAGATATTGCTACAGCCTCTGTGTTTGTGTTTTCTGGATATCATCGATGGACATATTATTTTGAATGTTTTTATCAGGGAACATTTAATTTTGTACCGTTGAAACACAAATTGGTTCAAAATGGGGACACCAGCTGTACACATTCGTATTTTCTAGGGAGAAAGCTAGAGGAACTGCGGCAAACAAACATGATATTTCTGTTTGTATCGATGACATTTTATGCACTTGCCTAAGGAAAAGACTTTGCTTTTATCCAAAACCTCTTTTACTGTGATTTTCTCAGTCCATTGCACACGAATTCCACACCAGTTTGTCCGGATATGACTGGATGAAACGGGAAATATCCGGTTTTGTTTTGGCTGACTCAATCCCAGACATAATTACCGCCTCTGTGTTTGTCTATTCCTGATATTATCCATAGACTTTATTGTTTGTAATGTTTTTTATCAGGGAACAATTAATTTTGTGCTTGGAAAAACTAATTGGTTCATCATGGGGACACCAGCTCCACATATTCGTATTTTCTAGGGAGAAAGCTAGGAACTACTGCAAACAAACATGATATTTCTGTTTGTATAGATGACATTTTATGCACTTGCCTAACAAAAAGACATTGTTTTTCTCCAAAACCATTTTTACTGTGATTTTTTCGGTCCATTGCATACGAATTCCACACCAGTTTGTCCGGATATGACTAGATGAAATGGGAAATATCCGGTTTTGTTTTGGCTAACTCAATTCCAGATATTGCTACAGCCTATATGTTTGTGTATTCCTGATATTATCCACAGACTTTATTTTTTTGAATGTTTTTTATTAGGGAACATTTAATTTTGTGTTGGGAAACACTAATTGTTTCCACATGGAGACACAGCTCTACACATTCATATTTTCTAGGGAGAAAGCTAGAGGAACTGCCACAAACAAACATGATATTTCTGTTTGTATTGATGACGTTTTATGCACTTGCCTAACGAAAAGACTTTGCTTTTCTCCAAAACCATTTTTACTGTGATTTTCTCGGTCCATTGCATACGAATTCCACATCACTTTGTCCAGATATAACTGGGTGAAACCAGAAATATCCGATTTATTTCGGCTAACTCAATCCGAAATAGTGCTAGAGCCTCTGTGTTTGTGTATTCCTGATATTATCCACAGACTTCATTTTTTGAATGTTTTTTTTCAGGGAACATTTAATTTTGTGCTTGGAAACACCAATTGGTTCCACATGGAGACACCAGCTCTACATATTCGTATTTTCTAGGGAGAATCCTAGAGGAACTGCGGCAAACTAACGTGATATTTCTGTTTGTCTAGATGACATTTTATGCACTTTCCTAACGAAAAGACTTTGCTTTTCTCCAAAAGCATTTTTACTCTGATTCTCTTGGTCCATTGCATACGAATTCCTCACCAGTTTCTCCGGATATGACTGGATGAAACCAGAAAGCTCCGGTTGTGTTTTGGCTAACTCAATCCGAAATAATGTGAAAGGCTCTGTGTTTGTGTTTTCTGGATATTATCGATGGACTTTATTGTTTTGAATGTTTTTTATCAGGGAACATTTAATTTTGTACCATTGAAACACTAATTGGTTCCACATGAGACACCAGCTCTACATATTCGTATTTTCTAGGGAGAAATCTAGAGGAACTGCGGCAAACAAACATGACATTTCTGTGTATAAAGATGACATTTTATGTACTTGCCAAAAGAAAAGACTTTGCTTTTCTCCAAAACCATTTTTACTGTGATGTTCTCGGTCCTTTGCATTCGAATTCCACACCACTTTGTCCGAATATGACTGGATGAAACCAGAAATATTCGATTGTGTTTTGGATAACTCAATCCCAGATATTGCTACAGCCACTGTGTTTGTGTTTTCCAGATGTTATCGATGGACTTTACTGTTTTGAATATTTTATCAGGGATCATTTAACTTTGTACCGTACAAACACTAATTGGTTCCACATGGAGACACCAGCTCTACATATTCGTATTTTCTAGGGAGAATCCTAGAGGAACTGCGGCAAACAAACATGATATTTCTGTTTGAATAGATGGCATTATATGCACTTGGGTAAAGAAAAGACGTTCCTTTCTCCAAAATCATTTTTACTGTGATTTTCTCGGTCCATTGCATACGAATTCCAAACCACCTAATCCAGATATGACTTGATGAAACAAGAAATATCCGGTTGTGTTTTGGCTAACTCAATCCCAGTTATTACCACAGGCCCTGTGTTTGTGTTTTCTGGATATTATCAACGGACCTAATGGTTTTTAATTTTTTTTTTTGTATCAGGGAACATTTAATTTTTCCTGGGAACACTAATTGGTTCCACATGGAGACACCACCTCTACATATTTGTATTTCTAGGAAGAATTCTAGAGGAACTGCGGCAAACAAACATGATATTTCTCTCTGTATAGATGATATTTTATGCACTTGCCAAACGAAAAGACTTTGCTTTTCTCCAAAACCATTTTTACTGTGATTTTCTTGGTCCATTGTATACGAATTCCACACAACTTTGTCCAGATATGCCTGGATGAAACCAGAAATATCCGGTTGTGTTTTGGCTAACTAAATCCCAGATATTGCTACAGGCTCTATGTCAATATTTCCGGATATTATGCACAGACTTCATTATTTTGAATGTTTCTTATGAGAGAACATTTAATTTTGGGCTGGTAAACACTAGTTGACTCCACATGGAGACACCAGCTCTACACATTCTTATTTTCTAGGGAGAAATCTAGAGGAACTGCGGCAAACATACATGATATTTCTGTTTGTATAGATGACATTTTACATACTGGCCGAAGGAAAAGACTTTGCTTTTCTCCAAAACCATTTTTACTGTGATTTTCTGGGGCCAATGCATACGAATTCCACACCAGCTTTTCTGGATGTGACTGAATAAAACCAGAAATATCCGATTGTGTTTTGGCTAACTCAATCCCAGATATTGCTACGGCCTCTGTGTATGTGTTTTCTGGATATTATTGACGGACATTATTGTTTTGTATGTTTTTAATGAGGGAACATTTAATATTGTGCTTAGAAACACTAGTTGACTCCACATGGAGAGATAAGCTCTCCACATTCGTATTTTCAAGGGAGAAAGCCAGAGGAACTGCGGTAAACAAACATGATGTTTCTATTTGAATAGATGACATTTTATGCACTTGCCTAACGAAAAGACTTTGCTTTTCTCCAAAACCATTTTTACTGTGATTTCTCGGTCTTTTGCATACGAATAGCACACCACTTTGTCCGGATATGACTGGATGAAACCAGAAATATGCAGTTGTATTTTGGCTTACTCATTCCCAGATATTGCTACAGCCTCTGTGTTTGTGTTTTCCAGATATTATCAATGGACTTTATTGTTTTGAATGTTTTTTATCAGGGAACATTTTATTTTGTGCTTTGAAACTCTAATTGGTTCCACATGGACACACCAGCTCTACACATTCATATTTTTTCAGAGTAAGCTGGAGGAACTGTGGCAATCAAATATGATATTTCTGTTTGTATAGAAGACATTTTATGCACTTGCCGAAGGAAAAGACATTGCTTTGCTCCAAAATCATTTTCACTGTGATTTTCTTGGTCCATTGCATTCGAATTCCACACCACTTTGTCTGGTTATGCCTGGATGAAAACAGAAATACCTGGTTCTATTTTGGCTAACTCAATCCAAAATATTGTGAAAGCCTCTGTGTTTTTTTTTTGCTGGATATTTTCAATGGACTTTATTCTTTTGACTGTTTTTATCTGGGAACATTTAATTTTGTACCCTAGAAACACTAGTTGACTCCACATGGAGACACCAGCTCTACACATTCGTATTTTCTAGGGAGAAAGCTAGAGGAACTGTGGCAAACAAACATGATATTTCTGTTTGTATAGGTGACATTTTATGCACTTGCCTAATGGAAACACTTTGCTTTTCTCCAAAACCATTTTTACTGTGATTGTCTGTGTGTATTGAATACAAATTCCACACCACTTTCTCCGGAGATTATGGATGAAACCAGAAATATCTGGTTGTGTTTTGGCTAACTCAATCCCACATATTGCGAGAGCCACTGTGTTTGTGTTTTCTGGATATTATCGACGGACTTAATTTTAGTGAATGTTTATTATCAAGGAACATTTAATTTTGTGCTGGGAAACAATAGTTGGTTCCACATGGATACACCAGCTCTACATATTTGTATTTCTAGGAAGAATTCTAGAGGAACTGCGGCAAACAAACATGATATTTCTCTCTGTATAGATGATATTTTATGCACTTGCCTAACGGAAAGACTTTGCTTTTCTTGAAAACCATTTTTACTTTGATTTTCCTGGTCCATTGCATACAAATTCCGCACAACTTTGTTAGGATATGACTGGATGAATCCAGAAATATTCGGTTGTGTTTTGGCTAATTTAATCCCACATATTGCGACAGCCTCTGTGTTTGTGTTTTCTGGATATTATGGAGGAACTTTAATATTTTAAGTGTTTTTTATAAGGGAACATTTAATTTTGTGCTTGGAAACACTAATTGGTTCCACATGGAGACACCAGCTCTACACATTCATATTTTGTAGGGAGAAAGCAAGAGGAACTGCGGCAAACACACATGATATTTCTGTTGGTATAGGTGACATTTTATGCACTTGCCTAACAGAAACATTTTGCTTTTCTCCAATACCATTTTTACTGTGATTGTCTGTGTCCATTGCATACGAATTCCACACCACTTTGTCTGTATATGACTGGATAAAACAAGAAATATCTGGTGGTTTTTTGGCTACCTCAATCCCACATGTTGTGACAGCATCTGTGTTTGTGTTTCTGGATATTATCGACGAACTTTATTGTTTTAAAAATTTTTTATCAGGGAACATTTAATTTTGTGCTTGGAAACACTAGTTGACTCCACATGGAAACACCAGCTCTACACATTCGTATTGTCTAGGGAGAAAGCTAGAGGAACTGAAGCAAGCAAACCTGATATTTTTGTTTGTATAGGTGACATTTTATGCATTTGCGTAACTAAAAGACTTTGCTTTTCTTCAAAACCATTTTTACTGTGATGTTCCCGGTCCATTGCATATGAATTCCACACAAATTTGTCAGGATATGACAGGATGAAACCAGAAATATCTGGTTGTGTTTTGGCTAACTGAATCCCACATATTGCGACAGCCTCTGTGTTTGTGTTTTCTGGATATTATCGAAGAACTTTATTATTTTAAGTGTTTTTCTAATGGAACATTTAATTTTGTGCTTGGAAACACTAATTGGTTCCACATGGAGTCACCGACTCTACACATTTGTATTTTCTAGGGAGAAAGCTAGAGGAACTGCGGCAAACAAACATGATATTTCTGTTGGTATAGGTGACATTTTATGCACTTCCCTAACATAAACACTTTGCTTTTCTCCAATACCATTTTCACTGTGATTGTCTGTGTTCATTGCATATGAATTCCACACCACTTTGTCTGTATATGACTGGATGAAACCAGAAATATCCGGTTTTGTTTTGCCTACCTCAATCCCACATGTTGCAACAGCCTCTGTTTTTGTGTTTTCTGGATATTATCGACTGACTTTATTGTTTTAAACGTTTTTTTTTATCAGGGAACATTTAATTTTGTGCTTGGAAACACTAATTGGTTCCACATGGAGACACCGACTCTACACATTTGTATTTTCTAGGGAGAAAGCAAGAGGAACTGCGGCAAACAAACATGATATTTCTGTTGGTATAGGTGACATTTTATGCACTTCCCTAACATAAACACTTTGCTTTTCTCCAATACCATTTTCACTGTGATTGTGTCCATTGCATATGAATTCCACACCACTTTGTCTGTATGTGACTGGATGAAACCAGAAATATCCGGTTTTGTTTTGCCTACCTCAATCCCACATGGTGCAACAGCCTCTGTGTTTGCATTTTCTGGATATTATCGATGGACTTTATTGTTTTAAACGTTTTTTTTTTTTATCAGGGAACATTTAATTTTGTGCTTGGAAACACTAATTGGTTCCACATGGAGACACCAGCTCTACACATTTGTATTTTCTAGGGAGAAAGCTAGAGGAACTGTGGCAAACAAACATGATATTTCTGCTTGTATAGGTGACATTTTATGCACTTGCCTTACGAAAAGACTTTGCTTTTCTCCAAATCCATTTTTACTGTGATTGTCTGTGTGTATTGTATACAAATTCCACACCACTTTCTCTGGATATGGCTGGATGAAACCAGAAATATCCGGTTGTGTTTTGGCTAACTCAATCCCACATTTTGCGAGAGCCACTGTGTTTGTGTTTTCTGGATATTATCGACGGACTTAATTTTATTGAATGTTTATTATCAAGGAACATTTAATTTTGTGCTGGGAAACAATAGTTGGTTCCACATGGATACACCAGCTCTACACATTTGTATTTTGTAGGGAGAAAGCTCAAGGAACTGCAGGAAACAAACATGATATTTCTGTTTGTATAAGTGACATTTCTGCACTTGCCTAACGGAAATACTTTGCTTTTCTTCAAAACCATTTTTACTGTGATTGTTTATGTCCATTGTATACGAATTCCACACCACTTTGTATGGATATGACTCGATAAAACCAGAAATATCCGGTTGTGTTTTGGCTAACTTAATCCCACATATTGCGACAGCCTCTGTGTTTGTGTTTTCTGGAAATTATGGAGGAACTTTAATATTTTAAGTGTTTTTTATAAGGGAACATTTAATTTTGTGCTTGGAAACACTAATTGGTTCCACATGGAGACACCAGCTCCACACATTCGTATTTTCTAGGGAGAAAGCTATAGGAAGTGAGGAAAACACAGTGGGGGCGGTGCCGTGACGCGTCTGGCGGGCGGTCCTCCGGCGCACATCGCTCTCCTTTTCTCGGTTCTCAGAAGTCGCTAGCAGTGATCGAGACGGCGGCAGTGGCGAGCGAGTCCTTGTGGCCTAGATAAATCAGGAAAAATGTCCCTCTATCCATCTCTTGAAGACTTGAAGGTAGACAAATTAAGTCAGGCTCAGACTGCTTTTTCTGCAAACCCTGCCAACCCAGCAATTTTGTCTTAAGCTTCTGCTCCCATCTCTCAAGATGGAAATCTTTATCCTAAACTGTATCTGGAACTTTCTCAATACATGGGCCTGAGTTTAAATGAAGAAGAAATACATGCAAATCTGGTGATGGTCTCTGGAGTACTGCCGCGGACCAACTGTCACGGAGTCTCAGACTGAGGGAGAACAAGGGCGAAGGCTCTTAGGCGGAAAGAAATCGGCGAGGGGAATGACAGACAGACACACTACTTTGAGTATGCTGCTGCGTTTATTTGCTGCAAAGCATAAGCTTTTGTACCGCTTTTACACGGAACTTGGCAAAGCAAATACAGGCTTCAAGGAAAAGAAATTATGATTACAATCATTAATCAGCAGGACATTCTAACTCACATGTGAGACAATAGTGGTTTCGGTTTTTCAATCTACATGTGCCGTGAGAATCGTTTTTGCACTTTTATGAAAGGTCACAGAGTTCATTTCTTAACTTAAAGACAATTTTTCTTTTATAAATTTCTTGATCATTTTATCCCAACCTCCTCTCACACGCACTAATTTGCTACCTGAATAATCACTAGAGGGGGTAAATATTTTCCCGCTTGCGGGGCCCACCGAGGATGAGTCCACCACCGCCCACTAATTAAATATTGTTCATATCCTTTTGGCAAAGTTCTCTTGGGAATCTTTGCTAATTCTTGCTCTCTTTTGGAATCTTTTTGGGCGTGCACATTTCCTAATAACATCTCCAAGTGGGCTTCTGCCGTGCCATCTCCTTCATCAAAGCTAAGCAGCTCCAGCTGCTCCGTGGGATCAAGCAATGTTCCCAGAGTGCCATTTGAGGTCAATGCCCAGGCTGCATTGTGCACAGCCTGGATGAATAGCGGCGCCCACAAGGATATGTTCCCGGAGGTAAAGTTTATTGAATCCTGGTGTCCCACCTGTACCCCACTTGACTGCACATAGCACAATGAAAAAGCACTGCTAAAATTAACAAAAGCAACAGCAAGGAAAGTTCTCTGAGCCAAGCTGGCAGTTTCATGCCTCTCTAGCCGCCAGGGGCCATGACGACCGCTGACTGCATGGGAACCGCCTGGGGCTTCACTCCGCGGAGCACTGACCCCACCCCTCCAGCCTGAGGGTCCCAATATGGCAGCAGTTTTGCTACGCAGATGGGACAGCTGTGGGTGTAGCAGTTCCCCCTTTATTTTTAAGACGAAGCTCGAAAACTTCCTGCTGCACATCCCGCAATGAAGTGAGTATACATTTAAACACTCCAGGAAACAATAAAATCACCACTAATACTATTGCAGCTAAAACTCCTATATAAATTAAGTAGTTTTTCCAATTGATAGGATTTAGAGCCTTTATTCCCGATCCTATACTTTCTGCTAATTCATTCAAATCCCCTAGTTGCAATCTAGACTGGCTTGCTACCGTTATTTCCTTTTGCAAATTATGTAGGTCATGTGTAATACCATTATCATGCCACACGCCCTGCACATGTGCTTTCACTTTCTCCCAAGCTTGTGAAGTATTATACAACAATGGTGTTACACAAATTGATTTAAAATTACTATGACAGCGTGCAGAGAACATTGTCTGCAAGTTAGCAATATCTTGTCCTAAAGCGAGGACCACTTCCTCCAACACATTGATTTTTGCTTCCAATTTTTGATCAATTGCTTCTTGTCTTAATAAAGCCCTTGTAATATTCCTGTTTAATGTATTTACATAATGAGCAGTCTGAATTCCGTTCTCTAATGTAGTAGCAGCCACTGCAAATGTAGTAACAACAGAAATCAAAGCAGTTATTCCTAGTATCAATGAAGCAACAAATCTTTTTGGCCTTAACAATTCAGATAACATATCAAGTACTTGCAAAGCAGAATTATCATACCATGCATTTTTTCCTAATTCTACTGGCAACATTATAAAGGGAGGTCGGCGCACTATTAGCATAGCAGAATACTTTTTTTGCACTGTGGACTCTATACAATTTGTCAACTTACAGTGAAAACATAATAGTCTATATGATTGCCGTTCTGCACTAATATTTAAAGAACCAGTAGGAGGAACCAACAAAAGAGCATTTGGATAAGCAACACAAGCTTTGACACTGATAGGTTCTTTTTTTTTTTTAATTAAACTTTTATTTAATGAATATAAATTTCCAAAGTATAGCTTATGGGTTACAATGGCTTCCCCCCTCCCATAACTTCCCTCCCGCCCGCAACCCTCCCCCCTCCCGCTTCCTTTCCCCTTCCATTCGTGTAAAGATTCATTTTCAATTCTTTTTGTATACAGAAGATCAGTTTAGTATATATTAGGTAAAGATTTCAACATTTTGCCCATATAGCAACATCAAGTGAAAAAACTACCATTGGATTACTAATTATAGCATAAAATAGCAATGTACAGCACATTAAAGACAGAGATCCTACATAATTTTTTTTTCAAAATAATTAATTTTCTATGCCATTTCCATTTTAACACCAGGTTGTTTTTTTTTTCATTTCCAATTCTCTTTATATACAGAAGATCACTTCAGTATATAATTAGCAAAGACCTCATCAGTCTGCGCCCACACAGAAACGCAAAGAATAAAAATACTGTTTCAGTACCAGTCGTAGCATCACTTGGCTTTAGACGACACATTGGGGACAGATCCCGCATGGGGTGTAAGTACACAGTGACTCCTGTTGCTGACTTAACAATTTGACACTCCTGTTCATGGTGTCAGTAATCTCCCTGGGCTCTAGTCATGAGTTGCAAGGGCTATGGAAGCCTTTAGGGTTCGCTGACTTTGATCTTATTCCGATAGGGTCATAGTCAAAGTGGAAGTTCTCTCCTCCCTTCGGAGAAGGGTACCTCCTTCTTTGATGGCCCCGTTCTTTCCACTGGGATCTCACTCACAGAGATCATTCACTTAGGTCTTTTTTTTTTCCCATGGTATCTTGGCTTTCCATGCCTGCTATACTCTCATGGGCTCTTCAGCCAGATCCGAATGCCTTGAGGGCTGATTCTGAGGCCGGAGTGTTGTTTAGGACATCTGCCATCCTATGAGTCTGCTGTGTATCCCACTTCCCATGTTGGATCTTTCTTTCCCTTTTTGATTCTATCAGTATTAGCAGATACTTATCTTGTTTGTGTGATCTCTTTGACTCTTAGACCTATCAGAGCTATCAATTGTGAGCTGAAATTGATCACTTGGACTAGTGCGATGGCATTGGTACATGCCATCTTGATGGAATTGTGTTGGAATCCCCTGCACATTTCTAACTCCACCATTTGCGGCCAGTCCGATTGAGCATGTTCCTAATTGTTTACCTCCTCCCTCTCTTTTTCCACTCTTAGATTTAACAGGGATCACTTTTCAGTTAAAATTTAAACACCTGAGAATAATTGTGTGTTAATTACTGAGTTCAACCAATAGTACTAGAACAACAACAGCAACAACGAATACTAAAAAGGATAGAGTATTACATTGTACATCTAAAGTCAGGACAGGAGCTGATCAGTTCATTGTTGCTTATAGTGTCCATTTCACTTAACAGGTTTTCTCTTTGGCGCTCAGTTGTCACCGATCAGGGAAAACAAATTATATTTTTCTCTTTGGGACTGGCTTAATTCACTGAGCATGATGTTTTCCAGATTGCTCCATCTTGTTGCAAATGACTGGGTTTCGTTGTTTCTTACTGCTGTATAGTATTCTATGGAGTACATGTCCCATAATTTCTTTATCCAGTCTATTGTTGATGGGCATTTGGGTTGGTTCCAGGTCTTAGCTATTGTGAATTGAGCTGCAATAAACATTAATGTGCAGATGGCTTTTTTATTTGCCAAATTAAATTCCTTTGGGTAAATTCCAAGGAGTGGGATGGCTGGGTTGTATGGTAGGGTTATGTTCAGGTTTCTGAGGAATCTCCAGACAGACTTCCATAGTGGCTTAACCAGTTTGCATTCCCACCAACAGTGGGTTAGTGTCCCTTTTTCCCCACATCCTCTCCAGCATCTGTTGTTGGTAGATTTCTGAATGTGAGCTATTCTCACCGGGGTGAGATGGAACCTCATTGTGGTTTTGATTTGCATTTCTCTGATTGCTAGTGATCTTGAACATTTTTTCATGTGTCTGTTGGCCATTTGGATTTCCTCTTTCGAAAAATGTCTATTGAGGTCCTTGGCCCATCTCTTAAGTGGGTTGTTTGTTTTGTTGTTGTGGTTTTTCTTGATTTCTTTGTAGATTCTGGTTATCAATCCTTTATCTGTAGTATAGTTTGCGAATATTTTTTCCCATTCTGTTGGTTGCCTCTTCACTTTCCTGACTGTTTCTTTCGAGGTACAGAAGCTTCTCAATTTGATGCAATCCCAAATGTTAATTTTGGTTTTGACTGCCTGTGCTTTTGGAGTATTTTCCAGGAAGTCTTTGCCTGTGCCTATATCTTGCAGGGTTTCTCCAATGCTCTCTAATAATTTGATGGTTTCGGGTCGTAGATTTAAGTCTTTAATCCATGTTGAGTGAATTTTTGTGTAAGGTGATAGGTATGGGTCTTGCTTCAAGCTTCTGCACGTGGAAATCCAATTTTCCCAGCACCATTTATTGAATAGACTGTCCTTATTCCAGGGATTAGATTTGGATCTTTGGTCAAATATAAGTTGGCTGTAGATGTTTGGATTGATTTCTGGTGTTTCTATTCTGTTCCATTGGTCTATCCATCTGTTTCTGTACCAGTACCATGCTGTTTTGATAACAACTGCCCTGTAGTATGTCCTAAAATCAGGTATTGTGATGCCTCCGGCTTTGTTTTTGTTGTACAGGATAGCTTTGGCTATTTGAGGTCTTCTGTGTCTCCATATGAATTTCAGCATCATTTTTTCTAGATCTGTGAAGAAGGTCTTCGGGATCTTGATGGGTATTGCATTGAATGTATAAATTGCTTTTGGGAGGATAGACATTTTGATGATATTGATTCTTCCAATCCATGAGCATGGAAGATTTCTCCATTTTTTGGTATCCTCTTCTATTTCTTTCTGTAAGGTTTTGTAGTTTTCATTGTAGAGATCTTTAACGTCTTTGGTTAAGTTTATTCCAAGGTATTTGATTGTTTTTGTAGCTATTGTGAATGGGATTGATTTTAGAAGTTCTTCCTCAGCCGTGGCATTGCCTGTGTATATAAAGGCTGTTGATTTTTGTGGATTGATTTTATATCCTGCTACTTTGCCAAACTCTTCGATGAGTTCCAGCAGTCTCTTAGTAGAGTTCTTTGGGTCCCCTAAATAAAGAATCATATCATCTGCAAAGAGGGATAGTTTGAGTTTGTCCTTCCCGATTTGTATCCCTTTAATTTCTTTTTCTTGCCTAATAGCTCTGGCCAAAACTTCCAGAACTATATTGAATAGCAGTGGTGAGAGAGGGCATCCCTGTCTGGTACCAGATTTCAGTGGAAATGCTTCCAACCTTTCCCCATTCAATAGGATGTTGGCCGTGGGTTTTTCATATATTGCTTTGATTGTATTAAGGAATGTTCCTTCCATACCCAGTTTGCTTAGAGTTTTCATCATGAAAGGGTGTTGTATTTTATCAAATGCTTTCTCTGCGTCTATTGAGAGAATCATATGGTTTTTCTTCTGCAGTCTGTTAATGTAGTGTATTACGTTGATTGTTTTGCGAATGTTGAACCATCCCTGCATACCGGGGATGAATCCCACTTGGTCTGGGTGGATGATCTTTCTGATGTGTTGTTGCATTCTATTGGCCAGAATTTTATTGAGAATTTTTGCATCTATGTTCATCAGGGATATTGGTCTGTAATTCTCTTTCAGTGTTGTGTCTCTTTCTGGCTTAGGAATTAAGGTGATGGTGGCTTCATAGAAGGAATTTGGGAGGATTCCCTCTTTTTCGATTGCTCTGAATAGTTTGAGAAGAATTGGAGTTAGTTCTTCTCTAAATATCTGGTAGAACTCAGCAGTGAATCCATCTGGCCCTGGGCTTTTCTTTGTTGGGAGGGCCTTTATTACTGTTTCAATTTCTGTGTCAGTTATTGGTCTGTTTAGGTTTTCTATGTCTTCCTGGCTCAATTTAGGGAGGTTGTATGTGTCCAAGAATCTGTCCATTTCTGATAGATTTTCCTGTTTGCTGGCATACAAGTCCTTGTAGTAATTTCTGATGATTCTTTTTATTTCTGTGGCGTCTGTTGTTACGTTTCCCATTTCATCTCTGATCCTATTGATTTGGGTCTTTTCTCTTCTTTTTTTAGTTAGTTGGGCCAATGGGGTGTCAATTTTGTTTATTTTTTCAAAAAACCAGCTCCTCGTTTGGCTGATTTTTTGTAATGTTTTTTTGGATTCAATCTTGTTGATTTCTTCTCGGATTTTAATTATTTCTCTTCTCCTACTGGGTTTGGGTTTGGTTTGCTGCAGATTTTCTAGATCCTTGAGATGACTTGAAAGCTCATCTATTTGGTGCCTTTCCAATTTCTTGATGTAGGCACCTATTGATATAAACTTTCCTCTTAACACTGCTTTTGTTGTATCCCATAGGTTTTGGTATGTTGTGCTGTTATCCTCATTTACTTCCAGAAAATTTTTGATTTCTCTTTTAATTTCTTCTATGACCCATTGTTCATTCAGGAGCATGTTGTTCAATCTCCATGTGTTTGCACGTGCTCTAGGGATTCCTGAGTTGCCAATTTCCAATTTCATTCCTTTGTGGTCTGAGAAGCTGCATGGTATGATTCTAATTCTTTTGAATTTGCTGAGGCTTGCTTTATGGCCTAGTATGTGGTCAATCCTAGAGAGGGTTCCATGTACTGCTGAGAAGAATGTAAAGTCCTTAGATGTAGGATGAAATGTTCTGTAGATGTCTGTTAGATCCATTTGGGCTATAGTGTCATTTAAATCTACTGTCTCCTTGTTGATCTTCTGTCCTGTTGATCTGTCTATCTCTGAGAGTGGAGTATTGAAGTCCCCCAGTACTATTGTATTGGGGTCTAAGTCTCCCTTTAAGTCCCTTAACAAGTCTTTTAAATAGGCTGGTGCCCTGTAATTAGGTGCATATACGTTGAGAATCGTTATATCTTCCTGTTGAATGGATCCCTTAATCATTATATAGTGCCCCTCTTTGTCTCTCCTAACAGTTTTTGTGGTAAAGTTTATGTTGTCCGATATTAAGATGGCTACGCCCGCTCTCTTTTCATTTCTGTTGGCGTGGTATATCTTTTTCCAGCCTTTCACTCTCAGCTTGTATGGATCATTGTTGGATAGATGGGTTTCTTGTAAGCAGCAAAAGGATGGGTTTTGGTCCTTAACCCAATCGGCCAATCGGTGTCTTTTAACTGGACAGTTCAAGCCATTAACATTCAATGTGACTATTGAGAAGGAGTAACTTTGCCCTGCCATTTGCCAAAGATATTTTCTAATATCTGGTTTGAGCTTCCTGTGATCTTTTGCTCTGAGGTTTCCTTCCTTTACCTTCTTTCATATTGGTGACCGTGTTTCTGTGTTTCTGTATGTAACACGTCTTTAAGCATCTTTTGCAGGGCTGGACGAGTGGCGACAAATTCTTTCAATTTCTGTTTGCTGTGAAAGGTCTTAATTTCACCTTCATTCACAAATGAGAGCTTTGCAGGATATAATATTCTGGGCTGGCAGTTTTTCTCTCTTAGTACCTGGGCTATATCTCACCATTCTCTCCTGGCTTGTAGGGTTTCTGATGAGAAATCAGCTGTAAGTCTAATTGGAGATCCTCTGAGAGTAATCTGTCGTTTCTCTCTTGCACATTTTAGGATCTTTTCTTTGTGTTTCACTGTGGTGAGTTTGATTACGACGTGTCGTGGTGAGGATCTCTTTTGATCATGTTTATTAGGGGTTCTCTGAGCTTCCTGTACTAGGATGTCTCTGTCCTTCTCCAAACTTGGGAAATTTTCTGCTAGTATCTCACTAAAAAGGCCTTCTAATCCTTTCTCCCTTTCCATGCCTTCAGGAACTCCTAGAACCCGAATGTTGGGTTTTTTAATAGTATCCTGTAGATTCCTGACAGTATTTTTTAGATTTCTGATTTCTTCTTCTTTTCTTTGATTTGACTGTTTCCTTTCCTGTTCTCTGTCTTCTAATTCCGATATTCTCTCCTCTGCTTCATCCATTCTGTTTTTAAGGCTCTCTAATGTGTTTGCCATTTGATCCATTGAGTTCTTCATTTCATTGAGGTTTTTTTTCACTATCGCAATTTCCTGTTCCACTAGTTGTTTCATTTCATTTTGATTCCTCCTTAATATTTCATTTTCACGGGAGAGATTTTCTATCTTGTCCATTAAGGATTTCTGTAGTTCAAGAATTTGTTTTTGAGAACTTCTTAATGTTCTTGTGAATTTTTTGAAATCTGCTTCTTGCATTTGCTCTATCTCTTCATCTTCATAATCTTGCATTGGCATGTCTTGTTCACTTGGGGGCGTCATAGTGCCTTCCTTGTTCTTGGTAGCTCCGCTTCTATGTTTCTTGCTTGGCATGTTAAAGATAATTTGTGGTGTTTTTGTTTTTGTTTTTTTTTCTCTGGTTATACTATGCCTCTAAGTGAGCTGTCTGTTTTGTTGGAGCCTTAGGGGCTGTGATGGGTGTGGTCAGAGGGCTATGCTTGTTTCTTGAGGTTTAAGGCTGTGTAAAGAGCGACTCTCCCAGATTATTTGCTCCTTGCTGGGACGCTCTCTCTCTCTCTCTTTTTTTTTTTTTTTGTTTTGACTTAGTTGGGAGTGGGGTTGAGGGTAGTTGAAATCTAGCCTCTGTGAGTATTCCTTTGATCTACCCCTGGGACCATACACAGCGTTTATGCAGCCCTCAGTGTGTTCTCCAGTTTCGCTAAAGATACTGAGTTTGGCTGAGCTTTACATATGTAAAATCGCGGTGCTCTTTGTTTTGCTTGGTGAGTGAAGGGAGAGGCCTCTGTTCCCCCTCCCCCCAATGTCTCGGACTTCTCAGGTCTTTTGTCTTTCTTACCCTCCTCCGTTCCCGCTTGGCAAGTTAGAGATAATTTGTGGTGTTTTTGTTTTTGTTTTTGTTTTTTTTTTTTCTCTCGTTATACTATGCCTCTAAGTGAGCTGTCTGTTTTGTTGGAGCCTTAGGGGCTGTGATGGGTATGGCCAGAGAGCTATGCTTGTTTCTTGAGGTTTAAGGCTGTGTAAAGAGCGACTCTCCCAGATTATTTGCTCCTTGCTGGGACTCTCTTTCTCTCTCTTTCTCTCTCTCTCTCTTTTTTTTTTTGACTCAGTTGGGAGTGGAGTTGAGGGTAGTTGAAATCTAGCCTCTGTGAGTATTCCTTTGATCTACCCCTGGGGCCACACAAAGAGTTTATGCAGCCCTCAATGTGTTCTCCAGTTTCGCTAAAGATACTGAGTTTGGCTGAGCTTTACATATGTAAAATCGCGGTGCTCTTTGTTTTGCTTGGTGAGTGAAGGGAGAGGCCTCTGTTCCCCCTCCCCCCAATGTCTCGGACTTCTCAGGTCTTTTGTCTTTCTTACCCTCCTCCGTTCCCGCGCTGGCGAGATTCTGTGGCTCTGCCTCCTCTCCCGCCGCTGCCGCTCGGCTTGTCTCGGTTGGTTTTCCACGCGGTGGGTTCCCTGTAAGTCCTCTGTGTTTCCTCCACAAGATCCGGAAGCGATTCCTCTGCAGTTTTTTTCTTGAGTTTTTTCCTGATGCTACAGTAATTCCGCTTTTATGAAAGTTTATTTTCCCAAACTAAGGCACACGTCCTCACTATCCGCCATCTTGGCTCCGCCTTTACTGTGATTTTCTGGGTGCATTGCATACGAATTCCACACTAGTTTGTCCGGATATGACTGGATGAAACGGTAAGTGTCCGGTTTTGCTGGCTAACTCAATCCCAGATACTGCTACAGCCTCTGTGTTTGTGATTTCAGGATATTATCGATGGACTTATTGTTTTGAATGTTTTTATCAGGGAACATTTAATTTTGTACCGTTGAAACACTAATTTGTTCATAATGGGAACACCAACTCTACACATTCGTATTTCCTATGGAGAAAATTAGAGGAACTGTGGCAACAAACATGATATTTCTGTTTGTATCCATGACATTTTATGCACTTCCCTAACGAAAAGACTTTGCTTATATCCAAAACCTCTTTTACTGTGATTTTCTCAGACCATTGCATACGAATTCCACACTAGTTTGTCCGGATATGACTGGATGAAACCGGAAATATTTGGATTTGTGTTGTCTAACTAAACCGCAGATACTGCTACAGCCTCTGTGTTTGTATTTTCTGGATATTATCAATGGACTTTATTGTTTTGAATGTTTTTTATCGTGTAACATTTTATTTTGAACTTGGATACAGCAATTGGTTCCACATAGAGACACCAGCTCTATATATTCGTATTTTCTAGGTAGAAAGCTAGAGGAATTGCGGCAAACAAACATGATATTTCTGTTTGTATCGATGATATTTTATGCACTTACATAACGAAAAGACTTTGCTTTTCTACAAAACCATTTTTACTGTGATTTTCTCGGTACGTTGAATACGAATTCCACTCCAGTTTGTCCGGTTATGACAAGATGAAAACAGCAATATCCGGTTGTGTTTTGGCTAACTCAATCCGAAATATTGTGAAAGCCTCTGTGTTTGTGTTTTCTGGATGTTAACGATTGACTTTATTGTTTTGAATGTTTTTATCAGGGAACTTTTCATTTTGTACCATTGAAACACTAATTGGTTCATCATGGGGACACCAGCTCTATACAATCGTATTTTCTAGGGAGAAAGCTAGAGGAACTTCGGCAATCAAACATGATATTTCTGTTTTTATAGATGACATTTTATGCACTTGCCAAACAAAAAGAATTTGCTTTTCTCCAAAACCATTTTTACTGTGATTTTCTCGTTCCATTGCATACGTATTCCACACCAGTTTGTGCGGATATGACTGGATGAAACCGGAAATATCCGCTTGTGTTTTTGCTAACTCAATCCTAGACATTGTTACCGCCTCTGTGTTTGTGTATTCCTGATATTATACACGGACTTTATTGTTTGGAATGTTTTTTTATCAGGGAACTTTAATTTGTGCTTGGAATCTCTAAGTGGTTCCAAATGGAGCCACCAGCTCTACACATTCGTATTTTCTAGGGAGAAAGCTAGAGGAACTGTGGCAAACAAACATGATATTTCTGTTTGTATCGATGACATTTTATGTACTTGCCTAACAAAAAGACTTTTCTTTTCTCCAAAACCATTTTTACTATGATTTTCTCAGCCCATTGCATACAAATTCCACAAGAGTTTGTCCGGATATGACAGGAAGAAACCAGAAATATCTGGTTTTGATTTGGCTAACTCAATCCCAGATATTGCTACAGCCTCTGTGTATGTATTTTCTGGATATTATCAACGGACTTTATTGTTTTGAATGTTTTTTTATTGTGGAACATTTTATTTTGAGCTTGGATACAGTAATAGGTTCCACATGGAGACACCAGATCTACATATTCGCATTTTCTAGGGAGCAAGCTAGAGGAACTGCGGGAAAGAAACATGATATTTCTGTTTGTATAGATGACATTTTATGCACTTGCCTAAACACAAAACTTTGCTT
The DNA here is from genome assembly GCA_036325905.1 of Lepus oiostolus. Classification (NCBI taxonomy): domain Eukaryota; kingdom Metazoa; phylum Chordata; class Mammalia; order Lagomorpha; family Leporidae; genus Lepus; species Lepus oiostolus. Next base: position 1,041,151 of record JAWMBE010000090.1, read on the forward strand.
TTCTCCAAAACCATTTTTACTGAGATTTTCTCTGTCCATTGCATACGAATTCCACACCATTTGTCCGGATATGACTGGATGAAACCAGAAATATCCGGTTGTGTTTTGGCTAACTCAATCTGAAATAATGTGAAAGACTCTGTGTTTGTGTTTTCAGGATATTATCGATGGACTTTATTGTTTTGAATGTTTTTTATCAGGGAGCATTTAATTTTAAACCATTGAAACACTAATTGCTTCGTAATGGGAACAACAGCTCTACACATTCGTATTTTCTATGGAGAAAGCTAAAGGAACTGCGGCAAACAAACATGATATTTCTGTTTGTCTAGATGACATTTTATGCACTTGCCTAACGAAAAGACTTTGCTTTTCTCCAAAACCATTTTTACTCTCATTTTCTCAGTCCATTGCATACAAATTCCACACCAGTTTGTCCGTATATGACTGGAAGAAATCGGAAATATCTGGTTGTGTTTTCGCTAACTCAATCCCAGATATTGCTACAGCCTCTGTGTTTGGGTTTTCTGGATATTATCGATGGACTTATTGTTTTGAATGTTTTTATCAGGGAACATTTAATTTTCTACTGTTGAAACACTAATTGGTTCATAATGGGAACACCTGCTCTACACATTCGAATTACCTAGGGAGAAAGCTAGCGGAACTGCGGCAAACAAACATGATATTTCTGTTTTTATAGATGACATTTTATGTACTTGTCTAATGAAAAGACTTTGCTTTTCTCCAAAATCATTTTTGCTGTGATTTTCGCTGTCCATTGCATACGAATTCCACACCATTTTGTCCGGATATGCCTGGCTGAAACCAGAAATATCCGGTTGTGTTTTGGCTAGCTGAATCCCAGATATTGCTGCAGCCTCTGTGTTAGTGTTTTCCGGATATTATCGATGGACTTTATTGTTTTGAATGTTTTTATCAGGAACATTCAATTATGTACCAAAAATACACTATTTGGTTCCACATGCAGACACCAGCTCTACACATTCGGATTTTCTAGGGAGAAATCTAGAGGAACTGCGGCAAACAAACATGCTATTTCTGTTTGAATAGATGACATTTTATACACTTGCCTAATGATAAGACTTTGCTTTTCTCCAAAACTATTTTTGCGGTGATTTTTTTTGTCCATTGCATACGAATTCCACACCAGTTTGTGCGGATATGACTGGATGAAACCAGTAGTATCGAGTTATGTTTTGGCTAACTCAATCCCAGGTATTGCTACAGCCTCTGTGTTTGTGTTTTCTGGATATTATCGACTGACTTTATTGTTTTGAATGCTTTTATTAGGGAATATTTAATTTTGTGCTTTGAAACACTAATTGGTTCCACATTGAGACTCGAGCTCTACACATTCGTATTTTCTAGGGAGAAAGCTGGAGGAACTGCGGCAAACAAACATGATATTTCTGTTTGTTTAGATGACATTTTATGCACTTGCCTAAAGAAAAAACTTTGCATTTCTCCAAAACCATTTTTACTGTTATTTTTTCAGCCCATTGCAAACGAATTCCACACCACATGATATTTCTGTTTGTATAGAGGACATTATATGCACTTGCCTAAAGAAACGAATTTGCTTTTCTCAAAACCATTTTAACTGTGATTTATTCTGTCCAATGCATAGGAATTCCAAACCACATTGTCCGCATATGACTGGATGAAATTAGAAATTTCCGGTTGTGTTTTGGCTAACTCTATCCCAGATATTGCTACAGCCCCTGTGTTTGTGTTTTTTGGATATTATCAACAGAATTTATTGTTTTGAATGTTTTTTATCAGGGAATATTTAATTTTGTGCTTGGAAACACTAGTTGACTCCACGTGGGGAAACCAGCTGTGCATATTCATATTTTCTGGGGAGAAAGCTAGAGGAACTGCGGCAAAAATAGATGATATTTCGGTTTGAATGGATGACATTTTACATGCTTGCCGAACGAAAAGACTTTGCTTTTCTCCAAAATCATTTTTACTCTGATTTTCTCTGTGCATTTCATACGAATAACACAACACTTTGTCCGGATAAGACTGGATGAAACCAGAAATATCCGGTTTTGTTTTGCCTAACTCAATCTGAAATATTGTGAAAGCCTCTATGTTTGTGTTTTCAGGATATTTTCGATGGACCTAATTGTTTTGAATGTTTTTATCAGGGAACATTTAATTTTGTGCTGTTAAACACTAGTTGACTCCATATGAATACACCAGCTCTACTTATTCATATGTTCTAGGGAGAAAGCTAGGGGAAATGCGGCAAACAAACGTTATTGTTCTGTTTGTATAGATGACATTTTATGCACTTGTCGAAGGAAAAGACTTTGCTTTTCTCCAAAACCATTTGCACTGTGATTTTCTCGGTCCATTGTATATGAATTTAACACTATTTTGTCCGGATATGCCAGGATGAAACCAGAAATATCCAGTTGTGATTTGGCTAACTATATCCCAGGTATTGCTACAGCCTCTGTGTTTGTGTTTTCTGGATATTATCGATGGAATTTATTGTTTTCAATGTTTTTATCAGGGAACATTTAATTTTGTACCGTAGAAACAGTAATTGGTTCCACATGGAGACACCAGCTCTACACATTCGTATTTTCTAGGGTGAAAGCTAGAGGAACTGCTGTAAACAAACATGATATTTCTGTTTTTATAGATGACATTTTATGCACTTGCCTAATGAAAAGACTTTGCTTTTCTCCAAAACCATTTTTACTGTGATTGTCTGTGTCCATTGCATACGAATTCCACACCACTTTGTCCGGATATGCCTGGCGGAAACCAGAAATATCCGGTTGTGTTTTGGCTAGCTGAATCCCAGATATTGCTGCAGCCTCTGTGTTAGTGTTTTCCGGATATTATCGATGGACTTTATTGTTTTGAATGTTTTTATCAGGAACATTCAATTATGTACCAAAAATACACTATTTGGTTCCACATGCAGACACCAGCTCTACACATTCGGATTTTCTAGGGAGAAATCTAGAGGAACTGCGGCAAACAAACATGCTATTTCTGTTTGAATAGATGACATTTTATACACTTGCCTAATGATAAGACTTTGCTTTTCTCCAAAACTATTTTTGCGGTGATTTTTTTTGTCCATTGCATACGAATTCCACACCAGTTTGTGCGGATATGACTGGATGAAACCAGTAGTATCGAGTTATGTTTTGGCTAACTCAATCCCAGGTATTGCTACAGCCTCTGTGTTTGTGTTTTCTGGATATTATCGACTGACTTTATTGTTTTGAATGCTTTTATTAGGGAATATTTAATTTTGTGCTTTGAAACACTAATTGGTTCCACATTGAGACTCGAGCTCTACACAAAAAACCATTTGCACTGTGATTTTCTCGGTCCATTGTATATGAATTTAACACTATTTTGTCCGGATATGCCAGGATGAAACCAGAAATATCCAGTTGTGATTTGGCTAACTATATCCCAGGTATTGCTACAGCCTCTGTGTTTGTGTTTTCTGGATATTATCGATGGAATTTATTGTTTTCAATGTTTTTATCAGGGAACATTTAATTTTGTACCGTAGAAACAGTAATTGGTTCCACATGGAGACACCAGCTCTACACATTCGTATTTTCTAGGGTGAAAGCTAGAGGAACTGCTGTAAACAAACATGATATTTCTGTTTTTATAGATGACATTTTATGCACTTGCCTAATGAAAAGACTTTGCTTTTCTCCAAAACCATTTTTACTGTGATTGTCTGTGTCCATTGCATACGAATTCCACACCACTTTGTCCGGATATGCCTGGCGGAAACCAGAAATATCCGGTTGTGTTTTGGCTAGCTGAATCCCAGATATTGCTGCAGCCTCTGTGTTAGTGTTTTCCGGATATTATCGATGGACTTTATTGTTTTGAATGTTTTTATCAGGGAAATATAATTTTGTGCTAGGAAACACTAATTGGTTCCACATGGAGACACCAGCTCTACACATTCGTATTTTCTAGGGAGAAAGCTAGAGGAACTGCGGCAAACAAACATGATATTTCTGTTTGTATAGATGACATTTTACATACTGGCCGAAGGAAAAGACTTTGCTTTTCTCCAAAACCATTTTTACTGTGATTTTCTCGGTCCAATGCATACGAATTCCACACCAGTTTTTCTTGATGTGACTGAATGAAACCTGAAATATCCTTTTGTGTTTTGGCTAACTCAATCCCAGATATTGCCACGGCCTCTGTGTATGTGTTTTCTGGATATTATCGACGGACTTTATTGTTTTGAATGTTTTTTATGAGGGAACATTTAATATTGTGCTGGGAAACACTAGTTGACTCCACAGGGAGAGATAAGCTCTACACATTCATATTTTCAAGGGAGAAAGCCAGAGGAACTGCGGCAAACAAACATGATATTTCTGTTTGTTTAGATTACATTTTATGCACTTGCCTAACGAAAAGACTTTGCTTTTCTCCAAAACCATTTTACTGTGATTTCTTGGTCTTTTGCATACGAATACCACACCACTTTGTCTGGATATGACTGGATGAAACCAGAAATATCCAGTTGTGTTTTGGCTAACTTAATCCCAGATATTGCTACAGCCTCTGTGTTTGTGTTTTCCAGATATTATCAAAACTTTATTGTTTTGAATGTTTTTTATCAGGGAACATTTTATTTTGTGATTTGAAACTCTAATTGGTTCTACATGGACACACCAGCTCTACACATTCTTATTTTTTCGGAGTAAGCTAGAGGAACTGCGGCAATCAAATATGATATTTCTGTTTGTATAGATGACATTTTATGCACTTGCCGAAGGAAAAGACTTTGCTTTTCTCCATAATCATTTTCACTGTGATTTTCTCTGTCCATTGCATTCAAATTCCACACCACTTTGTCTGGTTCTATTTTGGCTAACTCAATCCAAAATATTGTGAATGCCTCTGTGTTTTTGTTTGCTGGATATTTTCAATGGACTTTATTCTTTTGAGTGTTTTTATCTGGGAACATTTAATTTTGTACCGTTGAAACACTAATTGTTTCTACATTGAGACACCAGCTCTACACATTCATATTTTCTAGGGAGAAAGCTACAGGAACGGCCACAAACAAACATGATATTTCTCCTTGTATAGATGACATTTTATGCACTTGCCTAATGAAAAGACTTTGCTTTTCTCCAAAAAAATTTTTACTGTGATTTTCTAAGTCCATTGCATATGATTTCCACAGAGCTTTGTCCGGATATGACTGGATTAAACCAGCAATAGCCAGTTGTGTTTTGGCTAAATCAATCCCAGTTATTGCTAAAGCCTCTGTGTTTGTGTTTTCCAGATATTATCAACGGACTTTATTGTTTTGAATGTTTTTCATCAGGGAACATTTAATTTTGTGCTAGGAAACTCTAATCAGTTCCACATGGAGCACCAGCTCTACACATTCGTATATTTTAGGGAGAAAGCTAGAGGAACTGCGGCAAACAAATATGATATTTCCGTTTGTACAGGTAACATTTTATGCGCTTTCCAAAGAAAAGGCTTTGCTTTTCTCCAAAACCATTTTTACTGTGATTTTTCGGACCATTGTATATGAAATCCACACCACTATGTCCGCATATGACTGGATGAAACGAGAAATATTCAGTTGTGTTTTGGCTAACTATATCCCAGATATTGCTATAGCATCTGTGTTTGTGTTTTCTGGGTATTATCGATGGACTTTATTGTTTTGAATGTTTTTTATGAGGGAACATTTAATTTTTTACCATAGAAACACTAATTCGTTCCACATGGAGGCACCAGCTCTACACATTCTTATTTTTTTGGAGGAAGCTAGAGGAACTGCGGCAAACAAACATAATATTTCTGTTTGTATAGATGACATTTTATTCACTTGCCGAAGGAAAACACTTTTCTTTTCTCCAAAACCATTTTTACTCTGATTTTCTCGGTCCATTGCATACGAATTGCACACCACTTTGTCCGGATATGACTGGATGGAACCAGAAATATGCAGTGGTGTTTTGGCTAACTCAATCCGAAATATTGTGAAACCCTCTAGATTTCTGTTTTCTGGATATTATCGATGGACTTTATTGTTTAATGTTTTTCATTAGGGAACATTTAATTTTGTACTGTAGAAACACTAATTGGTTCAACATGGGGACACCAGCTCTACACATTCATATTTTCTAGGGAGAAAGCTAGAGGAACTGCGGCAAACACACATGATATTTCTGTTTGTATAGATGACATTTTATGCACTTGCCCAACAAAAAGACTTTGCTTTTCACCAAAACCATTTTACTTTGATTTTCTCATTCCATTGCATACGAATTCCTCACCGCTTTGTCCGGATATGCCTGCATGAAAACAAAATATCTGGGTGTGTTTTGGCTAACTGAATCCCAGATATTGCTACAGCCTCTGTATTTGTGTTTTCCAGATATTATCAACGGACACTATTGTTTTGAATATTTTCTCTCAGGGAACATTTAATTTTGTGTTGGGAGACACTAATTGATTCCACATGGAGACACCAGCTATACACATTCGTATTTTCTAGGAAGAAAGCTAGAGGAACTGTGGCAAAGAAAAAGGATATTTCTGTTTGTATAGATTACATTTTATGCACCTGCCTAAAGAAAAGACTTTGATTTTCTCCAAAACCATTTTACTCTGATTTTCTCGGTCCATTGCATACAAATTCCACACAACTTTGTCTGGATATGACTGGATGAAAACAGAAATATCCGGTTTTGTTTTGGCTAACTCAATCCCAGATATTGCTGCCGCCTCTATGTTACTGTTTTCCAGATATTATCTACAGACTTTATTGTTTTGAGTATTTTTTATCAGGGAACATTTAGTTTTGTGCTGTTAAACACTAGTTGACTCCACATGGAGATACCAGCTCTACATATTCGTATTTTCTAGGGAGAAAGCTAGGGGAACTGCAGCAAGCAAACATGATATTTCTGTTTGTATAGATGGTATTTTATACACTTGTCGAAAGAAAAGACTCTGCTTTTCTCCAAAATCATTTTACTGTGATTTTCTCATTCCATTCCATGCGAATTCCACACCACTTTGTCTGGATATGCCTGGATGAAACCAGACATATCCGGTCGTTTTTTTACTAAATCAATCCCAGATATTGCTACAGCCTCTCTGTTTGTGTTTTCCGGATATTATCAATGGACATTTTGTTTTGAATATTTTTTATCATGGAACATTTAATTTTGTACCGTAGAAACACTAGTTGACTCCACATGGAGACACCAGCTCTCCACATTCGTATTTTCTAGGAAGAAAGCTAGAGGAACTGTGGTAAACAAACATGATATTTCTGTTTGAATAGATGGCATTTTATACACTTGCCTAATGAAAACACTTTGCTTTCCTCCAAATCCATTTTTATTGTGATTTTCTCGGTTCATTGCATACGAATTCCACACCAATTTTTCCAGATATGATTTGATGTAACCAGAAATATCCGGTTTTGTTCTGGCTAACTCAATCCCAGTTATTACCACAGGCTCTGTGTTTGTGTTTTCTGGATATTATCGATGGACCTAATTGTTTTGAATGTTTTTTTTATCAGGGAACATTTAATTTTTCCTGGGAACATTAATTGTTTCCACATGGAGAAACCACCTCTACATATTCGTATTTCTAGGAAGAAATCTAGAGGAACTGCGGCAAAAAAACATGATATTTCTTTTTGTATAGATGATATTTTATGCACTTGCCTAAAGAAAAGACTTTGCATTTCTCCTAAACCATTTTTACTGTGATTTTCTCAGCCCATTGCATTCGAATTCCACACCACATGATATTTCTGTTTGTATAGAGGACATTATATGCACTTGCCTAAAGAAACGAATTTGCTTTTCTCCAGAACCATTTTTACTGTGATTTATTCTGTCCAATGCATCGGAATTCCAAACCACATTGTCCGCATATGACTGGATGAAACCAGAAATATCCGGTTTTGTTTTGGCTAACTCAATCCGAAATATTGCTACAGCCCCTGTGTTTGTGTTTTTTGGATATTATCAATGGACTTTATTTTTTTGAATGTTTTTTATCAGGGAACATTTAATTTTGTGCTTGGAAACACTAGTTGACTCCACATGGAGACACCAGCTCTACATATTCGTATTTTCTAGGGAGAAAGCTAGAGGAAATGGTGCAAAAATACATGACATTTCGGTTTGAATAGATGACATTTTATACGCTTGCCGAATGAAAACACTTTGCTTTTCTCCAAAACCATTGTTACTCTGATTTTCTTGGTCAATTTCATAAGAATTCCATAAAACTTTGTCCAGATAAGACTGGATGAAACCAGAAATATCCAGTTTTGTTTTGCCTAACTCAATCTGAAATATTGTGAAAGCCTCTGTGTTTTTGTTTTTTGGATATTATCGATGAACTTTATTGTTTTGAATGTTTTTATCAGGGAACATTTAATTTTCTACCATAGAAAAACTAGTTACTCCACATGGAGACACCAGCTCTACACATTCGTATTTTCTAGGAAGAAAGCTAGAGGAACTGCGGAAAACACACATGATATTTCTGTTTGAATAGATGGCATTTAATACACTTGCCTAATGAAAACACTTTGCTTTCCTCCAAATCCATTTTACTGTGATTTTCTCGGTCCATTGCATACAAATTCCACACCACTTTTTCCAGATATGCCTGGATGAAACCAGAAATATCCGGTTTTGTTATGGCTAACTCAATCCCAGATATTGCTACAGGCTCTGTGTTAATGTTTCCGGATATTATCCACAGACTTCATTATTTTGAATATTTCTTATGAGAAAACATTTAATTTTGGCCTGGTAAACACTAGTTGACTCCACATGGAGACACCAGCTCTACACATTCCTATTTTCTAGGGAGAAATCTAGAGGATCTGCGGCAAACATGCATGATATTTCTGTTTGTATAGATGACATTTTACGCACTGGCCAAAGGAAAAGACCTTGCTTTTCTCCAAAACAATTTTTACTGTGATTTTCTCGGTCATTGCATAGGAATTCCACAGCACTTTGTCCAGATTTGACTAGATTAAACGCGAAATTTCCGGTTGTGTTTTGGTTAACTCAATCCCAGATATTGCTACAGCGTCTGTGTTTGTGTTTTCTGGATATTATCAATGAACTTTATGGTTTTGAATGTTTTTATCAGGGAACATTTAATTTTGTACTGTAGAAACACTAGTTGCTTCCACATGGAGTCACGAGCTCTACACATTCGTATTTTCTAAGGAGAAAACTAGAGGAACTGCGGCAAACAAACATGATATTTCTTTTTGTATAGATGACATTTTATGCACTGGCCGAAGGAAAAGACTTTGCTTTTCTCCAAAACCATTTTTACTGTGATTTTCTGGGTCCAATGCATACGAATTACACACCAGTTTTTCTGGATGTGACAGAATGAAACCAGAAATACCCTTTTGTGTTTTGCCTAAATCACAGATATTGCTGCAGGTTCTGTGTTAAAGTTTTCCGGATATTCTCGACAGACGTTATTGTTTTGAATGTTTTTTATCAGGGAACATTTAATTTTGTGCTGGGAAACACTAATCGATTCCACATGGAGACACCAGCTCTACACATTCGTGTGATCTAGGGGAAAACTAGTGGAACTGCGGCAAAGAAACATGATATTTCGGTTTTAATAGATGACACTTTATACACTTGCCTAAAGAAAAGACTTTGCTTTCCTCCAAAACCATTTATACAGTGATTGTCTCAGTCCATTGCATACGATTTCCACACCACATTGTTCGGATTTGACTGGATGAAACCAGAAATATCCCGTCTGTTTTGGCAAACTCAATATGAAATATTGTGAAAGACTCTGTGTTTGTGTTTTCTGGATATTATCAACAGATTTTATTGTTTTGAATGTTTTTATTAGGAACATTTAATTTTTTAATGAAGAAACACTAATTGGTTCCACCTTTAGACACCAGCTCTACACTTTCATATTTTCTAAGGAGAAAGCTAGAAGAACTGCGGCAAACAAACATCATATTTCCGTTTGTATAGATGATATTTTATTCACTTCCTAACGAAAAGACTTTGCTTTTCTCCAAAACCATTTTTACTGTGATTTTCTTGGTCCATTGCATACGAATTCCACACCACTTTGTCTGGATATGACTGGATAAAACTAGAAATATGCGGTTGTGTTTTGGCTAACTAATCCCAGATATTGCTACATGCTCTGTGTTTCTTATTTTGGATATTGTCCACGAATTTATTGTTTTGAATATTTTTTTATCAGGGAACATTTAATTTTGTGCTGGGAAACACTTATTGGTTCCACATGGAGACACCAGCTCTACATATCATTTTTTCTATGGAGAAAGCCAGAGTAACTGCGGCAAACAAACATGATATTTCTGTTTGTATAGATGACATTTTATGCACTTGACGAAGGAAAAGACTTTTCTTGTCTTCAAAACCATTTATACAGTGATTGTCTCGGTCCATTGCATATGAACTGCACACCGATTTGTCCAGGTATGACTGGATGGACACAATAATATCCGGTAGTGTTTTGGCTAACTCAATCGGAAATTATTGAAAGCATCTGTGTTTTTGTTTTCTGGATTTATCAATGGACTTTATGGTTTTGAATATTTTTATCAGGGAACGTTTAATTTTGTACCGTAGAAACACTAATTGGTTCCACATGGAGACACCAGCTCTACACATTCACATTTTCTAGGGAGGAAGCTAGAGGAACTATGGCAAACAAACATGCTATTTCTGTTTCTATAGATGACATTTTATGCACTTGCGTAAAGAAAAGACTTTGCTTTTCTCCATATCCATTTTTACTGTGATTTTCTCGGTCCATTGCATACGTATTCCAAACCACTTTGTCCGGATAAGACTCGATGAAACCTGAAATATCTGGTTGTGTTTTGGCTAACTATATCCCAGATATTGCTACAGGCTCTGTGTTAATGTTTTCGGATACTATCGACAGACTTTTTTGATTTGAATGCTTTTATCAGGGTACATTTAATTTTGTACCGTAGAAACACAAATTGACTCCACATGGAGACACCAGCTCTACACATTCGTATTTTCTAGGGAGAAATCTAGAGGAACTATGGCAAACAAACATGATATTTCTGTTTGAATAGATGACATTTTATACACTTGCCTAACGAAAATACTTTGCTTTTCTTCAAAACAATTTATACAGTGATTGTCTCGGTCCGTTGTGTATGAATTCCACACTACTTTGTCTGGCTCTGCCTGGATTAAACCAGAATTATCCGGTTGTGTTTTGGCTAACTCAATCCCAGATATTGCTACAGCCTCTGTGTTTGTGTTTTCTGGATATTATCGACAGGCTTTATTGATTTGAATTTTTATGAGGGAACATTTAATTTTTTGCTGGGAAATAGTACTTGACTCCACATGGAGTCACGAGCTCTACACATTCGTATTTTCTAAGGAGAAAGCTAGAGGAACTGCGGCAAACAAACATGATATTTCTGTTTCTATAGATGACATTTTATACACTTGCCTAACGAAAAGACATTGCTTTTCTCCAAAAACATTTTTACCTTGATTTTCTCGGTCCATTGCATACGAATTCCACACCACTTTGTCCGGATATGACTGGATGAAACCAGAAATATCCGGTTGTGTTTCGGCTAACTATATCCCAGATATTGCTACAACATCTGTACTTGTGTTTTTTGGTTATTATCAATGGACTTTATTTCTTTGAGTGTTTTTGTCAGGGAACATTTAATTTTATACCATAGAAACACTAATTGGTTCCACATGGAGACACCAGCTCTGCACATTCGTATTTTCTAGGCAGAAATCTACAGGAACTGCGGCAAACAAACATGATATTTCTGTTTGAATAGATGACATTTTATACACTTGCCTAATGAAAAGATTTGCTTTTCTCCAAAACCAATTTTACTGTGATTTACTCGATCCATTGCGTACGAATTCCACACCACTTTTTCTGGATATGCCTGGATGAAACCAGAAATATCTGGTTGTGTTTTGACTAACTCAATCCGAAATATTGTGAAAGATTCTGTGTTTGTGTTTTCAGGATATAATCGAAAGACTTTATAATTTGAATGCACTTGCCTAAGAAAATACTTTGCTATTCCCCAAAACCAGTTTGACTGTGATTATATGAGTACACTGCATATGACTGGATGAAACCACAAATTTCCTCTCTGTTATGGCTAACTCAATCCCAGATCTTGCTACAGGCTCTGCTTTGTGTTTTCTGATATTATCAATGGACTTTATGGTTTTGAATGAATTGATGCAGGGAATATTTTCTTTGGTGCTTGGAAACACTAATTAGTTCCACATGGAGACACAAACTCAACACATTCGTGCTGTCTGGGCAGAAAACTACAGCAATTGCTGCAAAAAAACATGATATTCGTGTTTGTGTAGATGACATTTTATGCACTTGCCTAAGAAAATACTTTGCGATGCTCCAAAACATGTTTGACTGTGATTATCTGAGTCCATTGCATACCAATTCCAGAGAACTTTATGTGGATATGACTGGATGATACCAGAAATATATCCTCTTGTGTTATGGCTCACTCAATCCCAGATCTTGCTACAACCTCTGTGTTTGTGTTTTCTGGATATTATCAATGGACTTTACATTTTAGAATGAATTTCAGTAGAGGAAATTTTGTTTTATGCTGGAAATGCTAAGTGCTTCTATATGCAGGCCAAATGTGTTCACATTCGTGTTTTCTATGCAGAAAGCTTGAGCAATCATTGCAAACAAACATGAGAATTACATTTGTAATCATGACTTTTTTTCCACTTTACCAAGAAAATGAGTTTGCTTTTCTCCAAAACCAGTTTCAGTGTGTTTTTTTGAGACCATTGCATATTAGTTCCACAACTGGACGAAACCAGAGATATCCTCTAGCGTTATAGCTAACTCAATCCCAGATGTTGCTACAGGCTCTGTGTTTGTGTTTTCTGGATATTATCAATGGACTTTACATTTTCGAATGAATTTCAGTAGAGGGAATTTTCTTTTGAGCTGGAAATTCTTAGTGCTTCCATATGCAGGCCAAACGTGTTCACATTCGTGTTTTCTGCGCAGAAAGCTATAGCAATCGTTGCAACCAAACATGATATTTATATTTGAAAACATGACTTATTATCCACTTGGGCAAGAAATAGAGTTTTCTTTTCCCAAAATCAGTTTGAGGGTGATTTTCTGAGTCTATTGCATACCAGTTCCACAACACTTTTTCTGGATATGACTGGATGAGACCAGAAATATCCTCTTGTGTTATGGCTAACTCAATCCCAGATCTTGCTACAACCTCTGTGTTTGTGTTTTCTGGATATTATCAATGGACTTTACGTTTTAGAATGAATTTAAGCAGAGAATATTTTCTTTGCTTCTGGGAAACACCAATTAGTTCCACATGGAGACACAAACTCAACACATTCGTGCTGTCTAGGCAGAAAACTACAGCAATTCCTGCAAAGAAACATGATATTTGTGTTTGTGTAGATGACATTTTATGCACTTGCCTAAGAAAATACTTTGCTATTCTCCAAAACCAGTTTGACTGTGATTATCTGAGTCCATTGCATACCAGTTCCACAGCACTTTGTCCAGATATGCCTGGATTAAACAAGAAATCTCCTCTTGTGTTATGGCTCACTCAATCCCAGATCTTGCTACAACCTCTGTGTTTGTGTTTTCTGGATCTTATCAATTTACGTTTTAGAATGAATTTCAGCAGAGGAAATTTTGTTTTGTGCTGGAAGTGCTAAGTGCTTCCATATGCAGGCCAAACGTTTTCCCATTCGTGTTTTCTACACAGGAAGCTAGAGCTATCATTGCAAGCAAAAAGGATATTTATATTCGTAAACATGATTTTTAGGCACTTGGCCAAGAAAAAGAGTTTGCTTTTCTCCAAAATAGTTTGAGGGTAATTTTCTCAGTCCATTGCCTACCAGTTCCACAACAGGTTGAATGGAAATGACTGGATGAAACCACAAATATCCTCTGGGTTATGGCTAACTCAATCCTAGATCTTGCTACAGGCTCTGCTTTGTGTTTTCTGATATTATCAATGGATCTTATGGTTTTGAATGAGTTTAAACAAGGAATATTTTCTTTGGTGCTGGGAGACACTAATTAGTTCCACATGGAGACACAAACTCAACACATTCTTGCTGTCTAGGCAGAAAACTACAGCAATTACTGCAAACAAACATGATATTTGTGTTGGTGTAGATGATATTTTATGCACTTTCCTAAGAAAATACTTTGCTATTCTCCAAAAGCAGATTGACTGTGATTATGAGTCCACTGCATACCAGTTCCACAGCACTTTGTCCAGATATGCCTGTATGAAACCAGAAATCTCCTCTTGTGTTATGGCTAACTCAATCCTAGATCTTACTACAACCAAAGTGTTTGTGTTTTCTGGATATTATGAATGGACTTACCTTTTAGAATTAATTTCAGTAGAAGAAATTTTGTTTTGTGCTGGAAAAGCTAAGTGCTCCATATGCAGGCCAAACATGTTCACATTGTGTTTTCTATGCAGAAAGCTAGAGGAATCATTGCAAACAAACAAGATATTGATATTTGCAAACATGAATTTTTATCCACTTGGCCAACAAAAAGAGTTTGCTTTTCTCCACAACCAGTTTGAGGGTGATTTTCTGAGTCCATTGCATGCCAGTTCCACATGACTGGATGAAACCAGAAATATCATCTTGTGTTATGGCAAACTCAATCGGAGATCTTGTTACAGGCTCTGCTTTGTGTTTTTTGATATTATCAATGGACTTTATGGTTTTGAATGAGTTTAAGCAAGGAATATTTTCTTTGGTGCTTGGAAACACTAATTAGTTCCACAAGGAGACACAAACTCAACACATTCGTGCTGTCTGGGCAGAAAACTACAGCAATTGCTGAAAACAGACATGATATTTGTGTTAGTGTTGATGATATTTTATGCACTTGCCTAAGAAAATACTTTGCTATTCTCCAAAACCAGTTTAACTGTGATTATCTGAGTCCATTGCATACCAGTTCCACAGCACTTTGTCTAGAAATGACTGGATGAAACCATAAATATCATCCTGTGTTATGGCAAACTCAATCCCAGATCTTGCTGCAGGCTCTGCTATTTGTTTTTGAATATTATCAATGGACTTTATGGTTTTGAATAAATTTAAGCAGGGAATATTTTCTTTGGTGCTTGGAAACACTAATTAGTTCCCCATGGAGACAGAAACTCAACACATTCTTGCTTTCTAGGCAGAAAACTACAGCAATTGCTGTAAAGAAACATGATATTTATGTTTGTGTAGATGACATTTGATGCACTTGCCTAAGAAAATACTTTGCTATTCTCCAAAACCAGTTTGACTGTGATTATCTGAGTCCATTGCATACCAGTTCCACAGCACTTTGTCTGCATATGCCTGGATGAGACCAGAAATATCCTCTTGTGTTATGGCTCACTCAATCCCAGATCTTTCTAACACCTCTGTGTTTGTATATTCTGGATATTATCGATGCACTTTATTGTTTTGAATGTTTTTATCAGGGAATATTTTATTTTATACCTGGAATCTCTAATTGGTTCCACATGGAGACACCAGCTCTACACATTCGTATTTTCTAGGGGGAAAGCTAGATGAACTGTGGAAAACAAACATGATATTTCTGATTGTATACATGATATTTTATGCACTTGCCTAACGAAAAGACTTTGCTTTCTTCCAAAACCATTTTCACTGTGATTTTCTCAGTCTATTGCATACGAATTCCGCACGACTTTGTCCAGATATGACTGGATGTACCGGAAATATCCGGTTTTCTTTGGCTAACCCAATCCCAGAGATTGCAACAAACTCTCTGTTTGTGTTTCTGGATATAATCGATGGACTTTATTGTTTTGAAAGGTTTTTTTTTTTATCAGGGAACATTTAATTTTGTGCTGGGAAACACTAATTGTTTCCACATGGTGATACCAGCTCTACACATTCGTATTTTCTAGGGAGAAAGCAAGAGGAACTTTGGCAAACAAACATGATATTTCTCTTTGTATAGATGCACTTTTATTCACTTGCCTAACGAAAAGACTTTGCTTTTCTCCAAAACCATTTTTCTTGTGATTTTCTTGGTCCATTTTATACGAATTGCACACCACTTTGTCCGGACACCACTGGATGAAACCAGAAATATCTGGTTGTGTTTTGGCTAACTCAATTTCAGATATTGCGAATGCCTCTGTGTTTGTGTTTTCCGGATATTATTGATTGACTTTATTGTTTTGAAAGTTTTTTATCAGGGAACATTTAGTTTTGTGCTGGTAAAAAATAGTTGTTTCCACATGGGGCCACCAGCTATACAAATTCATATTTTCTAGGGAGAAATCTAGAGGAACTGTGGCATTCAAACATGACATTTCTATTTGTAAAGATGGACATTTTATGCACTTGCCTAAAGTAAAGACTTTGCTTTTCTCCAAAACCATTTTACTGTGATTTTTCGGTCAGTTGTATACGAATGCCAAAACACTTTGTCCGGATATGACTGGATGCATTCAGAAATATCCAGTTGTGTTTTTGCTAACTCAGTCCCAGATATTGCTACAGACTCTGTGTTTGTGTTTTCTGGATATTATCAATGGACTTTATTGTTTTGAATGTTTTATCAGAGAACATTTAATGTTGTGCTGGGAAACACTAATTGGTTCCACATGGGGACACCAGCTCTACACATTCGTATTTTCTAGTTAGGAAGTAGAAGAACTGCGGCAAACAAACATGATATTTCTGTTTGTATAGATTACATTTTATACACTTGCCTAATGAAAAGAATTTGCTTTTCTCCAAAACCATATTTACTGTGATTTTCTTGGTCCATTGCATACGAATTGCAAACCACTTTGACCGGATATCACTGGATGAAACCAGAAATATCTGGTTGTGTTTTGGCTAACTCAATTCAAAATATTGTGAATGTTTCTGTGTTTGTTTTTTCTGGCTATTATCAATGCACTTTATTGTTTTGAATGTTTTTTTTTATCTGGGAACATTTTATTTTGAGCTTGGACACAGTAATTGCATCATCATGGGACACCAGCTCTACACATTTGTATTTCCTAGGGAGAAAGTAGAGGAACTGCAGCAAACAAATATAATATTTCTGTTTGTATAGATGACATTTTATGCACTTGCCTAACAAAAAGACTTTGCTTTTTTCCAAAAGCATTTTAATGTGATTTTCTTGGTTCATTGCATATGAATTCCACACCAATTTGTCCGGATATGACTGGAGTAAACCAGAAATATCCGGTCATGTTTTGGCTAACTCAATCCCACATATTGCAACAACCTCTGAGTTTTTGTTTTCCGAATATTATCCACAGACTTTACTGTGTTAAATGCTTTTTATCAGGTAACAACTAATTTTGTGCTTGGAAACACTAGTTGGTTCCACATGGAGAAACCAGCTCTACACATTCGAATTTTCTAGGGAGAAAGCTAGAAGAACACCGGGAAACAAACATGATATTACTGTTTGTATAGATGACATTTTATGCAATTGCCTAACGAAAGGACTTGGTTTACTCCGAAACAATTTTTACTGTGATTTTCTCAGTCCATTGCATATGAATTCCACAGCACTTTGTCAGGATATGACTGGATGAAACCAGAAATATCCGGTTGTGTTTTGGCTAACTCAATCTGAAGTATTGTGAAAGCCTCTGCGTTTGTGATTTCTGGATAGTATCGACGGACTTTACTGTTATAAATAATTTTTAGTAGGGAACGTTTAATTTTGTGCTTGCAAGCACTAATTGGTTCCACATGGAGACAATAGCTCTAACATTCATATTTTCTATGGAGATAGCTAGAGGAACTGCAGCAAACATACATGATATTTCTGTTTGTATAGATGACATGTTAAGCCCTTGCCGAGGGAAAACACTTTGCATTTCTCCAAAACCATTTTTACTGTGATTTTCTTGGTCCATTGCATAAGAATTCCACACCACTTTGTCCAGATATGACTGGATGAAACCAGAAATATCTGGTTTTGTTTTGGCTAACCTAATCCCAGAGATTGCAACAACCTCTCTGTTTGTGTTTTCTGGATATTATCGATGGACTTTATTGTTTTGAATGTTTTTTATCAGGGAACATTTAATTTTGTGCTGGGAAACAGTAGTTGGCTCCACATGGAGACACCAGCTCTACACATTCGTATTTTCTAGGGAGAAAGCTAGAGGAACTGTGGCAAATAAACATGATATTTCTTTTTCTGTAGATGACCTTTTATGCACTTGCCTAACGAAAAGAAGTTGCTTTCCTCCAAAACCCTCTTAACTATGATTTTCTTGGTCCATTGCATACGAATTCCACTACACTTTGTCCGGATATGACTGGATGAAACCAGAAATATCCGGTTGTGTTTTGGCTAATTCAATCCCAGATATTGCTACAGCCTCTCTGTTTGTGTTTTCCGGATATTATCGACAGACTTAATTGTTTTGAATGTTTCTTATCAGGGAACATTTAATTTTGTGCTTGGAAACACTAATTGCTTCCACATGGAGACACCAGCTCTACACAATTTTATTTTCTAGGGAGAAAGCTAGAGGAACTGTGGAAAACAAACATGACATTTCTGTTTGTATAGATGACATTTTATGCACTTGCCTAACAAAAAGACTTTGCTTTCCTCTAAAACCATTTTTACTGTGATTTTTTCAGTCCAATGCCTACGAATTCCACACCACTTTTTCCGGATATGACTGGATGAAACCAGAACTATCCGGTTGTGTTTTGGCTAACTCAATCCCAGATATTGCTACAGCATCCGAGTTTGTGTTTTCTGCATATTTTCGAAGGACTTTATTGTTTTGGATGTTTTTTATCAGGGAACATTTAATTTTGTGCTTGGAATCACTAATTGGTTCCAAATGGAGAAATCAGCTCTATACCGTCGTATTTTCTAGGGAGAGAGCTAGAGGAACTGCGGCAAACAAACATGATATTTCTGTTTGTATATATGACATTTTATGCATTTGCCTAATAAAAGTCTTTGCTTTTCTCCAAAACCATTTTTCTGTGATTTTCTCAGTCAATTTCATACGAATTCCACAACACTTTGTGCGGATATGACTGGATGTATCCAGAAATATCTGGTTGTGTTTTGGCTAACTCAATCCAAGATGTTGCTACAGACTCTATGTTTGTGTTTTCTGGATACTAGCAACTGACTTTTTGTTTTGAATGTTTTTTATCAGGGAACAATTCATTTTGTGCTGGGAAACACTAATTGTTTCTACATGGTGACACCAGCTGTACACATTCGTATTTTCTAGGGAGAAAGCTAGAGGAACTGCAGTAAACAATCATGATATTTCTGTTTGTATAGATGACATTTTATGCACTTGCCTAACAAAAAGACTTTGCATTCCTCCAAAACCATTTTTACTGTGATTTTTTCGGTCCATTGCTTACGAATTCCACCCCACTTTGTCCAGATAAGACTGGATGAATCCAGAAATATCCGGTTGTGTTTTGGCTAACTCAATCCCAGATATTGCCACAGCATGCGAGTTTGTGTTTTCTGCATATTATCAACTGACTTTTTGTTTTGAATGTTTTTTATCAGGGAACATTTAATTTTGTGCTTGCAAACACTAATTGTTTCCAAATGGAGTCACCAGCTCTACACATTTGTATTTTCTAGGGACAAAGCTAGAGGAACTGCGGGAAAACAAACATGATATTTCTGTTTGTGTACATGACATTTTATGCTCTTGCCTAAAGAAATATCTTTGCTTTTCTCCAAAACCATTTTTACTGTGATTGTCTGTGCCCATTGCTTACAAAATTCCACACAACTTTGTTCGGATATTAGTGGAGGTAACCTGAAATATCGGGTTGTGTTTTGGCTAACTCACTCCCAGATTTTGCGACAGCCTCTCTGTTTGTGTATTCTGGATATTATCGATGGACTTTATGGTTTTGAATATTTTTTATCAGGGAACATTTAATTTTGTGCTGGGAAACACTAATTGTTTCCACATGGTGACACCAGCTGTACACATTCGTATTTTCTAGGGAGAAAGCTAGAGGAACTGCAGTAAACAATCATGATATTTCTGTTTGTCTACATGACATTTTATGCACTTGCCTAACAAAAAGACTTTGCTTTTTATCCAAAACCATTTTTACTGTGATTGTCTGTGTCCACTGTATCCACATTCCACACCACTTTGTCCGGATATGTCTGAATGAAACTAGAAATATCCGGTTGTGTTTTGGTTAACTGAATACCAAATATTGAAAAAGTATCTCTGTTTGTGTTTTCTGGATATCTTCGATGGACTTTCTTGTTTTGAATGTTTTTTGTCAGGGAACATATAATTTTGTGCTTGGAAACACTAATGGTTTCCACATGGAGACAACAGCTCTGCACATTCGTATTTTCCATGGAGAAAGCTAGAGGAACTGGGCAAAGAAACCTGATATTTCTGTTTGTATAAATGACATTTTATGCCCTTGCCTAATGCAAGACTTTACTTCTCTCCAAAACCATATTTACTGTGATGTTTCTGGTCGATTGCATACGAATTCCACACCACTTTGTCCCGATATGACTGGATGAAACTAGAATTATCTGGTTGTGTTTTGGCGAACTCAATCCCAGGTATTGCTACAGCCTCTGTGTTTGTGATTTCTGGGTATTATCGACGGACTTTATTGTTTTAAATGTTTTTTTTTCTCAGGAAACATTTAATTTTGTGCTGGAAAACACTAATTGTTTGAACATATAGACACCAGCTCTACACATTCGTATTTTCTAGGGAGAAAGCTAGAGGAACTGTGGCAAACAATTATGATATTTCTGTTTGTGTAGATGACATTTTATGCACTTGCCTAACGAAAAGAATTTGCTCTTCTCCAAAACCATTTTTACTGTGATGTTTCCAGTCCATTGCATACGAATTCCACACCACTTTCTCTGGATATGACTGGATGAAAGCATAAATATTCAGATGTGTTTTGGCTAACTCAATGGCAAATATTGCGACATCCTCTTTGTTTGTGTTTTCTGGATGTTATTGATGCACTATTTGTTTTGAATGTTTTTATCAGGGAGCATTTAATTTTGTACTGGGGAACACTAATTGGTTTCACATGGAGACACCAGCTCTACACATTCGTATTTTCTAGGGAGAAAACTAGAGGAACTGCGGCAAACAAACATGATATTTGTTTGTATAGATGACATTTTATTCACTTGCCTAATGAAAAGACTTTGCTTTTCTCCAAAACCAAATTTACTGTGATTTTCTCTGTTCATCCCATGTGAATTCCACACGACTTTGTGAGGATATGAGTGGATGAAACCAGAAATATATTGTTGTGTTTTGGTTAACTGAATACCAAATATTGTGAAAGCATCTCTGTTTGTGTTTTCCGGATATCGTGGATGGAGTTTATTGTTTTGAATGTTTTTTATCAGGGAACATTTAAATTTGTACTGGGAAACACTAATTGGTTCCACATAGAGAAAACAGCTCTACACATTCATATTTTCTATGGAGAAACCTAGAGGAACTGTGGCAATCAAACATGATATTTCTGTTTGTATACATGACAATTTATTCACTTGACTAACGAAAAGACTTTGCTTTTCTCCAATACCATTTTTACTGTGATGTTCGTGGTCCATTGCATACGAATTCCACACCAGTTTGTCAGGATATGACTGGATGAAATCCGAAATATCCAGTTGTGTTTTGGCTAACTCAATCCCAGATATTTCGACAGCCTCTGTGTTTGTTTATTCCGGATATTTTCAATGGACTTTATGGTTTTTTATGTTTTTATCAGGGAACATTTAATTTTGTACTTGGAAACACTAATTGGTTCAACATGGAGACACCAGCTCTACACATTCCTATTTTCTGGGAAGAAAGTTAGAGGAACTGCGGGAAACAAACATGATAGTTGTATGTATAGATGATATTTTATGCACTTGCCTAACGAAAAGACTTTGCTTTTCTCCAATTTTTTTTCTGTGATTTTCTCGGTCAATTGCATACAAATTCCACACCACCTTTTCCAGATATGACTGGATGAAAACAGAATTATACGCTTGAATTTTGGCTAAATCAATCCCAAATATTGCGACAACCTCTCTGTGTTTTCTGGATATTATTGATTAACTTTATTGTTTTCAATGTTTTTATCAGGGAACATTTAATTTTGTACTGGTAAACTCTAATTGGTTTAACATGGAGACACAAGCTCTACACATTCGTATTTTCTAGGGAGAAAGCTAGAGGAACTGCGGCAAACAAACATGATATTTCTGTTTGTATAGATGATATTTTATGCACATGCCTGACTAAAAGATTTCTTTTCTCCAAATTTTTTTTTACCGTGATTTTCTGGGTCCATTGCAAATGAATTCCAAATTTCTTTGTTTGCATATGACTGGACGAAACCAGAAATATCCGGTTGTTTTTTTGCTAACTCAATCCCAAATATTGCGATAACCTCTGTGTTTGTTTTTTCTGGAATTATCGATGGACTTTATTGTTTTGAATGTTTTTTGTCAGGGAATATTTAATTTTGTGCTTGGAAACACTAACTGGTTCCACATGGAGACCCCAGCTCTACACATTCGTATTTTCTATGGAGAAAGCTAGAGGAGCTGTGGCAAACAAACATGATATTTCTGTTTGTATGGGTGACATTTTACGCAGTTGCCTAAGGAAAAGACTTTGCGTTTCTCCAAAACCATTTTCACTATGATTTTCTCAGTCCATTTCGTACGAATTCCACACCACTTTGTTCGGATATGACTGGATGAAACCAGATATATCCGGTTGTGTTTTGGCTAACTAAATCCCACATATTAAGATAGCCTCTGTGTTTGTGTTTTGTAGATATCATCTATGGACTTTATTGCTTTGAATGTTTTTTACAGGGGACATTTAATTTTGTGGTTGGAAACACTAATTGGTTCCACATGGAGACACCAGCTCTTCACATTCGTATTTTCTAGCCAGAATGCTAGAGGAACTGGGGCAATCATACATGATATTTCTGTTTGTGTAGATGATATTTTATGCACTTGACTAACGAAAAGACCTTGCTTTTCTCCAAATCCATTTTTACTGTAATTTTCTCGGTCCATTTCATATGAATTCCACATTACTTTGTCCGGTTATGAATGAATGAAACCCGAAATATATGGTTGTTTTGGCTAACTAAATCCCAGAATTTGCGACAGCTTCTGTGTTAGTGTTTTCCGGATATTATCAATGGACTTTATTGTTTTCTCCGGATATTACTGGATGTAATCAGGTTGTGTTTTCGCTAACTCAATCCCAGAGATTACGACAGACTTTCTCTTTGTGTTTTCCAAATATCATCAACAGACTTTATTGTTTTGAATGTTTTCTATCAGAGAACATTTAATTTTGTGCTTGGAAACACCAACTGGTTCCACATGGAGACACCAGCTCTACACATTTGTATTTTCTAGGCAGAAAGCTAGAGGAACTGTGGCAAACAAACATATTTCTGTTTGTGAAGATGGCATTTTATCCACTTTCCTAACGAAAAGACTTGCTTTCCTCCAAAAAAATTTTTACTGTGATTTTCTCGGTACTTTACATACGAATTCCACACCACTTTGTCCGATATGATTGGATGAAAACAGAAATATCCGGTTTTGTTTTGGCTAACTCAATTCCACATGTTGTGACAGCCTCTCTGTTTGTGTTTTCCTTATATTATCAACAGACTTTATTGTTTTGAATGTATTATATCAGAGAACATTTAATTTTGTGCTGGGAAACACTAATTGGTTCCACATGGAGACTCCAGCTGTACACATTTGTATTTTGTTGGGAGAAAGCTAGAGGAACTGCAGCAAACAAATATGATATTTCTGTTTGTATAGGTGGCATTCTATGCACTTGTCTAACAAAAAGACTTTGCTTTTCTCCAAAACTATTTTTACTGTCATTTTCTCGGTCCGTTGCATATGAATTCCACATGACTTTGTCTGGATATGACGGGATGAAAGCAGACATATCTGGTTGTGTTTTCGCTAAATCAATCCCAGATATTGCGACAGCCTCTCTGTGTTTTCTTTACATTATCGATGTACTATTGTTTTGAATGTTTTTTTTAATCAGGGATCATTTAATTTTGTGCTTGGAAACACTAATTGGTTCCACATGGAGACACCAGCTCTACACATTCGTATTTTCTAGTTAGGAAGCTAAAGGAACTGCAGCAAACAAACATGACATTTCTGTTTGTATAGATGACATTTTATGCACTTGCCTAAGGAAATCTTTGCTTTTCTACAAAACCATTTTTACTGTATTTTCTCGATCCATTGCATACGAAATCCACACCAGCTTGTCCGGTTATGACTGCATGAAACAAGAAATATCCGCTTGTGTTTTGTATAACTCAATCCCAGATATTGTGACAGCCTCTGTGTTTGTGTTTTCTGGATATCATCGACAGACTTTATGGTTTTGAATGTTTTTTATCAGGGAACACTTAATTTTGTGCTTGAAACACTAACGGGTTCCACATGGAATCACGAGGTCTAACATTCCTATTTCCTAGGGAGAAAGCTAGAGGAAATGCAGCAAACAAACCTGTTATTTCTGTTTGTATAGATGACATTTTATGCACTTGCCTAACGAAAAGACTTTGGTTTTCTCCAAAATCATTTTTACTGTGATTTTCTTGATCTATTGCATACAAATTCCACACCACTTTGGCTGGATATGACTGGAAGAAAACAGAAATATCTGGTTGTGTTCTGGATAACTGAATCCCAAATATTTTGAAAGCATCTTTGTTTGTGTTTTCCGGATATTATCCATGGACTTTATTGTTTTGAATGTTTTTTATCAGGTAACATTTAATTTTGTGCTTGGAAGCACTAATGTGTTCCACATGGAGACACCAGCTCTACACATTCGTATTTTCTAGGGAGAAAGCTAGAGGAACTGCGGCAAACAAACATGATATTTCTGTTTGTATAGATGACATTTTATGCACTTGCCTAACGAAAATCTTTGCTTTTCTTCAAAACCATTTTTACTGTGATGTTCCCAGTCCATTACATACGAATTCCACACCACTTTTTCCAGATATGAGTTGATGAAACCAGAAATATCCGGTTGTGTTTTGGCTAACTCAATCCCAGTTATTTTGAAAGCCTGTGTTTGTGTTTTCCGGATATTATCGAAGGACATTATTGTTTTGAATATTTTTATCAGGGATCATTTAATTTTGTGCATGGAAACACTAATGGGTTCCACATTGAGACACAAGCTCTACCCAATTTTATTTTGTAGGGAGAAAGCTTGAGGAACTGCGGCAAACAAACATGATATTTCTGTTTGTATACATGACATTTTATGCACTTGCCTAATGAAAAGACTTTGTTTTTCTCCAAAACCATTTTACTGTGATTGTATGTGTCCATTGTATATGAATACCACACCACTTTGTCTGGATATGACTGGATGAAACCAGAAATATCCGGTTGTGTTTTGGCTAACTGAATCCCATATATTGCGACAGCCTCTGTGTTTGTGTTTTCTGGATATTATCGATTGACTTTATTGTTTTGAAAGTTTTTTATCAGGCAACATTTAATTTTGTTCTTTGAAAAACTAATTGGCTCTACACATTCGTAATTTCTAGGGAGAAAACTGAGGGAACTGCGGCAAAATCATGATATTTCTCTTTGTATAGGTGACATTTTATGCATTTGCCTAACGAAAAGCCTTTGCTTTTCTCCAAAACCATTTTACTGTGATTTTATTGGTCCGTTGCATACGAATTCCACATCACTTTGTCAGGATATGCTTGGATGAAACCAGAAATATCCGGTTGTGTTTTGGCTAACTCAATCCCAGTTATTGCGACAGACTCTGTGTTTGTGTTTTCTGGATATTATCGATGGACTTTATTGTTTTAAATGTTTTTTATCAGGGAACATTTAATTTTGTGTTTGGAAACACTAACTGGTTCCACATGGAGACACCAGCTCTACACATTCGTTTTTTGTATGGAGAAAGCTAGAGGAGCTGTGGCAAACAAACATGATATTTCTGTTTGTATAGATGACATTTTATGCACTTGCCTAACGGATTGACTCTGCTTTTCTCCAAAACCATTTCTATTGTGATTGTCTTTGTCCATTGTATACGAATTCCACACCACTTTGTCCGTATATGACTGGATGAAACCAGAAATATCCGGTTGTGTTTTGGCTAACTCAATTCCACATTTTGCGACAGCCTCTGTGTTTGTTTTTTCTGGATATTATCGATGGACTTTATTGTTTTGAAAGTTTTTTATCAGGGAACATTTAATTTTGTGCTTGGAAATACAAAGGTTTCCACATGGAGACATAAGCTCTACACTTTCATATTTTGAAGGGAGATAGCTAGAGGAACTGTGGCAAACCCACATAATATTTCTATTTATATGGGTGACATTTTATGCACTTGCGCAATGAAAAGAATTTGATTCTCTCCACAGCATTTTTACTGTGATTGTCTGTGTCCATTGTATACGAATTGCACACCACTTTGTCCGGATATGACTGGATGAAACCAGAAATATCCAGTTGTGTTTTGGCTAACTCAATCCCAGTTATTGCGACAGACTCTGTGTTTGTGTTTTCTGGATATTATCGATGGACTTTATTGTTTTAAATGTTTTTTATCAGGGAACATTTAATTTTGTGCTTGGAAACACTAACTGGTTCCACATGGAGACACCAGCTCTACACACTCGTATTTTCTAGGGAGAAAGCTAGAGGAACTGCGGCAAACATGATATTTCTATTTGTCTAGATGACATTTTCTGCACTTGCCTAAAGAAAAGAATTTCCTTTTCTCCAAAACCATTTTTACTGTGATTTTCTCGGTCCATTACATACGAATTCCACACGACTATATCCGGATATGACTGGAAGAAACCGGAAATATCCGTTTTTTTTTGGCTAACTGAATCCCAGATATTGCTACAGCCTCTGTGTTTGTGTATTCCTGATATTATCCACAGACTTTATTTTTTTGAATGTTTTTTATCAGGGAACATTTAACTTTGTGCTGCGAAACACTAATTGTATCCACATGCAGACACCAGCCCTACATATTCGTATTTTCTGGAAATAAAGCTAGAGGAACTGCGGCAAACAAACATGATATTTCTGTTTGTATAGATGACATTTTATGCACTTGCCTAACGTAACGACATTGCTTTTCTCCAAAAACATTTTACTGTGATTTTCTCGGTCCATTGTACACAAATTCCACACCACTTTGTCCGGATATGACTGGATGAAACGAGAAATATCCGGTTTTGTTTTGGCTAACTCAATCATAAATATTGATACAGCTTCTGTGTTTGTGTTTTCTGGATATTATAAATGGACTTTATTGTTTTGAATGTTTTTTATCAGGGAACATTTTAATTCGATCTTGGATATAGTAATTGGTTCCACATGGAGACACCAGCTCTATACATTCGTATTTTCTAGGGAGAAAGCTAGAGGAACTGCGGCAAACAAACATGATATTTCTGTTTGTATAGATGACAATTGATGCACTTGCCTAACGAAAAGACTTTGCATTTCTCTATAACCATTTTTACTGTGATATTCTCCGTCCATTGCATATGAATTCCACACCAGTTTGTCTGGATATGATTGGATGAAGCCAGAAATATCTGGTTGTGTTTTGGCTAACTGAATCCGAAATATTGCTACAGCCTCTGTGTTTGTGCATTCCTGATATTATCCACGGACTTTATTTTTTTCAATTTTTTTAAGGAAACATTTAATTTTGTGCTTGGAAACACGAATTGGTTTCACATGGAGACACCAGCTCTACACACTCATATTTTCTAGGGAGAAAGCTAGAGGAACTGCGGCAAACATGATATTTCTATTTGTCTATATGACATTTTCTGCACTTGCCTAACAAAAAGACTATGGTTTTCTCCAAAACCATTTTTACTGTGATATTCTCGGTCCATTGCATACAAATTCCACACCACTTTGTCTGGATATGACTGGCTGAAACCAGAAATATCCGGTTGTGTTTTGGCTAACTCAATCCCAGATATTGCTACATCCTCTGTGGTTGTGTTTTCTGGATATTATCAACAGAATTTATTGTTTTGAATTTTTTTATCGGGGAATATTTTATTTTGATCTTGGCTACAGTAATTCGTTCCACATCGATACACCAGCTCTACACATTCATATTTTCTAGGGAGAAAGCTAGAGGAACTGCGGCAAACAAACACGATATTTCTGTTTGTATAGATCACATTTTATGCACTTGCCTAACGAAAAGACTTTGCTTTTCTCCAAAATCATTGTTACTGTTATGTTCTCATCCATTGCGTAGGAATTCCACACCAATTTGTCCGGATATGACTGCATGAAACCAGAAATATCCGGTTTTGTTTTGGCTAACTCAATCCCAGATACTGCTACAGCCTCTGTGTTTGTGTATTCCTGATATAATCCATGGACTTTATTTTTTTGATTGTTTTTATCAGGGAACATTTAATTTTGTGCTTGGAAACTCTAATTGGTTCCACATGGAGACAACAGCTCTACATATTCATATTTTCTAGGGAGAAAGCTAGAGGAACTGCAGCAAACAAACATCATATTTCTGTTTGCATACATGACATTTTATGCACTTGCCTATCAAAAAGACATTGCTTTTCTCCAAAACCAATTTTACTCTAATTTTCTCGGTCCATTGCAAACAAATTCCACACCAGTTGGTCCGGTTAGACTAGATGAAACCGGAAATATCCGGTTGTGTTTTGGCTAACTCAATCCGAAATATTGAGATTGTTCTGTGTTTGTTTTTTCTGGCTATTATCAATGCACTTTATTGTTTTGAATGTTTTTTTATCTGGGAACATTTTATTTTGAGCTTGGACACAGTAATTGGTTCCACATGGAGACACCAGCTCTACACATTCGTATTTTCTAGGGAGAAAGCTAGAGGAACTGCGGCAAACAAACATGATATTTCTGTTTGTCTAGATGACATTTTATGCACTTGCCTAAGTAAAAGACTTTGCTTTTCTCCAAAACCATTTTTACTGTGATTTTCTCTGTCCATTGCATATGAATTCCACACCAGTTTGTCCGGATAAGACTGGATGAAACCGGAAATATCAGGTTTTGTTTTGGCTAACTCAATCCCAGATATTGCTACAGCCTCTGTGTTCGTGTATTCCTGATATTACCCACGGATTTATTGTTTTGATTTTTTTTTATCAGGGAACATTTTATTTTGAGCTTGGAATCAGTAGTTGGTTCCACATGGAGACACCAGCTCTACATATTCGTATTTTCTAGGGAGAAAGCTAGAGGAACTGCGGCAAACAAACATGATATTTCTGTTTGTCTAGATGACATTTTATGCACTTGCCTAAGGAAAAGACTTTGCTTTTCTCCATAACCATTTTTCCTGTGATTTTCTCGGTCCATTGCATATGAATTCCACACCAGTTTGTCCGGATATGACTGGATGAAACCAGAAATATCTCATTGTGTTTTGGCTAACTCAATCCGAAAATTGAGAAAACCTCTGAGTTTGTTTTTTCTGGATGTTATCGATGGACTTTATTGTTTTCAATGCTTTTATCAGGGAACATTCAATTTTGTACCGTTGAAACACTAATTGGTTCATCATGGGGACAACAGCTCTACACATTCGTATTTTCTAGGGAGACAGCTAGAGGAACTGCGGCAAACAAACATGATATTTCTGTTTGTATAGATGACATTTTATGCACTTGCCTAATGGAAAGGCTTTGCTTTTCTCTAAAACCATTTTTACTATGATTTTCTCGGTCCATTGCATACATATTCGACATGAGTTTGTCCGGATATGCCTGCATGAAAGCGGAAATATCTGGTTCTGTTCTGGGTAACTCAATCCGAAATATTGCTAAGGCTCTGCGTTTGTGTTTTCCGGATATTAACCATGGAATTTATTGTTTTGAATGTTTTTTATCAGGGAACATTTAATTTTTTGTTTGGAAACACTAACGTTCCACATGGAGACACCAGCTCTACATATTCGTATTTTCTAGGGAGAAAGCTAGAGCAATTGTGAAAAACAAACATGATATTTCTGTTTGTATAGATGACATTTTATGCACTTGCCTAAAGAAAAGACGTTGCTTTTTTCCAAAACCATTTTTACTGTGATTTGCTCGGTCCATTGCTTTCGTATTCCAAACTAGTTTGTCCGGATATGACTGGATGATACCGGAAATAACCAGTTTTCTTTAGGCTAACTCAATCCCAGATATTGCTACAGAATCTCGGTTTTTTTTTTTTTTCTGGATATTATCAACGGACTTTATTGTTTTGAATGTCTTTTATCGGGGAACATTTTATTTTGTGCTTGGAATCAATAATTGGTTACACATGGAAATAACAGCTCTACATATTCGTATTTTCCAGGGAGAAAGCTAGAGGAACTGTTGCAAACAAACTTGATATTTCTGTTTTGGAGATGACATTTTATGCACTTGCCTAACAAAAAGAATTTACTTTTCTCCAAAACCATTTTTACTGTGATTTGTTCGGTCCATTGCATACGAGTTCCACAGCAGTTACTCCGGATATGACTGGATGAAACCAGAAATATATGGTTGTGTTTTGGCTAACTCAGTCCGAAATATTGTGAAAGCCTCTGTGTTTGTGTTTTCTGGATATTATCAATGGACTTTATTGTTTTGAATGTTTTTTATCCAGGAACATCTAATTTTGTGATTGGAATCACTAATTGGTTCCACGTGGAGACACCAGCTCTACACATTCGTATTTTCTAGGGAGAAAGCTAGAGGAATTGTGGCAACCACACATGATATTTATGTTTTTGTAGATGACATTTTATCTACTACACTAACGAAAAGACTCAGCTTTTCTCCAAATCATTTTTAGTGATTTTCTCAGTTAATTGCATACGAATTACACACTACTTTGTCCAGCTATGACTGGATGAAACCGGAGATATCCGGATTTGTTTTGGCTAACTCAATCCCAGATATTGCTACAGCCTCTGTGTTTGTGTTTTCTGGATATTATCAACGGAATTTAATTTTGAATATTTTTTATCAGGGAACATTTAATTTTGTGTTTGGAAACACTAATTGGTTCCACATGGAGACACCGGCTCTACACATTCGTATTTTCTAGGGAGAAAGCTAGAGGAACTGCGGCAAACAAACATGATATATCTGTTTGTATCGAGGACATTTTATGCAGTTGCCTATCAAAAAGACTTTGCTTTTCTCCAAAACCATTTTTACTGTGATTTTCTCGGTCCATTGCATACGAATTCCACACCATTTTACCGGATATGAATGGATGAAACCACAAATAGCTGGTTGTGTTTTGGTTAACTCAGTGCGAAATATGTGAAAGTTTCTTTTTTTGTGTTTTCTTGATATTATCGATGGACTTTATTGTTTTGAATGTTTTTATCAGGAAACATTTAATCTTATACCGTTGAAACACTAATTGGGTCATCATGGGGACACCAGCTCTACACATTCGTATTTTCTAGGGAGGAAGCTAGAGGAACTGTGGCAAACAAACATGATGTTTCTGTTTGTATAGATGACATTTTATGCACTTGCCTAACAAAAAGCCTTTGCTTTTCTCCAAAACCATTTTTACTGTCATTAACTCCGTCCATTGCATGTGAATTCCACACCAGTTTGTCCGGATACGACTGGATGAAACCGGAAATATCCGGTTTTGTTTTGGCTAACTCAATCCCAGATATTGCTACAGCCTCTGTGTTTGTTTATTCCTGATATTTTCCACGGACTTTATTGTTTTGAATGTTTTTTATCAGGGAACATTTCATTTTGTGCTTGGAATCACTAATTGGTTCCAAATGGAGACACCAGCTGTACACATTCGTATTTTCCAGGGAGAAAGCTAGAGGAACTGTGGCAAACAAACATGATATTTCTGTTTGTATAGATGACATTTTATGCACTTGCCTAACAAAAAGCCTTTGCTTTTCTCCAAAACCATTTTTACTGTCATTAACTCCGTCCATTGCATACAAATTCCACACTAGTTTGTCCGGATACGACTGGATGAAACCGGAAATATCCGGTTTTGTTTTGGCTAACTCAATCCCAGATATTGCTACAGCCTCTGTGTTTGTTTATTCCTGATATTTTCCACGGACTTTATTGTTTTGAATGTTTTTTATCAGGGAACATTTCATTTTGTGCTTGGAATCACTAATTGGTTCCAAATGGAGACACCAGCTGTACACATTCGTATTTTCCAGGGAGAAAGCTAGAGGAACTGAGGCAAACAAACATGATATTTCTGTTTGTATAAATGACATTTTATGCAGGTGCCTAACAAAAACACTTAGCTTTCTCCAAAACCATTTTTACTATGATTTTCTCGTTCAATTGCATACAAATTCCACACCAGTTTTTCCGGATATGACTGGATGAAACCGGAAATATCTGCTTTTTTTTGGCCAACACAATCCCAGATATTGCAAGAGCCTTTTTGTTTGTATATTCCTGATGTTACCCACGGACTTTATTATTTTGAATATTTTGTATGAGGGAATATTTAGTTTGTGCTTGGAATCACTAATTGGTTCCAAATGGAGACACAAGCTCTACACATTCGTATTTTCTAGGGAGATAGCTAGAGGAACTCTGGCAAACAAACATGATATTTCTGTTTGTATCGATGACATTTTATGCACTTGCATAACTAAAAGACTTAGCTTTTTTACAAAACCATTTTCACTATGATTTTCTCTGCCAATTGCATACGAATTCCAAACTACTTTTCACGCATATGACTGGATGAAACCAGAAATATCGGGTTGTGTTTTGGCTAACTCAATCCAAAATATTGTGAAAGCCTCTGTGTTTGTGTTTTCTCGATATTATCGATGGACTTTATAGTTTTGAATGTTTTTATCAGGGAACATTTAATTTTGTACCATTGAAACACTAATGGATTCCACATGGAGACACCAGCTCTACACATTCGTATTTTCTAGGGAAAAAGCTAGAGGAACTGCAGTAAACATACATGATATTTCTGATTGTATAGATGACATTTTATGCCCTTGCCTAACGAAAAGACTTTGCTTTTTTCCAAAACCATTTTTACTGTGATTTTCTTGGTACTTTGCAAACGAATTCCACACCAGTTTGTCTAAAATGACTGGAAGAAACCAGAAATATCCGGTTTTCTTCTGGCTAACTCAATCCCAGATATTGCTACAGCCTCTGTGTTTGTGTATTCTGGATACACATGGGGACAGGAGCTCTACACATTCGTATTTTCTAGGGAGAATGGTAGAGGAACTGCCGCAAACATGATATTTTTGTTTGTATCGATGACATTTTATGCACTTGCCTAAAGAAAGACTTTGCTTTTCTCCAAAACCATTTTTACTGTGATTTTTTCAGGGCATTGCATATGAATTCCACATCAGTTTGTCCGGATTTCACTGCATGAAATCGGAAATCTCCGGTTTTGTTTAGGCTAACTCAATCCCAGATATTGCTACAACCACTTTGTGTATTCATGATATTATCCACAGACTTTATTGTTTTGAATGTTTTTATCAGGGAACATTTAATTTTGGGGCATGGAAACAATAATTGGTTCCACATGGAGACACCAGCTCTACACATTCGTATTTTCTAGGGAGAAAGCTAGAGGAACTGTGCCAAACAAACATGATATTTCTGTTTTTATAGATGAAATTTTATGCACTTGCCTACGAAAAGACTTTGTTTTCTTCCAAAACAATTTTGACTGTGATTTTCTCGGTCCATTGCATACAAATTCCACACCACTTTGTCCGGATATGACTTGTGGAAACCAGAAATATCTGGTTGTGTTTTCACTAACACAATCCGAAATATTTCTCCAGCCTCTGTGTTTGTGTATTCCTGATATTCTCCACGTACCTTATTTTTTTGAATTTTTTTTTCTGGAAACATTTAATTTTTTGCTTGGAAACACTAATTGGTTCCACATGGAGACACCAGATCTGCACATTCGTATTTTCTAGGGAGAAAGCTAGAGGAACCGCGCCAAACAAACATGATATTTCTGTTTGTATAGATGACATTTTATGCACTTGCCTAACGAAAAGACTTTGCTTTTCTCCAAAACCATTTTTACTGGGATTTTCTCGGTCCATTGCATACGAATTCCACACCACTTTGTCCGGATATGACTGGATGAACCCAGAAATATCCGGTTGTGTTTTGGCTAACTCAATCCGAAATATTGTGAAAGCCTCTGTGTTTGTATTATCTGGATATTATCGATGGACTTTATAGTTTTGAATGTGTTTATCAGGGAACATTTCATTTTGAACCTTAGAAACACTAATTGGTTCATCATGGGAACACCAGCTCTACACATTCCTATTTTCTAGGGAGAAAGCTAGAGGAACTGCGGCAAACAAACATGATATTTCTGATTGTATAGTTGACATTTTATGCACTTGCCTAACAAAAAGACTTTGCTTTTCTCCAAAACCATTTTGACTGTGATTTTCTCGATACACTGCATATGAATTCCACACAAGATTTTCCGGATATAACTAGATGAAAAAAGAAATATCCGCTTATGTTTTGTCTAACTGAATCTGAAATATTGTGAAAGTTTCTGTGTTTGTGTTTTCTGGATATTATTGATGGACTTTATTGTTTTGAATGTTTTTATCAGGGAACATTTAATTTTATACCTTAGAAACACTAATTGGTTCATCATGGGGACACGAGCTCTACACATTCGTATAATCCAGTGAGAAAGCTAGAGAACCTGTGGCAAACAAACATGATATTTCTGTTTGTATAGAAGACATTTTATGCAGTTGACTAACGAAAACACTTAGTTTTTTCCAAAACTATTTTTACTGTGATTTTCTCTGTCCTTTGCAAATGAATTCCGCACAACTTTGTCCGGATATGACTGGAAGCAACGGGAAATATCTGGTTTTGTTTTGGCTAACTCAATCCCAGATATTGCTACAGCCTCTGTCTTTGTGTATTCTTGATATTATCCACGGACTTTATTGTTTTGAATGTTTTTTATCGGGGAACATTTCATTTTTTATTTGGAATCACTAATTGGTTCCACATGGAGACACCAGCTCTACAGATTCGTATTTGCTAGGGAGAAAGCTAGAGGAACTGCGGCAAACAAACATGATATTTCTGTTTGTATAGATGACATTTTATGCCCTTGCCTAAAGAAAAGACTTTGCTTTTCTACAAAACCATTTTCACTGTGATTTTCAGGTCCATTGTATACGAATTCACCCAACTTTTTCTGGATTTGACTGGATTAAACCACAAATATCCAGTTGTGTTTTGGCTAACTGAATCCCAGATATGGCTGCAGCCTCTGTGTTTGTGTTTTCTGGATATTATCGACAGACTTTATTGTTTTGAATTTTTTTTATCTGGGAATATTTAATTTTGTGCTGCGAAACGCTAGTTGACTCCACATGGAGACACCAGCTCTACACATTCGTATTTCTAGGGAGGGAGCTAGAGCAACTGCGGCAAACAAACAGGATATTTCTGTTTGTATAGATGACATTTTATGCACTTGCCTAACGAAAAGACTATGCTTTTCTCCAAAACGATTTTTACTGTGATTTTCTCACTACATTGCATGTGAATTCCACACCAGTTTGTTCGAATGTGACTGGATGAAACCGGAAATATCCAGGTGTGTTTTGGCTAATCAATCCATTATATTGCTACAGCCTCTGTGTTTGTGTTTTCTGCATATTATCAATGGAATTTATTGCTTCTAATATTTTTTATCGGGGAACATTTTATTTTGAGCTTGGATACAGTAATTGGTTCCACATGGAGACACCAGCTCTATTCATTCGTATTTTCTAGGGAGAAAGCTCGAGGAACTGCAGCATACAAACATGATATTTCTGTTTGTATCGATCACAGTTTATGCACTTACCTAACGAAAAGACTTTGCTTTTCTCCAAAATCATTTTTGCTGTGGTTTTCTCGGTCCATTGCATATGAATTCCACAACAGTTTGTCTGGATATGACTGGATGAAACCCGAAATATGCGGTTGTGTTTTGGCTAACTCAATCCCAGATATTGCTACAGCCTCTGTGTTTGTATTTTCTGGATATTATCAACAGACTTTATTGTTTTGAATGATTTTTGTCGTGGAATATTTTATTTTGAGCATGGATAAAGTAATTGCTTCCACATGCATAAAGCAGCACTATATATTTGTATTTTCTAGGGAGAAAGCTAGAGGAACTGCGGCAAGCAAACGTGATATTTCTGTTTCTCTAGATG
Source organism: Lepus oiostolus (assembly GCA_036325905.1). Lineage (NCBI taxonomy): Eukaryota > Metazoa > Chordata > Mammalia > Lagomorpha > Leporidae > Lepus > Lepus oiostolus. The sequence goes on from JAWMBE010000090.1 coordinate 1,077,671, forward strand.
ATATTTTATGCACTTGCCTAACGAAAAGCATTTGCTTTTCTCCAAAACCATATTTACTCTGATTTTCTCAGCCCATTGCATACGAATTCCACACCAGTTTGTCCGGATATGACTGGATCAAACCGCAAATATCCGGTTTTGTTTTAGCTAACTCAATCCCAGATATTGCTCCAGCATCTATGTTTGTTTATTCCTGATATTATCCACGGACTTTATTTTTTTGAAAGTTTTTATCAGGGAACATTTAATTTTTTGCTTGGAATCACTAATTGGTTCCACATGGAGACACCAGCTCTACATATTAGTATTTTGTAGGAAGAAAGCTAGAGGAACTGTGGCACACAAACATGATATTTCTGTTTGTATAGATGACATTTTATGCACTTGCCTAACAAAAAGACTTTGCTTTTCTCCAAAACCATTTTTACTGTGATTTTCTCGGTCCATTGCATACGAATTCCACACCAGTTTGTCTGGATATGACTGGATGAAACCAGAAATATCCTGTTTTGTTTTGGCTAACTGAATCCCAGATATTGCTACAACCTCTGTGTTTGTGTATTCCTGATATTATCCACAGACTTTATTGTTTTGAAAGTTTTTTATCTGGGAACATTTAATTTGTGCTTGCTATAACTGAGTGGTTCCAAAGGAGAAACCAGCTCTACACATTCGTATTTTCTAGGGAGAAAGCTATAGGAACTAGGTCAAACAAACATGATATTTCTGTTTGTATCGATGACATTTTATGCACTTGCCTAACGAAAAGACTTTGCTCTTCTCCAAAACCATTCTTACTGTGATTTTCTCAGCCCATTGCATACGAATTCCAAACTACTTTTCCGGATATGACGGAATGAAACTAGAAATATCTGGTTCAGTTTTGGCTAACTCAATCCGAAATATTGTCAAAGACTCTGTGTTAGTGTTTTCAGGTTATTATCATTGGACTTTATTGTTTTGAATGTTTTTATCAGGGAACATTTAATTTTGTACCATTGAAACACTAATTGGTTCCACATGGAGACACCAGCTCTACACATTCGTATTTTCTAGGGAGAAAACTACAGGAACTGCGGCCAACATACATGATATTTCTGTTTGAATAGATGACATTTTAGGCACTACCCTAACGAAAAGACTTTGCTTTTCTCCAAACCATTTTTACTGTGATTTTCTCTGTCCATTGCATATGAATTCCACACCACTTTGTCCAGATATGACTGGATTAAACCAGAAATATAGAGTTGGTTTTCGCTAACTCAATCCCAGATATTGCTACAGCCTCTGTGTGTGAGTTTTCTGGATATTAACAATGGACTTTAATGTTTTCAATGTTTTTTATCGGGGAACATTTTATTTTGAGCTTGGATAGAGTAATTGCTTCCACATGGAGACACCAGCTCTACATTTTGTATTTTCTAGGGAGAAAGGTAGAGGTACTGCTGCAAAAAACATGATATTTCTGTTTGTATAGATGACATTTTATGCACTTACCTAACGAAAAGTCTTTGCTTTTCTCCAAAACTTTTTTTACTGTTATTTTCTCAGTCTGTTGAATACAAATTCCACACCAGTTTGTCCGGATATGACTGCATGAAACAGAAATATCTGGTTGTGTTTTGGCTAACTCATTCTGAAATATTGTGAATGCCTCTGTGTTTCTGTTTTCCGCATATTATCAACGGACTTCATCGTTTTGAATATTTTTATCAGGGAGCATTCATTTTTGTTCTGTTGAAACACTAATTGGTTCCACATGGAGACACCAGGTCTACACATTCGTATTTTCTAGGGAGAAAGCTAGAGGAACTGTGCCAAACAAACATGATAATTCTGTTTGTATAGATGACATTTTATGCACTTGCCTTATGAAAAGACTTTGCTTTTCTCCAAAACGATTTTGACTGTGATTTTCTTGGTCCATTGCATGTGAATTCCAAGCCACTTTGTCCGGATATGACTGGATGAAACTTGAAATATCTGAGTGTTTTCGCTAACTCAATCCCAGATATTGCTACAGCCTCTGTGTTTGAGTATTCCTGATATTATCCACGGACTTTATTTTTGTGAATGTTTTTTTTCTGGAAGCATTTAATTTTGTGCTTGGAAATACTAATTGGTTCCACATGGAGACACCAGCTCTACAGATTCGAATTTTCTAGGGAGAAAGCTAGAGGAACGGTGGCAAACAAACATGATATTTCTGTTTGTATAGATGACAGTTTATGCACTTGCCTAACGAAAAGACTTTGCTTTTCTCCAAAACCATTTTTACTGTGATTTTATTGGTCTATTGCATACGAATTCCACACCACTTTGTCCAGATATGACTGGATGAAACCAGAAATATCCGGTTGTGTTTTGGCTAACTCAATCCGAAATATTGTGAAAGCCTCTGTGTTTGTATTATCTGGATATTATTGATGGACTTTATTATTTTGAATGTTTTTTTCAGGGAACATATAATTTTGTACCATTGAAACACTAATTGGTTCATCATGGGAACACCAGCTCTACACATTCCTATTTTCTAGGGAGAAAGCTAGAGGAACTGCAGGAAACAAACATGATATTTCTGTTTGTCTAGATGACATTTTATGCACTTGCCTAAAGAAAAGACTTTGCTTTTCGCCAACACCATTTTTACTGTAATTTTCTCGGTCCATTGCATACGGACTCCCTTCAATTTGTCCGGATATGACTGGATGAAACCAGAAATATCTGGTTGTGTTTTCCCTAACTCAATCCCAGATATTGCTACAGCCTCTGTGTTTGAGTATTCCTGATATTATCCACAGACTTTATTTTTTAATTTTTTTTTCTGGAAACATTTAATTTTGTGCTTGGAAACACTAATTGGTTCCACATGGAGACACCAGCTCTACACATTCATATTTTCTACAGAGAAAGATAGAGGAACTGCAGCAAACAATCATGATATTTCTGTTTGTATAGATGACATTTTATGCACTTGCGTAAAGAAAAGACTTTGCTTTTCTCCAAAATCATTTTGACTGTGATTTTCTCGGTCCATTGCAAACAAATTCTACACCAGGTTCTCTGGATGACTGGATGAAACCAGAAATATCTGGTTGTGTTTTGGCTAACTCAATCCGAAATATTGTGAAAGCATCAGTGTTTGTGTTTTCTGATTATTATCGAAGGACTTTATTGTTTTGAATGTTTTATCAGGGAACATTTCATTTTGTACCGTTGAAACACTAATTGTTTCATCATGGTGAAACCAGCTCTACACATTGGTATTTCTAGGTATAAAGCCGGAATAACTGCAGCAATCAAACATGATATTTCTGTGTGTATAGATGACATTTTATGCACTTGCCTAACGAAAATACTTTGCTTTTCTCGAAAACCATGTGTACTGTGATTTTCTCGGTCCATTGCATAGGAATTACACACCAGTTTGTCCGGTTATGACTGGATGAAACCGGAAATATCCAGTTTTGTTTTGGCTAACTCAATCACAGATATTGCTACAGCCTCTCCGTTTGTGTTTTCTGGATATTATCATGGAATTTATTGTTTTGAATGATTTTATCAGGGAATATTTAATTTTGTGCTTGGAATCACTAATTGTTTCCACAAGGAGACACCAGCTCTACAGATTCGTATTTTCTAGGGAGAAAACTAGAGGTACTGTGGCAAACCAACCTGATATTTCTGTTTATATAGATGACATTTTGTGCACTTGCCTAATGAAAAGACATTGCTTTTCTCGAAAACCATTTGTACTCTGATTTTCTCAGCCCCTTGAGTATGAATACCACACCACTTTGTCCGGATATGACTGGATGAAACCAGAAATGTCCGGTTGTGTTTTGGCGAACCCAATCCGAAATATTGTGAAAGCCTCTGTGTTTGTTTATTCTGGATGTTATCGATGGACATTATGCTTTTGAATTTTTTATTAGGGAAAATTTCATTTTGTACCATTGAAACACTAATTGGTTCTTCATGGGGACACCAGCTCTACACATTCGTATTTCTAGGGAGAAAGCTAGAGGAACTGCGGCAAAGAAACATGATATTTCTGTTTGTATCGATGACATTTTATGCACTTGCCTAAGGAAAAGACCTTGCTTTTCTCCAAAACCATTTGTACTGTGATTTTCTCGGTCCATTGCATATGAATTCCATCCCAGTTTGTCCAGATATGACTGGATGAAACCGGAAATATCCGATTTTCTTTTGGCTAACTCAATGCCATATATTCCTCAGCCTCTGAGTTTGTGTTTTCCAGATATTATCAGCGGTGTTTATGTTTTTGAATATTTTTTATCAGGGAACATTTAATTCTCTGCTGGGAAAAACTAATTGGTTCCACATGGAGACACCAGCTCTACACGTTCATATTTTCCAAGGAGATAGCTAGAGGAAATGCGGCAAACAAACGTGATATTTCTGTTTTTTCTAAATAATATTTTATGCACTTGCCTAACGAAAGACTTTGCTTTTCTCCAAAACCATATTTCCTTTGATTTTCACGGTACATTGCATACGAATTCCACACGACTTTTTCCGAATATGACTGGATGGAACCAGAAATATCCAGTTGTGTTTTGGCTAACTAAATCTGAAATATTGTGAAAGCATCTGTGTTTGTGTTTTCTGATTAATATTGATGGACTTTATTGTTTTGAATGTTTTTATCAGGGAACATTTAATTTTGTACCGTTGAAACACTAATTGTTTCATCATGGTGAAACCAGCTCTACACATTGGTTTTCCTAGGTTTAAAGCTGGAAGAACTGCGGCAATCAAACATGATATTTCTGTGTGTATAGTTGACATTTTATGCACTTGCCTAACGAAAAGACTTTGCTTTTCTCCAAATACATGTGTACTGTGATTTTCTCGATCCATTGTATACGAATTCCACACGACATCGTCCGGATATGACTGGATGAAACAGGAAATATCCGGTTGTATTTGGCTAACTCAATCCGAAATATTGTGAAAGCCTCTGTGTTTGTGTTTTTTGGATGTTACCGATGGACTTTATTGTTTTGAAAGTTATTTATCAGGGAACATTTTATTTTGAGCTTAGATACAGTAATTGGGTCCACATGGAGACACCAGTCCTACATATTCATATTTTCTAGGAATAAAGCTAGAGGAACTGCGGAAAACAAACATGATATTTCTGTTTGTATGGATGACATTTTATGCACTTGCCTAATGAAAAGACTTTGCTTTTCTCCAAAACCATTTTTACTGTGATTTTCTTCATCCATTGCATACGAATTCCACACAACATCGTCCGGATATGACTGGATGAAAACGGAAATACCCGGTTGTGTTTTGGTTAACTCAATCCGAAATATTATGAAAAACTCTCTGTTTGTGATTACTGGATATTATCGATGGACTTTATTGTTTTGAATCTTTTTATAAGGGAACATTTTATTTTGAGCTTGAAAACACTAATTGGTTCATCATGGAGACACCAGCTCTACACATTCGTATTTTCTAGGGAGAAAGCTAGAGGAAATGTGGCAAACAAACGTGATATTTCTGTTTTTTCTAAATGATATTTTATACACTTTCCTAACGAAAAGACTTTTCTCCAAAACCATTTTTATTCTGATTTTCTCATCCAATTGCATACGAATTCCACACCACTTTGTCCGGATGTGACTGGATGAAACCAGAAATATCCGGTTGTGTTTTGGCTAACTCAATCCCAGATATTATGAAAGCCTCTGTGTTTGTGTTTTCTGGATATTATCAATGGACTTTATTGTATTGAATGTTTTTTATCGGGGAACATTTTATTTTGAGCTCTGATACAGTAATTGGTTCCACATGGAGACACCGGCTCTACACATTCATATTTTCTAGGCAGAAAGCTAGAGGAACCTCGGCAAACAAACATGATACTTCAGTTTGTCTAGATGACATTTTATGCACTTGCCTAACAAAAAGCCTTTGCTTTTCTCCAAAACCATTTTTTTGTGATTTTCTTGATCCATTTCATACGAATTCCACACCACTTTGTCCGCATATTACTGGATGAATCAAGAAATATCCGGTTGTGTTTTGCCTAACTCAATCCGAAATATTGTGAAAGCCTCTGTGTTTGTGTTTTCTAGATATTATCGATGGACTTTATTGTTTTGAATTTTTTATCAGGGAACATTTCATTTTGTACCGTTGAAAAACGAATCGGTTCATTGTGGGGACACCAGCTCTACACATTCATATTTCTAGGTAAAAAGCTAGAAGAACTGCGGCAATCAAACATGATATTTCTGTTTGTACAGATGACATTTTATGCACTTGCCTAACGAAAAGGCTTTGCTTTTCTCCAAAACCAGGTGTACTGTGATTTTCTCGATTCATTGCATAAGAATTCCACACCAGTTTGTCCGGATATGACTGGATGAAACCGGAAATATCCGGTTGTGTTTTTGCTAACTCAATCCCAGATATTGCTACAGCCTCTGTGTTTGTGTTTTCTGGATAGTATCAGTGGACTTTATTGTTTTTAATGTTTTTTATTGGGGAACATTTTATTTTGAGCTTGGATACAGTAATTGGTTCCACATGGAGAAACCAGCTCTACATATTCGTATTTTCTAGGTAGAAAGCTCGTGGAACTGCAGCAAACAAACATGATATTTCTGTTTGTATAGATGACATTTTATGCACTTGCCTAAAGAAAAGAATTCCCTTTTCTCCAAAACCATTTTTACTGTGATTTTCTCCGTCCAATACATAAGAATTCCACACCAGTTTTTCCGGATATGACTGGATGAAACCAGAAATATCCGGTTGTGTTTTGGCTTACTCAATCCCAGATATTGCTACAGGCTCTGTGTTTGTTTATTCCTGATATTATCCACGGACTTTATTGCTTTGAATGTTTTTTATCAGGGAACTTTTTATTTTGATCTTGGCTACATTAATTCGTTCATCATGGGGACACCTGCTCTACACATTCTTATTTTCTAGGCAGAAAGCTAGAGGAACTGCGGCAAACAAACATGACGTTTCTGTTTGTATAGATGACATTTTATGCACTTTCCTAACGAAATGACCTTGCTTTTCTCCAAAACAATTTTTACTGTTATTATCTCCATCCCTTGCATGCGAATTCCACACCACTTTGTCCGCATATGACTGGATGAAACCAGAAATATACGGTTGTGCTTTGGATAACTCAATCCAAAATATTGCTGCAGCTTCTGTGTTTGTGTTTTCTGCATATTATCGATGGACTTTATTGTTTTGAATGTTTTTATCAGGGAACATTTTATTTTGAGCTTGGAAACACTAATTGGTTCATCATGGGGACACCAGCTCTACACATAAGTATTTTCTAGGGAGAAAGCTAGAGGAACTGCGGCAAACAAACGTGATATTTCTGTTTGTATAGATGACATTTTATGCACTTTCCTAACGAAAAGACTTTGTTTTTCTACAAAACCATTTTTAATCTTATTTTCTCAGCCCATTTCATACGAATTCCACACGACTTTGTCCGGATATGACTGGATGAAACAGGAAATATCCGGTTGTGTTTTGGCTAACTCAATCCCAGATATTGCTCCAGCCTCTGTGTTTGTGTTTTCTGCAAATTATCAATGGACTTTATTATTTTGAATGTTTTTATCGGGGAACATTTTGTTTTGAGCTTAGATGCAGTAATTGATTCCTCATGGAGAAAGCAGCTCTACATATTCGTATTTTCTAGGGAGAAAGCTAGAGGAACTGCTACTACAAACATGATATTTCTGTTTGTCTAGATGAGATTTTATGCACTTGCCTTACAAAAAGACTTTGCTTTTCTCCAAACTATTTTTACTGCAATATCCTCGGTCCATTGCATAAAAATTCCAGACCACTTTCTCCGGATATGACTGGATGAAACCAGAAATATCCAGTTGTGTTTTGGTTAACTCAATCCAAAATATTGTGAAAGCCTCTGTGTTTGTGTTTTCTGGATATTATCGATGGACTTTATTGTTTTGAATGTTTTTATCAGGGAACATTTAATTTTGTACCCAGAAACACTAATTGGTTCATCATGGGGACGCCAGCTCCATATATTCGTATTTTCTAGGGAGAAAGCTAGAGGAACTGCGGCAAACAAGCCTGATATTTCTGTTTGTATCGATGACATTTTATGCACTTGCCTAACGAAAAGACTTTGCTTTTCTCCAAAACCATTTTTACTGTGATTTTCTTGGTCCATTGCATACGAATTCCACAACAGTGTGTCCAGATATGACTGCATGAATCCGGATATTCGATTTTGTTTTGGCTAACTCAATCCCAGATTTTGCTACAGCCTCTGTGTTTGTGTATTCCTGATATCCACGGACTTTATTTTTTTTGAATGTTTTTTATCAGGAAATATTTTATTTTGAACTGGGTTACCGTAATTGGTTCCACATAGAGACAACAGCTGTACATATTCGTATTTGCTAGGGAGAGAGATAGAGGAACTGCAGCAAACAAAATATTTCTGTTTGTATAGATGACATTTTAGGCACTTGCCTAACGAAAAGACTTTACTTTTCTCCAAAACCATTTTTACTGTGATTTTCTCAATCCATTGCATACCAATTCCAACCACTTTGTCTGGATATGACTGGATGAAACCGGAAATATCCGGTTTTCTTTTGGCTAACTCAATCGAAAATTTGCTACAGCCTCTGTGTTTGCGTATTCCTGATATTATCCACGGACTTTATTGTTTTGAATATTTATTATCAGGGAACATTTAATTTTGTGCTTGGGAACTCTATTGGTTCCACATGGAGACACCAGCTCTACACATTCATATTTTCTATGGAGAAAGCTAGAGGAACTGCAGCAAACAAACAGGATATTTCTGTTTCTATCGATGATATTTTATCTAATTGCCTAATGAGAAGACTTTGCTTTTCTCCAAAACCATTTTTACTGTGATTTTCTCGATCCATGGCATACGAATTCCACTCAAGTTTGTCCGGATATATCTGGATGAAACCGGAAATATCGGTTTTGTGTTGGCTAACTCAAACCCAGATATTGCTACAGCCTCTGTGTGTGTTTTTTATGGATATTATCCATGGACTTTATTGTTTTGAAGGTTTTTTATTGGGGAACATTTTATTTTGAGCTTGGATACAGTAATTGGTTCCACATGGAGACACCAGCTCTACACATTCGTATTTTCTATGGACAAAGCTAGAGGAACTATGGCAAACAAGCATGACATTTCTGTATGACATTTTATGCACTTGCCTAACGAAAACACTTTGCTTTTCTGCAAAACCATTTTTACTGAGGTTTTCTCGGTCCATTGCATACGAATTCCAAACGACATTTTCCGGATATGACTAGATGAAACCAGAAATATCCGGTTGTGTTTTGGCTAACTCAATCCGAATTATTGTGAAAGCCTCTGTGTTTGTGTATTCCTGATATTATCCACGGACTTTATTGTTTTGAATGTTTTTTATCAGGGAATATTTAATTTTGTGCTTGGATTCTCTAATGGGTTCCACATGGACACACCAGCTCTACAAATTCATATTTTCTAGGGAAAAAGCTAGAGGAACTGCGGCAAACAAACAGGATATTTCTCTTTGTATCGATGATATTTTATCTACTTGCCTAATGAAAACAATGCTTTTCTCCAAAAGCATTTTTACTGTTATTTTCTTGATCCATTGCATACGAATTCCACACCGGTTTGTCCATATATGACTGGATCAAACCGGAAATATCCAGTTTTGTTTTGGCTAACTCAATCCCAGATATTGCTACAGTCACTGTTTTTGTTTTTTTCTGGATTTTATCAATGGACTTTATTGTTTTGAATGTTTTTTGTCAGGGAACATTTTATTTTGAGCTTGGATACAGTAATAGGTTCCACATGGAGACACCAGCGCTACATATTTGTACTTTCTAGGGAGAAAGCTAGAGGAACTGCGGCAAACAAACATGATATTTCTGTTTGTATAGATGACATTTTATGCACTTGCCTAACGAAAAGATTTGCTTTTCTCCAAAACCATTTGTACTGTGATTTTCTCTGTCAATTGCATAGGAAATCCACAGTAGTTTGTGGGGAGATAACTGGATGAAACGGAAATATCTGGTTGAATGTTGGCTAACTCAATCCGAAATATTGCTTCAGCCTCTGTGTTTGTGTATTCCTGATATTATCCACAGAATTTTTTGTTTTGAATGTTTTTTTATCAAGGAACATTTAATTTTGGGGCATGGAAACAATAATTGGTTCCACATGGAGACACCAGCTGTACACATTCGTATTTTCTAGGGAGAAAGCTAGAGGAACTACTGCAAACAAACAGGATATTTCTGTTTGTATCGATGATATTTTATCTACGTGCCTAATGAAAAGACTTTGCTTTTCTCGAAAACAATTTTCGCTGTGATTTTCTCAGTCCATTATAGGAATTTCAAAGGAGTTTCTCTGGATATGTCTGGATGAAACCGGAAATATCCGGTTGTGTTTTGGCTAATTCAATCGAAAATATTGCTACAGCCTCTGTGTTTGTGTTTTCTGGATATTATCGATGGACTTTATTGTTTTGAATATTTTTATCAGGGAACATTTCATTTTGTACCATTGAAACACTAATGGGTTCCACATGGAGACACCAGCTCTACACATTCGTATTTTCTGGGGAGAAAGCTCGAGGAACTGCGGCAAACAAACATGATATTTCTGTTTGTCTAGATGACATTTTATGCACTTGCCTAACGAAAAGACTTTGCTTTTCTCCAAAAGCATTTGTACTGTGATTTTCTCGGTCCATTGCATACCAATTGCCCACCACTTTGGATATGACGGGATGAAACCGTAAATATCCAGTTTACTTTTGGATAACTCAATCCCAGATATTGCTACAGCCTCTCTGTTTGTGTTTTCTGGATATTATCCACGGACTTTAGTGTTTTGAATATCAGTTATCAGGTAACATTTAATTTTGTGCTGCGAAACACGAATTGGTTCCACATGGAGACACCAGCTCTACACATAAGTATTTTCTAGTTAGAAAGCTAGAGGAACTGCGGCAAACAATCATGATATTCCTGTTTCTATCGATGATATTTTATCAACTTGCGTAATGAAAAGAATTTACTTTTCTCCAAAAGCATTTTTGCTGTGATTTTCTTGATCCATTGCATACGAATTCCACACCAGTTTGTCCAGATATGACTGGATGAAACCGGAAACATCTGGTTTTGTTTTGGCTAACTCAATCCCAGATATTGCTACAGCCTCTGTGTTTGTGTTTTCTGGATTTTATCGAGGGAGTTATTGTTTTGAATGTTTTTATCAGGGATCATTTAATTTTGTACCGTTGAAACACGAATTGGTTCATCATGGGGACACCAGCTCTACACATTTGTATTTCCTAGGGAGAAAGCTAGAGGAACTGCAGCAAACAAACATGATATTTCTGTTTGTCTAGATGACATTTTATGCACTTGCCTAATGAAAAGACTTTGCTGTTCTCCAAAACCATTTTTACTGTGATTTTCTCGGTCCATTGCATAGTAATTCTACAGGAGTTTGTCCAGATATGACTGGATGAAACAGGAAATATCCGGTTTTGTTTTGGCTAACTCAATCCCAGATATTGCTACAGCCTCTGTGTTTTATTTTTTTTTTCTGGATGTTATCCACGGATTTTTTTATTTTGAATGTTTTTTATCTGGGAACACTTTATTTTGAGCTTGGATACAGTAATTGTTTCCACATGGAGACACTAGCTCTACATATTTGTATTTTCTAGGAAGAAAGGTAGAGGAACTGACAAACAAACATGATATTTTGCTTTGTATAGCTGACATTTTATCCACTTGCCTAATGAAAAGACTTTGCTTTTCTCCAAAAGCATTTTTACTCTGATTTTCTCGATCCATTGCATAAGAATTTAAACCACTTTGTCTGGATATGACTGCATGAAACCAGAAATATCCGGTTGTGTTTTGGCTAACTCAATCAAAAATATTGTGAAAGCCTCTGTGTTTGTTTTTTCTGGATATTATCGATAGACTTTATTGTTTTGAATATTTTTATCAGGGAACATTTCATTTTGTACCATTGAAACACTAATGGGTTCCACATGGAGACACCAGCTCTACACATTCGTATTTTCTGGGGAGAAAGCTCGAGGAACTGCGGCAAACAAACATGATATTTCTGTTTGTCTAGATGACATTTTATGCACTTGCCTAACGAAAAGACTTTGCTTTTCTCCAAAAGCATTTGTACTGTGATTTTCTCGGTCCATTGCATACCAATTGCCCACCACTTTGGATATGACGGGATGAAACCGTAAATATCCAGTTTACTTTTGGATAACTCAATCCCAGATATTGCTACAGCCTCTCTGTTTGTGTTTTCTGGATATTATCCACGGACTTTAGTGTTTTGAATATCAGTTATCAGGTAACATTTAATTTTGTGCTGCGAAACACGAATTGGTTCCACATGGAGACACCAGCTCTACACATAAGTATTTTCTAGTTAGAAAGCTAGAGGAACTGCGGCAAACAATCATGATATTCCTGTTTCTATCGATGATATTTTATCAACTTGCGTAATGAAAAGAATTTACTTTTCTCCAAAAGCATTTTTGCTGTGATTTTCTTGATCCATTGCATACGAATTCCACACCAGTTTGTCCAGATATGACTGGATGAAACCGGAAACATCTGGTTTTGTTTTGGCTAACTCAATCCCAGATATTGCTACAGCCTCTGTGTTTGTGTTTTCTGGATTTTATCGAGGGAGTTATTGTTTTGAATGTTTTTATCAGGGATCATTTAATTTTGTACCATTGAAACACGAATTGGTTCATCATGGGGACACCAGCTCTACACATTTGTATTTTATAGGGAGAAAGCTAGAGGAACTGCAGCAAACAAACATGATATTTCTGTTTGTCTAGATGGCATTTTATGCACTTGCCTAATGAAAAGACTTTGCTGTTCTCCAAAACCATTTTTACTGTGATTTTCTCGGTCCATTGCATAGTAATTCTACAGGAGTTTGTCCAGATATGACTGGATGAAACAGGAAATATCCGGTTTTGTTTTGGCTAACTCAATCCCAGATATTGCTACAGCCTCTGTGTTTTTTTTTTTCTGGATGTTATCCACGGATTTTTTTATTTTGAATGTTTTTTTATCTGGGAACACTTTATTTTGAGCTTGGATACAGTAATTGTTTCCACATGGAGACACTAGCTCTACATATTTGTATTTTCTAGGAAGAAAGGTAGAGGAACTGACAAACAAACATGATATTTCGCTTTGTATAGCTGACATTTTATCCACTTGCCTAATGAAAAGACTTTGCTTTTCTCCAAAAGCATTTTTACTCTGATTTTCTCGATCCATTGCATAAGAATTTAAACCACTTTGTCTGGATATGACTGGATGAAACCAGAAATATCCGGTTGTGTTTTGGCTAACTCAATCAAAAATATTGTGAAAGCCTCTGTGTTTGTTTTTTCTGGATATTATCGATAGGCTTTATTTTTTGAATATTTTTATCAGGGAACATTTCATTTTGTACCATTGAAACACTAATGGGTTCCACATGGAGACACCAGCTCTACACATTCGTATTTTCTAGGGAGAAAGCTCGAGGAACTGTGGCAAACAAACATGATATTTCTGTTTGTCTAGATGACATTTTATGCACTTGCCAAACGAAAAGACTTTGCTTTTCTCCAAAATCATTTTTACTGTGATTTTCTCGGTCCATTGCATACGAATTCCACACGACTTTGTACGGATAAGACTGAATGAAACCGGAAATATCCGGTTTTGTTTTGGTAACTCAATCCCAGATATTGCTACAGCCTCTTTGTTTGTGCATTCCTGATATTATCCACAGACTTTCTTGTTTTGAATGTCATTTATCAGGGAACATTTATTTTTGTACCTTTGAAACACTAATTGGTTCATCATGGGAACACCAGTTCTACACAATAGTATTTGTATTTTCTAGGGAGAAAGCTCGAGGAACTGCGGCAAACAAACATGATATTTCTGTTTGTATAGATTACATTTTATGCACTTGCCTAATGAAAAGACTTTGCTTTTCTCCAAAACCATTTTTACTGTGATTTTTTTCGGTCCATTGCATACGAATTCCACACCAGTTTGTACGGATATGACTGGAAGAAATCAGAAATATCCTGTTTTTTTTAGGCTAACTCAATCCCAGATATTGCTAGAGCCTCTGTGTTTATGTTTTCTGGATACTATCGATGGACTTTGTTGTTTTGAATGTTATTTATCGGGGAACATTTAATTTTGAGCTTGGATACAGTAATTGGTTCCACATGCAGTCACCAGCTCTACATATTCATATTTTCTAGGGAGAAAGTTAGAGGAACTGACAAACAAACTTGATATTTTTGTTTGTATAGCTGACATTTTATCCACTTGCCTAATGAAAAGACTTTGCTTTTCTCCAAAACCATTTTTACTGTGATTGTCTTAGTCCGTTGTATACGAATTCCACACCACTTTGTCCGGATATGACTGGATGTAACTGGAAATATCTGGTTTTGTTTTGCTTAACCCAATCCCAGATATTGCTACAGCCTCTGTGTTTGTGTATTCCTGATATTATCGATGGACTTTATTTTTTTGAATGTTTTTTATCAGGGGACATTTAATTTTGTTCTTGGAAACACTAATTGGTTCCACATGGAGACACCAGCTCTACATATTTGTATTTTCTAGGGAGAAATCTAGAGGAACTGTGGCAAACAAACATTATATTTCTGTTTGCATAGATGACATTTTATGCACTTGCGTAACAAAAACACTTTGCTTTTCTCCAAAACCATTTTTACTGTGATTTACTTAGTCCATTGCATACGGATTCCACACCAGTATGACCGGATATGACTGGATGAAACCGGAGATATCCGGTTTTGTTTTGGCTAACTCAATCCCAGATATTGCTACAGACTCTGTGTTTGTGTATTCCTGATATTATCCACAGACTTTATTGTTTTGAATATTTTTAATCAGGGAACAATTAAGTTTTTCTTGGCAATTCTAATTGGTTCCAAATGGAATCACCAGCTCTACACATTCGTAATTTCTAGGGAGATAGCTAGAGGAACTGCAGCAAACAAACATGATATTTCTGTGTGTATAGATGACATTTTATGTACTTGCCTAATGAAAAGACTTTGCTGTTCTCCAAAACCAATTTTACTGTAATTTCTCAGTACATTGCATACGAATTCCAAACAAATTTGAAAGGATATCACTGGATGAAACCTGAAATACCCCGTAATGTTTTGGATAACACAATCCCAGATATTGCAAGAGCCTCTGTGTTTGTGATTTCTGGATATTATCAATGGACTTTATTGTTTTCAATGTTTTTTTTACCAGGGAACATTTTATTTTATGCTGGGATACAGTAATTGGTTCCACATGGAGACACCAGATCTACATATTCTTATTTTCTAGGGAGAAAGCTAGAGGAACTGCAGCAAACAAACATGATATTTCTGTTTGTATAGCTGACATTTTATCCACTTGCCTAATGAAAAGACTTTGCTTTTCTACAAAAGCATTTTTACTGTGATTTTCTCGGTCCATTGCATAAGCATTCCATACCACTTTGTTCGGATATGACTGCATGAAACCAGAAATATCCGGATTTGTTTTGGCTAACTCAATCCCAGATATTGCTACAGCCTTTGTGTTTGTGTATTCCTGATATTATCCACGGACTTTATTGTTTTGAATGTTTTTTTCAGGGAACATTTAATTTTGTTCTTGGAAACACTAATTGGTTCCACATGGAGACAGCAGCTCTACACATTCGTATTTTCTAGGGAGAAATCTAGAGGAACTCGGGCAAACAAGCATGAGATTTCTGTTTGTCTAGATGACATTTTATGCACTTGCTTAACGAAAAGACTTTGCTTTTCTCCAAAACCATATTTACTGTGATATTCTCGGTCCATTACATACGAATTCCACACCAGTTTCTCCGGATATGACTGGATGAAACCAGAAATATCCGGTTCTGTATTGGCTAACTCAATCCCAGATATTGCAACAGTCTCTGTGTTTGTGTTTTCTGGATATTATCAACGGACTTTATTGTTTTGAATGTTTTTATCAGGGAACATTTCATTTTGTACCGCTGAAACACTAATTGGTTCATCATGGGCACACCAGCTTTACACATTCGTGTTTTCTAGGGAGAAATCTAGAGGAACTGTGGCAAACAAACATGATATTTCTGTTTGTCTAGATGACATTTTATGCACTTGCCTAACGAAAAGGCTTTGCTTTTCTCCAAAACCATTATTACTGTGATTTTCTCGGTCCATTACAGATGAATTCTACAGGAGTTTGTCCGGATATGACTGGATGAAACCGGAAATATCCGGATTTGTTTTGGCTAACTCAATCCCAGATATTGCTACAGCCTCTATGTTTGTGTATTCCTGATATTATCCATGGACTTTATATTTTGGAATGTTTTTTATCAGGGAACACTTTATTTTGAGCTTGGATACAGTAATTGTTTCCACATGGCGACACTAGCTCTACATATTCGTATTTTCTAGGAAGAAAGGTAGAGGAACTGACAAACAAACATGATATTTCGCTTTGTATAGCTGACATTTTATCCACTTGCCTAATGAAAAGACTTTGCTTTTCTCCAAAAGCATTTTTACTCTGATTTTCTCGATCCATTGCATAAGAATTCAAAATCACTTTGTTCGGATATGACTGGATGAAACCAGAAATATCCGGTTGTGTTTTGGCAAACTGAATCCGAAATATTGTGAAAGCCTCTGTATTTGTGTTTTCTGGAAATTATCGATAGACTTTATTGTTTTGAATATTTTTATCAGGGAGCATTTCATTTTGTACAGTAGAAACACTAATTGGTTCATCCTGGAGACTCCAGCTCTTCATATTCGTATCTTCTAGGGAGAAAGTCCGAGGAACTGTGGCAAAGAAACATGATAATTCTGTTTTTATAGATGACATTTTATGCACATGCCTAACGAAAAGACTTTGCTTTTCTCTAAAACCTTTGTTTACTGTAATTATCTCAGTCCATTTTATACGAATTCCACACCACTTTTTCTGGATATGACTGCATGAAACCGGAAATATCCGGATTTGTTTTGGCTAACTCAAACCCAGATATTGCTGCAGCCTTTTTGTTTGTGTATTCCTGATATTATCCACGGACTTTATTGTTTTGAATGTTTTTTATCAGGGAACATTTAATTTGTGATTGGAAACACTAATTGGTTCCACATGGAGACACCAGCTCTACACATTTTATTTTCTAGGGAGAAAGCTAGAGGAACTGTGGCAAACAAACATGATATTTCTGTTTCTATCAATGACATTTTATGCACTTGCCTAACGAAATGTCTTTGCTTTTCTCGAAAACCATTTTTACTGTGATATTCTCGGTCCATTGCATACGAATTGCACACAAGTTTGTCTGGATATGACTGGATGAAACCAGAAATATCCGGTCTTGTTTTGGCTAACTCAATCCCAGATATGGCTACAGCCTCTGTGTTTGTGTATTCCTGATATTATCCATAGACTTTATTGTTTTGAATGTTTTTTTATCAGGGAACATTTCATTTTGTACCGTTGAAACAAGAATGGGTTCATCATGGGAGCACCAGCTCTACACATTCGTATTTTCTAGGGAGAAAGCTAGAGGAACTGCGGCAAACGCACATGATATTTCTTTTTCTATAGATGGCATTTTATGCACTTGTCTAACGTAAAGACTTTGCTTTTCTACAAAACCATTTTTACTGTGATTTTCTCGGTCCATTGCATACGAATTCCACACCAGTTTGTCCGTATATGACTGGATGAAACCAGAAATATCCGGTTTGGGTTTGGCTAACTCAATCTGAAATATTGTGAAAGCCTCTGTGTTTGTGTTTTCTGGATATTAACGATGGACTTTATGAGTTTGAATTTTTTATCAGGGAACATTTCATTTTGTACCATTGAAACACTAATTGGTTAATCATGGGGACACCAGCTCTACACATTCATATTTTCTAAGCAGAAAGCTAGAAGAACTGCGGCAAACAAACATGATATTTCTGTTTGTATCGATGATATTTTATGCACTTGCCTAACGAAAGACTTTGCTTTTCTGCAATACCATTTTACTGTGATTTTCTCGGTCCATTGCATACGAATTCCACACCAGTTTGTCCAGATAAGGCTGGATGAACCCGAAAATATCCGGTTTTGTTTTGGCTAACTCAATCCCAGATATTATTACAGCCTCTGTGTTTGTGTTTTCTGGATATTTTAAATGGACTTTATTGTTTTGAATGTTTTTTATAAGGCAACATTTAATATCCTGCGTGGAAACCCTCATTGGTTCCACATGGCGACACCAGCTCTACACATTTGTATTTTCTAGGGAGAAAGCTAGTTGAACTGGGTCAAACATGATATTTCTGTTTGTATACATGGCATTTTATGCACATGCCTAACAAAAAGACTTTGCTTTTCTCCAAAACCATTTTTACTGTGATTTTCTCGGTCCTTTGCATCCGAATTCCACACCACTTTGTCTGGATATGACTGGATGAAACCAGAAATATCGAGTTTTGTTTTGGCTAACTCAATCAAAAATATTGTGAAAGCCTCTGTGTTTGTGTTTTCTGGATATTATCCACCCACTTTATTGTTTTGAATGTTTTTGTCAGTTAACATTTAATTTTGTACCGTAGAAACACTAATTGGTTCATCATGGGGACAACAGCTCTAAACCTTCGTATTTTCTAGGGAGAAAGCTAGAGGAACTGCAGAAAAAAACATGATAATTCTGTTTGTGTAGATGAGATTTAATGCACTTTCCTAACCAAAAGACATTGCTTATCTCCAAAACTATTTTTACTGTTATTTTCTCGGTCCATTGCATACGAATTCCACACCAGTTTGTCCGCTTATGACTGGATGAAACCAGAATTATCCGGTTCTGCTTTGGCTAATTGAATCCCAAATATGGTGAAAGCCTCTGTGTTTGTGTTTACCGAATATTATCGACGGACTTTATAGTTTTGAATATTTTTATCAGGGAATATTTAATTTTGTACCGTTGAAACTCTAATGGGTTCATCATGGGGACACCATCTACACATTTGTATTTTCTAGGGAGAAAGCTAGAGGAAATGTGGCAAACAAACGTGATATTTCTGTTTGTATAGATGACATTTTATGCACTTGCCTAATGTAAAGACTTTGCTGTTCTCCAAAACCATTTTTACTGTGATTTTCTCAGCCCATTGCATACGAATTCCACACCACTATGTCCGGATCTGACTGGATGAAACAGGAAATAACTGGTTCTGTCTTGGCTAACTCAATCCGAAATATTGCTGCAGCCTCTGTGTTTGTGTATTCCTGATATAATTCAGGGACTTTATTTTTTTCAATTTTTTTTTCAGGGAACATTTAATTTTGTGCTTGGAAACACTAATTGGTTCCACATGGAGACACCAGCTCTACATATTCCTATTTTCTAGGGAGAAAGGTAGAGGAACTGTGGCAATCAAGTATGATATTTCTGTTTGTGTAGATGACATTTTATGCACTTGCCTAATGAAAAGAATTGCTCTTCTCCAAAACCACTTTTACTGTGATGATTCCAGTCCATTGCATACGACTTCCACACCACTTTCTCTGGATATGACTGGATGAAACAATAAATATGCGATGTGTTTTGGCTAACTCAATCGCAGATATTGCGACAGCCTCTGTGGTTTTTTTTTTTTCTGGATATTATTGATGCACTTTTTGTTTTGAATGTTTTTATCAGGGAGCATTTAATTTTGTACTGGGGAACACTAATTGGTTTCACATGGACACATAAGCTCTACACATTCGTATTTTCTAGCGAGAAAACTAGAGGAACTGCGGCAAACAAACATGATATTTGTTTGTATAGATGACATTTTATTCACTTGCCTAATGAAAAGACTTTGCTTTTCTCCAAAGCCAATTTTACTGTGATTTTCTCTGTTCATTCCATGTGAATTCCACACCACTTTGTGAGGATATGAGTGGATGAAACCGGAAATATCCGGTTGTGTTTTGGTTAACTGAATACCAAATATTGTGAAAGCATCTCTGTTTGTGTTTTCTGGATATCATGGATGGAGTTTATTGTTTTGAATGTTTTTTATCAGGGAACATTTAAATTTGTACTGGGAAACACTAATTGGTTCCACATAGAGAAAACAGCTCTACACATTCATATTTTCTATGGAGAAACTTAGAGGAACTGTGGCAAACAAATATGATATTTCTGTTTGTATACATGACAATTTATGCACTTGCCTAACGAAAAGGCTTTGCTTTGTCCAAAACCATTTTTACTGTGATTGTATGTGTCCATTTTATACGAATGCTACACGACTTTGTCCGGATATGACTGGATGAAACCCGAAATATCCAGTTGTGTTTCGGCTAACGCAATCCCAGATATTGCGACATCCTCTGTGTTTGTTTTTTCCGGATATTTTCAATGGACTTTATGGTTTTGAATGTTTTTATCAGGGAACATTTAATTTTGATCTTGGAAACACTAATTCGTTCCACGTGGAGACACCAGCTCTACAAATTCGTATATTCTAGCATGAAAGCTTGATGAAATTTGGCAAACAAACATGATATTTACTTTTTATAGATGACCTTTTATGCACTTGCCTAACGAAAAGACTGCTTTTCTCCAAAACCATTTTTACTGTGATATTCTCAGTCCACTGCATACGAATTGCACTCCATTTTTTTCCAGATATGACTGGATGAAACCAGAAATATCCGGTTGTGTTTTGGATAACTAAATTCCAGATATTGTGACAGATTCTGTGTTTGAGTTTTCCAGATATTATCGATGGACTTTATTGTTTTGATTGTTTTTTTATCAGATAACATTTATTTTTTTTCTTTTTTTTAACTTTCATTTAATGAATATAAATTTCCAGTGTACAGCTTATGGATTATAATGGCTTCCCCCTCCCATAACTTCCCTCCCACCCACAACCCTCCCCTCTCCCGCTCTCTCTCCCCTTCCATTCACATCAAGATTCATTTTCAATTCTCTTTATATACAGAAGTTCAATTTAGTATAAAGATTTCAACAGTTTGCACCCACATAGAAACCAAAGTGAAACATACTGTTTGAGTAATAGTTATACCATTAAATCAAAATGTACAGCACATTAAGGACAGAGATCCCACATGAGGAGCAAGTGCACTGTGGCTCTTGTTGTTGACCCAACAAATTGACACTCTAGTTTATGGCGCCAGTAACCACCCTAGGCTGTCGTCATGAGTTGCCAAGGCTATGGAAGCCTTCCAAGTTTGCCGACTCTGATCATATTTAGACAAGGTCATAAAAGACAGAGTGAGGATAGTAACCAATGATCCTAAGAGTGGCATTTACCAGGTTTGAACAATTATACAGCATTAAGTGGGGAAGAGGACCATCAGTACACACAGGTTGGGAGTAGAGCCATTGGTGGTAGAGTAGAGGTTATGATTACAAAGGAATGAGGCCCAAGTGTGCTAGACAGGGTCTAGAACAAAGGACAGAGTCATTATTAGATGTGCTAAGAAAGGTGCTGTCTAAGCTACAATTAAGTTTTCTGATTGAGAGGCAAATAGAACCTGATAGAAGGGGCTTGATAATAATCTGGTGGGCTTTAGGCCTTGTAATTTAAGAGGCCCAGACCTATCTATCTCTTCACATGGGGTATATCCTAAGGGAGGTGTGAACCTCCTGGGGAAGGCACTCTGTTGACTTTCATTACTTGGCTGGCCTGGGAGGAGAGCTGGCCAGGTAAAGGCAGGGGGCATCTCTACCAAGAAATTTACAGTTCTGCCTGCAATGTTGCTGACCCTACTTGACCATCCCCTCAGCTGCAGTGGTCACATTGGAAGTTGGGCTGAGTGAAGGGCTTTTCAGCTTAGAGCCAATAAGATCTGTGGCTCTGACCTGGGCATCCTTGGACTCCAGGGCAGGTCCATTTCCAGTGATCCAACTCTTGGCAGAGCTGCCAGGGCTCTTCACAAGCTGACTTCTGCTGAAGCCCAGGCTTACCACATTGAAAGCCACTGCAGTGGACTGGCCTGTTGGGTCTCCTTGAGGGCAGATCACTGTATAGATCAGCCATTAATAGGCCTGCCACCCATTGCTTCTGATGCCGAGCTTTCTTTTCCTCCTGGTTTGTGTTAAAGCAGAGCAGAGGATGCAAGTCAAGGGAGTGCCCGTGTCCCATCTCAAATCTTCGGTGGCCTGAACTACAAGTCTATAGTCACAGGCATGTTCTGTAGTAGTTCTTCTAACGTAGACAATGCCCATGAGGAAAATTATATTCTCACTTTAAAACTTTCTTTCCCTTTGGTCTGAAAGGGAGGTTTTTTCTACTTACTGTATACTTTGCTGATGGCGAAGTGAATCTAGCTATGAGATTATTATTTAAGTTCTTATTTTGGCTATGCTATTACAGAAAAATGTTTAATTTTGTGCTGCGAAATACTAATTAGTTCAACATGGAGACACCAGCTCTTCACATTCGTATTTTCTCAGAAAATTTCATACGAATTCCACACCACTTTGTCAGGATATGAGTGGATGAAACTAGAAATATCCGGTTGTGTTTTGGAAATTCAATCCCAGATATTGCGACAGACTCTGTGTTTGTGTTTTCAGGATATTATCGACGAATTTTATTATTTTGAATATTTTTAACAGGGAACATTTAATTTTGTGCTTGGAAACACTAATTCGTACCGCATGGAATCACCAGCTCTATATATTCGTATTTTCTAGGGAGAAAGCTAGAGGAACTGCTGCAAACAAACATGATATTTCTGGTTGTGTAGATGACATTTTATGCATTTTCCTAATGAAAAGATTTTGCTTTTCTCCAAAAACATTTTTACTGTGATTGTCTGTGTCCATTGTATCCGAATTCCACACCACTTGGTTTGTTTTGGCTAACTCAATCCCAGATATTGCTACAGCCTTTTTTTTTTTTAGTTTTCTGGATATTATCTATGGACTTTATGGTTTTGAATTTTTTTCATCAGGGAAAATTTAATTTTGTGCTGGGAAAAACTAGTTGACTCCACTTGGAGACACCAGCTCTAGACTTTCGTCTTTTCTAGGGAGAAAGCTAGAGGAACTTCGGGAAACAAACATGATATTTCTGTTTGTATACATGACATTTTATGCACTTACCTAACAAAAAGAATTTGCTTTTCTCCAAAACAATTTTACTGAGATTTTCTCGGTCCATTACATGTGAATTCCACACCACTTTGTGGGGATATGAGTGGATGAAACCAGAAATATCTGTTTGTGTTTTGGTAAACTAAATACCAAATATTGTGAAAGCATCTCTGTTTGTGTTTTCTGGATATCATCGATGGACTTTATTTTTTTGAATGTTTTTTATCAGGGAACATTAATTTTTGTGCTGGGAAACACTAATTGGTACCACATAGAGAAAACAGCTCTACACATTCACATTTTCTAGGAAGAAAGTTAGAGGAACTGTGGCAAACAAACATGATATTTCTGTTTGTATACATGACATTTTATGTACCTTACTAAAGAAAAGTCTTTGCTTTTCTCCCAATTTTTTGTACTGTGATTTTCTCGGTCCCTTGCATACAAATTCCACACCACCTTGTCCAGATAGGAGTGGATGAAAACAGAAATATATGGTTGTGTTTTGGCTAACTCAATTCCAGATATTGCGACCATCTCTGTTTTTGTTTTCCAGATATTATCGATGGACTTCATTGTTTTGAATGTTTTTTATCAGGTAACATTTAATTTTGTGCATGGAAACACTAATGTGTTCCACATGGAGACACCAGCTCTACACATTAGTATTTTCTAGGGAGAAAGCTAGATGAACTGCGGCAAACAAACATGATATTTCTGTTTGTATAGGTGACATTTTATGCACTTGCCTAAAAGATTTCTTTTCTCCAAAATTTTTTACCGTGATTTTCTGGGTCCATTGCATACGAATTCCACATCTCTTTGTCAGTATATGACTGGATGAAACCAGAACTAACCGGTTGTTTTTTGGCTAACCCAATCCCAAATATTGCGACAGCCTCTCTGTTTGTGTTTTCTGGATATTATCAATGGACTTTATTGTTTTGAATGTTTTTATCAGGGAACATTTAATTTTGTACCGTTGAAACACTATTTGGTTCCAAATGGAGACACCTGCTCTACACATTGGTATTTTCCAGGGGGAAAGCTAGAGGAACTGCGGCAAACAAACATGATATTTCTGGTTTTGTAGGTGACATTTTATGCACTTGCCTAATGAAAAGATTTTGCTTTTCTCCAAAACCATTTTTACTGTGATAGTCTGTGTCCATTGTATAAGAATTCCACACCACTTTGTTCAGGATATGACTGGATGAATCCAGAAATATCCGGTTTTGTTTTGGCTAACTCAATCCCAGATATTGCTACAGCCTCTAGGTTTGCATTTTCTGGATATTATTGATGCACTCTATGGTTTTGAATTTTTTTCATCAGGGAAATTTTAATTTTGTGCTTGGAAACAATAGTTGATTCCACATGGAGACACCAGCTCTACACTTTTGTATTTTCTAGGGAGAAAGCTAGAGGAGCTGCTGCAAACAAACCTGATATTTTTGTTTGTATAGATAACATTTTATGCACCTGCCTAATGAAAAGACTTTGGTTTTTTTCAAAACCAATTTTCTTGTGATTTTCTCGGTCCATTCCATGTGAATTCCACACCACTTTTTTAGGTTTATGAGTGGATGACACCAGAAATATCTGTTTGTGTTTTGGTTAACTGAATACCAAATATTGCGACAGCCTCTGTGTTTGTGTTTTCCAGATATTATGGATGGACTTTATTGTTTTGATTATATTTTATCAGAGAACATTTAATTTTGTGCTGGGAAACACTAATTGGTTCAACATGGAGACACAAACTCTACACATTTGTATCTTCTAGGGAGAAAGCTAGACGAACTGCTGCAAACAAAAATGATATTTCTGTTTCTATAGATGACTTTTTATACACTTGCCTAATTAAAAGACTTTGCTTTTCTCCAAAACCAATTTTCCTGTGATTATCTCGGTCCATTGCATACAAATTCCACACAACTTTGTGGGGATAAGAGTGGATGGAACCAGAAATATCCGGTTGTGTTTTGGTTAACTGAATACCAAATATTGTGAAAGAATTTCTGTTTGTGTTTTCTGGATATCATCGATGGACTTTATTTTTTTGATTTTTTTATCAGGGAACATTATTTCTATGCTAGGAAACACTAATTGATTCCACATGGAGACTCTAGCTGTAAACATTCGTATTTTCTACGGAGAAAGCTAGAGGAACTGGGTCAAACAAACATGATATTTCTGTTTGTATACATGGCATTTTATGCACATGCCTAACAAAAAGACTTTGCTTTTCTTCAAAACCATTTTTACTATGATTTTCTTGGTCCATTTCATACGAACTCCACACCATTTTGTTTGGATATGACTGGATGAAACCAGAAATATCCAGATATGTTTTGGCTAATTCAATCCCAGATATTGTGATAGCCTCTGTATTTGTGTTTTCCAGATATTATCTATGGACTTTATTGTTTTGAATGTTTTCTATCAGAGAACTTTTAATTTTGTGCTTGGAAACACTAATTGGTTCCACATAGAGACTCTAGCTCTACACATTTGTATTTTCTAGGGAGAAAGCTAGAGGAACTGCGGCAAACAAACATATTTCTGTTTGTGAAGATGACATTTTATGCACTTGTCTAACGAAAAGACTTGCTTTCCTCCAAAAAAAATTTTTACTGTGATTTTCTCTGTCATTTACATATGAATTCCACAACACGTTGTCCGATATGATTGGATGAAACCAGAAATATCCGGGTTTGTTCTGGTTAACTCAATCCCAGATATTGATACAGATTCTCTTTGTGTTTTCCTTATATTATCAACAGACTTTATTGTTTTGAATGTATGATATCAGAGAACATTTCATTTTGTGCTGGGAAACACTAATTGGTTCCACATGGAGACACCAGCTCTACTAATTTGTATTTTCTAGGGAGAAAGCTAGAGGAACTGCGGCAAACAAGCATGATATTTCTGTTTGTATAGATGACATTTTATGCACTTGCCTAATGAAATGACTTTGCTTTTCTCCAAAACTATTTTTACTATCATTTTCTCGGTCCTTTGCATAGGAATTCCACATGATTTTGTCTGGATATGACGGGATGAAAGCAGACACATCTGGTTGTGTTTTCGCTAACTCAATCAAAAATATTGTGAAAGCCTCTCTGTTTGTGTTTTCTGGACATTAGCGAAGGACTTTATTGTTTTGAATGTTTTTTTAATCAGGGATCATTTAATTTTTTGTTGGAAACACTAATTGGTTCCACATGGAGACACCAGCTCTACACATTCGTATTTTCTAGGGAGAAAGCAAGAGGAACTGTGGAAAACAAACATGATATTTCTGTTTGTGTAGATGACATTTTATGCACTTGCCTAAGGAAATCTTTGCTTTCTCCAAAACTATTTTTACTGTGATGTTCCCAGTCCATTGCATACGAATTCCACACCAGCTTGTCTGGTTATGACTGCATGAAACAAGAAATATCCGGTTGTGTTTTGGATAACTCAATCCCAGATATTGTGACAGCCTCTGTGTTTGTGTTTTCTGGATATCATCCACAGACTTAATGGTTTTGAATGTTTTTTTTTTTTATCAGTGAACACTTAATTTTGTGCTTGAAACACTAACGGGTTCCCCATGGAATCATGAGTTCTAACATTCATGTTTCCTAGGGGGAAAGCTAGAGGAAATGCAGCAAACAAACATCTTATTTCTGTTTTTATAGATGACATTTTATGCACTTGCCTAACGAAAAGACTTTGGTTTTCTCCAAAATCATTTTTACTTGGTTTTCTTGGTCTATTGCATACAAACTCCACACCACTTTGGCCGGATATAACTGGATAAAAATAGAAATATCTGTTTGTGTTTTGGTTAACTGAATCGCAAATATTGTGAAAGCATCTTTGTTTGTGTGTTCTAGATATTATCAATGGACTTTATTGTTTGGAATGTTTTTTATCAGGTAACACTTAATTTTGTCCTTGGAAGCACTAATGTGTTCCACATGGAGTCACCAGCTCTACGCATTCGTATTTTCTAGGGAGAAAGCTAGAGGAACTGCGGCAAACAATCATGATATTTCTGTTTGTATAGATGCCATTTTATGTACTTGCCTAACAAAAATCTTTGCTTTTCTTCAAAACAATTTTTATTGTGATATTCTCGGTCCATTGCATACGAATGCTAAACCACTTTGTCCAGATATGACTGGATGTAACCAGAAATATCCAGTTGTGTTTTGGCTAACTCAATCCCAGTTATTTTGAAAGCCTCTGTGTTTGTGTTTTCCAGATATTATCAAAGGACATTATTGTTTTGAATGCTTTTATCAGGTAACATTTAATTTTGTGCTTGGAAACACTAATGGGTTGCACATTGAGACACAAGCTCTACACATTCGTATTTTCTAGGGAGAAAGCTAGAGCAACTGCGGCAAACAAACATGATATTTCTGTTTGTATACATGACATTTTATGCACTTGCCTAAAGAAAAGACATTGCTTTTCTCCAAAACCATTTTTACTGTGATTTTCTCATTCCATTGCATACGAATTCCACACCACTTTGTCAGGATATGACTGGATGAAACCAGAAATATCCGTTTGTGTTTTGTCTAACTCAATCCCAGTTATTGCGACAGATTCTGTGTTTGTGTTTTCTGGATATTATCGACGGACTTTATTGTTTTAAATGTTTTTTTATCAGGGAACATTTAATTTTGTGCTTGGAAACACTAACTGGTTGCACATGGAGACACCAGCTCTACACATTTGTATTTTGTATGAAGAAAGCTAGAGGAGCTGTGGCAAACAAACTTGATATTTCTCTTTGTATAGATGACATTTTATGCACTTGCCTAACGGATAGACTTTGCTTTTCTCCAAAACCATGTTCACTGTGATTTTCTCGGTCCATTGCATACGAATTCCACACCACTTTGTCCGGATATGACTGGATGAATCCAGAAATATCCGGTTGTGTTTTGGGTAACTCAAGCCCACATGTTGCGACAGCCTCTGTGTTTGTGTTTTCTGGATATTATCAATGGACTTTATTGTTTTGAAAGTTTTTTATCAGGGAACATTTAATTTTGTGCTTGGAAATACTAATGGTTTCCACATGGAGACATAAGCTCTACACATTCATATTTTGAAGTGAGAAAGCTAGAGGAACTGTGGCAAACAAACATACTATTTCTATTTACATAGGTGACATTTTATACACTTGCGCAATGAAAAGAATTTGATTTTCTCCAAAGCATTTTTACTGTGATTGTCTGTGTCCATTGTATACGAATTGCACACCACTTTGTCCGGATATGACTGGATGAAACCAGAATATGCGGTTGTGTTTTGACTAACACAATCTCACATATTGCGACAGCATCTGTGATTGTGTTTTCTGGATATTATCTACGTACTTTATTGTTTTGAATGTTTTTTATAATGCAGCATTTAATTTTCTGCTGGGAAACACTAATTGGTTTCACATGGAGACACCAGCTCTACACATTCATATTTTGTATGGAGAAAGCTAGAGGAACTGCGGCAAACGAACATGATATTTCTGTTTGTCTAGATGACATTTTATGCACTTGCCTAATGAAAAGACTTTGCTTTTCTCCAAAACCATTTTAACTGTGATTTTCTCATTGCATTGCATACGAATTCCACACCAGTTTGTCCGGATATGACTGGATGAAACCAGAAATATCCGGTTGTATTTTGGCTAACTCAATCCCAGTTATTGCGACAGCCTCTGTGTTTGTGTTTCCTGGATATTATCGAGGGTCCTTATTATTTTGAATTTTTTTTATCAAGGAACATTTAATTTTGTGCTTGGAAACACTAATTGGTTCACATGGAAACACCAGATCTATACATTCGTATTTTCTAGGGAGAAAGCTAGAGGAACTGTGGCAAACAAACATGATATTTCTGTTTGTATTGGTGACATTATATGCACTTTTCTAACGAGAATGAAGGACCCCAAATCTGGGAATCCAGGGCGCTCGGGTGGTCGCCCAATGACTCAAAACTCCAACCCAATAGATGCAAAAGCAAGAGTGTATTTATTAATACGTCTGCGTAAATGGGCTCCCCAGCACCTCAGGCAGTCTAGAGAGCAAAAGAGCCCTGAGCAGGGGTAACAGTGAAGGACCCTTATGGGGGAGAGGGACAAGAAACTAGGCCTGGGCAGATATCAGGGGCTTCTTAAGAGGTTAGATGTTCCCCAGAGTCCAGCGGGCAGGACGTTCTCTGGGAAGGAAAAGTCAATCCCCTTCAGAGAACCTCTAGGCATGCCCAGAGCAGAGCTGCCACTCCCCTCAGCACTCTCCTCAGCACGTTCCCTCAGCACTCTCCTCAGCACTCTCCTCAGCACTCTCCTCAGCACTCTCCTCAGCACGTTCCCTCAGCACTCTCCTCAGCACTCTCCTCAGCACTCTCCCTCAGCACTCTCCGGTATGCTAATTGTCCCTCCGAACCAGCCAATCCCGTGTTGCCACTGCATTCCATATGCTAATGGTCCCTCTGAACTGACCAATCCTATGCATGCGCATTAGGAATATGCTAATTCGTTGCCTATATAACCTGTGTGAAACTGCCGCTCAGGGCTCCTCACCGCCTGAGGTGGGGGCCCGTTTGCGCAAACGTTCAATAAAAACCTCGTGCTTTTTGCATCAACTGGTCTGGAGTCTGGATCTTTGGGCGTCCTCCCAAGCAAGTGGGCATCTCTGCAACTGAGAGGTCCAACATTTGGTGGCCCGTACGGGGATTTTAGGTCGCCCTCAGACCCATTCTCTGCGGACCAGTTGGAGGTATAATTAAGTGTTTTCTGTTTGTTGTTCTTCGTCTTGAGTGTTCTGACTGGCCAGTACCTGACTCTGTGAGACCAGTGGGGGAGGCAGGCGTGCCCAGCAACCCCTGGTCCGTTCCCCGGAGGACGCTCCGGTCTGTGAGACCAGTAGCGGAGGCAGGCGTGCCCAGCAACCCCTGGTCCGTTCCCCGGAGGACGCTCCGGTCTGTGAGACCAGTAGGGGAAACCCTCGGTCTGTTCCCCTGGAAGACGCTCCCGGGGTGGTCTGGAGGTGGGTCGGAGACCAAGTCTCCCTCCTTCCCGGGGAGGGCTGGTCAGGCAGCCGCTCCCAAAAATAGCGCAATAGCGTTCGATTTGTCCTAGCCATGTGGTTTGTCTTGCTTACTGTATATGTCTGTGCATTGGCTGTTCTTTTTGTTTGGGCTGAAATCCTTGCACACATGGGTCAACAAATAACCACCCCTTTAAGTCTCACTCTAGATCACTGGAAGGACGTTCGAGAACGCGCGCACCACCTCTCAGTGGAGGTTAAAAGGAAACAATGGGCAAAATTCTGTTCCTCAGAGTGGCCGGCCTTCGAGGTCGGCTGGCCAAGGAACGGCACTTTTAACCTCGATATTATTTTACAGATTAAGGCGCGAGTCTTTCAGCCAGGATCCAATGGACACCCTGATCAGGTGCCCTACATTACCACGTGGGAGGATCTTTCACGTAACCCCCCTCCCTGGATAGAACCCTTCTCCTTCCCGACGGAGCCCATACGGACCCCGTTACCCCCTCCTCCTATCCCGGTTGTGCCAACCTCCTCCCTATACCCTCTGAAGGAGATTCGAGATCCAAAACCTGACAAGCCACCGGTTCTTCCGGCTGATCAGGACTTTCTGCTCTTTGACTCTCCCCCACCCTATCTTCCCGGCCAGCCTGCTCCCCCGCAGGAACCCCCACAACAACCAGAGCGGGATGTGCAACCTTCTGCACCATCCCCTGATTCCACGAGGGCAGGGGAAGAAGTCTTAGCGCCTTCCCCACCCTCCAGCCGCCTGCGCCTCCGTCGGGGGCAGGCAGGGGGCTCGGGAAGCGTCTGGACTTCGCAGGCTTTTCCTCTTCGCTCGGTGGCTGGCCAGATGCAGTACTGGCCATTTTCTGCTTCCGATCTTTACAATTGGAAAACCCATAACCCCTCTTTCTCTCAGGACCCCCAGGCTCTGACTGGGCTGGTCGAGTCAATTTTATTGACTCATCAGCCCATCTGGGATGATTGTCAGCAGCTTCTGCAGACCCTCCTCACTACTGAGGAAAAGCAGCGTGTCTACCTTGAGGCACGGAAAAACGTCCCTGGAGCAGATGGCCGACCGACCCTACTGCCAAACGAAATCGAGGAGGCGTTTCCCTCAACCCGTCCTGATTGGGACTACACCACCGTTGCTGGTAGGGAGCGACTTCGTCTTTACCGCCAGATTCTCCTTGCGGGTCTCAGAGGGGCTGGAAAGCGCCCCACCAATTTGGCCAAGGTACGTGCAGTAGTACAGGGGGCTGAGGAAACGCCGGCAGGCTTCCTAGAAAGATTAATGGAAGCCTACCGTATGTACACCCCGTTTGACCCCCTGGCAGAGGACCGGCAGGGAGATGTAATCATGTCCTTTATAGGACAGTCAGCGCCGGACATCCGCAATAAATTGCAGCGGCTAGAGGGGCTTCAGGGGTATACTATACAAGATTTAATGAAGGAGGCAGAAAAGATTTACAACAAAAGGGAGACCCGAGAGGAGAAGGAGGAAAGGATCCGCAAGGAGCAGGAGGAAAGGGAAGACAAAAGAGACAAAAGACGTAATCGAGAGCTTAGTAGAATTTTGGCCACCGTAGTGCAGGATACAGAAAGGAGTAGACCAGGACAGAATAGGGACTTGGGAGACAAACGAAAGCCTCGGGTGGAAAGAGATCAATGTGCCTATTGTAAAGAAAGAGGACACTGGGTCAAAGACTGCCCGAAGAAAACACAGGGACCAAAGAAGAGACCAGTTCCAATCCTGTCCCTGGAAGAAGACGACTAGGTGAGTCAGGGCCAGGAGCCCCCCCCTGAGCCCAGGATAACCCTTGAAGTGGGGGGCAGACCGGTAACCTTCCTGATTGACACGGGAGCCCAGCACTCGGTACTGACTTCAGAAAAAGGGCCTTTAAGCTCCAAGACTTCCTGGGTTCAGGGGGCAACTGGAGGGAAGTTATATCGCTGGACAACCAATCGAGAGGTCCAGTTAAGTACAGGACTTGTGACACACTCGTTCTTACTAGTGCCAGACTGCCCCTACCCCCTCCTGGGCAGGGACCTACTCTCGAAGGTAGGAGCCCAAATTCACTTCCATGAGAAAGGAGCTACCATCACAGACTCAGGAGGGTGGCCCCTCCAGGTATTAACACTACGCTTGGAGGACGA
Organism: Lepus oiostolus; assembly: GCA_036325905.1. Classification (NCBI taxonomy): domain Eukaryota; kingdom Metazoa; phylum Chordata; class Mammalia; order Lagomorpha; family Leporidae; genus Lepus; species Lepus oiostolus. The sequence goes on from JAWMBE010000090.1 coordinate 1,110,182, forward strand.
ACACCGATTATTCGAGAGGCCCTCGTCCACCATGGCTCCCCTGGACCCCAAGTGGCTCACAGATTTTCCTCAGGCCTGGGCAGAGACTGCGGGAATAGGGCTGGCCGTCAACCGGCCTCCCTTGATCATAGATCTGAAGCCCACGGCCATTCCCGTGTCAGTTCGTCAATATCCGATGGGCAAGGAAGCTAAGGAAGGTATCCGGCCACATATCCAGAGACTGTTACACCTAGGCATTTTAAAACCTTGTCGTTCACCTTGGAACACCCCCCTACTACCAGTAAAGAAGCCTGGTACGGGTGACTACCGCCCGGTACAGGACTTGCTGGAGGTTAACAGGAGAACGGAGGATATGCATCCCACAGTGCCCAACCCCTACAATCTGCTAAGTACCTTGCCTCCGACCCACGTATGGTACACTGTGTTAGATCTAAAAGATGCATTCTTTTGTTTAAGACTGAGCCCTCAGAGCCAATCCATCTTTGCTTTTGAGTGGAAAGACCCAGAGACCGGGTTTTCAGGACAACTCACCTGGACAAGGTTGCCCCAAGGATTTAAAAACTCGCCTACCTTGTTTGACGAAGCTCTGCACCTAGATTTGGCCGACTTCCGAGTCAACCATCCGGACCTGGTCCTCCTGCAATATGTGGACGACCTCCTCCTTGCCGCTGAAACTGAGCAGGACTGCCTAAAAGGTACCGGGGCCCTGCTACAGAGACTGGGGGAATTGGGCTATCGAGCCTCCGCGAAAAAGGCCCAAATATGTCAGAAACAGGTGGCCTACCTAGGCTACCTCCTAGAAGGAGGGCAACGGTGGCTGACAGAGAGCCGAAAAAGGGTGGTTGCTCTAATTCCACCCCCCACCGATGCCAGAAAGATGCGGGAATTCCTCGGGAGTGCGGGATTCTGCCGCCTTTGGATTCCTGGGTTTGCGGAGCTGGCAGCCCCATTGTACCCCCTCACGAAGTCCAATGCTCCCTTTCAATGGAGAGAAGAGCAACAGCGGGCGTTTGACAACATAAAAAAGGCCCTATTGTCAGCCCCAGCCCTGAGCCTCCCTGATATGACCAAGCCCTTCACATTATACGTGGATGAGAACAAGGGAGTGGCAAAGGGAGTGCTAACACAAATGCTTGGACCCTGGAAAAAGCCGGTGGCATACTTTTCAAAAAAGCTAGACAATGTAGCGGCCGGCTGGCCTCCGTGCCTCCGCATGATAGCGGCCGTGGCAGTTCTCGTGAAAGACTCGGATAAATTGACTCTAGGCCAACCTCTCACCATAGTGGCACCTCATGCTGTGGAGACAGTTATCCGCCAGCCACCAGACCGGTGGCTCTCAAATGCTCGGATAACTCATTACCAGACTATGTTATTAAACTCAGAGCGGGTCCGGTTTGGGACTGCCACCTCTTTAAACCCGGCCACCCTGCTCCCGGAACTGGGGCCCCAGGCCCAGGTAATCCATAACTGTCACCAAATCCTGGCTGAGGCCCACGGCACCCGAAAAGACCTAACCGACCAGCCTCTGCCGGATGCCGAAATGACCTGGTTCACGGATGGGAGCAGCTTTCTACAGAACGGTGAGCAGAGGGCTGGGGCAGCGATGGTGGATGGAAAAACTGTTATCTGGTCAAGTGCCTTAAAGCCTGGAACTTCTGCTCAAAAAGCCGAGCTCATAGCCTTAACTCAAGCTTTAAAACTGGCACAAGACAAAAAGGTCAACATTTATACAGACAGTCGGTATGCTTTCGCCACTGCCCATGTACATGGGAAGATATACCGGCTAAGGGGCCTCTTAACCTCAGCAGGCAAGGACATTAAAAATAAGCAGGAAATCCTAGATCTTCTACAGGCCCTGTTCCTGCCCAAAATGTTGAGTATAATTCATTGCCCCGGGCACCAACGAGGAGACGACCCCATAGCAAGGGGAAACAGGATGGCAGACGAGGCCGCTAGGGCGGCAGCCCTGAGCCAACAGGTGCTCCCGTTAAAGACAATTGAGCCCACACAAGTATCGAGGGAACCACCCTTCCTCTATTCGGACCAAGACTTAGATACGATCCAGCGGCTCGGTGCAGAGTATGATGAACAAATAAGGGTTTGGAGGCTCGGAGAGAAAATAGTCCTGCCACACCAATTGGCTAAAGAAATAATTACCAGCCTCCATCAATGGACTCATTTGGGACACAAAAAGCTAAAAGCAGCCTTACAGGAAGATAGGCAGTCTTATTACATCCCCGGACTTGACTCTTTAGTCCAGCAGGTGACTGAATCCTGTGTTCCGTGTGCCAAGGTAAATGCCAGACACCTCAAGCTCCCGGAGGGAGCTAGGGTAAGAGGAGACCGACCAGGAATCAACTGGGAGGTCGATTTCACTGAGATAAGGCCGGGCAGTTATGGGAATAAGTATCTTCTAGTTTTTGTAGACACCTTCTCCGGATGGACTGAGGCATTCCCCACAAAACGGGAAACCGCCCGGGTGGTCGTCAAGAAGATCATAGAGGAGATCTTCCCCCGGTTCGGCTTGCCTAAGGTAATCGGGTCCGACAATGGCCCAGCGTTTGTCTCCCAGGTAAGTCAGTTGGTGGCCAAAGCATTAGGCATAAATTGGAAATTGCACTGTGCCTATAGACCCCAAAGTTCAGGACAGGTAGAAAGAATGAACAGAACAATTAAAGAGACCTTGACCAAATTAGCGTTGGAGACTGGTGTTAAAGACTGGGTCCAACTCCTCCCTATGGTGTTGTTCCGGGTCCGAAACACGCCCTCTCATTGCGGGCTGACACCATACGAAATCCTTTATGGAGGGCCCCCACCAGTAGCAGGCTTGCTTGACCTTGCCAGTGACTCCGTTGCCGATGCCCCTAAGTTACAGGCCCGGTTGAGAGCACTCCAGATCATCCAGAACCAGGTCTGGAAACCTCTTGCAGCAGCCTACCAACCCAAGACGACAACCATTCCACATCCTTTCCAAATCGGTGATGCTGTGTATGTCCGAAGGCACCAATCTAAGACTCTAGAGCCCCGGTGGAAAGGCCCCTTCACTGTGCTGTTGACAACTCCCACCGCTCTCAAGGTCGACGGAATCGCTGCTTGGGTCCACGCCTCACACGTGAAGCGAGCACCACCTCCCCAGGCCCCGAGGATCTGGATAGACCAGCCAAATGGAAGCTCCAGCGCACTCAGAACCCACTCAAGCTAAGACTTTCAAAAACTGTTTAATATTTGTGATGTTCCTGGCCTTTCCCCATTGTTTTTCCAATCCCCATGCTCCACAATTGTTAACGTGGAACCCAACCCAGTCCAGCAAGAACAGAGTTCCCTCCCTCCAGTGAGGCAGGCTCTCCCCAGGCAGGTCCAATAGATTTTAGGATTAAAATCTTTGCAAAAAGAAAAGGAGGGAATGAAGGACCCTTATGGGGGAGAGGGACAAGAAACTAGGCCTGGGCAGATATCAGGGGCTTCTTAAGAGGTTAGATGTTCCCCAGAGTCCAGCGGGCAGGACGTTCTCTGGGAAGGAAAAGTCAATCCCCTTCAGAGAACCTCTAGGCATGCCCAGAGCAGAGCTGCCACTCCCCTCAGCACTCTCCTCAGCACGTTCCCTCAGCACTCTCCTCAGCACTCTCCTCAGCACTCTCCTCAGCACTCTCCTCAGCACGTTCCCTCAGCACTCTCCTCAGCACTCTCCTCAGCACTCTCCCTCAGCACTCTCCGGTATGCTAATTGTCCCTCCGAACCAGCCAATCCCGTGTTGCCACTGCATTCCATATGCTAATGGTCCCTCTGAACTGACCAATCCTATGCATGCGCATTAGGAATATGCTAATTCGTTGCCTATATAACCTGTGTGAAACTGCCGCTCAGGGCTCCTCACCGCCTGAGGTGGGGGCCCGTTTGCGCAAACGTTCAATAAAAACCTCGTGCTTTTTGCATCAACTGGTCTGGAGTCTGGATCTTTGGGCGTCCTCCCAAGCAAGTGGGCATCTCTGCAACTGAGAGGTCCAACAACAGCAGTTTTTAAAGACAATAGCCACCTGATTAACATATGTATGTGGGGCGTTTGGTGATTGGCTATTTTGAAGGGCAAACTCTTGTTGCGATTTTAGTGAGGGAAGGGGTAAATTTATGCAATGGTCACAGAACCTTATTGCAACTCTTTTCCGGACTCCTGCAAGTGTTATCGCGTGAGACAGTTACACAGAGCAGTTTCACAAGGCAGTTTCCCAAGGTTATTCTGCAGGCAGGTGGAGACACAGTTATCTTAAGGAATGGCTACTGTCAGCAGCCAAACTTTTTAACCCTTTCTAAAATTATTTTAATATTTACTTTTAGCAAGCGTCTTACATTCCCACATCTTCTTTGTGTACTGATTTTAATCTTAAAATTTTAAGGGGTTTTCCGTAGTTTAGCCATAGAGTCCCTGATGATCCCTGAATGATCAGTGTAGAAGTAGCACTTTTTTTAGAGCAGCACATAAACCTTTAAAAAAAAAAACAATAAGACCATCCTCCTTCTGTTCTGCAACACTACTTTTGAACGGGATGTTAAAGACTGTTCTAGCTTACCGATGGTCTGCTCTAGGTCTTCTACTGCCCTATGGAGGGCCTGATATTTCTGGCGTTGAATATTATGTTTTTTTGCAAGGGTGGCGGTGCTCTTTCCACACCTGCCGCAACCCCCTTTTTATTTAATTGAGAATGGCCTCTGTCTTAGGTTGCCCTCAGTCATTCCTGTCCTTACCCATCATCGGTAACTCTGGCAGCTTGGCCTAGAGACCTGTCTTAGGTTGGTACAGGATGCTGAGTGTCTTACCCGTCTTTGAGTACCATTCCAGCCTGACATTAGGTGAGAGATGAAACATACAGCCAAATATCAATTATTTTTTATTACAAAGGAGGTTTGGTAGCGAACTTGAACCACTTAAGATAACCACAGTTATCTTAATGAATAGCTGCTGTCAGCAGCCAAATATTTTAACCCTTGTTAAAATTATTTTAATATTTACTTTTAGCAAGGGTCTTAAAAAAGACTTTGCTTTTCTCCAAAACCATTTTTACTGTGATTCACTGTGTGCATAGTATACGAATTCCACACCATTTTGTCCGGATATGACTGGATGAAACCAGAAATACCAGGTTCTGTTTTGGCTAACTCAATCCCACATGTTGCGACAGCCTCTGTGTTTGTGTTTTCTGCATATTATCTATGGACTTTATTGTTTTAAATGTTTTTTATCAGGCAACATTTAATTTTGGGCTTGGAAACACTAATTGGTTCCACATGGAGACACCAGCTCTACACATTCGTATTTTCTAGGTAGAAAGCTAGAGGAACTGCGGCAAACAAACATGATATTTCTGTTTGTATACGTGACATTTCATGCACTTGCCAAACGAAAAGACTTTACTTTTCTCCAAAACCATTTTTACTGTGATGTTTGTGGTCCATTGCATACGAATTCCACACCACTTTGTCAGGATATGACTGGATGAAACCAGAAATATCCGGTTGTGTTTCGGCTAACTCAATCCCACATATTGGGAGAGCCACTGTGTTTGTGTTTTCTGGATATTATCGACGGATTTATTTTATTGAATGTTTATTATCAGGGACATTTAATTTTGTGCTGGGAAACAAGAGTTGGTTCCGCATGGATACACCAGCTCTACACATTCGTATTTTGTAGGGACAAAGCAAAAGGAACTGCGGCAAACAAAATGATATTTCTGTTTGTATAGGTGACATTTTATGCATTTCCCTAATGAAAAGAGTTTGCTTTTCTTCAAAAAAATTTTACTGTGATGTACCCTGTCCATTGCATACAAATTCCACATAACTTTGTCAGGATATGACTGGATGAACCCAGAAATATCCGGTTGTGTTTTGGCTAACAAAATCCCACATAGAGCGAAGCCTCTGTGTTTGTATTTTCTGGAAATTAACGATGGATTTATTGTTTTAAATGTTTTTTATCAGGCAACATTTCATTTTGGGCTTGGAAACACTAATTGCTTCCACATGGAGACACCAGCTCTACACATTCGTATTGTCTAGGGAGAAACCTAGAGGAACTACAGCAAGCAAACCTGATATTTCTGTTTGTATAGGTGACATTTTATGCACTTGCGTAACGAAAAGACTTTGCTTTTATTCAAAACGATTTTTACTGTGATGTTCCCGGTCCATTGCATATGAATTCCACACCACTTTCTACGGATATGACAGGATTACACCAGAAATATCCGGTTGTGTTTTGGCTATCTGAATCCCACATATTGCCACAGCCTCTGTATTTGTGTTTTCTGCATATGATTCACGTACTTTATTATTTTAAGTGTTTTTTATAAGGGAACATTTAATCTTGTGCTTGGAAACACTAATTGCTTCCACATGGAGACACCAGCTCTACACATTAGTATTTTCTAGGGAGAAAGCTAGAGGAACTGTGGCAAACGAACATGATATTTCTGTTTGTATAGATGACATTTTATGCACTTGCCTAACGAAAAGACTTTGCTTTTCTCCAAAACCATTTGTACTGTGATTTTCTTCGTCCAATGCATAGGAATTCCACAGGAGTATCTCCGGATATAACTGGTTGAAACCGGAAATATCCGGTTTTGGTTTGTCTAACTCAATCCCAGATATTGCTACAGCCTCTGTGTTTCTTTTTTCTGGATATTATCAAGGGACTTTATTGTTTTGAATGTTTTTTATCGGCGAACATTTTATTTTGAGCTTGGATACAGTAATTGGTTCCACATGGAGAAACCAGCTCTACACGTTCGCATTTTCTAGGGAGAAAGCTAGAGAAACTGCGGCAAACAAACATGATATTTCTGTTGGTATAGGTGACATTTTATGCATTTCCCTAACAGAAACACTTTGCTTTTGTCCAATACCATTTTTACTGTGATTGTCTGTGTCCATTGCATAGGAATTCCAGACCACTTTGTCCGTATATGACTGGATGAAACCAGAAATATCTGGTTGTGTTTTGCCTACCTCAATCCCACATGTTGCGACAGCCTCTGTGTTTGTGTTTTCTGGATATTATCGACGGACTTTATTGTTCTAAACGTTTTTTATCAGGGAACATTTAATTTGGTGCTCGGAAACAATAATTGGTTCCACATGGAGACACTAGCTCTACACATTCGTAATTTCTAGGGAGAGAGCTCGAGGAACTGCAGCAAACAAACATGATATTTCTGTTTGTATCGATGATATTTTATCTATTTCCCTAATGAAAAGACTTTGCTGTTCTCCAAAACCAATTTTACTGTGATTTTCTCAGTCCATTGCATATGAATTCCACACCAGTTTGACCGGATATCACTGGATGAAACCGGAAATATCCAGTAGTGTTTTGGCTAACTCAATCTGAAATATTGCTACAGCCTCTGTGTTTGTGTTTTCTGGATATTATCAATAGACTTATTTCTTTGAATGTTTTTATCGGGAACATTTCATTTTGTACCGTTGAAGCACTAATTGGTTCATCATGGGAACACCAGCTTTACACATTTGTATTTTCTAGGGAGAAAGCTAGATGAACTGCGGCAAACAAACATGATATTTCTGTTTGTATAGATGACATTTTATGTACTTGCCTAATGAAAAGAGTTTGCTTTTCTCCAAAACCATTTGTACTATGATTTTCTCGGTCCAATGCATACGAATTCCACACAACTTTCTCCGAATATGACTGGATGAAACCAGAAATATCCGGTTGTGTTTTGCTAACTCAATCCGAAATATTATGAAAGCCTCTGTGCTTGTGTTTTCCAGATATTATCAAAGGACATTATTGTTTTGAATGCTTTTATCAGGTAGCATTTAATTTTGTGCTTGGAAACACTAATGGGTTGCACATTGAGACACAAGCTCTACACATTCGTATTTTCTAGGCAGAAAGCTAGAGCAACTGCGGCAAACAAACATGATATTTCTGTTTGTATACATGACATTTTATGCACTTGCCTAAAGAAAAGACATTGCTTTTCTCCAAAACCATTTTTACTGTGATTTTCTCATTCCATTGCATACGAATTCCACACCACTTTGTCAGGATATGACTGGATGAAACCAGAAATATCCGTTTGTGTTTTGTCTAACTCAATCCCAGTTATTGCGACAGATTCTGTGTTTGTGTTTTCTGGATATTATCGACGGACTTTATTGTTTTAAATGTTCTTTTATCAGGGAACATTTAATTTTGTGCTTGGAAACACTAACTGGTTGCACATGGAGACACCAGCTCTACACATTCGTATTTTGTATGAAGAAAGCTAGAGGAGCTGTGGCAAACAAACATGATATTTCTCTTTGTATAGATGACATTTTATGCACTTGCCTAACGGATAGACTTTGCTTTTCTCCAAAACCATGTTTACTGTGACTTTCTCGGTCCATTGCATATGAATTCCACACCACTTTGTCCGGATATGACTGGATGAATCCAGAAATATCCGGTTGTGTTTTGGGTAACTCAAGCCCACATGTTGCGACAGCCTCTGTGTTTGTGTTTTCTGGATATTATCAATGGACTTTATTGTTTTGAAAGTTTTTTATCAGGGAACATTTAATTTTGTGCTTGGAAATACTAATGGTTTCCACATGAAGACATAAGCTCTACACATTCATATTTTGAAGTGAGAAAGCTAGAGGAACTGTGGCAAACAAACATACTATTTCTATTTGTATAGGTGACATTTTATACACTTGCACAATGAAAAGAATTTGATTTTCTCCAAAGCATTTTTACTGTGATTGTCTGTGTCCATTGTATACGAATTGCACACCACTTTGTCCGGATATGACTGGATGAAACCAGAATATGCGGTTGTGTTTTGACTAACACAATCTCACATATTGCGACAGCATCTGTGTTTGTGTTTTCTGGATATTATCTACGTACTTTATTGTTTTGAATGTTTTTTTATAATGCAGCATTTAATTTTCTGCTGGGAAACACTAATTGGTTTCACATGGAGACACCAGCTCTACACATTCATATTTTGTATGGAGAAAGCTAGAGGAACTGCGGCAAACGAACATGATATTTCTGTTTGTATAGATGACATTTTATGCACTTGCCTAACGAAAAGACTTTGCTTTTCTCCAAAACCATTTGTACTGTGATTTTCTTCGTCCAATGCATAGGAATTCCACAGGAGTATCTCCGGATATGACTGGTTGAAACCGGAAATATCCGGTTTTGGTTTGTCTAACTCAATCCCAGATATTGCTACAGCCTCTGTGTTTGCTTTTTCTGGATATTATCAAGGGACTTTATTGTTTTGAATGTTTTTTATCGGCGAACATTTTATTTTGAGCTTGGATACAGTAATTGGTTCCACATGGAGAAACCAGCTCTACACGTTCGCATTTTCTAGGGAGAAAGCTAGAGAAACTGCGGCAAACAAACATGATATTTCTGTTGGTATAGGTGACATTTTATGCATTTCCCTAACAGAAACACTTTGCTTTTGTCCAATACCATTTTTACTGTGATTGTCTGTGTCCATTGCATAGGAATTCCAGACCACTTTGTCCGTATATGACTGGATGAAACCAGAAATATCTGGTTGTGTTTTGCCTACCTCAATCCCACATGTTGCGACAGCCTCTGTGTTTGTGTTTTCTGGATATTATCGACGGACTTTATTGTTCTAAACGTTTTTTATCAGGGAACATTTAATTTGGTGCTTGGAAACAATAATTGGTTCCACATGGAGACACTAGCTCTACACATTCGTAATTTCTAGGGAGAGAGCTCGAGGAACTGCAGCAAACAAACATGATATTTCTGTTTGTATCGATGATATTTTATCTATTTCCCTAATGAAAAGACTTTGCTGTTCTCCAAAACCATTTTTACTGTGATTTTCTCAGTCCATTGCATATGAATTCCACACCAGTTTGACCGGATATCACTGGATGAAACCGGAAATATCCAGTAGTGTTTTGGCTAACTCAATCTGAAATATTGCTACAGCCTCTGTGTTTGTGTTTTCTGGATATTATCAATAGACTTATTTCTTTGAATGTTTTTATCGGGAACATTTCATTTTGTACCGTTGAAGCACTAATTGGTTCATCATGGGAACACCAGCTTTACACATTTGTATTTTCTAGGGAGAAAGCTAGATGAACTGCGGCAAACAAACATGATATTTCTGTTTGTATAGATGACATTTTATGTACTTGCCTAATGAAAAGAGTTTGCTTTTCTCCAAAACCATTTGTACTATGATTTTCTCGGTCCAATGCATACGAATTCCACACAACTTTCTCCGAATATGACTGGATGAAACCAGAAATATCCGGTTGTGTTTTGCTAACTCAATCTGAAATATTATGAAAGCCTCTGTGCTTGTGTTTTCCAGATATTATCAAAGGACATTATTGTTTTGAATGCTTTTATCAGGTAGCATTTAATTTTGTGCTTGGAAACACTAATGGGTTGCACATTGAGACACAAGCTCTACACATTCGTATTTTCTAGGGAGAAAGCTAGAGCAACTGCGGCAAACAAACATGATATTTCTGTTTGTATACATGACATTTTATGCACTTGCCTAAAGAAAAGACATTGCTTTTCTCCAAAACCATTTTTACTGTGATTTTCTCATTCCATTGCATACGAATTCCACACCACTTTGTCAGGATATGACTGGATGAAACCAGAAATATCCGTTTGTGTTTTGTCTAACTCAATCCCAGTTATTGCGACAGATTCTGTGTTTGTGTTTTCTGGATATTATCGACGGACTTTATTGTTTTAAATGTTTTTTTATCAGGGAACATTTAATTTTGTGCTTGGAAACACTAACTGGTTGCACATGGAGACACCAGCTCTACACATTCGTATTTTGTATGAAGAAAGCTAGAGGAGCTGTGGCAAACAAACATGATATTTCTCTTTGTATAGATGACATTTTATGCACTTGCCTAACGGATAGACTTTGCTTTTCTCCAAAACCATGTTTACTGTGATTTTCTCGGTCCATTGCATACGAATTCCACACCACTTTGTCCGGATATGACTGGATGAATCCAGAAATATCCGGTTGTGTTTTGGGTAACTCAAGCCCACATGTTGCGACAGCCTCTGTGTTTGTGTTTTCTGGATATTATCAATGGACTTTATTGTTTTGAAAGTTTTTTATCAGGGAACATTTAATTTTGTGCTTGGAAATACTAATGGTTTCCACATGAAGACATAAGCTCTACACATTCATATTTTGAAGTGAGAAAGCTAGAGGAACTGTGGCAAACAAACATACTATTTCTATTTGTATAGGTGACATTTTATACACTTGCACAATGAAAAGAATTTGATTTTCTCCAAAGCATTTTTACTGTGATTGTCTGTGTCCATTGTATACGAATTGCACACCACTTTGTCCGGATATGACTGGATGAAACCAGAATATGCGGTTGTGTTTTGACTAACACAATCTCACATATTGCGACAGCATCTGTGTTTGTGTTTTCTGGATATTATCTACGTACATTATTGTTTTGAATGTTTTTTTATAATGCAGCATTTAATTTTCTGCTGGGAAACACTAATTGGTTTCACATGGAGACACCAGCTCTACACATTCATATTTTGTATGGAGAAAGCTAGAGGAACTGCGGCAAACGAACATATTTCTGTTTGTATAGATGACATTTTATGCACTTGCCTAACGAAAAGACTTTGCTTTTCTCCAAAACCATTTGTACTGTGATTTTCTTCGTCCAATGCATAGGAATTCCACAGGAGTATCTCCGGATATGACTGGTTGAAACCGGAAATATCCGGTTTTGGTTTGTCTAACTCAATCCCAGATATTGCTACAGCCTCTGTGTTTGCTTTTTCTGGATATTATCAAGGGACTTTATTGTTTTGAATGTTTTTTATCGGCGAACATTTTATTTTGAGCTTGGATACAGTAATTGGTTCCACATGGAGAAACCAGCTCTACACGTTCGCATTTTCTAGGGAGAAAGCTAGAGAAACTGCGGCAAACAAACATGATATTTCTGTTGGTATAGGTGACATTTTATGCATTTCCCTAACAGAAACACTTTGCTTTTGTCCAATACCATTTTTACTGTGATTGTCTGTGTCCATTGCATAGGAATTCCAGACCACTTTGTCCGTATATGACTGGATGAAACCAGAAATATCTGGTTGTGTTTTGCCTACCTCAATCCCACATGTTGCGACAGCCTCTGTGTTTGTGTTTTCTGGATATTATCGACGGACTTTATTGTTCTAAACGTTTTTTATCAGGGAACATTTAATTTGGTGCTTGGAAACAATAATTGGTTCCACATGGAGACACTAGCTCTACACATTCGTAATTTCTAGGGAGATAGCTCGAGGAACTGCAGCAAACAAACATGATATTTCTGTTTGTATCGATGATATTTTATCTATTTCCGTAATGAAAAGACTTTGCTGTTCTCCAAAACCATTTTTACTGTGATTTTCTCAGTCCATTGCATATGAATTCCACACCAGTTTGACCGGATATCACTGGATGAAACCGGAAATATCCAGTAGTGTTTTGGCTAACTCAATCTGAAATATTGCTACAGCCTCTGTGTTTGTGTTTTCTGGATATTATCAATAGACTTATTTCTTTGAATGTTTTTATCGGGAACATTTCATTTTGTACCGTTGAAGCACTAATTGGTTCATCATGGGAACACCAGCTTTACACATTTGTATTTTCTAGGGAGAAAGCTAGATGAACTGCGGCAAACAAACATGATATTTCTGTTTGTATAGATGACATTTTATGTACTTGCCTAATGAAAAGAGTTTGCTTTTCTCCAAAACCATTTGTACTATGATTTTCTCGGTCCAATGCATACGAATTCCACACAACTTTCTCCGAATATGACTGAATGAAACCAGAAATATCCGGTTGTGTTTTGCTAACTCAATCCGAAATATTATGAAAGCCTCTGTGCTTGTGTTTTCCAGATATTATCAAAGGACATTATTGTTTTGAATGCTTTTATCAGGTAGCATTTAATTTTGTGCTTGGAAACACTAATGGGTTGCACATTGAGACACAAGCTCTACACATTCGTATTTTCTAGGCAGAAAGCTAGAGCAACTGCGGCAAACAAACATGATATTTCTGTTTGTATACATGACATTTTATGCACTTGCCTAAAGAAAAGACATTGCTTTTCTCCAAAACCATTTTTACTGTGATTTTCTCATTCCATTGCATACGAATTCCACACCACTTTGTCAGGATATGACTGGATGAAACCAGAAATATCCGTTTGTGTTTTGTCTAACTCAATCCCAGTTATTGCGACAGATTCTGTGTTTGTGTTTTCTGGATATTATCGACGGACTTTATTGTTTTAAATGTTCTTTTATCAGGGAACATTTAATTTTGTGCTTGGAAACACTAACTGGTTGCACATGGAGACACCAGCTCTACACATTCGTATTTTGTATGAAGAAAGCTAGAGGAGCTGTGGCAAACAAACATGATATTTCTCTTTGTATAGATGACATTTTATGCACTTGCCTAACGGATAGACTTTGCTTTTCTCCAAAACCATGTTTACTGTGATTTTCTCGGTCCATTGCATACGAATTCCACACCACTTTGTCCGGATATGACTGGATGAATCCAGAAATATCCGGTTGTGTTTTGGGTAACTCAAGCCCACATGTTGCGACAGCCTCTGTGTTTGTGTTTTCTGGATATTATCAATGGACTTTATTGTTTTGAAAGTTTTTTATCAGGGAACATTTAATTTTGTGCTTGGAAATACTAATGGTTTCCACATGAAGACATAAGCTCTACACATTCATATTTTGAAGTGAGAAAGCTAGAAGAACTGTGGCAAACAAACATACTATTTCTATTTATATAGGTGACATTTTATACACTTGCGCAATGAAAAGAATTTGATTTTCTCCAAAGCATTTTTACTGTGATTGTCTGTGTCCATTGTATACGAATTGCACACCACTTTGTCCGGATATGACTGGATGAAACCAGAATATGCGGTTGTGTTTTGACTAACACAATCTCACATATTGCGACAGCATCTGTGTTTGTGTTTTCTGGATATTATCTACGTACATTATTGTTTTGAATGTTTTTTTATAATGCAGCATTTAATTTTCTGCTGGGAAACACTAATTGGTTTCACATGGAGACACCAGCTCTACACATTCATATTTTGTATGGAGAAAGCTAGAGGAACTGCGGCAAACGAACATATTTCTGTTTGTATAGATGACATTTTATGCACTTGCCTAACGAAAAGACTTTGCTTTTCTCCAAAACCATTTGTACTGTGATTTTCTTCGTCCAATGCATAGGAATTCCACAGGAGTATCTCCGGATATGACTGGTTGAAACCGGAAATATCCGGTTTTGGTTTGTCTAACTCAATCCCAGATATTGCTACAGCCTCTGTGTTTGCTTTTTCTGGATATTATCAAGGGACTTTATTGTTTTGAATGTTTTTTATCGGCGAACATTTTATTTTGAGCTTGGATACAGTAATTGGTTCCACATGGAGAAACCAGCTCTACACGTTCGCATTTTCTAGGGAGAAAGCTAGAGAAACTGCGGCAAACAAACATGATATTTCTGTTGGTATAGGTGACATTTTATGCATTTCCCTAACAGAAACACTTTGCTTTTGTCCAATACCATTTTTACTGTGATTGTCTGTGTCCATTGCATAGGAATTCCAGACCACTTTGTCCGTATATGACTGGATGAAACCAGAAATATCTGGTTGTGTTTTGCCTACCTCAATCCCACATGTTGCGACAGCCTCTGTGTTTGTGTTTTCTGGATATTATCGACGGACTTTATTGTTCTAAACGTTTTTTATCAGGGAACATTTAATTTGGTGCTTGGAAACAATAATTGGTTCCACATGGAGACACTAGCTCTACACATTCGTAATTTCTAGGGAGAGAGCTCGAGGAACTGCAGCAAACAAACATGATATTTCTGTTTGTATCGATGATATTTTATCTATTTCCGTAATGAAAAGACTTTGCTGTTCTCCAAAACCATTTTTACTGTGATTTTCTCAGTCCATTGCATATGAATTCCACACCAGTTTGACCGGATATCACTGGATGAAACCGGAAATATCCAGTAGTGTTTTGGCTAACTCAATCTGAAATATTGCTACAGCCTCTGTGTTTGTGTTTTCTGGATATTATCAATAGACTTATTTCTTTGAATGTTTTTATCGGGAACATTTCATTTTGTACCGTTGAAGCACTAATTGGTTCATCATGGGAACACCAGCTTTACACATTTGTATTTTCTAGGGAGAAAGCTAGATGAACTGCGGCAAACAAAAATGATATTTCTGTTTGTATAGATGACATTTTATGTACTTGCCTAATGAAAAGAGTTTGCTTTTCTCCAAAACCATTTGTACTATGATTTTCTCGGTCCAATGCATACGAATTCCACACAACTTTCTCCGAATATGACTGGATGAAACCAGAAATATCCGGTTGTGTTTTGCTAACTCAATCCGAAATATTATGAAAGCCTCTGTGCTTGTGTTTTCCAGATATTATCAAAGGACATTATTGTTTTGAATGCTTTTATCAGGTAGCATTTAATTTTGTGCTTGGAAACACTAATGGGTTGCACATTGAGACACAAGCTCTACACATTCGTATTTTCTAGGGAGAAAGCTAGAGCAACTGCGGCAAACAAACATGATATTTCTGTTTGTATACATGACATTTTATGCACTTGCCTAAAGAAAAGACATTGCTTTTCTCCAAAACCATTTTTACTGTGATTTTCTCATTCCATTGCATACGAATTCCACACCACTTTGTCAGGATATGACTGGATGAAACCAGAAATATCCGTTTGTGTTTTGTCTAACTCAATCCCAGTTATTGCGACAGATTCTGTGTTTGTGTTTTCTGGATATTATCGACGGACTTTATTGTTTTAAATGTTTTTTTATCAGGGAACATTTAATTTTGTGCTTGGAAACACTAGCTGGTTGCACATGGAGACACCAGCTCTACACATTCGTATTTTGTATGAAGAAAGCTAGAGGAGCTGTGGCAAACAAACATGATATTTCTCTTTGTATAGATGACATTTTATGCACTTGCCTAACGGATAGACTTTGCTTTTCTCCAAAACCATGTTTACTGTGACTTTCTCGGTCCATTGCATATGAATTCCACACCACTTTGTCCGGATATGACTGGATGAATCCAGAAATATCCGGTTGTGTTTTGGGTAACTCAAGCCCACATGTTGCGACAGCCTCTGTGTTTGTGTTTTCTGGATATTATCAATGGACTTTATTGTTTTGAAAGTTTTTTATCAGGGAACATTTAATTTTGTGCTTGGAAATACTAATGGTTTCCACATGGAGACATAAGCTCTACACATTCATATTTTGAAGTGAGAAAGCTAGAGGAACTGTGGCAAACAAACATACTATTTCTATTTATATAGGTGACATTTTATACACTTGCACAATGAAAAGAATTTGATTTTCTCCAAAGCATTTTTACTGTGATTGTCTGTGTCCATTGTATACGAATTGCACACCACTTTGTCTGGATATGACTGGATGAAACCAGAATATGCAGTTGTGTTTTGACTAACACAATCTCACATATTGCGACAGCATCTGTGTTTGTGTTTTCTGGATATTATCTACGTACTTTATTGTTTTGAATACTTTTTATAATGCAGGATTTAATTTTCTGCTGGGAAACACTAATTGGTTTCACATGGAGACACCAGCTCTACACATTCATATTTTGTATGGAGAAAGCTAGAGGAACTGTGGCAAACAAACATGATATTTCTGTTTTTCTAGATGACATTTTATGCACTTGCCTAACGAAAAGACTTTGCTTTTCTCCAAAACCATTTTTACTGTGATTTTCTCATTGCATTGCATACGAATTCCACACCAGTTTGTCCGGATATGACTGGATGAAACCAGAAATATCCGGTTGTGTTTTGGCTAACTCAATCCCAGTTATTGTGACAGCCTCTGTGTTTGTGTTTCCTGGATATTATCGAGGGTCCTTATTATTTTGAATGTTTTTTTTATCAGGGGACATTTAATTTTGTGCTTGGAAACACTAATTGGTTCACATGGAAACACCAGATCTACACATTCGTATTTTCTAGGGAGAAAGCTAGAGGAACTGTGGCAAACAAACATGATATTTCTGTTTGTATTGGTGATATTATATGCACTTTTCTAACGAAAAGGAAGGACCCAAAATCTGGGAATCCAGGGCGCTCGTGTGGTCGCCCAATGACTCAAAACTCCAACCCAGTAGATGCAAAAGCAAGAGTGTATTTATTAATACGTCTGCGTAAATGGGCTCCCCAGCACCTCAGGCAGTCTAGAGAGCAAAAGAGCCCTGAGCAGGGGTAACAGCAATTTTTAAAGACAATAGCCACCTGATTAACATATGTATGTGGGGCGTTTGGTGATTGGCTATTTTGAAGGGCAAACTCTTCTTACGATTTTAGTGAGGGAAGGGGTAAATTTATGCAATGGTCACAGAACCTTATTGCAACTCTTTTCCGGACTCCTGCAAGTGTTATCGCGTGAGACAGTTACACAGAGCAGTTTCACAAGGCAGTTTCCCAAGGTTATTCTGCAGGCAGGTGGAGACACAGTCATCTTAAGGAATGGCTACTTTCAGCAGCCAAACTTTTTAACCCTTTCTAAAATTATTTTAATATTTACTTTTAGCAAGCGTCTTACATTCCCACATCTTCTTTGTGTACTGATTTTAATCTTAAAATTTTAAGGGGTTTTCCTTAGTTTAGCCATAGAGTCCCTGATGATCCCTGAATGATCAGTGTAGAAGTAGCACTTTTTTTAGAGCAGCACATAAACCTTTAAAAAAAAAAAACAATAAGACCATCCTCCTTCTGTTCTGCAACACTACTTTTGAACGTGATGTTAAAGACTGTTCTAGCTTACCGATGGTCTGCTCTAGGTCTTCTACTGCCCTATGGAGGGCCTGATATTTCTGGTGTTGAATATTATGTTTTTTTGCAAGGGTGGCGGTGCTCTTTCCACACCTGCCGCAACCCCCTTTTTATTTAATTGAGAATGGCCTCTGTCTTAGGTTGCCCTCAGTCATTCCTGTCCTTACCCATCATCGGTAACTCTGGCAGCTTGGCCTAGAGCCCTGTCTTAAGTTGGTACAGGATGCTGAGTGTCTTACCCGTCTTTGAGTACCATTCCAGCCTGACATTAGGTGAGAGATGAAACATACAGCCAAATATCAATTATTTTTTATTACAAAGGAGGTTTGGTAGCGAACTTGAACCACTTAAGATAACCACAGTTATCTTAAGGAATAGCTGCTGTCAGAAGCAAATATTTTAACTCTTGTTAAAATTATTTTAATATTTACTTTTAGCAAGGGTCTTAAAAAAGACTTTGCTTTTCTCCAAAACCATTTTTACTGTGATTCACTGTGTGCATAGTATACGAATTCCACACCATTTTGTCCGGATATGACTGGATGAAACCAGAAATACCAGGTTCTGTTTTGGCTAACTCAATCCCACATGTTGCGACAGCCTCTGTGTTTGTGTTTTCTGCATATTATCTATGGACTTTATTGTTTTAAATGTTTTTTAAGAGGCAACATTTAATTTTGGGCTTGGAAACACTAATTGGTTCCACATGGAGACACCAGCTCTACACATTCGTATTTTCTAGGGAGAAAGCTAGAGGAACTGTGGCAAACAAACATGATATTTCTGTTTGTATACATGACATTTCATGCACTTGCCAAACGAAAAGACTTTACTTTTCTCCAAAACCATTTTTACTGTGATGTTTGTGGTCCATTGCATACGAATTCCACACCACTTTGTCAGGATATGACTGGATGAAACCAGAAATATCCGGTTGTGTTTTGGCTAACAAAATCCCACATAGAGCGAAGCCTCTGTGTTTGTATTTTCTGGAAATTAATGATGGATTTATTGTTTTAAATGTTTTTTATCAGGCAACATTTAATTTTGGGCTTGGAAACACTAATTGGTTCCACATGGAGACACCAGCTCTACACATTCGTATTGTCTAGGGAGAAACCTAGAGGAACTACAGCAAGCAAACCTGATATTTCTGTTTGTATAGGTGACATTTTATGGACTTGCTTAATGAAAAGACTTTGCTTTTATTCAAAACCATATTTACTGTGATGTTCCCGGTCCATTGCATATGAATTCCACACCACTTTCTACGGATATGACAGGATTACACCAGAAATATCCGGTTGTGTTTTGGCTATCTGAATCCCACATATTGCCACAGCCTCTGTATTTGTGTTTTCTGCATATGATTCACGTACTTTATTATTTTAAGTGTTTTTTATAAGGGAACATTTAATCTTGTGCTTGGAAACACTAATTGCTTCCACATGGAGATACCAGCTCTACACATTTGTATTTTCTAGGGAGAAAGCTAGAGGAACTGCGGCAAACGAACATGATATTTCTGTTTGTATAGATGACATTTTATGCACTTGCCTAACGAAAAGACTTTGCTTTTCTCCAAAACCATTTGTACTGTGATTTTCTTCGTCCAATGCATAGGAATTCCACAGGAGTATCTCCGGATATGACTGGTTGAAACCGGAAATATCCGGTTTTGGTTTGTCTAACTCAATCCCAGATATTGCTACAGCCTCTGTGTTTCTTTTTTCTGGATATTATCAAGGGACTTTATTGTTTTGAATGTTTTTTATCGGCGAACATTTTATTTTGAGCTTGGATACAGTAATTGGTTCCACATGGAGAAACCAGCTCTACACGTTCGCATTTTCTAGGGAGAAAGCTAGAGAAACTGCGGCAAACAAACATGATATTTCTGTTGGTATAGGTGACATTTTATGCATTTCCCTAACAGAAACACTTTGCTTTTGTCCAATACCATTTTTACTGTGATTGTCTGTGTCCATTGCATAGGAATTCCAGACCACTTTGTCCGTATATGACTGGATGAAACCAGAAATATCTGGTTGTGTTTTGCCTACCTCAATCCCACATGTTGCGACAGCCTCTGTGTTTGTGTTTTCTGGATATTATCGACGGACTTTATTGTTCTAAACGTTTTTTATCAGGGAACATTTAATTTGGTGCTTGGAAACAATAATTGGTTCCACATGGGGACACTAGCTCTACACATTCATATTTTGTATGGAGAAAGCTAGAGGAACTGCGGCAAACGAACATGATATTTCTATTTGTATGGTTGACATTTTATGCACTTGCCTAACAAAAAGACTTTCCTTTTCTCCAAAAATTTTTTTACTGTGATTTTCACGGTTCATTGCATACGAATTCCAGACCAGTTTGCCCGGATATGACTGGATGAAACCGGAAATATCCATTTTTGTTTTGGCTAACTCAATGAGAAATATTGCTACAGCCTCAGTGTTTGTGTTTTCTGGACATTATCAACGGACTTTATTGTTTTGATAGTTTTTTATCGGGGAACATTTTATTTTGAGCTTGGATACAGTAATTGGTTCCACCTGGAAACACCAGCTCTACACATTCGTATTTTCTTCAGAGAAAGCTAGAGGAACTGCGGCAAACAAACATGATAATTCTGTTTGTATCGATGACATTTTATGCACTTGCCTAACGAAAAGAGTTTGCTTTGCTCCAAAACCATTTTTATTGTGATTTTCACTTTCCATTGCATACGAATTCCACACCAGTTGGTCCGGATATGACTGGATGAAACCAGAACTATCTGGTTGTGTTTTGGCTAACTCAATCCCAGTTATTGTGACAGCCTCTGTGTTTGTGTTTCCTGGATATTATCGAGGGTCCTTATTATTTTGAATGTTTTTTTTATCAGGGAACATTTAATTTTGTGCTTTGAAACACTAATTGGTTCCACATGGAGACACCAGCTCTACACATTCGTATTTTCTAGGGAGAAAGCTAGAGTAACTGCGGCAAACAAAAATGATATTTCTGTTTGTATCGATGATATTTTATGCACTTTCCTAACGAAAAGTCTTTGCTTTTCTCCAAAATCATTTTTACTATGATTTTCTCAGCCCATTGCATACAAATTCCAAACTACTTTGGCCGGATATGACTGGATGAAACCATAAATATCCATTTGTGTTCTGGCTAACTCAACCTGAAATATTGTGAAAGCCTCTGTGTTTGTGTTTTCTGGATATTATCGATGGACTTTATTGTTTTGAATGTTTTTTATCATGGAACATTTAATTTTGTACCATTGAAACACTAATTAGTTCCACATGGAGACACCAGATCTACACATTCATATTTTCTACAGAGAAAGCTAGAGGAACTGCAGCAAACAATCATTGATTTTCTCCGTCCATTGCATACAAATTCCCCACCAGTTTACTGGATATGAATGGCTGAAACCAGAAATATCCGGTTGTGTTATGGTTAACACAATGCGAAATATGTGAAAGTTTTTTGTTTTTGAGCTTGTATATTGTTACAGCCTCTGTGTTTGTGTATTCTGGATACTATCAATGGATTTTATTGTTTTGAATGTTTTTATCGGGGAACATTTTATTTTGAGCTTGGATACAGTAATTGGTTCATCATGGGGACACCAGCTCTACACATTCATATTTTCTATGATTTACTCGGTCCATTGCATACAAATTCCACTCTGTCCGGATATGAATGGATAAAAACAGAAATATCCAGTTGTGTTTTCGCAAACTCAATTCGAAATATTGCTACAGCCACTGTGTTTGTGTATTCTGGATATTATCGATGGACTTTATTGTTTTGAATGTTTTTATCAGGGAACATTTCATTTTCTACCGTTGAAACCCTAATTGGTTCATCATGGGATCACCAGCAGTACACATTCGTATTTTCTAAGGAGAAAGCTAGAGGAACTGCGGCAAACAAATATGATAATTCTGTTTGTCTAGGTGACAATTTATGCACTTGCCCAACGAAAAGACTTTGCTTTCCTCCAAAACCATTACTACTGTGATTTTCTCGGTCCATTGCATACGAATTCTACACAACTCTGTCCAGCTATGACTGCATGAAACCAGAATATCTGGTTGTGTTTTTGCTAACTCAATCCAAAATATTGTGAAAGCCTCTGTGTTTGTGTATTCCTGATATTATCCACGGAGTTTATTTTTTTGAATGTTTTTTTTTTCAGGGAACATTCAATTTTGTTTTGGAAACACTAATTGGTTCATAATGGGAACACCAGCTCTACACATTCGTATTTTCTAGGGAAAAAGCTAGAGGAACTTCGGTAAACAGACATGATATTTCTGTTTCTATAGATGACATTTTATGCACTTGCCTAACGAAAAGACTCGACTTTCCTCCAAACCATTTTTACTGTTATTTTCTTGGTCCATTGCATACGAATTCCACACTACTTTGTCCGGATATGTCTGGATGAAACCGGAAACATCCGCTTTTGTATTGGCTAACTCAATCCCAGATATTGCTACAGCCTCTGTGTTTGTGTATTCCTGATATTATCCACAGACTTTATTGTTTTGAATGTTTTTTATCAGGGAACTTTTCATTTTGTACTCTTGAAACACTAATTGTTTCCACAGGGAGACACCAGCTCTACACATTCGTATTTTCTAGGGAGAAACCTAGAGGAACTGCGGCAAACAAACATGATTTTTTTTGTTTGTATCTATGACATTTTTGGAACTTGCCTAACGAAAAGACTTTGATTTTCTCCAAAACCATTTTTACTGTGATTTTCTCGTTCCATTGCATACGAATTCCACACCAGTTTGTCCAGATATGCCTGCATGAAACCAGAAATATCTGGTTGTGTTTTGGCTAACTCAATCCGAAATATTGTGAAAGCCTCTCTGCTTGTGTTTTCTGGATATTATCGATGGACTCATTTTTTTTTTGTTTTATCAGGGAACATTTAATTTTGTACCGTTAAAACACGTATTGGTTCATCATCGGACACCAGCTCTACACATTCTTATTTTCAAGAAGAAAGGTAGAGGAACTGCGGCAAACAAACATGATATTTATGTTTGTGTAGATGATATTTTATGCACTTGCCTATCTAAAAGACTTTGCTTTTCTCCAAAACCATTTTAACTATGATTTTCTCATTCCATTGCATACCAATTCCACACCAGTTTACCGGATATGACTGAATGAAACAGGAAATAATCGGTTTTCTTTTGGCTAACTCAATCCCAGATATTGCTACGGACTCTGTGTTTGTGTATTCCTGATATTATCCACAGACTTTATTGTTTGGAAGGTTTTTTATCAGGGAACATTTAATTTAGTGCTGCGAAACACTATTGTTTCCACATGGAGACACCAGCTCTACAAATTCATATTTTCTAGGAAGAAAGCTAGAGGAACTGTGGCAAACAAACATGATATTTCACCACTTTGTGGGGATATGACTGGATGAAAACGGAAATATCCGGTTTTGTTTTTGCTAACTCAATCCGAAATATTGTGAAAGCCTCTGTGTTTGTTTTTTTCTGAATATTCAACGTACTTCATTGTTTTGAAATTTTTTAATCGGGGAACATTTAATTTTGAGATTGGATACAGTAATTGGTTCCACATGGAGACAGAAGTGCTACACATTCGTAGTTTCTCGGGAGAAAGCTAGAGGAACTGCGGCAAACAAACATGATATTTCTGTTTGTATCGATGACATTTTATGCACTTGCCTAACGAAAAGACTTTGCTTTTCTCCAAAACCATTTTTGCTGTGATTTTCTCAATACAATGCATACGAACTCCACACCAGTTTGTCCGCATATGACTGGATAAAACTGGAAATATCCGGTTGTGTTTTGGCTATCTCAATTCGAAATATTGTGAAAGCCACTGTGTTTGTGTTTTCTGGATATTATCGACGGAATTTATTGTTTTGAATGTTTTTATCTGGAAACCTTTAATTTTGTACCGTTGAAACAGTAATTAGTTCAACATGTAGACATCAGCTCTAAACATTCGTATTTTCTAGGGAGAATGCTGGAGGAACTGCAGCAAACAAACATGATATTTCTGTTTGTATAGATGACATTTTAAGCACGTGACTAACGAAAAGACTTTCCTTGTCTCCAAAACCATTTTTACTGTGATTTTCTCCGTCCATTGAATACAAATTCCACACAAGTTTGTCCCGATCTGACTGGATGAAATCGGAAATATCCGGTTGTGTTTTGGCTAACTCAATCCCAAATATGGCTACAGCCTCTGTGTTTGTGTATTCCTGATATTATCCATGGACTTTATTATTTTGAATGTTTTTTATCAGGGAACAATTAATTTTAGGTTTGGAAACAATAATTGGTTCCACATGGAAACAGAAGCTCTACACATTAGTATTTGCTATGGAGAAAGCTGGAGGAACTGCGACAAACAAACATGATATTTCTGTTTGTATAGATGACATTTTATGCACTTGCCTAACGAAAAGACTTTGCTTTTCTCCAAAACCATTTTTACTCTGATTTTCTCGGTCCATTGCATAGGAATTCCAAAGGACTTTGTCCGGATATTTCTGGATAAAACCAGAAATATTTGGTTGTGTTTTGACTAACTAAATCCAAAATATTGTGAAAGCCTCTGTGTTTGTGTTTTCTGGATATTATCGATGGACTTTATGGTTTTGAATTTTTTTTTCGGTTGACATTTAATTTTGTGCTTGGAAACACCATTCATTTGGTTCCACATGGAGACAGCAGCTCTAAAACATTCGTATTTTGTATGGAGAAAGCTAGAGGAACTGTGGCAAACAAACATGATATTTTTGTTTGTATCGATGACATTTTATGCACTTGCCTAACGAAAAGACTTTGCTTTTCTCTAAAACCATTTTTACACTGATTTTCTCGGTCCATTGCATACAAATTCCACACAACTTTGGATATGACTGGATGAAACTGGATATATCGGGTTTTGTTTTGGCTAACTCAATTCCAGATTTTGCTACAGCCTCTATGTTTTTGTTTTCTGGATATTATTGATGGACTTTATTGTTTTGAATATTTTTATCAGGGAACATTGAATTTTGTACCGTTGAAACTCTAATTGGTTCATCATGGAGACACCAGCTCTACACATTCGTATTTTCTAGGGAGTAAGCTAGAGGAACTGTGACAAACACACATGATATTTCTGTTTGTATAGATGACAATTTATGCACTTGCCTAACGAAAAGACTTTGCTTTCCTCTAAAACCATTTTTACACTGATTTTCTTGGTCCATTGCATACAAATTGCACACCAGTTTGACCAAATATGACTGGATGAAACCAGTAATATCCAGTTGTGTTTTGACTAACTCAATCCCAGATATTGCTACAGCCTCTGTGTTTGTGTTTTCTGTTTATTATCAATGGACTTTATTGTTTTGAATGTTTTTTTTATCAGGGAACATTTCATTTTGTACCGTAGAAATACTAATTGGTTCATCATGGGAACACCAGCTCTACACATTCGTACTTTCTAGGGAGAAACCTAGAGGAACTGCAGCAAACAAACATGATATTTCTGTTTGTATAGATGACATTTTAAGCACTTGCCTAACGAAAAGACCTTTCTTTTCTCCAAAACCATTTTTACTGTGATTTTCTCCGTCCATTGCATTCGAATTCCACACCAGTTTGTCCGGATATGACTGGATGAATCCAGAAATATCTGGTTGTGTTTTTGCTAACTCCTTTTTTTTTTTTGACAGGCAGAGTGGACAGTGAGAGAGAGAGAGAGAGACAGACAGAAAGGTCTTCCTTTTGCCGTTGGTTCACCCTCCAATGGCTGCCGCGATTGGCGCACTGCGCCCGGCGCACCGTGCTGATCCGATGGCAGGAGCCAGGTGCTTCTCCTGGTCTCCCATGGTTTGCAGGGCCCAAGTACTTGGGCCATCCTCCACTGCACTCCCTGGCCACAGTAGAGAGCTGGCCTGGAAGAGGAGCATCCGGGACAGGACCGGTGCCCCAACCGGGATTAGAACCCGGTGTGCCGGCGCCGCAAGGCGGAGGATTAGCCTAGTGAGCCGCGACGCCGGCCTGTTTTTGCTAACTCAATCCGAAATATTGCTACAGCCTCTGTGTTTGTGCATTCCTGATATTATCAACGGACTTTATTGTTTTCAATGTTTTTTTTTTTCAGGGAACATTTAATTTTGTGCTTGGAAACACTTATTGGTTCCACATGGAGACACCAGCTCTACACATTCGTATTTTCTTGGGAGAAAGCTAGAGGAACTGTGGCAAACCAACCTGATATTTCTGTTTGTATAGATGGCATTTTATGCACTTGCCTAATGAAAAGACTTTGCGTTTCTCCAAAACCATTTTTACTGTGATATTCTCGGTCCATTGCATACGAATTCCACACCAGTTTGTCCGGATATGACTGGATGAAACGGGAAATATCCGGTTTTGTTTTGGCTAACTCAATCACAGATATTGCTACAGACTCTGAGTTTGTTTTTTTGGATATTATCAACGGACCTTATTGTTGCTCCCTTTTTTTCTTTTTTTTTATCTTTTATTGAATGAATATAAATTTCCAGTGTACAGCTTATGGATTACAATGGCTTCCCCCTCCCATAACTTCCCTCCCCCCGCAACACTCCCATCTCCCGCTCCCTCTCCCCTTCCATTTGCATCAAGATTCATTTTCAATTCTCTTTATATACAGAAGATCAATTTAGTATAAAAATTTCAACAGTTTGCACCCACATAGGAACACAAAGTGAAACATACTGTTTGAGTACTAGTTATAGCATTAAATCAAAATGTACAACACATTAAGGACAGAGATCCCACATGAGGAGCAAGTGCACAGTGGCTCCTGTTGTTGACCCAACAAATTGACACTCTAGTTTATGGCGCCAGTAACCACCCTAGGCTGTCGTCATGAGTTGCCAAGGCTATGGAAGCCTTCCAAGTTTGCCGACTCTGATCATATTTAGACAAGGTCATAAAAGACAGAGTGAGGATAGTAACCAATGATCCTAAGAGTGGCATTTACCAGGTTTGAACAATTATACAGCATTAAGTGGGGAAGAGGACCATCAGTACACACAGGTTGGGAGTAGAGCCATTGGTGGTAGAGTAGAGGTTATGATTACAAAGGAATGAGGCCCAAGTGCACTAGACAGGGCCTAGAACAAAGGACAGAGTCATTATTAGAGTAGCTAAGAAAGGTGCTGTCTAAGCTACAAGTAATTTTTCTGATTGAGAGGCAAATAGAACCTGATAGAAGGGGCTTTAGGCCTTGTAAATCAGAGGCCAAGACCTATCTATCTCTTCACATGGGGTATATCCTAAGGGAGGTGTGAACCTCCTAGGGGAAGGCACTCTGTTGACTTTCATTACTTGGCTGGCCTGGGAGGAGAGCTGGCCAGGTAAAGGCAGGGGGCATCTCTAACAAGAAATTTACAGTTCTGCCTTCAGTGTTGCTGACCCTACTTGACCATACCCTCAGCTGCAGTGGTCCCTTTGGAAGTTGGGCTGAGTGAAGGGCTTTTCAGCTTAGAGCCAATAAGATCTGTGGCTCTGACCTGGGCATCCTTCGACTCCAGGGCAGGTCCATTTCCAGTGATCCAACTCTTGGCAGAGCTGCCAGGGCTCTTCACAAGCTGACTTCTGCTGAAGCCCAGGCTTACCACATTGAAAGCCACTGCAGTGGACTGGCCTGTTGGGTCTCCTTGAGGGCAGATCACTGTATAGATCAGCCATTAATAGGCCTGCCACCCATTGCTTCTGATGCCTAGCTTTCTTTTCCTCCTGGTTTGTGTTAAAGCAGACCAGAGGATGCAAGTCAAGGGAGTGCCCGTGTCCCATCTCTAATCTTCGGTGGCCTGAACTACAAGTCTATAGTCACAGGCATGTTCTGTAGTAGTTTTTCTAAGGTAGACAATGCCCATGAGGAAAATTATATTCTCACTTTAAAACTTTCTTTCCCTTTGGTCTGAAAGGGAGGTTTTTTCTACTTACTGTATACTTCGCAGATGGCAAAGGGAATCTAGCTATGAGATTATTATTTAAGTTCTTATTTTGGCTATGCTATTACAGAAAAATGTTAGCCTTCTCTTTTATAAGGTCTAAAGATTAAATTGTGTGTCCTACAGATTCCTTTATAATAGAATTAGTTTCCTACCTTGAAGAGAATAGAGGAATGAAAGAACAAGTTGGGCTTAGAATAGAGAAATGAGGGAGCAAGTCCTAGATCGCTTGCTGACAGTAGCAATATCACATGAATACTTAGAAAACCGTTTCAACCATTAGACAACAACTTAAGAAAGCATTTACCAGAAGGTCCAATGCCTTCTATAAATTTTAAGAATCATGTATTTGAAAACACCTCTTAAATATCTAACATGGTGTAGTTTGTTTAGCCAGTAAACTTAAGCACAACCATCTAAAATGTTTTTAGTTTCTTTCTACCAACATGTTTAAAACATGTGATACACAGATTCAGGTCACACAAATTAAAATGTATCTTTGATTGATTTTAGCAGCTTAAATTTATGGACAATCTTATCTATAAGCCATTTAAAATAAAACTCTTAATAAAATTTCCCCATGTGGACATACAATATGTACACACATATAACATAGCATAGTAGACCAATATAGCAATTTTAATAATAGCTTTTAAAATCTTTAACTCTTTTTGTAGATTGCCAATTGATTGGAATTGCTTTTGTTTTTAGTAACCTCAGTTAACCATACTTTCTCTCAGTTGGTACTGTTAATACATTATTGGCTTCATCTGTTTACAGAGCCATCCCAAAGTACTGAATACAATAAAAGTGGCTGGAAAAAGTCCATAGGAACCTATAGGAGGACAGCTAAACACAGAACCAATAACGCTTTAGTTTTATGAGCAGCACATCATATATAATTATGGATGACAAAAGACTTTAAGTCGCCATGTTTAAAATTATAAACTCATCAACCAACAAGAGGCACTTGCTTACTTCACAGTATTTTTGAAAGCACCTGTAGGATTTGACAAGTGTTTAACCCTTTAGGCCTCTGGGGCTTTCTCATTAAGGTAACTATCATGTCTAGTAACACACGATCATTAGACTTTTTAATTCTCAAACATTTGTATTAATAGCATTTTCCATTATAGAAACTTAAAGTCTGGTACCACATCACATCTTGACAGTCCTTCTAATATAATCCAAATAGCCTGATTAGTTGGTGTCTCTATAAGATGAGAGACATAGGTCCTTCGATTTTTTCAGTTGGGCCCAAACTCGAAAAACCAAAGTCCAGGATTTACTGGAAATTTTAGAGACCAGATTGTTTGAAACTTTGATTTTTTGAATGCCTGTCAAGAATGCCAAGAAGCCTCAAAATCCAAAATATCTGGTTGAAATAAGATTCCTTAAAATCATGACATAACCTAGACCAAATTTGATCATTGTTACAAGGTGATTATTCAAATCTTTGAAAATAAGCACATATTTAAATAACCCATAGCTCTTAATAAAAATTCAGCTGTTTTTGAACAATTAGAATTTAACAGGCATCAAGAGAACATAATAGATTACTTTAACACATTGCTTTAACAGAGCATCAGAGTTTAATTCTATGTCAAAGAGAAATTGAGCTTCCTGTGATCTTTTGCTGTGAGGTTTCCTTCCTTTACCTTCTTTCCTATTGGTGACCATGTTTCTGTGTTTCTGTGTGTAACACATCTTTAAGCATCTTTTGCAGGGCAGGATGAGTGGCAACAAATGCTTTCAGTTTCTGTCTGCTATGAAAAGTCTTAATTTCACCTTCATTCACAAATGAGAGCTTTGCAGGATATAATATTCTGGGCTGGCAGTTTTTCTCTCTTAGTGCCTGGGCTATGTCTCGCCATTCCCTTCTAGCTTGTAGGGTTTCTGATGAGAAGTCTGCTGTGAGTCTAATTGGAGATCCTCTAAGAGTAATCTGACGTTTCTCTCTTGCACATTTTAGGATCTTTTCTTTATGTTCCACTGTGGTGAGTTTGATTACAATGTGTCGTGGTGAGGATCTCTTTTGGTCATGTTTATTAGGGGTTCTATAAGCTTCCTGTACTAAGATGCCTCTGTCCTTCTCCAAACCTGGGAAATTTTCTGCTAGTATCTCACTGAAAAGAACTTCTAATCCTTTCTCCCTCTCCATGCCTTCAGGACCTCCTAGAACCCGAATGTTGGGGTTTTTACTAGTATCCTGTAGATTCCCGACAATATTTTTTAGATTTCTAATTTCCTCTTCTTTTCTTTGGTTTGCCTGTTTCCTTTCCTGTTCTCTGTCTTCTAAGTCTGATATTCTCTCTTCTGCTTCGCCCATTCTGTTTTTAAGGCTCTCTAATGTGTTTGTCATTTGATCTATTGAATTGTTCATTTCATTATGATTTCTAGTCACTATCAGAGTTTCTTGTTCCACTAGTTGTTTCATTTCATTTTGATTCCTCCTTAATATTGCATTTTCACGAGAGAGATTTTCTATCTTGTCCATTAAGGATTTCTGTAGTTCAAGAATTTGTTTTAGAGAACTTCTTAATGTTCTTATCAATTTTTTGAGATCCGCTTCTTGCATTTCTTCGATCTCATCATCGTCATAATCTTGAATTGGAGTGCCTTTCTCATTTGGGGGCGTCATAGTGTCTTCCTTGTTCTTGTTAGCTTGTTTTATGCGTTTGTTGTTTGGCATGTTGGAGATATTTGGTTTCTTCACTGTGGTGTTTTTTCTTGTTACACTATGGCACTATATTAAGTGGACTGTCTGCTTTCAGTGGAGCCTTAGAGGCTTGAGATGAGTGTGGACTGAGAGCTGTGTTTGGTTCCTCAGGGTTGAGGGTGTGTCAAAGATGACACTCCTAGGTTGGGTGTGGTAAATCTCACTTTTTTTTTGATTCAAAAGGGAAGTAATTCCGCACAGCTGAATGCACAGCTGAACGTAATTGGAGGTAGTTAGCAGGCAAATTATATACCCACAGGAGCCAGAGATCGGAAGCTCTTTCCCAAGGACCACACAGGGAATCTCTGCTGCCCTCAGTGTGGGCTCCAATTCTCCTGCAGTCTCCCACTGGGTTGCCAAGTTAGATCCTAATCTCCTGTTATTTCACCCCTCCCCCCAGAGTCAGGTGTTTCTGCTAGGCTCAGGGCCGGTGCAGACCTGAGGTCGCCCTGCTTGTGACATATGTCCAAAATGGCGCCTGCTCTGTCTTGCTCGTCTTTGAGAGGTGAGCGGAGAGAGAGAAACTTGTGTCCGTATCGGTCACTTTTTTTATTTTTTTCCTCTCTCTCTTCTAGTTAGCCTGGTGAATTTTTCCCCACGGAGTTTCAAGCCTCGTTCCCTCTAGCCTCCTCTTTCCACTGGCCCGCTGGTGTCTTGGGCTATTGATGTTCGGCTCACCTCGCGTTCCAGCGCTGGTGTGTTGAGTCTGCCGCTGGTGTCCCGAACTTGTGCTCCCACGCTCTCCACGGAGGTACACTGTGAATCACTAGTTCCGGAAGAGTTTCCTCTGCTGTTTCATCCCCTACACTTCCTTGACCCTGCAGTATCTCCACTTATATTAAACTGTCTCTCCCTCAGACTAATAGTGTGCTCCCTGCCTATTCCGCCATCTTGCCGCTCATCAACGGACTTTATTGTTTTGAATGTTTTTTATCGGGGAATATTTTATTTTGAGTTGGATACAGTAATTGGTTCCACATGGAGACACCAGCGCTACATTTTGTATTTTCTAGGGAGAAAGCTAGAAGAACTGCGGCAAACAAACATGATATTTCTGTTTGTCTAGATGACATTTTATGCAATTGCCTAACGAAAAGACTTTGCTTTTCTCCAAAACCATATTTAATGTGATTTCCTCGGTCCAATTTATACAAATTCCACAACAGTTTGCCCAGATATGACTGGGTGAAACCAGATATATCTGGTTGTGTTTACGCTAACTCAGTCCGAAATATTGGTACAGCCTCTGTGTTTGTGTTTTCTGGATATTATCAATGGACTTTATTGTTTTGAATGTTTTTTATCAGGGAACATTTTATTTTGAGATTGGATACAGTAATTGGTTCCACCTGAAGACACCAGCTCTACATATTCGTATTTTCTAGGGAGAATGCTAGAAGAACTGTGAAAAACAAACATGATATTTCTGTTTGTATAGATGACATTTTATGCACTTGCCTAACGAAAATATTTTGCTTTTCTCCAAAATCATTTTTACTGTGATTTTCTCGGTGCATTGCATACGAATTCCACACGACATTATCTGGATATGACTGGATGAAACCAGAAATATCCCATTTTGTTTTGGCTAACCCAATCCCAGATATTGCTACAGCCTCTGTGTTTGTGTTTTCTGGATATTATCAATAGACTTTATTGTTTTGAAGGTTTTTTTATCAGGGAACATTTTATTTTGAGCTTCGATACAGTAATTGGTTCTGTAAGACCCCCGAAAGGTATCTCACACTTCTACCGACCCCAGAAACACGAATTCTAGTCCAATCGATGCAAGTGCATGAGGAAGTTTATTACATCTGTGCAGATGGGCCAACTCTAAGCACAACAACACCCTCTGGTGCAGTGCGAGAAGAGAGGCCCCGATCATCAACCGCACAGAGTATTTAAGATTTAAAACCACAACATTAGCATATCTCCACAGTATTACAAAAGATCACAAGATAAACCACAGCATGACAAATAAATCACAAGGTAAAGGGTTTTTCCAGGGTACAGATCACAAGGTACTTGAGTAAGCACAAATATGGGGTCATCATGACATTGATTGGGTACCTTTCCGATCAACTTCTGTTTTTGTGGTTTTTAAAACTTAAAACAATTATCACATGCCACAAATTCAGCTAGAGTTCAATTATCTCATAACAGCATTTTGCAAGCCAAAGCATTTTGCACAGAAGCAAAACAATATGCAGTTAGCTCAAGCGACTTCATTTTAAACCTAGCCTGCCTTATCTTCTCATTCCCTCCTCTTTTCATGTGCAAATTTTAATCTTAAAATTTTAAAGAATTTCTATATATATTCCCTCTATAGTTTCGGTCTCAAAACTTCGGTCCTGCCTGTGGTCCTGCCTTCGGTCCTGCCTTCAGTCCTGTCTTGCTAGGACCATAGCATAGGCGGCAGCAGAAAGCCCATGTATTACAAAAACTAAAAATAAATGTAGTACTATTGAAAGAGTATCCGACCGTACAGTAGGGGACAAATCAGTCGAATTAAAACTTTCAGATGTATTTGCTATATGGGGGAGTGTAAAGATCGTGGGTTGGCCCTGGGATTTTATAGTTGTGGCCCCAGGGACAGGCCTTTGGTGGGAAGTCGAGGTTACGACTTCAGTCACAGGCCCTTGTCTAAACAATGTAGGCCATGACCTTTGATCCTCCCACCTCCCCAACATACTGGGACCTCCAATTTGGGGAAGGGCTTCCTCTTTAAGTTGAATTTTAAATAGGAGCCCGGGATTATAGTCAGAAACATAAAACCTTAAGCCCCATATTCTTCCCCTTTTCCAGTCAGTAAGGTTGGCCTTTTTTCCTTTTTCTGTGAAAGAAATATTAAGGGGCATAGAGCAGTTGGGATCTCTCCCAGGAATAAAATTACGGTGTACAGTAATCCAATCCCAACTAGAGGAGGGTTTCCAATATACGTGACCAGTGGTTTCACATCCCCAGGCCTTACAGTAGAAAGATTCTGCTCCCCCGCATCGTCTCTTTTCTTTTGTAGACCTGCCATCCTTAGGGCACACATAAAACTCTTGTTGTTGTAACTGGCATCTCTTTATCTTAGACTCGCACCCAAGCCGCACGAGGCCACTGACCAATGCACCAGGGGCGAACGCGACACCATAGGCAGCCAAGTTATCCATTCCCTCTACTAGCTTACATACATCAGGGTGCAAGGCAGGCCACCATGTCCCGGAGGGGGCCACGCGGGTAACGGACCACACGACCTCCGTGGTACCAGATTGCACCTCCCACGTGAGCCTCACCGGGGCATGCGGGCCGCCCATAATAGGGGTAAAAAGAATTGTAAGCAGTACTAAACAGTTTTTGAATTTCTTATCTTGAGTGGGTTTTGAGTACGTTGTAGTTTCCATTTTGGTGTTGGCTCGTCGGCAGGGTCGTCGGTCTCTTGTCTCTGTTCAGCTGTCGCCCTCTTGACGTGTGACACGTGTATCCAGGCGGCAATTCCGTCTACCTTTATCGCGGTCGGCGTAGTCAATAATACCGTGTAGGGTCCCTTCCAACGTGGCTCAAGCGTCTTAATCTGGTGTCTACGGACGTAGACAATGTCCCCAATCTGGAACGAATGCGGGAGCGTAGGGCACTTGGACTGGTATACGGCAGTCAGCTGCTTCCCTATATGCCTGTGGATGAGCTGCAAAGCTCGGAAGCGGGTCTGCAAAGTAGAGGATGTTGCAAATGAGTCAATACTGGGTCCCAACAAATCTGCTGCGGGTGGAGGGCCTCCGTACAATATTTCATAGGGTGTTAATCCGCATACAGAAGGTGTGTTACGAGCC
This sequence comes from Lepus oiostolus, assembly GCA_036325905.1. NCBI lineage: Eukaryota > Metazoa > Chordata > Mammalia > Lagomorpha > Leporidae > Lepus > Lepus oiostolus. The sequence continues at coordinate 1,144,757 of JAWMBE010000090.1, forward strand.
CTAAACAAAGCCATCGGCAGCAGTTCGACCCAGTCTCTAGTGCCAGTCTCCATTGTTAATTTAGTCAAGGTCTCCTTAATTGTTCTATTCATTCGTTCTACCTGACCTGAACTCTGGGGCCTGTACGCACAATGCAATTTCCAATCAATCCCCAGCACTTTGGTCACCAACTGACTTACCCTGGAGACGAAGGCGGGTCCATTATCCGACCCCAATACCTTAGGTAAGCCAAACCGCGGGAAGATTTCTTCTAATAGCTTCTTAACCACGACTTGTGCTGTCTCCTTTTTCACTGGAAACGCTTCAGGCCAGCCGGAAAAGGTATCTACGAACACTAGAAGGTACTTAATTCCATATCTGCCTGGGCGGACCTCTGTGAAATCTATTTCCCAATTAATTCCAGGCCTAGCCCCCCGTATCCGGACTCCTTCAGGTATTTTAGGACATCTGGGATTTACCTTGGCGCATGGGATGCAGGCCTCTATGGTTTGTTTTAAAGTCAATACCTGCAGAAGGCGCCCTCCAGAGTCTGTCACTGAAGCCCTTTCCTTCTGGAAATGAATCTGGGCTCCCACCTTAGATAGCAAATCTCTTCCTAATAATGGATACGGGCAGTCTGGTACTAAAAGAAATGAGTGGGTGACTTGGCCAGTGGCTAAATCTACCTGTCGTTCTGTGGTCCAACGGCACATTTTTCTTCCAGTTGCTCCCTGGACGCAAGAAATTTTTGAGCTAAGGGGGCCAATATTTTTGTTTAAAACAGAGTGCTGGGCTCCGGTATCCACCATAAACGTGACCGGCCTGCCTCCCACTCTCAGGGTTACCCGGGGCTCAGGGGGAGGCTCCTGGCCCTGACCCCCCTAGTAATCGTCCTCTTCCCCCAGGGGAAGAACTGGGATGTCAGTCTCCTTTCTTCTTCTGGTGGCATTTTTGTTTGGACAGTCTCTGGCCCAGTGTCCTCTTTCCTTACAGTACGCACACTGGTCTCGTTCTATCCGTGGTCTATTTTTGTCTCCCGGGTATTTCTTTGTTTGACCTCTACCATAACCTGACCTATCCTGCCTATTAGATTCGCTTACTGCGGTGACCAAAATTTTAGCTAGTTCCCTATTTTTCTTTTTGTCTCTCCGATCCTGTTCTTTTTGCATTCTTTCCTCTTTTTCTTCCTTAGTTTCCCTCTTATTAAAGATTCTCTCTGCCTCTTTTAGGAGATCCTGCAATGTATAACCCTGTAAGCCCTCCAGTCTCTGCAACCGCGATCGGATATCTGGGGCCGATTGGCCAATGAAAGACATTATTACATCTGACTGCCGGTCAGGAGCCTGGGGGTCAAACGGGGTGTACATCCGGTATCCCTCCATCAATCTTTCTAGAAACCCCGCCGGGGTCTCCTCATTACCCTGAGTTATGGCACGTACCTTAGCCAAATTGGTGGGGCGTCTCCCTGCCCCTCTGAGACCTGTCAGGAGAATCTGGCGATAGAGACGAAGTCGTTCCCTACCGGCTGCCGTACTAAAATCCCAATCTGGTCTGGTCAACGGGAATGCTGCGTCAATCTCATTTGGCAGTTGAGTAGGTTGACCGTTGTCCCCTGGAACATTTTTTTGAGCTTCCGTGAGAACTCGCTGTCTTTCCTCCGTGGTCAGGAGAGCCTGCAGAAGCTGCTGGCAGTCATCCCAGGTCGGTTGATGGGTTAAAAGAATAGATTCAATTAAGCCTGTCAAAGCTTGTGGATCTTGAGAAAAAGGCGGGTTATGGGTTTTCCAATTGTACAAATCTGAAGCGGAAAACGGCCAGTATTGCATCTGATCCCCCACTGAGCGAAGTGGGAAAGCCTGTGCCTCCCACTGCCCGCCCTCAATCCCCCCTCCCCGACGCAAGCGCAGTCTGGTACTCATGGGGGTTGAACGAGCCGGAGGGTCCTCCTCCCCTGAACGAGCCGGAGGGACCTCCTCCCCTTCTCCCTGCGTAGAATCCGGGGAAGGTGCCGTAGGCTCTCTCGGGAGGGGTGCGTAAGGCAGTGGGGTGTCAAAAAGCAAAAGATCCTCCTGCCCGCCCGGGAGGACCGAGGGTTTCTTTGCCTTGAGGGAGTCTAACTCCTTTAATGGGTAAAGGGCCGAGGCAGGGGCAACCAGCGAATTTTGTGCTGGGTCTTCCCACACAAAGATGTCAACTGACGGGAGCCTGCTCTGATCCGCAGGTTGCGGTTTTAAAGGTGTTACGGATGGAGGCGGGGCGGGTAAGGCACCCGCCACGACTCGGTCAGCCGGGAGAAAGGGTTTTACCCATTTTGGGGGGTATTGTGCCAGGTCCTCCCACACAAAGATGTAGGGCACTTGATCCGGGTGCCCTTCTTTACCTTCCCTGCAGACCTGGCTCTTCACCTGTAAGATAATTCGAGAGTCAAAAGTCCCATCCCACGGCCACCCGATGTTGAAGGCTGGCCACTCGGACGTACAAAAACTTGTCCAGTTCTTCTTCTGCACTCTCACAGACAAGTTTTGGGCCCGCTCCCGGACCTCTCTCCAATGATCTAAAGTAAGGCTCAAAGGTGTAGTTAATTCCTGTCCCATATTGAAGGGGAAAGGCAAATAAGGAAAGTATATTAAAACACAAAAAAAATAATCACAAGACTTCACAAAGACACTGCGCGCAAAACCAAGACAAGAACCAAGACAAAACTAAAACCAAAACTTCCGACGGGAGTGGCTGCTGCCACCAGCCCTTCTCCCGGGGAAGAAGACCTTTTAAAACTGAAACCTAAACTTCCGAGGGGAGCTGCCACCTCCCACGGAACAAAAATTAAAGAAGGAGGGGGATTCCACGTCCCCTCCACCACCGGAGCGTCCTCCAGTGGTTCGAGCCCGGGGGACCGGGCACGTCTGCCCCTACCCACTGTCGGCTCGATACAGATACAGGTCCTGCAGGCACAATTTCAGTAAAACATAAACCTCCGGTACGTCAAGCGCCCCGGGAAAAAATAAAATAATAAAAAATCAACAAAACACACAAAAATACTTAAAACAGCAAAGACTTACCTCCGATTGGAAAATGGAGCGTGGGTCTGGGGTCTCGAATCCCGGACGAGCCCCCAAGAATGTAAGACCCCCGAAAGGTATCTCACACTTCTACCGACCCCAGAAACACGAATTCCAGTCCAATCGATGCAAGTGCATGAGGAAGTTTATTACATCTGCGCAGATGGGCCAACTCTAAGCACAACAACACCCTCTGGTGCAGTGCGAGAAGAGAGGCCCCGATCATCAACCGCACAGAGTATTTAAGATTTAAAACCACAACATTAGCATATCTCCACAGTATTACAAAAGATCACAAGATAAACCACAGCATGACAAATAAATCACAAGGTAAAGGGTTTTTCCAGGGTACAGATCACAAGGTACTTGAGTAAGCACAAATATGGGGTCATCATGACATCGATTGGGTACATTTCCGATCAACTTCTGTTTTTGTGGTTTTTAAAACTTAAAACAATTATCACATGCCACAAATTCAGCTAGAGTTCAATTATCTCATAACAGCATTTTGCAAGCCAAAGCATTTTGCACAGAAGCAAAACAATATGCAGTTAGCTCAAGCGACTTCATTTTAAACCTAGCCTGCCTTATCTTCTCAGGTTGCACATGAAGACACCAGCTCTACATATTCATATTTTCTAGGGAGAATGCTAGAGGAACTGCGAAAAACAAACATGATATTTCTGTTTGTATAGATGACATTTTATGCACTTGCCTAACGAAAAGACATTGCTTTTCTCCAAAACCATATTTACTGTGAATTTCCAGGTCCATTGCATATGAATTCCACACCAGTTTGTCCGGATATGAATGGATGAAGCCAGAAATATACGGTTTTGTTTTGGCTAACTCAATCCCAGATATTGCTACAGCCTCTGTGTTTTTGTTTTCTGTGCATAGAAATTCCACACCACTTTATCGGGATATGACTGGATGAATCCAGAAATTTCTGGTTGTGTTTTGGCTAACTCAATCCAAAATATTATGAAAGCCTCTGTGTTTGTGTTTTCTGGATATTATCGAGGGACTTATTGTTTTGAATGTTTTTTTATCAGGGAACATTTAATTTGTACCGTAGAAACACTAATTGGTTCCACATGGAGACACCAGCTGTACACATTCGTATTTTCTAGGGAGAAAGCTAGAGGAACTGCGGCAAACAAACATGATATTACTGTTTGTATCGATGACATTTTATGCACTTGCCTATCGAAAAGTCTTTGCTTTTCTCCAGAACCGTTTTTACTGCGGTTTTTTCTGTCCATTGCATACAAATTCCACACCATTTTACAGGATATGAATGGATGAACCCGGAAATATCCGTGGTGTTTTTGCTAACTCAATGCGAAACATGTGAAAGTTTTTTTTTTGCGTGTGTTTTCCGGATATTATCGAGGAGCTTATTGTTTTGAATGCTTTTATCAGTGAACATTTAATTTTGCACCATAGAAACACTAATTGATTCAAAAGGGGATGGCAGCTCTACACATTTGTATTTTCTAGGGAGAATGCTAGAGGAACTGCGGCAAACAAACACGATATTTCTGTTTGTCTAGATGACATTTTATGCACTTGCCAAACGAAAAGACTTTGCTTTTCTCCAAAACCATTTTTACTGTTATTTTCTCGGTACATTGCATACGAATTCCACACCACTTTTTACGGATATGACTGGATGAAACCAGAAATATCGGATTGTGTTTTTGCTAACTCAATCCCAGATATTGCTACAGCCTCTGTGTTTGTTTATTCCTGATATTATCCACGGATTTTATTGTTTTCAATGTTTTTTTTTGTTTCAGGGTATATTTAATTTTGTGCTTGGAAACACTAATTGGTTCCACATGGAGACACCAACTCTGCACATTCGTATTTTCTAGGGAGAAAGCTAGAGGAACTGCGGGAAACAAACGTGATATTTCTGTTTGTCAAGATGACATTTTATGCACTTGCTAAACGAAAAGACTTTGCTATTCTCTAGAACCATTTGTACTGTGATTTTCTCAGTCCATTGCATACGAATTCCACATCAGTTTGTCCAGATATGACTGGATGAAACCAGAAATAAATGGTTCTGTTTTGGCTAACTCAATGAGAGATATTGCTAAGCCTCTGTGTATTTTATTCCTGATGTTATCCACGGATATTTTGTTTTGAATATTTTTAACAGGATACATTTAATTTTGTACTTTTGAAACACTAATTGGTTCATCATGCGGAAACCAGCTCAACACATTCATATTTTCCAGGGAGAAATCTACAGGAAATACGGAAAACAAACATGATATGTCTGTTTGTATAGATGACATTTTATGCACTTGCCTATCGAAAAGACTTTGCTTTTCTCCAAAACCATTGGTACTGTGATTTTCTCGGTCCATTGCATACGAATTCAACACCAGATTGTCCGGATATGACTGGATGAAACCAGAAATATCCGGTTGTGTTTTGGCTAACTCAATCCGAAATATTGTGAAAGACTCTGTGTTTGTGTTTACTAGATATTATCGATGGACTTTATTGTTTTCAATTTTTTTTATCAGGGAATATTTTATTTCATTTTTGGAAACACTGATTGGTTCCACATGGAGACACCAGCTCTACACATTCGTATTTTCTAGGGAGAAAGGTAGAGGAACTGCGGCAAAAAAACATGATACTTCTGTTTCTATAGATGACATTTTATGCACTTGCCTAATGAAAAGACTTTGCTTTTCTCCAAAACCATATGTACTGTGCTTTTCTCGGTCCATTGCATATGAATACCACACCAGTTTGTCCGGATATGACTGGAAGAAAACAGAAATATCCGCTTGTGTTTTTGCTAACTCAATCCGAAATATTGTGAAAGCCTTGGTGTTTGCTTTTTCTGGATATTATCGATGGTCTTTATTATTTTGAATGTTTTTATCAGGGAACATTTAATTTTATACCTTTGAAACACGAATTGGTTCAGCATGGGAACACTAGCTCTACACATTCTTATTTTGTATGGAGAAAGCCAGAGGAACTGTCGCAAACAAACTTGATATTTCTGTTTGTATAGATGACATTTTATGCACTTGCCTAAGGAAATGACTTTGCTTTTCTCCAAAACTATTTTTACTGAGAATTTCTCGGTCCATTCCATACGAACTCCACACCAGTTTGTCCAGATATGACTGGATGAAAAAAGAAATATCTGGTTGTGTTTTGGCTAACTCAATCCGAAATATTGTGAAAGCCTTGGTGTTTGTGTTTTCTGGATATTATCGATGGACTTTATCATTTTAAATGTTTTTTTCAGGGAACATTTCCTTTTTTTGCCATTGAAACACTAATTGGTTCCACATGGACACACCAGCTCTACACATTCGTATTTCTAGGGAGAAAGCTAGAGGAACTGCGGCAAACAAACGTTATATTTCTGTTTGTATAGATGACATTTTATGCACTTGTCTAACGAAAAGACTTTGCTTTTCTCCAAAACCATTTTTACTGTGATTTTCTCGGTCCATTGCATACGAATTCCACACCACTTTATCCGGATATGACTGGATGAAACCAGAAATATCCGGTTGTGTTTTGGCTAACTCAATCCGAAATATGGTGAAAGCCTCTGTGTGTGTGTTTTCTGTATATAATCAATGGACTTTATTGTTTTGAATGTTTTTTATTGGGGAACATTTTATTTTGAGCTCTGATACAGTAATTGGTTACACATTGAGACACCAGCTCTACATATTCGTATTTTTTAGGTAGAAAGCTAGAGGAACTTCGGCAAACAATCCTTATATTTCTGTTTGTATAGATGACATTTTATGCACTTGCCTAACAAAAAGATTTTGCTTTTCTCCAAAACCATTTGTACTGTGATTTTCTCGGTCCATTGCATATGAATTCCAGACGACTTTGTCCGGATATGACTGGATGAAACCAGAAATATCCGGTTGTGTTTTGGCTAACTCAATCCGAAATATTGTGAAAGCCTCTGTGTTTGTGTTTTCTGGATATTATTGATGGACTTTATGGTTTTGAACTTTTTATCAGGCAACATTTCATTTTGTAGCCTTGAAACACTAATTGGTCCATCATGGGGACACCAGCTCTAAACATTTGTATTTCTAGGGAGAAAGCTAGAGGAAAACAAACATGATATTTCTGTTTGTATAGATGACATTTTATGCACTTAACTGACGAAAAGACTTTGCTTTTCTCCAAAACCATGTGTACTGTGATTTTCTCGGTCCATTGCAAACGAACTCCACACAACTTTGTCCGGATATGACTGGATGAAACCGGAAATATCCAGTTTAGTTTTGGCTAACTCAAACCCAGATATTGCTACAGCCTCTCTTTTGTGTTTTCTGGATATAATCAATGGACTTTATTGTTTTGAATGTTTTTTACCGGGGAACATTATATTTTGAGCTTGGATACAGTAATTGGTTCCACATGGAGAAAACCAGCTCTACATATTCGTATTTTTTAGGTAGAAAACTAGAGGAACTACGGCAAACAAACCTGATATTTCTGTTTGTATAGATGACATTTTATGCACTTGCCTAATGAAAAGACTTTGCTTTTCTCCAAACCATTTTTAGTGTGATTTTCTCGGTCCTTTGCATATGAATTCCACATGACTTTGTCAGGATATGACTGGATGAAACCAGAAATATCAGGTTTTGTTTTGGCTAACTCAATCCCAGATATTGCTACAGCCTCTGTGTTGGTGTTTTCTGGATATCATCAATGGACTTTATTGTTTTGAAATTTTTTTATCGGGGAACATTTTATTTTGAGCTTGGATACAGTAATTGGTTCCACATGGAGACACCAGCGCTACACATTCACATTTTCTAGGTAGAAAGCAAGAGGAACTGCGGCAAACAAACATGATATTTCTGTTTCTATAGATGACATTTTATGCAATTGCCTAACGAAAAACCTTGCTTTTCTCCAGAACCATTTTTAGTGTGATTTTCTCGGTCCACTGCATACGAATTCCACACCAGTTTGTCCAGATATGACTGGATGAAACCAGAAATATCCCATTTTGTTTTGGCTAACTCAATCCCAGATATTGCTACAGCTTCTGTGTTTGTGTTTTCTGGATATTATCAATGGACTTCATTGTTTTGAATGTTTTTTATAGGGAAACATTTTATTTTGAGCTTGGATAGAGTAAATACTTCCACGTGGAGACACCAGCTCTACGTATTATTATCTTCTAGGTAGAAAGTTAGAGGAACTGCGGCAAACAAACATGATATTTGTGTTTTTTATAGATGACATTTTATGCACTTGACTAACGAAAAGACTTTGATTTTCTCCAAAATCACTTGTACTTTGATTTTCTCAGTCCATTGCATACGAATTCCACACCAGTTTGTCCGGATATGACAGGATGAAACCAGAAATATCCGGTTGTGGTTTGGCTAACTCAATCCGAAATATTGTGAAAACCTCTGTGTTTGTGTTTTCTGTATATTATCGATGGACTTTATGGTTTTGAATTTTTTATCAGGCAACATTTCATTTTGTACCCTTGAAACACTAATTGGTTCATCATAGGGACACCAGCTCTACACATTCGTTATTCTAGGGAGAAAGCTAGAGGAACTCCTGCAAACAAACGTGATATTTCTGTTTTTTATAGATGACATTTTATGTACTTGCCCAACGAAATGACTTTGCTTTTCTCCAAATCCATTTGTACTGTGATTTTCTCGGTCCATTGCATACGAATTCCACACCAGTTTGTCCGGATATGACTGGATGAAACCAGAAATATCCGGTTGTGTTTTGGCTTACTCAATCCGAAATATTCTGAAAACCTCTGTGTTTGTGTTTTCTGGATATTATCGATGGTCTTTATTATTTTGAATGTTTTTATCAGGGAACATTTAATTTTGTACCGTTGAAACATGAATTGGTTCAGCATGGGAACACTAGCTCTACACATTCTTATTTTGTATGGAGAAAGCCAGAGGAACTGTCGCAAAAAAACTTGATATTTCTGTTTGTATAGATGACATTTTATGCACTTGCCTAACGAAAAGACTTTGCTTTTCTCCAAAACCATTTGTACTGTGATTTTCTCGGTCCATTGCATGCGAATTCCACACCAGATTGTCCGGATATGACTGGATGAAACCAGAAATATCTGGTTGCGTTTTGGCTAACTCAATCCGAAATATTGCTACAGACTGTGTGTTTGTGTATACCTGATATTATCCACGGACTTAATTTTTTTCAATGTTTTTTTTTTTCGGGGAACATTTAATTTTGTGCTTGGAAACACTGGTTCCACATGGAGACACCAGCTCCACATATTTGTATTTTCTAGGGAGAAAACTAGGAACTGCGGGAAATAAATATGATATTTCTGTTTGTATTGATGACATTTTATGCACTTACCTAACGAAAAGACTTTGCTTTTCTCCAAATCCATTTGTACTGTGATTTTCTCAGCCCATTGCATATGAATTCCACACCAATTTGTCTGGATAAGATTGGATGAAACCAGAAATATCCGGTTGTGTTTTGGCTAACTCAATCCGAAATATTGTGAAAGCCTTGGTGTTTTTTTTTTTCTGGATATTATCGATGGTCTTTATTATTTTGAATGTTTTTATCAGGGAACATTTAATTTTGTACCGTTGAAACACGAATTGGTTCAGCATGGGAACACCAGCTCTACACATTCTTATTTTGTATGGAGAAAGCCAGAGGAACTCTCGCAAACAAACTTGATATTTCTGTTTGTATAGATGACATTTTATGCACTACCCTAAAGAAATGACTTTGCTTTTCTCCAAAACTATATTTACTGTGAATTTCTCGGTCCATTACATACCAACTCCACACCAGTTTGTCCAGATATGACTGGATGAAACCAGAAATAAACGGTTCTATTTTGGCTAACTCAATGAGAGATATTGCTACAGCCTCTGTGTATTTGTATTCCTGATATTATCCACGGACTTTTTGTTTTAATATTTTTATCAGGCTACATTTAATTTTGTACATTTGAAACACTAATTGGTTCATCGTGGGAACACCAGCTCTACACATTCGTATTTTCTAGGGAGAAAGCTAGAGGAACTGCGGCAAACAAAGATGATATTTCTGTTTGTATCGATGACATTTTATGCACTTTCCTAACGAAATGACTTTGCTTTTCTCCAAAACCATTTTTACTGTGATTTACTCGATCGATTGCATACGAATTCCTCACCAGTTTCCCCGGATATGACGAGATGAAACCAGAAATATCCGGTTTTGTTTTGGCTAACTCAATGCAGATATTGATACATCCTCTGTGTTTGTGTTTTCTGGATATTATCAATGGACTTTATTGTTTTGAAATTTTTTTATCGGGGAACATTTTATTTTGAGCTCTGATGCAGTAATTGGTAAGACATGGAGAACCAGCTCTACACATTCTTATTTTTCAGGGAGAAAGCTCGAGGAACTGCAGCATACAAACATGATATTTCTGTTTGTCTAGATGACATTTTATGCACTTGCCTAACGAAAAGACTTTGCTGTTCTCCAATACCATTTGTACTGTGGTTTTCTTGGTCCATTGGATATGAATTACAGATCAGTTTGTCCGGATATGACTGGATGAAACCGGAAATATCTGTTTTTGTTTTGTCTAACTCAATCACAGATATTGCTAAAGCCTCTGTGTTTGTATTTTCTGGATATTATTGATTGACTTTATCGTTTTGAATGTTTTTTTCAGGGAACATTTCATTTTTTACCATTGAAACACTAATTGGTTCCACATGGACACACCAGCTCTACACATTCGTATTTTCTACGGAGAAAGCTAGAGGAACTGCGTCAAACAAATATGATATATATGTTTCTATCACAGATATTTTATGCACTTACCTAACGAAAAGTCTTTGCTTTTCTCCAAAACCATTTTTACTGTGATATTCTCGGTCTGTTGCATATGAATTCTACACCAGTTTGTCCGGATATGACTGGATGAAACCAGAAATATCCAGTTGTGTTTTGGCTAACTCAATCCGAAATATTGTGAAAGCCTCTGTATTTGTGTTTTCTGGATATTATCGATGGACTTTATCGTTTTGAATGTTTTTTTTCAGGGAACATTCCATTTTTTACCATTGAAACACTAATTGGTTCCACATGGACACACCAGCTCTACATATTCGTATTTTCTAGGGAGAAAACTAGAGGAACTGCGGCAAACATACACGACATTTCTGTTTGTATCGATGACATTTTATGCACTTTCCTTACTAAATGACTTTGCTTTTCTCCAAAACTATTTTTACTGTGATTTTCTCGGTCCATTGCATACGAATTCCACAGGATTTTGTCCGGATATGACTGGATAAAACCGGAAATATCGGGTTTTGGTTTGGCTAACTCAATCCCTGATATTGCTACAGCCTCTGTGTTTGTATATTCCTGATATTATCCATAGACTTTATTGTTTTGAATGTTTTTTATCAGGGAACATTTAATTTTGTGCTTGAAATCAATATTTGGTTCCACATGGAGACACCAGCTCCACACATTCGTATTTTCTAGTTAGAATCCTAGAGGAACTGCGATAAATAAACATGATATTTCTGTTTGTATAGATGACATTTTATGCACTTGCCTAACGAAAAGACATTGCTTTTCTCCAAAACCATTTGTACTGTGATTTTCTCAGTCCATTGCATATGAATTCCACACCAGTTTGTCCGGATATGACTGGATGAAACCAGAAATATCCGGTTCTGTTTTTGCTAACTCAATCCGAAATATTTTGAAAGCCTCTATATATGTGTTTTCTGGATATTATCGATGGACTTTATTGTTTTGAATGTTTTTATCAGGGAACATTTAATTTTGAACCGTAGAAACACTAATTGGTTCCACATGGAGACACCGTCTCTATATATTCGTATTTTCTAGGGAAAAAGCTATAGGAACTGCGGCAAACAAACATGATATTTCTGTTTGTCTAGATGACATTTTATGCACTTGCCTAATGAAAAGACTTTGCTTTTCTCCAAAACCATTTTTACTGCGATTTTCTCGGTCCATTGCATACGATTCCACACAAATTTGTCCAGACATGACTGGAAGAAACCGGAAATATCCTTTTATTTTGGCTAACTGAATCCCAAATATTGCTACCGCCTCTGTGTTTATTTTTTTTTTAATATTATCCACAGACATTATTGTTTTGAATGTTTTTTATCTGGGAACATTTAACTTTGAGCTTGGAATCTCTAATTGGTGCCATATGGTGACACCATCTCTACACATTCGTATTTTCTAGGGAGAATGCTAGATGAACTGCGGCAAACAAACATGATATTTCTGTTTGTATTGATGACATTTTATGCACTTGCCTAATGAAAGGACTTTGCTTTTCTACAAAACCGTTTGTACTGTGCTTTTCTCGGTCCGTTGCATACGAATTCCACACCAGTTTACCGGATATGAATGGCTGAAAGCAGAAATAGCCAGTTGTGATTTGGCTAACTCAATTCGAAATATGTGAAAGATTTTTTATGTGTGTTTTCTGGATATTATTGATGGACTTTATTGTTTTGAATGTTTTTATCAGGGAACATTTCATTTTGTACCGTTGAAACACTAATTGGTTCCTTGTGGGGACACCAGCTCTACACATTTGTATTTTCTAGGGAGAAAGCTAGAGGAATTGCAACAAACAAACATGATGTTTCTGTTTGTATGGATGACATTTTATGCACTTGCCTAACGAAAAGACTTTGCTTTTCGCCAAAACCATTTTTACTGTGAATTTCCCAGTCCATTGCATATGAATTCCACAGGAGTTTGTCCGGATATGACTGGATGAAACCAAAAATATCCGGTTGTGTTTTGGCTAACTCAATCACAGATATTGCTACAGAGTCTGAGTTTGTTTATTCTGGATATTACTAACGGACTTTATTGTTTTGAATGTTTTTTCTCGGGGAACATTTAATTTTGTACCGTTGAAATACGAATTGGTTGATCATGGGAACACCAGCTCTACACATTCCTATTTTCTAGGGAGAAAGCTAGAGGAACTGCGGCAAACAAGCATGATAATTTTGTTTGTATAGATGACATTTTATGCACTTGTCTTATGAAAAGACTTTGCTTTTCTCCAAAACCATTTTTACTCTGACTTTCTCGGTCCATTGCATGTGAATTCCAAACGACTTGTCTGACATGACTGGATTAAAACAGAAATATCCGGTTGAGCTTTGGCTAACTCATTCTGAAATATTGTGAATGCCTCTGTGTTTGCGTTTTCCGGATATTATCGACGGACATCATTGTTTTGAATATTTCCATAAGGGAACATTCATTTTTGTACCATTGAAACACTAATTGGTTACACCTGGAGACACCAGCTCTACACATTCGTATTTGCTAGGGAGAAATCAAGAGGAACTGTGGCAAACAAACATGATATTTCTGTTTGTATCAATGACATTTTATGCACTTGCCTAAAGAAAAGACTTTGCTTTTCTCCAAAACCATTTTTACTCTGATTTTCTCGGTCCATTGCATACGAATTCCACACCAGTTTGTGCGGATATGACTGGATGAAAACAGAAATATCCGGTTGTGGTTTGGATAACTCAATCCGAAATATTGTGAAAACCTCTGTGTTTGTGTTTCTGGATATTATCGATGGACTTTATTGTTTTGAATGTTTTTATCAGGGAACATTTCATTTTGTACCGTTGAAACACGAATTGGTTCATCATGGGAACACCAGCTCTACACATTCCTATTTTCTAGGGAGAAAGCTAGAGGGACTGCGATAAACAAGCATGATAATTCTGTTTGTATAGATGACATTTTATGCACTTTCCTAACGAAAAGACTTTGCTTTTCTCCAAAATCATTTTTACTGTGATTTTCTCGTCCATTGCATACGAATTAAACACCAGTTTTTCCGGATATGAATGGATGAAACCAGAAATATCAGGTTGTGTGTGGCTAACTCAATCTGAAATATTGCTACAGCCTATGTGTTTGTGTATTCCTGATATTATCGATGGACTTTATTTTTTTGAATGTTTTTTTATGGAACATTTAATTTTTTGCTTGTAAACACTGATTGGTTCCACATGGAGACACCAGCCATGCACATTCATATTTTCTAGGGAGAAAGCTAGAGGAACTGCGGGAAATAAACATGATATTTCTGTTTGTATAGATGACATTTTATGCACTTCCCTAACGAAAAGAGTTTGCTTTTCTAAAAAATCATTTTTACTGTGATTTTCTTGGTCCATTGCATACGAATTCCACACCACTTTGTCCGGATATGACTGGATGAAGCCAGAAATATCTGGTTTTGTTTTGGCTAACTCAATCCGAAATATTGCTACAGCCTCTGTGTTTGTGTATTCCTGATATCATACACAGACTTTATTGTTTTGAATGTTTTTTATCAGGGAACATTTAATTATGGGGCATGGGAACAATAATTGGTTCCACATGGTGACACCAGCTCTACACATTCGTAATTTTTAATGAGAAAGCTAGAGGAACTGCGGCAAAGAAACATGATATTTCTGTTTGTATCGATGAGAGTTTATGCACTTGCCTAATGAAAAGACTTTGCTTTTTTCCAAAATCATTTTTACTGTGATTTTCTCGGTCCATTGCATATGAATTCCACACCACTTTGTCCGGATATGACTGGATGAAGCCAGAAATATCTAGTTTTGTTTTGGCTAACTCAATCCGAAATATTGCTACAGCCTCTGTGATTGTGTATTCCTGATATCATACACAGACTTTATTGTTTTGAATGTTTTTTATCAGGGAACATTTAATTATGGGGCATGGGAACAATAATTGGTTCCACATGGTGACACCAGCTCTACACATTCGTAATTTTTAATGAGAAAGCTAGAGGAACTGCGGCAAACAAACATGATATTTCTGTTTGTATCGATTAGATTTTAGGCACTTGCCTAATGAAAAGACTTTGTATTTTCTAGGGAGAAAGCTAGAGGAACTGCGGCAAACAAATATGATATTTCTGTTTGTCTATATGACATTTTATGCACTTGCCTAACGAAAAGACTTTCCTTTTCCCCAAAACCATTTTTACTGTGATTTCCTCGGTCCATTGCATACGAATTCCACACCAGTTTGTGCTATATGACTGGATGAAACCCTAAATATCCGGTTGTGTTTTGGGTAACTGAATCCCAGCTATTGTTACCGACTCTGTGTTTGTGTATTCCTGATATTATCCACAGACATGATTGTTTTGAATTTTTTTTTATCGGGGAACATTTTATTTTGAGCTTGGATATAGTAATTGGTTCCACATGGAGACACCAGCTCTACACAATCGTATTTTCTGCAGAGAAAGCTAGAGGAACTGTGGCAAACCAACCTGATATTTCTGTTTATATCGATGACATTTTATGCACTTGCCTATCGAAAAGTCTTTGCAATTCCCCAGAACCATTTTTACTGTGATATTCTCGGTCCATTGCATATGAATTCCACACCAGTTTGTCCGGTTATTACTGGGTGAAACCACAAATATCCGGTTGTGTTTTGGCGATCTGAATCCTAGATATTGCTACAGCCTCTGTGTTTGTGTATTCTTGATATTATCCACGGACTTAATTGTTTTGAAATTTTTTTATCGGGGAACATTTTATTTTGAGCTTGGATATAGTAATTGGTTCCACATGGAGACACCAGCTCTACACAATCGTATTTTCTGCGGAGAAAGGTAGAGGAACTGTGGCAAACAAACATGGTATTTCTGTTTGTATCGATGACATTTTATGCACTTGCCTATCGAAAAGTCTTTGCATTTCTCCAGAACCATTTTTACTGTGATATTCTCGGTCCATTGCATACAAATTCCACACCACTTTATCCGGATGTGACTGGATGAATCCAGAAATATCTGGTTGTGTTTTGTCTAACTCAATCCAAAATATTATGAAAGCCTCTGTGTTTGTGTTTTCTGGATATTATCGAGAGACTTTTTGTTTTGAATGTTTTTTTATCAGGGAACATTTAATTTGTACCACAGAAACACTAAATGGTTCCACATGGAGACATCAGCTCTACATATTCGTATTTTCTAGGGAGAAAGCTAGAGGAACTGCAGCAAGCAAACATGATATTTCTTTTTGTATGGTTGACATTTTATGCACTTGCCTAACGAAATGACTTTGCTTTTCTCCAAAACCATTTTTACTGTGATTTTCACGATCCATTGCATACGAATTCCACACCAGATTTTCCGGATATGACTGGATGAAACCAGAAATATCCAGATTTGTTTTGGCTAACTCAATCCCAGATATTGCTACAGCCTCTGTGTTTGTGTATTCCTGATATTATCCACAGACTTTATTTTTTGTAATGTTTTTTATCGGGGAACATTTTATTCTGAGCTTGTATACAGTAACTATTTCCACAGGGAGAAAAGATCTCTACGTATTCGTATTTTCTAGGGAGAAAGCTAGAGGAACTGCGGCAAACAAACATGATATTTCTGTTTGTATAGATGACATTTTATGCACTTGCCTAACGAAAAGACATTGCTTTTCTCCAAACCATTGTTACTGTGATTTTCTCGGTCCATTGCATATGAATTCCACACCAGTTTGCCCGGATATTACTGGATGAAACCGCGAATATCCGGTTGTGTTTTGGCGATCTGAATCCCAGATATTGCTACAGCCTTTGTGTTTGTGTATTCTTGTTATTATCCACAGACTTTATTGTTTTGAATGTTTTTTATCAGGGAACATTTAATTTTGTGCTTGGAATCACTAATTGGTTCCACATGGAGACACCAGCTCTACACATTCGTATTTTCTAGGGAGAAAGCTAGAGAAACTGCGGCAAACAAACATGATATTACTGTTTTTATCGATGACATTTTATGCACTTGCCTATCGAAATTTCTTTGCTTTTCTCCAGAACCATTTTTACTGCGATTTTTTCTGTCCATTGCATACAAATTCCACACCATTTTACCGGATATGAATGGATGAAACCGGAATTATCCGTTTGTGTTTTGGCTAACTCAATGAGAAATATGTGAAAGTTTTTTTTTGTGTGTGTGTTTTCTGGATATTATCGAGGGACTTATTGTTTTGAATGTTTTTATCGGTGAACATTTAATTTTGTACCACAGAAACACTAATTGATTCCAAAGGGGACGCCAGCTCCACACATTTTTATTTTCTAGTGTGAAAGCTAGAGGAACTGCGGCAAACAAACATGATATTTGGGTTTGTCTAGATGACATTTCATGCACTTGCCAAACTAAATGACTTTGCTTTTCTCCAAAACCATTTTTACTGTTATTTTCTCGGTACATTGCATACGAATTCCACACCAGTTTTCCGGACATGACTGGATGAAACCAGAAATACCTGGTTGTGTTTTGGCTAACTCAATCCAAAATATTGTGAAAGCCTCTGTGTTTGTGTATTCCTGATGTTATACACAGAGTTTATTGTTTTGAATGTTTTTTATCTGGGAACATTTTATTTTGAACTTGGATACAGTAATTGGTTCCACATAGAGACACCAGCTCTACACATTCGTATTTTCTACAGAGAATGCTAGAGGAACTGCGGCAAACAAACATGACATTTCTGTTTGTCTAGATGACATTTTATGCACTTGCCTAACGAAAAGACTTTGCTTTCCTACAAAACCATTTTTACTGTGATATTCTTGGTCCATTGCATACAATTTCCACACCACTTTATCCGGATATGAGTGGATGAAGCCAGAAATATCTGGTTGGGTTTTGGCTAACTCAATCGAAAATATTGCTACAGCCTCTGTCTTTGTGTTTTCTGGATATTATCAATGGAATTAATTTTTTATAAGTTTTTTATCGGGGAACATTTTATTTTGAGCTTGGATACAGTAATTGGTTCCACATGGAGACACCAGCTCTACACATTCGTATTTTCTGCGGAGAAAGCTAGAGGAACTGTGGTAAACAAACATGATATTTCTGTTTGTATCGATGACATTTTATGCACTTGCCTAACGAAAAGATATTGCTTTTCTCCAAAGTCATTTTTACTGTGATTTTCTCATTCCATTGCATACGAATTCCACACAAGTTTACCAGATATGACTGGATGAAACTGGAAATATCCCATTTTGTTTTGGCTAACTCAATCCCAGATATTGCTACAGCCTCTGTGTTTCTGTATTCCTCATATTATCCACAGACTTTATTGTTTTGAATTTTTTTTTATCAGGGAACATTTAATTTGTGCTTGGAATCACTAAGTGGTTCCAAATGGAGACACTAGCTCTACACATTCATATTTTCTAGAGAGAAACCTAGAGGAACTGTGACAAACAAACATGATATTTCTGTTTGTATCGATGACATTTTATGCACTTGCCTAAGAAAAAGACTTTGCTTTTCTCCAAAACCATTTTTACTGTGATTTTCTCAGTCCATTTAGTACGAATTCCACACCACTTTGTCCGGATATGACTGGATGAAACCAGAAATATCCGGTTTTTTTTTGGCTAACTCCATCCCAGAATTTGCTACAGTCTCTGTGTTTCTGTATTCCTGATTTATCCATGGACTTTATTATTTTGAATTTTTTTATCAGGGAACATTTAATTTGTGCTAGGAAACACTAATTGTTTCCACATGGAGACACCAGCTCTACACATTCGTATTTTCTAGGGAGAAAGCTAGAGGAACTACGGCAAACAAACATGATATTTCTCTTTGTATAGGTGACATTTTATGCAGATGCCTAACGAAAATACTTAGTTTTTCTCCAAAACCATTTTTACAGTGATTTTCTTTGCCAATTGTATATGAATTCCACACCAGTTGCCGGATATGTCTGGATGAAACCAGTAATATCCGGTTGTGTTTTGACTAACTCAATTTGAAATATTTTGAAAGCCTCTGTGTTTGTGTTTTCTGGATATTACCGATGGACTTTATTGTTTTGCATGTTTTTATCAGGGAACATTTAATTTTGTACCGTTGAAACTCTAATTGGTTCATCATGGGGACACCAGCTCTACACATTCATATTTTCTAGGGAGAAAGCTAGAGGAACTTCGGCAAACAAACATGATATTTCTGTTTGTATCGATGACATTTTATGCACTTGCCTAAGAAAAAGACTTTGCTTTTCTCCAAAACCATTTTTACTGTGATTTTCTCGGTCTGTTGCATACAAATTACACACCAGCTTTTCCGGACATGACTGGATGAAACTGGAAATATCCGGATTTGTTTTGGCTAATTCAATCACAAATATTGCTACAGCCTCTGTGTTTGTGTTTTCTGGATATTATCAATGGACTTTATTGTTTTGAATGCTTTTTTACCAGGGAACATTTTTTTTGCAGCTTGGATACTGTAATTGGTTCCACATGGAGACACCAGCTCTACATATTCGTATTTTTTAGGGAGAATGCTAGAGGAACTGTGGCAAAGAAACATGATATTTCTGTTTGTATATATGACATTTTATGCACTACCCTAACGAAAAGACTCTGCTTTTCTCCAAACCAATTTTACTGTGAGTTTCTCGGTCCATTGCATATGAATTCCACACCAGTTTGTACGGACATGACTGGATGAAACTGGAAATATCCGGATTTGTTTTGACTAATTCAATCACAAATATTGCTACAGCCTCTGTGTTTCTGTTTTCTGGATATTATCCAAAGATTTTATTTTTTGGAATGTTTTTTATTGGGGAACATTTTATTTTAAGCTTGTATACAGTAACTGGTTCCACAGGGAGACACCAGCTCCACGTATTCGTATTTTCTAGAAAGAAAGCTAGAGGAACTGCGGCAAACAATCATGATATTTCTGTTTGTATAGATGACATTTTATGCAGTTTCCTAACTAAAAGACATTGCTTTTCTCCAAAACCATTGTTACTGTGATTTTCTCGGTCCATTGCATACGAAATCACGCCAGCTTTTCCGGATATGACTGGACGAAACTGGAAATATCCGTTTTTTATTTGGCTAACTCAGTCCCAGATATTACTACAGCTTCTGTGTTTGTGTATTCCTGATATTATCCACGGACTTTATTGTGTTGAATTTTTTTATCCGGGAACATTTAATTTTGTGCCTGGAATCAATAATTGGTTCCACATGGAGACACCAGCTCTACACATTCGTATTTTCTAGGGAGAAAGCTAGAGGAAGTGTGGCAAACACACATGACATTTATGTTTTTGTAGATGACATTTTATGCACTACCCTAACGAAAAGACTGCTTTTCTCCAAACCATTGTTACTGTGATTTTCTCGGTCAATTGCATACGAATTCCACACCAGTTTGTCCGGATATGACTGGATGAAACAGGAAATATCCGGTTTTGTTTTGGATAACTCAATTCCAGATATTGCTACAGCCTCTGTGTTTGTGTTTTCTGGATATTATCAACGGACTGTTTTATTTTGAATGTTTTTTATCAGGGAAATTTAATTTTGTGCTTGGAAACAATAATTGGTTCCACATGGAGACACCAGCTCTACACATTTGTATTTTCTAGGGAGAAAGGTAGAGGAACTGTGGCAAACAAACATGATATTTCTGTTTGTATAGATGACATTTTATGCACTTGAATAAAGATAGGACTTTGTTTTTCTCCAAAATAATTTTAACTGTGATTTTCTCTGTTCATTGCATAGGAATTCCACACCAGTTTGTCCGGATATGACTGGATGAAACCAGAAATATCCTGTTGTGTTTTGGCTAACTCAAACCGAAATATTGTGAAAGTTTCTGTGTTTATGTTTTCTGGATATATTCAACGGACTTTATTATTTTGAATGCTTTTATCAGGGAATATTCAATTTGTCCAGGAAACACTAATTGGTTCATCATGGGGACACCAGCTCTACACATTCGTATTTTCTAGGGAGAAAGCTAGAGGAACTGCGGCAAACAAACATGATATTTCTGTTTGTATTGATGACATTTTATGCACTTGCCTATCGAAACTACTACAGAACATGCCTGTGACTATAGACTTGTAGTTCAGGCCACCGAAGATTAGAGATGGGAAACGGGCACTCCCTTGACTTGCATCCTCTGGTCTGCTTTAACACAAACCAGGAGGAAAAGAAAGCTCGGCATCAGAAGCAATGGGTGGCAGACCTATTAATGGCCGATCTGTACAGTGATCTGCCCTCAAGGAGACCCAACAGGCCAGTCCACTGCAGTGGCTTTCAATGTGGTAAGCCTGGGCTTCAGCAGAAGTCAGCTTGTGAAGAGCCCTGGCAGCTCTGCCAAGAGTTGGATCACTGGAAATGGACCTGCCCTGGAGTCGAAGGATGCCCAGGTCAGAGCCACAGATCTTATTGGCTCTAAGCTGAAAAGCCCTTCACTCAGCCCAACTTCCAAAGGGACCACTGCAGCTGAGGGTATGGTCAAGTAGGGTCAGCAACATTGCAGGCAGAACTGTAAATTTCTTGTTAGAGATGCCACCTGCCTTTACCGGGCCAGCTCTCCTCCCAGGCCAGCCAAGTAATGAAAGTGAACAGAGTGCCTTCCCCTAGGAGGTTCACACCTCCCTTAGGATATACCCCATGTGAAGAGATAGATAGGTCTGGGCCTCTGAATTTACAAGGCCTAAAGCCCACCAGATTATTATCAAGCCCCTTCTATCAGGTTCTATTTGCCTCTCAATCAGAAAAAGTACTTGTAGCTTAGACAGCACCTTTCTTAGCTCCTCTAATAATGACTCTGTCCTTTGTTCTAGACCCTGTCTAGCACACTTGGGCCTCATTCCTTTGTAATCATAACCTCTACTCTACCACCAATGGCTCTACTCCCAACCTGTGTGTACTGATGGTCCTCTTCCCCACTTAATGCTGTATAATTGTTCAAACCTGGTTAATGCCACTCTTAGGATCATTGGTTACTATCCTCACTCTGTCTTTTATGACCTTGTCTAAATATGATCAGAGTCGGCAAACTTGGAAGGCTTCCATAGCCTTGGCAACTCATGACGACAGCCTAGGATGGTTACTGGCGCCATAAACTAGAGTGTCAATTTGTTGGGTCAACAACAGGAGCCACTGTGCACTTGCTCCTCATGTGGGATCTCTGTCCTTAATGTGCTGTACATTGTGATTTAATGCTATATGTACTACTCAAACAGTATGTTTCACTTTGTGTTTCTATGTGGGTTCAAACTGTTGAAATCTTTATACTAAATTGATCTTCTGTATATAAAGAGAATTGAAAATGAATCTTGATGCAAATGGAAGGGGAGAGGGAGCGGGAGAGGGGAGGGTTGCGGGTGGGAGGGAAGTTATGGGGGGGGGAAGCCATTGTAATCCATAAGCTGTACACTGGAAATTTATATTCATTAAATAAAAGTTAAAAAATAAATAAATAAATAAATAAAATTTTAAACATTAAAAAAAAAGAAGGAAAGAAAAGACTTTGCTTTTCTCCAAAACCATTTTTACTCTGATTTTCTAGATGCATTGCATATGAATTCCAGATCATTTTACCGGATATGAATGGATGAAACCAGAAATAGCCGGTTGTGTTTTGGCTAACACAAAGCGAAATATGTGAAAGTTTTTTGTTTTTTGTGTTTTCTGGATATTATCGATGGACTTTACTGTTTTGAATGTTTTTATCAGGGAACATTTAATTTTGTACCTTAGAAACACTAATTGGTTCATCATGGGGACACCAGCTCTACACATTCATATTTTCTAGGGAGAAAGCTAGAGGAACTGCGGCAACCACACATGATATTTCTGTTTGTCTAGATGACATTTTATGCACTACCCTAACGAAAAGACTCGGCTTTTCTCCAAAACCATTTTTACTGTGATTTTCTCAGTCTTTTGCATACGAATTCCACACCAGTTTGTCCGGATATGACTAGATGAAACCAGAAATGTCAGGTTATTTTTGGCTAACTCAATCCAGATATTGCTATAGCCTCGGTGTTTGTGTTTTCTGGATATTATCAATGGACTTTATTGTTTTCAATGCTTTTTTACCAGGGAACATTTTATTTTCAGCTCTGATACAGTAATTGGTTCCACATGGAGACACCAGCTCTACACATTTGTATTTTCTAGGGAGAAAGCTAGAGGAATTGAGGCAAACAAACATGATATTTGTGTTTGTGTTGATGATATTTTATGCACTTGCCTAAGAAAATACTTTGCTATTCTCCAAAACCAGTTTGACTGTGATTATCTGAGTCCATTGTATACCAGTTCTACAGCACTTTGTCCAGATATGCTGGATGAAACCAGAAATATCCTCTTGTGTTATGACAACTCAATCCCAGATCTTGTTACAACCTCTGTGTTTGTGTTTTCTGGATATTATCAATGGACTTTACGTTTTAGAATGAATTTCAGTAGAGGAAATTTTGTTATGTGCTGGAAATGCTAAGTGCTTCCATATGCAGGACAAACGTGTTCACATTCATGTTTTCTACGCAGTATGCCAGAGCTATCATAGCAAACAAACATGACATTTATATTCGTAAACATGACTTTTTAGGCACTTGTCCAAGAAAAAGAGTTTGCTTTTCTCCAAAACCAGTTTGAGGGTGATTTTCTGAGTCCATTGCATACCAGTTCCACAACAGTTTGAGTGGAAATGAATGGAAGAAACCACAAATGTCCACTGTATTATGGCTAACTCAATCCTAGATCTTGCTACAGGCTCTGCTTTGTGTTTTTTGATATTATCAATGGACTTTATGGTTTTGAATGAATTTAAGCAGGGAATATTTTCTTTGGTGCTGGGAAACACTAATTAGTTCCACATAGAGACACAAACTCAACACATTCTTGCTCTCTAGGCAGAAAACTACAGCAATTGCTGCAAACTAACATGATATTTGTGTTTGTGTAGATGACATTTTATGCACTTCCCTATAAAAATATTTTGCTATTCCCCAAAACCAGTTTGAGGGTGATTTTCTGAGTCCATTGCATACCAGCTCCACAACACTTTGTGTAGATATGACTGGATCATACCAGAAATCTCCTCTTGTGTTACGGCTTACTCAATCATAGATCTTGCTACAACCTCTGTGTTTGTGTTATCTGGATATTATCAATGGACTTTACGATTTAAAATGAATTTCAGGAGAGCAAATTTTGTTATCCTGCAAATGCTAAGTGCTTCCATATGCAGGCCCAACGTGTTCACATTCGTTTTTCCTAGGGAGGTAGCTAGAGTAATCCTTGCAAACAAACATGATATTTTTATTTGCAAACATGACTTTTTATTTATCCACTTGGCCAAGAAAAAGAGTTTGCTTTTCTCCAAAACCAGTTTGAGGGTGATTTTCTGAGTCCATTGCATACCTGTTGCACAACACTTTTCGGATATGACTGGACGAAACCAGAGATATCCTCCAGTGTTATAACTAACTCAATCCCAGATCTTGCTACAGGCTCTGCTTTGTGTTTTTTGATATTATCAATGGACTTTATGGTTTTCAATTAATTGAAGCAGGGAATATTTTCTTTGGTGCTGGGAAACAGTAATTAGTTCCACATGGAGACACAAACTCAACACACTCCTGCTGTCTAGGGTGAAAACTACAGCAATTGCTGCAAACTAACATGATATTTGTGTTTGTGTAGATGACATTTTATGCACTTGCCTAAGAAAATACTTTGTATTCTCCAAAATCAGTAGGACTGTGATTATCTGAGTCCATTGCATACCAGTTCCACAGCACATTGTCCAGATATGACTGGACGAAACCTGAAATCTCCTCTTGTGTTACGGCTTACTCAATCCCAGATCTTGCTACAACCTCTTTGTTTGTGTTTTCTGGATATTGTCAAGGGAGTTTATGTTTTAGAATGAATTTCAGTAGAGGAAATTTTGTTTTGTGCTGGAAAAGCTAAGTGCTTCCATATGCAGGCCCAACGTGTTCACATTCGTGTTTTTTTTACGCAGAAAGCTAGAGCAATCGTTGCAAACACACAGGATATTGATGTTTGCAAACATGACTTGTTATACACTTGGCCAAGAAAAAGAGTTTGCTTTTCTCCAAAACCAGTTTGAGGGTGATTTTCTGAGTCCATTGCATACCAGTTCCACAACCCTTTGTCCGGATATGACTGGATGAAACCAGAAATCTCCTCTTGTGTTATGGCTCACTCAATCCCAGATCTTGCTACAGGCTCTGCTTTGTGTTTTTTGATATTATCAATGGACTTTATGGTTTTGAATGAATTTATGCAGGGAATATTTTCTTTGGTGCTGGGAAACACTAATTAGTTCCACATGGAGACAGAAACTCAACACATTCTTTTTCTCTAGGCAGAAAACTACAGCAGTTGCTGGAAAAAAACATGATATTTTGTTTGTGTAGATGACATTTGATGCAATTGCCTAAGAAAATACTTTGCTATACTCCAAAACCAGTTTGAATGTGATTATCTGAGTCCATTGCATACCAGCTCCACAACACTTTGTGTAGATATGACTGGATGATACCAGAAATATCCTCTTGTGTTACGGCTTACTCAATCCCAGATCTTGCTACAACCTCTTTGTTGTGTTTTCTGGATACTATCAAGGGACTTTACAATTTAAAATGAATTTGAGTAGAGGAAATTTTGTTTTGTGCTGGAAAAGCTAAGTGCTTCCATATGCAGGCCCAACGTGTTCACATTTGTGTTTTCTACGCAGAAAGCTAGAGCAATCGTTGCAAACAAACATGGTATTTCTGTTTGCAAACATACTTTTTATCCACTTGGCCAAGAAAAAGAGTTTGCTTTTCTCCAAAACCAGTTTGAAGGTGATTTTCTGAGTCCATTGCATACCAGTTCCACAACACTTTGCCCGGAAATGAGTGGATGAAACCAGAATTATCCTCTTGTGTTATGGCTAACTCAATCCCAGATGTTTCTACAGGCTCTGCTTTGTGTTTTTTGATAATATCAATGGACTTTATGGTTTTGAATGAATTGAAGCAGGGAATATTTTCTTTGGTGCTGGGAAACAGTAATTAGTTCCACATGGAGACACAAACTCAACACACTCCTGCTGTCTAGGGTGAAAACTACAGCAATTGCTGCAAACTAACATGATATTTGTGTTTGTGTAGATGACATTTTATGCACTTGCCTAAGAAAATACTTTGTATTCTCCAAAATCAGTAGGACTGTGATTATCTGAGTCCATTGCATACCAGTTCCACAGCACATTGTCCAGATATGACTGGACGAAACCTGAAATCTCCTCTTGTGTTATGGCTCACTCAATCCCAGATCTTGCTACAACCTCTTTGTTTGTTTTTTCTGGATATTGTCAAGGGACTTTATGTTTTAGAATGAATTTCAGTAGAGGAAATTTTGTTTTGTGCTGGAAAAGCTAAGTGCTTCCATATGCAGGCCCAACGTGTTCACATTCGTGTTTTTTTACGCAGAAAGCTAG
This sequence comes from Lepus oiostolus, assembly GCA_036325905.1. Taxonomy (NCBI): domain Eukaryota; kingdom Metazoa; phylum Chordata; class Mammalia; order Lagomorpha; family Leporidae; genus Lepus; species Lepus oiostolus. The sequence goes on from JAWMBE010000090.1 coordinate 1,171,250, forward strand.
AGCTATCGTTGCAAACACACAGGATATTGATGTTTGCAAACATGACTTGTTATACACTTGGCCAAGAAAAAGAGTTTGCTTTTCTCCAAAACCAGTTTGAGGGTGATTTTCTGAGTCCATTGCATACCAGTTCCACAACCCTTTGTCCGGATATGACTGGATGAAACCAGAAATCTCCTCTTGTGTTATGGCTCACTCAATCCCAGATCTTGCTACAGGCTCTGCTTTGTGTTTTTTGATATTATCAATGGACTTTATGGTTTTGAATAAATTTATGCAGGGAATATTTTCTTTCATGCTGGGAAACACTAATTAGTTCCACACGGAGACAGAAACTCAACACATTCTTTTTCTCTAGGCAGAAAACTACAGCAGTTGCTGGAAAAAAAACATGATATTTGTGTTTGTGTAGATGACATTTGATGCAATTGCCTAAGAAAATACTTTGCTATACTCCAAAACAAGTTTGAATGTGATTATCTGAGTCCATTGCATACCAGCTCCACAACACTTTGTGTAGATATGACTGGATGATACCAGAAATATCCTCTTGTGTTACGGCTTACTCAATCCCAGATCTTGCTACAACCTCTTTGTTGTGTTTTCTGGATATTATCAAGGGACTTTACGATTTAAAATGAATTTGAGTAGAGGAAATTTTGTTTTGTGCTGGAAAAGCTAAGTGCTTCCATATGCAGGCCCAACGTGTTCACATTTGTGTTTTCTACGCAGAAAGCTAGAGCAATCGTTGCAAACAAACATGGTATTTCTGTTTGCAAACATACTTTTTATCCACTTGGCCAAGAAAAAGAGTTTGCTTTTCTCCAAAACCAGTTTGAAGGTGATTTTCTGAGTCCATTGCATACCAGTTCCACAACACTTTGCCCGGAAATGAGTGGATGAGACCAGAATTATCCTCTTGTGTTATGGTTAACTAAATCCCAGATGTTTCTACAGGCTCTGCTTTGTGTTTTTTGATATTATCAATGGACTTTATGGTTTTGAATGAATTGAAGCACGGAATACTTTCTTTGGTGCTGGGAAACAGTAATTAGTTCCACATGGAGACACAAACTCAACACATTCGTGCTGTCTAGGCAGAAAACTACAGCAATTGCTGCAAACTAACATGATATTTGTGTTTGTGTAGATGACATTTTATGCACTTGCCTAAGAAAATACTTTGTATTCTCCAAAATCAGTAGGACTGTGATTATCTGAGTCCATTGCATACCAGTTCCACAGCACATTGTCCAGATATGACTGGACGAAACCTGAAATCTCCTCTTGTGTTATGGGTAAGTCAATCCCAGATCTTGCTACAACCTCTTTGTTGTGTTTTCTGGATATTATCAAGGGACTTTACGATTTAAAATGAATTTGAGTAGAGGAAATTTTGTTTTGTGCTGGAAAAGCTAAGTGCTTCCATATGCAGGCCCAACGTGTTCACATTTGTGTTTTCTACGCAGAAAGCTAGAGCAATCGTTGCAAACAAACATGGTATTTCTGTTTGCAAACATACTTTTTATCCACTTGGCCAAGAAAAAGAGTTTGCTTTTCTCCAAAACCAGTTTGAAGGTGATTTTCTGAGTCCATTGCATACCAGTTCCACAATCCTTTGTCGGATATGACTGGATGAAACCAGAAATATCAGTTGTGTTATGGCTAACTAAATCCCAGATCTTGCTGCAGGCTCTGCTTTGTGTTTTTTGATATTATCAATGGACTTTATGGTTTTGAATGAATTGAAGCACGGAATACTTTCTTTGGTGCTGGGAAACAGTAATTAGTTCCACATGGAGACACAAATCAACACATTCGTGCTGTCTAGGCAGAAAACTACAGCAATTGCTGCAAACTAACATGATATTTCTGTTTGTGTAGATGACATTTTATGCACTTGCCTAAGAAAATACTTTGTATTCTCCAAAACCAGTTTGAGGGTGATTTTCTGAGTCCATTGCATACCAGTTCCACAACCCTTTGTCCGGATATGACTGGATGAAACCAGAAATCTCCTCTTGTGTTATGGCTCACTCAATCCCAGATCTTGCTACAGGCTCTGCTTTGTGTTTTTTGATATTATCAATGGACTTTATGGTTTTGAATGAATTTATGCAGGGAATATTTTCTTTGGTGCTGGGAAACACTAATTAGTTCCACATGGAGACAGAAACTCAACACATTCTTTTTCTCTAGGCAGAAAACTACAGCAGTTGCTGGAAAAAAACATGATATTTTGTTTGTGTAGATGACATTTGATGCAATTGCCTAAGAAAATACTTTGCTATACTCCAAAACCAGTTTGAATGTGATTATCTGAGTCCATTGCATACCAGCTCCACAACACTTTGTGTAGATATGACTGGATGATACCAGAAATATCCTCTTGTGTTACGGCTTACTCAATCCCAGATCTTGCTACAACCTCTTTGTTGTGTTTTCTGGATACTATCAAGGGACTTTACAATTTAAAATGAATTTGAGTAGAGGAAATTTTGTTTTGTGCTGGAAAAGCTAAGTGCTTCCATATGCAGGCCCAACGTGTTCACATTTGTGTTTTCTACGCAGAAAGCTAGAGCAATCGTTGCAAACAAACATGGTATTTCTGTTTGCAAACATACTTTTTATCCACTTGGCCAAGAAAAAGAGTTTGCTTTTCTCCAAAACCAGTTTGAAGGTGATTTTCTGAGTCCATTGCATACCAGTTCCACAACACTTTGCCCGGAAATGAGTGGATGAAACCAGAATTATCCTCTTGTGTTATGGCTAACTCAATCCCAGATGTTTCTACAGGCTCTGCTTTGTGTTTTTTGATAATATCAATGGACTTTATGGTTTTGAATGAATTGAAGCAGGGAATATTTTCTTTGGTGCTGGGAAACAGTAATTAGTTCCACATGGAGACACAAACTCAACACACTCCTGCTGTCTAGGGTGAAAACTACAGCAATTGCTGCAAACTAACATGATATTTGTGTTTGTGTAGATGACATTTTATGCACTTGCCTAAGAAAATACTTTGTATTCTCCAAAATCAGTAGGACTGTGATTATCTGAGTCCATTGCATACCAGTTCCACAGCACATTGTCCAGATATGACTGGACGAAACCTGAAATCTCCTCTTGTGTTATGGCTCACTCAATCCCAGATCTTGCTACAACCTCTTTGTTTGTTTTTTCTGGATATTGTCAAGGGACTTTATGTTTTAGAATGAATTTCAGTAGAGGAAATTTTGTTTTGTGCTGGAAAAGCTAAGTGCTTCCATATGCAGGCCCAACGTGTTCACATTCGTGTTTTTTTACGCAGAAAGCTAGAGCTATCGTTGCAAACACACAGGATATTGATGTTTGCAAACATGACTTGTTATACACTTGGCCAAGAAAAAGAGTTTGCTTTTCTCCAAAACCAGTTTGAGGGTGATTTTCTGAGTCCATTGCATACCAGTTCCACAACCCTTTGTCCGGATATGACTGGATGAAACCAGAAATCTCCTCTTGTGTTATGGCTCACTCAATCCCAGATCTTGCTACAGGCTCTGCTTTGTGTTTTTTGATATTATCAATGGACTTTATGGTTTTGAATAAATTTATGCAGGGAATATTTTCTTTCATGCTGGGAAACACTAATTAGTTCCACACGGAGACAGAAACTCAACACATTCTTTTTCTCTAGGCAGAAAACTACAGCAGTTGCTGGAAAAAAAACATGATATTTGTGTTTGTGTAGATGACATTTGATGCAATTGCCTAAGAAAATACTTTGCTATACTCCAAAACAAGTTTGAATGTGATTATCTGAGTCCATTGCATACCAGCTCCACAACACTTTGTGTAGATATGACTGGATGATACCAGAAATATCCTCTTGTGTTACGGCTTACTCAATCCCAGATCTTGCTACAACCTCTTTGTTGTGTTTTCTGGATATTATCAAGGGACTTTACGATTTAAAATGAATTTGAGTAGAGGAAATTTTGTTTTGTGCTGGAAAAGCTAAGTGCTTCCATATGCAGGCCCAACGTGTTCACATTTGTGTTTTCTACGCAGAAAGCTAGAGCAATCGTTGCAAACAAACATGGTATTTCTGTTTGCAAACATACTTTTTATCCACTTGGCCAAGAAAAAGAGTTTGCTTTTCTCCAAAACCAGTTTGAAGGTGATTTTCTGAGTCCATTGCATACCAGTTCCACAACACTTTGCCCGGAAATGAGTGGATGAGACCAGAATTATCCTCTTGTGTTATGGTTAACTAAATCCCAGATGTTTCTACAGGCTCTGCTTTGTGTTTTTTGATATTATCAATGGACTTTATGGTTTTGAATGAATTGAAGCACGGAATACTTTCTTTGGTGCTGGGAAACAGTAATTAGTTCCACATGGAGACACAAACTCAACACATTCGTGCTGTCTAGGCAGAAAACTACAGCAATTGCTGCAAACTAACATGATATTTGTGTTTGTGTAGATGACATTTTATGCACTTGCCTAAGAAAATACTTTGTATTCTCCAAAATCAGTAGGACTGTGATTATCTGAGTCCATTGCATACCAGTTCCACAGCACATTGTCCAGATATGACTGGACGAAACCTGAAATCTCCTCTTGTGTTATGGCTCACTCAATCCCAGATCTTGCTACAACCTCTTTGTTGTGTTTTCTGGATATTATCAAGGGACTTTACGATTTAAAATGAATTTGAGTAGAGGAAATTTTGTTTTGTGCTGGAAAAGCTAAGTGCTTCCATATGCAGGCCCAACGTGTTCACATTTGTGTTTTCTACGCAGAAAGCTAGAGCAATCGTTGCAAACAAACATGGTATTTCTGTTTGCAAACATACTTTTTATCCACTTGGCCAAGAAAAAGAGTTTGCTTTTCTCCAAAACCAGTTTGAAGGTGATTTTCTGAGTCCATTGCATACCAGTTCCACAATCCTTTGTCGGATATGACTGGATGAAACCAGAAATATCAGTTGTGTTATGGCTAACTAAATCCCAGATCTTGCTGCAGGCTCTGCTTTGTGTTTTTTGATATTATCAATGGACTTTATGGTTTTGAATGAATTGAAGCACGGAATACTTTCTTTGGTGCTGGGAAACAGTAATTAGTTCCACATGGAGACACAAATCAACACATTCGTGCTGTCTAGGCAGAAAACTACAGCAATTGCTGCAAACTAACATGATATTTCTGTTTGTGTAGATGACATTTTATGCACTTGCCTAAGAAAATACTTTGTATTCTCCAAAACCAGTTTGAGGGTGATTTTCTGAGTCCATTGCATACCAGTTCCACAACCCTTTGTCCGGATATGACTGGATGAAACCAGAAATCTCCTCTTGTGTTATGGCTCACTCAATCCCAGATCTTGCTACAGGCTCTGCTTTGTGTTTTTTGATATTATCAATGGACTTTATGGTTTTGAATGAATTTATGCAGGGAATATTTTCTTTGGTGCTGGGAAACACTAATTAGTTCCACATGGAGACAGAAACTCAACACATTCTTTTTCTCTAGGCAGAAAACTACAGCAGTTGCTGGAAAAAAACATGATATTTTGTTTGTGTAGATGACATTTGATGCAATTGCCTAAGAAAATACTTTGCTATACTCCAAAACCAGTTTGAATGTGATTATCTGAGTCCATTGCATACCAGCTCCACAACACTTTGTGTAGATATGACTGGATGATACCAGAAATATCCTCTTGTGTTACGGCTTACTCAATCCCAGATCTTGCTACAACCTCTTTGTTGTGTTTTCTGGATACTATCAAGGGACTTTACAATTTAAAATGAATTTGAGTAGAGGAAATTTTGTTTTGTGCTGGAAAAGCTAAGTGCTTCCATATGCAGGCCCAACGTGTTCACATTTGTGTTTTCTACGCAGAAAGCTAGAGCAATCGTTGCAAACAAACATGGTATTTCTGTTTGCAAACATACTTTTTATCCACTTGGCCAAGAAAAAGAGTTTGCTTTTCTCCAAAACCAGTTTGAAGGTGATTTTCTGAGTCCATTGCATACCAGTTCCACAACACTTTGCCCGGAAATGAGTGGATGAAACCAGAATTATCCTCTTGTGTTATGGCTAACTCAATCCCAGATGTTTCTACAGGCTCTGCTTTGTGTTTTTTGATATTATCAATGGACTTTATGGTTTTCAATTAATTGAAGCAGGGAATATTTTCTTTGGTGCTGGGAAACAGTAATTAGTTCCACATGGAGACACAAACTCAACACACTCCTGCTGTCTAGGGTGAAAACTACAGCAATTGCTGCAAACTAACATGATATTTGTGTTTGTGTAGATGACATTTTATGCACTTGCCTAAGAAAATACTTTGTATTCTCCAAAATCAGTAGGACTGTGATTATCTGAGTCCATTGCATACCAGTTCCACAGCACATTGTCCAGATATGACTGGACGAAACCTGAAATCTCCTCTTGTGTTATGGCTCACTCAATCCCAGATCTTGCTACAACCTCTTTGTTTGTTTTTTCTGGATATTGTCAAGGGACTTTATGTTTTAGAATGAATTTCAGTAGAGGAAATTTTGTTTTGTGCTGGAAAAGCTAAGTGCTTCCATATGCAGGCCCAACGTGTTCACATTCGTGTTTTTTTACGCAGAAAGCTAGAGCTATCGTTGCAAACACACAGGATATTGATGTTTGCAAACATGACTTGTTATACACTTGGCCAAGAAAAAGAGTTTGCTTTTCTCCAAAACCAGTTTGAGGGTGATTTTCTGAGTCCATTGCATACCAGTTCCACAACCCTTTGTCCGGATATGACTGGATGAAACCAGAAATCTCCTCTTGTGTTATGGCTCACTCAATCCCAGATCTTGCTACAGGCTCTGCTTTGTGTTTTTTGATATTATCAATGGACTTTATGGTTTTGAATAAATTTATGCAGGGAATATTTTCTTTCATGCTGGGAAACACTAATTAGTTCCACACGGAGACAGAAACTCAACACATTCTTTTTCTCTAGGCAGAAAACTACAGCAGTTGCTGGAAAAAAAACATGATATTTGTGTTTGTGTAGATGACATTTGATGCAATTGCCTAAGAAAATACTTTGCTATACTCCAAAACAAGTTTGAATGTGATTATCTGAGTCCATTGCATACCAGCTCCACAACACTTTGTGTAGATATGACTGGATGATACCAGAAATATCCTCTTGTGTTACGGCTTACTCAATCCCAGATCTTGCTACAACCTCTTTGTTGTGTTTTCTGGATATTATCAAGGGACTTTACGATTTAAAATGAATTTGAGTAGAGGAAATTTTGTTTTGTGCTGGAAAAGCTAAGTGCTTCCATATGCAGGCCCAACGTGTTCACATTTGTGTTTTCTACGCAGAAAGCTAGAGCAATCGTTGCAAACAAACATGGTATTTCTGTTTGCAAACATACTTTTTATCCACTTGGCCAAGAAAAAGAGTTTGCTTTTCTCCAAAACCAGTTTGAAGGTGATTTTCTGAGTCCATTGCATACCAGTTCCACAACACTTTGCCCGGAAATGAGTGGATGAGACCAGAATTATCCTCTTGTGTTATGGTTAACTAAATCCCAGATGTTTCTACAGGCTCTGCTTTGTGTTTTTTGATATTATCAATGGACTTTATGGTTTTGAATGAATTGAAGCACGGAATACTTTCTTTGGTGCTGGGAAACAGTAATTAGTTCCACATGGAGACACAAACTCAACACATTCGTGCTGTCTAGGCAGAAAACTACAGCAATTGCTGCAAACTAACATGATATTTGTGTTTGTGTAGATGACATTTTATGCACTTGCCTAAGAAAATACTTTGTATTCTCCAAAATCAGTAGGACTGTGATTATCTGAGTCCATTGCATACCAGTTCCACAGCACATTGTCCAGATATGACTGGACGAAACCTGAAATCTCCTCTTGTGTTATGGGTAAGTCAATCCCAGATCTTGCTACAACCTCTTTGTTGTGTTTTCTGGATATTATCAAGGGACTTTACGATTTAAAATGAATTTGAGTAGAGGAAATTTTGTTTTGTGCTGGAAAAGCTAAGTGCTTCCATATGCAGGCCCAACGTGTTCACATTTGTGTTTTCTACGCAGAAAGCTAGAGCAATCGTTGCAAACAAACATGGTATTTCTGTTTGCAAACATACTTTTTATCCACTTGGCCAAGAAAAAGAGTTTGCTTTTCTCCAAAACCAGTTTGAAGGTGATTTTCTGAGTCCATTGCATACCAGTTCCACAATCCTTTGTCGGATATGACTGGATGAAACCAGAAATATCAGTTGTGTTATGGCTAACTAAATCCCAGATCTTGCTGCAGGCTCTGCTTTGTGTTTTTTGATATTATCAATGGACTTTATGGTTTTGAATGAATTGAAGCACGGAATACTTTCTTTGGTGCTGGGAAACAGTAATTAGTTCCACATGGAGACACAAATCAACACATTCGTGCTGTCTAGGCAGAAAACTACAGCAATTGCTGCAAACTAACATGATATTTCTGTTTGTGTAGATGACATTTTATGCACTTGCCTAAGAAAATACTTTGTATTCTCCAAAACCAGTTTGACTGTGATTATCTGAGTCCATTGCATACCAGTTCCAGAGCACATTGTCCCGATATGACTGGACGAAACCTGAAATCTCCTCTTGTGTTATGGGTAAGTCAATCCCAGATCTTGCTACAACCTCTTTGTTGTGTTTTCTGGATATTATCAAGGGACTTTACGATTTAAAATGAATTTGAGTAGAGGAAATTTTGTTTTGTGCTGGAAAAGCTAAGTGCTTCCATATGCAGGCCCAACGTGTTCACATTTGTGTTTTCTACGCAGAAAGCTAGAGCAATCGTTGCAAACAAACATGGTATTTCTGTTTGCAAACATACTTTTTATCCACTTGGCCAAGAAAAAGAGTTTGCTTTTCTCCAAAACCAGTTTGAAGGTGATTTTCTGAGTCCATTGCATACCAGTTCCACAACACTTTGCCTGGAAATGAGTGGATGAGACCAGAATTATCCTCTTGTGTTATGGGTAACTCAATCCCAGATGTTTCTACAGGCTCTGCTTTGTGTTTTTTGATATTATCAATGGACTTTATGGTTTTGAATGAATTGAAGCAGGGAATATATTCTTTGGTGCTGGGAAACAGTAATTAGTTCCACATGGAGACACAAACTCAACACATTCGTGCTGTCTAGGCTGAAAACTACAGCAATTGCTGCAAACTAACATGATATTTGTGTTTGTGTAGATGACATTTTATGCACTTGCCTAAGAAAATACTTTGCTATTCTCCAAAACCAGTTTGACTGTGATTATCTGAGTCCATTGCATACCAGCTCCACAACACTTTGTGTAGATATGACTGGATGATACCAGAAATCTCCTCTTGTGTTACGGCTTACTCAATCCCAGATCTTGCTACAACCTCTGTGTTTGTGTTTTCTGGATATTATCAAGGGACTTTACGATTTAAAATGAATTTCAGTAGAGGAAATTTTTTATGCTGCAAATGCTAAGTGCTTCCATTAGCAGGCCCAACATGTTCACATTCGTGTTTTCTAGGCAGAAAGCTAGAGCAATCGTTGCAAACAAACATGATATTTTTATTTGCAAACATGACTTTTTATTTATCCACTTGGCCAAGAAAAAGAGTTTGCTTTTCTCCAAAACCAGTTTGAGGGTGATTTTCTGAGTCCATTGCATACCAGTTGCACAACACTTTTCAGATATGACTGGATGAAACGAGAGATATCCTCTAGTGTTATAGCTAACTCAATCCCAGATGTTTCTACAGGCTGTGCTTTGTGTTTTTTGATATTATCAATGGACTTTATGGTTTTGAATGAATTGAAGCAGGGAATATTTTCTTTGGTGCTGGGAAACACTATTAGTTCCACATGGAGACACAAACTCAACACATTCGTGCTGTCTAGGCAGAAAACTACAGCAATTGCTGCAAACTAACATGATATTTCTGTTTGTGTAGATGACATTTTATGCACTTGCCTAAGAAAATATTTTGCTATTCTCCCAAACCAGTTTGACTGTGATTATCTTAGTCCATTGCATACCAGTTCCACAGCACTTTGTCCAAATATGACTGGATGAAACCAGAAATCTCCTCTTGTGTTATGGCTCACTCAATCCCAGATCTTGCTACAACCTCTGTGTTTGTGTTTTCTGGATATTATCAAGGGACTTTACGATTTAAAATGAATTTCAGTAGAGGAAATTTTGTTTTGTGCTGGAAATGCTAAGTTATTCCATATGCAGGACAAACGTCTTCACATTTGTGTTTTCAACGCAGAAAGCTAGAGCAATCGTTGCAAACAAACATGATATTTCTGTTTGCAAACATACTTTTTATCCACTTGGCCAAGAAAATAGTTTGCTTTTCTCCAAAACCAGTTTGAAGCTGATTTTCTGCATCCATTGCATACCAGTTCCACAACACATTGCCCGGGAAATGAGTGGATGAGACCAGAATTATCCTCTTGTGTTATGGGTAACTCAATCCCAGATGTTTCTACAGGCTCTGCTTTGTGTTTTTTGATATTATCAATGGACTTTATGGTTTGAATGAATTGAAGCAGGGGATACTTTCTTTGGTGCTGGGAAACACTAATTAGTTCCACATGGAGACACAAACTCAACACATTCGTGCTGTCTAGGAAGAAAACTACAGCAATTGCTGAAAAACAAACATGATAATTGTGTTTGTGTTAATGACATTTGATGCACTTGCCTAAGAAAATACTTTGCTATTCTCCTAAACCAGTTTGACTGTGATTATCTGAGTCCATTCCATACCAGTTCCACAGCACTTTGTAAAGATGTGACGGGATGAAACCAGAAATATCTGGTTGTGTTATGGCTCACTCAATCCCAGATCTTGCTACAACCTTTGTGTTTGTGTTTTCTTGCTATTATCAATGGACTTTAGGTTTTAGAATGAATTTCAGTAGAAGAAATTCTGTTTTGTGCTGGAAAAGCTAAGTTCTTCCATAGGCAGGCCAAACATGTTCACATTCGTGTTTTCTACGCAGTAAGCCACAGCTATCCTTGCAACCAAACAGGATATTTATATTCGTAAACATGACATTTTAGGCACTTGGCCAAGAAAAAGAGTTTGCTTTTCTCCAAATCCAGTTTGAGGGTGATTTTCTGAGTTCATTCTGGATATTATTGATGCACTTTATTGTTTTGAATGTTTTTTATCAGGGAATATTTTATTTTATACTGGGAAACTCAAATTGGTTCCACATGGAGACAACAGCTCTACACATTCGTATTTTCTAGGAGAATGCTAGATGGAATGTGGGAAACAAAGATGATATTTCTGATTTTATACATGATATTTTATGCACTTGCCTAACGAAAAGACTTTGCTTTCCAAAATCATTTTCACTGTGATTTACTCGGTCAATTGCATACGAATTCCGCACCACTTTTTCTGGATATTACTGGATGAAACCAGAAATATCCGGTTTTGCTTTGTCTAACCCAATCCCAGATATTGCGACAGCCACTCTGTTTGTATTTTCTAGATATTATCGATGGACTTTATTGTTTTGAAATTTTTTTTTAATCAGGGAACATTTAATTGTGTGCTATGAAACACTAACTGGTTCTACATGGGGACACCAGCTCTACACATTCGTATTTTCTAGGGAGAAAGAAAGAGGAAGTTTGGCAAAAAAAACATGATATTTCTGTTTGTATAGATGACATTTTATGCACTTGCCTAATGAAAAGTCTTTGCTTTTCTCCAAAACCATTTTTACTGTGATTTTTTCGGTCCATTGCATACGAATTCTACACCACTATGTCTGGATTTGAGTGGAAGAAACTAGAAATATGCGGTTGTATTTTGGCTAACTTAATCCCAGATATTGCGAGAGATTCTGTGTTTGTGTTTTCTGGATATTATCGACGGACTTTATAGTTTTGAATGTTTTTATCAGGGAACATTAAATTTTGTACTGGGAATCTCTAATTGGTTCCACATGGAGATACCAGCTCTACACATTCGTATTTTCTAGGGAGAATGCGAGAGGAACTGTGGCAAACAAGCATGATATTTCTGTTTGTTTACAGGACATTTTATGCACTTGACTAACGTAAAAACTTTGCTTTTCTCCAAAGACATTTTTCTGTGATTTTCTCGGTCCATTGCATAGGAATTCCAGACCACATTTTCCAGATATGACTGGATGGAACCGAAAATACCCAGTTGTGTTTTGGCTAACTTATTCCCAGATATTGTGACAGTCTCTGTGTTGGTGTTTTCTGGATATTTTCGATACACTTTATTGTTTTGAATGTTTTTTATCAGGGAATATTTTATTTTATACTGGGAATCTCTAATTCGTTCCACATGGAGACACCAGCTCTACACATTCTTATTTTCTAGGAGTATGCTGGAGGATCTGTTGCAAACAAACATGATATTTCTGATTGTATACATGATATTTTATGCACTTGCCTAACAAAAAGACTTTGGTTTTTTCCAAAACCTTTTTCACTGTGATTTTCTCGGCCCATTGCATGTGAATTCCACACCACTTTGTCCGGATATGACTGGATGAAACCGGAAATATCCGGTTTTGCTTTGGCTAACCCAATCGCAGATATTGCGACAGCTCCTGTGTTTGTGTTTTGTGGATATTATCGATGGACTTTATGGTTTTGAATGTTTTTATCAGGGAACATTTAATTTGTAGTTGGAAACGCTAATTGGTTACACATGGAGACACTCGCTCTACACATTCATATTTTCTAAGGAGAAAACTAGAGGAACAGCGGGAAACAAAAATGATATTTCGGTTTGTATAGGTGACATTTTCTGCACTTGCCTATGAAAAGACTCGCTTTTCTCCAAAACCATTTTTATTGTGATATTCCCGGTCTGTTGTATATGAATTACACACCACTTTGTCCGGATATGACTGGATGAAACCGGAAATATCTGGTTGTGTTTTGGCTAACTCAATCTGAAATATTGTGAAAGCCTCTGTGTTTGTGTTTTCTGGATATTATCAATGAACCTTATTGTTTTGGATGTTTTTTATCAGGGAACATTTAATTTTGTACCATAGAAACACTAATTCTTTCCACATGGAGACATCAGCTCTACACATTCGTATTTTCCAGGGAGAAAGCTAGAGGTACTGCAGCAAACAAACATAATATTTCTGTTTGTATAGATGACATTTTATGCACTTGCCTAACAAAAAGATTAGCTTTTCTCCAAAACCATTTTAATGTGATTTTCTTTGTTCATTGCATATGAATTCCACACCAATTTGTCCGGTTATGACTGAATGAAAACAGAAATATCCGGTTATGTTTTGGCTAACTGAATCCCAGCTATTGTGAAGCCACTTTGTTTATGTTTTCTGGATATTATCGACAGACTTTATTGTTTTGAATGTTTCTTATCAGGGAACATTTAATTTTGTGCTTGGAAACACTGATTGGTTCCACATGGAGACACCAGCTCTGCACAATTTTATTATCTAGGGAGAAAGCTAGAGGATCTGCGGAAAACAAACATGATATTTCTGTTTATATAGATGACATTTTATGCACTTGCCTAATGAAAAGACTTTGCTTTTCTCCAAAACCATTTTTACTATGATTTTTTCGGTCCATTGCTTACGAATTCCGCACCGCTTTGTCCGGATATGACTGGATGAAACCAGAAATATCTGGTTGTGTTTTGGCTAACTCAATCCCAGATATTGCTAAAGCCTCTGAGTTTGTGTTTTCTGCATATTTTCAATGGACTTTATTGTTTTGGATGTTTTTTTATCAGAGAACATTTAATTTTGTGCTGGGAAACACTAATTTTTTCCACATGGTGACATCAGCTGTACACATTCGTATTTTCTAGGTAGAAAGCTAGAGGAACTGCAGTAAACAATCATGATATGAATGTATATGCGACCTTTTATGCACTTGCTTATCAAAAAGACTTTGCTTTTCTCCAAAACCATTTTTACTGTGATTGTCTGTGTCCACTGTATCCGAATTCCACACCAATTTGTCCGGATATGTCTGGATGAAACTAGAAATATCCAGTTGTGTTTTGGTTAACTTAATAGCAAATATTAAAAAAGCATCTCTGTTTGTGTTTTCTGGATATCTTCGATGGACTTTCTTGTTTTGAATGTTTTTTATCAGGAGGTATATATTTTTGTGCTTGGAAACACTAATGGATTCCACATGGAGACAACAGCTCTGCACATTCGTATTTTCCAGGCAGAAAGCTAGAGGAACTGGTGTAATCAAACCTGATATTTCTTTTTGTATAGATGACATTTTATGCCCTTGCCTAATGAAAATCTTTGCTTTTCTTCAAAACCATATTTATTGTGATATTCTCGGTCCATTGCATACAAATTCCAAACCACTTTTTCCGGATATGTCTGGATGAAACCAGAAATATCCAGTTGTGTTTTGGCTAACTCAATCCCAGATATTTTGAAAGCCTCTGTGTTTGTGTTTTCCAGATATTATCGAAGGACATTATTGTTTTGAATGCTTTTATCACGGAACATTTAATTTTGTGCTTGGAAACACTAATGGGTTGCACATTGAGACACAAGCTCTGCACATTCGTATTTTCTAGGGAGAAAGCTAGAGCAACTGCGGCAAACAAACATGATATTTCTGTTTGTATACATGACATTTTATGCAATTGCCTAAAGAAAAGACATTGCTTTTCTCCAAAACCATTTTTACTGTGATTTTCTCATTCCATTGCATATGAATTCCACACCACTTTGTCAGGATATGACTGGATGAAACCAGAAATATCCGGTTGTGTTTTGTCTAACTCAATCCCAGTTATTGCGACAGATTCTGTGTTTGTGTTTTCTGGATATTATCGACGGACTTTATTGTTTTAAATGTTTTTTTATCAGGGAACATTTAATTTTTTTGCTTGGAAACCCTAATTGGTTCCACATGGAGACACCAGCTCTACACATTCGTATTTTCTGCGGAGAAAGCTAGAGGAGCTGTGGCAAACAAACATGATATTTCTCTTTGTATAGATGACATTTTATGCACTTGCCTAATGGATAGACTTTGCTTTTCTCCAAAACCTTGTTTACTGTGATTTTCTCGGTCCATTGCATACGAATTCCACACCACTTTGTCTGGATATGAATGGATGTATCCAGAAATATCCGGTTGTGTTTTGGGTAACTCAATCCCACATGTTGCGACTGCCTCTGTGCTTGTGTTTCTGGATATTATCAATGGACTTTATTGTTTTGTAAGTTTTTTTCAGGGAACATTTAATTTTGTGCTTGGAAATACCAATGGTTTCCACATGGAGACATAAGCTCTACACATTCATATTTTGAAGGGAGAAAGCTAGAGGAACTGTGGCAAACAAACATAATATTTCTATTTATATAGGTGACATTTTATACACTTGCACAATGAAAAGAATTTGATTTTCTCCAAAGCATTTTTACTGTGATTGTCTGTGTCCATTGTATACGAATTGCACACCACTTTGTCCGGATATGACTGGATGAAACCAGAATATCCAGTTGTGTTTTGAGTAACACAATCCCACATATTGCGACAGCATCTGTGTTTGTGTTTTCTGGATATTATCTACGGACATTATTGTTTTGAATGTTTTTTATATGGCAGCATTTAATTTTCTGCTGGGAAACACTAATTGGTTTCACATGGAGATACCAGCTTTACACATTCATATTTTGTATGGAGAAAGCTAGAGGAACTGTGGCAAACAAACATGATATTTCTGTTTGTCTAGATGACATTTTATGCACTTGCCTAAAGAAAAGACTTTACTTTTCTCCAAAACCATTTTTACTGTGATTTTCTCATTGCTTTGCATACGAATTGCACACCACTTTTTCTGGATATGACTGGATGAAACCAGAAATATCCGGTTGTGTTTTGGCTAACTCAATCCCAGTTATTGTGACAGCCTCTGTGTTTGTGTTTTCTGGATATTATCGAGGGTCCTTATTATTTTGAATGTTTTTTATCAGGGAACATTTAATTTTGTGCTTGGAAACACTAATTGGTTCACATGGAAACACCAGATCTACACATTCGTATTTTCTAGGGAGAAAGCTAGAGGAACTGTGGCAAACAAACATGATATTTCTGTTTGTATTGGTGACATTATATGCACTTGTCTAACGAAAATGAAGGACCCCAAATCTGGGAATCCAGCGTGCTCGGGTGGTCACCCAATGACTCAAAACTCCAGCCCAGTAGATGCAAAAGCAAGAGTGTATTTATTAATACGTTTGCGTAAATGGGCTCCCCAGCACCTCAGGCAGTCTAGAGAGCAAAAGATCCCTGAGTAGGGGTAACAGCAGTTTTTAAAGACAATAGCCACCTGATTAACATATGTATGTGGGGCGTTTGGTGATTGGCTATTTTGAAGGGCAAACTCTTGTTGCGATTTTAGTGAGGGAAGGGGTAAATTTATACAATGGTCACAGAACCTTATTGCAACTCTTTTCCGGACTCCTGCAAGTGTTATCACGTGAGACAGTTACACAGAGCAGTTTCACAAGGCAGTTTCCCAAGGTTATTCTGCAGGCAGGTGGAGACACAGTTATCTTAAGGAATGGCTACTGTCAGCAGCCAAACTTTTTAACCCTTTCTAAAATTATTTTAATATTTACTTTTAGCAAGCGTCTTACATTCCCACATCTTCTTTTTGTACTAATTTTAATCTTAAAATTTTAAGGGGTTTTTCTTAGTTTAGCCATAGAGTCCCTGATGATCCCTGAATGATCAGTGTAGATGTAGCACTTTTTTTAGAGCAGCACATAAACCTTTAAAAAAAAAAAGCAATAAGACCATCCTCCTTCTGTTCTGCAACACTACTTTTGAACGTGATGTTAAAGACTGTTCTAGCTTACCGATGGTCTGCTCTAGGTCTTCTATTGCCCTATGGAAGGCCTGATATTTCTGGCGTTGAATATTATTTTTTTTTGCAAGGGTGGCGGTGCTCTTTCCACACCTGCCGCAACCCCCTTTTTATTTAATTGAGAATGGACTCTGTCTTAGGTTGCCCTCAGTCATTCCTGTCCTTACCCATCATCGGTAACTCTGGCAGCTTGGCCTAGAGCCCTGTCTTAGGTTGGTACAGGATGCTGAGTGTCTTACCCATCTTTGAGTACCATTCCAGCCTGACATTAGGTGAGAGATGAAATATACAGCCAAATATCAATTATTTTTTATTACAAAGGAGGTTTGGTAGCGAACTTGAACCACTTCTTCAGCTATATTGGACAGTCCAGTAGCAGTAAGATTGTTTTGGTCACTAAACATGCAAGCCTTCGCAGTCCACGGTTATTTCCAAAGGCCAGTGCAGGAACACTTACTACTGATACAGCCATGGCAAGGGCAGTGTCCTCTCCTATTAGGATGACGTTGCCATTAGTCTTCAGGTGAAGCATGCCGCCGACGCGCTCTATCCGCTGCTGTAAATACAGATGTCAGCATCGGGGCCACATGGCCCAGGGAGCAATTGCAGAAGTTATCAGAGGCTAATGATGTAAAGGCATATTGGCTGCATAGAAAAACCCATCCCTTAGGAGCCCGCGTCCCATTCCAGTACCAGATCAGGTCCATTCCATTGATTGGTGATAGGATCCCTCCATTTCACCATTGCTCTTTTCGCAGCTATTTTTAAACAGTTAGAATTTAACAGAGACATCAAGACTTGAACATATTAGATTACTTTAACTCATTGCTTTAACAGAGGATCAGATTTTGATTTTATGTCAAAGAAAATAGACTAATAGTTTTATAACTGAAAATGTCTTCTTTCCATAACATTTTGTAACTTTCTCACACCTTCTGTAACTTACTCGAACCTTTTGTAACTTACTCAAACCTTCTGTAATCCACAGTCATTTTCCAGGTTTTACCCGATTTCTTAACATGCCAAATTAGATAATTTTTTTTATTACCACCTAGCGGTTTGACTCCAAAGGGTAGCATTTTTAAATTTATATTTATTTTGTACCCCCTTTTTTAAAATTGCTTACACATGCATCAGTATGCAGATAACAAAATCCATCCTCACCTCCCCAAAGCCTATAGTTTATTTCCCTTTTTTACTGGCACTGATTGCAAACCTCAATAACTTGTGGAGGCTGTGCACTCCGTAACTTGTCATTTTAATTTTTACTCAATCCTGAGCAGAGAGCCCATTTTTTTTGCCAAAGAGGCCAACTGAGGGTCTTTCCAGCCAGGAGCATCACAGGTTACACATACAACTTCAGTTTTCTTTTTAAAGAAAGGCATTGCTTTGTATACTTGCAGATCCTGTCAACTATGCCAATTTGTGACAGCAAATTATTTTTCTGCTGTCTGTTGTGCACAGACTTAGTTACTTTTAGTTTAATCTGCAAGAAATACGCTGCAAGCCTTGTAGTGCACACTAAAATTATTTAGAGGAAAGACAGTAAAGGAGCATAGATTAACAGAATGTTGCAATAAACATGGCTCCATTGCTATAATGATATTATAGCAAGATGGTCCACTGATCCCTGTAGGGAGGGCCTGAGGCTTGCCCTGCTTCCAGTTTTCCCGAACTCTGTTTTTTAGTGAATTAACTTTTTTATCAGTTTTGGGGTGACATTAATTGGCCCAATGCCTTTCCTTTAGCAGCGGGGGAAAATCCCAGGAGGAGCCTTATTTTGATTTTTGACTTGGACAATTTTTGTACATGTCCCTGCAGAGCGGCAGGTCCTGAATGTCCTGTTTTTAAGTGAATCCATTTTGTTAATCCCTTGTCAAAGGGACTGTTACAGAACACCTCAGCCACAGTAGCCAATCGATCCATGTTTACATTGTACTTATGGTTAGCAGAATTTATAGTACTGTGGGCATCACTAGGCAATCTTCACAAAGCACCAGAAAAGGATCCATACTGAGAATCAGACATTATCAGTAATCATTACAGGCATGTTTAACATTTAGCTTGACTGTGTGTCCCCCTGGGATGAAACAGCAGCAGCAGAGGCTTGCTCTGGCTCCCTCTTCAAGACCCCAAGGACACGGGTGGCTCATTGCTAAGATTTTAGGCAAGCAGTGCGTCCCGTCTTGGATCTTGGCCAGAGAGCCGAGACACAAAGCATGCCCACCTGTTTATCAGAAACATTCCTTTATCCTCCTCCCCGGGAACTGGCCAGGCTCCCAAGGAGCAGGAGAAGGTCATCCGGCAGCAAAGTTACTTGTCTACCAGAGCTGAACCTAGATACAAGCCTCTCCATCCCAAAAATCTGTCCTTACATTTGGCCCTAGGGTTGCATTGAGAGGTAGACATAATTAACACATTATAAGAATGCAATACAAATTTTTTATACAAGTATACATTTAGCAAACACAATAATATTTAAGTCATTTTAAGGATAAATTGAAACATATCTGAGGGGGAATTAGCTTCTTGGGCACCCATGTCAAGGACATAAAAAACAGTACCATTTCAATACAACAACCCAAGCTGCTGCAGACAGCCTAAGAACTGGCTAGCCAATCCCATGGCATGGAGATCTGACGCATTGTTACTTCGTAAACAGACATGCGCTAACATTTTGCATTACTCTGAAATTAGTGATTCGGGTTTCATTAAATATTTGTAACATCTCTTTTTGATAAGACAACAAATTTTTTAGCGGATGGAACACGGTGGGTAACCATTTAGCCATAATGATAGTAGCCTCTTACTATCTGTAATTGTTACATTCTTGTAGGTTTGTGCAATCTTAACTATTTGCAGCATATTTTGATTTACAATTTTTTGTAAAGCAAACCAAGCATAATCTGTTCAAGCATTCCTATTAATAATAGGGTAGAGTTAACACATAATACAAAAATAGAATGGGTAGTCCGGACACTTTGTTACCACAATTTCTCATTTTACATAGTAATATTAATTTTACAACAGGTAACATTTACTTTAAGTAAAATATTTAAATACAGGGTGAGAGCTGTCCAGTGTACACTGATTTATATTTTTTTACTCCCAGTGTTTCTTATTTACAACACCCTCTTCAGCAAACCAAGGACAAATCTTTTTTTAACAGCGCTGATAAATTGCTCTACGGTTTGTTTCTTTAACCCTATCCTCTACATCTGCAATAAAGTTTTTCCAGCCTTTGTTATGGCTTGTTTTGTTTCTTTAAATGCACATTTAAATCTTTTTTGAGTACATTTTAATGTTGCTCATCCACGACTCCTTCTGCAAACCAAGGACTGACTATTCCTATGGCATCAATGAACTGTTCTATGGCTCACCTTTTTAAACCCTATTTCCTGCATCTGTAATGGAGTCTTTATAGTCTATATTAGGGGAGGGTCTTGGGTCAGGTCTTCCCACACGGTGATATAGGGAACCTGGTCAGGGTGTCCATGGGGTCCTGGTTGAAAGACTCATACTTTGACCTGTGAGATAATATCAGCATTAAAGGTCCTGTCCCTAGGCCAGGCCAGCCAACCTCAAAGGTCGACCATTCCGAGGAACAGAAAGTCACCCACTTTTTACTTTTGACCTCGATCGACTGATTGTGCGCGCAGTTTTGAACTTCTTTTCAGTGGCCTAAAGTAAGGCTTAAAGGGGTGGTTAGTTGTTGCCCCATGGGTACAGAGAGAGTAAAACAAATGAGGAGGGGAACAAGAAAACAGACGCACACAACACACAAGAGGAGCCGCGGCACCAAATCGGTAGCAAACTGAAAGTACAAGTTCAAATGGGAGCGGCCAGATGGCCAGAATCTCCCTGGAAAGGAGAGAGGCACTTTCTCTCTTGTTTCCCCCAAACCACCGCTGGAGCATTCCCCAGGGTGGGACCAGTGGTCTCAGGGCACATCTGCCTCCCCCACTGGTCTGATACAAATTCAAGTCCCGTACGGGCACCAAGTGCAGACTTAAACACTGACCAGACGACAAGAAGGATGGAACCATTAAAACAAGTAGCTTACCTCCAACTGGTCATAGAATTAGGTCTGGGGGCGTCCAAATCCCGGACGAGCCCCCAATGAAGGACCCCAAATCTGGGAATCCAATGCGCTCGGGTGGTCGCCCAATGACTCAAAACTCCAACCCAGTAGATGCAAAAGCAAGAGGATATTTATTAATACGTTTGCGCAAATGGGCTCCCCAGCACCTCAGGCAGTCGAGAGAGCAAGAGAGCCCTGAGCAGGGGTAACAGCAGTTTTTAAAGACAATAGCCACCTGATTAACATATGTATGTGGGGTGTTTGGTGATTGGCTATTTTGAAGGGCAAACTCTTGTTGCGATTTTAGTGAGGGAAGGGGTAAGTTTATACAATGGTCACAGAACCTTATGGCAACTCTTTTCCGGACTCCTGCAAGTGTTATTGCGTGAGACAGTTACACAGAGCAGTTTCACAAGGCAGTTTCCCAAGGTTATTCTGCAGGCAGGTGGAGACACAGTTATCTTAAGGAATAGCTACTGTCAGCAGCCAAACTTTTTAACCCTTGTTAAAATTATTTTAATATTTACTTTGAGCAAGGGTCTTAAAAAAGACTTTGCTCTTCTCCAAAACCATTTTTACTGTGATTCACTGTGTGCATAGTATACGAATTCCACACCATTTTGTCCGGATATGACTGGATGAAACCAGAAATAACAGGTTCTGTTTTGGCTAACTCAATCCCACATGTTGCAACAGCCTCTGTGTTTGTGTTTCCTGCATATTATCTATGGACTTTATTGTTTTAAATGTTTTTTATCAGGCACCATTTAATTTTTGGCTTGGAAACACTAATTGGTTTTATCAGGGAACATTTAATTTTGTACCGTTGAAACACGAATTGGTTCATCATCGGACACCAGCTCTACACATTCTTATTTTCAAGAAGAAAGGTAGAGGAACTGCGGCAAAAAAACATGATATTTATGTTTGTGTAGATGACCTTTTATGCACTTGCCTAATGAAAACACTTTGCTTTTCTCCAAAACCATTTTAACTGTGATTTTCTCTTTCCATTGCATACGAATTCCACACCTGTTTACCGGATATGATTGGATGAAACCGGAAATATTCGGTTTTCTTTTGGCTAACTCAATCCCAGATATTGCTACGGACTCTGTGTTTGTGTATTCCTGATATTATCCACAGACTTTATTTTTTGGAAGGTTTTTTATCAGGGAACATTTAATTTCGTGCTGCGAAACATAAGTTGGTTCCACATGGAGACACCAGCTCTACACATTCGTATTTTCTAGGGAGTAAGCTAGAGGAACTGTGACAAACACACATGATATTTCTGTTTGTATAGATGACAATTTATGCACTTACCTAACGAAAAGACTTTGCTTTCCTCTAAAACCATTTTTACACTGATTTTCTCAGTCCATTGCATACAAGTTGCACACCAGTTTGACCGGATATGACTGGATGAAACCGGTAATATCCAGTTGTGTTTTGACTAACTCAATCCCAGATAATGCTACAGCCTCTGTGTTTGTTTTTTCTGGATATTATCAATGAACTTTATTGTTTTTCATGTTTTTTACCGGGGAACATTTCATTTTGAGCTTGGATAGAGTAATTCGTTCCTAATGGAGACACCGGCTCTACACATTCATATTTTCTAGGGAGAAAGCTAGAGGAACTGCAGCAAACAATCATGATATTTCTGTTTGTATAGATGACATTTTATGCACTTGCTTAATGAAAAGACTATGCTTTCTCCAAAACCATTTTTACTGTGATTTTCTTGGTCCATTGCATACGAATTCCACACTGCTTTGTCCGGATATGACTGGATGAAACCAGAAATATCTGGTTGTGTTTTCGCTAACTCAATCAAAATATTGCTACAGACTCTGTGTTTGTGCATTCCTGATATTATCCATGGACTTTATTTTTTTCAATGTTTTTTTTTTTCAGGGAACATTTAATTTTGTGCTTGGAAACACTTATTGGTTCCACATGCAGACACCAGCTCTACACATTCGTATTTTCTAGGGAGAAAGCTAGAGGAACTGCGGCAAACCAACCTGATATTTCTGTTTGTATAGATGGCATTTTATGCACTTGCCTAATGAAAAGACTTTGCTTTTCTCCAAAACCATTTTTACTGTGATTTTCTCGTTCCATTGCATATGAATTCCAGACCAGTTTGTCCGGATATGACTGGAAGAAACTGGATATATCTGGTTTTGTTTTGGCTAACTCAATCCCAGATATTGCTACAGATTCTGAGTTTGTTTTTTTGGATATTATCAACGGACTTTATTGTTGCTTTCTTTTTTTTCTTTTTTTTTTAACTTTTATTGAATGAATATAAATTTCCAGTGTACAGCTTATGGATTACAATGGCTTCCCCCTCCCATAACTTCCCTCCCACCCGCAACACTCCCATCTCCCGCTCCCTCTCCCCTTCCATTTGCATCAAGATTCATTTTCAATTCTCTTTATATACAGAAGATCAATTTAGTATAAAAATTTCAACAGTTTGCACCCACATAGGAACACAAAGTGAAACATACTGTTTGAGTACTATATATAGCATTAAATCAAAATGTACAGCACATTAAGGACAGAGATCCCACATGAGGAGCAAGTGCACAGTGGATCCTGTTGTTGACCCAACAAATTGACACTCTAGTTTATGGCGCCAGTAACCACCCTAGGCTGTCGTCATGAGTTGCCAAGGCTATGGAAGCCTTCCAAGTTTGCCGACTCTGATCATATTTAGACAAGGTCATAAAAGACAGAGTGAGGATAGTAACCAATGATCCTAAGAGTGGCATTTACCAGGTTTGAACAATTATACAGCATTAAGTGGGGAAGAGGACCATCAGGACACACAGGTTGGGAGTAGAGCCATTGGTGGTAGAGTAGAGGTTATGATTACAAAGGAATGAGGCCCAAGTGCACTAGACAGGGCCTAGAACAAAGGACAGAGTCATTATTAGAGGAACTAAGAAAGGTGCTGTCTAAGCTACAAGTAATTTTTCTGATTGAGAGGCAAATAGAACCTGATAGAAGGGGCTTTAGGCCTTGTAAATTCAGAGGCCCAGACCTATCTATATCTTCACATGGGGTATATCCTAAGGGAGGTGTGAACCTCCTAGGGGAAGGCACTCTGTTCACTTTCATTACTTGGCTGGCCTGGGAGGAGAGCTGGCCCGGTAAAGGCAGGTGGCATCTCTAACAAGAAATTTACAGTTCTGCCTGCAATGTTGCTGACCCTACTTGACCATACCCTCAGCTGCAGTGGTCCCTTTGGAAGTTGGGCTGAGTGAAGGGCTTTTCAGCTTAGAGCCAATAAGATCTGTGGCTCTGACCTGGGCATCCTTCGACTCCAGGGCAGGTCCATTTCCAGTGATCCAACTCTTGGCAGAGCTGCCAGGGCTCTTCACAAGCTGACTTCTGCTGAAGCCCAGGCTTACCACATTGAAAGCCACTGCAGTGGACTGGCCTGTTGGGTCTCCTTGAGGGCAGATCACTGTATAGATCAGCCATTAATAGGCCTGCCACCCATTGCTTCTGATGCCTAGCTTTCTTTTCCTCCTGGTTTGTGTTAAAGCAGACCAGAGGATGCAAGTCAAGGGAGTGCCCGAGTCCCATCTCTAATCTTCGGTGGCCTGAACTACAAGGCTATAGTCACAGGCATGTTCTGTAGTAGTTTTTCTAAGGTAGACAATGCCCATGAGGAAAATTATATTCTCACTTTAAAACTTTCTTTCCCTTTGGTCTGAAAGGGAGGTTTTTTTTTCTACTTACTGTATACTTTGCTGATGGCGAAGTGAATCTAGCTATGAGATTATTATTTAAGTTCTTATTTTGGCTATGCTATTACAGAAAAAATGTTAGCCATCTCTTTTATAAGGTCTAAAGATTAAATTGTGCGTCCTACAGATTCCTTTATAATAGCATTAGTTTCCTACCTTGAAGAGAATAGAGAAATGAAAGAACAAGTTGGGCTTAGAATAGAGAAATGAGGGAGCAAGTCCTAGATCGCTTGCTGACAATAGCAATATCACATCAATACTTAGAATACAGTTTCAACCATTAGACAACAACTTAAGAAAACATTTACCAGAAGGTCCGATGCCTTCTATAAATTTTAAGAATCATGTATTTGAAAACACCTCTTAAATATCTAACATGGTGTAGTTTGTTTAGCCAGTAAACTTAAGCACAACCATCTAAAATATTTTTAGTTTCTTTCTACCAACACGTTTAAAACATATGATACACAGATTCAGGTCACACAAATTAAAATGTATCTTTGATTGATTTTAGCAGCTTAAATTTATGGACAATCTTATCTATAAGCCATTTAAAATAAAACTCTTAATAAAATTTCCCCATGTGGACATACAATATGTACACACATATAACATAGCATAGTAGACCAATATAGCAATTTTAATAATAGCTTTTAAAATCTTTAACTCTTTTTGTAGATTGCCAATTGATTGGAATTGCTTTTGTTTTTAGTAACCTCAGTTAACCATACTTTCTCTCAGTTGGTACTGTTAATACATTATTGGCTTCATCTGTTTACAGAGCCATCCCAAAGTACTGAATACAATAAAAGTGGCTGGAAAAAGTCCATAGGAACCTATAGGAGGACAGCTAAACACAGAACCAATAACGCTTTAGTTTTATGAGCAGCACATCATATATAACTATGGATGACAAAAGACTTTAAGTCGCCATGTTTAAAATTATAAACTCATCAACCAACAAGAGGCACTTGCTTACTTCACAGTATTTTTGAAAGCACCTGTAGGATTTGACAAGTATTTAACCATTTAGGCCTCTGGGGCTTTCTCATTAAGGTAATTATCATGTCTAGTAACACACGATCATTAGACTTTTTAATTCTCAAACATTTGTATTAATAGCATTTTCCATTATAGAAACTTAAAGTCTGGTACCACATCACATCTTGACAGTCCTTCTAATATAATCCAAATAGCCTGATTAGTTGGTGTCTCTATAAGATGAGAGACATAGGTCCTTCGATTTTTTCAGTTGGGCCCAAACTCGAAAAACCAAAGTCCAGGATTTACTGGAAATTTTAGAGACCAGATTGTTTGAAACTTTGATTTTTTGAATGCCTGTCAAGAATGCCAAGAAGGCTCAAAATCCAAAATATCTGGTTGAAATAAGATTCCTTAAAATCATGACATAACCTAGACCAAATTTGATCATTGTTACAAGGTGATTATTCAAATCTTTGAAAATAAGCACATATTTAAATAACCCATAGCTCTTAATAAAAATGCAGCTGTTTTTGAACAATTAGAATTTAACAGACATCAAGAGAACATAATAGATTACTTTAACACATTGCTTTAACAGAGCATCAGAGTTTAATTCTATGTCAAAGAGAAATTGAGCTTCCTGTGATCTTTTGCTGTGAGGTTTCCTTCCTTTACCTTCTTTCCTATTGGTGACCATGTTTCTGTGTTTCTGTGTGTAACACATCTTTAAGCATCTTTTGCAGGGCAGGATGAGTGGCAACAATTTCTTTCAGTTTCTGTCTGCTATGAAAAGTCTTAATTTCACCTTCATTCACAAATGAGAGCTTTGCAGGATATAATATTCTGGGCTGGCAGTTTTTCTCTCTTAGTGCCTGGGCTATGTCTCGCCATTCCCTTCTAGCTTGTAGGGTTTCTGATGAGAAGTCTGCTGTGAGTCTAATTGGAGATCCTCTAAGAGCAATCTGACGTTTCTCTCTTGCACATTTTAGGATCTTTTCTTTATGTTTCACTGTGGTGAGTTTGATTACTATGTGTCGTGGTGAGGATCTCTTTTGGTCATGTTTATTAGGGGTTCTATAAGCTTCCTGTACTAAGATGCCTCTGTCCTTCTCCAAACCTGGGAAATATTCTGCTAGTATCTCACTGAAAAGGCCTTCTAATCCTTTCTCCTTCTCCATGCCTTCAGGAACTCCTAGAACCCGAATGTTGGGTTTTTTACTAGTATCCTGTAGATTCCCGACAATATTTTTTTAGATTTCTAATTTCCTCTTCTTTTCTTTGGTTTGCCTGTTTCCTTTCCTGTTCTCTGTCTTCTAAGTCTGATATTCTCTCTTCTGCTTCGCCCATTCTGTTTTTAAGGCTCTCTAATGTGTTTGACATTTGATCAATTGAATTCTTCATTTCATTATGATTTCTCATCACTATCATAGTTTCTTGTTCCACTAGTTGTTTCATTTCATTTTGATTCCTCCTTAATATTGCATTTTCACGAGAGAGATTTTCTATCTTGTCCATTAAGGATTTCTGTAGTTCAAGAATTTGTTTTTGAGAACTTCTTAATGTTCTTATCAATTTTTTGAGATCTGCTTCTTGCATTTCTTCGATCTCATCATCTTCATAATCTTGAATTGGAGTGTCTTTCTCATTTGGGGGCGTCATAGTGTCTTCCTTGTTCTTGTTAGCTTGGTTTTGCGTTTGTTGTTTGGCATGTTGGAGATATTTGGTTTCTTCACTGTGGTGTTTTTTCTTGTTACACTATGGTTCTATATTAAGTGGACTGTCTGCTTTCAGGGGAGCCTTAGAGGCTTGAGATGAGTGTGGACTGAGAGCTGTGTTTGGTTCCTCAGGGTTGAGGGTGTGTCAAAGATGACACTCCCAGGTTGGGTGTGGTAAATCTCTCTTTCTTTTTTTGATTCAAAAGGGAAGTAATTCCACACAGCTGAACGCACAGCTGAACGTAATTGGAGGTAGTTAGCAGGCAAATGATATACCCACAGGAGCCAGAGATCGGAAGCTCTTTCCCAAGGACCACACAGGGAATCTCTGCTGCCCTCAGTGTGGGCTCCAATTCTCCTGCAGTCTCCCACTGGGTTGCCAAGTTAGATGCTAATCTCCTATTATTTCACCCCTCCCCCCAGAGTCAGGTGTTTCTGCTAGGCTCAGGGCCGGTGCAGACCTGAGGTCGCCCTGCTTATGATGTATGTCCAAAATGGCGCCTGCTCTGTCTTGCTCGTCTTTGAGAGGTGAGCGGAGAGAGAGAAACTTGTGTCCGTATCGGTCACTTTTTTTTATTTTTTTCCTCTCTCTCTTCTAGTTAGCCTGGTGAATTTTTCCCCACGGAGTTTCAAGCCTTGTTCCCTCTAGCCTCCTCTTTCCGCTTGCCCGCTGGTGTCTCGGGCTATTGATGTTCGGCTCACCTCGCGTTCCAGCGCTGGTGTGTTGAGTCTGCCGCTGGTGTCCCGAACTTGGGCTCCCACGCTCTCCACGGAGGTACACTGTGAATCAATAGTTCCGGAAGAGTTTCCTCTGCTGTTTCATCCCCTACTCTTCCTTGACCCTGCAGTATCTCCACTTATATTAAACTGTCTCTCCCCCAGAATAATAGTGTGCTCCCTGCCTATTCCGCCATCTTGCCGCTCATCAACGGACTTTATTGTTTTGAATGTTATTTATCGGGGAATATTTTATTTTGAGTTGGATACAGTAATTGGTTCCACCTGGAGACACCAGCTCTACATTTTGTATTTTCTAGGGAGAAAGCTATAGGAACTGCGGGAAACAAACATGATATTTCTGTTTGTATAGATGACATTTTATGCACTTGCCTAATGTAAAGACTTTGCTTTTCTCCAAAATCATTTTTACTGAGATTTTCTCGGTCCATTGCCTAAGAATTCCACACCAGTTTGTCTGGATATGACTGGATGAAACCGGAAATATCCGGTTTTGTTTTGGCTAACTCAATCCCAGATATTGCTACAGCCTCTGTGTTTGTGTTTTCTGGATATTATCAATGGACTTCATTATTTTGAATGTTTTTTATCGGGCAACATTTTATTTTGAGCTGGGATACAGTAATTGGTTCCACCTGGAGACACCCGCTCTACAAATTTGTATTTTCTAGGGAGAAAGGTAGAGGAACTGCGGCAAACAAACATGATATTTCTCTTTGTATAGATGACATTTTATGCACTTGCCTAATGAAAAGACTTTGCTTTTCTCCAAAACCAATTTTAGTGTGATTTTCTCGGTCCATTGCATATGAATTCCACATAACTTTGTCAGGATATGACTGGATGAAACCTGAAATATCTGGTTTTGATTGGCTAACTCAATCCCAGATATTGCTACAGCCTCTGTGTTGGTGTTTTCTGGATATCATCAATGGACTTTATTGTTTTCAAATTTTTTTATCGGGGAACATTTTATTTTGAGCTTGGATACAGTAATTCATTCCACACGGAGACACCAGCGCTACACATTCATATTTTCTAGGTAGAAAGCAAGAGGAACTGCAGCAAAAAAAAAAAACATGATGTTTCTGTTTTTTATAGATGACATTTTAGGCACTTGCCTAACGAAAAGACTTTGCTTTTCTCCAAAACCATTTGTACTGTGATATTCTCAGTCCATTACATATGAATTCCACACCAGTTTGTCCGCATATGACTGGATGAAACCAGAAATATCCGGTTGTGTTTTGGCTAACTCAATCCGAAATATTGTGAAAACATCTGTGTTTGTGTTTTCTGGATATTATCAATGGACTTTATTGTTTTGAATGTTTTTATCAGCGAACATTTTATTTTGAGCTTGGAAAATCTAATTCGTTCATCATGGTGATACCAGCTCTCCACATTCGTATTTTCTAGGGAGAAACCTAGAGGAACTGCAGCAAACAAACGTGATATTTCTGTTTGTATAGATGACATTTTATGCACTTCCCTAACGAAATGACTTTGCTTTTCTCCAAAACCATTTTTACTCTGATTTTATCAGCCCATTGCATACGAATTCCACACCAGTTTGTCCGGATATGACTGGATGAAACCAGAAATATCTGGTTGTGTTTTGGCTAACTCAATCCCAGATATTGTGAAAGCCTGTGTGATTGTGTTTTCTGAAAATTGTCAATGGACTTTATTGTTTTGAATGTTTTTTATCGGGGAACATTTTGTTTTGAGCTTACATACATTAATTGGTTCCACATGGAGACACCACCTCTACATTTTGTATTTTCTAGGGAGAAAGCTAGAGGAAGTGCAACAAACAAACATGATATTTCTGTTTGTATAGATGACATTTTATGCACTTACCTAACGAAAAGATTTTGCTTTTCTCCAAAACCATTGTTACTGTGATTTTCTCGGTCCATTGCATACGAATTCCACACCAGTTTGTCTGGATAGGACTGGATGAAAACGGAAATATCCGGTTTTGTTTTGGCTAACTCAATCCCAGCTATTGCTACAGACTCTGTGTTTGTGTTTTCTGGATATCATCAATGCACTTTATTGTATTGAATGTTTTTTATTGGGGAACATTTCCTTTTGTGCTTGGAATCACTGAGTGGTTCCACATGGAGATTCCAGCTCCAGGTATTATTATTTTCTAGGTAGAAAGCTAGAGGAACTGCGGCAAAAAAACATGATATTTATGTTTTTATCGATGACATTTTATGCACTTGCCTAACGAAAAGACTTTCCTTTTCTCCAAAACCAATTTTAGTGTGATTTTCTCAGCCCATTGCATATGAATTCCACACCACTTTTGACTAACTCAATCCGAAATATTTTCATAGCCTGTATGTTTGTGTTTTCTGGATATTATCGATGGACTTTATGGTTTTGAATTTTTAATCAGGCAACATTTCATTTTGTACCGTTGAAACACTAATTGGATCATCATGGGAAAACCAGCTCTACACATTCGTATTTACTAGGGAGAAAGCTGGAGGAACTGGGGCAAACAAACGTTATATTTCTGTTTTTTGTAGATGACATTTTATGCACTTGCCTAACGAAAGACTTTGCTTTTCTCCAAAACCATTTGTACTGTGATTTTCTCAGTAAATTGCATACGAATTCCACACCACTTTGTCAGGATATGACTGGATGAAACCAGGAATATCCGATTGTGTTTTGGCTAAATCAATCCGAAATATTGTGAAAGCCTCTGTGTTTGTGTTTTCTGGATATTATCGATGAACTTTATTGTTTTGAAATTTTTTTTTATCGGGGAACATTTTATTTTGAGCTTGGATACAGTAATTGGTTCCACCTGGAGACACCATCTCTACACATTTGTATTTTCTAGGGAGAAAGCTAGAGGAACCGCGGCAAACAAACATGATATTTCTGTTTGTATAGATGACATTTTATGCACTTACCTAACGAAAAAACTTTGCTTTTCTCCAAAACCATTTGTACTGTGATTTTCTTGGTCCATTGCATACGAATTCCACACCAGTTTGTCCGGTTATTACTAAATGAAACCGGAAATATCTGGTTGTGTTTTGACTAACTCAATCTGAAATAATATGAAAGCCTCTGTGTTTGTGTATTCCTGATATTATCCACGGATAATTTTTTTCAATGTTTTTTTTTCCAGGAACATTTAATTTTGTGCTTGGAAACACTGGTTCCACATGGAGACACCAGCTTCACATATTCGTATTTTCTAGGGAGAAAACTAGGAACTGCGGGAAACAAACATGATATTTCTGTTTGTATCGATGACCTTTTATGCACTTGCCTAACGAAAAGACTTTGCTTTTCTCCAAATCCATTTGTACTGTGATTTTCTCAGCCCATTGCATACGAATTCCACACCACTTTGTCCGGATAAGATTGGATGAAACCAGAAATATCTGGTTGTGTTTTGCCTTACTCAATCAAAATATTGTGAAAGCATTTGTGTTTGTTTTTTCTGGATATTATCGATGGTCTTTATTATTTTGAAAGTTTTTATCAGGGAACATTTAATTTTGTACCGTTGAAATACGAATTGGTTCAGCATGGGAACACCAGCTCTACACATTCTTATTTTGTATGGAGAAAGCCAGAGGAACTGTCGCAAACAAACTTGATATTTCTGTTTGTATAGATGACATTTTATGTACCTGCCTAAAGAAATGACTTTGCTTTTCTCCAAAACTATTTTTACTGTGAATTTCTCGGTCCATTTCATACGAACTCCACACCAGTTTGTCCAGATGTGACTGGATGAAAACAGAAATAAAAGGTTCTCTTTTGGCTAACTCAATGAGAGATATTGCTACAGCTTCTGTGTATTTGTATTCGTGATATAATCCATGGACATTTTGCTTTGAATATTTTTATCAGGGTACATTTGATTTTGAACATTTGAAACACTAATTGGTTCATCATGTGGACACCAGCTCTAAACATTCATATTTCTAAGGAGACAGCTAGAGGAAAACAAACATGGCATTTCTGTTTGTATAGATGACATTTTATGCACTTGCCTAAAGAAAAGACTTTGCTTTTCTCCAAAACCATTTGTACTGTGATTTTCTCGGTCCATTGAATACGAATTCCAAACCACTTTGTCCGGATATGATTGGATGAAACCAGAAATATTCGATTGTGTTTTCGCTAACTCAATCCGAAATATTGTGAAAGCCTCTGTGTTTGTGTTTTCTGGATATTATCGATGGACTTTATTGTTTAGAAATTTTTTTTCAGGGAACATTTAATTTTGTGCTTAGAAACACTAATTGGTTCATCATGGGGACACCAGCTCTACACATTCTTATTTTCTAGGGAGAAAGCTAGAGGAACTGCGGCAAACAAACATGACATTTCTGCTTGTATCAATGACATTTTATGCACTTGCCTAACAAAAAGACTTTGCTTTTCTCCAAAACCATTTGTACTGTGATTTTCTCTGCCAATTGCATACGAATTAGACACCAGTTTGTCCGGATATGACTAGATGAAATCGGAAATATCCGGTTTTGTTTTGGCTAACTCAATCCAGATATTGATACAGCCTCTGTGTTAGTGTTTTCTGGATATTATCAATGGACTTTATTGTTTCTAATATTTTTTATCGGGGAACATTTTATTTTGAGCTCTGATACAGTAATTGGTTCCACATGGAGACACCAGCTCTACACATTCTTATTTTCTAGGGAGAAAGCTCGAGGAACTGCAGCAAACAAACGTGATATTTCTGTTTGTCTAGATGACATTTTATGCACTTGCCTAACGAAAAGACTTTGCTGTTCTGCAATACCATTTGTACTGTGGTTTTCTCGGTCCATTGCATATGAATTACAGACCAGTTTGTCTGGATATGACTGGATGAAACCGGAAATATCTGGTTTTCTTTTGTCTAACTCAATCACAGATATGGCTACAGCCTCTGTGTTTGTATTTTCTGGATATTATCCACGGACTTTATTGTTTTGAATGTTTTTTTTCAGGGAACATTTAATTTTGTGCTTGGAATCACTAATTGGTTCCACATGGAGACACCAGCTCTACGCATTCGTATTTTCTAGGGAGAAAGCTAGAGGAATTGCGACAAACAAATATGATATATATGTTTGTATCGCAGATATTTTATGCACTTACCTAACGAAAAGTATTTACTTTTCTCCAAAACCATTTTTGCTGTGATATTATCGGTCCGTTGCATATGAATTCCACACCACGTCGTTCGGATATGATTGGATGAAACCAGAAATATCTGGTTGTGTTTTGGCTAACTCAATCCGAAATATTGTGAAAGCCTCTGTGTTTGTGTTTTCTGGATATTAACGATGTAATTTATTGTTTCGAATGTTTTTATCAGGGAACATTTCATTTTGTTCCATTGAAACACTAATTGGTTCATCATGCGGACACCAGCTCTACACATTCGTATTTTCTAGGGAGAAAGCTAGAGGAACTGCGGCAAACAAACATGATATTTCTGTTTGTATAGATGACATTTTATGCATTTACTTAACGAAAAGACTTTGCTCTTCTCCAAAATCATTTTCACTATGATTTTCTTATCCCATTGCAAACGAATTCCACACCAGTTTTTCTGGATATGACTGGATGAAACCAGAAATATCCGGGTGAGTTTTGGCTAACTAAATCCGAAATATTGTTAAAGCCTCTGTGTTTGTGTTTTCTGGATATTATCGATGGACTTTATCGTTTTGAATTTTTTTTTTAGGGAACATCTCATTTTTTACCATTGAAACACTAATTGGTTCCACATGGACACACCAGCTCTACACATTCGTATTTTCTAGAGAGAAAACTAGAGGAACTGCAGCAAACAAACATGATATTTCTGTTTGTATAGATGACATTTTATGCACTTTCCAACTAAAAGACTTTGCTTTTCTTCAAAACCATTTTTACTGTGATTTTCTCGGTACATTGCATACGAATTCCATAGGAATTGCCCGGATATGACCGGATAAAACCAGAAATATCGGATTTTGGTTTGGCTAACTCAATCCCTGATATTGCTACAGCCTCTGTGTTTGTATATTCCTGATATTATCCACGGATTTTATTGATTTGAATTTATTTTTTTATCAGGGAACATTTAATTTCGTTTTTGGAAACACTAATTGGTTCATAATGGGGACACAACTCTACGTATTATCATTTTCTAGGTAGAAAGCTAGAGGAACTGTGGCAAACAAACATGATATTTCGGTTTGTATCGATAATATTTATGCACTTGCCTAAAGGAAAGACTTTGCTTTTATCCAAAACCATTTTTACTGTGATTTTCTCAGTCCATTGCATACGAATTCCAGAACAGTTTGTCCAGATATTACTGGATGAAACCAGTAATATCCGGTTGTGTTTTGTCTAACTCAATCTGAAATATTGTGAAAACCTATGTGTTTGTGTTTTCTGGATATTATCAACGGACTTTATTGTTTTGAATGTTTTTATCAGGGAACATTTAATTTTGTACTGTAGAAACACTAATTGGTTCCTCGTGGGGACATCAGCTCTACACATTCGTATTTTCTAGGGAGAAATTTAGAGGAACTGCGGCAAACAAACATGATATTTCTGTTTGTACAGATGACATTTTATGCACTTTCCTAACGAAATGACTTTGCTTTTCTCCAAAACCATTTTTACTGTGATTTTCTCGGTTGATTGCATACGAATTCCACACCAGTTTACCCGATATGACTGGATGTAACCAGAAATATCTGGTTGTGTTTTGGCTAACTCAATCCCAAATATTGCTCCAGCCTCTGTGTTACTATACTCCTGATATTATCCGCAGACTTTATTGTTTTGAATGTTTTTATCAGGGAACATTTAATTTTGTACCGTTGAAACTCTAATTGGTTCATCATGGGGACACCAGCTCTACAAATTCGTATTGTCTAGGGAGAAATCTAGAGGAACTGCGGCAAACAAACATGATATTTCTGTTTGTCTAGATGACATTTTATGCACTTGCTAAACGAAAAGAGTTTGCTTTTCTCCAAAAGCATTTTTACTGTGATTTTCTTGTCCTTTGCATACGAATTCCACACCACTTTGTCCGGATATGTGTGGATGAAACGAGAAATATCTGGTGGTGTTTTGGCTAAGTCAATCCCAGATATTGCTACAGCCTCTGTGTTTGTGTATTCCTGATGTTATACACAGAGTTTATTGTTTGAATTTTTTTTTCGGGGAACATTTCATTTTGTGCTTGGAATCACTAATTGGTTCCACATGGAGACAGCAGCTCTACACATTCGTATTTCTAGGGAGAAAGCCAGAGGAACTGCGGCAAACAAACATGATATTTCTGTTTGTATAGATGACATTTTATGCACTTGCCTAACGAAAAGACTTTGCTTTTCTCCAAAACCGTTTTTACTGTGATTTTCTCGGTCCATTGCATACGATTTCCACATGACTTTGTCCAGATATGACTGCATGAATCCGGAAATCTCCGGTTTTGTTTTGGCTAACTCAATCCCAGATATTGCTACAGCCTCTGTGTTTGTGTATTCCTGATATTATCCACAGACTTTATTGTTTTGAATGTTTTTTATCAGGGAACATTTTATTTTGAGGTTGGATACAGTAATTGGTTCCACATGGAGACACCAGCTCTACATATTCGTATTTTCTAGGGAGAAAGCTGGAGGAACTGTGGCAAACAAACATGATATTTCTGTTTGTATAGATGACATTTTATGCACTTCCTAACGAAAAACTTTGCTTTTCTCCAAAATCATTTTTACTGTGATTTTCTCAGTCCATTGCATATGAACTCCACACCACTTTGTCCGGATATGACTGGATGAAACCAGAAATATCAGGGTTTTTTCTGGCTAGCTCAATCCCAGATATTACTCCAGCCTCTGTGTTTGTTGTTTCAGAATATTATCAATAGACTTTATTGTTCTGAATTTTTTTTTATCAGGGAACATTTAAATTTTTGCTTGTAAACATAATTGGTTCCACATGGAGACACCAGCTATGCACATTCTTGTTTTCTAGGGAGAAAGCTAGAGGAAGTGTGGCAAACAAACATGATATTTCTGTTTGTATAGATGACATTTTATGCACTTGCCTAACGAAAAGACTTTGCTTTTCTCCAAAACCATTTTTACTGTGATTTTCTCAGTCCATTGCATATGAATTCCACACCACTTCTTCCGGATATGACTGGATGAAACCAGAAATATCTGGTTGTGTTTTCGGTAACTCAATCCGAATTATTGCTACAGCCTCTGTGTTTGTGTATTCCTGATATTATCCACGGATTTTATTTTTTTGAATGTTTTTTTTTCTGGAAACATTTAATTTTTTGTTGGAAACACTAATTGGTTCCACATGGAGACACCAGCTCTGCACATTCGTATTTGCTAGGGAGAAAGCTAGAGGAACTGCGGGAAACAAACATGATATTTCTGTTTGTCTAGATGACATTTTATGCACTTGCCTAAAGAAAAGACTTTCCTATTCTCCAAAAGCATTTTTACTGTGATTTTCTCGGTCCATTGCATACGAATTCCACACCACTTTGTCCGGATATGACTGGATGAAACCAGAAATATTCGGTTGTGTTTTGGCTAACTCAATCTGTAATATTGTGAAAGCCTCTGTCTTTGTGTTTCTGGATATTATCGATGGCCTTTTTTGTTTTGAATGTTTTTATCAGGGAACATATAATTTTGTACCGTTGAAACACTAATTGGTTCATCATGGGAAAACCAGCTCTTCAAATTCCTATTTTCTAGCGAGAAAGCTAGAGCAACTGCGGGAAACAAGCATGATAATTCTGTTTGTATAGATGACATTTTATGCACTTGCCTAACGAAAAGATTTTGCTTTTCTCCAAAATCATTTTTACTGTGATTTTCTCGATGCATTGCATATGAATTCCACACCACTTTGTCCGGATATGACTGGATGAAACCGGAAAGATCTGGTTTTGTTTTGGCTAACCCAATCCCGATGTTGCTACAGCCCCTGTGTTTGTGTTTTCTGGATATTATCAATAGACTTTATTGTTTTGAAGGTTTTTTATCGGGGAAGATTTTATTTTGAGCTTGGATAAAGTAATTGGTTTCACATGGAGACACCAGCTCTACGTATTATCATATTCTAGGTAGAAAGCTAGAGGAAATGCAGGAAGCAATCATGATATTTCTGATTGTATAGATGACATTTTAGGCACTTGCTTAACGAAAAGACTTTGCTTTTCTCCAAAACCATTTGTACTCTGATTTTCACGGTCCATTGCATACAAATTCCACACCACTTTGTCTGGATATGACTGGATGAAACCAGAAATATCCGGTTGTGTTTTGGCTAACTCAACCCGAAATATTGTGAAAACCTCTGTATTTGTGTTTTCTGAATATTAACGATGGATTTTATTGTTTTGAATGTTTTTATCAGGGAACATTTCATTTTGTAGCGTTGAAACACTAATTGGTTCAGCATGGGAACACCAGCTCTAAGCATTCCTATTTCTAAGGAGACAGCTAGAGGAACTGCGGCAAACAAACATGATATTTCTGCTTGCATAGATGACATTTTATGCACTTTCCTAACGAAAAGACTTTGCTCTTCTCCAAAACCATTTGTACTGTGATTTTCTCAGTCCATTGCGTACGAATTCCACTCCAGTTTGTCCAGATATGATTGGATGAAAACCGAAATATCCGGTTTTGTTTTGGCTAACTCAATCCCAGATATTGCTACAGCCTCTGTGTTTGTGTTTTCTGGATATTATCAATGGACTTTATTGTTTTGAATGTTTTTTCGGGGAACATTTTATTTTGATTTTGGATACGGTAATTGGTTGCACATGGAGACACCAGCTCTACATATTCATATTTTCTAGCTAGAAAGCTAGAAGAACTGCGGAAAACAAACATATATCTATTTGTATCAATGACATTTTATGCAGTTGAATAACGAAAAGACTTTGTTTTTCTCCAAAACCATTTTTACTCTGATAATCACGGTCCATTGCATACAAATTCCACACGACTTTATCCAGATATGACTGGATGAAACTGGAAATATCCAGTTGTGTTTTGGCTAACTCAATCCCAGATATGGCTACAGCCTCTTTGTTTGTGTTTTCTGGATATTATCAATGGACTTTATTGTTTTGCATATTTTTTATTGGGGAAGATTTTATTTTGAGCTCTGATACAGTAATTGGTTCCACATGGAGACACAAGCTCTACATATTCATATTTTCTAGGGAGAAAGCTAGAGGAACTGCAGCAAACAAACATGATATTTCTGTTTGTATAGATGACATTTTATGTACTTGCCTAATGAAAAGACTTTGCTTTTCTCCAATACCATTTGTACTGTGATTTTCTCGGTCCATTGCATACGAATTCCACAGCAGTTTGTCCAGATATGACTGGATGAAACCCGAAATATTCGGGTTTGTTTTTTCTAACTCAATAACAGATATTGCTACAGCCTCTGTGTTTGTATTTTCTGGATATTATCAATGGAATTTATTTTTTTGAATGTTATTTATCAGGGAACATTTTATTTTGAGCTTGGATATAGTAATTGGTTCCACATGGAGACACCAGCTCTACATATTCTTATTTTCTAGGTAGAAAGCTAGAGGAACTGCAGCAAACAAACATGATATTTCTTTTTGTATAGATGACATTTAATGGAGTTGCCTAAGGAAAAGAACTTGATTTTCCCAATAGCATTTGTACTCTGATTTTCTCAGCCCATTGCATACGAATTCCACACAACTTTGTCTGGATATGACTGGATGAAACCAGAAATATCCGTTTGTGTTTTGGCTAAGTCAATGTGAAATATTACTATAGCCTCTGTGTTTGTGTATTCTTGATGTTTTCCACAGACTTTATTGTTTTGAATGTTTTTTATCAGGGAACATTTTATTTTGAGCTTGGATACAGTAATTGGTTCCACATGGAGAGACCTGCTCTACGTATTTTTATTTTCTATGTAGAAAGCAAGAGGAACTGTGGGAAACAAACATGATATTTCTGTTTGTATCGATGACATTTTATGCAATTGCCTAACGAAAAGACTTTGCTTTTCTCCAAAAGCATTGTACTCTGATTTTCTGAGTCCAGTGCATACGATTTCCACAGCACATTGTCCGGATATGACTGGATGAAACCAGAAGTATCCGGTTGTGTTTTGGCTAACTCAATCCCAGATATTGTGAAAGCCTCTGTGTTTGTGTTTCCGGGATATTATCAATGGACTTTATTGTTTTGAATGTTTTTATTAGGGAACATTTAATTTGGTACCGTTGAAACACAAATTGGTCCATCATGGGGACACCAGCTCTAAATATTCGTATTTCTAGGGAGAAAGCTAGAGAAACTGCGGCAAACAAACCTGATATTTCTGTTTGTTTAGATGACATTTCATGCACTTGCCTAACGAAAAGAATTGGCTTTTCTCCAAAACCATTTTTATTGTGATTTTCTCGGTCCATTGCTTGCAAATTCCACACCAGTTTGTCCGGATATGACTGGATGAAACGGGAAATATCCGGTTTTGTTTTGGCTAACTCAATCCCAGATATTGCTACAGCCTCTGTGTTTGTGTATTCCTGATATTATCCACAGATTATTGTTTTGAATGGTTTTTTTAGGAACATTTAATTTTTTGCTTGGAAACACTAATTGGTTCCACATGGAGACACCAGCTCTGCACATTCTTATTTTCTAGGGAGAAAGCTAGAGGAACTGCGGGAAACAAAGATGATATTTCTGTTTGTCTAGATGACCATTTTATGCACTTTCCTAACGAAAAGAATTGGCTTCTCTAAAAAATCATTTTTACTGTGATTTTCTCGGTCCATTGCATACGAATTCCCCACCTGTTTGTCCGGATATGACTGGATGAAACCGGAAATATCCGGTTTTGTTTTGGCTAACTCAATCCCATATATTGCTAGAGCCTCTGTGTTTGGGTTTACTGGATATTATTAATGGACTTTATGGCTTTTAATGTTTTTTATCGGGGAAGATTTTATTTTGAGCTTGGATACAGTAATTAGTTCCACATGGAGACACCAGAACTACACAATCATATTTTTTAGGGAGAAAGCTAGAGGAACTGCGGCAAACAATAATGATAATTCTGTTTGTATCAATGAGAGTTTATGCACTTGCCTAACGAAAAGACTTTGCTTTTCTCCAAAACCATTTTTACTGTGATTTTCTCGGTCCATTGCATACGAATTCCACACCACTTTGTCCGGATATGACTGGATGAAACCTGAAATATTCGGTTGTGTTTTGGCTAACTCAATCCGTAATATTGTGAAAGCCTCTGTCTTTGTGTTTCTGGATATTATCGATGGACTTTATTGTTTTGAATGTTTTTATCAGGGAACATATAATTTTGTACCGTTGAAACACTAATTGGTTCATCATGGGAAAACCAGCTATTCAAATTCCTATTTTCTAGCGAGAAAGCTAGAGCAACTGCGGGAAACAAACATGATAATTCTGTTCGTATAGATGACATTTTATGCACTTGCCTAACGAAAAGATCTTGCTTTTCTCCAAAATCATTTTTACTGTGATTTTCTCGATGCATTGCATATGAATTCCACACCACTTTGTCCGGATATGACTAGATGAAACCGGAAAGATCTGGTTTTGTTTTGGCTAACCCAATCCCGATATTGCTACAGCCTCTGTGTTTGTTTTTTCTGGATATTATCAATAGACTTTATTGT
Organism: Lepus oiostolus; assembly: GCA_036325905.1. NCBI lineage: Eukaryota > Metazoa > Chordata > Mammalia > Lagomorpha > Leporidae > Lepus > Lepus oiostolus. Next base: position 1,212,250 of record JAWMBE010000090.1, read on the forward strand.
TTTGAAGGTTTTTTATCGGGGAAGATTTTATTTTGAGCTTGGATAAAGTAATTGGTTTCACATGGAGACACCAGTTCTCCGTATTATCATATTCTAGGTAGAAAGCTAGAGGAAATGCGGGAAACAATCATGATATTTCTGATTGTATAGATGACATTTTAGGCACTTGCTTAACGAAAAGACTTTGCTTTTCTCTAAAACCGTTTGTACTCTGATTTTCACGGTCCATTGCATACAAATTCCACACCACTTTGTCTGGATATGACTGGATGAAACCAGAAATATCCGGTTGTGTTTTGGCTAACTCAATCTGAAATATTGTGAAAACCTCTGTGTTTGTGTTTTCTGGATAGTAACGATGGGCTTTATTGTTTTGAATGTTTTTATCAGGGAACATTTCATTTTGTACCGTTGAAATACGAATTCGTTCAACATGGGAACACCAGCTCTACACATTCTTATTTTGTAAGGAGAAAGCCAGAGGAACTGTCGCAAAAAAACTTGATATTTCTGTTTGTATAGATGACATTTTATGCACTTTCCTAACGAAATGACTTTTCTTTTCTCCAAAACCATTTTTACTGTGATTTTCTCGGTGGATTGCATTGATTGCATACGAATACCACACAAGTTTTTCCAGATATTACTGGATGAAACCGGAAATATCCAGTTTTGTTTTGGCTAACTCAATGCCAGATTTCTACAGCCTCTGTGTTTGTGTTTTCTGTACATTATCAACGGACTTTATTGTTTTGAATGTTTTTTATCGGGGAACATTTTATTTTGAGCTTGGATACAGTAATTGGTTCCACCTGGAGACACCAGCTCTACACATTTGTATTTTCTAGGGAGAAAGCTAGAGGAACTGTGGCAAACAAACATGATATTTCTGTTTGTATAGATGACATTTTATGCACTTGCCTAACGAAAAGACTTTGCATTTCTCCAAAACCGTTTGTACTGTGAAAAATCATTTTTACTGTGATTTTCTCGGTCCATTGCATACGAATTCCACAGCAGTTTGTCCAGATATGACTGGATGAAACCGCAAATATCTGGTTTATTTTGGCTAACTCAATCCCAGATATTGCTACAGCCTCTGTGTTTGTGTATTCCTGATATTATCCACGGACTTAATTTTTTTCAATGTTTTTTTTTTCAGGGAACATTTAATTTTGTGCTTGGAAACACTAATTGGTTGCACATGGAGACACCAGCTCTACATATTTATTTTATACATAGAAAGCTAGAGGAACTGCGGGAAACCAGGATGATATTTCTGTTTGTATAGATGACATTTTATCTGCTTTCCTAATGAAAAGACTTTGCTTTTCCCCAAAACCATTTATACTGTGATTTTCTCGGTCTATTGCATACGAATTCCACAGCACTTTGTCAAGATATGACTGGAAGAATCCAGAAATATCCGGTTGTATTTTGGCTAACTCAATCCGAAATATTGTGAAAGACTTTGTGTTTGTTTTTTCTGTATATTATCGATGGACTTTATTGTTTTGTATATTTTTATCAGGGAACATTAATTTTGTTCTTGGAAACACTAATTAATTCCACATGGAGACACCAGCTCTATATATTCGTATTTTCTACGAAAAAAGCTAGAGGAACTGCGGCAAATAAAACATTATATTTCTGTTTGTATAGCTGACATTTTATGCATTGCCTGATGAAAGACTTTGCTTTTCTCCAAAACGATTTTTACAGTGATTTTCTCAGTCCATTCTATATGAATTCCAAACCACTTTGTCCAGATATGACTGGATAAAACCAGAAATATCCAGTTGTGTTTTGACTAACTCAATCCGAAATATTATGAAAGCCTCTGTGTTTGTGTTTTCTGGATATTAACGATGTACTTTATTGTTTTGAATGTTTTTCTTTTCAGAGAACATTTAATTTTGTACCGTAGAAACACTAATTGGTTCATCATGGGAACACCACCTCTACATATTCGTATTTTCAAGGGAGAAAGCTGGAGGAACTACGGCAAACAAACATGATATTTCTGTTTATCTAGATGACATTTTATGCACTTGCCTAACGAAAAGAGTTTGCTTTTCTCCAAAACCATTTTTACTGTGATTTTCTCGGTCCATTGCATACGAATTCCACACCAGTTTTCCCGGATATGACTGAATGAATCCAGAAATATCCGGTTTTGTTTTGGCTAACTCAATCCGAAATATTGCTATAGCCTCTGTGTTTGTGTTTTCTGGATTTTATCAATGGACTTCATTTTTTTGAATGTTTTTTATCAGGGAACATTTTATTTTGAGCTTGGATACAGCAATTGGTTCCACATGGATACACCAGCTGAAAATTTTTGTATTTTCTAGGGAGAAAGCTAGAGGAACTGCGGGAAACAAACATGATATTTCTGTTTGTATAGATGACATTTTATGCACTTGCCTAATGAAAAGACTTTGCTTTTCTCCAAAACCATTTGTACTGTGAATTTCTCGGTCCATTGCATAGGAATTCCGCACCAGTTTGTCCAGATATCACTGGATTAAACCAGAAATAAACAGTTCTCTTTTGGCTAACTCAATGTTAGATATTGCTACAGCTTCTGTGTATTTGTATTCCTGATATTATCCACGGACATTTTGTTTTGAATATTTTTATCAGGATATATTTAATTTTGTACCTTTGAAACACTAATTGGTTCATCATGAGGAAACCAGCTCAACACATTCATATTTTCTAGGGAGAAAGCTACAGGATATATGGAAAACAAACATGATATGTCTGTTTGTATAGATGACATTTTATGCACTTGCCTAACGAAAAGGCTTTGGTTTTCTCCAAAACCATTGGTACTGTGATTTTCTCGGTCCATTGCATAGGAATTCCACACAAGTTTCTCCAGATATCACTGGATTAAACCAGAAATAAACGGTTCTCTTTTGGCTAACTCAATGTTAGATATTGCTACAGCTTCTGTGTATTTGTATTCCTGATATTATCCACGGACATTTTGTTTTGAATATTTTTATCAGGATACATTTAATTTTGTACCTTTGAAACACTAATTGGTTCATCATGCGGAAATCAGCTCAACACATTCATATTTTCTAGGGAGAAAGCTACAGGATATATGGAAAACAAACATGATATGTCTGTTTGTATAGATGACATTTTATGCACTTGCCTAACGAAAAGGCTTTGGTTTTCTCCAAAACCATTGGTACTGTGATTTTCTCGGTCCATTGCATAGGAATTCCACACAAGTTTCTCCAGATATCACTGGATTAAACCAGAAATAAACGGTTCTCTTTTGGCTAACTCAATGTTAGATATTGCTACAGCTTCTGTGTATTTGTATTCCTGATATTATCCACGGACATTTTGTTTTGAATATTTTTATCAGGATACATTTAATTTTGTACCTTTGAAACACTAATTGGTTCATCATGCGGAAATCAGCTCAACACATTCATATTTTCTAGGGAGAAAGCTACAGGATATATGGAAAACAAACATGATATGTCTGTTTGTATAGATGACATTATATGCACTTGCCTAACGAAAAGGCTTTGGTTTTCTCCAAAACCATTGGTACTGTGATTTTCTCGGTCCATTGCATACGAATTCCACACCAGATTGTCCGGATATGACTGGATGAAACCAGAAATATCTGGTTCTGTTTTGGCTAACTCAACCCGAAATAATGTGAAAGGCTCTGTGTTTGTGTTTTCTGGATATTATCGAAGGACTTTATTGTTTTCAATTTTTTTTTTCAGGGAACATTTAATTTTGTGCTTGGAAACACCAACTGGTTCCACATGGAGACACCAGCTCTACACATTCGTATTTTCTAGGTAGAAATCTAGAGGAACTGCAGCAAAAAAACATGATACTTCTGTTTCTATAGATGACATTTTATGCACTGCCTAATGAAAAGACTTTTCTTTTCTCCAAAACCATTTGTACTGTGATTTTCTCGGTCCATTGCATACTAATACCACACCAGTTTGTCCGAATATGACTGGATGAAAACAGAAATATCCGCTTGTGTTTTGGTTAACTCAAACCGAAATATTGTGAAAGCCTTGGTGTTTGTTTTTTCTGGATATTTTCAATGGTCTTTATTATTTTGAATGTTTTTGTCAGGGAACATTTAATTTTTGTACCGTTGAAACACGAATTGGTTCAGCATGGGAACACTAGCTCTACACATTCTTATTTTGTATGGAGAAAGCCAGAGGAACTGTCGCAAACAAACTTGATATTTCTGTTTGTATAGATGACATTTTATGCACTTGCCTAAGGAAATGACTTTGCTTTTCTCCAAAACTATTTTTACTGTGAATTTCTCAGTCCATTGTATATGAACTCCACACCAGTTTGTCCAGATATGACTGGATGAAACCAGAAATAAAAGGTTCTATTTTGGCTAACTCAATGAGAGATATTGCTACAGCCTCTGTGTATTTGTATTCCTGATATTATCCACGGACTTTTTTTTTGAATATTTTTATCAGGGTACATTTAATTTTGTACATTTGAAACACTAATTGGTTAATCATGTGGACACCAGCTCTACACATTCATATTTTCTAGGGAGAAAGCTAGAGGAAAACAAACATGATATTTCTGTTTGTTTAGATGTCATTTTATGCAATTGCCTAAAGAAAAGACTTTGCTTTTCTCCAAAACCATTTGTACTGTGATATTCTCGGTCCATTGCATACGAATTCCACACCAGTTTCTCTGCATATGACTGGAGGAAACCGGAAATATCCGGATATTTTTGGCTAACTCAATCCCAGATATTGCTGCAGCCTCTGTGTTTGTGTATTCCTGATATTATCCACAGACTATATTGTTTTGAATGTTTTTTATCAGGGAACATTTAATTTGTGCTTGGAATCACTAAGTGGTTCCAAATGGAGACACCAGCTCTACACATTCGTATTTTCTAGGGAGAAAGCTGGAGGAACTGTGGAAAGAAACATGACATTTCTGTTTGTATCGATGACATTTTATGCACTTGCTTAACGAAAAGACTTTGCTCTTCTCCAAAACCATTTTTATTATGACTTTTTTATCCCATTGCAAACGAATTCCACACCAGTTTTTCCGGATATGACTGGATGAAACCAGAAATATCCGTTTGAGTTTTGGCTAACTCAATCCGGAATATTGTGAAAGCCTCTGTGTTTGTGTTTTCTGGATATTATCGATGGACTTTATCATTTTGAATGTTTTTTTTCAGGGAACAGTTCATTTTTTACCATTGAAACACTAATTGGTTCCACATGGACACACCAGCTCTACACATTCGTATTTTCTAGGGAGAAAACTAGAGGAACTGCGGCAAACATACATGATATTTCTGTTTGTATACATGACATTTTATGCACTGCGCTAACGAAAAGACTTTGCTTTTCTCCAAAACCATTTTTACTGCGATTTATTCAGTCCATTGAATACGAATTCCACACCAGTTTGTCCAGATATGACTAGGTGAAACCGGAAATATGCGGTTGTGTTTTGGCTAACTCAATATAAATACTGCTAAGCTTCTGTGTATGTGTTTTCGGGATATAATCCGGTGTGTTTGGCTAACTCAGTCCGAAATATTGTGAAAATCTCTATATTTGTGTTTTTAGGATATTATTGATGGACTTTATTGTTTTGAGTGTTTTTATCAGGGAACATTTAATTTTGAACTGTAGAAACACTAATTGGTTCCACATGGAGACACCATCTCTAAACATTCGTATTTCTAGGGAGAAAGCCAGAGGAACTGCGGCAAACAAACATGATATTTCTGTTTGTGTAGATGACATTTTATGCACTTGCCTAATGAAAAGACTTTGCTTTTCTCCAAAACCATTTGTACTATGATTTTCTCGTCCTTTGCAAACGAATTCCAGACCAATTTGTGCGCAAATGACTGGAAGCAACTGGAAATATCTGGTTTTGTTTTGGCTAACTCAATCCTAGATATTGCTACAGCCTCTGTGTTTGTGTATTCCTGATGTTATACATGGAGTTTATTGTTTTGAATGTTTTTTTTCGGGGAACATTTCACTTTGTGCTTGGAATCACTAATTGGTTCCACATGGAGACACCAGCTCTAAACATTCGTATTTCTAGGGAGAAAGCCAGAGGAACTGCGGCAAACAAACATGATATTTCTGTTTGTCTAGATGACATTTTATGCACTACCCTAACGAAAAGACTCTGCTTTTCTCCAAAACCGTTTTTACTGTGAATTTCTTGGTCCATTGCATACGATTTCCACATGACTTTGTCCGGATATGACTGCATGAATCTGGAAATCTCCAGTGTTGTTTTGGCTAACTCAGTCCCAGATATTGCTACAGCCTCTGTGTTTGTGTATTCCTGATATTGTCGACGGACTTTATTGTTTTGAATGTTTTTTATCAGGGAACATTTTATTTTGAGGTTGGATACAGTAATTGGTTCCACATGGAGACACCAGCTCTACATTTTCGTATTTTCTAGGGAGAAAGCTAGAGGGACTGTGGCAAACAAACACGATATTTCTGTTTGTAAAGATGACATTTTATGCACTTGCCTAACGAAAAGACTTTGCTTTTCTCCAAAACCATTTTTACTGTGATTTTCTCAGTCCATTGCATAGGAATTCCACACCACTTTGTCCAGATATGACTGGATGAAACCGGAAATATCAGGGTTTTCTCTGGCTAACTCAATCCCAGATATTGCTACAACCTCTGTGTTTGTGGTTTCCGAATATTATCAATAGACTTTATTGTTCTGAATGTTTTTTATCAGGGAACATTTAATTTTTTGCTTACAAACACTGATTGATTCATCCTGGGGACACCAGCTCTACACATTCCTATTTTCTGGGGAGAAATCTAGAGGAACTGCGGCAAACAAACATGACATTTCTGTTTGTTTAGATGATATTTTATGCCCTTGTCTAATGAAAAGACTTTGCTTTTCTCCAAAACCATTTGTGCTGTGATTTTCTCGGTCCATTGCATACGAACTCCACACCAGTTTGTCCAGATATGACTGGATGAAACCAGAAATAAAAGGTTCTGTTTTGGCTAACTCATTGAGAGATATTGCTACAGCCTCTGTGTATTTGTATTCCTGATATTATCCACGGACTTTTTGTTTTGAATATTTTTATCAGGGCACATTTAATTTTGTACATTTGAAACACTAATTCGTTCATCATGAGGACACCAGCTCTACACATTCATATTTTATAGGGAGAAAGCTAGAGGAAAACAAACATGATATTTCTGTTTGTCTAGATGAGATTTTATGCACTTGCCTAATGAAAAGACTTTGCTTATCTCCAAAACCATTTTTACTGTGATTTTCTCGGTCCATTTCATATGAATTCCACACCTGTTTGTCCGGATATGACTGGATGAAACCAGAAATATCCGATTGGGTTTTGGCTAACTCAATCTGAAATATTGTGAAAGTCTCTGTGTTTGTGTTTTCTGGATATTATCCACGGACTTCATTTTTTGGAATATTTTTATCAATGAACATTTTATTTTGAGCTTGGATACAGTAATTGGTTCCACATGGACACATCAGCTCTACATATTCGTATTTTCTTGTGGAAAGCTTGAGGAACTGCGGCAAACAAACATGATATTTCTGTTTTTTATAGATGACATTTATGCACTTGCCTAACAAAAAGACTTTGCTTTTCTCCAAAATCATTTTTTCTGTGATTTTCTCAGTCCACTGCATACGAATTCCACACCATTTTGTTCGGACATGACTGGATGAAACCAGAAATATCCGTTTGTGTTATGGCTAACTCAATCCGAAATATTGTGAAAGCCTCAGTGTTTTTGTTTTCTGGATATTATCGAGGGACTTATTGTTTTGAATGTTTTTATCAGCGAACTTTTAATTTTGTACCGTAGAAACACTAATTGATTCAAAAGGGGACACCAGCTCTACACATTTGTATTTTCTAGGGAGAAAGCTAGAGGAACTGCGGCAAACAAACATGACATTTCTGTTTGTCTAGATGACATTTTATGCACTTGCCAAATGAAAAGACTTTGCTTTTCTCCAAAACCATTTTTACTGTGATTTTCTTGGTCCATTGCGTACGAATTCCACATGACTTTTTCCAGATATGACTGCATGAATCCGGAAATCTCCGGTTTTGTTTTGGCTAACTCAATCCCAGATCTTGCTACAGGCTCTGCTTTGAGTTTTTTTATATTATCAATGGACTTTATGGTTTTGAATGAATTGAAGCAGGGAATATTTTCTTTGGTGCTGGGAAACACTAATTAGGTCCACATGGAGACACAAACTCAACACATCCGTGCTGTCTAGGCAGAAAACTACAGCAATTGCTGCAAACAAACATGATATTTGTGTTTGTGTAGATGACATTTGATGCACTTTCCTAAGAAAATAATTTGTATTCTCCAAAACCGGTTTGACTGTGATTATCTGAGTCCATTGCATACCAGTTCCACAGCACTTTGTAAGGATATGACGGGATGAAACCAGAAATATCTGGTTGTGTTATGGCTAACTCAATCCCAGATCTTGCTACAACCTGTGCGTTTGTGTTTTCTGGATATTATCAAGGGACTTTACGTTTTAGAATGAATTTCAGTAGAGGAAATTTTGTTATGTGCTGGAAAAGCTAAGTGCTTCCATATGCAGGCCAAACATGTTCACATTTGTGTTTTCTACGCAGAAAACTAGAGCAATCATTGCAAACAAACAGGATATTGAAATTTGCAGATATGACTTTTTATGCACTTGGCCAAGAAAAAGAGTTTGCTTTTCTCCAAAACCAGTTTGAGGGTGATTTTCTGAGTCCATTGCCTACCAGTTCCAGAACAGGTTGAATGGAAATGACTGGATGAAACCACAAATATCCTCTGTGTTATGGTAAACTCAATCCTAGATCTTGCTACAGGCTCTGCTTTGTGTTTTTGATATTATCAATGGACTTTATGGTTTTGAATGAATTGAAGCAGGGAATATTTTCTTTGGTGCTGGGAAACACTAATTAGGTCCACATGGAGACACAAACTCAACACATCCGGGCTGTCTAGGCAGAAAACTACAGCAATTGCTGCAAACTAACATAATATTTGTGTTTGTGTAGATGACATTTTATGCACTTGCCTAAGAAAATACTTTGCTATTCTCCAAAACCAGCTTGACTTTGATTATCTGATTCCATTGCATACCAGTTCCACAGCACTTTGTCCGCATATGACTGGATGAAACCTGAAATCTCCTCTAGTGTTATGGCTCACTCAATCCCAGACCTTGCTACAACCTCTTTGTTTGTGTTTTCTGGATATTATGAAGAGACTTTACGTTTCAGAATGAATTTCAGTAGAGGAAGTTTTGTTTTGTGCTGGAAATGCTAAGTGCTTCCATATGCAGGCCCAACGTGTTCACATTTGTGTTTTCTATGCAGAAAGCTAGAGCAATCATTGCAAACAAACAGGATATTGATGTTTGCAAACATGACTTTTTATTTATCCATATGGCCATGAAAAAGAGTTTGCTTTTCTCCAAAACCAGTTTGAGGGGGATTTTCTGAGTCCATTGCATACCAGTTGCACAACACTTTTCGGATATGACTGGATGAAACCAGAAATATCAGTTGTGTTATGGCTCACTCAATCCCAGAACTTGCTACAATCTCTGCGTTTGTGTTTTCTGGATATTATCAATGGACTTTACGTTTTAGAATGAATTTCAGTAGAGGAAACTTTGTTTTGTGCTGGAAAAGCTAAGTGCTTCCATATGCAGGCCAAACATCTTCACATGCCTGTTTTCTACGCAGAAAGCTAGAGCAATCATTGCAAACAAACAGGATATTTATATTGGCAAACATGACTTTTTATCCACTTCGCCAAGAAAAAGAGTTTTCTTTTCTCCAAAACCAGTTTGAGGGTGATTTTCTGAGTCCATTGCCTACCAGTTCCACAACACTTTGCCGTTAAATGACTGGATGAAACCAGATATCCTCTTGTGTTGTGGCTAACTCTATCCCAGATCTTGCTACAGGCTCTGCTTTGTGTTTTTTTATATTATCAATGGACGTTATGGTTTTGAATGAATTGAAGCAGGGAATATTTTCTTTGGTGCTGGGAAATACTAATTAGTTCCACATGGAGACACAAACTCCACACATCCGTGCTGTCTAGGCAGAAAACTACAGCAATTGCTGCAAACAAACATGATATTTGTGTTTGTGTAGATGACATTTTATGCACTTGCCTAAGAAAATACTTTGCTATTCCCCAAAACCAGTTTGAGGGTGAATTTCTGAGTCCATTGCATACCAGTTCCACAACACTTTGTGTAGATATGACTGGATGATACCAGAAATATCCTCTTGTGTTAAGGGTTACTCAATCCCAGATCTTGCTACAACCTCTGTGTTTGTGTTTTCTGGATATTATCAAGGGACTTTACGATTTAAAATGAATTTCATTAGAGGAAATTTTTTTTATGCTGCAAATGCTAAGTGCTTCCATATGCAGGCCCAACGTGTTAACATTTGTGTTTTCTACGCAGAAAGCTAGAGCAATCATTGCAAACAAACATGATACTTTTATTTGCAAACATGACTTTTAATTTATACACTTGGCCAAGAAAAAGAGTTTGCTTTTCTCCAAAACCAGTTTGAGGGTGATTTTCTGAGTCCATTGCATACCAGTTGCACAACACTTTTCGGATATGACTGGATGAAACCAGAAATATCAGTTGTGTTATGGCTAACTCAATCCCAGATCTTGCTACAGGCTCTGCTTTGTGTTTTTTTATATTATCAATGGACTTAATGGTTTTGAATGAATTGAAGCAGGGAATATTTTCTTTGGTGCTGGGAAACACTAATTATTTCCACATGGAGACACAAACTCAACACATTCGTGCTGTCTATGCAGAAAACTACAGCAATGCTGCAAACAAACATGATATTTGTGTTTGTGTAGATGACATTTTATGCACTTGCCTAAGAAAATATTTTGCTATTCTCCCAAACCAGTTTGACTGTGATTATCTGAGTTCATTGCATACCAGTTCCACAGCACTTTGTCCAAATATGACTGGATGAAACCAGAAACCTCCTCTTGTTTTATGGCTAACTCAATCCCAGATCCTGCTACAACCTCTGTGTTTGTGTTTTCTGGATATTATCAAGGGACTTTACGATTTAAAATGAATTTCAGTAGAGGAAATTTTGTTTTGTGCTGGAAATGCTAAGTGCTTCCATATGCAGGCCCAACGTGTTCACATTTGTGTTTTCTACGCAGAAAGCTAGAGCAATCGTTGCAAACAAACATGATATTTCTGTTTGCAAACATACTTTTTATCCACTTGGCCAAGAAAAAGAGTTTGCTTTTCTCCAAAACCAGTTTGAGGGTGATTTTCTAAGTCCATGGCATACCATTTGCACAACACTTTTCGGATATGACTGGATGAAACCAGAAATATCAGTTTTGTTATGGCTAACTCAAACCCAGATCTTGCTACAGGCTCTGCTTTGTGTATTGTGATATTATCAATGGACTTTATAGTTTTGAATGAATTGAAGCAGGGAATATTTTCTTTGGTGCTGGGAAACAGTAATTAGTTCCACATGGAGACACATCTCAACACATTCATGCTGTCTATGCAGAAAACTACAGCAATTGCTGCAAACAAACATGATATTGGTGTTTCTGTAGATGACATTTTATGCACTTGTCTAAGAAAATATTTTGCTATTCTCCCAAACCAGTTTGACTGTGATTATCTGAGTTCATTGCATACCAGTTCCACAGCACTTTGTCCAAATATGACTGGATGAAACCAGAAACCTCCTCTTGTTTTATGGCTAACTCAATCCCAGATCCTGCTACAACCTCTGTGTTTGTGTTTTCTGGATATTATCAAGGGACTTTACGATTTAAAATGAATTTCAGTAATGGAAATTTTGTTTTCTGCTGGAAATGCTAATATTTCCATATGCAGAACAGACGTCTTCATATTTGTGTTTTCTACGCAGAAAGCTAGAGCAATCGTTGAAAACAAACATGATATTTCTGTTTGCAAACATACTTTTTATCCACTTGGCCAAGAAAAAGAGTTTGCTTTTCTCCAAAACCAGTTTGAAGGTGATGTTCTGAGTCCATTGCATACCAGTTCCACAACAGGTTGAACGGAAATGACTGGATGAAACCAGATATCCTCTTGTGTTATGGCTAATTCAATCCCAGATCTTGCTACAGGCTCTGCTTTGTGTTTTTTTATATTATCAATGGACTTTATGGTTTTGAATGAATTGAAGCAGGGAATATTTTCTTTGGTGCTGGGAAACACTAATTAGTTCCACATGGAGACACAAACTCAACACATTCGTGCTGTCTAGGCAGAAAACTACAGCAATTGCTGCAAACAAACATGATATTGGTGTTTCTGTAGATGACATTTTATGCACTTGCCTAAGAAATTATTTTGCTATTCTCCAAAACCTTTTTGAGGGTGATGTTTTCAGTCCATTGCATACCAGTTCCACAGCACTTTGTAAGGATATGACAGGATGAAACCAGAAATATCTGGTTGTGTTATGGCTAACTCAATCCCAGATCTTGCTACAACCTGTGCGTTTGTGTTTTCTGGATATTATCAAGGGACTTTACATTTTAGAATGAATTTCAGTAGAAGAAATTCTGTTTTGTGCTGGAAATGCTGAGTTCTTCCATATGCAGCCCAACGTGTTCACATTCGTGTTTTCTACGCAGTAAGCCAGAGCTATCCTTGCAAACAAACAGGATATTTATATTCGTAAACATGACTTTTTATACACTTGGCCAAGAAAAAGAGTTTGCTTTTCTCCAAAACCAGTTTGAGGGTGATTTTCTGAGTCCATTGCCTACCAGTTCCACTACAGGTTGAATGGAAATGACTGGATGAAACCACTAATATCCTCTGTGTTATGGTAAACTCAATCCTAGATCTTGCTACAGGCTCTGCTTTGTGTTTTTTGATATTATCAATGGACTTTATGGTTTTGAATGCATTTAAGCAGGGAATATTTACTTTGGTGCTGGGAAACACTAATTAGTTCCACATGGAGACACAAACTCAACACATCCGTGCTGTCTAGGCAGAAAACTACAGCAATTGCTGCAAACAAACATGATATTTGTGTTTGTGTAGATGACATTTTATGCACTTCCCTATAAAAATATTTTGCTATTCCCCAAAACCAGTTTGAGGGTGATTTTCTGAGTCCATTGCATACCAGTTCCACAACACTTTGTCCAGATATGCTGGATGAAACCAGAAATCTCCTCTTGTGTTATGGCTAACTCAACCCCAGATCTTGTTACAACCTCTGTGTTTGTGTTTTCTGGATATTATCAATGGACGTTACGTTTTAGAATGAATTTCAGTAGAGGAAATTTTGTTATGTTCTGGAAAAGCTAAGTGCTTCCATATATTCAGGCCAAACGTCCTCACATTCGTGTTTTCTACACAGGAAGCTAGAGCTATCCTTGCAAACAGAAAGGATATTTATATTCGTAAACATGATTTTTAGGCACTTGGCCAAGAAAAAGAGTTTGCTTTTCTCCAAAATAGTTTGAGGGTAATTTTCTGAGTCCATTGCCTACCAGTTCCAGAACAGGTTGAACGGAAATGACTGGAAGAAACCACAAATATCCTCTGTGTTATGGCTAACTCAATCCTAGATCTTGCTACAGGCTCTGCTTTGTGTTTTTTGATATTATCAATGGACTTTATGGTTTTGAATGAATTGAAGCAGGGAATATTTTCTTTGGTGCTGGGAAACACTAATTAGTTCCACATGGAGACACAAACTCAACACATCCGTGCTGTCTAGGCAGAAAACTACAGCAATTGCTGCAAACAAACATGATATTTGTGTTTGTGTAGATGACATTTTATGCACTTCCCTATAAAAATATTTTGCTATTCCCCAAAACCAGTTTGAGGGTGATTTTCTGAGTCCATTGCATACCAGTTCCACAACACTTTGTCCAGATATGCTGGATGAAACCAGAAATCTCCTCTTGTGTTATGGCTAACTCAACCCCAGATCTTGTTACAACCTCTGTGTTTGTGTTTTCTGGATATTATCAATGGACTTTACGTTTTAGAATGAATTTCAGTAGAGGAAATTTTGTTATGTGCTGGAAAAGCTAAGTGCTTCCATATATTCAGGCCAAACGTCCTCACATTCGTGTTTTCTTTTTTTTTTTTTTTAACTTTTATTTAATGAATATAAATTTCCAGTGTACAGCTTATGGATTACAATGGCTTCCCCCCCCAATAACTTCCCTCCCACCCGCAACCCTCCCCCCTCCCGCTCCCTCTCCCCTTCCATTTGCATCAAGATTCATTTTCAATTCTCTTTAAATACAGAAGATCAATTTAGTATAAAGATTTCAACAGTCTGCACCCACATAGAAACACAAAGTGAAACATACTGTTTGAGTACTAGTTATAGCATTAAATCACAATGTACAGCACATTAAGGACAGAGATCCCACATGAGGATCAAGTGCACAGTGGCTCCTGTTGTTGACCCAACAAATGGACACTCTAGTTTATGGCGCCAGTAACCATCCTAGGCTGTCGTCATGAGTTGCCAAGGCTATGGAAGCCTTCCAAGTTCACCGACTCTGATCATATTTAGACAAGGTCATAAAAGACAGAGTGAGGATAGTAACCAATGATCCTAAGAGTGGCATTTACCAGGTTTGAACAATTATACAGCATTAAGTGGGGAAGAGGACCATCAGTACACACATGTTGGGAGTAGAGCCATTGGTGGTAGAGTAGAGGTTATGATTACAAAGGAATGAGGCCCAAGTGCACTAGACAGGGCCTAGAACAAAGGACAGAGTCATTATTAGAGGAGCTAAGAAAGGTGCTGTCTAAGCTACAATTAAGTTTTCTGATTGAGAGGCAAATAGAACCTGATAGAAGGGGCTTGATAATAATCTGGTGGGCTTTAGGCCTTGTAAATCAGAGGCCCAGACCTATCTATTTCTTCACATGGGGTATATCCTAAGGGAGGTGTGAACCTCCTAGGGGAAGGCACTCTGTTGACTTTCATTACTTGGCTGGCCTGGGAGGAGAGCTGGCCAGGTAAAGGCAGGTGGCATCTCTAACAAGAAATTTAGAGTTCTGCCTGCAATGTTGCTGACCCTACTTGACCATCCCCTCTATTATGAAGGAATCTGTAGGATGCACAATTTAATCTTTAGACCTTATAAAAGAGATGGCTAACATTTTTCTGCAATAGCATAGCCAAAATAAGAACTCAAATAATAATCTCATAGCTAGATTCACTTCGCCATCAGCGAAGTATACAGTAAGTAGAAAAAACCTCCCTTTCAGACCAAAGGGAAAGAAAGTTTTAAAGTGAGAATATAATTTTCCTCATGGGCATTGTCTACCTTAGAAAAACTACTACAGAACATGCCTGTGACTATAGACTTGTAGTTCAGGCCACCGAAGATTAGAGATGGGACTTGGGCACTCCATTGACTTGCATCCTCTGGTCTGCTTTAACACAAACCAGGAGGAAAAGAAAGCTCGGCATCAGAAGCAATGGGTGGCAGGCCTATTAATGGCTGATCTGTACAGTGATCTGCCCTCAAGGAGACCCAACAGGCCAGTCCACTGCAGTGGCTTTCAATGTGGTAAGTCTGGGCTTCAGCAGAAGTCAGCTTGTGAAGAGCCCTGGCAGCTCTGCCAAGAGTTGGATCACTGGAAATGGACCTGCCCTGGAGTCGAAGGATGCCCAGGTCAGAGCCACAGATCTTATTGGCTCTAAGCTGAAAAGCCCTTCACTCAGCCCAACTTCCAAAGTGACCACATTCGTGTTTTCTACACAGGAAGCTAGAGCTATCATTGCAAACAGAAAGGATATTTATATTCGTAAACATGATTTTTAGGCACTTGGCCAAGAAAAAGAGTTTGCTTTTCTCCAAAATAGTTTGAGGGTAATTTTCTCAGTCCATTGCCTACCAGTTCCACAACAGGTTGAACGGAAATGACTGGAAGAAACCACAAATATCCTCTGTGTTATGGCTAACTCAATCCTAGATCTTGCTACAGGCTCTGCTTTGTGTTTTTTGATATTATCAATGGACTTTATGGTTTTGAATGAATTGAAGCAGGGAATATTTTCTTTGGTGCTGGGAAACACTAATTAGTTCCACATGGAGACACAAACTCAACACATTCGTGCTGTCTAGGCAGAAAACTACAGCAATTACTGTGAACAAACATGATATTTGTGTTTGTGTAGATGACATTTTATGCACTTGCCTAAGAAAATACTTTGCTATTCTCCAAAACCTTTTTGAGGGTGATGTTTTCAGTCCATTGCATACCAGTTCCACAGCACTTTGTAAGGATATGACGGGATGAAACCAGAAATATCTGGTTGTGTTATGGCTAACTCAATCCCAGATCTTGCTACAACCTGTGCGTTTGTGTTTTCTGGATATTATCAATGGACTTTACGTTTTAGAATGAATTTCAGTAGAAGAAATTCTGTTTTGTGCTGGAAATGCTAAGTTCTTCCATATGCAGCCCAATGTGTTCACATTCGTGTTTTCTACGCAGTAAGCCAGAGCTATCCTTGCAAACAAACAGGATATTTATATTCGTAAACATGACTTTTTATACACTTGGCCAAGAAAAAGAGTTTGCTTTTCTCCAAAACCAGTTTGAGGGTGATTTTCTGAGTCCATTGCCTACCAGTTCCAGAACAGGTTGAATGGAAATGACTGGATGAAACCACTAATATCCTCTGTGTTATGGTAAACTCAATCCTAGATCTTGCTACAGGCTCTGCTTTGTGTTTTTTGATATTATCAATGGACTTTATGGTTTTGAATGCATTTAAGCAGGGAATATTTTCTTTGGTGCTGGGAAACACTAATTAGTTCCACATGGAGACACAAACTCAACACATCCGTGCTGTCTAGGCAGAAAACTACAGCAATAGCTGCAAACTAACATAATATTGGTGTTTGTGTAGATGACATTTTATGCACTTCCCTATAAAAATATTTTGCTATTCTCCAAAACCAGTTTGAGGGTGATTTTCTGAGTCCATTGCATACCAGTTCCACAACACTTTGTCCAGATATGCTGGATGAAACCAGAAATCTCCTCTTGTGTTATGGCTAACTCAACCCCAGATCTTGTTACAACCTCTGTGTTTGTGTTTTCTGGATATTATCAATGGACTTTACGTTTTAGAATGAATTTCAGTAGAGGAAATTTTGTTTTGTGCTGTAAATGCTATTTGGTTACATATGCAGGCCAAACATGTTCACATTTGTGTTTTCTACGCAGAAAGATAGAGCAATGGTTGCAAATAAGCAGGATATTTTTATTGGTAAACATGACTTTTTATACACTTGGCCGAGAAAAAGAGTTTGCTTTTGTCCAAAACCAGTTTGAGGGTGATTTTCTGAGTCCATTGCCTACCAGTTCCAGAACAGGTTGAATGGAAATGACTGGATGAAACCACTGATATCCTCTGTGTTATGGTAAACTCAATCCTAGATCTTGCTACAGGCTCTGCTTTGTGTTTTTGATATTATCAATGGACTTTATGGTTTTGAATGAATTGAAGCAGGGAATATTTTCTTTGGTGCTGGGAAACACTAATTAGGTCCACATGGAGACACAAACTCAACACATTCTTGCTTTCTAGGCAGAAAACTACAGCAATTGCTGCAAACAAACATGATATTTCTGTTTGTGTAGATGACATTTGATTCACTTGCCTAAGGAAATACTTTGTATTCTCCAAAACCAGTTTGAGGGTGATTATCTGATTCCATTGCATACCAGTTCCACAGCACATTTTCCGGATATGACTGGATGAAACCTGAAATCTCCTCTTGTGTTATGGGTAAGTCAATCCCAGATCTTGCTACAACTTCTTTTTTTGTGTTTTCTAGATATTATCAAGGGACTTTAAGTTTTAGAATGAATTTGAGTAGAGGAAATTTTGTTTTGTGCTGGAAAAGCTAAGTGCTTCCATATGCAGGCCCAACGTGTTCACATTTGTGTTCTCTAGGCAGAAAGCTAGAGCAATCATTGCAAACAAACAGGATATTGATGTTTGCAAACATGACTTTTTATTTATCCACTTGGCCAAGAAAAAGAGTTTGCTTTTCTCCAAAACCAGTTCGAGGGTGATTTTCTGAGTCCATTGCATACCAGTTCCACAACCCTTTGTCCGGATATGACTGGATGAAACCAGAAATATCCTCTTGTGTTGTGGCTAACTCAATCCCAGATCTTGCTACAGGCTCTGCTTTGTGTTTTTTGATATTATCAATGGACTTTATGGTGTTGAATGAATTGAAGCAGGGAATATTTTCTTTGGTGCTGGGAAACACTAATTAGGCCACATGGAGACACAAACTCAACACATTCTTGCTCTCTAGGCAGAAAACTACAGCAATTGCTGCAAACAAACATTATATTTGTGTTTGTGTAGATGACATTTGATGCACTTGCGTAAGAAAATACTTTGCTATTCCCAAAACCAGTTTGAATGTGATTATCTGAGTCCATTGCATACCAGTTCCACAGCACTTTGTGTAGATATGACTGGATGATACCAGAAATATCCTCTTGTGTTACGGCTTACTCAATCCCAGATCTTGCTACAACCACTGTGTTTTTGTTTTCTGGATATGATCGATGCGCTTTATTATTTTGAATGTTTTTTAACAGGGAATATTTTATTTTATACTGGGAAACTCAAATTGGTTCCACATGGAGAAAACAGCTCTACACATTCGTATTTTCCAGGAGAATGCTAGATGGACTGTGGGAAACAGATGATATTTATGATTGTATACATGATATTTTATGCACTTGCCTAACGAAAAGACTTTGCTTTTTCCAAAATCATTTTCACTGTGATTTTCTCAGTCAATTGCATACGGATTCCGCACCACTTTGTCCGGATATGACTGTTTGAAACCGGAAATATCCGGTTTTGCTTTGTCTAACCCAATCCCAGATATTGCGACAGCCACTGTGTTTGTATTTTCTAGATATTATCGATGGACTTTATTGTTTTGAAAGTATTTTTTTATCAGGGAACATTTAATTGTGTGCTATGAAACACTAACTGGTTCTACATGAGGACACCAGCTCTACACATTCGTATTTTCTAGGGAGAAAGTAAGAGGAACTTTGGCAAAATAACATGATATTTCTGTTTGTATAGATGACATTTTATGCACTTGCCTAACGAAAAGTCTTTGCTTTTCTCCAAAACCATTTTTACTGTGATTTATTCGGTCCATTGCATACGAATTCTACACCATTATGTCCGCATATGTGTGGATGAAACCAGAAATATGCGGTTGTATTTTGGCTAACTGAATCCCAGATATTGCGAGAGCATCTGTGTTTGTGTTTTCTGGATATTATCGACGGACTTTATAGTTTTGAATGTTTTTATCAGGGAACATTAAATTTTGTACTGGGAATCTCTAATTGGTTCCACATGGAGACACCAGCTCTACACATTCGTATTTTCTAGGGAGAATGCGAGAGGAACTGCGGCAAACAAGCATGATATTTCTTTTTGTTTACAGGACATTTTATGCACTTGACTAATGTAAAAACTTTGCTTTTCTCCAAAGACATTTTTCTGTGATTTTCTCGGTCCATTGCATAGGAATTCCACCACATTTTCCAGATATGACTGGATGAAACCGAAAATACCCGGTTGTGTTTTGGCTAACTTATTCCCAGATATTGCGACAGTCTCTGTGTTGGTGTTTTCTGGATATTATTGATACACTTTATTGTTTTGAATGTTTTTTATCAGGGAATATTTTATTTTTTACTGGGAATCTCTAATTCGTTCCACATGGAGACACCAGCTCTACACATTCTTATTTTCTAGGAGTATGCTGGAGGATCTGTTGCAAACAAACATGATATTTCTGATTGTATACATGATATTTTATGCACTTGCCTAACAAAAAGACTTTGGTTTTTTCCAAAACCTTTTTCACTGTGATTTTCTCGGCCCATTGCATATGAATTCCACACCACTTTGTCTGGATATGACTGGATGAAACCGGATATATCCGGTTTTGCTTTGGCTAACCCAATCGCAGATATTGCGACAGCTCCTGTGTTTGTGTTTTGTGGATATTATCGATGGACTTTATGGTTTTGAATGTTTTTATCAGGGAACATTTAATTTTGTACTTGGAAACACTAATTGGTTACACATGGAGACACTCGCTCTACACATTCGTATTTTCTAAGGAGAAAGCTAGAGGAAAAGTGGGAAACAAACATGATATTTCAGTTTGTATAGGTGACATTTTCTGCACTTGCCTAATGAATAGACTCGCTTTTCTCCAAAACCATTTTTATTGTGATGTTCCCGGTCTGTTGTATATGAATTACACACCACTTGGTCCGGATATGACTGGATGAAACCGGAAATATCCAGTTGTGTTTTGGCTAACTCAATCTGAAATATTGTGAAAGCCTCTGTGTTTGTGTTTTCTGGATATTATCAATGAACCTTATTGTTTTGGATGTTTTTTATCAGGGAACATTTAATTTTGTACCATAAAAACACTAATTTGTTCCACATGGAGACACCAGCTCTACACATTCGTATTTTCCAGGGAGAAAGCTAGAGGTACTGCAGCAAACAAACATAATATTTCGGTTTGTATAGATGAGATTTTATGCACTTGCCTAACAAAAAGATTCGCTTTTCTCCAAAACCATTTTAATGTGATTTTCTTTGTTCATTGCATACCAATTCCACATCAATTTGTCCGGATATGACTGGAGGAAACCAGAAATATCCGCTTGTGTTTTGGCTAACTCAATCCCAGATATTGCGACAACAACTGTGTTTGTGTTTTCTGGATATTATCAATGGTCTTTAAAGTTTTGAATGTTTTTTATCAGGAAACATTTAGTTTTGAACTTGGAAACAATAGTTGGTTCAACATAGAGACACCAGCTCTACACATTCGTATTTTCTAGGGAGAAAGTAAGAGGATCTGTGGCAAACAAAGATGATATTTTTGTTTGTATAGATGACATTTTAAGCACTTTCCTAACTAAAAGACTTTGCTTTTCTCCAAAACCATTTGTACTGTGATTTTCTCGGTCGATTGCATGCGAATTCCACACCACTTTGTCCGGATATGACCGGATAAAAACAGAAATATCTGGTTGTATTTTGGCTAACTCAATCTGAAATATTGTGAAAGCCTCTGTGTTTGTGTTTTCCGAATATTATCCACGGACTTTATTGTTTTAAATGCTTTTTATCAGGTAACATTAAATTTTGTGCTTTGAAATACTAATTGGTTCCACATGGAGACACCAGTTCTACACATTCGTATTTTCTAGGGAGAAAGCTAGAGGAACTTCGTCAAACAAACATGATATTTCTGTTTGTCTAGATGACATTTTATGCACTTGCCTAACTAAAAGACTTTGTTTTTCTCCAAAAACATTTTTACTGTGATTTTCTCAGTCCATTGCATACGAATTCCACACCAGTTTGTCCGGATATGACTGGATGAAAACAGAAATATCCAGTTGTGTTTCGGCTATCTCAATCCCAGATATTGTGACAGCCTCTCTGTTTGTGTTTTCTGGATATTATCGATGGACTTCATTGTTTTCAATGTTTCTTATCAGGGAACATTTAATTTTGTACTTGGAAACAATGATTGGTACCACGTGGAGACTCCAGCTCTACACATTCGTATTTTCTATGGAGAAAGCTAGAGGAACTGCGGCAAGCAAACATGATATTGCGGTTTCTATATATGTCGTTTTATACACTTGCGTAATGAAAAGACTTTGCTTTTCTCCAAATCCATTTTTAATGTGATTTTCTCAGTCCATTGCATACTAATTCCACACCACTTTGTCCGGATATGACCCGATAAAAACAGAAATATCTGGTTGTGCTTTGGCTAACTCAATCCCAGATATTGCGACAGCCTCTCTGTTTGTGTTTTCTGGATATTATCCATGGACTTTATGTTTTGAATGTTACTTATCAGGGAACATTTTATTTTGTGCTTGGATACACTGATTGGTTCCACATGGAGACACCAGTTCTGCACATTCATATTTTCTAGGGAGAAAGCTAGAGGAACTTCTGCAAACAAACATTATATTTCTGTTTGCATACATGACATTTTATGCACTTGCCAAACAGAAAGACTTTGCTTTCCTCCAAAAGGAGTTTTACAGTGATTTTCTCAGTCCATTGCATATGAATTTCACTCCACTTTGTCTGGATATGACTGGATGAAACCAGAAATATCCGGTTGTGTTTTGGAAACACAATCCCAGATGTTGCGGTAGCTTCTGTGTTTGTGGTTTCCGGATATTATCGACGGACTTTACTAATTTAATTGTTTTTTATCGGGGAATATTTAATTTTGTGCTTGGAAAAACTGATTGGTTCCACATGGAGACACCAGCTCTAGACATTCGTATATTCTAGGGAGAAAGCTAGAGGAACTGCGGCAAACAAACATGATGTTTGTGTTGGTAGAGATGACATTTTATGCACATGCCTAATGAAAAGACTTTGCTTTCCTCCAAAACCATCTTTACTGTGATTTTCTCAGTCCATTCCATACGAATTCCACACAACTTTGTCCGGATATGACTGGATGAAACCAGAAATATCCAGTTGTGTTTTGGCTAACTCAATCCCAGACATTGCGACAGCGTCTGTGTTTCTGTTTTCCGGATATTATCCACGGACTTTATTGTTTAAATGTTTTTTATCAGGGAATATTTAATTTTGGGCTTGGAAACACTAATTGGTTCCACCTGGAGAAACCAGCTCTACACATTTGTATTTTCTAGGGAGAAAGCTAGAGGAACTGCGGCAAGCAAACATGATGTTTCTGTTTGTATACATGACATTTTGTGCACTTCCCTAACGAAAAGAGTTTGCTTTCCTTCAAAACCATCTTTACTGTGATTTTCTCTGTCCATTGCATACGAATTCCACACCACTTTGTCCGGAAATGACTGGATGAAAGCAGAAATATCTGGATGTGATTTGTCTAATGGAATCCGAGATATAGGGGCAACCATTGTGTTTATGTTTTCTGGATATTATCAATGGACTTTATTGTTTTGAATGTTTTTTTTTTTCATCAGGGAACATTTAATTTTGTGCTTGGAAACACTAATGTGTTCCACATGGATACACCAGCTCTACACATTCATATATTCTAGAGAGAAAGCTAGAGGAACTGCGGCAAACAAGCATGATATTTCTGTTTGTATAGATGACATTTTATGCACTTGCCTATCGAAAAGTCTTTGCTTTTCTCCCAAACCATCTTTACTGTGATTTTCTCAGTCCATTCCATATGAATTCCACACAACTTTGTCCCGATATGACTGGATGAAACCAGAAATATCCAGTTGTGTTTTGGCTAACTCATCCCAGACATTGCGACAGCGTCTGTGTTTCTGTTTTCCGGATATTATCCACGGACTTTATTGTTTAAATGTTTTTTATCAGGGAACATTTAATTTTGGGCTTGGAAACACTAATTGGTTCATCATGAGGACACCAGCTCTACACATTGCTATTTTCTAGGGAGAAAGCTAGAGGAACTGTGGCAAACAAACATGATATTTCTGTTTGTATAGATGACATTTTGTGCACTTGCCTGTCGAAAAGTCTTTGCTTTTCTCAAAAACGATTTTTACAGTGATTTTCTCAGCCCATTGCATACGAATTCCACACTACTTTGTCAGGATATGACTGGATGAAACCAGAAATATCCGGTTGTGTTTTGGCTAACTCAATCCCAGATATTGCTACAGCCTCTGTGTTTCTATTTTCTGGATATTATCGACGGACTTTATTGTTTTGAATGTTTTTTATCAGGTAACATTTAATTTTTTGCTTGGAAACAATGATTGGCTCCACATGGATACCCCAGATCTACACATTCGTATTTTCTAGGGAGAAAGCTAGCAGAACTGTGGCAAACAAACATGACATTTCTGTTTTTATAGATGATATTTTATGCACTTGCCTCAGGAAAACACTTTGCTGTCCTCCAAAACCATTTTTACTGTGATTTTCTCAGTACATTGCATATGAATTCCACACACTTTCTCCGGATATGACTGGATGAAACTAGAAATATCGGTTTTGTTTGGCTATATCAATCCCAGAGATTACGACAGCATCTATCTTTGTGTTTTCTGGATATTATAAACAGACTTTAATGTTTTTAATGTTTTTTAAAGAGAACATTTAATTTTGTGCATGGAAACACTAATTGGTTCCACATGGAGACACCAGCTCTACGCATTCATATTTTCTAGGGGGAAAGATAGAGGAACTGCGGCAAACAAACAAATATCTGTTTGTGAAGATGAGATTTATGAACTTGCCTAACGAAAAGACTTGCATTCCTCCCAAAAAATTTTTACTGGGATTTTCTTGGTCCATTACATATGAATTCCACACCACTTTGTCCGGATATGCCTGGATGAAACCAGAAATATCCGGTTGTGTTTTGGCTAACTCAATCCCAGATATTGTGAAAGCCTCTTTGTTTGTGTTTTCTGGATATTATCCACTGACTTTATTGTTTTACATGTGTTTTTATCAGGTAACATTTAATTTTGTGCTTGGAAACACTAATTGGTTCCACATGGAGACACCAGCTCTACACATTCGTATTTTGTAGGTAGAAAGCTAGAGGAACTGCTGCAAACAAACATGATATTTCTGTTTGTATAGATGACATTTTATTCACTTGCCTAATGAAAACACTTTGCTTTTCTCCAAAACCATTTTACTGTGATATTCTCAGTCCATTGCATACGGATCCGACACCACTATGTCCGGTTATGACTGAATGAAAACAGAAATATCCGGTTATGTTTTGGCTAACTCAAACCCAGCTATTGCGAAGCCACTGTGTTTGTGTTTTCTGGATATTATCGACAGACTTTATTGTTTTGAATGTTTTTTTATCAGGGAACATTTAATTTTATGCTTGGAAACACTGATTGGTTCCACATGGAGACACCAGCTCTACACAATTTTATTATCTAGGGAGAAAGCTAGAGGAACTGCGGCAAACAAACATGATATTTCTGTTTGTATAGATGATATTTTATGCACTTGCCTAATGAAAAGACTTTGCTTTTCTCCAAAACCATTTTTACTATGATTTTTTCGGTCCATTGCTTATGAATTCCACACCAATTTGTCCGGATATGACTGGATGAAACCAGAAATAACTGGTTGTGTTTTGGCTAACTCAATCCCAGATATTGCTAAAGCCTCTGAGTTTGTGTGTTCTGCATATTTTCGATGGACTTTATTGTTTTGGATGTTTTTTATCAGAGAACATTTAATTTTGTGCTTGGAATCACTAATTATTTCCAAATGGAGAAATCAGCTCTATACAGTCGTATTTTCTAGGGAGAGAGCTAGAGGAACTGTGGCAAACAAACATGATATTTCTGATTGTATCGATGACATTTTATGCACTTGCCTAAAGAAATAACTTTGTTTTTCTCCAAAACCATTTTTACTGTGATTGTCTTTGCCCATTGCTTACAAAATTCCACATAACATTGTTCGGATATGACTGGATGAAAATAGAAATATCCGGTTGTGTTTTGGCTAACTCACTCCCAGATTTTACGACAGCCTCTCTGTTTGTGTTTTCTGGATATTATCGATGGACTTTATGGTTTTGAATATTCTTTATCAGGGAACATTTAATTTTGTGCTGGGAAACACTAATTGTTTCCACATGGTGACATCAGCTGTACACATTCGTATTTTCTAGGGAGAAAGCTAGAGGAACTGCAGTAAACAATCATGATATGAATCTATATGTGACCTTTTATGCACTTGCCTATCAAAAAGACTTTGCTTTTCTCCAAAACCATGTGTACTGTGATTTTCTCGGTCCCTTGCATACGAATTCAACACCAGTTTCTCCGGATATGACTGGATGAAACCAGAAATATCTGGGTTTTTTTTTGGCTAACCTAATCCCACATATTGCTACAGCCTCTGTGTTTGTGTTTTCTGGATATTATCAATGGACTTTATTGTATTGAATGTTTTTTGTCAGGTAACATTTTATTTTGCGTTTGGATAAGGTAATTGGTTCCACATGGGGACACCAGATCTACACATTAGTATTTCTAGGGAGAAAGCTAGATGAACTGCAGCAAAGAAATATGATATTTCTGTTTGTATAGCTGACATTTTATGCACTTGCCTAATGAAAAGACCTTGCTTTTCTCCAAAACCATTTGTACTCTGATTTTCTCAGTCCATTGCATTCGAATTCCACACCAGTTTGTCCGGTTATTACTGGATGAAAGCGGAAATATCCGGTTTTGTTTTGGCTAACTCAATCCCAGATCTGGCTACAGCCTCTGTGTTTGTGTTTTCTGGATATTATCAATGGACTTGATTGTTTTGAATGCTTTTTATCAGGGAACATTTTATTTTGAGCTTGGATACAGTAATTGGTTCCACATGGAGACACCAGCTCCACATATTCGTATTTTCTAGGGAGAAAGCTAGAGGAACTGCGGCAAACAAACATGATATTTCTGTTTGTCTAGATGACAGTATATGCACTTGCCTAGCGAAAAGACTTTGCTTTTCTCCAAAATCATTTGTACTCTGATTTTCTCAGCCCATTGAGTACGAATTCCACACAACTTGGTCCGGATATGACTGGATGAAACCAGAAATATCCGGTTGTGTTTTGGCTAACTCAATCCGAAATACTATGAAAGCCTCTGTGTTTGTGTTTTCTGGATATTATCGATGGTCTTTATGGTTTTGAATTTTTTATCAGGGAACATTTCATTTTGTACCATTGAAACACTAATTGGTTCATCATGGGGACACCAGCTCTACACATTTGTATTTCTTTTTTTTGAACTTTTATTTAATGAATATAAATTTCCAAAATACAGCTCATGGGTTACAATGGCTTCCCCCTCCCAAAACTTCCCTCCCACCCACAACCCTCCCCTTTCCCGCTCCCTCTCCCCTTCCAATCACATCATGATTAATTTTCAATTCTCCTTATATACAAAAGATCAGTTTAGTATAAATTAGGCAACGATTTCAACAGTTTGCACCCATATAGCAACACAAAATGAAAAAAAATACTGTTGGAGTACTAGTTATAGCATTAAATAAGAGTGTACAGCACATTAAAGGGAGAGATCCTACATATTATTTTTTTAAAAAATTAATTAATTATCTATGCCATTTCCAATTTAACACTTGCCTAACGAAAAGACTTTGCTTTTCTCCAAAACCATTTGTACTCTGATTTTCTCAGCCCATTGAGTACGAATTCCACACCACTTTGTCCGGATATGACTGGATGAAACCGCAAATATCCGGTTGTGTTTTGGCTAACTCAATCCGAAATATTGTGAAAGCCTCTGTGTTTGTGTATTCTGGACATTATCGATGGACTTTATGGTTTTGAATTTTTTATCAGGGAACATTTCATTTTGTACCGTTGAAACACTATTTGGTTCATCATGGGGACACCAGCTCTACACATTCGTATCTCTAGGAAGAAAGCTAGAGGAACTGCGGCAAACCAACATGATATTTCTGTTTGTTTAGATGACATTTTATGCACTTGCCTAACGAAAAGACTTTGCTTTTTTCCAAAACCATTTGTACTGTGATTTTCTCGGTCCTTTGCATACGAATTCCACACCAGTTTGTGCGGATATGACTGGATGAAACCGGAAATATTTGGGTTTCTTTTGGCTAACTCATTCCCAGATATTGCTAAAGCCTCCGTATTTGTGTTTTCTGTATATTATCGATGAATTTTATTGTTTTGAATGTTTTTTTATCAGGGAATATTTAATTTTGTGCTTGGAATCACTAATTGTTTCCACAGGGAGACACCAGCTCTACACATTCATAATTTCTAGGGAGAAAAATAGAGGAAATGCAGCGAACAAACATGATATTTCTGTTTGTATAGATGACATTTTATGCACTTGCCTAATGAAAAGACTTTGCTTTTCTCCAAAACCATTTGTACTGTGATTTTCTCGGTCCATTGCATACGAATTCCACAAGAGTTTCTCCGCATATGACTGGAGGAAACCAGAAATATCCGGATTTGTTTTGGCTAACTCAATCCCAGATATTGCTCCAGCCTCTGTGTTTGTATATTTCTTATATTATCCACGGTTATTATTTTTTTGAATGTTTTTTATCAGGGAACATTTCATTTTGTACCGTAGAAACACTAATTCATTCATCTTGGGAACAGCAGTTCTACACATTCGTATTTTCTAGGGAAAAAGCTAGAGGAACTGCGGCAAACAAACATGATATTTCTGTTTGTATAGATGACATTTTAAGCAGTTGCCAAATGAAAAGACCTTGCTTTTCTCCAAAACCATTTTTACTGTGATTTTCTTGATCCATTGCATACGAGTTCCACACGACTTTGTCCGGATATTACTGGATGTAACCGGTAATATCCGGTTGTGTTTTGGCTAACACAATCCGAAATATTGTGAAAACCACTTTGTTTGTGTTTTCTGGATATTATCAATGGACTTTATTGTTTTGAATGTTTTTTTATAGGGAAACATTTTATTTTGAGCTTGGATACAGTAATTGTTTCCACAAGGAGACACCAGCTCTACACATTCGTATTTTCTAGTGTGAAAGCAAGAGGAACTGCGGCAAACCAACCTGATTTTTCTGTTTGTATAGATGACATTTTATGCACTTGCCTAATAAAGAGACTGCTTTTCTACAAAACTATTTGTACTCTGATTTTCTCAGCCCATTGAGTACGAATTCCACACCATTTTGTCCGGATATGACTGGATGAAACCAGAAATATCCGGTTGTGCTTTGGCTAACTCATTCCGAAATATTGTGAAAGCCTCTGTGTTTGTGTATTCTGGACATTATCGATGGACTTATGGTTTTGAATTTTTTATCAGGGAACATTTCATTTTGTACGATTGAAACACTATTTGGTTCATCATGGGGACACCAGCTCTACACATTCGTATATTCTAGGGAGAAAACTAGAGGAAATGCGGCAAACAAACATGATATTTCTGTTTGTATAGATGACATTTTATGCACTTGCCTAACGAAAAGACCTTGCTTTTCTCCAAAACCATTTTTACTGTGATTTTCTCCATCCATTGCATTCGAATTCCACACGACTTTGTCCGGATATGACTGGATGAAACCGGAAATATCCGGTTGTGCTTTGGCTAACACAATCCGAAATATTGTGAAAGACTCTGTGTATGTGTTTTCTGGATATTATCGATGGAATTTATTGTTTTGAATGTTTTTATCAGGGAACATTTCATTTTGTACCGTAGAAACACTAATTGGTTCATCCTGGGGACACCAGCTCTACACATTCGTATTTTCTAGAGAGAAAGCAAGAGGTACTGCAGCAAAGAAACATGAAAATTCTGTTTGTATAGATGACATTTTATGCTCTTGCCTAAGGAAAAGACTTTGCTTTTCTCCAAAATCATTTATCCTGTGATTTTCTCGGTCCATTGCATACGAATTCCACACCACTTTGTCCGGATATGACTGGATGAAACCAGAAATATCTGGTTGTGTTTTGGCTAACTTAATCCAAAATATTGTGAAAGCTTCTGTGCTTGTGTATTTCTGATATTATCCACAGACTTTATTGTTTTGAATGTTTTTTTCAACGAACATTTCATTTTCTGCTTGGAAAAAATAATTGGTTCCGCATGGGGACACCAGCTCCACATATTCGTATTTTCTATGGAGAAAGCTAGAGGAACTGTGACAAACAAACATGATATTTCTGTTTGTATAGATGACATTTTATGCACTTGCCTAACGAAAAGACTTTGCTTTTCTCCAAAACCATTTTTACTCTGATTTTATCGGTCCATTGCATATGAATTCCAAACCACGTTGTCGGACATGACTGGATGAAACCAGAAATATCCGGTTGTGCTTTGGATAACTCAATCCGAAATATTGTGAAAGTCTCTGTTTTTGTGTTTTCCAGATATTATCGACGGACTTTATTGTTTTCAATGTTTTTATCAGGGAACATTTCATTTTGTACCATAGAAACACTAATTGGTTCATCCTGGGGACACCAGCTCTACACATTCGCATATTCTGGAGAAAAAGCTAGAGGTACTGCAGCAAACAAACATGAAAATTCTGTTTGTATAGATGACATTTTATGCTCTTGCCTAACGAAAATACTTTGCTTTTCTCCAAAATCATTTTTCCTGTGATTTTCTCGGTCCATTGCATACGAATTCCACACGAGTTTCTCCGGATATGACTGGATGAAACCAGAAATATCTGGTTGCGTTTTGGCTAACTCAATCTGAAACATTGTGAAAGCCTCTGTGTTTGTGTTTTCTGGATATTATCGATGGACTTTATTGTTTTGAATGTTTTTATCAGGGAACATTTCATTTTGTACCAAAGAAACACTAATTGATTCATCCTGGGGACACCAGCTCTACACATTCCTATTTTCTGGGGAGAGAGCTAGAGGAACTGCGGCAATCAAACATGATAATTCTGTTTTTATAGATGACATTTTATGCATTTTCCTAACAAAAAGACTTTGCTTTTCTCCAAAATCATTTTTACTGTGATTTTCTCGGTCCACTGCATACGAATTCCACACCACCTTGTCCGGATATGACTGGATGAACCCGGAAATATCCGGTTGTGTTTTGCTAACTCAATCTGAAATATTGTGAAAGATTCAGTGTTTGAGTTTTCAAGATATTATCGATGGATTTATTGTTTTGAATGTTTTTATCAGGGAACACTCCATTTTGTACCAAAGAAACACTAATTGATTCATCCTGGGGCCACCAACTCTACACATTCCTATTTTCTGGGGAGAAAGCTAGAGGTTCTGCGGCAAACAAACATGATAATTCTGTTTTTATAGATGACATTTTGTTCACTTTCCTAACGAAAAGACTTTGGTTTTCTCCAAAACCATTTGTACTCTGATTTTCTCGGTCCATTGCATACGAATTCCACACCACTTTGTCCGGATATGACTGGATGAACCCGGAAATATCCGGTTGTGTTTTGCTAACTCAATCTGAAATATTGTGAAAGATTCAGTGTTTGAGTTTTCAAGATATTATCGATGGACTTATTGTTTTGAATGTTTTTATCAGGGAACACTTCATTTTGTACCGTAGAAACACTAATTGGTTCATCCTGGGGACACCAGCTCTACACATTCCTATTTTCGGTGGAGAAAGCTAGAGGAACTGCCGCAAACAAACATGATAATTCTGTTTGTATAGATTACAATTTATGCACTTTCCTAACGAAAAGACTTTGCGTTTCTCAAAAATCATTTTTACTGTGATTTTCTAAGTCCACTGCATATGAATTCCATACGACTTTGTCCGTATCTGACTGGATGAAACCGAAAATATCCAGTTGTGTTTTCGCTTACTCAATCCGAATATTGCTACAGCCTCTGTGTTTGTGTATTCCTGATATTATCCACGGACTTTTTTTTTTTTTTTGAATGTTTTTATCAGGGAACATTTCATTTTGTACCGTTGAAACACAAACTGGTTCATCATGGGTATATCAGCTCTACACATTCGTATTTTCTTTGGACAAAGATAGAAGAATTGCGACAAACAAACATGATATTTCTGTTTGTATAGATGACATTTTATGCGCTTGCCTAACGAAAAGACTTTCTTTTCTCCAAAACCATTTTTACTGTGAATTTTCTGATCCATTGCATACGAATTCCACACCAGTTTGTCTGGATATGACTGGATGAAACTGGAAATATCCGGTTGTGTTTTGGCTAACTCAATCCCAGATATTGCTACAGCCTCTGTGTTTGTGTTTTCTGGATATTATCAATGGACTTCATTGTTTTGAATGTTTTTATCGGGGAACATTTTATTTTGAGCTGGGATAGAGTAATTGCTTCCACATGGAGACACCAGCTCCACATTTTGTATTTTCTAGGGAGAAAGGTAGAGGAACTGCTGCAAACATGATATTTCTGTTTGTATAGATGACATTTTATGCACTTGCCTAACGAAAAGACTTTGCTTTTCTCCAAAACCATTTTACTGTGATTTTCTCGGTCCATTGCATATGAATTCCAAACCACTTTGTCGGACATGACTGGATGAAACCAGAAATATCCGGTTGTGCTTTGGATAACTCAATCCGAAATATTGTG
This sequence comes from Lepus oiostolus, assembly GCA_036325905.1. Classification (NCBI taxonomy): domain Eukaryota; kingdom Metazoa; phylum Chordata; class Mammalia; order Lagomorpha; family Leporidae; genus Lepus; species Lepus oiostolus. Next base: position 1,244,595 of record JAWMBE010000090.1, read on the forward strand.
AAAGTCTCTGTGTATGTGTTTTCCAGATATTATCGATGGACTTTATTGTTTTGAATGTTTTTATCAGGGAACATTTCATTTTGTACCATAGAAACACTAATTGGTTCATCCTGGGACACCAGCTCTACACATTCGCATTTTCTGGAGAGAAAGCTAGAGGTACTGCAGCAAACAAACATGATAATTCTGTTTGTATCAATGACATTTTATGCTCTTGCCTAACGAAAAACTTTGCTATTCTCCAAAATCATTTTTCCTGTGATTTTCTCGGTCCATTGCATTCGAATTCCACACCAGTTTCTCCGGATATGACTGGATGAAACCAGAAATATCTGTTTGTGTTTTGGCTAACTCAATCCGAAATATTGTGAAAGACTCTGTTTTTG